>CM038004.1:1364412-2719065 GCA_021234005.1 Nephelium lappaceum
TAATGTTGATTTGTTTTCCATTGCATTACTCCATTTTAATAGTCTGACGAGTAGATGGCTAGAGAAAAATGAAAATTGTAGCTTGAATATTGCTAATTGATCAATAATCTTCTTGATTTTTGAATTTTCTTTTCTGGATCTTATCATTGTTGAGAATGAATTGGACTAAAATACCACATGTGGGGTTTCTGAGACCATATGAAACAAGTTTCCGGACTATCAAAGTTACATGGTTTTCTCCTGGTCCTAGTTTAAATTAAAAGAAATGGGCAGGGGAATGTATAGACAAAAATTTTATTTCCACATGAAAAGTATCATTTCCTAATCTTTTAACTCTGACATTTAACTCTAAAATGGAGATAATTCCTTAATTAAGATTAAGGCAGAGGAAGAATTGTACAAGTTACCCGAGGTTTGGTCCTAAAATGTTTTGAGTCAATAATATTATGAAAAAGTAAAAACCATGAATACATTGATGTATTAGTCTTGGCTTTCTATGGCATAAGAAAAGAAAAGTTCACAATCAGGATGAGTATGTATGTTTAGAAGGGGACTCTATTAAGCATCAGGTGCGAAGAAAAATGTTTCTTCTTTATTTATTTATTTAATTTTTTTTCAATTTCTTTTAGCCAAACACAAAAGGTAAATACAAATTTTTTTATTTTTTTATAATTCTTTGAACTATAAAATTTTTGGGGTTTAAGTAGAAGGACGTACCTTAAATAAATGACTTATCTATGCGTACGAGAGATATAATATTTTATCAACCTTTTTCATTCATTTTGAATTATTTAAAAATGTTAATATTTTACCATACACACCCCAACTGTCCTTTCTATGTTTATACAATAAAAATTAGTCATATGGTTCTATTCAATTGTTTTCCTTTGATAATTCATTATTATTATTATTATTATTATTATTATTATTATTTGAAAGAAAATAATTCGTATTATTAGTGTCCTTTAAACAATATATTCAGAGAAAAGTATTATGTTTTCTGGGTCAGTTAGTCACTTGATAAACCTATTGAGTGGTCCAACTGGCACCGAACCATCTGAAATGGAGTGTACAAAAAAATTTGATGGGTGTAACTACCCTAAAATAATACTTGTAATGCCGGGCCAACCAAACATATAAGACCATACTACTTGGAATGCAGGCCCAACTGAACATCAATGCCCACCAGCCTAGTGAGCATAATTTTTCCACCTCAAAACATGTCCAATTATTATTCTGATGAAGGAAAACAAAAAAAAAAAAAACAAAAACAAAAAACCTTCTAACCATGTCCATTAAAATAACCAAATATAAAAATCATTAGAATTATAAAATCATTAAAAAGGAGGGCTAGAAATTCCATGATACAAAAATATGGGCTCCTTTCATGAATGAATCAATATTTATATTACCAATTAAGAGGGATGTAAGGAAATCAATATATAGTTATGCTAGCTTTCCACTTTCGTAAATTCCATATTTGTAAGTTTTCAAAGTGGGACGTGGGACCAATGATTCAACGACCATGCCAACTTGTAAACCTTGCAAGACGTGGAAGTTACAATACTTCTTGTATCAACTTGTCCCAAATAAATACTGCCATCTTTTCTGACCAAGTTGTACAAGTAGTTGCCGATATTTTGCCGTTAGAGAGGACAAACAAATTATAAATGCTATGTCTGTACTCGGTAGTATTTCTGCCTCTTTGTGGTAGTTGATACACTTCCAATTCAAGCATATATTATGACATTATATCTTGTATTTTCATTTATGACATGGATTAAAATTCAATTTATTGGCAGCTGAAAATTTGAACACTATTCAATACTTTTATTGATTCACATATATGAAGACATATATGAAGAAATTACAAATTAAAAGTATATATTACTTAAATTATCACGTCCGTGAAATTATCTATTTAACCGAGTTAAATATAGAATATACTACAAAACAATGTCCACTAGCTCTCTACTCACAAACCGAGAAACTCCAACAAGTCTGTTATACACAAACTAGTGAACTACACAATATCTTGCTGTGTCCTGGTATTATTAGCTCCATTGACACCATTGATGTTCTGAGAACTCTTTTTGCTATTCTGTCTCTTCCTGTAGATAACAATGGACCAAGTTATGATCTCTAGAATGAGAGATATGGCGCCATAAGCTATCAACAGAAAGATCATGCCGAACCACAATCTTGCATCTGGTTCCAATAGACTTGAGCCGCTGAGAATGTTATAGACGCTCAAAGCAATGATAGCGTATGCAATGAGACGGTGGTAGATAGTCCAATGAAGCCTGTATTTGTGATCTGGTTTCGGCCTCAAACCTAGAGAAAACATCTGCAGCATAGACAAGCAAAATATATCATGAAACACTACAAATAATTTGGATATTCGAATACTTTTCTTTTATGTGGGTGTCAAAACTCAACTATCTGGATACACGAATTTAATACACCACTAGAATGATTACAAGGTGATGGAGAAATTTGATCAATAAGTACCTGAAGGGTTGCTAGGCTGAAGAGGGCCATGCCAACGTTCCTGTGTGTTGGGTTGCAAGTTGTAGGATTGTCAATGCCAAGCTTGACACCAGTTGCCCATCCTGCAACACCAATAACATAGGCAGAACATTGGCAGGCAACATGAATGTAAAACCAGGCTGGATTCGTAGACTTGAACACCTTCAGGTATCTAGCAATCATGGCCCCAAGTGGCATCAAAATTCCCCAACTCACCGCGTTTAGTACTCCATGAACCTGAAGTATATCCATGAGACCAAGCTTTACAACAATCCAATCTAGTACATATATAGTTTTTTTCTTTTTGGAAACATAGTACATATATAGTTGATAAATTAAAAAAAAAATAGAAACAGATTCAGTCACTCACATTTCGCCTTCTTTGTACAGAATCCAAATTAGTACTGTCTGATACAGACTGTTCATGAGAAGCATGAGCACTGGATGCTATAAACAGACTAAACAAAACAGAGGAGAAAAGGGTGATTGATAAAACTTTTTCCATACTGACTTATTGATCCAATCACAAGACTGAACTAGAGATGCCAAGATATAAAAATTAAAAATAAAAAAAAAAAAATCAATTAAATCAAATTTCAAATAACTTGGTATGTGTTATATGGTATTGAAATTGTTTTTACAAGGCAATATATGTGATGGCTTGCATGTAAAGAACTTATATATATATATATATATATATATATTGATAGATAGATAGAACTGAATGGACATTGAGGCAGTTCAAATAGTTTGTGAAAGAATTCATAGGATTATAAATTCTATAAAACAGTAAAATGGAAACCGAAAAACGTACCCGTTTCTACGCAGCGGAAATTGCCCTAGATTTTGGATTGTTCAACTGGTTGGATTTCAATCACATAGGCGGAAAGGAACCTCAAATCACAGTGTAATTTGTCTTGCCATTTTGTTTTCTCTTTTCTCTCATATGCGTAGTATGATGTGTATAAGGTTTCAGGAATTGATTTTCCATCTTCTTCAACAAATGAATTCCTCAAGTATTTATAGAGGTGGCGGTTATTTTTTGATAACCGCCAGTAACCGCCAATAACCGCCAGCGGTTATTCAATCTTATCCAATTCAAATAGATTTGGATCGGGTCATGGGTTTGGATCATCTTGGGTGGACCCGACCCAACAACCCAATAATTCAACATCTCCCACTCATACAAGATGAGCCAAATAGAACTCACAGAGAAAACACTGGTGACCCCTTTATGATAAGGAGTACAGACATTCATACAGGCAAATACACCGTGTGACCTATGAACAATAATATATACAATGTGGCTTGTCTTTCAAATCTCAATTGTACTGTTATACAAGAGATTGTAAATTTGTTCATTATAATGTCCTAGATTTAATAGGATTTTATTTGTTCGAGCATATTTAATCCCTTAATATGCTCGATCCTCCAATATTTCATATAATCACAATTGCAATTCCAAATTGCAAATTGTCGCGACAAGTAACTATAGGAACAAAATAAAATTTATTAAATCTTCCTGTCTCACTTTCATCTCTCGGTCAACAAAAATGACTGACATCATAGTAATGTCTCATAGGCTGCATTATCATAGCCATAGAAGACACACTAATGATACAAACATCACCTCATTACTTTGAGACAAAGTGAACAGTCATTGAGGACATAGGTAGAAGTTTTATATAAACTTCAATGGAACTTACACAACAAGGAATTAGGGATAAATTCACTCATTTTCCATGTCGGTCACTATAAGCACACGCGGTATGAAACACATGTTACAATGAATCTTATCCTTTAATAAGGACGTGTATGTCTTTTATATTAAGATGATTCACTGTACAGATCTTAATTCAGACGCTATTCTAACGCCTAACCTGAGTTCCAAAGCTTGTCATTTCGACACCTATTATCGAAAAACTCACATCTGGCTTAATCAGGTTCTCATGATGGTGGGGATACATCATGAGCGGTTCAATAATTAATTTTAGGCAGAACCTCATCTTGACTACAGTCAATGCGACATTTCATATATTTCAAGCCCTTAAAAGAACAACTTCATTTTTATTCTGTAAAAATATATGTGTCTCATCTTAACTTGCTCTCCTAGCAACCAAGGCGATTGTACATGTAAGAATACCAATCTCAAAACCTAATGACATACTTTCATATATAATCTATGTGAAATGAATATGTGCTAACTTTATATAACCAAAATGACGTATCTAATCATAAAACAGATATAACTTAATGTAACAATTATAATATCACAATCTACACAAACTCAAAGACCTAGTATGTGATATAAATATATCTCTTGTCACAACTTTTATGAGTGGATCCAATACCATCTCATGTGTAGATGCATACTAAATTGTTACATTCTTTTCGTCATTATATTCTGACGAAATTATACTTAGTCTCTATGTGCTTCGATTTACTGCGACATTTCGTATCTTCAGTATAGACAATTGCTGCCTACTTATCACAGTATACAGTAACTAACTTTTTCACATTAATTTCGAATTCAGATTCTTCAAAAATCTCATGAGTCAGACTGCTTCCTCGACTACAGCTGAACATGCTATGAATACAGCTTCCATGGTGGACAGCGTAATGCATGATAACTTCTTGTTACTTTAAGAAATAGCATATTGGTTGAGCAAAAAATGCATAACCAGATGCAGATTTTCGCTCATCCAAATCACCTCCCCTATCAGCGTTTAGATACCCAATTAAACGCATATTACCACCTTGATAATACAGAGAGTAATCAGCAATGTCTTTCAAAAAATTCTTTGATAGATTCTTGTTACTTCTATAAGTTGATTTATTTGAGAGCACTAACTTATTAGTCTTTTCACTCCCACTGGAAACAAATGAATAAGTTATTCCAATAACTCTGTCACTCCCACTAGGAATAGAGTATTTAAATAATTCTCTATCTTTCTCTAGTTGAGTGTTCGGATTTAGAACATCATCCGAATCGTTCAACTCGTAACATTGAAATTCTTTTTTTCAATCTCACCTTTGCTAGAAAATTCATTCTTTAAGAAGTTCAGTAATAATGTTTTTTGAAGCACATGTCATTTCATTAAATGACATTTATTCTACTTAGAAACCTTTGATCTTTATTTGTCTATGTCTGTACTAGCACATCCACTATCATTTCACTAAAAATATTGCAGCAACTATACACTCATAAATATGATTAAAGAATCTTTGGATAGGAATCGAAAAAGTAGTCAAGCGCTACCCATCATCATCCAATTTCCAAATATTCACTAAACCATATATGTAAGTGTTTTGCGCAAAGCAGTCCTAATGTCATTCTCTAAAGATTTTAGGACACCCGCAATTTAAATAGCATAATTTGAGATCTTTATATTCTCAAACATCTCTTAATTAAAGATCTTTATGATCTCTGACATTTTATTGTCTGAGACTTTTAAGATCTCAAAATCCTACTAATCATCTGAGATTTATAAAATCTCAAGGTACTAGTCAATATTTGAGATATTAATAATCTCCTCGTCATCTGATAGAACAATGATCATAATCACATTATCAGATAACTCATCGTCAAAATTAGTTGACCCAGTCCCTATAAAATTACATGGCATAACCTAAAATATACATCTATACATACATGACAATTTTAGGTCGAACAAAATTTAATATAAAAATTAAAATATTTTAATTTAGATCTCAATAGAGCAAAATAAATAATTGGGAAAAAAGAGGAGCAAAAAAAAAATTTACTTTTTTTTTCTCTCCGGAAAACTTGCTGGCGGCAGCCATCGACGGCGGCGAGTGCCGGTCACGCGCCACCAAAAACAGCCGCCACGCGCCAGCGCCCACGGCCACGCGCCGCTCGCTCGCAGACGCGCCTCAACGTCGGCTGACATCATCCAAACACGTATCGCCTCCAACGCGACACATCTACGTCAGTGACACGTATCTTGATGACATGTGTCGCGTTACAATTCGGCCACGTGTTTTCCTAAGTCAACCGGCGACACATGTCGCACGCACAAGTGACCAAGTGTCACGTTCTGCTAACCACGTGTCACATCATAAGCTCTCCACGCGTCGTGATCTTAACGGTGCACGATGCACCACGTGTCGCACATGCAGCTGTCCACGCGTCATCATTGAGCCATTCAAGTTGCGCCACGTGGCGATGCCGCTGTCGTGGCGCACTCGTGCCGTCCGCGTGGCGCTTGCGTGGCTGGAGGCGATTAGGCCCAGCGCGTGACGCGCCGATATGGCGCGTGTATTACACGCGCCCATTGGTTTTTTCTCTCCGACGACCGTACTCGCTCCAGATTTTAACCTCAAACTTGTTTTGATTCGTTCTCCTTCGTTTTACAACGAAATTTTGTGATTCAAATTGCTAATGATTCGTCTTGAAGTCTAGTTTCTTATAGAATTTAAATCACACAAAACAGAAGTCTAATGAGGGAGATATCATGCATGGAAGTTTCGGGATTCATATTTCTATATCTTAGTTTTCAACCCAAAAATCAAGTTTCATGGCAATTTTAATTGTATAACTAAGATTAATGACCAGCAAACAACCCTAAGGGGGCTCTGATACCAATGAAAGAATTCATAGGGTTATAAATTCTATAAAACAGTAAAACGGAAACCGAAAAACGTACCCGTTTCTACGCAGCGGAAATTACCCTGGATTCTGGATTGTTCAACTGGTCGGATTTCAATTACATAGGCGGAAAGGAACCTCAAATCACAGTGTAATTTGTCTTGCCATTTTGTTTTCTCTTTTCTCTCATATGTGTAGTATGATGTGTATAAGGTTTCAGGAATTGATTTTCCATCTTCTTCAACAAATGAATTCCTCAAGTATTTATAGAGGTGGCGGTTATTTTCTGATAACCGCCAGTAACCGCCAATAACCGCCAGCGGTTATTCAATCTTATCCAATTCAAATAGATTTGGATCGGGTCATGGGTTTGAATTATCTTGGGTGGACCCGACCCAACAACCCAATAATCCAACAGTTTGGGACATTGACTTATTCTGCTCGCCAATCAATACCAATGATGAAGATTCCAAATGGGTATGTACATATATTTTTCTTAGTTTGAAATCCATGATCAACTTTGGCAATATTTATGACATAGACATACATGCATAAACGCGTTTGACTCAGGACCAATATAGCACACTTGCTCAACTCTCAAACACAGTACTGGTGGAGTCCGGTTGTGTGGTGCGTCCTACTTTTATCACAATATATGTCTTGACTTGATCTATATGTTCTGTCTTGCTATTGTCCTTGAAAAATAATGACGCGGTCAGGCACACCATTCCTTGAAAGAAATTTTTATGCGACTCCTTTCTTCGAAATTTCTACTTCAGATTCTAATAAATTTATAATTATTGATCATTTTTTTGGATAACAGCGAAAAAAACGTAAATCAAATGATTAGTTGACATACATGAGATGTTTATAATTGATTTTATAATCGGTCTCTTTCTCTCATCATCTAATTTGATAAAATTTAGATGTCGAGATATCAAATTTTATGGACTAGTGTTAAACCCACTCCATTTCCATTTCAGCTGAAACTTGAAATTCAAGATGTTATTCTTTCATGCTTAGATAAATTTAAGCTCAGTATAACAAATCTTTGCTGTTTAATAAATTTTCTTGGGTCCACTTAGGTCAAAGAGATAAATTCATAATTTCAATTAAATTAATAGATAATACATTTTAATAATTCATTTTTTAAATTATGTTTCAAAAATCTGTGGTCCCACTTATTTTCTAAATATTTTTTTTAAATCAATCTTTTTTTAAATTAATAATTTATTAAAAAGTACATAAAATTATTAGTTATATGTTTTTTTTTAATATTAATATATTGTTGTTAGTTTTTTTTTTTCTTATAATTCAAGTCTAGTTAGGTCTTATTTCTAATTTTTTATAATGCAATCTAAAGTTTCGAGTTGATTCTCATATTATAATAATAAAATTGATACTTTGAACGCTTCTTTGCATGTAACAAGCTTCAAAGTGAACATGAAATTTAGAATCTCAATTAATTAAATGAATAAATACTTTTTTCATGTGAAAAAAATAACACACACTCAATATCTTAATAAATTAATAAGTATTAATTATCAATAAATTAATATATCATTTAATTATAAATTTTATATACTCCCAATATTACTAAGGTATAGAGGTTATACTATATAGGCTACACTTTACATTTATGGAAAAACTTTATTTTAGTTATTAAGGTTTCGAAAAATATCGAGTTTTTAAAACTATTTTGAAAACAGCTCTTTCAATCCCTAACTTTTTCAAAACTCTTCAAAAAAATCAAAACCATCAATCAACTAACGATTAATACTAATAAAATGCGTTAAAAAACATTTATGCTTTTGATAATCGTTAGTGACACATAAATTATCGGATTACCTACATAAAATAATAAATTTACAAGTTAAATTATCTAAAATGCTTATGAATTTAAGTTATTAAATTATAATTTAGATTGCTTAAAGTTACCATTGACCGTTAATTAATTGACTGTTTGGACTTTTTTTGAAAAATTTGAAAAAATTAGGGATGAAAATAGTTATTTCTAAAAGAGTTAGGGATGAAAATATTTATTTCTAAAAGAGTTTTAAAAATCTAATATTTTTAGAAATCTCATGGAGTAAAATGAAGCTCCTCTACATTTATGTATTCTTGTGTACAAATGACATCCACATTCATATAACATGATACACAAAAGTACTCCTTAATTGATGCACCGAAAAAAAAAAAAAACCCAACCTTAGTGGAATTACATGCTAGCTTAATCATGATCAAGAACAAAATTTACAACCAATCCATGTCCTCACATAATTCTCTTAACAGAATTGCACAAATTTATCATGACGAAATACAACATATACAACAAAACAATGTCCACGGGCTCTCTACTCACAATCCAATTATCCAATTAGAAACCCCCAACAACTCTATTTTATACATACTACACAATATCTTGCTGTGTCCTGTTATCTGCGGGATTGGGTTTACTAGCTCCATTGACTCCATTGACGTTCTGAGAATTCTTCTTGAGATCTTCCCTCTTCCTGTGGATAACTATGGACCAAGTTATGACCTCTAGAACGACAGACATGACACCATAAGCTACCAACAGATAGAACATGCCCAACCACAACCTTGTGTCCGGTTCCAATAGACCTAAACCGCTGAGAATGTTATAGACGCTCAAAGCAATGATAGCGTATGCAACGAGACGGTGGTAGATTGTCCAATGAAGTCTGTATTTGTGATCCGGTTTCGGCCTCAAACCTAGAGAAAACATCAGGATGACAAACAAAATATGTATCATGAAACGCTACGTACAAAAATAATTTGGATATATATTCGAATACTTTTCTTTATCTGAATGTCAAAACTCAACTATCAGGATGCACGAACATATATATATATATATATATACCACTAGGACATTTTAAAAGGTGGAAAAAGAAACATTGATCATTATATACCTGAAGCGTTGCAAGGCAGAAGAGGGCCATGCGAACAGTCCTGTGTGTTTCGTTCCAGGTTATAGGATTGTCAATGCCAAGCTTGACACCAGTTGCCCATCCTGCAACACCAATAACATAGGCAGAACATTGGCAGGCAACATGGATGTAAAACCAAGCTGGATTTGCAGACTTGAACACCTTCAGGTATCTAGCAATCATGGCTCCAAGTGGCATCAGGATTCCCCAACTCACCGCGTTTAGTACTCCATGAACCTGAAATATATCCATCAGAACAAGCTTTAAAACAATCCAATCTAATATAATATATGGCTGGTAAACTCGAACACATAGAAATAGATTCAGTCACTCACGTTTCGCCTTCTTTGAACAGAATCCAGACTTGCACTACTGTCTGATACGGCCTGTCCATGAAAAGCATGAGCGCTGGATGCTATAAACAGACTAATCAATTCAAAACCGAGGAGAAAAGGGTAGCTGATAAAACTTTTTCCATACTGATCTTATTATCCAATCACAACACTGGACTAGCCAGAGATGCCAAGAGATTTAAAAAAAAAAAAAAAGTTCTATTTGTAACGGCTTGGATGTAAACAACTTACATATAGGGAGAGAGAATTGAATGGACAATGAAGATAGTTTAAATAGTTAATGGGATGTTGATTGATTCTGCCCACCAAGAGAGCTAATATTTAAGACAGTCCATAGAGGCGTGTGATTCAGGATCAATATAGCACACTAGTGTCAACTCTCAATTACATAGGTAGGGTCCGGTTGCCGCGTCTGCTGTGTCCTACATTGAAGAAATTTCTCACCATATGTGTATGACTCCAGAGTGTAAGGTCCTTAGGAAATGCTCCAATATGTTTTAGAGAGTATACATTCAAATCATTTAAAATTATATTAGGTGATATGAATAACTAATTGTAACAGAGATTAGTGTCACATTCAATGATTTAAGTGTTACAGAAAAACATTTTGTTTGAAGTGATCTATGCATTAAGTATAATATTTAGGAGATTAAAGTAAACATTTCATAAAATTGGGTGATAAAATATAACTTTCTAATAATATATTCGATTTTTTTTTTTTTTTTTTTTTTTTGCGTTTTTTTGAAAACCCACTATCCCTCTTGGATTTACTAGGAATGCCACTGTCTAAGTGAATTGAAGCTTTTCTTTGAGTGCCTTAATTAATCTATAAAATAATAATAATAATTAATTTTGGTTTTGGAAAACGAGCAGTTATATTTTATCTATTTTGGATTAAGCTAAGAGGTGGATACATCTAATCATTTTATTACATGAGGTATTTTAATTACATGGACATAAAAGTAATATAAGTAATATGTTGATATATGCTTCTCATCTAATTCTTTTTACATATTTATTTGGTGTGAAAAATAACGACGTTATTCACATGTCCACTACTTTATGTCACAATCATGCATGAAACACTAAAAACCAACAGCTATAACAAGACCACACAATTTTTCTTTTTAGAAATCAAACTGTCCCCTTGAGAAATCAATAGTTGCCATTGATCTAACATTGTCGTCACTCATAGCATGAGAGCCAGGAAAATTTCCATTTAATGGACCTTCCTGCCAAATTTGGTTTGTAGACAATAATTCACTAGTGAGTCTCAGGGTGGCATAGATGGTCATCTCATCCACCAAAAGTGTAGCAGAAATGCTTGGCACTTGAAAGCTCAAACTACCTTCTTCCAATCTTGGTGCTCCAGAGTTAATAGGAGATGTATAGGCACTAATGGCCCCAGTTGAATTTTGGTAGGCCACTAGACACTGTGAACCTACCATATGTTGTCCGGAGGGGTTCAGGGCCCATGCCACCCATCTGGACTGGCTGGTTTGGGTGCGGCGGAACGCAATATCGACGGTGTTGTTTGATGTGTGGTAAGTCCAATGGATGGAGGAGTTCAACACGGGAAGGATTGTACATGTCTTGAATTGTTTGTTGTTATTGAAAGTGAAGGTAGTGCAGTTTTGCTGAGCATAGGATGATAGTAAAAGTGTAAACAGAACACAATAAAACAAGGCAGCTCTTTGAGTTTTATACATATCAAACTATGGGCGAAATCACACGATTTGGAGATGCCAAGAGACTATCAAAACCTGATAAAATAACGAGAAGTTATTGATATCTGGGTTTGTCTGAGATGTCCTGGAATTGTTTTCCATATTTATAACGTTTGCAGGTAGAAAAGTATGGTTGAAGAATTCATGGACTAGAAAAAATGGATTTTGAAGAGGCTTGCGTTCAAATGCATATGTTTTTACTTGATCAAATGGGTAAACTTTGTTCCTAGTTTCAAGTCATGGACTAGAAAAAAAGGATATTGAAAAGTCTTGAGTTCATATGCATATGTTTTTACTTGATCAAATGGGCAAAGTTTGTTCCTAGTTTCAAGTCATGGACTAGAAAAAATGGATATTGAAGAGTCTTGAGTTTAAATATATATGCTTTTTCTATTTTTTTTTTTTTTATATTACATAAGTATATTTACAACTGTCAGGACCTTTTGACTGGATTATAAGACATTGTCCGAAATTAAATATTTTTATTATATTTTACTCTTCAATAGTAGGGGGAAAGAGGCTTTGCATGAATAGGAAAAACTTGTTCTTCAATTGAAGGGACTTATTTATAATTTACTCCCTTATAGGTGGGTTACATTGAAATTGTCCACCAATAATGGACATAATACTCAAATCTACGATGCTTTCGACGAAAAAGCGGTGCAAGTGGTGTGACCATCATGTTGCAATACTTCTAAGTTGAATGCATATCTTTTTTTTTTTTTTTTTTAAGAAAAGAATGTGTATGTTTTTACTAGTTTAAATGGGTAAAGTTTTTTCTTAGTTTGATAGTTCTAACTTGAATTGGTTAAGTTTTATATTAGCTTGATATTACCAAGTCTGCAATGATATAATGGTATTGTTTGCTTGATAGGAAAACAAAAGAAAGTACAAGCGTGAAACATATTTGTCTAGTATTAAAATGAAACGTTAGAAACGGTTTATTAACTAGTCCAAAGCAAAACAACACTTTAAAAACACATAGCTGTACAGATTATGCCAGCCGGCTGACGCGTTCAATCAGCCGATTATTTTGGGATATAACACTAGTCTCATAGCATCATCATTGTTATATAGATGATATATTTTATTTATTGATGATTCTAATGAAATCCGTTTTCCAAATTTTCCTTCAATTAATGTATCAACATAAGGTTTACATCCTTGCCGAGAAAATAAAATTGATGACTTATGAATCTATGACGATGATTTTAATCATAATCTACCAAAATCAGCATTTCTTAGAAAATCAAAGCAACTAGTGTAAGCTATGGCTATCAAAATCTTTCTTTTCTTCCTAATTTTCCTTTACCTTTTTTTAAATTATATAATTAAATTGAAGTTTTGAAATATTGATATGATTTAAAATCATAATCTCTATTTATAAGTGTGAAAAGTTTATTACGGTCCAATTTTGTTTTTGTCTTCTTTTTGCTTTCGTGGTCCCTATTGAATGTGATGATTTTTTTGAAAAGTAACTGCCAGCAATTAATATCACAAATTCAAAGGCAGGCTATTTTGGACAGTACCAGAGGTTACATCAGCATTCATCATACCTCAGTTTCCTCTACTTTCAATCGAGTTTTCTAGCATCAATCAAACATGCTTCAGCTTATGAGAAAATTTTGCTAAATCTTTTCTGAGATACAGATCATTAAACTTTCACATCAACTTTACAATGTGCCTATCACAATGTATTTTATTTAAAAATATATATATATACAATATGACAACCACATATACATATGAACCAAACTGAAAGTATACAAAATCTTTTTTGACAAGAACAAATTAGCTAACGCTTACAATAACACATAGAAAATCGATTTTAATGTCATGAGTGAATAACTCCCCATCTTTCTTCCTCTCCATTAACATTGTAATCTCACCATTAATATCAAAGATGCCTAATGGAATCATCAATTCAACCTCATTTTGAAACGAGTATTATACTATTGTTTAGTCCAAGACCCGGTGGCTTCATACTCTTGCATGACCTATTCTTGCCCGATTGATAAGGGTTGTATACAATCACAACAAGAGATCCCCAAAACATAGATAGCATTTTATGTAAAGGAAATTGATCCCTTTCACAGCATTCAGGCAGCATTACCTTTCCAAAAGTTTCTTCAAGTATATGAATGATAAAATGAAGTAACAAGCACAATTCTCATCCCGCCTAGTAACCATCAAATGGGATGCTTCATTCACATATGCTTGAGAGAGCTGGTTGATGATGTTGCATTGGAAAATTGCACCAAACTTTCTCCAAGCATCAATCCTCAATGAATACGCCACAACTTAATGTACTCAATGTAGCCTGAGTCCAAGAACAATGAACCGCAACGTAGGAAGAATATTTTTGATGTTTGTGCCAAGTTGGCTGCAAATGGAAAACATCTAATTGATTCCTTCTTCTTTTTGTTTCTTTCCTGGTTTTCCAGATCACATTTTTATATCTAGTATTCAAAGTCATTGAGTGTGCATGTATCCCATTTTTGGACAATTTAGTGTTGTCCAGGCTAGCAGATTTATTGCACAGAGATTGGCTGTAAGGCATTAGAACAATAGCAAAATTGTTACGGTACTTACCAGAGTGAAATGTTTCACTGAATTAAAGAAATCTGATACAAGAATGTTTGGTGTGAGAGTGTTCATGAAATTATAAAATTTGCTTTCAAACAACAGTTTCGTCTCTGTGGGCAGCATTGAATCATTGTGGTTATTAATTAATACGATGTTAACAACTTACCTACCATGTTATTTAGACATAAATTTAAATAAAAAATTTGTGAAGTATAGCATTACTCTTAACGAAATGGGTTATAGTTCAAATTGGATTACAACTCATAACATATTGCTAATTTTATTATTATTATTTTTTATGGTTGGTATAAATCCAACGATTAGCCAGAATCAAGTGGGATAAGCCTTCAATGGCACGGTAGCTTTCGAGAGGAGAGGGGGATGGGGGGGAAGAAAGGGAGGTTGGGAAGGCAAAGTGAAGGACATACAATTTAAACTCATGACTTATGGCATCATGGGTGGGGGGCTGACATTTTACAATGACCCCACTTCATGCACATATGGCTAAAGGCAAAGTGGAGGACATACAATTTGAACCCATGACTTATGGTATCATGGGTGGGGGGCTGACGTTTTAACCACTACAGCGACCCCACTTCGTGCACATATGGCTAATTTTGAGTGCCTTCAAGTAATGGTTTGTTCATTTTGGTCAGTTTTGGTTTTGTAGTGAACCTACTTTTTGGATTAGAGATATCAATTGGACTAGTTCAGTTTAAAAAAAATATGATTTTGTACGGGACCTACTTTTTGGATTAGAGATTTCAATTGGACTAGTTCAGTTTGAAAAAAATATAAGTTTTATGGATTTAAAGTGATACAGTTTAAATATAAATAGAAGTTATAGTAGGCAAGTTACACAGAATCCAAACTTTAATATTATCTTATGCACAACCACTTTATGGAGTTTTGCACATATGCTTCCTTACTTTTGCATGAATGTCCCTCGGCAGTAATACCCTTTATCGCTTCAAACCTTTCATCGTCGGAAGTTTTAATTTGGGATTTTGGACAGTTTTTCTTCAGATTTCTTTTATTATATACCCTTAGCCTGAACTCTATTAAGATTTTCATGATTAAAAGTTAACTAATTAGATATGTTTGATTATCTCATAAACAAAACCCTACAGGTTAGAAATATAAATTTGTTAATATATTTTTGGTTTATTTTTTCACTTACTAAAAATCGATTAATCTTAACCTTAACCAATTTTACAAACTGATAGAACTTGACACCAACTTAACGATTTTACTATTATATAGAGTTTGTACTACTACAACAAAGAATCCCATCAATGTTTTTTTTTTTTTAATGTTTTAATTTCTATTTTATACAATTATTGTTTTCTTTCTGAATTTCAGTTTCATAGATATTTACCTTTCAGTCATGATCTCCAAAGTAAATAATATCCATAAGATTATTCGAATTAGACGCAAAACGAATCATATAATTTTTAATTAAACAAAACTCTCTTTTGAAATTGTAAATTATTCTTCCCAAAAGATTAGTCTAAAAAGATAGTTGATACTTTATGATGTAGGTGGAAGTTATATTATTCGAATTAATCAACTTTATAAAACATCTTAAATCAATCATAATCATAGTAATAGTAGTTTCTTATATTATTATATATAAATATCACTGTACTTTGTGAGATTCTTAATCAAACATGTATGTTTATATTTTAATTAAAGTGACATCTTATGTGATCATAACTCATAAGTCTCTATAACGACATAATAAACTATTGATTAATGCAATAAAATTTAAAAAATGAACTTACACTGTACTTTGAGATATTCTTAATTATATTTTAAAAACATTTAAATGTTGCATGATGCCCATAAGGGCTATATATAACACGGCGGCAGCACTACGCCGTTATGTTTTGTCATCCACAACACAACAATAGAAAAAAAAAAAAAATGACGATGTTTCATAATTTACAAGTGAAATAATATTATAAAGGAAAAATAAGGAATTTATAGAAACACTAATTATCCAATTTTTATAACAACATAAGTTATCTTTACACCGCATACAAATAGTAAAAGAATGTCAATATCTGTTATTTGAGCTATAGTTTGTCCTCTTTGAGCTTCAAAAAATACTTTACTTTTACACGTATAATTATCCACAAACACTTGTGTACTTAGTTGAAAAAATATAAAACTTATCACATACTGACTACTCACTTTTCCCTAATGAGATGAAAATATGTCAACTTATGGATATTAGAATGAAAATAAGACATGAAACTTATTGATCATATGTCAAAATAGAATGATAATCAAGAAGATAGATTTAGAACCACATAGTGAATCACAAATTTCATGTTTAGTCAACCTGTTGCAATTAGTCAAAGTTTAATTTCTGGCCAAGTTATGATCATAATTAAACAAAAGAAGAAAAAAAACAAAAAAACAAAAGACAGGATAAGTGATCTTATGAAGAAAGTGGGCAGATTTTTTAGCTCATCTAATAATGATGATCGCCAACAATTTTTTTTTTTTTTGTCAAAAATTGAAATCACTTCTATTGTATGTCGGTGTTGAATGGAGCAAGATAAAGAAGCAAATCATTTTCAGCACATAATTTGAAATTCATAGGTTTAGAAATGGTAATCTTTATCAAGTACCATTGCTTAGTCACTATCTATACTCGATTAGCATTTCCAATAACATAATTAATTTCTTTGATATCATATAAGTCGTATAATTATCATCTAATTAATTACTTTATTTTATTTTGCTTGTCATTTTCAAGTTGTGCCAAAAAAGAGAGGGGACTAATAAAGCTTTTAATTCCAAACCTTGTTCATTAAGCAAAAGATAAGGTGAATGGAGTTTCAAAAAGGTACTTTATTATTAGTTGCATGCTATATATTTTTTCTTCCTTTAGTGATTCTTGATGGTGGTTTTGCTTTCAGAATAATTATTGGTTATTTCAACTTTGTTGTACCACTAACTACAGGAATATGATTGCTTAGGAGACTTAAAGAAACAAGTTTGAGAAAAGTTGAAAATCTTGCAATCAAGTTACATAAGTCTTTTCAAAAAAATAAGTTACATAATTATTGTATATCTGTTTAAATTTATTTTCAGGTCAACCTAATTCTGATACATTAATAAGTTACAGATTTATAATTCAACTTAAGGTTTATACTAATATGTTTTATGATTAGATTTCTTGTTCGAATTTATGCTTTCAAATTTTTCAGAAGAGTACTGATGTGGAGGTTTATATGACCATCAATGAAACAAGAAAGGGATCCTATTTAGGGACCCATTGTATTAGTTAAAAGAGAAATCAATCAGGAGCACAGATTATGTGAGAAAACCATAAGAATATTTCTGATAAGGATAAGGTTTGGACAGAGGCATGAGTAATGAGTAATGATGAAGCAATCCATTTCTTTCAGATAGAGTCTGCTAATTGAATTACTCAAAGTGCACAACTCACACATTCCTTTTCCCTTTTTATTGGATAAGAATCCAAGTTGAAGTACTAAATTGTACAACTTTAAAACAATCTCTTTCTCTTTCTCGGTCTCTCTCACAAACAAACATATCGACTTCTTCAGTCTAGTATACTTTACACATAAAAATATATTATTTCTTCTGAGCAATTTTTATGCACATCAAGTTACGATATCAACTTTTAGAGTCTCTAGAATTTGCGCATGAGTATCTCAATATCAATTCAAACAAGGTTTCGATTCGTTCCGAGACATATTCAATTGCCTTAATCATGATCATGATATACATTGGGGTGAGAACTTGTAGAGAAAATTTGAGGCTAATAAAAGTCGCACATGGTATAAATGCCATTGGCATCGCCATTGCCACTAACATATGCACATTACTTCCCATAAAAATTGTTGATAAGAAGCAACAGAGAAGATCAAATTGGTTGGAGGAGTTGACTCAATTTTAATTTTGTGTTCCACTAATTATGGACATAAACCAACCACCATCATTGTCCGAATTCATAGCCACTCTTCTCATTTGCACACTTCAAAAATTCCATTACACCATCTTATAATGATTACTAGACATTAATTTTTATAATTCCCTTTGAAGATAGGCAGTACTTTAAAGTGTAGTACTTCACATTCGATAGGACTTGTACATGACATGTACAGAACCACAATTTGTGGACGATGCTTTGCTAGTAACTGCTGGATTAGAAACAATTTAAAACATAAAAAACTGCATATGGTAAGAAAATTTATAGGGTTCTCAATATATATGTATGGTTGGTCTTTGAGGGAATCCATGATGTGGTAGTAGTGCGATTGCTGGTGTCTGATAAAGTGAAAACTTGCAGATGTAATCTGGGGAATAAATTCCATATCTTGGATATTTACATTAAATATTAAGGTTATCAAACTCGGAGTATTTTGCCTTTACTTTTGCTAATGAAGGGGACCTAACGAGGATGATATTGTCGAGAATATCATCATCATCATCATCAAAGGAGAGGCTCATTTAATTTGGCCTTGAAAAATATGACAAAATCCATTGGATGATAATCATGAATCTGAGACTTCAATCACTGCAAGTTGCCCTAAAATTCAATACCCCATTATGTGCTTCTACAATGTAGATTTTTTTATTTTTATATATTTTTTCTTTCCCCAATTGATCTACTATGGTTCTGCTTCAACCTTTTTGAATTATTCTCCTTTTTTTAATATCCCCCACTCTAGTACTGACGCCAGTGAGCTTCATTATACAAAAAGAAACAAAAAATACATCCACTATTACTTCCAATTTTTCTTTATTCAATAACTGCAATCACTTTATCATTATAATTACTATAAGGCAATAAAATAATGCCATGCTTGTACAGTTGTACTATTAGTGGTTTTGTTCTAAGATTTGAATGCATAATTTATTCGATAATCATTCTTGATTTTTGTTATCATGATCAGCAAAGAAGAAATTATACACCAAGCAAAACCAAGTACTAGAAATTTTATTCATGACTGCAGGCAAAACTGATCCATTCATACATGGACATATACATTCATATATAATTTGTACTTCTTCCACTAACATGATATCCTTTTGTTCAAAGATGGGAAAAAAATTTACATGGGGTTCACAATCTTGAAAAAAGAAGAAGAAGAAGAAGAAGAGGAAGAAGAAGAAGAAGAAGAAGAAGAAGAAGAAACAAAAAAGTACTAATTCTATGTAAAATCCATGCAAAAATACCCAATTTCATATAGAACAAAATTCAGATTTTTCCCATTAATTTATCTTTTCTTCCCCTAACCCCCTCTCCCAAATAACTAGTACTATTTGCTATTGATCTCCTTCTCTCCCTACATCAAGATTGCATAGCGCATGCTGTCACTTACCATTAGATGATTCATTTCAGATATCTGTGCAAACTCACCTCCAGACACCCACACCCCATCAGCACCACTCACATGAGGCTGAGAGAAGCAAGATATGATGGAAAGAGGAGCGCGAACCACGTTGTATATGATGGACAACGCATTCCATCCTCCACCTCCACCGCGAGGTCTTGTGTGATGAATTTCATGCACCAATATAGGCAGCTCAGCTCCATTATTCACATTAACACCTCCCCCCACCACTTCAAGCATCATGCTCTCGTCCGCTACCTTAGGGCTCTTCCTTATGTTTTGGATGTTACGCCTCATTACTGACAGCATTCGGAACATAATAACTAGCTATAATTGATGGAGAAAAAAATTGAGAATCCTGATGATAATATATCTATAATTTATGTATATATATAATATATATTGCCCTGATCAATTGTTTTGCAAAGAAGCAATAGAGAGTAAAGGATCAGGATTCGTTGTTGTGTTAGAATATGGTTGTGGCGATCATGATGATGGAAAAAAATGGCTTGCCAGGACCACCTTTTGTATATGGCCTTTATTGATAATGGCAAGTTGGTGGTGCTGTTGTTAGTGCTAGTGTTTATCACAAAGGTTTATGGGTGCCTTTTAAGGACCCTTCACTAATGTTTCTTTTTTTTAAATTTATATGATTGTGGGGTCTCTTCTAGGCCAATATGCCGACAAAGTTGCCTAATTATATACGAAGCTTTCCATTGAGAATTTATATATATATATATATATTTTTTTTCATTTTTGAGGAAAAAAATAAAATATGTCACGAAATTTAGCATATACATAGAATTTTTTACAGTTCATTTATTAGATATATACAAAGTAACATATGAAGAAGCTGATGATCAAGACAAAAAGTGATACTTCAGTGGGAATTATCTTATAAAAATTTTGATTGATCAATTATTGAGTAAAATTCCGTTGATCATCATCATAGAATCATAACCGTTGATAAACTGATCCTTAGCCAATTATTTTGCAAGAATTAAATCATTTATGGTATCATGATCAGTTTTGTTATAACAGGAGGGATATATGAATGATACAGGATTTTAGTGGGGTTCCACATTTCTAGAGACTCCATATGAGAGAATCAATACCTGTATTGTAATATGTGAAAGAGACCCATGTTACATGTATCATGAGCATTGCTCCACTTATAGTGTCAGAACAAAATTTCATCAATTTGCATATCTATACATGTGCATACCATTATATACGTGCATACCATTATATACATGCATACCAATTAAGTAACAGACCTAATTTGATCTAGTCTCAAAGTCTTGATGATTTTAACAAAATCTAAACTTTGAATTATACAATGTCAGATTTACCTGATAGGATCAATTTTATTAGTTTTTATTATATACATTTATGTGTATAACTAATTAAATTCATATTTTTAAAAGAAATTGTGATGAACATTCTGATTTAATCATTTCTATATAAAATAATTAAAATGATTATGATCATTTGTGTTGTCATTGTCATTGTAATCATGGTTTTATGCCCACAGATTATACCATTAGTGAGAAACAAAAACTAGGTTCAATGTAAATGCTTGACTTTAATTTCTCCCATTATTCTTTGGGAATAAATGTTTATTAATTATTGGGAATAAAATATAACAAAGTGATTGACCAAAAAAGTTTGTAATTTTAATTATACACACTAGTTATGCACTATGCTGATATAAGATAACATATGTACATGTATTGATTAATGATCATCATATTCCACAAGTTCATGAACTTACAAACCCTAATTATTATTATTTTTTTAGTTCAATTAAACTAGTTAATTTACCTAAAAAAAAGACCCATTAATTGCCTCTAATCTCCATTACAATAGCTTGGAAACTGATTTTAAAATTTAAACTAGAAAAGGAAAATCACTTTTAATTTGAATTCTCATTAATTTAATACAAGTTCCCATTTGTATATATTATCTTCATATATCATGGATTATATATGTAATTGTGTGCAGATTATAGAAACACACTAGGATCATTAGTGCACCACCAAGCACCAGGCCACATGATTAGCATCCTGATCTATTAAACAAAATCGAAAACGAAATTTATTATTAATTTGTTACTAAACCTAGATAATGCGTTTTGCAACAGACTTCTAGGCTATTGGTTGATAAGCAACCAGAAAAGTCAAAGGTCAACGTAGTGGTTCCTCTCAAAGTTGCTCAATAAATAACGTATGTATTACTTCACCCATACCTATACATCCAATGAATTATAGTTCTCTTTTCTTTTAGGATACACTTATGATGATATTGTTAAATAGTCTCACATTGATTGAAGAAGTAAATTTGTATTGATTTATAAGGTGAGAGTAAACCTTCATTTATGAACTAATTTTTATATTAGAATTAGACTCAATACTGTTTTCCGACATGATACCAGAACTGGGCGGGTTCTATCTAAGTTGTACGATCCAAAGTCAGTTACATAAATGCAGATGCTGCCGAGTGGAAATGTTGGTCCCATATTAGTTGAAGAAGTAAATTTGTATTGATTTATAAGATGAGACTAAACCTCTACTTATGAGTTAGTTTTTCTTATAGAGTTAGTCTTAAGACCCTTTTCTGAAGTATATAACTCGAATCCAGGGTGATAGTAAATTATAAAATTAAAAATCAAACTAATTTTTTATCATATATTTATATCTCCATCTTATAATCATGCCTACTGTTATCATAATATTTGACCATGTTTTTAAAAGGTGATATTATATCAAGTTAAATTTGTGATTTAAGTTTTTTTAATTTCATTATTCATCATTTTTTTATTCTTAATCTAACGATAAAGAATATATATTAATTCAACAATCTTGAATCAAAAGCAAATAGATATTTAAATGTTAAAATTAAAAAATTTAAGTTGATATAATTTGACTCTAACTAATTTCATAAGTTCATATATGTTTATATATGATGAGATATTAGTCCGTCTCAGTAAAAACTTCCTCTGAAACCTAATAATTAAATATGGAGAGAATTAGATGATGTTAATTTATTTATTTATTTTTTGAAACAGCAACTTTAGTTATATAACTAATATTATGAGATATTGGTAGCCCCACCACTATTTTTCTTTTTCTTTTTGTTTTTATTTATTTTATTTATTTTTCTTTTTGGAGTACCTGTAAATGGATAACATTATTTCTCCAAGTTACGGTATTGGAGGAGACGCGCTTGGTGGGTTTTCTGATGTCACAGAGAGTTTCGATTCAATGGTCAAAAACTTGGAACAAATTAAAAAAATAAAAGTTGCCCATTTGATAACATTTTTAATCAAGATTATATCATGATAGATTTTTTTTTTTTTTTTCAATTATACCCAGGTATACCAATATTTTCTGGTCCTACAAAACCGATGCTGCTATTGGTAGTAGACTTCGAATTGACATTGACTTGGAGCCTTTATGTAACGAAAACATAATCTTAAATAATATATATATATAAAGTACAAACAATGTTTTACATAATTATTGGCTTTGATCTCATAAGGGTTTTGAACTGAGTTTGTAGATTAATATAGGAGAAACAATTATAAAAATAAAATAAAATTGTAAAGGATTTAGTGATTTTTCTTTCTCGGTTTTTGTTGCTTTCATGTTTTTTCTGCTTATATGTGGAACTAAACTTTTTAAAAAAAAAACTTAATAATTCCTTAAAAAAGATTAAAAAAAGAAAAAGAAGTAAGCTGTGGATTGTCTAGTTGGTGTTTATTTTATGAGGTTCAATAAATGCCCAAAATTAACTTGATGCTTTATAGAAATGGATTTTCTTTTTGTGGTGGGTATTGATTGGCATTGATAATTTAGGGTAAATTATCATGTCATTTAAAAGAAAACCTGATAATTATGTACTTATTCGGTTAATTCAATTTTTCCATTGAAAGTGTATACATATTGACTTTATCTTTATGCAAATCTAAAATATATGCTCAATTGTTCATGTTGTAAAGTTAATTATTTAAAGTCATGTAATTAATGATAAACATTTAGATTTTACGAATCTTTCAGATTGTATAATCGAGTAAGAATTTTAATGGTCATGACCCTTCGCTTTCATATTGAATGCTTTGGAATAGATATAATAGTGACCTTACATGAAACCCATAATTAGATCAAGCCAACTAGTGTTGACCAGGAATTTTTCTGGTTTTGTTTGCTTTTCCCTTCTAGAGCCGGTTAAAAGGAGGAAAATTGAAAACCCAATTTGCAAATCGATCGCTTTCAAAGGCCTGAAAAGTTCAAAGCAAAATTGGATTGGGAATCAAACAATATGAACTTGAGACTAACTTCTTGGAAAAAAAAAAAAAAAAAAAAAAAACAAATTCATTTAACCGTTTTGAGACTTGGAGACTGAGATATGGTCCTTGGCTGTTTGAAATTAGAATTTTCCAATAAGAGTAGTCATTTCAAAAGCAATGACTCACATAAGGAAGACTCTCAGGCATAGCCTGATTGATTTATATCTCTCTTAATAAAATTAGTGTCCAAAGTTCCAATCCACTTCCTCATATCAAAAATTTTAAAAAATGATTCACATCAGGATTTCAAGATTTGATTTATATTTATTATAATAATAAAAATTAACATAACAATCTTGAGTCCAATTGTAGATCCTAGATTTTCGTGGACTTCATACATCGACTTGAAATCTAAAGAAAAATAAGATGGTATGAACTACGTCCAAGAGAGACAATATCTACGGTCTCAATCCCAATGAAAGTACAACCAAGCTCTAGAAGCATAACTATTACCACGTTATTCACAATTTCACATATGGTCACACACGCAACTCTAGTAGTTGATGTCACGGCATACAATTCAATGGAAATTTCTTACAGCTAACGTGCATGGAAAACTTGACAACATTTGAAATCAATAATTGTATATAAAAGCAGAAGTTATGAAACTCATGAATCACATTTTCTTCATCTATGTATTGATATCTGTTCACAAATTCCTTCCATGACAAGAAAAGCAGTACTTCCAGGTTTGTTTGGGAAATTCAGGTTCAGTGCAAGAAGAAAAAGCAACTCCAAAGAAGCCTCAAAAGGCAAAGATGAAGCACGGCAAGCACGTAATGGGTCCATGTCAGAGCTGCCTCTGCCAATTCTTATGGATATTCTTTCCAGGCTCCCTGTCAAGACCATCCTGCAATTCAAATGTGTTTGTAGAACCTGGTTCAATGTACTCTCGGATCCTTATTTTGCTCGAATGCACCTTGCAAGAGCGCCAGTCTCGATTCTTCTTCTAACGAATCTTCAACAGAGATCAATCTACATTGATGATGAGTTCCTTGCACCCTTGTTGAGGTTGAATCGAAACGGTAACCTCTCTGCTGACAGGTATTTGTCACTGTTAACTTCATGCAATGGCTTGCTTTGTTTACATGACTTGGGTTACAAGAAAGATGAAATTTCTGTGTGCAATCCAATTCTGGGGGATCATATGGTCCTTCCACAGCTTACAAGTAAAAGGGTCCATAGGAGAATACTTGGCTTTGGTATGACTCAAAGTACTAACCAATACAAGTTGGTTCAGATTCTCAATTATAAGGATCAAGTAGATAATTCTGATAAGTTCCAGGTTGAGATATTTACACTTGGTACAGATATGTGGAGGAACATTGGATATCTTCCATACCAGCTGATTCAACCAAGTTATGGAGCTTTTTTACATGGTGCTCTTCATTGGTATTCTCGTTCACAGGAGCAATCAACACTTATGTGTTCTTTTGACCTTGAAAATGAGCAATTCCAAGCATTTCCAGGTCCTCCAATTCAATACCACGATCAGTGCAGGCCTGTTAACAGCATTTCAGTGGGAGTTTCAGGAGGTTTTCTATATCTATGTGATGGTTTCTTTGAATCCAGTATCGACATTTGGGTGATGAAGAATTATGGGGTGAAGAGATCATGGACTAAAGAGTTCAGTGTCACGAATCCATTAGTCTCAAAGCTGCAAAGGGTTTTTGGATCAATTCATATTCTAAACTATGGTGTGAATATGAATACGAGGGAGGAAGCAACTGAAGATGCAGAAATACTAATGTTGTTCGGTTCTGAAGATGTGCTTGCTTACAATGTTAATAGCAAAGGTGTAAGAAAACCAAAAACTTTCAGCATTCAATCAAACTACCAAGCGATTCCTTACACTGCTAGCCTTGTTTCAATTAAGGATGCTGTGATGAGAGTAACTTCGCAGATAAAACACTCTTCATGAGCGCCTCTACACACATCAAGTCCTGTTTCAGTCCTTTCAATTCATGCTAAATACATCAAACCTTATTGCTTCAATCCAGTCGACATACTTTCTAGATCCCTAGTGTAGCACTGTGAATACTGACATGTCCATTTTGTATCTAATTGAAAAATATGTGTCTAGATTGGCGACCGTAAGTTCACCAATCTGCTGACATGGAATTGGATTCCTAAATTTGGCATTTCTCAACCACAAGATGCTGATATTGGAAGAATGACTCAACCTGTATTTGCAAGAAAAAATGTACAGTTTTTCCCAAAGAATTGTTATATTAAGTTCGCTGTGGTTTCTGTTTCGTTTTATATTATTAGTTCGATGTTATCAGTGTTCCATTTTGCTTGTTTCCATCTTCACTTTCGTTTTTAACTCTTGTCTCTTCTAAGTCTGCCTATCTCAGAATTGAGATCCCATTTTTTAAGACAAATATAAGACTAGAAGAAACATGCAGATCAAAAATAGAGACCTGCAAGCATGTTAGAGTATCTCCCACGAGAGATTATCTTTGACATACTATGCAGGCTACCTGTAGCATCTTTACTGCAATCCAAGCTTGTATGCAAAGCCTGGAACAATCTAGTCCAAGACCCTCTTCTTGTTTCTATGCATTCTATGCGTGAAACTGGGAACGATCCATGTCTCATCTTACATTCTGATTATCCTATCAAAAACCAGCTTTTCTCTTTAGAGCTCTCAGCTTTTAGCAAAGATGATCAGAGGGTGAACAAAATCCGTGTGCCTGTGTTGCCTGAATTCGATGTGGTAGGGTCATGTAAAGGGTTGTTGTGCTTATGTGATTCATCAGCGAAAGATACACTCTATGTATACAATCCCTTCACCAGGGACTACATAGAGCTGCCAAAACCTGTAGAATTACTTCATCAGAATCCAGTGTTCGGATTTGGTTTCAATCAGACAACAAAGGAGTACAAGGTAGTTAAGGCTGTGTATCAGAAGCTTCCACGAGTTATGTGTGCACTACCTTATCTTCAAGCAAATGTTCAAATTCTCACTCTCGGCAGCCCTGCCTGGAGAAATCTTAAGCGATTACCTTACCATCTTCATCGGGGGACATCACAGGTCGTGGTTTGTGGAAGAATTCATTGGCGTAGTTGGCCACGACCCTTTCATACAGATTATTTGATAATCTCCTTTGATCTAACGGATGAAAAATTCCGTGAAGTCCCAAAGCCTAATTTTGATGGCTTATACAGGCCTAATTTTCATCTGGTGGATTTAGGAGGTTGCCTTTCTGCCGCAGTCTATGACACTTGTGGTTGTGGCCAAATTAATATATGGATTATGAAGGAATACAGTGTGAAGGAGTCCTGGATCAAAGAATTCAAAATTGGAAATCATGTGCCAAGAAGCTTGGAAGAAATGGATTTGAACTCAGCTCAAAGTCTTAGGGACTCAAAATTGCACTGGAAACGCTCATCCGTTCATGTCTTAGGCCTTCTTAAAAATTGTGAGGTCTTGATGGAGTACAAATGCAGAGCTCTGGTAACTTATGATAAAACAGATGGAACATTTAAAGATCTGAATTTTCCAGGAATGCCAAATTGGTTTGAAGCTGTTGTTCATGACGGTAGCCTACATTGGATTAACAATCTCATTGGTGATGCTTAAAATGCAAGAGATTTTATTGGAAGAATGATGATGTGATGGAATCTTGTATCAAGGGAATTCAACATTGGAAATGATGGGGCCTAAAGGACTTAGCAAACATTTTTGGTATTGACATAGTTTTAAAAAGCTATGTACTTTGGATGTCCAGTTATATGAATTGAGTATATCTTAATTAATAATTCATGAAAAAACTCAAAAATTACTAGAGCCTGACTAGTTATGTTCCAAAAAGGGTTTCCACTATTCAGTTTTAACTATATTACTTGCTGAATGACATTTTATCCTTTCTCTGAAATTCCAACCACGAACAGCACCTCCAGACACAATAATTAGAATTGGACAAGATTTATCTTGCACAATTAGCAACTTTCTAATTTAAATGAAAAGATACAAATTTGTCTATCACATGAATGTTTATGAAAGAAAAGATTAAAAAAAAAAAAAAAATCAATTTTGTCCTTGCTCAAAATCAGAGATGCTACCGCATTCATTTAAACATGACTTCAATCCAATGATATGATCGATGCTGGTATATGTTATATGTTGGAGTGATTGAACAGTTCAAATAGGTAAGTCCAACAATTCCTTAGCTTGCATTGAAAAGAAAACAACACTGCTCCATAAGAATTATCAAACGGAGAATCCTAGAAAACAACGTTGCATACTAATATAATCATATAAGAGTCCCCATATGTTTGATTTCATCTTCATTTATACTTCCCCTCCATATATCTGCCTGTTTGAGGTCTCATTTTGTGAGAAACAAGCACAATAGAAAAACAATTAGGCTCAAACAACATCAATCATTAGATCAACAAGGAGGATGGAGTGTCTTCCACGAGAGATCATCCTTGACATACTATCAAGGCTGCCTGTCACATCTCTACTGCAACTCAAGCTTGTGTGCAAAGCCTGGCACAGTTTAGTCCAAGACCCTCATCTTGTTTTCATGCATTTTTCGCGCACAGCTGAGCTAGATCCATGTCTCATCTTGCATAGTGATTGTCCCGTCCAAAACCAGCTTTACTCACTAGAGCTCTCAGCTCTTAGCGAAGACAATCAGAGGGTGAACAAGATCCGCGTGCCTGTGTTGCCTGAATTCAATGTGGTAGGGTCCTGCAAAGGCTTGTTATGCTTAGTTGATTTGTCTACAAGAAATGTACTTTATGTATATAATCCCTTTTCCAGGGACTACATAGCGCTGCCCAAATCCACAGAATTACCTTATCAAAGTATAGTATGCGGATTTGGTTTCAATCAGAGGACAAATGAGTACAAAGTGATTAAGGTTGTGTATTGGAAGGCTCCTCGACAAGGGCCTAGACGTTACTCTTATAGAAGACTTTATTCTTCACAAGTAGATGTTCAAATTCTAAATCTAGGCGACACTGCCTGGAGAAATCTTGGAAAATTAACAGGTAACCATCTTAGTCAAACGACGTCTCAGGTCCTGATCAGTGGAAGAATTCATTGGTGTACTTGGCCGCGAGGATGCAAAACAGGTTCCTCTATAGTCTCCTTTGATCTAGAAGATGAGCAATTCCAAGTAGTCCCAATGCCTGATTGTGGTGGCTTAGACTGGCCTAGTTTCGATCTGGTGGATTTAGGAGGTCGCCTTTCTGTCGCAGTCTATGACCTTTGTGGCCGGATTGAGATATGGATTATGAAGGAGTACAATGTGAAGGAATCCTGGATCAAGGAATACAACATTGGAATTTATGTGCCAAGAAGCTTGGAAGATACGGATTGGAACTCATTTCAACCTTTTAAGGACTCAAAGTGGTATGGGAAAAGATTGTTTGTACGTGTCTTAGGCCTTTTGAGAACTGGTGAGGTCTTGATGGGGTACAAATGCAGAGCCCTGTTCACTTATAATAAAAAGGATGGAACATTCAAGGATCTAACTCTTCCAGGATTGCCAAACTGGTTTGAAGCTATTGTCCTTGAGGGTACCCTCAATTGGATCGACACTCTCGTCAATGTCAATAACAACATTAACTGACATAACTGATTTTCGATTAAAAATTAGTTTCCCTGTTGTAAAAGAGAATGTTCACAAGAATTTTCTGTTGTTATGTTACAAAATTTCATAATGTTGTTTTTGTTTTGCTTGAAAGAGCATGTTTGCAAGATTTTTCTAATATTTATCTGGTTCAATTTAATTTAGATAAGCATGCCAGCTCAGCATCATTAGATGCTAGATCATCATCTTGTTATGCCACATCATCGTAATAAAATGCCAGAGGTCAATAATTTTGAAAGCTAAATATTTTGTCCAGCTCAACTTCTTACCATTCCAGCTCATCATCTTGAATCAGTCCATCACTCCTATATTATATAGACTGTCTCCCTCCACTTACAGGAAAATGAAACTACCAGTATGTAGTCAGTGTTCAGGGGTCAGGGTTTCTGAATTTTCAGCCTTTTGTTTTGATATATCGAAGTTCTAGTTTTGGACCATACGCGAGGTCGACGGTGACAGTGAGTTGCCATCAAAATTAGAGAGTTTGAGTCTCTCTAGTAACCAACCCACAAAATCACAAGTAATTAATACGATTTACCGACAAGAATTAATATCTCATGTTAAAAGAAACTTTCTTTATTCAAATAAAACAATAACATAACAGAAGTTGAAATTACACCAATAAGATCTAAAGTATTTCAACTATTGTATACATGATTTTAAAAATTAATAAATACATAAATAAATAAAATGTGTCTGACACCAGAAAAAAAAAAAAAAAGAAATTACATTTCAATAATGGTTTGATTTTAGACCCGCCTGCAAAATGCAGCTTGCAAATTATTCTGTAACAAAAATAATAATAATAGTAATAGTAATTGTTTTTTAGATAATAATCATAATTATTGTTATGCAAACAAAATAAATTGAGATTAAAAACTCAAAGTAACGTTTTTTTGCCATAAGTCATGGTTCAGTGTCTTGAATCTCTGCCGTCGGGCAACATCGGTTGCACTTGCCATGATAGTTGCACCCACAACAAGGATAGCCGCACCTAGTCTTAGCCTGCTCATCAACTATCGAATTCGTGCTCTCTGCCAGTATCAAAGGGTCACAGAAATGAAAAAGATAAGGGATTAAACACAATGGTAGGAAAAAAAAATCTCAAAAGAATATAGTAATAAAGTTCTTATTTTGTTATTTAAGAAACCATTAAGATCATTTTAAAAAAAAAGAAAAAAAAAAATCAAGAAATAAAGAAACTATTAAGGTCCAGTTTGTTATTGATGTAGTTTTTAAAATAATTACTATTTATTGTGTTTTTTTTTTTTTGAAATAACTATTTATTGTGCTTTGAAAAAATAATATATTGTAAAATTAATTAATAAAATGATGGTTTCGTTAATTTTGTGGTTAAATTGTTTAAAAAACTTGAAAACGATATGAATACAGTCAGTAAGGTTTATGGCAATAGTTATAAAATGCATGCATATAATATCAAAAACAAACATAAAATTAATATATTTTCATTTCGATTTAAAACAAATAAAATAAGTTTATATCAATAAAGATTGGGATAAAACATCTTTAAATAGACTTGTGTGAGAGGTTTCAACAAGGATTGATTGTTGAAATACTTGGCGCTCTATTGAGAGTTATATTATTTTTATGTATATCTCGGCGGAGTAGAGATGAGAGGATGCAAACAGATGTTGAAATCAATTTGTCCAACATTTTGGTTACAAGCAAAATGACTGTGAAGTGTGAACATGCACAAGTGAGAAATTTTAACAAATTTTTCATGCCTCTCAAAAAGTTAAAAAAAAAAAAAGAAAGTAAACTTGATCTATATATTATAAATGTTGGTGTCTATGCATTGGTTGTGCCCTCCAAATATGTAAAATCCTACATTGATCAACATAAATCAGACCAATAATATACAATGATAAACTCAAAGTTAATCCAAATTCACATAAGTAAGAGACAGAATAAATTAACGCAAAGAGAAATGAAGAAAGTATATACGTAATGGCTTTTGGGTTTGGGATGTAGGCAGGGTGGCAGAAGCATTAGGGTAAGATCTGGCTTCTTCCATCGACATTAAGCTCAACATAATAATCATGCAGAGCAGAATCACCACCATCATTGTTTTCTTCATCTTTCAAAGCAGATATAAAATTAAAGAGAGAGATAGAGAGAAGATGAGTTTTGAAAGGGTAGTGGAGGCAACAAGGTATATTTACACAGAGAGTCTCACGTCATTTACACTCAACAAATAATTTGATTCTTTTTGCTTTCCGCGAAGGTACACACAGAGACGTGAGTTCTGACGTGGCAGTTTCCTGCGTTGAAAAAGTGTTATTCCTCTGTTTTTTGTTTTTAAGGAAACAAGTCAGCGACCCGCAGCGATAATTACCATTTTTAGCAACAACAACATTAACCCCGTACATTGAAATCAAAATGTGAGTTTCCTCTTGTGGTGGGAATTACTTTTTCAAATTATTTGTTGAGTATAGAGACTTGATTTGCTGTCTCCAGTCTCCACTGCGCAGTTTAAATTAATAAATGTCTAGCTTATATCTTTTTTTGAGAAAAAACGTCTAGCTTATATCCATGACATGTAAAGTACACAAAATCTGATGTTTGGCAAACAAAAGATATTGAATTCAAGTTTAAGAAATTGATAGATGGTGAGTCTGATAACTTTTTTGTAATTATTATAAATTTAAATTTTAGGGAAAGTACCGAGTACTCAAAATTAACCAATTACCATCTCATTAAACAAAATATTTAATCAATTATCGAAATGAAATATCAAAGTTAACGGCAGCATACCAAGTTCTGTTACCATACAGAGTACTTTAATAAAAAAATATATATATTGATTTTTATTCTAATATGATATAATTCTTCAATGTTATTAAAATGAGTAAATGACATCAGTAAAATAAATAGGATAACAAAAATTTATATCTTTATAAAAATAACCTGTAGTCAAAATCTCCTTTTTTTTTTTTTTATTAGGGATAATCTTAAGTTCCCCTGTAGTTTAACGTAATCGCTAATTAACTCCCTATAGTTTCTGAAAATCCTATTTTACCCTTTCTGTTAATTCTATTAGTGAGAATTTATTTCTGACTATAATAGTGAGCGAACAGACTAAACTGCCCCTCAACATTGTAACCGTCCAGAACATCATCATCATCCATCATCCATTATCATCCAACTCAAACACATTCACTCATATCTATTCAATCAAACCATCATCAAAGCCAACAACAGCATAACACAAACAACATCATCAGAAAAACATAATAGCAACATAACCAAAAAGAACCAAAACCAAAAAAAATTCTAGGTTGGGTTTTCGACACCGGAAACCCCAGAAATCCTTGGGTTTCCGACATTGAAAACCCAAAGATTTATGGGTTTCCGCACCGAAAACCTATCTACAAGTTTCCGATGTGGACACACAAAGATCTTTAGGTTTCTAGCGTCGGAAACCCGTAGATCTATGGGTTTCCGACAAGGAAACCCATAGATCCGATTTGGGTTTTCGTGTCGGAAACCAAGATCGGATCATCTAGGTTTCCGATGCGAAAACCCAGATCCGATCTGGGTTTCTACGACGATCTGGGTTTCCATCGCAGAAACCCAGATCCGATCTGGGTTTCTGCGATGATTTGGGTTTCTGTCGCGGAAACCAAGATCAGATCCGATCCAATTTGGGTTTCCGCGTCAAAAACCCAGATCCGATCATCTGGGTTTTCGACGGAAACCCAGTTTGGGTACTACCGAGAGAGAGAGAGAAAGAAGAAGAAGAAGAAGAAGAAGAGAGAGAGAGAGAGAGGAAGAAGAAGAAAGAGAGGAAGAGAGAGAGTGGAGATTTTTTAAAATTTTAAACTTTTTTTAATAGTTTTGATCACCACTGTCCATTTTAAAGATGGACAAGTGGAGATTTTTTTCAATTTTTTAAATATTAAATTATTATTTTACTAAATATTTATATTTTTTATATTTTATTTCACTTGGACAGTTTTGCCCTTCTATATTAACGGTCAACTATTGATTTTTAACGTCCAAATTGACGGTAAGGGTTTTTTGGATATTTTAATAAACTACAGGGGTTTTTTATCCATTTTGTAAATCAAGGGGGGATATTAACAATTTTTTAAAGTAAGGGGGGATTTTGGCTATTTCATCAAACTACAGGGGGCCATGGGATTATTCCTTTTTATTATTATTATTATTATTATTTTAATGAAAGAGTCGTCAAAATCAACATGGTGTCTGTACTGTACATACATTTGCATAAGTTCTTTTTTTTTTTCGAAAACCACATATCCATAACTGAATAAGCTACAAATAATAATATGTATATTTAACCTCTCGAAGGATGGTTTGAATGAGTCTTCAAGATGCTAAATGATGCAGTAATTACCAGTTAACAACATAATTAATATTTGGCATAATGAAAGTGGAAATAAAATTGAAGAATGTATAATTGTGCGAGGTGAGTCTGATACTAACGTTTTTGGTCTCCCGGCATGAGTTCAGAGTCCGCAGTCAGAGCCGGGTAGCAACAACGTCCACAATGACCACGATAGTTCCTGCCACAACAGGCGTGACCGCACCTGTACTTTGCATCATCCACCGGGGGATTCGTGTTCTCTGCAAATCAATGCCACCGGTCAATTCTGTTAATTATTATAAATTTAAGATTTGCGAAAGAAATATGACACACAATTTCACAATTTAATTTTTTTTTTATGTAAAGTGCTCTTTAATATATTTCAAATTTAAATGCTTGTCAATTTAACTAACAACCAAAGAAAAAAACCACGCCAGTGATCATTATAATCTTAAGAGGACTAACAACTTGTGTTAAAATAGATTCCTCTAAATTGAAAGTTAAATTATAAATTTTTGTCGTAATGAACTGAACATATTCAATGTGTATAGAACTTATAATATTAAAAACAAAAAAAGTAAAATGAAGTATAAGTGAATTAACCTTGCGTAGGATCATTAGTAGATGGTGTCTTTAAAGAAGGTAAAAGAGGAAGTATAATTACCAGTTAACAACATAATTAATGTTTGGCGAAATGAAATTTGAAGAAATTAATGACTATGGATTTGTGAGTATGATGGATTATATCCTCTCTTAATATGAGTTTTTTAATAAATTTTTTGAAAGGTATGCTTGGATGTTGATGAAGTAAAAAAAAAAATAATTATTATACTTTTAATAATTTATTGATTACAATGCTTATATATCAATGAGACTAAAAAAAAATTAAGAAAAAGTTCAAATTTGGGAGATGATCTAAATCCCTATACTAATACTAATTAATGATCTACAATTTTTTTTTTTTTTCAAAGAAACCATCTACAATTTTGGATAAATATATATATATACACATATATAACCAACAAAATTAATAACCATAGCTAGCTAGTTAGTGATAATAATATGATGTTCTATAAAATTAACTACATAAATTAATGTCATATACATACGTGTAAACAAAAGAGAATTAGGATATCCGTACAGTATTATCTACCTGATATATACTTACTATATGTATATTACTAACATAATTTGTTGTCACTTTCAGCTGGTAGTACCACAGGGATGAGAGGGACAAGAAGTGAAAACGCAAGCGGTAGAAGAGAAACAACTCTCATTTTGTTGAAGAAGACGATACAAGACTTGCTGGAAAGGTTTCGACAAATTATGATCTACAAAACCCAGATATCGAAAAAAAGAGAGAGTCTCAAGTCTCTTTATACTCAACAAAGTGCAAATAATTTGATTCTTTTTACTTTCCGCTATGGTACACACAGCAACAAACGACCTGGGGGTTTCCCGCTTCGAAAAAGTCTCATTCCTCTGCTTTTTGTTTTTTGACTCTTTTACGTGTTAAAAGGAAACAAGTCAGCAAACATTGAAATTTATTTGTCTTAAATTCATGTGGAGATATTGGGTCGGGTTCTGTTGGAATACCGGCGAATCTTAAATTTACGTGGCGTTATTGGGTTGGGTTCTCTTGGAATACTGGCGAATCTTAAATTTATGTGGAATTAGATTGGACCAGTATTCCAACAGGACCCACCCAATAACTCCACATAAATTTCAGATTGGACCAGTATTCCAACAGGCCCACCCAATAATTCTATTCCAACAGAACCCAACCCAATAACTCCACATAAATCTAAGATTCGCCGGTATTCCAACAGAACCCGACCCAATATCTCCACATGAATTTAAGACAAATAAATTTCAATGTTTGCTGACTTGGTTCCTTTTAACACGTAAAAGAATCAAAAAACTAAAAACAGAGGGTTAGGATTCCGTTCGAATACTGGTCCCCATCTCAGACAAACCCAGATATCAATAACTTCTTGTTATTTTATCAGGTTTTGATAATCTCTTGGCATCTCCAAATCCTGTGATTGTGCCCATAGTATGATATGGATAAAACTCAAAGAGCTGCCTTGTTTTATTGTGTTCTGTTTACACTTTTAATATCATCCTATGCTCGGCAAAACTGCAGTACCTTTGCTTTCAATAACAACAAACAATTCAAGACATGTACAATCCTTCGCGTGTTGAACTCCTCCATCCATTGGACTTACCACCCATCAAACAACACTGTTGATCTTGCATTCCGCCGCACCCAAACCAGCCAGTCCAGATGGGTGGCATGGGCCCTGAACCCCTCCGGACATCGTAAGGTAGGGTCACAGTGCCTAGTGGCCTACCAAAATTCAACTGGGGCCATTAGCGCCCACGCATCTCCTATTAACTCTGGAGCGCCAAGATTGTGCATGTTCACACTTCACAGTCATTTTGCTTGTAACCAAAATGTTGGTCAAATTGGTTTCAACATCTGTTTGCAACCTCTCCTCCCTCCAAGATATACGTAAGAATAATGTAACTCTCAAGAGAGCGCCAAGTATTTCAACAATCAATCCTTATCGAAACCTAAGGATGGCAAAAAGTGTTAGCGTGTTTGGTCGAACTGAATTTAATTTGATTCATTTATGAATTTGACTCGATTCGTTTATAAATTCGACCAATTCGACACGAATTCATTTAAGAAGCGGGTCAATATTTTTGAATTCGATACAAATTCGTTTATAAACGAATGACAAGACATGACACAATTAATTCGTTTATTAGTTGAATCATAAAAGATCCAAACTCATTAACCCGTTAATTCATTTAACTCATTCAACTTGTTTAACCCGTTTAACTTATTTAACTCGTTTAATTCATTTAACAAAAATTAATTTCAAATCTTCATAGACATAAACTTAAATCCAATTAAACCAGCCAAAATGCACTTCAATTAAAGCAATCAAAACCCATAATCTTCTCATTCATCATGTTACCCAAATTAATCAACCATGAACTCGAAAAAAAAAAAGAAAAATAAAAAATACAATCCTAAAAAACAAAAAACCAAAAGCTCAGATCAAGCCAAGAACCATTATTCACAAATATCCAACGCAATCCAATTTTAATTATAAATATCCATTGCATCCAAAATCATCAGTATTGAAGAACACGGTAATTTCACAAATAAAACAAGAAAAGTAAATATACATTTACACAAATTAAAAAATAAATAAATAACAATAGCAACATTAAAAAAGAAAAAAAAAAACAGCGGTGGATCTGCTGCGATATGAGGTAGACAGTAAAATGACGCCGACGCACAAGGATCAAGACAATCAAATCGACCACCTGATGGAGTGCAAGCTACTAGTGGAGGCAGGACGAAGATGCTATGATGAAGGCGGGATAGTGACCGTGAGCCGTAAGGGAGAAAGGGTGGTGGTGACAATGAGAGAGAGAGGTGGAATGGGAGGTGGTGATTGTGAGAGAGAGGGAGGGAGAAAGGATGATGGTGACCGTGAGGGAGAGGGGTGGAATAGGTAGTGGTGATTGTGAAGGAGAGGGAAGGAGAAGGGGTGGTGATGACCGTGAGGGAGATAGGTGGAATGGGTGGAGGTGATCGTGAGAGAGAGGGAGAGAGAAGGGGTGATGGTGACAGTAAGGGAGAGAGGTGGAATGGGTGGTGGTGATCGTGAGAGAGAGGGGTGGAATGAGTGGTGGTGGTTACCAGTGTGAGGCGTGAGGGAGGAGAAGGAGGGAAGAAAAGAATGGATGGAGAGTTGTGGCTGCCAAAATGAGTTAGATCCAGGGTTGGGTTATATATGTGTGTGTGTGTATAAATGGATAATCACACATGAACCTATGTAATATGTCAATATTACAATTTTACTCTTGATTTAATCGTGTCAACCCGTGATTCGTTTAAGCAAACTCAATTCGATTCATTTAATAAACAAGTTAAGCAGGTTGACACTATTACGACATAAATTTGTTTAACTCAAATCTACACCTTTTTTTTTTATGAATTCGTGTCGACCCGTTATGTCGTAACTCACATTGCCACCTCTAGTCGCACCCTTTGTGTTAACATCCACAAAAAAATGACTACATCTCTCCCGATGTCTGGGAGCAATTATTTGAATGGTGCTACTAGAGTCTCACTTGAGTTAGTCTCAATAGTTCTCTAACACAAAAATGGTGTCGGATAAATTATAGTTATTGTGACAATTTAGTGCAATCACACAGTTAAATGAACTGCAATAATTTTTGGTTCACTGGAGCTCAAAAATACATATGCAAAGGTACCCATGTCTATCTCACGGGTCATTCACAAAAATAGTGATTAGAAAACTCAAATTTGTTCTTATTCAAAGCCAAGAATGCTACATTATTAATTTATTAATGTGTATATTAATCCAATGACATGACGTTGGTGTATGCTGTATAGTGGACATTTCAAATAGGTAAGTCCAACAATTCCTTAGTTGGCGTTGAAAAGAAAACAACACTGTTCCATAAGAGTTACCGAATGGTGAATCCAAGAAAACAACATTCAATATTTATATAATCTCATTAGAGTCCTAATTTGTTTGTTTTCGTCTTCATTCATATTTCAAGTATTGTCCCCTCTAAATCTCTGCCTGCTTGAGGTCTCATTTTGTGAGAAACAAGCACAGGAGAAGAACCATTAAGCTCAAACAACATCTATAATACGATATCAACAGGCACAATGGAGTATCTTCCGCGTGAGGTTATCCTTGACATTCTATCAAGGTTGCCTGTAATATCTTTATTGCATATCAAGCTTGTATGCAAAGCCTGGCACAATATAGTCCAAGACCCTCTACTTATTCATAAGCAGTTTTCACGCCTAGCTGACCTTGATCCATGTCTCATCTTACATAGTGATAGTCCCATCAGAAACCAGCTTTACTCACTAGAGCTCTCAGCTCTTGGCAAAGATGATCAGAGGGTGAACAAGATCCGTGTGCCTGCGTTGCCTGAATTCAATGTGGTAGGGTCATGTAAAGGCTTGTTATGTTTATGTGATTCATCTGCAAGCAATCCAAGAAATATACTCTTTGTATATAATCCCTTCTCGAGGGACTACATAGAGCTGCCCAAATCCCCAAAAAAAATACATCAAAGTACAGTATTCGGATTTGGTTTCAATCAGAGAACAAACCAGTACAAGGTGGTTAAGGTTGTGTATTGGAAGGCTCCACAGCAAGGACAGAGACTTCAACTCTATTATGGTGGAGACTTTACTACACAAGTAGATATTAAAGTTCTTACTCTAGGGGATACTGCCTGGAAAAATCATGGGAAATTATTATCTCACCGTTTTCTTCAGACACCATCACAGGTCCTAGTCAGCGGAAGAATTCATTGGTCTACTTGGCCACAACAAAATGATACAGGTTGCTCAATTGTCTCCTTTGATCTGGAAGACGAGCAATTTCGAGAAGTACCAATGCCTAATTGGGAGAGCATAAATAGGTTTGCTTTTCATCTGGTGGATTTAGGAGGGTGCCTTTCTGCTGCAGCCTATGACTATTTTGGCAAATTTGAGATATGGATTATGAAGGAATACGACGTGAAAGAATCCTGGATCAAGGAATTCAACATTGGATTTCATGTGCCAAGAGGCATAGGAGAAGGGGACTCGAATTCAGCTCAACGTTTTCAGGATTCAAAGTGGTATGGGAAAAGAACAATCGTACGTGTATTAGGCCTTCTGAAAACTGGTGAGGTCTTGATGGAATGCCAGTGTAGATCCCTGGTAACTTATGATAAAAAGGATGGAAAGTTTAAGGATCTAATTCTTCCAGGATTGCCAAACTGGTTTGAAGCTGTCGTTCATGAGGGTAGCCTCAAATGGATCGACACTCTCGTTAACGATACGTAAAAGTATTAGACAGTTTGCTCCCATTGATATAAAGTTCTTGTCTTGTGTTCACTTTTGCTTTCCTGCTGTCAGTTTTACTTTCTGAATTATATCAAATTATGGAGTAAAAGGGAGTGGGACATGATTCAAACCCACAGTCTCAGTGATGTAGGTGTGCGAGGGGTCAATTACTGATCCACCTCGACTTCCATTTGTAGCTCCTTGAAGTGTGTATTGAGAAGCTGCCAATGCTTCTTACAAGTTTAGTGTTTGTAAAATTATAATCAATTTAGTGAAATACAACTGTTTCCATTCTCCTTGTAATTGCAGCTTTGTAACCTATTGTCAAATGAAATGCAAACAAATAAAATCAACTTGTGCCATATGTGCTCTTGTTACTTGCTTGAGAAGAAATAGGTTGGTACATTCATGTACGAACCCAGAATCGGCCAATTTAGTTATCAACTGAAATTATTGAACCCCAAGTTCAATCATAGCGGTCAGAGGCATTCAATTGAAAATCAAACTAAAAAAACATTAAAAAATTGCAACTTGTGCCATATATGCTCTGGCTTTGACATTTAGCTTTAGTCTTTTGACTAAAGCAGGACAACAAATGCAAGGGAACATATTTGTCAATGACTGTAACGAGCCTGATCCAGCCCCCTCTTGGACCCCGGCTTGAGCCCAAAGGGATTTGGCTGCGACCGGCCCGGCCACCCCATCGTGGGCCTTCCTCTCTGCCTCGGCCCACATGGATTTGGTGGCAGGTACTGTACAGTCCCCTTGCCTGTTTTTCTCGCCTCCCCCGCCACTCGAACCCATGACCCACAGGGTTATAGTCAATTAGGCAGAGAGGAAGGCCCACGATGGGGTGGCCGGGCCGGTCGCAGCCAAATCCCTTTGGGCTCAGGCCGGGGTCCAAGAGGGGGCTGGATCGGGCTTGTTACAATGACTGATTGTTCATGAAAGTAGTAATAAGGAACTTCGATTTTGTCCCTGTTGAAAACTGAGGATGTTACATTATTCATTAATAATGAATCCATCAATCCAATGACTTGGAATTGGATTCATATATATGGAATATGTAAAGTCCACATTTCCCTAGCTTGCACGCAAAATGAAAACAAACATTATACCACAAAACTTGGTGAGATCAAGAAAACAACATATTTGTCCCTTTCAGACAATTTTGATCTCATAAAGGTCTCAATTTGTTTGTCTTCAACCTTCATTTTTACTTCAAGTCTTTGTCCAGGTCACATTTAGAGACAAACAAGCACAGGACAAGAACTATTAAGTTCTAAAAACAGAGATCATTAGATCAATAAGCATTATGGAGTATCTTCCACGCGAGATTCATTGACATACTATCAAGGCTGCCTGTAACATCTTTACTACAATCCAAGCTGGTATGCAAAGCCTGGTACAATTTAGTCCACGACCCTCTTCTTGTCAGTAAGCATTTTTTCTGGACATGTCTCATCATGCACTGTGATCATCTCATCCGAAACCAGCTTTACTCACAAGAGCTCTCAGATAATGAAGAAGATCAAAGGGTGAACAAAATCCATGTGCCTATGCTTCCCGAGTTTGAAATAAAAGGATCATGCAAAGGTTTATTATTCATATATGATGCATTGACAAATTATTCACTCTTTGTATATAATCCTTTTACCAGGAAATACATAGAGTTGCCTAAATCTGAAAAGGAGTTCTATTATGAAATTAGGGTGTTCGGATTTGGGTTCAACTCGACAAGAAATGAGTACAAAGTTGTGAAGATTTTCCATCAGAGGCCTACAATAATATATGACCAACATTTCGTTGGAACACCTTCTCCACAATCAGAGGTCCAGGTTTTCACCCAAGGCAGCACTGCCTGGAAGAGTCTCGGAAAGATACCTTACTATCTTTCTGATCAGGGGTCATCACATGCCTTGATTAGCAGAAGACTTCATTGGTATACTTGTCCTGGAAGCTATCAAACAGGTTGCTTGCTCATCTCTTTTGATCTAGAAGACGAGCAATTTCGAGAAGTTCCAAAACCTGATTCTGTTGCCTTAGGGAGGTATAATTTGATCTTGTGGATTTAAGAGGTTTCCTTTCTGTAATTCTCCGTAAAAGTTTTGGGGAATTAGAAGTCTGGATTATGAAGGAATACAATGTGAAAGAGTCTTGGATCAAAGAATTCAGCATTGGAATGCTTTTTCCAAGAGGATGGGGGATATCGGATTTGAATACACCTGAAATGTTCAACAGTTCAAAGTTCTTTCATAAAAGCTTAAACATTAGAGTCGTAGGCCTTTTGAAAAAGGGTAAGGTCTTGCTGGAGCACAAATGCAGAGCTCTACTTATTTATGATCAGCAAGATGGAACCTTTAAACATCTAGAGTTTCCAGAAATGCCATATTGGTTTGAAGCTTTTTTTCATGAGGGTACACTCAATTGGATTGACACTCTCCTTGATGATACACAAATGAAAGAAAACTTGAAATTTTAAATGCAGCATCTGTTACCTATTGTAAAATGCTTAAATGAAGAGGGTTAAAATTCTACTGCATACTTCAGTTCATTTGAAGTTCAAATTCAATTTACTTTCTAGGATATGTGTTATGAAAGAAACATAAAATAAAATGACATTCTGTTTCAAAAAAATAAATAACTAAACTGACATTCATTGAGATACTAAAATACCTTGTAGGTGAAAACTTCAATGGGGGCTTGCAGATATCCAATATCTGTTTTCATCTGACATTATTTGGCATTTTATTTGTGAAGTGGCCAGCTCATATGCTACTGAGGACAGCAACATGAATATCTTCAAATTGTTTATCCCAAACAACACCTTCATTGTGGTTTCCAATTTATTTTATGGGATACTAAGAATGCCCTTGAAACTGCCCTTATTATGGTACTTTTTTTTTTGGCATGCCTGAGTCTTCTCTTTTTTTGACTACAAATAAACCACATAGATATTGAAAACTAGGGAATCCTGTATGCAGTATCCTGACTTAAAATTTGATGTAAAAAATGAGTGAACATAAAAATTACATGCACTGAAGACCTTTCTGTTTATTATAAAGCAGTTTGGTGCTCAATGCATCAAAACCTTTTTCTTTGAAATGGAATAATTGACTCTAGATCATTAGTCTTTGTAGTTATCTTCAACGTCTCATTTGATGAGAGCTGTCTAGGTTGTTTGTCTTCATAGCCGGCAATGCTCTTTCATCCTGATCACCTGTTTGGACAAACTTTAAATGACATTTAGTGGCTTTCTCTTTGGTGTAAATTAGAGGTTATATATTCGTCTATCATGTAGATTGTCTTTCAAAGTAGCGGTTGAGAAAGTCTATTTTGGACTATTCAATATTAAAAAAATAATAATAATAATGTTAAGAAGGGCCAACAATGGCTTTATCAATCAGATGGCATATTATTAGATTCATAAATTTGGCATGTGCGAACAACATGATGCTGGTATATGCTATATTGGATAGTTCAGACCTGGGTAAGTCAAACATTTGTTTTACTTGTATTAGAAGATAAAACACAAACTTCTGCAAAAGAACTATCAAAGAATATCCAAAACAAAAATTTATGATGTTTCAATTTATCCTCTACGTTTCGATGACTTCAGAGTTCCTTTTTGTATTTTTTTCTTTTTTCCTGACTTTCATTTTAAGTCTTGTCTCTTCAGTTCTATGCCTGGTTAAGTCTCATTTTGCGAAAAACAGGTGCAGGAGAAGAAGCATCAAGCTTGGAAAACATAGATCTAAAGCACGATGGAGTATCTTCCAAGTGAGGTTGTCCTCGACATCCTATCAAGACTGCCTGTAACATCTTTACTGCAACTCAAGCTTGTTTGCAAAGCCTGGTACAATTTAGCCCAGGACCCTCTTCTTGTTAGTATGCATTTTAACCGCACAGCTGAGAATGATCCATGTCTCATCATTCACTGCGACCAGCCCATGCGAAACCAGCTTTACTCTCTAGAGCTCTCAAATAAAGAAGAAGATCAAAGGGTGAACAAAATCCGTGTGCCTGTATTTCCTGAGTTCGGTATTAAAGGATCATGTAAAGGATTGTTATGCCTATGTGATTCATCGACAAAAGACTCACTCTATGTTTATAATCCTTATATCAGGAACTACATAGAGGTGCCAAGATCCATAGATGAGACATTGTATGATCTAAGTTTGGTATACGGATTTGGGTTCAGTCAGACAACAAAGGAATACAAGATTGTCAAGGCTGTCTATTGGAAGACTCCACCTGGATATAGACGCCACTTTATTGGAATGTATAGTTTACAATCAGAGGTTCAGGTTTTTACTCTAGGCAAGCCTGCTTGGAGAAATCTTGGAAAAACACCTTACCACCTGTATGATCAAGGGCCATCAGAGGTCTTAGTCAACAGAAGGCTTCATTGGACTACTTGGCCACGAAGGTATCTTACGGGTTGCTTGCTCATCTCCTTTGACCTAGAAGATGAGCAATTTCGAGAAGTTCCGAGACCTGATTCTGGTGGCTTAGATAGGCTTAATTTTGATGTGGTGGAATTAGGAGGTTGCCTTGCTGGGGTTCTCCACAAAAAGTATGGACAACTGGAAATTTGGGTTATGAAGGAATATGATGTGAAGGAGTCTTGGATCAAAGAATACAGCATTCCAATCCATGTGCCAAGAGGACTAGAACAAGCTGATTGGAATTCAGCACAACCCTTTAGGGATTCAAAGTTTTTTCGAAAAAGATCATTCGTTCGTGTCTTAAGCCTTTTGAAAAACTGCGAAGTCTTACTGGAGTACAAATGCAGAGCTCTAGTTACTTATGATCAGAAAGATGGAACCTTCAAAGATCTAGCCTTTCCAGGAATGCCATATTGGTTTGAAGCTATTGTTCATGAGGGTAACCTCAATTGGATCAACACTCTTCTTGATGATACATAAATGCCTGAAAGTGTAAACTGAGAAGTTTCCAACACTTCTCACACGTTCGGTGTTCATAAAATTATCTCAGTTCTGTGAATCCAACTGTTTTATTCCCCGTAGATGTAGCATTTGTTACCTTTATGTAAAATAAAGAGAGTTTAATTTCCAATAAAACTTTCAAATTCTGATTCCATCTATTTTCTAGTATCTGTTACCTTTTGAAAAACTGTGAAGTCTTGCTGGAATACCAAATGGTACATTTTCTTGGATGTATGTGTGTTATGAAAGCAACTTGGAGGACAATCTCCTATCAAATAAGATATTATAATACATTTTATATACATCAAAGAAACAAGGCCTTGAAAAATTATATCTTGCATTTGTAGCTAACTGAGCAGATTTACATTTGTGTCATATGACATTGTTTATCTGTTTGTATTGAAGTTGCCGGCTGTATGCTACAGTGGACACAGGATATTCAAGAATATTATCAAGTTTTTAATCCCTGAAAAGACTTCTCATGGTTGTTTCCATATTATCTAAGTTCATTTTGTTTTATTGGTGTTCTTCTGTATGTACTAAACCTAGTTTTCATCTCCAATTCTTCTTTAAATCCTGTATACTTCTAAATCTTCACCAACCATGGAAACACCTTGCGATGAACAAGGCAAAGTGAGCAACCTGGAAAGAGAAAAACAAAAACAAACGATGGCAATGGAGTGTCTTCCACATGAGATTGCCTTCAACATACTATCAAGTCTACCAATAACATCTTTAGTGCAAATCAAGTTTGTAAGCAGATCCTTATTCAACTTAACGCTGGACCCTCTTCTCATTAACATGCATTCCTTGCGCAGGATTGAGAACGATCCATGTCTAATCCTGCACTGTGATTATCCCATCCGAAACCAGGTTTATTTCATAGATCTCTCTGCTGATAATGAAAATGATAAGAGAGTGAAGAAATTTTCTGTTCCTTTAATGCCTGAGTTTGATGTTTTAGATTCATGCAACGGCCTGCTATGCTTAAAAGGTCCATCACCCCTGAATAAACTCTACATATACAACCCTTTCGCGAGAAATCACTTGGAGCTTCCAGGATCCAACCTGGATTCTGATACAAAACAGGTTTTTGGATTCGGGTTCCATCCTTCTACAAAAGAGTACAAGGTGGTTAAGATAGTACATTCTAAAAAGGCATGGAGTGCTCTTTCCTCTTGTGAAAATTCAACTTCAGAGGCTTATATTCTCACCGTGGGAAGCTCCAGTACTTGGAGAAGTATTGCACAGTTTCCTTACTCAGTCATTAGGTGGATAGAATCACATGTATTTTTCAATGGAAGACTTCATTGGATATTCTGGCCACTATACTATGAAGACTTTAAATGTTTTCAGCCCATGTCGATTGATTTAGCTGATGAGCAACTCCGGGAGGTCCCAATACCAGCTTGTGAAGAGTTCAAAGGTATGTGTGATCTGGCTGTTCTAGGTGGTTGTCTTTCTGCAGTTTTTTATCGCGTTCATGCAATTATTGAGATCTGGGTTATGAAGAAATACGACATCAGAGAATCATGGAATAGAGAGTTCCGCATCGTAGATTACGTGCCAAGGCCATTGGAACTGGAACCAGATGTTGATCCGTCCTTCAACCTTTCCAAGCTGTACAAAGGAAGAGGACGTAGAAAAGTATTGTGCCTCCTGAAGAGTGGTGAGATCTTATTGGAATACAAGCACAGAGTTCTTGTATCTTATGACCCAATATCTGAAACATTCAAGGATCTAAGTTTTCCTGGAATGCTGAGGTGGTTTCAAACTTTTGTTCATGTAGGTAGCCTCAATTGGATTGACACCCTCATCGATATGTGAACTACAAAAAGAATAGTGCCATTTCTTTGATTGATGTAGAAAAATCTATGTACATAAAACTTCCATTGTTCATAATTACATAAAATCTGTGATGAAATCGTACCTTAGTTACTTTTTTGTCAAACAAAAGAGCTCAATTTCATTGCCTATTTCAGTTGCAATGACATCTGACCATTACTTTTCTATTAAATGTTCGAGTTCTATTTATTAATGCTACTGGTTCAAACACCCCAAGTAGCATTTCATTGTTATTTCCAAAGGCTAACAATTCTTTAACTTGTATTGGAAGTTAATTATCAGTAAATCCCAAAATAACATATATTTTGTAGCTGTCTCCATTTTCTTTTGCCAATTAGTTCAATATAAGCAAATTCTCTTTTTGTTGTTTTCACTCACTTTTAATTCAAGTATTGTCTTGGCTACTCTCAGCCTAGTTGAAATCTCATGCTCCAAGAAACCAGCACAGGAGCAAAATCATCATGCTTGAAAAACATATAGATCAACAAATAACACAATAAAATATCTTCCACGTGAGATTGTCCTTGACATACCGTCAAGGCTGCCTCTAGCATCTTTACTACAATTCCAGCTCATTTCTTCACCTCTTAGGCCTTCTGCAAAATGGTGAAGTCTTGTTTTTCAAAAAACTTTCCAGTTTCTGATTCCATTAATTTTCGAGGATGTGGTGTATTATGAAAGCAACTTGGAGGACAAATACCTATGAATTTTTGCAGTTTACATATGAATGAGGGTATCGATCCAATTGAGTCTACCTACATGAACAAACGTTTCAAACCAGCTCAGCATTCCAGGAAAACTTAGATCCTTAAACGTTTCAGATTTTGGATCATAAGATACCAGAACGCTGTGGTTGTATTCCAACAGGATCTCACCACTCTGCCGGAGGCACAACACTTTTATATGTTTCAGATTTTGTGTTTGTTCATATCTTTTCAGATTGCTCTCTTTGCCCTGTTTGGTTAAAATTTAGAAAGTATACAGGATTTAAAGAAGACTTGGAGATGAAAAAAGAGGTTTTAGTACATATAAAGGGACACCAATAAAACAAATTGAACTTAGATAAAAAATACTATGACAAGTTCAATTTAGATAAAAGAACTTGATTATATTTCTGGTGTTCTGTCCCTTATAGCATTTGAGGCGGCAACTTCAAGAACAAAGAGAAAATAGTTTCATATAAGACAAATATGAATCTGTTTATTAAGGTACAAATGCAAGATAGAAGTTCATGAACATATAAAATTTGTGAGGAAATTGTTATCAGAAAAGGGACTTGGGCCTAACTCCATCACTGGGCCTAATTCCACCACAAAAATTAGCTTATAAAAGGAGATTTACCTTCATCTTATAAATCAATACAAATTTATTTCTTAAACCAATGTGGAACTATCTAACAATTGTAGCTCAGTTACATTTTGCATGTTTTTACAAATATGAAGCCATCACTTCTTTGTAAAATAAAATAGCTCAATTTCATTGCTTATTTCAGTTGAATCAATGTTTGAGTAGTACACTACTTCCATTTTTTTTCTATGTTTAAAGTACTATAATATATTTCAGATGAAAACATTAACAAGGACTTGCAAATTTCTATCTTGCATTGCATATGCCGAATTGATCACTGATTTCAAGGTGAACACTCAGCAACAGCAGCTGCTATTCAGATTGGAAATATCCAAGTGACTTTATATGTTTGTTTGTTCTTGATGTTGCCGGTTTAAATGCTCCAAGTACCATTTCATTGTTATTTCCAAAGGCCAACGATTCTTTTACTTGTATTGGAAGTTAATAATCAAAGTAAATCCGAAAATAACAAAAATTTTGTTGCTGTCTCCGTTGTCTTTTGCCCACAAGTTCGATGTAAGCAGAGCCCTTTTTGTTTCTTCTTTTCATCTCACTTCTAGTTCAAGTATTGTCTTCTCAACTCTCAGCCTAATTGAAATCTCAAACTCCAAGAAACCAACACAGGAGAAAAATCATCATATTTGAAAAACATAGATCAACAAACAACACAATAAAGTATCTTCCACGTGAGATTGTCCTTGACATACTGTCAAGGCTGCCTGTAACATCTTTACTACAATTCAAGCTCGTATGCAAAGCCTGGTACCATTTAGCCCAAGATCCTCTCCTTGTTAGTTTGCATTTTTACCGCAAAAATGAGAATGATCCATGTCTTATTATTCACTGTGACCATCCCATCCGAAACCAACTTTACTCTCTAGAGCTCTCAGATAACAAAAAAGATCAAAGGGCGAATAAACTCCGTGTGCCTGTATTTCCTGAGTTCAGTATCAAAGGATCATGTAAAGGATTGATATGCTTAGGCGATTCATCGACAAAAGACTCACTCTATGTTTATAATCCTTTTACCAGGAACTACATAGAGCTGCCAAGATCCATAGATGAGACATTGTATGATCTAAGAGTGGCATCTGGAATCGGGTTCAATCAGACAACAAAGGAGTACAAAGTTGTCAAGGCTGTCTATTGGAGGACTCCGCCTAGAGACCGAACACCCTTCTATTAGAAGGTGTTCTCTACAATCAGAAGTTCAGATTATCACTTTAGGCAAGCCTACCTGGAGAAGTCTTGGGAAAATACCTTACCATATCTATGATCAAGCGCCATTACAGGTCTTAGTCAACGGAAGGCTTCATTGGACTACTTGGCCACAAAGGTATCGTATAGGTTGCTTGATCATCTCCTTTGACCTAGAAGATGAGCTATTTCGAGAAGTTCCAAGACCTGATTCTGGTGGCTTAGAGAGGCTTAATTTTGATGTGGTGGAATTGGGAGGTTGCCTTGCTGGGGTTCTCTATGAAAATTATGGGCAGTTGGAAATTTGGGTTATGAAGGAATATGATGTGAAGGACTCTTGGATCAAAGAATACAGCATTGCAAGTCACGTGCCAAGAGGACTGGAACATGCCGATTTGAATTCAGAACAACCCTTCAGGGATTCAAAGTTTTATTGGAAAAGATCATTCGTTCGTGTCTTAGGCCTCTTGAAAAACTGTGAAGTCTTGCTGGAGTACAAATGCAGAGCTCTAGTTACTATGATCAGAAAGATGGAACCTTCAATGATCTAGCCTTTCCAGGAATGCCATATTGGTTTGAAGCTGTTGTTCATGAGGGTAGCCTCGCTTGGACTGACACTCCCATTAGTGGTACGAAAAAGTCTTAGCCAGTCTGCTCCTACTAAATATAAAGTTCTTGTTTTATGTTCATTTGTGCTTTTCTGCCACCTCCTACTTTCAAGCGTGTAATTGAGAAGTTGTCAACGCTTCTCACAAGTTTCCTTTTGTACATAATTATATCAATTCTGTGAAATCCTGCTGTTTACATTCTTCCTGTAATGGTACCTCTGTGACCAATTTTCAAATAAAACTAATTTTCAATACATTATTTCAGTTTTATTCAAGGTTTGAGTAGTATTACCTTCCCATTTCCTATTCCATTTATTTTCAAGGATGTGTGTGTGTGTGTGTGTGTGTTATTAAGCCAGTTGGAGGACAGATGCCTATTAAATAAGATATTGTAATCAAATTTTGTCTACATCAAAATTTCAACAAGGTCTTGAAAAATTCTATCTTGCATTTGTACCTTACTGAACAGATTCTTATTTTTGTCCCATATGAAATCATTTTCTGTTTGTTCTTGAAGTTGCCGACCCAAATGCTACAATGGACAGCACACAAGGAATATAATCAAGTTCTTTTACGTGAATAGCATTTGTCATAGTTGTTTCCACATTATCGAAGTTCAATTTGTTTTATTGGTGTCCTTTTCTATGTGCTAAACCTCATTTTCATCTACAAGTCGTCTTTAAATCCTGAATACTTTCGAAATCTTAACCAACCATGGAATCAACTTGTGATCACCAGGGCCAAGTGAGCAATCTGAAAAGAGATAAACAAACACAAAATATGACGATGGAGCATCTTCCACGTGAGATTGCCTTCAACATACTATCAAGCCTACCTATATCATCTTTAGTGCAAATCAAGTTTGTAAGTAGACCCATGTTCAACTTAACACTAGACCCTCTTCTCATTAACATGCATTCCTTGCGCAGGATTGACAACGATCCATGTCTGATCCTGCACTGTGATTATCCCATCCAAAACCAGGTTTATTTCATAGATCTCTCTGTTGATAATGAAAATGATAAGAGAGTGAAGAAATTTTCTGTTCCTTTAATGCCTGAGTTTGATGTTATAGATTCATGCAACGGCCTGCTATGCTTAAAAGGTCCATCGCCTCTGAATGAACTCTTTATATACAACCCTTTTACCAGGGATCACTTGGAGCTTCCAGGATCCACCGTGGATTCTGATAAAGAACAGCATTTTGGATTCGGGTTCCATCCTTCTACAAAGGAGTACAAAGTGGTTAAGATAGTACAGTATAAAAACACAAGGAGTGCTCTTTCCCCACGTGAAAATTCGAATGTTAAAAAATGTGAGGCTTTTATTTTCACCTTGGGAAGCTCCAGTACTTGGAGAAGTATTGGAAAGTTTCCTTGCACGATCATTCATTGGATAGAATCACATGTATATTTCAAAGGAAGACTTCATTGGATATTCTGGCCACTCTACTATGACAGCTCTAAATGTTTTCAGCCTATGTCAATCGATTTAGCTGATGAGCAACTCCGGGAGGTCCCAATACTGGCTTGTGAAGAATTCAAGGGTGTGAGTGATCTGGCTGTTCTAGGTGGTTGTCTTGCTGCAATTTTCTATCGTGTTCATGAAATTATTGAGATCTGGGTTATGAGGGAATATGAGGTAAGAGAATCCTGGAATAGAGAGTTTCGCATTGTAGATTACGTGCCAAGGCTATTGGAATTGGAACCAGATGTTGATCCATCCTTCAGCCTTTCCCAGCTTTACGAAAGAAGAGGACGTAAAAAAGTGTTGTGCCTCCTGAAGAGTGGTGAGCTCCTATTGGAATACAAGCACAGAGTTCTGGTATCTTATGACCGAATATCTGGAATATTTAAGGACCTAAGTTTTCCTGGAATGCTGGGCTGGTTTGAAACTTTTGTTCATGTAGGTAGCCTCAACTGGATCGATACCCTCATCGACATGTAATATGTTCCTGTCCCATCCCTGTTTTTCTCAAATTTTGTATCCAAATTTCACATTGTTATAAAATGAATATTAAAATCCCCTGTTCATTGATTGTTGTAGAAAATTTATGTACATAGAACTTCCACAATTTATAATTACATCAAACCTGTGATGTAATTGTGTCTCAGTTACTTCTTGTAAAATATTTAAAAAAAGGAAAGAGTAAAAAGCTCAATTTCACCGCAAATTTCAGTTCCATTTGAAGTTTGAACAGTACTTTTTCTTTAAAATGTTCTAGTTTCCAATTCCATTTATTTTCTATGTTTGTGTGATATAAAAGCAACCATGAAGCGAAGTTCCTATAATTAAGATACTGTGAATACATTTAGATCAAAAGCTTTTACAAGAACTTCCAAATTTCTAAATTGCATTGCAATGCATGTAATGAATTAATATGGTTCCAAGGAGAACACTAACCAACAGCAGATGTTTTTCAGATTGGAATTATCCGAATGGCATTATGAGTTTGTTTGTTCTTAATGTTGCCGTCTCATAGGCTTCAAGTACATCAAGGAGTAATATCAAATTGTTTATCTAAAACAAGTCCATCTCATTGTTACTTTCAGCTTTCTTTCTATGATTTATCCAAGGCCATTTTTGTCCGTTTTCAAATTTCAACCTTGTGTTCATCTCCAGGACTTCAATAAATCCCGTACTTTTTCTGGTTCTGAATCAAACCATGGAATCAATTTCTGATAAGCAGGACAAGAGAAGCAAGCACGAAAAAGATGCACGAACATGTGGAGTGTCTCCCACATGAGATTGTCTTGAACATACTATCATGCTTACCAACATCATCTTTAGTGAAAATCAAGTTTGTATGCCGAGCCTGGTGTGACATGACACTACACCCTCATCTTATCAGCAGACATTTCCTGCACCAGACTGAGAATGATCCTTTTTTGATCCTGCACAGTGATCATCCCATCAGGAGCCAGATGTACTTCATAGATCTCTCAGCTAAAAGTGAAAATGACAAGAGAGTCGAGACTGAAGAAATTTAATGATCCTGCAATGCCTGAGTTTGTCATTATAGACTCCTGTAACGGCCTCTTGTGCTTAAAAGGTCCATCACCCTCGAACAAACTCTACATAGATTACCCTTTCACCAAAAATCAGTTAGAGCTTTCAGGATCCACCTGGAATCAGATAAAGATCAGGTTTTTGAATTCGGGTTCCATCCATCCGCCAAGGAATACAAAGTGATCGAGATAGTATACAATAAAGATGTATCTTGAGCTCCAGAGGTTCACATTCTGACTCTAGGAAGCTCCAGGACTTGGAGAAGTATCGGAAACTTGCCTTATGGGTTCATTTTTGGTTCAAGACAAGCATTAGTCAATGGAAAATTCCACTGGGTATTCCTGCCCAAGAATTTTGTCAGGCTCAGTTCTGATAGTTTTCTGATAGTATCATTTGACTTAGCAAATGAGACATTCCAGGAGGCACCAAAACCTGCCTGTCCCAGAGCCTTGGAGGAGGATATTAGTCACCTGGCTGTTCTAGCAGGTTGTCTTGCTGTAGCTCGTCTTGCTGTTCATGCAAGTATTGAGATTTATGTAATGAAGAGTTACAATGTTAAAGAATCCTGGATCAAACAATACAGCATAGGATTTTACATTGCAAGGGACTTTAACAAGAATGTGGTTGTTGCGTCCTCTCGCTTCCTGGTTCCATACTTTCGTACAGGACCTCTAAGAGTGGTATGCCTCCTGAAGAATGGTGAGATCCTGTTGCAGTATAAGCACAGAGTTCTGCTATCTTACGACCCGAAATCCGGAACATTCAAGGATCTAAAGTTTCCAAGAATGTTGAACTGGTTTGAAACTTTTGTTCATGCTGGTAGCCTCAACTGGATTGACACACTCACTGCGACTATGTAATATGCAGCACTGCAACCATTCTCTTCTTGATGAATGTTTATTTTCTACAGTCTTAAATATTGTTGATGCCAAATTTGATCATTCTCTTTAAATTGTCCATTACGACCTGCCCAAATTATACACTACTACAACAAATTTGGTTGGATATGGCTATTACTAGTTCTCCATCACAAATATAGGAGATGCACGATTATTCTCATCAAGAATAACTGGTATTGTCATAATTGTTTAGATTTTGTAATAAAATATTATTTAAATGTGATAACATGACGTATCTGTGATCCATCCTATATGTAATGTACCATGACGTATCTGTGATCCATCCTATATGTAATGTAAGACTTTCTAGCTTGGGTGATTGCACCTCCTCTATGCCTTGGTAATGGATTTCAAATCCTACTATGCACGTTTTCTTTTAACATTTTAAAACAATTATTAGAATAAATATTTGGGTCGTCCAAGTTAGTAGAAATTAATGTTGATAGATACTGAAAGACCTTTAATTTTTTTTATATCATTTTAAAAATAAAAAAAGATAATATTAAGTAGAATTATTTGTATTTTAGAAATTCATTAGTATTAGTATTGAAAATATCGTTGTAATATCGGAATACCTGCAACATTTCAATTTTCTATTTATATTTTCATAATTTTGGATCCCTCTATATGACTACCTTACTAGTTAGGTAAGATTATTTATCAATACAATCATTGGATATTCTTCAATAATCATCGTTACAACCAATCAAATGACTATTATTGATAGATAATTTTACCTCCGAATCAATATTTATTTCATTACTCAAAATTCACATAATAATGATGGCTTTATAAGTTTTAAGTGTGTTGGTGGAGTGGTCACCAGTTCACCTGTCAAAACTTTGTCCAAAGTTAAGTGGACAGGTTCAAGCTGTAAGTCATGCAAAAAACAGGTAGAAGTATAGTAATTTTCCCACAACTTATGGGTATAACTCTCCCGACTTTTAGAAACAGATTTTCAGATCGCGTGATAGAGTCTTATCTCAATTAAGTCCAGACAGTTATTTGACTTAGAGTTAGGAATGTCAGTTAAGTTAAAAATAATGATAATAATGGCTTTACACGGTAAACAATGAAGGCTGAATGTGAGGACCATAGGTATTGGGCTGGACCCACAAAAAGCCCAATATAATACTCTTGCCATATAATTTCATAGTTTCGTATCAAACAACACAAAATTTGGCATCAAGGTCTATCATACATTAAATACTAAAATTGACTTTAAAGCTTCAGTCTTTTAAACTGTTCTAGTAACTTTGAAACTATAGTTTCATTTAAAATTCTCCTACAACTACAGTTACAGAATTATTAAATAATCCAACTAATCAACATATTTATTAAAAATATATAAATATACAATCTTACCCACTCCTCTACTCTGAAAAGTCATGTGAAATTTGGATCTAAGAATCCATATAAATCACTAATTTATTACGATTTACCTTCACTGGTTACATGTCCCTACTTGTCTTATAGGCAATCACAGATCCAAATTTCACATGACCAATCAAATTAACTTCCAAGGTGAATAATAATAGAACTGCACCAATTTCTGTGTAGTTGTAGTTGAAAACTCATGTGCAACTGACCTTGTTATCAACGTTTATGTTTTTCTTTATTTTTTGTTGTTTATTATAGGTAGGCAAGAGAGAGTTGGCTGAGATGGGAAGTTACATGATTGATTGATTAATCTCCAGGATTTTTCCTGGAAAGCAAAGACTTTGCAGTCACTCTACTGGGCATAGTTATTGTTTTGTGCCCTCTCTCTCTCTCTCTCTCCTCTTCCTTGAAAGTTGAAACTCATTTCAAACATGATCTCTTCTGATTTGCATACATCAACACTTTTTGTTGTCCTATACAGCTATGCTCTACCATTTGCTCCCAACTTTTAAGCTACCCTTCAAAATTCAAAGAAGTTTTCTTGTGAAAAAGCACTTTTAATAAAGTACTTTTTGTTTTAATTTTAAAAATACCATTTAAAAAAATGAAAGAAAAAAGTATATTCCGAAGAATTTTCTTGTATTCCTGATTTACTTTCGTAATAAAATTAATCAAACCCTACGAAATAGATATGAAAGCAACGTTTCAGTTGTAAAATTATGAAATATGTTTTCTCTATAACAACACCAAAAACACTTTCAATCACTATAGTGTTATAGCCTATAATCTAATAATTTTTGGACCTACTAGCAAGGTTTTAGGTGAAAGATCAACCCAGAAAACCACCAGGAACTTTCGGGCAACCTTTTTCTTCATTGGCTGATAGCTGGAATCTGCCACCATCTATGGCCCTGTCGCCTTGCTCTTTGTTTGTTTATATCTTTTATTAAAAAGCTTTTATAATAACATATATCTAATTTAAAAAAATAAATACTAATCAATTAAATTTATTTTTTATATTTAAATTAAATAAAAAAAATATTTTAAAAAAATATATATAAATAATAAATTTAATTGATTGATCTTATATTTTAAAATCAAATATATTTAATTATAAAAATTTTATATATATATATATAATATTTTCTCTTTCTTTCTTTCTTTCTTTCTTTTTTGTTTTTAATTTTCTCTTGTATATATCGTCTACGATGACTTTTATTTTGTTTTCGTTAGACTTTTGTAATGGACCTCTGGGACCCTCCACACAGGAAACTTTCAAAGGCATGATTATTGCCCCAAAGTTTGAATTTTAGCATCATAAACAAACGCATCTGTTCCCTTTCTCTTTTATAAAATCTAAAGCTAACCAAATTAAGATCCTATTAAAATCTGAATAAATTAATCTCTATAAATACAATCTAAAAAATTAGTTCTCCAAAATTTAAGAATTTATGAGCAAAAAAAATTGAAACTTAAAACTCTATTGCATTCAGATATATGTACATTCACTTGTGTAAAAAATAAATGTCAATTATTGTAACTATTATAAAAATGATTCAATGTTGTATGGTCATTGTCATGGCACTATTGAAGTAGGACCTCTAAGCATTGACATAGAATTGGATTCATTAAATTTTTATTTTTGCTTTGCGTTTCCTGCACACACACCCCAATATCTACGGTTGTGATCAACTGGGGGTATACATCAAGTTCATTTTCTGAGAAAAAATTACAACAGATTGGGAAGAGAAAGAGAAGTTTCCAATGTTAACTCCATAAAACACCATATTTCTTGTGGTTGTCGTCTCTGATTTTATTTATTTATTTTTTCTTTTTATACACATATACATATACATATATACATATTTTTTATATTTTGATTTCACCAAAGTCTAACATGTTTATCTGAAACTCTCTCAACCTCTTTTTCGTTTTTGGGATCATCTCCAAACCTACTACTACTAGTCTTCCTCCTCCTTTCCAGGTCCTGGAAAAATCTATTCCATCCATGGAGTTGGATTGTGAGATGAGAGTTTACAAAAGAGCCAGGCTTGAAAATGATCATGATCATCAACAACAACATGATCATCAACAACAACAAACTGGGATGGAGAGTCTTCCTAGGGAAATAGTAGTTGACATACTTTCCAGGCTGCCAGTAACATCTTTAGTTCAATTCAAGTTTGTATGCAAAGGGTGGAGGGCCCTGGCAGAGGATCCTGTGCTGGCAAATCTGCATCTCTACACAAAACCTGAGGAGGGAAACAAGAAGAATCCATGTCTCATCCTCCACTGCGATTTTCCCATCAGGAATCAGCTCCACTTCATTGATTTCTCAGATCAGGAAACTGGCTTCGGCGAAAATGAGAAGAAGAAGGTAAAGAAGTTCCATACACCTTTCCAGGATAGGATGCCTGAGTTTGATGTTGTAGGTTCCTGTAATGGACTGCTCTGCCTGTGTGATTCATTATACAATGATGCAGTCTACATATACAACCCTTTCACCAGGGACTACTGGGAGTTGCCCAAATCTTTGCAGTATCCTGACCAGGAAGTTGTGTTTGGTTTTGGATTCCATCCAGGGACTAAAGAGTACAAGGTGATCAAGATAGTTTATTATAGGAAAGCTTGTGGTAGTACTAGTAGTAGCAACCAACGTGTGCGTAGAGTGATTTATCCGAGATCAGATGTTCAGATTTACACTCTAGGTAGTCCTGCCTGGAGGAGTCTTGGAAAAGTGTCCAATGGCTATCAGTTTGTTAGGAGGCCATCAGAGGCCTTGGTGAATGGTAGGCTTCATTGGGTCGCCAAGCCTCGTAGATATAGTCCTGTTCGCAGGATTGTGTCCTTAGACATAGGTGATGAGCAGTTCCGGGAGGTCCCAAAACCTGACAGTGGTGGGCTAAACAGGTGCAATTTTCACCTGGCAGTGTTGGGAGGTTGTATATCTGCAGCAGTATATGGAAACTATGGGAAATTGGAGATCTGGGTTATGAAGAAATACGACGTGAAAGAGTCCTGGATCAAGGAATACAACATTGGTGCTTATATTCCAAAGGGTATAAAGCAAAATCTTGATAGACCTTCCAAGCTTTGGAAGACTGCTGTGCATGGAAGGGTTGTTCGCGTGCTATGCGTCCTGGAAAATGGAGAAATCCTGTTGGAGTACAAGAGCAGGGTCCTGGTTTCTTTTGATCCGAAGAATGGAAAGTTCAAGGATCTAGTGTTCAAGGGGATACCAAATTGGTTTCAAACCATTGTACATCAAGGAAGTTTCAATTGGATTGATACACTACATGATAACATGTAGAATGCAAACAAGTGGTGGTGGTGGTGGTGGTGCTCTCTCTATACTGTGAGTTTGATCAACCTCACTGACATAAACATTTATGTTTTTTTATTGTATTTCTGTCCTGTCCTGTTACAAGCTGTCATGCTTCATTGTGATAGATCATGAATTTTATACACAAAGCTTCATATATGCAAATTAGTATTGAAGAAATTTGGTCATGTAATACATAAAAACAATATGTCCATCACTGTAAATGAAACAATAGTCTCAATTTTTTTCTGGCAAAATTTCATGCATACATGTGGTCCTGGTGGGAGTAATAATTGCCAACTAAATAAAGAAAAAGAAAATTCAACCCCATTCATTATAGTCATTGCCATTGTTGGAAGTCTTGGAAAAACATTTAATGTCAATGGGTGAAGAGTTTTTACAGATCAATAATGCTTCTGACTACTTGATATGTATTGTTCAACTACTCCAGCAGGTGGTATGAGAGCTTTGAACAGCTTGTTTAGAAGCACCAAAAGCATGATGTTTTAGACCAAACCAACATGGAAGGTTTTAATCAGAGTGTTTTCCACTTTTGGTGGCATGAAGTTTGTAAAATTTGGGGAACTCGGTTTTCCAAACAGTTCCTCAATATTTTTAGGCTTCATTGATGTGAATGTGATGCATCCACGCTATAGCTACCTAAAATCCAACCCATGTTGTGCAACTGGCTTAGAAAAAGGTAGCCACAACTTTGTTAGATGTGTATATACATATATATTGATATTGTGTATATCTTAAAAAAGGCCCTTTTCATGCTTTCTTACCAAACAAAAGTTGAAGTTTTCTTTAAGGCAGCCACCAAAATAGACTTACATGCCTCGAGCCCCATTCAGTGTCACTCTTGAAGGATTTGCAATTTCAATGAGTTCACTAAAGTATTTTATGTTAAGCCAATGTTTTTCCACAAACAGATGAGTAAAAATTACAGTGGAACATCTTCCTTCTAGTCACCTCCCTCTGGCATCAACCTCCCGTCTCTTAGTACAAGCACGAACGGCAACCAAGTACTGCAATTTGATGCAATACCTGCTTACTATACGTGGACATCTCAACTATATATACATATCTCAAATTTTCTCATGCTAGTTACTTTGAACATATTCTAATCTAGCTAATACAGCAAAGACAGAATCTTTTTTCTCCTTGGAATAGCGAAATCATCTACGAATTGATGTCTATATGGCAACCTTGTGTCGAGAATCAAATCGAGACTTTTTGACCGCACATGTATAAGTATAGATCAAGAAGACTTAGGTAAAGAAAGATCTCCTTTAAGTAGGCAAAAATTGGTACGCTACAACACTGTTCAAGCAGGGCCTACTGTATTATATGTTTATAAAATAAGACTTAAAATTGAATTCACATCTCAATTATACCTTGCAAGGATTCCAAACTTAGAAAAGTTGTTCTTGCAATACAGACCAGTTACACTGTTGCACAAGCTCAGCTAGCGATGAGTACTTTTTCTTAGGCCCTCCAACACATGTCTTTTGCCAATGAGATGCTCAACCAACCCTTCATAGTTAAAAAAGATAATTATTGCAATTTGATATGTGTATAATATAAAGTATATGAATGAACAAAATTAATTGTTACCATTTGTATAATCGCGACAATCATGCTGGCCAACCCTCAAATCAACTTCCCAGTTCCCATTGAATTTTGTTGCTAAATCAACCGTATCCTCCTTGGAAGATCCAACAAACCAACATTTGTATCTTGGCAGTTTTGTCAATTTCCTTACAAGAACCATTCCTAAAAAATTTGCCCATGATCATACACATATATAACTACAAAGAGAGCACAGCCTATATAAATTTTAAACAAAATATCAAATGTAAAATGAGTCATTCGTGCATCAATTCCGGATTTGCCTAAAGCATATGCTCTTCCTTTTCATGCAGCGCTTCATAATAGAAAACGGAACATGAGGGTATGATTAGATATGACAAAAAAAGCGTATAGGAGACTAATTACTTAGAAGCATGCGTTTACGAGACTAATAACTGAGAAGAGACAGGTTTGAGACATTATGTTAGGCATTGTCTTTATTGGAGCAGCAGAGTAGTAACGTCCAATATGATAAGTCGTAGTCTCTTTTACTTTCTTGAACACTGAATCATTCTACTGCATTCATGTTAGAGATAACTAATAATCATGAAGAAAAATTATCATCCATGATGTGATACCATATACATATCATCCCAAGTAAAATGTATCAAATTTTGTATGCTCACCAGGTACTGCTCTACCGGATAGAATTTCGAGCGCTGTATATACATTTTCTGGATCTTTTGGCTGAAAATCGAAAACAATGGCCTACAAACACATAAAACCACTTTGTCAGTATCTCTATTATTAAAAATTTTACCAAAGCTAAGCAATTTTAATCCAAATTCCTGCTAAGTCACATGCTAACTAGACTCTGGTCAACAAGACTGTGCAAAATTAAGTTAAAAAATTAACTGAGCACATCTTTGGTTTAACAACATTTTAGAAGATAATCTCAAACCCCTCCAACATAGAACAGTTGCCGTAGGAGAGACAATTCGTGTCTTGTTGGTATCAAATCGAATCCTACATATAAATTATTACTTCGTGATTGTATCATGTGTTCCATATCGTGTCTAAAGTTGTGCTTACTAGTAATATACGTGTCATATCAAACCCAACTCATATAATTAACCAAACGTTAAAGTCCCTTAGTGTTCCTCTTCAAAAATTGTCACTTTGAGCAGTACCACTAACAACTATAATGATAAGAGCAAAATAAAACAAAAGGGGGACCTGAAATTTTGGAGGAGGTGAAGAGGGTTTGATGATGACCATGAAGTGCTGCAAATCCCACAGATTGAGAGAGTAAGCAGCAGACATGAGCAGCTGAGCAGGACCCTTTGTGGCCCTCAATGGAACCGCCGCCACGTACACTTCATCTCTGCCTCCAGTGACTGCCACCGAATTTGTGAACAGCGAAGAAGCCATTTTCGCTTTTTTTTATTTTATCAATGAGAACTGGACCGTTAAAAGTAGTTAACTAGTTATTACAGGTAAAACAGTTAAACAAGAGGTATTGCTCCGGCCCATGTTTTTACGGGCCTAAATGGGCCCATTAAATATGATTGTCTATGAATTTGTGTTATATTTTTTTGGTTAAGTTTCAATTAACTCCAACGAAATTTTGTTAAATATAGTTAGGATATTAGTTTTGAAATTCGTCAAAAACTTTCCCACAGATATATCATGGGGTTTCTAAGAAATTTTGTGGAACTTCCAGGAAGATTTTAGACGTTTTTGAGAGGTTATAATTTACGACTATTCTCAAGACTTTAGGAGGAGCTTCCAACAATTTTCAAAACTAAAGAAATTTTATTTATACATCTCATGAATTATATTTTCAGTTCATTTTGTTGGAATTTAAATGAGTTTCATAAATGTAGGAAAGAGTATAAGATAGATGATTTGTCATTAATTTATGCGTGTAGATGATTTGTCATTAATTTATGCGTGTAAGAGTTGGTACTCAATTTAACTTAGTACAAAATTTTTGCTTTGATGATACATATTTCACATTTACAAAACCATGAGATAAAAAGTGTAATTTTCATATCAGTAGAACTATTTTTTGAGTTATTTTGTAACATTTCACCAAAATTTCAAATTAATTCTTCTCCTTCGTTTGTGTAGAAAGATTTTCCCAAGATGTAATTCATTTTATACAGTACTTTCTAGTTTAAGATGCTAATTAATTAGTTGTACAACTTGAACAAGCGAGCTCAACTAGGGGTGGGAATTTAACACAAACCGATCCAAACAACCCGAACCAAATCGGATTTAGGGTGTTAAGGACAGTTTATGCAATAAAAGGACGGTATTCGGTTTTGGGTTAGAAAAACATATCCATGTTCAGTTTTTGTTTGATTTTAGATCTTAAAACTCGTAAACCGAACTGAACTCGTTACGTGTAAGTAATTTTTTTTTTTTTAACATAATGTGCATTAAATGAGTCTATCAAATTACGTATGTTTCCTTGATGGTTAACCCTTAATGGCACATGTGTAAATTGAGAAATTCATTTAATGCACACCTACGTAGCCTAACTGGCTAACCCTAGGGGTGGCAATATGGGTTACGACACGATGGGTCGGCACGAATTTGCGAAAAATAAATGGGTATGGGTTTGAGTTAAACGAATTCGTGTCGTAATCGTGTCAACCCGCTTAATTCGTTTATTAAACGAATCAAATTGGATATACTTAAACGAATCGCGGGTTGACACGACTAAATTATGGGTCAAATTATAATATTACATATTATAGGGTTTAGTGTGTAATTATGCACATATATATATATATATATACACATTTAACCTAACCCTACCATTTCAACATCATTTTCATTTTTTGGCAGCCACCACACACTCTCCCTCCCCTCACCGCCACTTCTCCCCTCCCTTACGGTTGCTGACCGCCGCTTCTCCCTCACGGTCATCGCTCCTCCCATTCTCCTTAACGGTCGCCACTCCTCTCATTCTCCTTCACAGTCGCCTTTGTTTCTCTCCATCGCCCTCACGGTCGCCGTCGCTTCTCCCCATCGCCCTCACGGTCGCCGTCGCTTCTCCCCATCTCCCTCACGATCGCCGTCGCTTCTCCCCATCTCTCTCATGGTCGCTGTTGCTTTTCCCCTTCTCCCTCACGGTCGTCGCCCCTTCTCCACGGCTCCACCACTAGATCCACCACCTCTTTAATTTTATTTGTGTTTTTTGTCCTTTGATTTTGATTTTGATTTTATTTTTTTAATTTTGTTGGGTGTGTTTGATTGATCTTGGTGATGTAATGTGTATAAAAGTTTATTGAGTTAGTTAGAAGTATTGAACTTTGAGGTTTGACTATGGATCTGTTGAAACTTTGAGGTTTGACTATGGATCTGTTTGAAACTTTGAGGTTTGGCTATGGATTTGTTGGAATCGTCACTGTTTGTATCTAATTAAATGAATTTAAACGAATTAACGTCACTGTTTGTATCTGATTAAACGAATTAATGAGTTAAACGGGTTAAACGAATTAATCGTGTCATGTCGTATCATTCGTTTATAAACGAATTCGTGTCGAATCCGAAAGTGTTGACCCGTTTATTAAACGAATTCGTGTCGAATTGATCGAATCCATAAACGAACCGAATCCAATCGAGTTCAACCCGACACGCCAACCCGTTTTGCCACCCCTAGCTAACCCTTGCTCTCTCTTATTTCTTCTTTTTTTCTTCATTCTTCTTCTTTCATCTCTCTCTCTCTCCCATCTTCTTCTTTCTTCTTCATCGACTACCATCTTTCTCTCTCTTTCTTCTTTTTTTCTTCTGATTTCATTTTCATTTTCTTGAGCTCCCATCACCGACCCCTTCATAGAACCCCGTCACTAACAAACAAGTTTCATTTTCTGGTTTCATTTTCACTTTTTGATCTTCTGGTTTGTTCTAGTTTCATTTTCGTCTAGTATTTTGATTTCTCTAGCTTTTCTGATCTGGGTTTGGTGTTGGTTTTTTGTTGTTTGATTTGTTTTTTAAGTTATTCAATCTGTGTTTATTTGGGTTTTTTGAGTTGGTTTGCGATTGGTGTGATAACGTTGTGTTTATTTGCGAGTTATTTTTGTTTATTTGAGTTGTTTTTTTAGTTATTTAAGTATCACTGATAAGTCTTCTTGTGTTTATTTTTATTGTTTATTTGTTAGTCGACAAACGGATGACGACCAAACCTACTCCAAATTAAATCGACCGTGTTCGGTTCAGATCGATTTCAATCCTCAAACTTTCTATATTTGGTTCTCCAGATTGAGAATAAAAAAAAATCGGTTCGGTTCTTCATGACAGGAACTTTTGTTCATGGAGCTATTTTTTTATTAGAAATTACAACAGGAACAGAACCGAACCGATTTGTTGCCCAATCCTAAGCTAAACAAGTCTCGAACACTTTGTTTTTCTCAATAGAAGGGGAAGACCCACTCTTGCTTCGGAAGAGAGCAAAATTTTCCAAATTGGGTTTGTGAAAGAGTGGCTGTATATACAAAAATGAAGTATCAATGAACCCATCAAAATAAAGCTAGCTAGGGACAGTACGTAACCACACCACCCACCACAAATACCACAGTAGGAATTTAAGATATTTAATTGCAGCCGGTAGGAAAAGTACCATATCACCCACCATCAATCTTGTTGAATTGTTTTTCATTGTTTGGTCATCAAATCGATGTTTGCAACAATTATATATATACAAACCCAAAACCAAGATGAGAGAAACTGGTAATTTAAAGGATCAGATCAGGCGCTTATTGAAAGACAAAGCACTAATATATTATTATTATTATTACCATTCAAGCAAGCATACAACAGCATTTTTTTTTTCGTTAGAACACAACATACATGCAAATTTAACAAAACAAAAGTAGTACTACTACTACTTCACAAACCCACTTGACACTTGGCACGATTGACAGGACAAACTCCGACAGAACTCAATTAGAATCTCACAATAATGAAGCTAAGAGGAGGATGTTTGTGTATGGATGTATTCACCAATGCATGTGAGGCATGTGGTGAGCTGCCATTGGTGGATCCAAAGTGGGGTCGTGATATCCATAGCCTATACCTTATTATCGTAATTACCACTAAATAATCAACAAAAGGAGACTCACTGAACTTGAGATCGTTAAACATGCAAAGCTAGCTAGCTAGAAAGTAGTACCCCACTGCAAAGACTCATCAATCATGATCCTGATCACTCAGTGGTCTTCTCAGCTGGGGCTGCCTCTTCCTTCTGATCATCAACTACCTTCTCCTCCTTAGTTTCAACTGCTGGTTTCTCTTCTTCTGCTGGTTTCTCATCAACTGCCTTCTCTTCTTCCTTGACTTCCTCCTCTTTTGGTGCCTCAACCTCAGCTTTCTCCTGTTCAGGCGCAGTTTCTTTAGTCTCCTCTTCAACAGCAGGAGCAGCTGCAGGCTCTGTTGCTTCTGCTACTTCCTCCTTGGGAGCTTCAGTTTTCTCTGCTGTTGTCTCTTCTACTGCAGGAGTAGCTTCATGCTCTTCAGGCACAACTTTGCTGGCCTTTTCTTCCACCACCACCACCTCCTCCTTGGTGACCTCAGCCTTTTCAGCTGTTGGGGGCTCAGCTTCTGGAACCACTGTTTCTGCTGCCTCCTTTGACTCCTCAGGAACGGATTCTGGTGCCTTAACCTCCTCTACTGTTGTAGTCTCTTGAGCCTTGACTGCCTCCTCTGATTTCTCCTCTTGGAGAGCAGTTTGTGCTGTTACAACCTTCTCAACAAAATTCAAAAGAAAAAATTGATCTTAAGTTTATATACAAGTTTATTAAATAGAGCAAAACCACTCATAAACACGAATTGAATTACATATTTATATGATGAGATTCGAATTCAGATATCAGATATAAATGAATGTAGCGATTGAGTAAATAATTACCTCAACAGTGGCCATTTGGATCTCAAGCTATCTCAAATTCTGGAGTTGCAAAGAAGAAGAAGAAAATGAGTATAGCTAGAGAGATGATCAAATATTTACTTGCTTATGAGATGCAAAGATGGAGTGATGAGAGTGGCTTATATAGAGGGTGACAAGAAGGCCTAAAAAGTTGATGAGAGAGAGAGAAGGAGAGAGAAAGCAGAGGCGGAGGTGGGGGCACAAGAAGTAGATTCTAGGATTTGACACCTCACCACCACCTCATCACTCACTGACATCGATACTAAGTAGCATGTTTGCTAATTATGTTTGGATTTAAATTAAATGAGGTTTTGCTACTTGTAATGATCTCTCTAATAATATATATTAAAAAATATTATTAGTGATCTTGGTTTTGATATATTGATGGGAGGTTTGATAATTACATAAATCCGCCCAAACAATATATACTGGCGACTTGTCAGCTGATCTATCATCATCATCGACTTCATTGGTGTTGTGTGCTTTGTGCAGTCGGGTCTGTGGGTTACCTCACCATCATGCACTTACGTTCTCGAAGAATACTAGCTATCTTTTCAAAATTCTAGCTCATTCTATCTCAAACTGTGCCACCGGCAATTCAATCTCGCTATTCAAAATGTATGCATCATCATCAAAACATGTGTGAGAAAAAATATATATATATATTTTGGTAGAAAATTCTTGGTGATGTGTTAAACATTACACCTTCCTTGTAAACATCCGAAGATATCAACCTATCTACCATGTTCCAATTTGAAGAAAAGCACTTATTGGTTGATGGTAATGTGTTTATGTTTTTTTTTAATGAAATTCATGAGGTTTTGTTAATATACATCGTTATGTGATCTAAATTCTTACTTTGTAATAAACAAATTTTGACTACTTTCATAGTTGGAAGACTCAAATGACTAATTTATTTTAAAAAATAAACATGAGACTTGAATTCCTAATCTTTCAAGATTAGAAAAGTACTCAATCACTTCTATCAAATGATAGTGCATGGATAGATTAATATTGATACAATATGAAATATTGTAATAATAAATCAATCCCAAACTTGATGCATAATTCCTTTTATCGACACATGAAATATGGGATTGTTAAGTTGATTCTTAAAAATATATAAATCATGATCTTTATACGAGATTTTGTACAACTTGATTTTTATTCGAATTTATACTAATATATACCTATTATAAAGTGTTGTGACGTCTTTTAATATGGCGTATGAATGTCAACTGCCTCTAAATTAATTGATAACATCGGGCTTATGAATAATGTCCAAAACGTGATACATCAAATCAGAAAGAATTAGCTGATTGATTACATACCATTATTTGAATACCCTAAATTATTCATATTTGAAAATCAAAATTTCCAAAACATAGAAAGGGAAAAGTTCGAAATTAGGCAAACAAAGCCATCAAAATGGGTTTTCACTTTCTGATTGGGCGGTGGAGAGTCACATGTGGGGGGGCGTGGGTCCCTACAACAACCAATCAGAACGATTTACCTTAATCAAACGAATGAAATTCTGACGTGGCAAGTGCAACTTGTTGTCCCAGACAGCCTTAGTGGACCCCCATTCGAATATACTGCCATGCGGCAGATATTGACAGCTTGCTGAGTCAGGACCACTTTGAATATATATATCATATCAAACGGCTGAGCTGGAACATGATCAGATCCTTCAATCTTGATTTCACTCAGATACAGAGTCTTGATTCACACAAATACACTTAGCAATCAAACAATCTACCCTTGTAATTTAAAAAAAAAAAAAGAAATTAAAGTACATATTTTCATAAAAATGAAAACTACTTACACACACAATTATATACATATAGTGGATTCAGACCCCTACACTGCAAATAGAAATTTATTACATACCGTTGTAAATTGTTTTGTAAAATTTAAAATCATGAATGTAAATAAAATTTACATTAATCACTTGAATTATTAAAGTTTTAAAGTCAGTATCATACCATTATAATTTTTATAAATTTTAAAGACCTTGCTATTGTACATAATATTTCTTCAAATTGTTTACTAAAATAAATCCAAGTCCAATTCGTTATGTTAGCGGGATTTGAACCCAATTGTACATAAAAATTATGGCATGCCGTTGTTAATTAGTGAAGTTTAAAGGTTTTGTTATAGTAATGAATATAGATTATAATCATTTTTATTTTGATGTACTAACAATAAATCTTACCAACTAAACTAGTTATTATCCATAATGAATATTCAATTTTTTAATCTAAACAAAGGCTTTGTACTACAATGACAATAGATCTTCCTTGCCAAATTATCTAATATCGAGCCACAATGAATGTTTTATAATTAAATACAAATGTATCTCAAATAAAATATGATCAAATCAAATTCAATAAGAGCTATAGATTTTTACTAACTTTACTAACTACCATTTTTTTTATTTTTTGGAGTGATACTAACTACCATTTGTGTCAACAAGTTTCATCAGGAAAATCGAAAGTGGCAACTATAACTTACATTCAAATATCTCAACACTTTATACCTAGCTATTAAATAAAAAAGAAAAAAATTGCAAACCCGTTTTTATTTTACTACGAAAAAAATTATTGTTGAAGCTGTAAATTGCTATTGCCTTTTTGCAACCCTCCATGTGAGCATGTCCTCAAATCAAACACGATTTCGAGCAAATTAAGGCCCCTTTCAGATTCACCTTTTTCGAATAGAGAAGAATAATATATCTTTAAGTATACATACTATGGTCATTCGCAAGTGGAGTGGCCTTACTCCTATTTGTCTTTGATTTTCTATAAATGAAAGACGGATTGGAGTAATAGTAGTGTTAATAAGTTATACTTTTATTTGGATAGTTCTTTTCTAATGCGTGGAAGTAATTATCTGAGCTGTTTCTCTGGAATCTTATTTGAGTTAATTTCAACCAAATGCGTGGAAGCAATTATTTGAGATGCATCTTTAGAGTTTTATTTGGATTGGTCTTTACTATATTTTTAAAGTTTTACGTAATTAATACGTAATTAATCTCGTAATATATATTTATATATAAAGAGAGAGAGTATAATTGAACGGTGTCGTGATATGAAACCTCATCAACAATCATGCAAAAACACCAAACAAATTTTACTAATTTAGTATTAGAATATTAGTATTGTAGATCCCCATAATACGACCACCGATGCTGCTGACCTGCAAGACTTCGTACGGGAGCTGGCGCACCTGATTATTCCTCGACATGGGCGCTTGTCTTTGTCCACGTGTGGTGTCTTACGTGCCGTCCAATTCTAATCACATCACACCATTGTCTCACACACACCCCGACCTCTTTTACTTCTAGCCCAATTTTTTCACTCAAATGGTAATTAACTTTTGTGACGATAGTACCATAACCATGGCCAAAACATTCTACCAAATTGTAAGGGAATGTACCGTGATCGATGTACAATGTATCCCTGGCTCTGATTTTGTTATATTACAAATTTTGTCACATAATAAATTTTATGGAATTCCTTATGTGTAGTAGACATTATGATAAGTGAGTGACAGAAAAGAGAGAGGGGGTCCATAGGGCCAAGGCCCCTTCAATCAGTCAGAATGTTTTTTAATAATTCAATTATATATATATTAATTACATATACTTTTATTAATTTTAGGACATCTTATCGAGATATTAATTTTAATAAGTTAATTATATATTCATTATATATATATTTCTAATTCTAAAAGATATATTTTTTTCTAGAGTTTATATTTATTTTTATATGTATTGTTTTGAGTGTTTCTTTTACTGAGAATTACAAATAGGGTGATTCTATTGCCACCCAAAAAGGTTCTCCCTACAATTTTTTTTTATAATTTTTAATTACTAATATATCCTTAAATCAAATTACTTAAAAGGACATAATTAAGAATAAAACATTTTTACTTGACATTTCTTACTTATCATTGTTATCACAACTTTTTTACATTTATATATTATTATGTATAGTCTATTGAATTTTTTTTTTTTGGGACAAATTATTTGGGTCAATATAGAACCAAATGTTCTTTAAATTGATAACTTAATAAATATTTTACGTAGAATTTTTTAAGAAAAAGAATAGATGTTTTATGTAATCATTAGTTTATTTGATTCACGAAACCGGTGTTCATTTATATATTAATTTTTAATACCATTATAGTAGATGTTTAAGTTTGATTTTAATAACTTTTTTTTAAAAAATATATATTGGTACATTTGAGTTGTATTAACTTAAAATTAAATTTCCCTTTCGGCCCTTCAAAAATCAAAATCCAGGCTCTGCCCCTGATTATGATGTATCCAATTTTTCTTTATTTTTCTCTTGAAATTATTGTTTAAAGTAATGTAACAAGTTGAGTTTAAATTATTTTGTTGATTATAAGATAATCATATAGTAATTATTAATCAGTTTATCATACTCAAGTTTTGGCGTGTACAAATCAATTTGCTAAACAATTTTTTTTCCTAGTTTACACTTCGCTCAACTCCATGATAGAAATCCATGCACTATCAATCCCGAAACCTCTTACTTATACGACAAAGAGTTCTAACCAATTATTGAGGATAAATTGCTTTCCATGCAACTTCAAAAAAAAAAAAAAAAAAAAAAAAGAGGAGAATATATAGCTCTAATTTTATTATGTGCTTAATTTTTTTGGGTGGGATTGATAATTAATCATAAATTTTTAAATTCAACAAAATAAAATCTTACATTTACAGAGAGAAAAAAATAAACTAACAAAAGTTAAGTTTGTCCAATAATAATTCTCTAACATTTACATCAACAAAATTATAAATTTAAATCTGATATTTCTCCATCAACTTATAGTATATTTAACTTTATTCTCATTTAATTATAACATATAATATGATCAAATGAATATATACAAGATTTGATGTGGCAACTGCGCCGAATTTTTCTCCTAAGGAGAATGCATTTCATTTAGGCCTCGATCGCCCAAAAAGAGCAAGAAGAGAGGTCTATGGCCGGCAGTGGAGGGGCCTACAAATTGTGGAGGCTACAGATGATTTTTAATCAAAGCCATTGATTGTACGCCACGTGGCAAGCACATCGCCGACATTCAGATAGATGTTGTTTTTTTATGCGTCATTGTTATTGGATGGTTATTGGCCTTTTGGCTAAAAAGCAGAATGGCCCCCAAATTCTATCATGCTTTTGTTGACGGATTGGATGATTGTGATATATTTTGCGGTTAAAATCAATCAATATCGAGTGATCTCATTTGGAATTTAACTCTTCTCGTTCAAGTATTTATATGATTGTTACTGGCGAATTTGATGAATTCTTTGTTTTTATATAGAGCAATGAGCATCTAGGAACAGAGTATCGATATGTTTTTATTTGCTTTCATCAGATAGCGTGGTCTCTAATTTAATTGAATTTTTATTCTAATTGGTACGATATGAGTGATCGTATTAATACATTTCGGTTTACTTAAATATATTTGTTTAAAGCATTTATTCATTTAATGATTTATTAATATAAATTTAAGTTGTGTAAAGTAGCGGTGCCCCTCAACTATTGTCTTGTCCAAAGTCTTGGATTCGATTCGCGCACGTCCCGCTATTATGTGGGTACTTATCTCTCATTTCTATAAGTAGAAATTCAAATTGTGTTCGAGAGTCTCATCTCAATCGATTTTGGCTATGTTCTGACCTTGGTATCAGTAATAAAAAAAAAAAAAAAAAAAAAATAAGCTAATTTAAGTCAAATGTACAATTATAATAACGACTAATTATATGTGTCGATTATTAAATCTAGAACTTTCATACTTAAAAGTTCATTAAGCTCTTTTTTATCAAGTCAAATATACAATTATAATCATTGTTTGAGTTTAAATATCACAAAAAACTATTTATTAATGCAAAATATAAAACTACAGTAAGGGTGTCAACGTAGTTGCCAATATAAGAGTATCTTCAATATAAAAATGAATTGTACTCTAGAAAAAGTTGTCATATCATAAATATCAAGGAAATGTGCTTTCTACATAACATAAATATGACTTGATAGACAATCAAGTTTAAAAGTATTATCCAATACTTCCACTTAAAATACATACTTTAACGAGACATTGAATTTTTTTTTTAACCATAAAATTTTCTTAATTATTAATCACAAGCAATAAAATGCTTATAGATGAGGGGTTGGAGAGGAAAAATGTAGAACATAGTGGATTGATGTAGAAAATTAAATTGACTAGTCAGCAATAAATGATTGTCTAACAAATTCTCTGAAAGTAGAGGGTCATGTTAACAATGTCTACTTTTTTTTTGTCACATCAGTTTTACAATGAAGAGTGATAGTTGCATTAGAAAAACTTATTTTAACACAATGTCCATTTGTCCTATATGTCATTTCATTTTTTCACAATCAATTTCTACATTGGAGATGTTCTAAGCTCTTAATGCTCAATCTAGGGAATTGCTTTTGAAAAAAGGTACTTATGAATGAAGTGAAAGAACATGTAGTTGTTGTCTAGTATGCATTCCATATTTGAATGTCTATACTGTGTTTATTGGATATTTAATGTGATCGATTATAAAGTAGTTGGTCAATTTATTGATTGATTGAATTAGTAATAATTGAAAGTATGAAAAAAGTAGAGAACTTTTTTCCAATTGAAAAAACACCCTATTTCATCTAAACCTGAAAAGACATCATCATATTTTTCTTCTAGTTTCTTAAATATTATATTTGATTTTCTTGTCATAAGATCGAGCTTTCTCACTTTTAAATAAAGGGTACATTTTGTGAACTTATAATAAATAGGAATTTCATCTAAATCATTCATCTTATGAGACGTGCGTATAAGCTCCAATTGAAAGCAATTTCAATTAGATTATCTAGACATGTGTCTCATGAACCAACTCTTTACATCAATAATTTACATTTTAAAAGTATATATATATATATATATATGGATTCTAAACTATATAATTTTTCACTCTAAACTTTCTAAGGCGAAGGAAAACAAAACAAAAGAGAGAACGAACTTTGTTTGTTATAGACGTTTGCTATAGACTTATAGGCTTAATTTCTAACGTTTTTAGAATACAATAGCATTTGTTTTCTATTTTATTTCATATGGGCCATTTGGACCACATATCGGAAACATATGCCCTTTGCAACTTGGGTCCAGCCTAAATGATAAAAAGCCCAAGATCTGTATCTCCAACCCTTGTTTGTAGCACAGACCCTGCCATGCATGCTTATGTACCACATCAAAAGTAAGAGCTTCTAAACAGGAAAAACGCTAGGTGGGACGGTCTAACCAAACGAGACCATGTCCCATTCATTTATATTAAAATTTGTCTCATTGTATCTTTTTCAAAGCAAATTATGAGATGTGACATGACATATTAGCAGATGATAAAACCGTCCTATATATGTCTATCTTTCTTTTTAATACGCCTATCAACAATACACCTACCAAACTATACAAATATGAAAAGAATGAATAGCAAAACCAAAAGCTGAATAATTGACCCACAATTTCTAACCCAAATTTCACCAGACAAACAACTAAATTCAACCTTGAAAAAAACCACATTCTACCCTAAAATTAGCGGCCCTTTTCAAACCCCTACCCAAATTCAATAAATTCAGAAAACCATGCATGGGACCCCCACCTCATTCGGTGATTTATTTCCTAACCAATCAATCTCCATCTGTGTGGCCAATGTGTCGTCTTTTAAGGAGTCAAACCCCACAACAACACAACACAAACTCACCAACTAAATTTAACACCTTACATCATCCTAATCCTAGGCTGTGCTTGCATAGATTTTGTTAGTGATGACCTTCACGTTCTCTCCCTTTTGTTAAGGTTTTTCATGCATTGCGGATCACCACATGACCATTTCTCACTAGACATTTGGAGGGTGCCTTTTTTTTTTTTTCCCAACTAACTCTTTCTCTCTCTGTGAGTGACTTGTATCTTTTTGTTTTTGAGATTTTCAAACAATTCCCACCAACAACGTTACAAACCCACCTCAAAAAAGCTGAACAGACAGAACACAGCCCCAGTTTCTTTTTTGTCGTTTTGTTCTTTTTGTGGGTCTGCTCTGTGTGTCTTTGGCTCCAATTTGTTGGATTCTCATAGGACACAAGACAATTCTTGCCTTTTCTTTTGACTTAAGTGTTACAACTAATAACTTTGTGAATTTGCTTTGTTTTTTCCTCTCTTTGTGGGGGTGGTTCAAGGGTGGTCACTAGAAGGAAGAAAAAAGTTTTTGGTTTTGTCACTTGTTTGCTAGTCATTGTGTGTTGATGAATTGTTGATGTCTTTGGCTGCTGTGGAGCTGTATCAAGTTCCATGAACATGGGGTTTGCCAACAAGAACAAGGAGAAAGAAGGGAAGAGTGGTGCTCATGAGAGTGACAATGAGACAGGAGAGAAGCTAGGGAGGCCAGTGAGTGAAGCTTCTTTTTATTCTGAGGATGATGATGAAGATGGTGAAGACACTTTAATCCAATTGGGTCCGCAATACACCCTCAAAGAGCAAATTGAAAAGGACAAGGTTCGCTTTTGGTTTTGGTTATGTTCGTTTTAAATTTGAACGTCTAATCTCTTCAAATATGTGTTTTTGATTACTTGTGTTTGAGACTAATAGGATGATGAAAGCCTGAGGAAGTGGAAGGAGCAACTTCTTGGAAGTGTGGATATTGAAAACATTGGAGGTACTACTCATGTGCTTCTTTTTTTCTTATTAATGACATTTTCAGAATTGGGTTTCAGGATTTTACAGTTTCTGATTTTAATGTCTGTTGAAGTTGTCATAACATTTCTTTAGCCTGTTCAAACTGACCGCGGCATCCTAATCATTGGAAGTTGCTGCCTGTACTTTCTGCCATTTTTGAGTGAGAGTTGTCACTAACCATATGTTTCATTTTTTGTAGTTCTGTTATCAGATGTAAATTTGTGTTTTAGAGCCGAAACAGTTTTGATCAGTCAAATGTATCTTCAATTGCATGATTATTTGTCATATTAGTGAACATAATCATTAGATGGAGGACAATTTTCATCAATTCTTGTAAGATAAAGAGAACATTGTCAATATCTAGTGTTTTTCTGTTAACCAACCTCAATTTTGTCAAGTGGACATACGATTAAATGAAAATATATTGTCAAGCTGTATTATAGCGAAACATGTATCTTTATCTTTTATTCTCTGCATCTAGTAACATGGATTTTTTTCGATTTTTTTTTCCAAAGCAGAAACTCATGAACCTGATGTGAAGATCCTTAATCTGTCAATCGTTGCGCCTGGTAGATCTGACATTGTTCTATCTGTTCCTGAGGATGGAAAGCCCAAGGGAATGTGGTTTACGCTGAAAGAAGGTAGTCGATACAGCTTGAAGTTCTCGTTCCAAGTCAAGTATAACATTGTATCTGGCCTCAGGTACACCAACACTGTGTGGAAAACTGGTGTCAAAGGTAACAAACTAATCTACATTGCTCTTCAAACACATGCTTGAAACTCTAGATTTTCAAAAGGCTCAAACGTCTCGCTCACAAAAATTTCCATTTCAGTGGACAGCTCGAAACAGATGCTTGGAACCTTTAGCCCTCAACCGGAGCCTTACACTTTTGACACACCAGAAGAAACCACCCCTTCTGGCATGTTTGCCAGAGGGTCATATTCTGCTAGAACAAAGGTTAGTGTCAATGCCTTATAGCTATTATTCTTCCTTGAAGTTACCATATGTTTCATCTCAATGTGCACCACTTGGTGGTGCAGTCTTAGACTTGTTGAAAGCCAATTAAGGATCTTAATTATGGACCTAAGTTTCGATAATGCAATAATATTTAGCTGTGAGACATTTTGGAGAAATATCAGAAAATGTGACATTTCATCAAACATGCAATTATATTTCTAATATGTTATTCTCTATGGTACATGTGACCCATGTATGCATTTATCGAGCTTTTCTTATTTGGTGACCACATTTTCGTGTAGTTATTATGGACCACTTTGCTCAGCATACTTTTCTCGTGATGTAGACATTTATCGTCCTGATCTCCTATGTTTCCACCTTTAAATCTGCATTGATTTGTTACAACTATAAATTTATTTTCACGTTTTGCTCTTTACAGTTCCTTGATGATGACAACAAGTGCTACTTGGAGATCAACTATACCTTTGACATCCGTAAAGAATGGGCATCTACTTAAACGGACAACCTACGTTGCGATACTAGCTCAGGGATCACATCTCTTCTTTCTTTTGCTTGATGATTTTGACACCATTGTCACTTGAAGCATATTCCACTTCAAATGTATAATTCCTAAGTTGTTACCTTTTGATCTAATGCTAATCATCATCTTTCATTTTAATAGAAGGTTGTAATTACATTTTGGTATGACACCGTCGGTTAAGATATTATAACATTGCTCATGAGAAACGAATTTAATTAATTCAAACTAGACGTATTTTCTTTTTTATTATTCATTGTCTTACTATTATATTAAATCAGAGGATATGATAACAAATGTTAGAGAGCTTATACATTATTATTGAGTTTTTTTTTTATATGAGGATAAGTTTTTGGTGCTTTCAATACTAAACCTTTACTAAAACTTTTTCAACAACTGGTCAGACTCGGGTCATATTTATCTAGACTTGTGAGCGTAGGTACTATCGAGTGAGCATACTGTATGTGAGGGGGGGTATTAGATATTTTCATAGTGGTTGGAAAAGGAAGATTTATGTTGTTCATAAGATAAAGGTAAACATTCACTTTTAAACTAACTTTTGGATTAAGTTCAACATACAACTTAAATTAGAACTATCGAATAGTTTTGGATAACACATACATAATTCTTTGATGATTTTGGATGACACATACATCAAAGAAGAGATGATTTTGGATGACACTACATAATTCTTTGAAAAACAACATGTAATTTTTATTTATTTTTATTTTATTTTTATTTGATGATTTTGGATTACACATGCATCAAAGAAGAGATGACTTAGATGACAACTATGTGATTCTTCGAAAAACAACATATATGCATATATATCAAATCAATCAAAATTATATCGAGATTCATCGAGATGAATATTTATTTATATAATTTATATTTAAAAAAAAATCAAATAAATCATATATTTGTCCAAATCTATTTAGATGAATCACTATTTATATAATTTAGATATTTATTTCACGATAAAATGAGTAATATTTGATAAAATAGAAGAATGAAATTTTGATTACAAACTCATTTTTGTCAAATTGTTTTTTTTTTTTTTTGGAAATGTTGTCAAATTGTTATTGGATGAACATAACAACGACACTATGGACGGGCTAAAAATAGGTCTTTATAACGTGCCCTCTAAGGTTGAGAAGCCAAGACTCGAGAGGCTCCTCTAGGCCTACCAATACCAAATATGAATAGGGTACAGAATCGGCATGAAAGGATGATTTCAGCTGCTATTGCCTATTTGCTAAATTTTTGACATCAACCTCTCATCTTACATTCAATATCATAGAACCTTCTCCACATTAACATTTTCAATTAACATGTTTGATTAATACTAATCTTTCAATTAACCCTTGACCATAAAACTAATGAAATATTGACCGTCAAACCGACATTTGAAATTTGTTGTTTTTTTCCTTTTTTTTAGTGATAACAACCTTGATTAACTTAAATTGAATCAAGTTGATTCAAGGGGTCATGTGCTGAAACGCCAATCGTAACCAACCTAATTATAATTTATGACTATCATTTTATTTGATATAGCCAGGTGCACCTTCCTTTTCTACGAAGACAAAATCAAACCTCTCTCCATGTCAAAATCAATGCGATTATTCTAATTAATCTTAGCTTAATTTGACCGCTAATATATCCCAATGAATTTCACGTGCTTCCTTCTCGAAATGTCGGTTTAAAAATCTTAATTCTGACAATTTAATCCAATATTATATTGATAACCTTCTATAAAATTTTGAAAAGTTATCATATGAACGTTATACGAGTAAAATAATATACTTACTTATTGAAACTTGTTTCCATATTAAAATGCTTGATAAATATTTTTATGTATAAATTTTGAAATCGACATTTTTTTATAAGAATAAAATTTAATTCGATAAATTTTTTAAAAAAAAAAATCGATAAAGTTATTAAATTTGACTACTGAGTTGAATTCAATAATTTAAAAGTGGGTTTACTAATAAAAAAAAATAAAAGGGAATCAAAATTTTATTGGAAAGGAAAGGGTGGAAGCACATTTTATTTGTTAGATAAAAGGGAGGATTTAGTTATTTAAACTTCGTTTCTTACATTAGTTTAGTTTCTAATTTGTATAAGTTCACACATTTAAATTTTCGATGATTTAGTAAATTTTGATAAACATTTTAATTATAATAAAAAATTATAAGTTTCCCCTTTTTTCTTATTAAAATTTCGTCTTAATAAATACTTCTCGTTATTAGCCATATGAATGGTATAATACTTATTAAATTGTATGATTAAAACTTAATTCAAAACACAAAAAACAAACTATATTATACAATTACAACGTGGATTTCATTCTCTTTAATCAAGCCGAAAAAAAAATCAAATAATTTTCAGATCCATCCTATCAAATCTCAAAATCTTCAAATATATAATTTTGCTTATGATAATTTTATTTGTATTAAAAAAAAAAAAACACTTGTTTTATTAAATTATAATGTGGTTGGGTGGATTAATTGAGATGTCGGCAACAGTAAGACAGAAGGAAACGATGTCGTTCGCCTCGTAAAAGTGAGCCAGCGTCTGCTAACGTAAGCGGGAGGGAGAGGGGTGCGTAGTTTAAAGGTGGGTGTGGGGCGCCACGTTTGGCGCCGAATCACTGAGAGCGAAAAACAGTTGGCATCGGCCTTCTAGTGGGACCCAAATGAACCCGACAGCCAATTGCTGGTTGGCCCAAATCTCATTGTGGGCCCCCTCTGACCCACTCTCTAAACAACTTCTCGGCCCACGATTTTTTCGATTCTCAACTATCATCTCATGAAATTTTGTATATATGCATGTATATGTACACATACATTCGAGAAAAGCAGCCGGTCCTATTTCACAATTTAAAATCTCAAATTCAATTATGTTAGGATTGCGCTAATGTAAGCACTTCTCTAGCGTTACAAATTGAGGATTCGAAGTATTATTCATAGAATTATTATCATTTTTTCCGTTAACAATCGATGAATCATCATTTTTTTCTTGATGATTTTAAAATGGTTTAAAAATCACTTAAAATAGTATTAATTGAAGTCAAAATAATAAGTAAAATGATGTTTCTTGAATCAATAAATGGAAAAATAATGATTCATTAATCGTAACAAAAAAAATGATAATAATTCTTATTCATATCTAAAATAATTGATAAATATAATTTTCATAAATTTAAAATACAAGGTTTAATTATGCTGGCACTATGGTGGTGTAATATTATATAACTATTTTCTTAATATTAAAGAAGCACTTACTTAATGATACATGATCATTGCTTAGAGTATAAGTTATATCTCGAATTTTAAACTCATATGTTAAAGAAATGGTTATATAATATTACATGACTATTGTTTCACATGTAAATAATGCATAAATTAGACACACTTATATGTACATTGTATTGATTTTTTTTTTTTTAATTTTAATTTACCAACCGCACACATATACATATATACCCACCATGTTGAATTCTTTTTCTTCATTGTGCAATTTAATTTACCAACCAAGCACACTCTTCTTTTGTTTTTAGATTTTCTTGAATTTATCATCTATCAAAAATAATATATTTTTTTCTCAAAGTATTTGTCATCTACCACCTAACAAAGAGCTAATAGAGCCAAAATTCTCGTGACTGCATTAATTCAACTAGTAATTATTCTTTTTGTTTGTCAAATATTCATAAAACAAATTAATCCACTTCATTTATTGTTTTTTAACAAATATACTTTGATGATTTTAGTGAATAGAAACATAATGATGTTAAACAACATTACAATTTTAAAGTTTAAAGGGTAGCTCAGTGGTATAAGATCCACCTCTCATCAAATCCTGACTCTCAGATGCTTAGTTTAAGCACACTTATCATTCGATATGTGGATAGTTTTCCTATATTATGTAGGGTTGTCCTCTCTCACTTTTAAACGTAAAGATCCATGTCGCATTTTAAAGTTTCATTTCAATTGATCTCAATAGTGCTCTGATTCAATGTTATTAATTAAGAAAAGAAAATCAAATTCATATAATATGAGGTGCTTTATTAGTAACCACACGAGGAGTGTACAAATAGCAAATTGCAATGAAATTTTTTTTTTGCTCGAAATAATGATCAATTCTTTCCTTATATTCTTGTAGATACACTTTTGATTAGTTCATTTCACATATTTAATGTCTACTTATTAATTTCAAACGAATATTATATCAACTGCTAGACTCATGCCTAAATAAGTAAATTACCACTTTGTCTTTGTACTTCTCACTCTCACATGATAGTAACGTAGAACTACTTTCAAAACAAAAAAAAAAAAAGTAACATAGAACTACCCTAGCCATTGACAGCACATTTTAGCGACTCGAAAACCGGGTTGGTGCATGTTAGCAACAGGACACTGTACAATTTATCATGAGATGGGAAAAGTTTTTTTCATGATAAACCGAGTGGGATCATGAGTTCATGAATATGATGGGGTAGACTAGAGAGAGAAAGCGAGATTGCAAGGTTGGTGGTGCCTCACAAAGGCAATAGAAAAACTAATTAGTTGACGAGTGATTAAGAAAGGCCACCATACATGGGGCCTCTTTTCTTCCAAGTAATTCCAATGAAGTTAAACAGTAATTCTAAGAAAGTTAAAAACATCCCGAGTTTGGCAACACAAAAACAATTTCACAAAAACTTAAACTGTCTTTAAATAATATATTATTATCATTTTTTTTAATTTTATTTAAAAGATGATAGTGAATAGATCAATTAAATATTATTTATACTGTCCGTATGTCTACGAGAGGTAATTATTTTCATTATAGGAAAAAAAAATTATCTGAATCTCTAATATTTTGAAGTATGAAAAAAATACTCAACCATTTATTTCAAGAAATGGTGTTTATATATTATAAAAATTGTGGTTGTGAGATAAGCAATAAAACATAAATACAAATATAAACTTGCCCATGTAAAAAATTTATATATTTTTGTACAGTAAATCACCAACTCTTTACGGTATTCTTTTCCTTTATAGCACTTCACCACACCACCAGCACCAGCTGGTACCTTCACCAATCTGTTGTATTATTTTTTTTAATATATAAAAAAATACTAATAAATCCATCTTTATATAGTGTCTACACATTTCAGTTTTCTGCAGAGCAATTATCACCACCATTTCCTTCTCTTCTCTCCTCTCTGAATTCCTCTTGGTCAGGTCAGTGTCTATCAAGCTCGCTGCCCACATTGTACTTTGTTGTTCTTGCTTTGGTTCTTTTGTACTTGTACTTTTGGTAACATAGCACTGATTTTTTTTTGGTTTTGATAATGTAGTTCAAGTTAATGTGAAAGCTTCAGTTTTTGTTGCTGTTTTTAGCTGATCTAGATCTGTACATTGTGTGGCCGCTTACTACACTTTGATCTATGCATACCTATATCTCTGCATTGTAGAGACACTATTTGATGTACATTCAAATGGGGTGGTTTTGATCTGGGATTCTGCGGTCAAGTTTTGATTTTTATAGGTTTACCATGGAAAAGGGCAGCATTTTGCTGCTTTATATGCATTCCATGCTTACATAGCCTTCACATTTCAGCTTCATTTTACTGTTGTATCTCTTCTTTGCATGAGTCAACCAAGATCTGATTTTGGGTCCTAGTAGTGCTCATTTGGTATCTTTACTTGCCATAAATTTGGTGACATGGGTTTTACAGAATATATTTTTATGGACTATATTACATAGTGTTGTTGATTGGGAAAAAAGTTCAGATTTTTATCTGTTTATTGATAAAGGGGGTCTGATTTAGTGATAAATTTGATAGAATTTTCAGTCATATTGTGGTTAGTTAGTGAGATTTGGTCACATTGTTAATGTGTTGATAAGCTGAGATCTAGTTACTGACTGGATTTGGTTATTGCAGGAATTTAGAGAGTTTGATTACCTCGAAAGACAGACAGCATATAAGAACTATGGACAAAATGGAGTTTTCAATGGTTTTCATTGCAGTGTTGCTTTTGTGCTCTTCAGCAAATGCACAGAAAGTTGCCAGTCCTCCCTCATTGAGCCCAACTCCAGCCCCGGCGCCAGCACCTGATTATGTGAACCTCACTGATTTGCTCACTGTGGCTGGTCCATTCCACACTTTCCTTGGCTATCTTCAATCCACCAAAGTCCTTGACACCTTCCAAAACCAAGCCAACAACACCGAGGAAGGCATCACCATCTTTGTGCCGAAAGATGATGCCTTCAAGTCCCTCAAGAAGCCGTCATTGTCCAATCTTACTCAGGACCAGCTCAAGCAACTTTGCCTCTACCATGCCTTGCCACATTACTACTCCTTGTCTGATTTCAAGAACCTCAGCGCCATGAGCCCCATTAGCACGTTTGCTGGTGGTGCTTACACCTTGAATTTCTCTGATGTTTCGGGGACTGTCCACCTTGATTCAGGATGGAGTCGAACAAAAGTCAGCAGCAGTGTGCATTCAACTGACCCTGTTGCCGTATACCAAGTCGACAAGGTCCTTCTTCCTGAGGCCGATCTTTGGTACCGACATCCCTCCAATGCCTGCTCCAGCACCTGCCCCTGACGCGGCACCAACTGCAGATGCTCCAACCAAAGCCAGGGATGCCAATTCATCGCCTACATCTTCACCAGCCAAAAACTCCTCTCAAAGGATCATCAAATGGGGCATCTGGACTCAATTGGCTTTGGCAGTCTCAGGCTGGCTGGTCTTGTTCTTGTAAGAGAGGGATTTTATTGAGTCTTTAATTTATGATGCATGGGATATATCCGGATTTGGTTCAATTGCTTTGATTTTTAAACATTTTTTGATTACATATGTCATTGATATTATGTATGAGAATGTGAGTTCTTGTGTTTATTATCATCATTTCTCGTTATTATTCATATTTCCCTTGTGTATCATCTACATGATTTTTACATTTGGGACTCATATTTTTGTAAGCTCCCCTGTATTGTTTCTTCATACAAAAGATGTCAAGTTACACAAAACTTCCAACAATGTGCTGTCAATCATATAAACAATGCATAATGGCTCATAGAACACTCAAAACCTTCATTTTTTATCTTTTTCATTTTAATTTGTGTGCTTTTTTCCGCTTAGGTGGTTTCTAATCTATAATGGGGACTTTTCCAAACATTTAATGACAAGATTGATGACCCTTCATCAAGACTCAAAATAAATCTCCCTTTTGAAGGGACATCCACCTAATGAGAAAAAAAAAAGAAACTAATTATTATTGACTAGAATACTTGTGTTTAGTTTTCCCCTCCTTATTAGATACAAGTCTATCTTAAGTTCTTTGCTTCAAGGTTGGTTATGGTGGCACTAACAATCACATCAATTGCCACTTTAAATATATCACTTTCCACAGGGTATTAATCTTTCCGTGAATGAAAGAAGTAACTTCTTACATCAAGACAATTTTGCTTGTCACACATTTTCAAGATATCACTATCACTATTCCGTGAGTTTCCTTACAACCAAAGTTTTTAGAAGTTTATTTATAAACACGTAAATATGTGGTTCCAAATTTAGATTCGGTGAAAAGAAAAACGACATATAAATTTACAAGTCGAAACTTATTACGTATCTTATTGTTGGCAACAAGTTGAGATCAACATGTAAGTCAATGTCTTCACTTTCACTTAGAACAACACCATTTGAATACAACTAATTATTAAGCATGTGGACTAATAAAAGAAAAGTAAAGAGCAGCCCCCATGTGGACTAACTAGGCCACTTTGGAATACATATACATATCAAAGGCTTTGAAGCATTTGGGCCAAGAAGAATCCCCTTTTCCTGAAATTATCAACATTAATGCATTATAGAGGAGAAGTACTCATACAACATGGCCACCAACTTTGCCAGAACGCAAATTGTTTTCACATAATATAAACCATATAAGAAAATAACAGTCAAGCGGGCAACAAAGGCCTATTAGCTCAGTTGGTTAGAGCGTCGTGCTAATAACGCGAAGGTCGCAGGTTCGAGACCTGCATGGGCCAAATCGGAATATTTTTTGATTGGTGACCTTTTTTTCAAATTTGGGCCCTACCTGGGCCGCAACGAAATCCATTAGTACCTCTAATCTCATTTGAATTTTATAGGACTTTGTGGGTCTACCATGGTCCATTCCTCCGTGGACGGTGGCCGCCGTAGCTGCTGAACGGTCCTTAATATTTGACGCTTTATCGCCCACCACTGACCCACGTTTGGGCATGGCCCACGATTTCGAACATATATAGATATATATATATTATAAATAAAATTATAATTATGACAATTTAGAAGTAATAGAGCAAGACATGATTTATTAATTCATATAGGCATGTAGCACCACAGATTGCATCAAATATAACTTTCTTCATTACCATCCTCCGGTTATTATGTCATAATTTCTTATATTACTATATAATGGCAATTTATTAATCTGGTGTAATTGCATATATCTTAAAATTTTAAGTATGACTTGCCATTTAGAATTATTATTATTATTATTATTATTATTATTTAAATAGACATTTAGAATGAGTTACTGGTTCAACATGAATAACTATTTAGTAATATAAGGTATAAATTTTTAGTAATCGACTTTTTACAACTAATATGAAACTGGAACCTATATTCAATAACAGGAAGGGAAAGATTTAAAATTATTCAACTGAAAATAAAAGTGCAGCAGTACAATACAAAATTTAATTTTTAAAATAATAATAATATAAATGACTTTGCAGGAGCCTATAGAACGTAGCCGCTCACTCACCACAATGTGGGTTTTAACTTTTAAGTTTCAACAAACCACCGGCCCACCGCCAGCGGGGGCCTGGCTTTTGTTTCAACCTTAAAGAATTGGTACTTTTTCTTTTTTTTTTTACAAATTTGAATCAATATAAAAATCATTCTGAAAAGTTGAAAAGCATCTCCCCTAATTCGGACAATTTGGACTTTCCCATCAATAAAAATTCAATAAATGTGACCTCAATTTAGCTTGATGCTTCAAAATTAAGTTAATTGAACCGTGTATAATTTGGTCAAAGCGATGAACATTTTTTATACAATTTCACATTACCAAAAGAGGGACTCCCCAGTTATAAAACTCTACAAAATAATTTTAAGGTTTAATAACAATAAACCTACAATAAAAATAACAAGTTATAAGGTTAATGTCTCATTTTTCTTTCTCAAAATTAGTGATAGAGAAAAAAAAGTTGGTTTTTTTTTTTTTTTCCTTTTAATGAAATAAAGTTGTTTAGGTATATTGCACTATAGGGAGTTAGATTGAATTATAATGAAATCAATTTGGATTAGATTGAACTAAATTGGATATCAAATTGTATTGAATTATGTTGGACTAATTAGAAACCAAAGCATATTGAGAATTCAATTCGGTAAGATTGAATTAGTAGGTCCCAACTTGACTCACTAGGTGTGCATTTGACAACCATGTAGGTTTCTTCTTTTTGTAACATTAAATTTGTAGGTCACACATATAGTTATTTATCTTGACATGTCTCGATGAATCTTAACCTGCTTAATGTTAGCTTTAATGGAAATAAATATTTGTGCTAACTTAGACACATAATTATATTGAATAAGGGTTTGATTACCTTAATGGTAGAATAAGATTGTTCATTAATAATAACTTTTAGATATGATTTAATAATTATTTTTATAATCAATTCAATAATTGTTATCGATGATTAACTTTATTCCATTAATAAGTTAGCAAATAACTTGAATTGGACCAGACCGGACGAAATCCAATTTAAATTGGATTTTTAATATTAAATAATTGAAAAAAGACAAATAAAACCAAGGGAGGCAAGGCAGTGATTTCCGGTGTCTTCGCGGGTCCTCTGACCAAACCAAAACGCATTTCTCTCGTTCTCATTCATTCTTTCTCACAATCTAAACCTTAACTATCAACCATTCTCCCTCTCTCTTTCTCTCTCTCTCTCTCTCTCTCTCTCTCTCAGAGCAACACCCGCAAACCCGTGACAAAACAATGAAGGATAGCAGCAGCACCACCACGACTCTTTGATCATCCGGGTGTGTCTCGTTTTACAAGGTTGGTTTTTGTTTGGTTTCTCTATCTTATATATCGTTTTCCTGAAATGGGTTTGTTTGTTTTTCGATTTCTTTTATCGTTTTTACGTTTGCGTTCGTTTTCGTAGGCAAAAAGGTTGTCTTTTTATGCATGCATTGCTCTCTGTTCTTCTTATATGAATCTGAAGTCGTGTTATTTGATTACATGTTACGTTGTTAGAACTCATTGACTTATATGTTGATGTGTAGACATATATACTGTTTGGCCATCAGGTTTGTTCTAGGTGGACAGGAGTTTTTTTAAGTCTCAAAAAACAAGGCCAAAATGTCTGCTTTTGTGGGTGTGCTTGTGTCTGATCCATGGCTTCAAAGCCAGTTCACTCAAGTCGAGCTACGCACCCTTAAATCCAAGGTGACTTGTTTATACTTTGTTTAGTTTCATTTGTTTTTGGATAGAGTCTGTTTTCATGACATGTGAATTGGGTGGTTTTGTTTTTTCGGATTTAATTGTTTGTTTGAGTTTGTTTTCGTGGCATGTGAATTAGGTTGCTTTGATTTTGTAGTATATTTCGACAAGGAATCAGTCCTCTGGTCTTGTTAGGGTGGGTGATTTGCCACCCGTTTTTGCGAAGTTGAAGGCTTTGTCTGAATTGCTTAAGGAGGATGACATTAAGGCTATCTTGGGAGAGTCATATAAAGATATGAATGAAGAAATCGACTTTGAATCCTTCCTTCGGGTGAGTCTTCATTTGTACCGATGATGAATAATCCATAATTGCTTCTTCTTTTGTTTACTGTAGTCTACTGTGAATTATAGGTTTATATTGCCAGAAAACTATACATTGCATACATTTGAAGATGCTTATTATTGGAGGCTTTTTTCTGTTTTTTTCCATCTTTTGAACATTAATCTTTTAAAAGCATATTCATGATTGTCTCTGTTTTATGTTGATGAGTCCTATGGTGTCTTAATTATAGTTTTATTTCTTCGCCACAGTTGAAAAATCTTTTAGTGACACAATGTGAATGGATAGGCCACTAATACATGGCATATTTTTTGATATCTATTAGTCTTGATTGTGGATTATGATTTGATTTATAAATTTTGATAAGCAATCTGTGGGGTTTTGTTAATTGGCAGGCATATTTGAATGTGCAAGGCAATGAAAAGGCGAAATCAGGTGGTTTCAAGCGTTCTTCTTCAATTCTAAGGGCAACTACAACCACTGTTCACCATGCTATTAATGAATCCGAGAAGGCTTCCTATGTTGCCCACATTAACAGTTACCTGGCTGAGGATAAATTCTTGAAAAATTTTCTTCCTATAGATCCTGCAACAAATGCTTTATTTGATCTTGCTAAAGATGGAGTTCTACTTTGGTAGATGCACTGGACCCCACTTGACCATTTTCACTTGAATGTTAATAGATTTTTACTCCTTTATTAATGCTTATTACTTGCTACATGCAGTAAGCTTATCAATGTAGCTGTTCCTGGGACCATAGATGAGAGAGCCATTAACACTAAAAAAATAATCAATCCATGGGAAAGGAATGAAAACCATACCCTTTGCCTCAATTCTGCAAAGGCTATTGGGTGCACAGTGGTTAACATTGGCACACAGGACTTGGTTGAAGGAAGGGTAAGTGCAGCTAGTGTGGCTACCAATTGGAACTTGTTCTCTATGTTATGAATTTTGTCAAGGTTTTCACTTATATTCTTCAATATGATTATTTGTTGTAGCCCCATCTGTTGCTTGGATTGATTTCTCAAATAATTAAGGTACTTGACTATGACTTCTTACTTTTAATGTATCATATGATCCTACAGAAATAGAAAAACCACTATGGAACCATATTTCAAACTATGAGAACTGTATCAATGAGTGCTTTATTGATGGTTTTGTATTTTATATGGTGCCAACATCAGATTCAACTATTGGCTGATCTCAATCTGAAGAAAACTCCTCAACTTGTTGAACTGGTGGATGACAGCAAGGTAATGACATGTTGATCCATTTTCCACCTTTTGATGAGATGAATGGGTAGTAACTAGTAACTTCTAGTTATCCGATTGTCTTTAGTGACGAAATTATTGTTTTGCTTAAGGTATTATGAAATTGCGCAGGATGTGGAGGAGCTTTTGGGTTTACCACCTGAAAAGGTTTTGCTGAAATGGATGAATTTTCATCTGAAGAAAGTTGGTTATGAGAAGCAAGTTACAAACTTTTCCACTGATTTGAAGGTAAGGAAGTGTACTTTTTAATTACAACAAAACCTCCTTTTCGAATTAGAATTTGATGGGGTGATTTCATTGTGGGCATGTTTGTGATAAAATCATTCTTTTGGTTGAACGGATTTAAATGTGTTTCTTGTTGAATAAATCATTAAAATTACAGTCTTGCTACAAAAATATCTTCATAGATTTTCCAGCACTGACATGACCTTCAGTTTTGGATCTCAAGTTCTTAAAATGGAGAAGAAATTCTGCAAACATAGTGCTGTATTCTGCTTTCGATGCCCCGTCAATTGTCAAGAACAATAGTTGTTTTGTGGATGAAAGTTTTACTCATCTTCGCATGTCATATTTGAATGAGTGCACTACTAGTATCTGGTGCATTTTACTCATATTAGCAAGCAGCAAATCATGCATGACATACAGTTCTTGAATTGTAATATTTTCTTTCTCTGTTGATGTCATGATCTTATACATTTGCAGGATGGGGAGGCTTATGCTCACCTGCTAAATGCTCTAGCACCTGAACACAGTACCCCCTCCACTTTGGATACAACAGATCCAACGGAAAGGGCAAACTTGGTTCTTGAGCAGGCAGAGAAATTGGATTGCAAGAGATATCTTACTCCAAAGGATATTGTTGAAGGTTCACCCAATCTTAATCTTGCATTTGTTGCACAAATATTCCAGCATAGGTGAGCTGTGAATAATAATGCTTTCTTTCAGTTTATACACAAAGACATTCTAGATAATATTTTCCCTTTTCCTTTTGGTTCTTACTATTGAAATATATGACGTCTCACATGTGACTCTAGGCAGATTGTTTTTTCTTACTCGAATCCAGCTGCTTAATTTTTTCTTCTTTCACAATAAATTCAAATTATTGGTCTTCTTGCTCGTAAAAGAACAAATTGTGTAATCTTTTACTGGAAATAGTTCTGGTTTGTCCATGCACACTCTTTTCCTGAGCATGTGGACTGCTTGTTCACCATTCTTGTGTTGATAAAATTCTTTTGTTTTTGTTTCCTATCTGATTAAATGAAAAGAACAAATTGATTCTATAAATCACAATCTATCATGTCTTCCCTGTTTTTTCTGTTTATTCTTGGATTACTTACAGCCGCAGTGGGTTTCAAATCGTGCACATGCCAAACAGTTAACATAAGCAATAGTCTGATTTGTTTCAGCTTTCCCCTATTAATTTGCATTGATTTTCTCAAGTTTCAGAGACATTCTTAATTATAATCTTATATCCAATTTTGTTGTACTTATTTTAGTAGCCTAAGTTAATGTCTGTGTGTGCCAACTCTGTCTCATTTTCTAATCAAGTGTAACCGGTGTGTATTTTTACTTTCAGGAATGGATTAACTGTTGACAGCAAAAAGATGTCCTTTGCTGAGATGATGACTGATGATGCACAAACTTCTCGAGAAGAGAGATGCTTCCGACTGTGGATTAACAGTCTTGGAATTCCTACATATGTCAATAATTTATTTGAGGATGTCAGATCTGGGTGAGGATTTCACTTAGTTGCTATAACAGTATATAACCCTGTTGAACTTTATTTGATGTTTACTACTTTGTGCACGCAGATGGGTTCTTTTAGAAGTTCTTGACAAAGTTGAACCAGGAACTGTTAACTGGAAGGTGGCTTCTAAGCCTCCCATAAAGATGCCATTTAGAAAAGTTGAGAATTGCAATCAAGTTGTGAAAATTGGAAAGGAGTTGAATTTCTCCCTTGTGAATATAGCTGGGAATGATATTGTGCAAGGAAACAAGAAGTTAATACTAGGTAAGTCTTTTCCAACTAACATTTCTGCCTTACAACTGTTTTATCTGACTTATTACTAGTCCCTTTCAAGTTATAAACCTGATCAGTGCTTGAAAATTTTCTATCTCTAGTTATGGTTGTTTTTTTCAGTTTGATAGAACATAGAATGGGAAGTTTCACTTAGCTTTTATTACTTCACTTTGAAATGAATTAAAAAATGGGAGTTGTTATGCTTCATTCGAAAACTTCTTCTTTTTTTAGCTTTGGGAAATTCTGTCAGGTTCTTTTGGGACTATTTTTATACAAAAACGCGCAAATAAGCAATATGTATGGCATTTATGCGTCAGTTAGACTTTACTTATTGAGACTGCTTTTGCTGTAACAAGGAAAAACACTTGACTTTCTTTCTTTTTTTTTTTGTTTTCTCTCAGCATTCTTATGGCAACTGATGAGATTTACTATGCTCCTACTCTTGAAAAACCTGAGATCTCACCAATCTCACTCTCAAGGCAAAGAGATCACAGATGCTGATATCTTACACTGGGCAAATAACAAGGTGAAAAAGGCGGGTAGAGCGTCTCAAATGGAGAGCTTCAAGGTAATAAAGTGAACACTCATTTTCATATGTGATTAGATTTTTCCTCCTGACTGATCATTTTATTCTGTTGAACATGCTTAATTTTAGGATAAGAATCTTTCAACTGGAGTTTTCTTCCTTGAGCTTCTTAGTGCGGTGGAGCCGAGGGTCGTCAACTGGAGTCTTGTTACAAAAGGAGAAACTGGTATGTCACTGTTTCATAGTTCAGTGTAAAGTTCTATGTTCTTGAAATTATTTATAGGCCTTGAATTTGTTATGGATTAGAGAAAATAGGAAATGTGCCAGCCTTCCACTCTGTTTGGCTTCCTACCTAGCGTTAGACTGGAACTGATATAGTAGGAATAAAAAATGTTATTGTATATATAATAACCATGGAGAAAGAGCCTGACTTTGTCATTGTTGACATTGCAGAGGAAGATAAGAAGTTGAACGCAACCTACATAATCAGTGTTGCACGGAAGCTTGGGTGCTCCATTTTCTTGTTACCTGAGGACATTATGGAGGTATGGTTATTCTATGTTTGTTTTAAGGTCATGGTGATGTGTCACTGTTACAAAGTGCTATGTATTAAGGAAAATTAAACACTGATACTGAAATATTAAATTTATTGAGCTTATGGGACTGACTAAATTGGTTGGTTAATATACTCAAATTCCTGACTGTCCTGTATTAGATTATTTCACTTGAAAGTTAAAGTTGGTCCTGTTAAAGAAGAGCGATAAATAAATACATCAGTAGCATCGTTTTAACTGATAACCAGCTGAATTGCGTTCAACTAATAACCTCAAACTTGTGCCTCATTGTGGACAGGTAAACCAGAAGATGATCCTCACTTTGACTGCCAGCATCATGTACTGGAGCCTCCAACAACCATCAGAGGAGTCTGAGGACAACGGAGCTACCGATGGCTCCCCAAAGGATGGCGAAGAGCGAGACATCCCTGTCTCGGGAAGTCTCCGAGTTGGCTATTGAAGATGGGACTTCAGAGTCACTTTCCCAGGCTGAAGAACAGAAGGATCTCGATAATGAATGATAAAAAGGGAAAAGAATAGGAAAATTTTTATTGCAGCTGGCAGATAGGGTGCCGCTCATGATTTAAAAGGAGTAACTCATTCTTTAATTGCTTGTAAACTACAGAAGAAACATAAAGTCATGTAAATTTTTCAAAAGGAATTACAGTCTGGAGTTAGGCATATTCTTTGATACAAGATTTGCATTTGATTATGCTGAAAGCTGAATAATGTAACCTGGGATAGCAAAGGATGGAGAAAAGTTTTATACTTCCATCCTGCTTGAAATCAGATTTTTGACATAAAAAGTTCCTGTTCTTTGTGAAAAGTAAAAACTATGCTGACTCTATGCCAGCTATGAAAGAAAGCTCCATTTATATTTCTTTCGTAGGGATGTCACTGAGGTGGGTTAGGAGTGCGGTTAGGGATTCCCAACCCCGATATAATTATTTGCCCCTTAAATCCAACCGATACCTAAAAATTGGCGTTGGGGTAGGGATATTGAGACGGAGATGGACCTATTCCTGCGTGGCTACCACCATATATATATATATATATATATATATGAATATTATTCTTTTTTATGTTAAAAGTTTTTATTCTTTAAAATTTAATTATATTTTAAATAAGCTCAACACTAAAATACCAAATATAGTTTAGATGTTGAATAATTGACTATAAAAAAATTTATTCAAATAATTAAGAAGAAATAACAAGGAAAGTAAATTTTTTAAACAAATAATTGAGCATATAATGCCTGAATCTAATGCTAGCCGCGAAGAGGAACTGACTAGGAGAATGAAGGATCTTGACAGGATATCTAACAAAACCGTCATTCAAAGAGAAAGATATCAAATATCTAAAATAATAATCCATCGGCAAACTTTAGATGAGAAAACAACATTTCTCCTATTAGTTTTTGCTATATTTCATGCATAAATTCAAATTCAAATTTAATGATATCTTCGTTTACTTTAACAAAAAGGGAAAAAAGAAATTTTCTCAATGAACTAAATCCGGGATGGGGTAACATAAGTTAAAAGAAAAGGCCCAACTAAAAACTCGAGTCTACGCACAAAGTTCTGTTCTCGCTTTCAAATCTGACATACTAAAGAGATTTATTTATATATATGGAAAAAGAATGTCTATCATCTTACATTTTTGTATTTCATGTTCATGTTGACAGTCAAGTAGGGGCTATAGAGGAGAGAAATATGGTTCATGTAAGGTGATCTTCGCCATCAATGGTGTGTGCATCTGACTTTTCTTGTTCTGCAATTTGCATAAGTATCTCGAGGCGCTTGTCAAAAAGTAGGGCACTCTCATCTCTCTTGTCTAGCTCAGCAGCCTCAGCTTCAAGCCATTTTTCTCGCAGATCGTCAAGAAGATTGCCTTGGTCTGAATTCACTGCAGCTCCTGGAGCGCTTGGAGTACTGGTGCGAAGTGAAGAATCTCCAGATGGTGGAGGTAGTGTCAAAAGCATTGCTCGGAACTCATGAGTATCAGCAAATGTTTCGAAGTTACAAGCGACTGTCTCCAGACAGTACTCTCGTATCTTGAGAACTCCGTACCTACAAAATTATAATCCACTTAAAAATAATGCAAAAGACAAAATGAAAATGAGAAAGGAAAAAAAAAAAGCAAGTCAATCAAGAGGAAAGAAAGGAACAATGTTGGCATACATGTCTGACAATAGCAGCCAGTGGCACAATTCTGCTGGTGAGACCATTTCCAGGTGCTGCAACAGCACATCAGCCACAGCGCGCTTAAGAGGAAATAACAGATATCTAGAAGCAGCATCAAACATTTCCTCTGCCTGCACAAACAATACAAGAACAGTTAGACAACTATAAGTCTATAACCTTAACAACACAAGCCATGTTGATAGATAGATAAGCTACCTGATCTGGGTCTATATCCTTCAAGCCATCAGTGTACCTGAGTGACCAAAAAATCCAAATAAGTACAATGACTGTATAATTAAAAAGCTGATAATGATTATAGGGTACAATGGTCCCAACTCCCAAGAGCTATCACATAGTTTATTATGTACACTACACATAAGATGGTAGTTAGGCAACGATTCTGGTTATTATTTTATGCTTTTTTCTTACTCCACATTGCTTGGGTTCCAATAATACCCAGATCAATAATGTTGCAACCAGAAAATAAAATATAGAAAACTGGAAAATATTGTCTCCTCTAAAATCTTAAGTCAAAAGTAATCTCTTATGAAAAAACAGACAACACTTACATATACTCTATCATTTTCTCAAATGTTTCTTTGCTCAAATCGTGTTCTTCAATACACGGAAGGGTGTCACTAGGTAACCCATCCTTTTCTTCGTTGAAATCTTTCATACGAGACAATCTTGCTTTGAAATATTCCGACCTCGATGCTAAAACCACTTGATGGCAACGGAAAATCTGTTTATCAACTCTCACGCAAACATCAGACAGATCATCCTGTAGAATCACTCACATGCATTGCACTAACACTAGAAGCTAATTTATCCACACCGTTATCAAGATTGTGATTCACAGTGGACCTTGCTAAGGCAATTTGAAGAATCCGATACAAGGCAGCAGGAAGTCGGTCCTCTTCAGGCAGTGATATGCCTTGTAAGATGAACCGTTTCTGAGAGTTATCTACATCTCTCAATGCTTTATACTCCGCATACTTTTGATGAATCAATTCTTTCTCAAGAATTCTTTGCAGAGATTCACACTTGCACACCTTACAAATTCTCACAAGATCTTCCATGTCATCCACCGCAATCTCCAGTCTATCAGAATAAAAAAAGTGGATGAGGCTATAAAGTGCAGGGTACGACAACTTCTCCTTCGAAAATCTAACTTCACTCCGGTATTTCCAATCGCTCTCAAACTTTCTCCTAAAAAATAAAGACCGAGCACTCAAAATGACTCTATGAGCTTCAATCGGTCTACCTTGCACAAAAAATACAACATCAGGCGGGAATGAATTGGAAACAGCCGCACCATTAGACGAAACACCTACTCATAATACCATAAATCAGATTACTTCAACTAATCAAAGAAAGAAAAAACATAATTAACAACAAACAAAACAGTAAAAACCCAATTTCACTGCTCCAAGCAGACTCGCTAAAATCTTTTCACATCCTCATAAACATAAAATTTCAAACACCGTAATTCACCTAAAACACAATCTACACATCACTTCATACCCAATGAATCGATACATCAACTAATGTGATCAAAATATGCAAGAAAGCAAATACCAATACTTCAATCAAATATCACAATTACACCAATATTTTCGATATTTCCACCGTTATATCTATCAATACATCAATCAAATATCAGAATTCCGCTTACTCAAAATTTCACTAACATTTTCGATGTTTCCACCTACATATCTATCAATACATCAATCAAATATCAGAATTCTGCCTATACTTACATCAAATATCAAAATTTCACTAACATTTTCGATATTTCCACCTACATATCAATGAATACATCAATCAAATATCAGAATTCCGCCTATACTTTCATCAAATATCAAAATTCCACTAACATTTTCGAAATTTCCACCTATATGTCTATCAATACATCAATCGAATATCAGAATTCCTCCAATAGTTTCAATATTTCCAGCTATATATCCACCCACTACACTCATCAAATATAAAAAATCCACCAATATATCCATCAAAATCATCAATATTTAGCTAACGTAGAGTAAAAGTTTGTAACTTTTCTAATAAAAATCAGAACTTTGAGTTTATAATATACCCGTAATGCCCAAAATGCCCTCGGCCTGCTCCAAGAATTGCCAATTAGCTCCACAGCTCAAGAAAGTGTCTCTCAAGGCGGCCTGCAAGGGTCCAAGCGGCGGCGGCCTGGCTTCGAAGGCCTTTAAGAGCTTCCTGACCTTGAGATTGAGCGCGGCGTAGTGGCACCGGTCGCCGTCGAAGGTGTGTTCGGAGCAAATGGCGCCGCTCTCGAGCAGCATGCGGGCGGCGTCGAGGTGGCCGGCAAGGCAGGCATAGTAGAGCGCGACGGAGTCCCAGCGGTCGCGCGCGTTGACGTTGACGAGGCCGGAGTCGAGGAGGAGGCGGAGGCGGTCGACGTCGCCGGCGCGGGAGGCCTCGAAGACGTCGCCGTTGGGGACCTTCTTGAGCGGGACTGAGGCGGCGAAGTCGGAGGCGTCGAGGTCGATCTCGTCGAGCTCGGCGTCGATCGTCATCGCCGTCGTGGCAGATGGCATTTTGGTGATTATTTCGTGTTTGGAGGGCGTCTCGTTACGTTGGAGGAGGACATGGAGGGCAGATTGGTAATTATGGAAGAAGTGGCAGTGAGAGAGCGTTTTTGTGGATTAGAGAATAGAGAGAGAGAGAGAGAGAATTAGAGAGTTGAAGTTGGAGGGAGATTTTTTGGCTTATATATGTGTACTGCTACTACTCCATCGTACTTGCAAACTGGACTTCCAGCCTACGGGGACACTCGTGTTTTTGTTATTTATTATCATTTGAAATAGAGATACATAATTAATCATGTCAGAGCAAATAAATTAATTATGATTATCCGCATGTGATAATTTTCAAAGAGTTTTGATAATATTGTCGTGGTGTTGGCTATAATGTCAGGAGATGCACTGGCGGTAAAGTTGATATAGGCTCCTACATATCCATATGTTGTATTTTCTATTTTGCAGTTGATTCTTTATTATAAACATAAGTTTAGACCGTATGAATAGTAATTTTAATAGGTTTCGATATCAGTTCTTATCATTAGACATAAACTTTCAAAAAAAAAAAAAAATTGTTAATGCAGGTTACATTTTCATTGTAACCATTAAATACCTAATTAAAAAGTAATAAGGAGCCATAATAACAATAAATATATATAATTTACTCTATATTTCTTAAAAAATAAATAAAATAAATGTTTATTTACTCAATTTTAATTTTATACATTTCCAATTTAGTTTGGACAGCACCTTTTGACATAAGTCCTTATCATCCACCTCATTGGCACAGTTCAAGTCTTTCGTTATAATATGATTAGTTATCTTGTAATTTTAGAAATAGATATTCGAATGATGTAAATTTACTATACCTTTTTGTAAAAAATAATTAAAACACTTATTCATCTAATTATTTTAATTATACATTTCACAAACTTTACATGAATAATTTTCTTTTCCTATCGTAATAGTTTTATATTTCGATCATAAAAATAAATATTCAAATCATACAAATAATAATTAATTTTATAAATCCTCGATAATTATGCAAATAAATGTCCAAACCATATAGGCATACACACAATAATCACTCTGAACATATCCCGATCCTCCTCTCAGTCATTCAGCATCAATTCATAAAATCTAAAATCTAATCTAAATTACCTTCCAAAAACACAAATAATATAAGTTTCTTTAATAGGAGAACAAGTTTTTCCACTGTGTATGAGGTCTCTTTCTTCATACTAAGTAAATCAGTTGAGTATAATAAAGTATTATGAGACCGTTTATTAAAGTCAGTATCTAGAGGTCTGCAGAGGTTTTTGTATTTACGTAATATTGAAAAAAAAAAAAAAAACAAATGATACCAATTATATTCTTACACGAACACGTGTCACTCTTCTACTAGTCGAAGTTACCATAAAAACCAACGCGCCATAAGTGACAGCTCAGCATTCCCTCGCAAAGGCGGTTACAAACCCGAGAATATGTACAAGTCACCAACGCAAGACGCCAGTATTTTGCGCGTGATTTTGAAGTCGCACCCTTTGCCATAAACGGTAAAATCTCGGTCTCCAAAACACAATGTCAAGGCTTTCACTTGCTTTTTCTGCTAATTCTCGCTTTCTTTTTTGTTTGATATTTCTGGTTTCAGTCCACAGAGACGACTTGATGACTTGCTTGAAAAGGAAACAACACACACGACAAGGTTATCACATTTTCTACATTTGTTTTTTCGTTTTCGCTCTACATATTTCATCAATTGTATCAGACTCTCATGCATTTGTTTCAACGATTTATTGGTTGTTGTTTTGTTTGTTTTCATTTACATGTATTTGTTTTTGATGTTATTTAGAAATCACTACACAAACCCTAGTTAGGTCGATTGTGGCGCTAATTAGTGCATAAGCCCTTTTGTTTTTCTCTTTTCTGGTAGATATTGTTGTGTGACCTTTTTATGGATAATATATGGCGGATTCTGATGAGGAGGGTGAGATTTTGCTACAATGTGTATCGACTTATCATTTGGTTGATCAGAATGACCGTCTCATTTCAGTTTGCTGATTTGCCAGTTAAATGGAATGAGAATGAGGATGTTGGTAATTCGGAGGTCCAAGTGTACTTATGTGGGACTATTGATGATGGTCTACAGAGATTTTACAGGCAGGTGACAGCGTGGAAGTTTGAACTCTCGTATGTGCAGCCCGAGATTTGGATGCTCTCTAAGAACCAATTGTGGATGCAACTTAAGAATCCTAGAAAGAGATTTGTAGATTTTATCAGGACTATCTTGATCGTTGTCCATTGCCTCCATTTTGTTAAGAAAAATTACAAGGCTTCTATGGAGGCCGTTAGGGACTACTTACGGACAACTTTTAGGTATGTGGTTATCAATGTTTTTGTCTCCAATAAGTTTGAGTTTGCTTGTTTTTTAGAAGTTGGCCATGTATTTTGCAGCTCCTCTGAGGTTGAGCCTTCTCAGGGGGATTTGGGATATCATATACCTTTGATTAGAGAAGCTGTGAAAAGGGATAAAGATTTAGCTAAGTCTAAGGTTTGTGCAAGTTTTGCTTTTATCTTTGTGATTATAGTGTGGGAGGCACAATTACTCTTGTTGATTCTTAGATGAATTGCACAACCACTTAAAACAAGGCAGTCAACAAATCTTATGTTTTATTCTTATAAATAATCTGTAGACTAGAGATCCTAATTTTGCTTTAAGACTGTTTGCATAGCAAAGAAGCATAATGTTCAAAGGCAACTATAGACACTGGATCTCCTATTGTGCTGCACAGTAACTAGACTGTTTGCATAGCCTGTCAGTTTTTAGTGGAGAAAATGTAGACAAAGATGTTGGCTTTGATCTTGGAAATTATCAATTATGTCTTAGCATGTAAGGAACTCTAGTTATATTGATTGACATGGGTAAGGTGAAGTTGATGTAATCAACCTGGAAATGTTTTGTGAATAGAATAAAATTCATTAAAGGTAGTGTTTACTGTGCAGCAAAGATTTTCTTTTCCTTTTATGTACTTTGCAATTGCAATTTCAATTTTGAGCCAACTCCATCTCTCTTATAAGGAAATAACCGGGTTCAATAGTTTGTTTTAACTTGCAAATTATTCTAGAACCATCTTAATGTAATCATATTTATGTTTTTTCACATGGAGCTGCCAACGGTTTTTCCATTGGAGTCTTTTCTATTTTTGCTTGATGTATCCTTCGATACATAGGAGCGTATGTAAAATCTGATAGTTAGTTGGAACTTGGAAGTACTGTATGACACTTATTTCTTTGAGCAGTTCTTTCTTACTTTTATGGCGAAGTTTGAGGCAGAGGAATCTTTCAATGAGGTTAGAATTACTCTCTTTTGCTTGTACATTATGTATATATCTTGCCTGATTTTCTCCTTCTGATCTCTGAGAATCATTCATACCTCTGTCTTGCTTGTAGATTATGTCTGCCTTTCTTCTTTTCTTTCTCAGTAAATAACTGAACCTGGTCAATTTAACAGCGTGTGCAAGAAATAAAGGAACCCAATTTCATATGTTATTCAAATGAAGATGAAGATAACTGGAATGAAGAAGCTTACATAAGAAAGGACTCCTTTGGTATTTGTGCTATTTGCAATGATGGTGGCAATATTTTATTGTATGCTTTTGTATCATAATCTGAAATAGTTTCAATGATTTTTTTCCTGCTCATTTTGAATGATCATATATTATTTGTTAGATCAATTAGTTTCATTTTTCAAATTTCTTTATTGTGTTTTTTTAAGTCCTTACATAAAATTTGCAGTTTATGGTGTAGAATTTGGAAATGGAGATATGCAACATGAAGATTACCGTGAAATTATAAGATGTTCAGAAATTGTGGGTTCAGTTGAAATTTCATGGTCATTTCATTAAAGTATATTAGTATAATTTTAATCCTACTAGGAAAGTCTTAAAAGTTGAACCTACCATACACTTTAATTTCAGGACAGACTACAGGTTATGTGAGCTTAGGAATTGCAAAACAGGAATGAAGGCATAATAAAAATTCAGTCAGTAGATACCTTAAAAAGTGATAATGTCCACTGTGTTGCATCCATGATTGATAAGGAGAGCTGATAAGGAAAACATTGCTTACCAGCTATGTGATTTTGAACCTATTATTTGGCGTTATGCATATCATGCTCAAATAAGTGACAGAAAGACAGGACTAAGCAGAGAAATCGAAATTGAGTGGTTTTAGTAATGTGCGATCGAGATCTAGGGATGTGCCAGTTTGAAGGAGTGCTTAATATAAATAGAAGGTCAAAGAAAAATAAAATTCAGAAGAGAAATGGATAGAAACATAACAGGAGCATAGTTTTTGATGTAGCTGAATGGTCAAAACGGATTCATGTAGTAAAAATGCACTTTCTTTGGGATTGAGTGTTAGTTAAGTTGATTTGAGTTCTCCTAGTTAGTAACAAAATTGTGCATATCATAGCTATGTTTTGTTTATGACTGTACGGAAGGTTGGTACTGATGACTTGGTCATCGCTTACTCAAGAAGTACTTTATTGGTTTTACTTGATCTTTTCTTTTGTAGTCATTTTATTTGTTTAATATGATACAGTTGTGAAGGGAGGTGCTTGAGAGCTTTTCATCCAACCATTGCATCTGGGATCCATAATTCATGCAAATCTCTTGGCTATACCCAAGCTCAAGTTGATGTATGGACCCACTTTGCTTTCATAAACATCTAAGATTCTCTAATCTTTTCTTGTTTACTCCTATTTATAGTAATCAGTGCCTTGAAGCAGTGCTTGATACGTATGCAGGCGGTTCCAACTTTTATGTGTAAAAATTGTGTGCATCAGCAGCATCAGTGCTTTGTGTGTGGTGTGCTAGGTTCTTCAGATACTTCTTGTCAGGAGGTATAATTTAATACAAGGCTATCGTATCTGATTTAATAATCTTCATGTTTTTTACTTCAGAAAGTAATATATTAGAAGTTAAAACTAATAGTTGAGAATTTGAGGACAACTAAAATAAGAAGTTTATCATGACTATGCGATAAAAGCATGGAAACCTCTTTATGATCTGCTGTAAGAACTTTCAGTACTAAAATGTAGAGCCAATTGAAAAACTTGTCTGTAATTTTTTGGTATATGAAATGTGTAACTTGTATTGCATACATCACTCGCCGCCAGTGCTTGCACCAAAGAGATTAAATCAAAGAGGAAGAATTAAGAAAAATCAGGTGCATGGTATATAATACTTACGGTCTTTACATGCAGCTTTATTGATAGTGAAGTAGCTTTTCTTTTTTTACTTGGAATCAGGATCAACTTGATGATGTCTTTGCAGTGTGAATGCATGAAGCAGGAATTGGCTGAGGGATTACAACATAACTGTATAAACAAAATCTGTTCTAAATCATTTCAGAACTTCTCAGTATACTTTTTTCACTGCTTTCTTAGTACATGCTCTTTTATTTGTTTTCTTTATTTTTCTTGTCAGAGTTGATCACTGCAATTGTTTGTTTAAATTATTTAAGTTGTAATTCCTGCCTTCTTTACTCATTTTTTTGATATCTTCTGCTAGGTGGTTTACAAAGGGTAGGCAAATTTACTGCAACTAAACTTTTGCTCTTTCATTGTCTTTAAGGTCTTCCCTTGCGTTTCGGCAACATGCGGCAACTTTTATCATCCAGAATGTGTTGTGAAGTTCCTACACCCTGATAATGAATCTTTAGGGGAACCACTTCGAGTGAAAATTGCTGCAGGGGAATCATTTACCTGTCCTGTCCATAAATGTTTTACCTGTACGCAAAGTGAAGATAAAAATGTTTATGACTTGCAATTTGCCATATGTAGACGTTGCCCTAAGGCATATCACAGAAAGTGCTTACCTAGGTACATTCTATTTTCGTACTTATGAGTCCTGTTATAATTCCAAAATGTACACATTTACTATCACTTATGTTAGCCGCTTCTATACCAAGTCTCATATTGCCACTCCTTAATAGTCATCACAATGAAATAAAGTATATGTTAATACAAAGTCGGTACCATCAGCCTTATGATGAGAACCTTACTTCGTTAGGTGCAATCAGCGATGCATCTCGCGACCAATCGCCTAATTGCGAGATGCGTTGCGAGCTGTAATCTACAGAATTATTCCAGAGAGTAATCCACGATTTACGTTGCGAGTTCTAACCAGCAGCGTATTTAGCGAAATTAATCTAGAGAGTTACTGCGACTTACACCACAAGTTGCAACCAGCAATGCAAGTTGCAGAAGGAGGGTCTAGTACGGGTTGGTTGAATTCAAGATTTGTGGACTTTTATTATACTATTTTTTTATTTAGGATATAGATATTATTTCCTTTATTGGTTAATATTATTTCCTTAAGTTATTTGATCTATTTCCTTTTAGGATTCTATTTTTTAAGGAAGTCATGTTTACTAGTAAAGTTATAATCGTTTTCCTATAAATAGAAGTTTAAATTTAGGGTTGTGCTATTCTGTTGATGACTATCAGTTTAGAGAATATTAATAAAATCTTGCAGTTTGCAAGACAAGACTCTTTGCAGTTTGTTTTGACTTTTCTAGGTATTCTTGTTTGGAATTGCTTGGATTAGAGTTAGGTCAGTCTTGTGATATAATTCTAGAGGATCAATCTACCAATTTTATGGGTTGGTTGGTTTGTTTTCTAACTTAGTGTGTAGCACAGGTCAGGACGGCTAAGGCTGCTTGTTGGATCTATAATTAGGTCTTCAACACTTTAATAGTTTTGATTATATTTATTAAAAGATATGAGAATTGGAATGAACATGAATGGTACATTAGGAAACTGAAAAATAGAGATTTAAATATTTGAGATTAAAAAAAAAAAAAAACCGTTTTCTTCTTATATGGAAAATCAGTGGACAAATGGAAGATTGAAAGAATTAATAGCACTAATAGAAAGAAAATGTTTGCCTAAAAAACTGAAATAAGCCAAACCTTAAAAAAAACTGTTGAGATAATCTTCATACTAAAAGTTTTCTAGTGCTTTCTTTGGGTAGTGTAAAGAGTTGGCAGTACAGAGAAAGGGAGGAAATAACTCTTCCTTTTTCTTTTTACTAAATCATACGATCACATGTTTAGGGTTAAGCTGGAAATTAGAACTTAATATGTTTAGATATTTACAAAATTTTTTACATAAAATGTAATGTCATTCAGAAAGAAGTTCTGAGTTCTGGTATTTGATGCATTGCAAAAAATGCGCTTGTTCCACTCTCCTCTCTTCTCCTCTCCTCACGCCGGCATTCCAGCCATTGAAACCAGCATTCCGGCGGGTGGCTGCTTGGCTGCTGTGGGATTATGGCTGCAAAAGGGAATGGGATGGCAGCTATGTGTGTGGCTTAGGGTTTTTCTTACATGGCTGTGTGTTAAAAATTATATATATATATATATGAAAAATTATAAACAACCCCTTAACTTTTGATAAATTACCTAATTAGGCCCTTACATTTGAAAAATGAATGAAAAATCCCTACAATTATATACACATATATAAAAAAACCCTAAATTTATGATTTTATAATATTTTAAACTTTTTTTTTTGGGTAAAAGTTGTGTCTCGTTCTGCAAAGGCACGTCTTGCGCGTCAAGCTCCAAGGCCCTTTGCATCTTGGTGCGCCTTACATCTTTTAAAACTATGATGCATTGATTTTGTATTCAGGGAGATTGCTTTTGAAAGTACTGCTAACAATCTACAAAGGGCTTGGACTGGTCTGCTTCCTAATAAGCAGGTTTTAATATATTGCTTGTAAGTTCTTTCAAGTTACTTTTATTCTCATAGCAATTGTTTATAGATAATGCTTTAAACACATTAATTTTTGCCAGCTTTGTGTACCAGGAGCATGAGATCAGTGAAGAACTTATGGCGCCAGCCAGAAATCACTTAATATTTCCAGGTGTTAAAAAGAAAAGGTAAAAACAGGCTTCAGAGCTACTATCAGCTGAAGAGAAGGTTATGGCCTCAAAATGAAGCCTGGTCTCTGAAAGTCTTACAAATAAAATTGTAGTGAAGCAGCCGAATTTTGTTGAGTATAGTGGCACTGAAGCTGGTATTTCTGCTATGAGGACGGAGAAAGGTAGTCCAAGACAAGATTTTTATGCCTTAAAGAAACCAGACACATCGGACGCTGGTAGAAAGTCATTGAAGGACACATCTGGCAAAAGCAAGGTGCTCTTGAGAGATAATAGCTCATCGCTGAAATTTAGATTGCATGTGTTGGAGCCTGAGCAGCATAATATTGGAGACACTAAAATGAAGAGCGTCACCTTGGATAAGCCTATGAGGAAGACAGAGAACAGCTCAGAACCTTTACTTGATGCAGAAGATGAAAAGCAGTAATTTGCTCTTCTTGTTGATTCCATTGCTGTGAATCTCAATTTTCCTGTTTAGTTTTTATAATTTTGCAACTTTGAAGTCATCACATCATATTGGGCTTGGTTGTTGAGGATCATTTTCTTACCTTTATGCACAGCATTCTGGCTTTAATGGAAGATGCCAGTAAGTCAGTTACTACGGAAGATATTAGGAAGATGTACAAAGTTCCATCCACTCATGCAAGCCACTCGAAAATTGTAATGAATAAGACTTGTACGCTAGGATTTGTTTCTAATCCTGTGAAGGTATATATTACTGACTGCTGATTTTAATAAGTTTATTTACAGGATAATTAGCTGCCTCTTCAACGTGTAAATGGTAATTTTGATTTGTTTGCAGGCTATTGAAACAGCTGCTAAGATGTTAGATGAAGGATGTACTGTTGAGGAAGCTAAAACAGTTTGTGAACCAGAGGTTCTCACTCAAATTTTTCAGTGCAAGGTTTGATCTATCTTAATCTAAAATTTTTTCATATTATCGGTAGGTTCCTCATTATTTTTCTTGTTTCATCATCTGTTGTATGTATATAGATTCTTCTTTATAATTCTTGCAGAGTTGGGGTTAATTTTTTCTTGTCGCAATTTTAAATGGTTAAGTTTGACTGTGCATCTCTCATTATAAGATCCTGAAATCTATGATTTACGGGAGACTACTTTTTTGTTGATGGACACGTTAGTATGCATTATGGAAATGCTAATGAAAGGAACTTTTAATAAATTATAAGATTTAAAATGCAAATAACTAAATGACAAGATTTGAAATTTTAAGTTGAAACTTGAAAGACGTCTTAATTGCATCAATTTCTCATATGAACAGAAAAAATTAAACCTAGAATCTCCTACAAATGAAACTAACAAGAATAAGGAACTGAATAAAATTGTAATCAAGTGTTTAGATCTTGTCAAAGATGAAGAACGGGACATTTGCTTATGTATGTTTTTCTCATAAAGCTGAATATGTATATTTGAAAGGAAGAACCATATTCAGCTTGTTTGCCTACAAATTTGCGGGAGCTATATTACACAAAGCATTTTTTTTTTTTTTTTTAAATTTTCTGTTTTGCTATGCAAGTTGACAAGGTTAGAGTTTTGTTTCTACGGCAAATTGAAATTAGATGTACTGAGAAACTTATGATGTGGAGATATTTCTAGAAGCAACGTCGAACATACTTGTATAACCATGATGATTATTGCCATTCTGCAGAAGAAGCTTGATGTCTACCTTGCGCCTCTTCTCCATGGCTTGTGTTACGCATCTTTTGGTCGCCATTTTACCAGTATAGAGAAACTTAAGGAGGTAATATGGTTGTTTTCTTTTTTTGCTTTTTGTAAGTAGTCGGGCTTCTACTGAGCATACTGTAAGTCACTTAAGGCATTATGGTTCTATAGTAAACGTCGAGGGGGTACTGTTTTCCTTCAAAATAGTATTCTGATGAGAAGTATATACTGCCTGTGAACATGTGAATTAACACGAGAAATTGAGCTTTGGATCTCAAATATAATGATGAAGTTGATTTGGCATTATGCATTTCAGATGGCTACCTAAACATATTATGGAATGAGATTAGATAACTCGAAAACTACATCATAATTTCAGCTGTGTTGACATAGCTTGAAGGCCTTTGGTCTTTAATGCTTTTAACCTTCTTGTACAGGAATCTGGGAAAGAAGAAATGTGAGAGAGATCTCAACATAATGAAAACATCTTATAAATTGTGGAGTCAAAGAAATTTTAGTTTACTTCATGGATATAGCTAATGATCTATCGAGAAGATTATTCTTGTTAGAGATTGTTGATTTATCATAATAGTTGATTGTGGTTCATCTGTATGTAATATAATGTCATTCAGTTATATGTTTAATAGTGTTGTGTTGACAATATGAGTTGATTTGTGCAGACTGTTGCTAGGCTAAGTTGCTATGTGCAAAGCGGAGACACAGTAAGAATATATTTCCATTTTGCATCTGAATTTATTTCTTTGTTTATTTTTGTTAAACTGTTTTTCTGTCGTTCTTTATTTGTCTCATTATGTTTATTCATTTGATTTGAGTTCTAGATAAGCAGTGTCATGGATATTCTTTTTCTTTTTGGTTCTTTCTTGACATGTATTTGCTTTAAGTTAAAGAGACATGACTCTTTCTTTATTACCTCTTTAAATTTTTTTTATCATTTTCTTTTCCTCTCATCTGTATGTTTTTCGTGTTCTTTCTTTGATCTTAATTGACTGGTTTATAGTGGTTCGATCCTTGCAAGTAGAACTACTATAAGTTCAAGGTGGATAGGTTAGTTTGAGATAGTAGTCTATTGTGAGCAAGAATTGCTTATATTATTGTCCAACTGGTATTCAGTCTGTTATAGCTGTCTGTTATGATCAGACATGTTTATATAGTCATTGTAGCACAAGCTCAGTCTGAGGATACATCTGTGATGTCAGTTAATAGAGACTGTAACTTTTTAGTGACTGATATCCATTGTTTAGTTATTGCTGCCAATACCATTAACCAAGGTTCCAAACACAATTTTTGTTCACTACCTGGGTAAACCTCTTTTTGCTGCATCAAAACTGAAGGGTCTGCTGAGATTTCTGAGACTTGGTTTTCAGATGTCTTTTATTACAACAATCTTTGAGAGAAGGAGCACCTAAAAATCTGTTCAAAAGAACTAAAGAAAATTTATAATTTTTTTTTTTTTAAAAAAAAAGAAAAAGAAAAAGAAAGAGTTAACTACAGAAACTTAATTAACCAATTATATTGCTACTATTATGTAATTACAGCTACTGTTGTAAACCCTCTGGGCATTAACTCGTCACTGTGACTGATCAGTTTAGCTTAGCAGTTGTCAGTTTTTTGTTTACATTGCTTCTAGCTGTTTTGCTCTCTATAACTCCTGATTTGGTCCCATGATGTCACTGATACTTCATGTGAACCAAGTTGGTTGGACGGTAAATCTTTAAGGCCCTGTTGGTGTACAGGACTAGTTAGGATTTGATGGGATAGAAGTGAATTAAATTAGTGTTGTATAATGTTTGGTGCAATTGGGATTATTTTAAAAAAATATAATGTTAGATGAAATTTTATTTTACTGATTACTATTTAAATTATTAACCTAAAAAAAATATTTTTAATGAATTATATTAAATATATTTATTGTGATAAATAATTAATATTTTTGTAATAAAGAAAATATAGTTTTTAAAAAAAAAACAAAATGTATTAAAATAAAATTTGATTCCTGCCTGGGCATTTTACCCTGACAGGAAATGCGTGTCGGCCCCCGTGGGCCTAGGAAGAGAAATTTCTGTTCCTTTCCTAGGTTTCCTTTCTCAGGTCCAAATGCAGGATTTGCTGGTTTGGGATTTAAAATCCCATCTCACTCACCAAATCCTACCTAATAAACTCAGCCTAAGTGACATTATATGCAAAAAAAGCCGAATGAACATTTTCAGAGCAAGCAAGCTTATTTGAAGTTCCTACTAGCTATGCAGCCTGTGATATATTAATACTCATCAAGCAGGTTTTTGTGCATGTGAAGTGCTTGATTAGCCTATGTCTAATTGATCATAGTTTCTCCTGGTATTTGGGATGTGGTTTCTTTGATTGTGGAAGCATTCTTCATTGTTTTATTATTACCATCTTATTAGTGTCTTTTTCCCAATTATTATTATTTTTTTTAAAAAAAAAAGGTTCCAGACATCAGTAAGTCAAATTTTGTAGTCTGTCATTGTTGAACGTCTACTTTTCCTGTTTTCTTTCTTCAGTTTTTATACTAAAAGCTGTATTGGTGCTTGATGATCCTTCATATGCAGGATGATTTCTGTTTTGAGAAGAGAAATTGGATGACTGTCCAACCGGAAGAATTACCTGAAGGTTCTCAACTTGTAAGAGACTAAGAATCCTGGCATAATTAACAAGATGTTCAAATTTGTTAAATCTTATACGTAAGCTGCACATCTCCTTTGCTCTATTTCTGTTTCTAAGTAGATCATGGGGCTCAATCCTCCCTTCGGTGTAAAGGCATCTCGTGCCAACAAGTTCATTGATCAGGCCGTTATGTTTAAACTAAAGCTTCTTATTCTTATAGTTCCAAAGGAAGCCGAAAGGTAAGCACTAGTACTTTCTCCATGTTCTGATTGCCATTGCAATCAAAATCAGACCTGGTTTTTCGTGCTCTCTCTCACTCTCAATCCTTTCTTTCTGCTTAATCAGACTAGACGAAAAAGCTTCCTACGACTTAATTTGGGAGGACGATGTGTTGCTGTCCAGAAAGGTATCTAATCAAATAGCTACCTTATGATAGTTTTCCTATGGTTTTGTTAAGTCACTCGTACATTTTGTTGACTTTTCAGTCATTTTATCTGCCTGGATCAGTTCATGAAAATGACAACCAGATAGAGCAGTGGAATGTGAGGCCACCACCTCTCTATCTTTGGAGCCGCTCTGATTGGACTGCTAGGCACAAGAAAATAGCATTAGAAAGTGCCCATTTGGCTCACTCTAAGTATGGCAAAGTGATGTATTCAGTTATTTATATTACAAAATAAAATCATATCTATATACGTTAATTCTCTAACATGATTTGTTCAATGTGGTATCTTTTTCAGCGTTTACAAATGACGATGATAAAACAAAGATGGAGGAATCCGCAGGATGGTCCCAAGATGCGGTGGGACGAAACTAACTTCTTAAGAAAAGAAAATTTAAAAAATAAAACAATAAATAAGATTCTTAGCCTATGAGGTGAATTTTGTTGATCGGCTTCTAAAATAGTCACCCACTTTTAGTTGTGTTGAAGAAATGATATGTTGTAAAGTTAATTAGGCAATTGTTTGGTTAATTCTATTATTAAGTGATATTTATATATTTGTTAAATTTTATATTAATTATTGTGAATTTAGAAAATATCTAAAATGGATATAACTATAAAATATTTTAATTTATATTTGATGTAAATATATTATATAATTAAGATTAGGGTTAAGTAGCTTTGGGTTAGAGTAACAAAAACAATTTGACCATTTAAAAGATTCATTAAATTTTACATCATATTATTTATAATTATTTTACAAAAATATTTTCTCGCTTGCTTCTTAAAACTATCATCAAATGTATTAAGATTATTAAATAATCATTTTTAAAGCTCTACCTCTTTTTTCAAACTGAAATTATTAGATAATCCTATTTTAACTTTTCAAAAGCAATTATAGTGGTGGTTGAACCTATAAAGTTTGCAGTGTTGTATAAATTTTTATTACTCTCAAAATAAGGGGGAAAAACTATTAATACAAAGCCTGATGACACTTAAAATCCTACTATTAGAATGAATGGAGAGATATATAATTTCATTTATACTAGAATTGGATGTGCAAGGTGCAGTCTATATATATATATATATATATATATATATTATTGTATGTCCTAAATAACATGATGATATCAAGGCAAATAGAAAAAAGCTAAACTAGACTCCACAACTCCTTCACACCTTCACAAGGTTTAATATGTTATTAAACTTGTCTAAAAGATTGATTTTCATTTGATGTGTCAATTTTTGTGATACTATAGCTATTAAGTGATATGAAAGTTATTAATTTCATAACGTGGATTTGCAGTTTTGTAAATAAATAGAAAAGACGAATGCTTTTATTGTGATTAAATAAACTTGTATGCTTGAAAGACCCAAGCCCGCAGTGATGATACCATAACCATATGCATGTCAATTTTGTTTTCAACAGAGGAGCCGAAGAAGAAAGTAACATCCATCTCAAACCCTATCATACCTTCAAGTTGAGATATCTTCAACTAAGTTGAAATGACCCAGTAGTAAATGCCCATTATTGACATCAATAGAATTGTGAATTTCAATTGTATCTTTTCCTCCCCAATTTCCACAACCCGATATAGTCCTGACAAGAATAAACAACCTTATCATGTTTTTGAGGCAGGATCTTATATGACCACTCATTGCATTTGTAGCCCTTGGCTTAACCCAAAGGAGACCTTAGAAGCAAAGTAACTCGTGGTGGTGAAAGACTACCAAATAGTTATATTTTAAAGGCAGATGATTCTACAAGCAAACAACTCTAGACAACATTTCACCTTTGAAGCCCCAAAATTAAAGGCCATGAAAAAAGTATCATTATCCAGGAATTCTCTGGATCAAAATGCATTTCAACTGTTGTGTATTATAGATTGTATCAACTCATAATTTACATTTGTAGTTAACCACCTACACCATCATGAACAACCAACAGATAATCTCTTCACATGGTTATTCCGTTCTTCCCTTGCAAGGAGGGAACTTAAACAACCAAAAAGAAAAGGATTCATTAAATTTTCGTCTCCCTCCCGAGGGGCTACATGCCATGCCCCTACGTGGATGTCAGATGGAGGCGAAGTTTGATCTAGTTTTGACATGCATTGCTATTTTCCACCCATGTTGAGGGAGTTTAATCGTCGTAACCGCTGGTCAAGTTCAGCCATGACTGCAGGTTCTTGTTTCTTCCTTTGCTTTGATATGGTGTTGGTTGTCATAGAACCAATCTTGTCAAATGCAACCTGCAAAATAAAATTGATAAGGCTTCATTTACACCTTGTGGTGCATGAGGAAGCTAGCCAATAAGTTTGAGCATAAACTGATGATATGATAGTCAAGTGTCACAAACAAAATCTTTTAAAGTTGAAAAAGGTTTAGATAAAGAGATGAGATGATCCACATACCTAGTTAAACAAGCTATAACAAAGTTTAGAACCTAACATCTATTCATATTTTTACAGTAACGTCTATAAATTTTTCTATTTATTAGTCCGAGCAGAAGTTGTTGTCCATCAGAAACTACTGCCTTATTCCTCAAAATGCTACAAGAGAAAAACCAAAGGAATGATTATACATTCATTTTTGCGATTTCTGCTAAACATATTACAATTTATGTCTTCTAATCTAAACTTAGAAAGAAAGTAATAATACTAAAGGAGAGAGCAAGAAGATCATCTTACTGTCAATAATTCATCAGGGTCAAAGAGTTGATGAGTGGTTCTCTGTAAAATATTAATTACGTCACCAACATGATGCGATAGAAGCAACTCATGCTCCTTCATCTGCATAAACTAGATCCAGTGTTATTGTCTAATAGTAGATGTTTCCCAAGATTTGACATTCAAGATACTTAAAAAAACAACCAAAGCATTGTGAAGGATTGAGTGGCAAGAGCAACAGCACCTTAAATATAGCCAAAGCTACGTGAAATAGAACCTTTGCCCCTTCATAGAATAGAACATCCCACACCCGAAGAGTTGTCTAAAAAAATTGGTACACACGGAGAGCAGAATTCTCAGTAATAACACATCCTCAAGTTAAATCAGTAAATTCCATACAAGAGTAATTGAGAGAGAAGAAGAGGGAAAATCTGCATTTGATCTAACCTCCGAAGGCAAGCTCTTAGAAAAGAGGCATAAGAACCACTCAGTGGCAACAAGAGAGACATCAAACTCCAATGCTTCCAAGTGAGTGGCAATACTGCAGTTTTCTTTTCCAATATTTTTACGAAGAATAGTGATTAAACATAGCAAAATATCAGCAAAGTTGAAAATGGGAACATACCTTGGGCACTGCTTAGTGAGCAGATCTTTGAAAACCCTTTGCTCAACATGGCATCCTGACAAGTTAGTTGTGTAGCAATCATTAACCAAGACATTCTCCAGAAGAACTGCGAGCATCCAAAAAGCATCTTCCTCGGTTTTCATCACAAGCAACAACAGAGCTGCAACATAATTCAAGCCCTGCACCAAGAATATTTTTCAGCATAGAACAATCTCAAGTGTAACAATTTCTAACAAAGCAATAGTATTACTTATGCTTACAACATAATGTGATATGAGATAATGTGATTACTGGAAAACAAGGGCAGAGTATAACTCATGAAAAGATGATAGGTGTGCTAAATTGGAATAAAACTGAAACTTCAGATGTGTGAACCTTTCACAGAAAGATCATATGTATAAAGCATGATTGTGTTATGCAGATACAAAACATGCACGATTATCTTAATAAGATGAAGCAGAATAATAAAAATTAGAGGCTGCAGAACGGACAATACAAAAACTAATTTCTACATAAGTTCGTGATATATTCTTGGTGTTTCCACATATACACCGATTTTTACTTGTTTAACCTAAAGGCTGATGCGTAACCCCTTTTTTTCATCCTATCAGAACCAGAAACCTAACAACTGATACATATATCCGTTAAGAAAAAAGAATGAGATAATGAACACACCTGACAGTAGCCAACATCAGAATCACGGAACGAATATCCAACAAGAACACGTCGAAGAGCGGCATGACCCTCTGGGGTATCCAACCATGGATGACCGGGGAAGGTTCGTGGAAGGTCCTGGATACATATATGAAGAAAAGAAAAATAACATGAAAATGCAATTTTGATTGCAAGACAGAATAAAAAGCCTAGTTTCACTATCTCTAGGAAATCGAACCTTTAAATAAAAAACAAATTATCAATTGTAAAATAGAACACAAATTACCCCTCCCAGCCCCTCTAAAAACTTGCACTTCATGACATCCTCAATCACAATGCTCAAACATTAAAAAACGAGCTATAACCAACTATATATTGTTTCACAATTATAATTTTATTCGCCTTATCATTAATGCTCTACATAAGTGGTTCTTAATATCATCAAAGGTATACCTTTCACAATTTAACTAGTTCAGATAAGATGGCAGAGCAATGCCACCCTAATACACATCTTGAGGAGGACATTTAGAGACTCAATTCTATTTGCATGGTTTGAATATGAAAGTAAGTTCTGGGACCAAATTATGCTAATTGCATCAAGAGCCACATGAAGACATACTACTTTTGAAACTCAAGAATAAATCATGCTTTCAGCAACTGCCCTTCCACCACTAAACAAATCAAAGATTATTCCTGAGGAAAATGCAACTTTGACCATCACAATTATGCATCAACAATCCAATGCCCACAAAAACTACATGACATGAAAAATCTGTTGAAACTACTCACAACCATATCCATTCTGAACATTACCATTTATAATCCATCATACAAAATGCATTCACCGTAAAGTAACTATCATCCTGAAAAACTCCAGTTTAATGCATTTTTGGATCTGTCTTATCCACATAACACACATCCAGTACAATCCCCCTCACATCCTGAGTCCAAACATCAACCTCAAAACAAATCCAACAAACATTTGTCAAACCAGATTCTCTTGGTGCAAAGAACACATCATCTAATATAATAGCAAGCTAACCCCAGAATTCTCATACAAACAAATCCAAATCCTGACATAAAGAAACAATCAAATCACAACAAAACAATCCAAAAATGCACTCACATGATCAATCTGCTTGGTAGCAGGCGTGACCTTGTCTTCAACAGCCTTCGTCAAGTCATTGTAATAGCTCTCAGGCACGGTCGACTTCTTCTTGGCCGCACCCAGAAAGCGAAAACCAAACCTTAGGCCTGAGCACAGGAGGTATCCCCTTCCTTATAAGCTTCTTCAATGTGATAGCATTGGCCAAAGTTGACAACTTTAGTGATGATTTAAGGGCAATTCCCTGAGATATGGACACAACCTGAGGCTGCAAGTACCAATTTGCACCTTTGCTGGCCTCTAGAGCCCACCAAACCCTCCCTTGTTCCCTCACTTTCTCTCTCACCTCATTCAGGACATTGACATCATCAACATTGCCCTCCACTGTGAACCCATACAGGTCCTGGAATTTGACTGTCAGGTTTGCTCTTCTGGCATGGATGCTTGGTCTCAAGAATGGAATCTGTGCCTGCAACTCCAGAGCCAAGTCCCTATTGTTTTGTGTCTTGTACATTTCTTTTGTGATAGATCAACAAAACAAAAGATGGGCTCTTTTTACTTTATAGAGACTGAATGGAAATCGTCAAAGGAAGAAACTTGACAAGCTTGAAACCATGAATCAGTCAAATTCTGGAAAACAAATAAAAATATCAAAAATCAAATGAACAAACACATAATTCAATAGGGTATCTCATAACTTGGATATATAAACAAACACTAAACTTCCATTAAAAAGCTTGAAAATTTCAACACAATGATTCATAAGCCAAAACCAAAACAAAAACTTTCTTTTTTTTCCTTTTCAAGTAGGCTCTTTGAAAACAAAATTGGATTTTTTTTGAGAGCAAAAAAACAAAGCAACCCCTGAAAAGGAAAAATATTTATCTTGTTTTCACAAAGGACACAAAAGTAAAACAAAACCCCAGATGGCAGATCTTTCTACAAATGCAAATGCAGAGAAAAAACCAGAAACCAAAAAAGAAAAAAAAAAAAAAAAAGGAAGAAACAGAGAGAAGTTCTATAAAAAGAGTCAAGTTTTTGAAAAAAATGGTGATCAACAAGCAAGTTAAGAGAATCAAAAAGACCCGATTCTTAAGGTGGGGATTTCAAGCTTGAAAATTTAGGGAGGACACAACGGAAAAATAGGGTGGCTGCAACTACAGATTGTGTGTTGCTGTCTCCCTCATTTAGAGCCTGAGAGGGGGTGTGGATGAAAAGAAGTAGGAGTTTGGGGTTGGTTTGTAATTATTTAAAAATAACTTTCTAAAAATAAAATCTTGGAACGTTATGGATTCAGTGGAGTGGATGGATATCATAGAGAGAGAGACGTTGGTGATGCTTTGTAGAGATTGGTGAGATATGATAGGACATGGTACTGTTGCTGTAGGTTAACATCGGTCACGGGCTGGAATTTTTTTTTATGACCATGTTGCCCCTTTATTTGAGATTGGTTGCTCCCAGATTTCCACAATATGCCCTTTTGGTCTAATGTGGATTTCTTGCATGTTTGTTTTAGGATATGGTTTTGTATTGCAATTATAGTGAAAAGAAAATTAATTGTGTTAATGTGTGTGTTCATGTTTAGATAGTAATGTTAAAAATAGATAGTAAAAATAATATTGTTCAAAGCTTGAAATATGAAGATTAACAATAGTTTTTTTTTTTATTCTATTTAAATAAAATATGTTATTAATCTGTCAAGAATGATCTAAGAAAAAATTAAATAATTATAGTACTATAGGTAATTATGTAATATTTATCAAGAAAATGGTTAAGTTGGTTGAAATTGTTGTAATGAATATAATTGTGTAATATTTCTAGAAAATAATAATTAAATTGGTTAAAATTCTTGTAATTCAGTGAAAAATCGTTGATTAATCATCATTGTAAAATAGATATACTAATTGATATATAATTATCACATTAAAATATTTAAAAATGATTAAATGTTGGATTTTGTACCTTTTTTTTACATGAAATCCTAATTTCATTTATCAAATACAATAAATATTTTATACTTTACTTTTATATGAAATCCTGATTTTATTTAACGAATACAATAAACAAAGTTGTAGCTGTATGTCATATCCACATCAAATAACGGCTCAATTTTATTATACTTGTATATTAATTACATAATAAATTATCATAGGTTTTGGGATGAAAATTTTGTGATACACTTTGAGAATTGTATTGTTATTCGCTTTTCATGTGTAAAAGCAGCAATCCTAGACTTTATGATCATAAAAAAGACCAAAAAAAGATAAAAAATGGAAAAATTGGCATGGAAGTTAGGTAGGGCAATATTGACTTCTTACATTTGGAAAGAAGGGGCAATTTGGTCAATAATTGATTGATGGACGCGTTTTTTGGCCAAGCAACTGAACAGCGAAGCAGATGAATTTGGTGGGGCCACCGCACAATGATTGCCGAAGTTGTGGCGAGCTGGCAATTTTTGTGGGGTCCACTACCACTTCCACCGCGACAAAATGTCAAGTTGTCACGTGCCACCTTCTCGTCATCAACAACTGATCATATGATCATCAGAGGATCCGGATGGTTCAGATCCATCCCAGTCTGATCGGAAGACTACAAAGAGAAACTGTTAGAGCCATTTCACACGTGTGATTGATTGTTTGTTTAATTGTCTTTCTCTTACATTTTTTTCAACCAAAAGATATAATAGAATAAATTTGTTTAATTTTATTTGTGGAATTTATTCTAAAATAGACAAATGTAGAATTCTTGTATTTGGGCCGGCTGTGCATGTGTAAAGAAGTGAGCCGGTCAAGTTTGTGGGTCCCAAGATGGGTCAAAAGACTCAAAACCCAATGTGTTATTATTTTTTTAAAAACATAATACCTTACTTCCTACAAATTTACCAAAAAATTTTATCTAAATGACGTAATATGCTAATTTATAATTATCACATTAATTTTAAATTGATACATTGATGGTATTGTAATTATACAAAGAGTAATGCTATACTACCTAAAATTTTATTCAAATTTATTATCCAAATAATATAATAAATTTATTTGTAACAACAATATCATCAACAAATCACCATATGATCAATGTGGTTGATACAAATTATCATGTTATATCATTTAAGCCAAAAATTTAAATAAATTTTTGGAAAGTATAACATTATTCTTATACAAAAGTTCGTTACATCATTTACATAATAAATTTCGATAAATTTATGGATAATATAACATTACTTTTTTTTATGAGGTGTATTCAAATTATAATTTATTAAAATGTAAAACATTTTAAAATTTCAAGTGTATTTAATTCAGATTCAAATTGATTTCATTGAAATCTAGGTGCATTCAATCTAGATTTACATGGAATCTATTAAAATTTAAGTGTATTCAATTTACATTTGTACAAATCCAATAAAATTTAAGTATATTAAAACAATCATTGACTTCACATATTTTATTTAAGTAGATGAATTTTAAAGTAATTTTTATGGAAAAAAATCTATAACAAATCTTACAATTTTTTCTAAAAATTTCATTGGAATTTTCTAAAAATTTTAACAAAATCAATATGAGGTCTATAAAATTTATGAATTTTGTCAAAATCTATCATTAAAAAAAAAATCATTGAACTTTAATAAATTCTATATTGAATATGTCTCCTTAAATTTAACACTGATCACAATAGAAGTCTATCGAAATCAAATGAAATTGTCTACTATAATCGCATTCGTAATATAACTCGAATTACAGAGAAGATTTTTTTCCACATTTTGCAATGAGGAAAAATGAGGCTCAAAATTCTACCATAAAAGTGAGGGACAATATACCCAACCAAATTACCAAGAATAGATGTAGCACACAAAATAAGAGAAAAATGTTTGTCCTTTAATTTTTGAACTTTTAGAACAATCTTAATGAGTCAAAACCTAGTATATATTAATTAATTGTAACCATCTAGAATCTGCAAACTACAGTTAAGATTTTATAAAGAAAAAGAAAAAAAAAAAAAAAGACTTAAAATTGATTGCAAAAGGGTCCCTTCCAATTATGAATATGATGAAGCAGTCGGTTTATACTATAGGATCTACTTATTGAGTTTCAGATGACAGAAATAATTGCATGGATGGATCTGGTGACATTTGTATGCTGCTTTTTTTTTTTTTTTTTTTTTTAAATACATTCGTATGCTGTTTTGCAAATAAAACGATGTGAATGGAAAGAGTTTTTCTGCTTTCATGAAAATATGCTCATTGAACTACTGTATTATAATAATAATAAATGTGGTTATACATATAACAAGTAATAAAAACCATGTAGTATTGAAGTTATCATTTGGTTTGTATTTTTTTGAATAGATCAAAACACACAACACAACACCACACCTTTTTCTTTTCACTCTTTTTTATATGTCATGTTGCTTGCTATTCACAGATGTCAATCTACACATATGGTTTTCTATTCTATATGACCAAGTGAGTAGTGACAACACCATAATCAAATCAAGGAGCTGTTTGATTCAAAGAAAACATGCTAGAAACTTCAAACTCCATACAAATGATCTTGATTTTAATTAAGTTTCTTTAATTTTATATTATATCAAAGATTTTATCTGTCATTTTGATCAAAAGTGCTGTTAGACATCAAAAGGGTAGCTTTAATTATTTTATAAATTTTTGGTTTAAATGGAATAAGCAAAATTGTTTGTCAATATCATTTTGAGAGATTTTCTTATGTTATATATCAAAAGGAGTACTAGAAAATATTTTTAAAAAAGCACTGATTACTTTGTATTGAGTCCTTCCATAAACTGAAGGGTCCCTTGGTACTCAATGAACTTGAATAATTTCTTTAGTATTTGATCACTTCGTCGCTACCAACCTCTTACCTTTAGCATAAAGACAATAAGACCATATAATATACATATTACGAAGATTTGTATGCATGCTTAAAGCAATGTCACCAACTTTTGTACACAATTCATAAAGCTAGCTCTAAAAGCCAGTCCATAAGTCTGCATAGTCCAGTACCTTCTACAATATCATAATAATAGTTGAATTAACAATTTAGTAGTCACCTTTATTATTTTTTACATGTCTCATGTTTTGAGCATTGTTGAAATTCGAAATTATCTTATGGTTTGTGAATGTTTGGTATTAATTATGATGAAGATATGGTGAAATGGGTTTGGTTGTAAAATTTTATATATTTTATTAAATATAAATCATAAATTGTATAATTATCTAAATAAAAGTTTAGATAAAAAATATTTATACTACTTAACTAGCAAATATCCTTCAAAAATAAATTTAATGACCGGAAAAATATATCACCTTCGTATTTTCAAATAAAATTAATGGAGTGTCATGATTTTGATCAATAAAGTTACGGTATAAGATTTGTATAGTTATGCTTAAAACTTAAAAGTAAGTTTAATCATTGAGTTATGTATAAGTGGATGGTCATAAACATCATTTTTTTTTTATTAATACAAAATAAATTTGGCAACCACAATGGTGAAATATAAAAGGACCTCACTTTATCTCATCCCAAACATTGTAAGTTTTAAAAATCAAATGGTTTGTAGTAAATAAACAGCCTTATATATATATATATAAAAGATGTTGTGGTAATTAATTTATGTGAAGAATATAGCGATTATCGATGCACTACTAGGAAAAAATATGGGGCAAATTACTCACGACCTACCTACAAATTTGATATTCACAATCGCGTATAACTTTTTGATTTTTTTACAACGTCCTCCCCTGACTAACGGATTGACTGAATTTGACCGTTAAATGATCCCTTTGACCGTTTAAAATGTGTTAAAAGACGAAATTACCCTTGAGAATATTGATTTTGCAACCAAATGAAATTAACAATATACCCTTGAAATCATCTTCAACCAAAATCATTTTAATCTCAGTATTCAATCATAAAAAATTCCCTAAAACAACCAATAATCAACCCTAAAACAATCCAAAACAACTAACTGATTCAAACCCAGAATCTTTGAACCCAACTCAGAGCCTTCGAATTGGTTCAAAGAGGATTCGAACCCAACCAAAACCCAGTTCTGGGTTTAAAGGGTTCGAATCTTGTTCGAACCAATTCTGCTTAAGAATCCAGTTCTGGGTTCGAATGAACTGGGTTCGAAGGATTCGAACCCAGTTCTGGTTGGGTTCGAATCCTTTGAACCCAAACTGGGTTCGAAGGCCTTGAACCCAAGCTGGGTTCGAACGGTTCGAACCAGATCGAACGTTCGAACCCAGATCGTTCGATCTGGGTTCGTTCGATCTGGGTTCGAACGAACCCAGATCTGGGTTCAAACGAACCCAGATCGTTCGATCTGGGTTCAAACGAACGTTCGATCTGGGTTCGATTAGGAGAAGAAGAAGAAGAATAAGAAAAAGAAGAAGAAGAAGAAGAGAGAAGAGAGAGACAGTGATCAGTTAGAAGAAGAAGATGAAGAAGAAGATGATGAAGAAGAAGAGAGAGAGGAGAGAGACGAACCACAGTGACGAAGAAGATGAAGAATAGAGAGAGAAATGAGAGATGGATATGAATATTGATTTTTGTGTTTTTATTTTAAATCATTTTTTAAATTTATTTTTTTTTTCTCAAATTAATCTCCACCATCCATCTCTAAAGATGGATGGTAGAGATCTAATTAAAAAATATTTTAATTTTTTTAATTTTTACTTTTTTTAAAAAATTAATCTCTATCGTCCATTTTCAAATGGACGGTAGAGATTTGATTAAATTTATTTAAAATTTTAAATTATTTTAAAAGAAAATTAAAAAAATAAATTCATTGAGGGTTAATTTCGTCTTTTAATATTTATTACACAGTTAACCATATTCCGTAACGGTCAAACCAGTCAATCCGTTAGTCAGGGGAGGACATTGTAAAAAAATTAAAAAGTTATATATGCCTGTAAATATTAAATTTACAAGTAGGTTGTGACTAATTTCCCCAAAAAATATGTATATAAGAAGGATCAACGAAATATAGGCAGATATTTTGTCAAGCAAAAACGTGAGGAAGTGCATGCCAGCCATACATATTTGACTAAAATGGTCTTGGGTTTAAATTAATATTATTTTAAATTCGTCTTATCAAATTATGACGGATTTCACTTTCAATCAAAAGAGTTCATGAAGCCACGACCCCACGACTTGGTATGCTTGTGTTGGGATGCTTTTAATTAAGTAGCAGATGCATATTGCTTGTTTTTTGATTAAAAAATAATCAAAAGTTGTTCAACTGCTCATAAACTAAGACTATATTTAATATCATTAAGTTCTCATGTATCTAACAAGATCTAGTACGTTTTTTGAATTTGGATTGCGGTTCTTAGTGGAAATGTTCTGACTGTTTATATACACTTTTTTTTTTTTTTTTTTGGGTAATAGAAGTCGATCTGAGCCATAATAACAAATAAATATCTTTAATTAATTCGAGCTCTTATTGAACAATATAAATATATGATTAGTATTTTAAAAAGAATTTGACAAAAAATAAATGATAATGACTATAACTATTGATTAGATAATTCAAAACTCAAAAGAGATTTTTTTTTTCTTAATTAATATCAAATATGTCATAAGTGTGCTAGGATAATCAAGATTATTAACTATTTGTGTGGCTAAATATTTATTGTCATAATCAAAGACAACAACTTCTGCATTAAAAGGAGAAAATTATCCTCACACCAAAATAAAAAATTACCCATAGAAACCTTTAAACTTAAAGGAGGTTTACTACGTTAATTTAATTTGTGGGAAAATTTCGCTTTAGTCTATAATTTTCGACGAAATAATATCTTTTTACCCACAAATGTATTTTTGGTAAGTATTATTCTTAAAATTTGAGAAATTCATTAAAATGATCGTTTCATTAGTTGACAATTAGTGAAATTTAATAGTTGAAAGTAGATTTTGGTTTTTTTATGCAACTAGTTATTTAAAATTAATAAAAAAACAAAAGAAAAATACCTTTAGATCTCTATCATCCATCAAAATTATGATGATGGTGGAGATTTAATGAGAAAGATTAAATATAAATATTTGTATATACGATACACTAAACGCGAAGACCATATACTTACAGATACATGTTTCTTAAATTGCAGATTTAGAATTTCCAATACTACTTAATCGCAAAAAGGTTTGGGACTGAGTACTACTGTAATAATAGTGGGGTAATTCATTAATTATTTTTTGGTTTATGTTGTATTCTACTAACCATAACCACTGCCTTTCAAAAAATATATATAACAACGGGTGATAAAAGTTAAAATAAATCACTGGTAATTCTCCACTCCTAAAATTTTTCCCTAAATATTGATTTGTACTTAAAAAATAGAATAAGATTACTATAAAATAAGACATATATTAATATATATTTGATGCCCATTAATGAATTGAATCCAACAACTTATAGAAGATTAATCTACAAAAATTAGAAACAACCTGTTAGACTTTCTAAAGCAACTACACATATTACTTGATAGTACAAACTCCCCAATTACATTGGAAGACATTCACCGTAAAAAAATTGATATCACCATTATTAAATTCGACGAAGAAACATTTAATGAGAAATATGGGACTCTGTAACTTTATATTGAACCGTATATAATTCAGTGAAAATTAACAATTTGTAGCATTTATTGATATATTATAGCCTGTGAAATGTTTCACTGTCATTAAAATCGTCACATGAAGACCTGCCTTCTTGCAAAGTATATTTAATGGATTCATTGACCTAATTTCTCCTCAGACTTCCTTTGCTTGCTTGAGACTTGATTCTATATCTTGAACAAATTAATCAAGATTGCAATTTAATTTGCTTTGAATAAGTTAAAACTACTATTATATAGTCACCTAATTTTGATGAAACACATAACTACTCTGTTAATTAGGCATTCCATGTCACACATACTAGGTTTGAACAAGATTTATGACAATTTTCAGAATTTCGAAAAAGGTCTTTTTGATGAATATCAGCCATTAACAAAGATTATCTTTATTTCATCTAAACCAAAATTTCCTTTTTCTTTTTTTTTTTCTTTTCTTTTCTTTTTTTCTTTTTTGAAATAACTAAACCAAAATTTCATATAAGCTAGTTCAAACCTTGTTGAATTGGGCCTAAAAAACATGGGCCAGGTTTGTAACATTTTCCAGCTGCCCAACCCGATCCATTTAACATCCACAAGATTAGTTTCATTGCTTTTTTTTATTATCTTAATTGGGGAAGAGAGATTTATTAAACTTTCTAGCTCAAAATCTATTTACATGTATGATTATATATGTAATAACAATTTATGCTTACAACGATATCACGTTTACATGATTTAATTTGGGCTTATTATGATTAATTCAGATGATCCCACTTCAAATGTACATACATGTTTGTATATGAAAAAGAAAGAAACTGGTATACATGAAATCAATGGATAGCCTCCACAGTCCACAGAGCCAAATGGTCATTCACATGTGAGTGAAGGAGGCAGGTAATTGTTGATTAATGAAGTAATGTCAAACATTAACAACTCCCAAGTTTTTAACCAACATCTTTATTACATTACAAAATTCCAAGGCATTCTTGCGTTGAAGATGCAGTATTGTCTCCTCCTTTGCATTTCCCCATAATGATCTTAATTAGATATTCTATTTATAATAATATTACATATAATTGATGTTTTTACACCATTAAATTGCTTATAAGTGTACGTGCCTGCTTGAGACATGAATTCGTATTGTAATATTATATGTATATGGGAAGAAAACATTGTAGAAAATTAGGTAGAGTTTAAATTAATTAGATTGGTTATTAATTAAACATAAAATTAGTGATGAGAGTCAAACAAGTTAACATCGGGCGTGATGCAAGCCGTATAATTTTGAAAGGTCTTGTAACTCCCTCTCGCCAACGCTCTCTATTAAACAAAAACTAGTGTTTTTCCAATGTTTTCTTGTGAAAATTTAATGCCTAGCTCCTTCAATTTTGGTTTTGGAGTAATTAGATATAATTTATCTTTTTATATTAGCACAATGACATGATTTATACGATCTTATGCAAGTAAACTTATACATAAATTAATGATTTTATTAAAAATTAATAATTTAAAATAAATATATCGAATATAAACTCATTCCAAAGATTATTCAAAATTACATAAAGTACGAATTAAAAACGATTTTTTTTAACCTTTTTACTATTAGGAGAGTATATTGGGAAGTATATAAATTAGTACATATATAAGAGAGAAACTAATAACAAGTTTAATATACATTCATACGTACATATGTATATATGTATATATAGTAATTTTATCATCAATACTTCATAACTTTAAAAAGTTAGAATGAACTAATCAAATTTATCAATTGTATTTTCTCTTCTAAAACATATTTTCTCTTCTATTTAATTTAAATATAATGGATGAATTTAATTGGTTTGTCCTAACTTTTTAAAATTAGAAAATACTAATTGTAATATATATATATATAACTGCAGAGTATACATTCAATGAACAAAGAAATGTGGTATATCAAATTTAGTTCATGACAAATTTTCATGTTGGATTGTCAATGTCAGAGTGTTAGGTGAATATTGTTGCCCCCTTTCTCTCTATTATTAACATTATTGAGCTAGGTAGAAACAAAAAAACTATAATTTAAAATCTATATTGGTAGATAATTATTTGTTTCTTTTTTGTATTATCATATATACTGTTAATTATATATATTAAAAGAAGAACAAGAGAAGAGGTATTGCAGCTTACTTGAATCATTTTTGTAATTTAGTTAGTTACTAATTAATTGGAGATGGTAGATTATGGTAGTCGGTATAGTATGGACTCAAAACTAAGAAAATGATGTTGCTGTTGCTGATGCAATGTAATGCTACCAAATGTTTGATTTTGTCTATTGATTTGAACTCTTTACCAACCAATTATTTTGATTTTTCAAGTACAATAAAATACAATCTCCAAATGGCAAACACCTTTTCATTTCTCAACATGCAAAATTTCACATCCAACAATATATTCATCCCAAAAACTATCAAATTTAAAGTGAAAAATTTTCTTCTTTATAATAAAGTTTTTTATAGGTCAATACAAGAACCATATATATAGAGTATCAGCACAACATTATATGTAATTTATAAATAACAAAAAACAAATATTGAACAGCATGCAAAGGAGAGAGACCTGGGAAAACAGCCAAATCTTATTTCAATATTGCCATCAATTTCTGCTTGAAGATAATAATGACAACATATTTCATTGTAGTAATATAAAAAAACTATTTCTCCATCAACAATTTTAATTTTTAGAACTCTAAAAAGTAAGCCAAAACAAAAAATTATAATAATTAAAAAAAAAAAAAAAGAAAAGAGATCAAGATCAACGAGAGAAGAATTAAGAGGAAGTGCAAATGCCTGGCTTTCCCATGTACGCCGCTGTCCCGATGAATTCTTCTTCACCGGCCCGAAACAGAAGAGATTGATCAATTCACAATACTCATGTTTACACACAAATGCCAGCTGCCTTTGATTTTATATGCAACAACATCATCATCATGAACATGTTCATTACATATATTTTTTTCTTCTTCTTCTTCATGATCATGATCATCAAACGATATATATAGACACTACTCACTAGCTAGAGAACCACCACCACCACCAACAACAATATGTCTCTATATATGTATATACTCTAGGATTCAATAAGAAGAGGATAGAATATGTATGTAAAATAAAAGGGTTTATAGAGAGAGACAGAAGAGTTCCCAAGAAGAAGAAGACTAATTAATAAGAGTAGTGTGTTGTTAATTAATTAAAGATTTTCAAAAGGGGTGGGCCAAGAACAGGCCAATTTTGTTTCACACATTGGGGTGCTTCTCTTTGTCTTTCAAGTAACTTTCCAAGCAAACCCTTGGCCTTGATTTAGGGAAATAAACGTGAATTCAAGGTTTACATCATCAGACATTATTCAAGGTTTCGAGCTAAAGGGTCTTTGTTTTTTTTTTTTTTTTCTTTTTTTTCTTTAATATATTATTATGGATAATTATATTATAATCTATAGTTTATTCACTAAATTGTTGGGTGCTTAGAAGGTCAAATATTGTTGTTGTTTTAATTATTAAATAAATGTGACAACTGTCTTTGGTTTTTCTTTGATGTCAATATTAATCATTTTCTTTGATTCTGAGCCGAAAATGAGGCAATACTTAACAATTTCTTGTTGGAAGAGCATATTAATTATTGACAAAATCAAAATCTCAATATATCTGTTTATAGTTTAATTTATGGTCTTGCTAAAATTATTATACAAATAACGTAATTATAGTAAAACTAATTATAGGGTCGAGATTATCACAATTATAGACAATATTGATAGATAACCTCACAACCCCAAAAGACTAATTTATTCAGTTGTAGGATCATCTTCTAGCCTTTTTTTTATTCTTTTTTTTTTTTCCTTAAGTTGCGTTTGTTTGTGTTTTTTTTTTCCTCCTCTGAAGAGTGTTGGATTTTATTAAAACACTAAACAGTGATTGAAAAACTAAATACTAAATGTTATGTTTGGTTTTTATTTAAAGAATAATATAGACTAGAAAATGTGCAAATTATAAAAAATGACAATTCTAGAAAATGAAAATCTGTTTTTACCCACTTTTATAAAAAAATTTATTTTTAACCCCTCAAACAAATTAATTACAATCTATATCCAAATTACCCAAATTGCCCTTGCAAATATTGTTCTCATTCTCTATTGTTCATGATATGAGATTTTTGGTTTCCTTTATTGATTGCTTGAGTTTTGTTGAGTTTTTTTTTTTGTGATTTTCTAGTTTTTTTTTTTTTTTTTTTTTTTTTTTTTTTTTTTTTGTGTGTTTTAGGTGTTGGATATTGATGATTAAAGTTAGATTTGGTTGGATGTGGTTGAGTTTGACCTAAAAATGGAGGTTTTCGGTGATGAAGACAATGACTAGATTATGCCGGTTTTTAAGTCCACTTAAAAATCGATTATTGAGGCTTTTTTTTTTTTTTTTTTTTTTGTGATTTTTCGAGTCTTTTGTGTTTTGAATGTTGGGTATTACTGATTTAAGTTAAATTTGGTTAGATTTGATTAGATTTGGCTTGAAAATGAAAATTTTCGGTGAGATGCAGCGTCAAGACGGCAATTGGGTAGAATCAATTTTTAAATCCACTTAAAAACCGAATAAGTTTTTAAGTCCATTTAAAAACTGATCTCATTAAAACTCGATTAATAAACATGTTTTACATGTTAAGGTTAGTTTGATAAACTTGGATATAAAATGAAAATAGTTTGTTTAAGGGGTTAATTTTTTTTTTTTTTTTAATAAAAAAGTGGGTAAAAACAAATATTTTATTTGTTTTTAGCTAAAAGTGAAATATTTACCAAGAATAAAATATTCAATTTCAGTTCAGTTAACTGAAAAATGAAAAATTTTCAATTTTTAAGTTAAGTGATTTTAGAAGTTATTTATATAATTTTATCACTTAAAAAATCAAATATAATAACTTAATGAGATTCCTTAAGTGTCATGAAGTGAAAAGTGAAAAATGAAATAATTAAACAAGTCACTCGCTTTAATCAAGTTGCATATTAGAATAAAAGATAATAAATAAATATATATATTCTTTTATTGGTGTTTATGTTTTTAATGGGGGATTCATCCCATTTCAGTTTGCTTCACATGTGAGAGTTTTTAACACTCCCTCTTATATGTAAGCCCAACTTGGCCTTAAATTTTGTTACCTATTTTCAATCTTTTTTCTTAGTTGTCGTTTTTGTTGGGGCTCAGTCCAAATTCATTACAACATTTGTCAAAGGTTGGCTTGCTTTAAACTTTACCACACATTTCCATTTTTTCCCTGAGTTCTTTTTAGGAAAGTAAAATCCAGACTCATTACAATTTTTGTAAAAGGCTCTTATATTATGTTGACCACCTGTTACTAGAAATGGTTGAATACTTTCTTTGATCCGAAGAGGTCAAAAGTTTAAATCTAACTCTTATATTAAACAAAATGTGTGAGTAGTTTTTTCTGAATTTAATCCCCCTCTCTCATCATAAAAAAAAAAAGTTGAATTCCTATACTTTGTCTCATTTTATTTTTTGAGGATTTGTTTTTTATAGAGTTCGGTCCAAAACTATTACAAAATTTGATAAAAGCTTTGATTTATATCATGTTGAATCCTATCGTTGATGTTTTTAAGATATATATATATATATATATATATATCAATGTTGTAAAAGGCGCTTGGCGCCTAGCGACTTGGCCGCCTAGGCATCGACTAGGTAGGTGAACAGCCGTCGGTTAAAACTGAAAAAGTAAATAACAAATATACATATATATATGTATGTATGTATGTATAAGTCACTTTTTGGTTTCAGGGGTTTGTGGGCTTGGTTTTGGTGTGAAATGAAGGTTGAAGAACTTGTTATATAAGTCACTCATTGGTTTCAGGGATTTGTGGGTCTAGTTTTGGTGTGAACTGAAGGTTGAAGAAGTTGTTCAAAATGGCTTATATATATATGGGCAGAATTGGAGGATACAGATTTTGATCAAATTTTGATATAATTTTTCAACCACTAGATTAAAAAACAATAAATGGTATAGATTTAATCTTTTTTTTGAAAAGATAAGAGTTGTTGGAGAGTTGTGTTACACCAGATTATCGCATATACACCAATTTCTCTATCTTTATTTATGTTCTTTCCTATTCCCTATTTCTTTTATTTATTTATTTTTAATTGATTTTTGATTTTGGGCTATTTTGATCAATATGTTTGTTTAAATATATGCAATATAGATCTTATTTGAAAGTTCATATTGAGAGTTACAAATCCATATATTGTTTACATGATTTGGTTAACTAAATGAAGAAAAAAGATTAAATGAAAATTAAATTGACAATTTTTTTATTTGAATAAATAGTAAAGATAAAATATGGTGAGATGTACCAATTCAAAATTAACAACTAATCTACACAATTTATTGCTTTTTAATCCAATGATTGAAAAATTGTATAAAAACTTATCTCAAAATCTGTGTCCTCCGATATTACCTCATATATATATATATAATTGACCCGAAACCCAAAAAAAAAAAATCGATTTTAAAGGTTGAAAACTAATCCGATCCGAATTAAAATTAAAAACCAACATTTGTGGGACGGGTCGGTGCCCCTTTGTTTGCCCACCCCTACCAAGAATCATGATATAGAGTCAAAGCTTTTGAATTGAATGAAATTCAATCATCTCTAAAATTACATTGTAATTGTATTAAACTTACCAGCCATATTTTTCTTTCTTCCATTTTTTTTCCAATCAACTTATATAATATATAAAATAATTACTATAATATTGACATTAGTTATTGAAAATATTAATGAAATAAATCATAAAAATGAGATGAAATACTACAATCCAAAATTTAGGATAATATGATTTAAAAAAATTAATTTAAATAAAAAACTACATTATAAGCATACACTATCTAGCACATTTATATTAAAAATTAGAAAAAGTAGATTAATAAAAAAGAAAATTCTTCCACTTTTTAACACATAAGCGGGGTTCACACACTTATATTTATCTTTTTCATTGAATTCCAGTTCAAAAGCTTTGACTTCAAAGTTGATGTCAATTCAATTCAATTCAAAAACTTTCTTGAGATTTCAGATTAAAAGCTTTTGAATTGAAATTCAAAAAAAAAAAAAAAAAAGTATTAGATTAAGATATTGTGGTCTATAGAAAAGAAGGCCACGTAAATTCTAGTGCCCCCAATTTAACTCTAAATGTGAAATCAAACTAATTAATTTTAACTTATGAGGAGTTAGAAGAACAGTTAAAATATATGGTTTGCTATAATCTAAGATTAAAACTTTCATGGGAATTTATATATACTAGAGGCCAAATTTTCTGCTTTCCAATGATTACAAGCTTAGGCCGAGAGGTTACAATTTCAAACTCAAATTTATTAAGTTGGTTCTGGAGATTTTTGAATTATCAAAAATATAATTAAATTAATTAATTTCCTTCTCTGTGCTCGAAGCCAAGATACTGCCCATGTTTGGTCTGCCTATTCAAAGTTGGTACCACCACAACCCTGAATCCTATAGATATTTCCTTTTCCAAACATGCAGGCAATATAATAATAATAATAATATTAATATTAATCATAATTACATTTGGCTTGGAGTAGCTTCTTATCATCTTCTTCTTCTTCTTCATTAGCTGGAATTTTACTCTATAAATATACCTTGTTGCCTCCACTACCCTTTCAAAACTCATCTTCTCTCTATCTCTCTCTTTAATTTTATATCTGCTTTGAAAGATGAAGAAAACAATGACGGTGGTGATTCTGCTCTGCATGATTATTATGTTGAGCTTAATGTCGATGGAAGAAGCCAGATCTTACCCTAATGCTTCTGCCACCCTGCCTACATCCCAAACCCAAAAGCCATTACGTATATACTTTCTTCATTTCTCTTTGCGTTAATTTATTCTGTCTCTTACTTATGTGAATTTGGATTAACTTTGAGTTTATCATTGTATATTATTGGTCTGATTAATGTTGATCAATGTAGGATTTTACATATTTGGAGGGCACAACCAATGCATAGACACCAACATTTATAATATATAGATCAAGTTTACTTATTATTATTATTTTTTTTAACTTTTTGAGAGGCATAAAAAATTTATTAAAATTTCTCACTAGTGCATGTTCACACTTCACAGTCATTTTGCTTGTAACCAAAATGTTGGACAAATTGATTTCAACATCTGTTTGCAACCTCTCCTCCCTACTCCGCCGAGATATACATAAAAATAATATAACTCTCAATAGAGCGCCAAGTATTTCAACAATCAATCCTTGTCGAAACCTCTCACAGAAGTCTATTTAAAGATGTTTTATCCCAATCTTTATTGATATAAACTTATTTTATTTGTTTTAAATCGAAATGAAAATATATTAATTTTATGTTTGTTTTTGATATTACATGCATGCATTTTATAACTATTGCCATAAAACCTGTCTGACTGTACTCATATTGTTTTCAAGTTTTTTAAACAATTTAACCACAAAATTAACGAAACCATCATTTTATTAATTAATTTTACAACATATCATTTTTTCAAAACACAATAAATAGTTATTTCAATAAATAGTAATTATTTTAAAAACTACATCGACAGCAAACAGGACCTTAATAGTTTCTTTCTTTCTTTTTATTTTTATTTTTATTTTATTTTTATTTTTTATTATTATTTAAATGATCTTAATGGTTTCTTAAGTAACAAAATTAGAACTTTATTGCTATATTCTTTTGAGATTTTTTTTTTCTACCATTTTTGTTTAATCCCTTGTCTTTCTAATTCTTGTGACCCTTTGATACTGACAGAGAGCACGAATTCGATAGCTGATGAGCAGGCTAGCACCAGGTGCGGCTATCCTTGTTGTGGGCTCAACTATCATGGCAAGTGCGACCGATGTTGCCCACCATGACTTATGGCAAAAAAATGTTACTTTGAATTTTTAATTTAATTTATTTTGTTTGCACAACAATAATTATGATTATTATCTAAAAAACAATTCCTATTACTATTACTATTATTATTATTACAGAATAATTTGCAAGCTGCCTTTTGCAGGCGGGTCCAAAAGCAAACCATTATTGAAATGTAATTTCTTTGTTTTTTCTTGTGTCAGACACATTTTATTTAGTTATGTATTTATTAATTTTCAAAATCATGTGTACAATAATTGAAATACTTTAGATCTCATTGATGTAATTTTAACTCCTGTTATGTTATTGTTTTATTTAAATAAAGAAAATTTCTTTCAACATGAGATATTAATTCTTGTCGGTAAATCATATTGATAACTTGTGATTTTGTGGGTTGGTTTTCTTGAGATTTTCGGGGGCTTCATGCACTTGAGAAAGACAAAACAAACTTCACGAGCATTTATTATTTTCTATAGTGCACAGCTAGCTTATTATCATATAATATAAGCCACTCAATAAAACTTTCCACTGCATGATCAACAACTTGAACCGCTAAAATTGGACAAATGAAAAATGTATTCTCCATAATTACATTTAAATATATGTAAAATACATTCTTTACTATTGCATGCCGTTAATCTTCCAGTCATTTCAGTTAAAAGTAATATCATCACTGCAATTTACTAATAATTTGTGCCTAAAAGATATCACTGAACTTTGACATAGAATCTTTTGAAGCATGTTTTTTCGTTATCCAACGACTTTTCAAGTTTCCATCCTGTCCAGTAATTTAATGGCAACTTCTCCTGTTCAACATCTTGGACTAATCAAAGCACAAAAATGAAATAAAAACACTTAAATCCTGGAATGCATATATACAGATCATTCTTTAAACTGTCAGTATCAGTCAAATTCAGCAAAGTCCAAGGGTATCTTTGCTAAGTAATTATAGCAGCAATTGGTTAGGCACATTCTCAAAATTCAGCAAGCAATTCTGTCGGAAATAAATCAAACTTAGTTTCAATAGGTTTATAATCTTAAAAAAATAATAGAATTATAATTCTTAATATCAATCAAGCTTAATAGGATTTAAAAGAAGTAACTAGTCCCCTTTAATTTTGACTGAACATGTCACCACATTATTTGTTGCTGACTGTACATGATATGCACGTCATTATGTAACTCCGTTTGAGGATGACACATCAGCCAGGTGATGCTGATTGGGCAATACACATCATCAACGTATGCTGACTGGTCAAGACATGTCATCAAATTAGTTTATGCTATTATTCTCAAGAATGTAGAATACCTCGACTCCACTTCAAAATATATATCTCAACAACATCTCGGCAGCTTTTTCACAATGTCTCGATGGCTTCTAGGCAGCAGTAGGCAGTGACTCACAGTGTCTCTTGAATATTTTTATTACAATGTGTCATGCACATATACTGCCATTAATTTCTGTTACATCAAACAATGCCTCTCTAACTCTATTACATTGACACCATGATGCATTACAAGCCATTTCCTAGTTCCTATTACAACTACAAGCAGCTTGCTTTTAACAAAACTGTAACATAATTACAAAATATAATTATGATTACAGTAAGTATATATAACTGAATACGTATGGACCCAACACACTTGATCAACATGCATGGACGTAGCTCTTCATGGGCTAGGGTGGGCTCAAACCTATCCTAGCCCATCCAGAAAAAGCAAAACATACATATAATTATATAAAGTAAAATTCATTTATATAGTTTTTAGTTATTAATTTTTTTCACACCAACATACATATACATTTTTTTTTCAGTGAATTGCATATTTCTTATTTATGTTTACTTTTCTATTCAAATATGGTATTCGTAAAAACTTCGATTTGGTACATTAAATATGAAATTTCATATAATGTATTCACTATACAATTATATTACTTAAATTTAATATCTTCTCTCCCTTTTTGTGTAATTTTGTTTTTTCTGCTTCTAAATTTTTTCCTTACAATGCAGTCGAAAAAGAGAAGTGGTGCTCTGTGTAGTCTTTACTATGGACTAAAATCAATTAAAATAGGAGATACGAATAATAATCGCTTTTCCATGTTTACTACTAGTAGGTAACTGAGATGAAGTCCAAACTTTCTCAAATTGGGTTAGACTTAGACATGACTTTTAATTTCAAATGGTGTTTGGGATGGTGAATTGCACTTCTTTGTATTATACCTTTCATTTAAATTTTGTTGGATAATATTTGGACTAAGTCACTAAAATAGTACCCCTTATGATTATGTCTTTCAATGATTTAAAAATTAGGTCTCTTGTATCTATGCCAAGTTATCGGAGGCTTGAATGATGCTCTATATATTAAACCATTTCAGGATATTTGATTTATCCATTCCCACTAATCTCTTTCACATTTACCCTTTTTTATTTTTGAATTGTCCAAGATTTTTATATGATAGTCATGAAGAAAATTAGAGGTGTTAGTTGTTACATATTATAGATGTGAATGTTTTGAATTTTTTTTTTCTCTTATTTTGTTTTGACTTCTCATGCTAATACTACCTAACATATAGAGCTAAATGTGGCTTCAAGTCTTTTTGCCAATTGCAAAAAAATTGCAGTATCTATAATACTTCATTTATAAAACTCTAATTGTGGTGGTACTTCTGGTAGGTAAATTGGCATCACTTTTGTTGTTATATTGCGATGATAGTGAAAATGAAGCAATTGATGCAAGTTAGATTTTATTTTTCATATAAACAAGAACATTGAATCTCTTTGTTTAAATACAAACTAGACACACGATGACAATTGTGTGATTCATAGTTGATAATACAATAAAAAGATAATAGAAATGTTGTGAGATTTCATTAAATCTCTCATCAGATTGTGTTCTTAGATGTTTTTATACATTTGATTCATTGGATGTTTACCACTTGCATGAACAAAGCTTGTTGAAATTCCTACAACATAAGTCTATCAAAGACAAATCCTGTATAATACTCTAATAAAAGATCTCTACCCTTACCAACTAATTCTTGGATGTAAACTTGGGTGATTTGAGAACTATTAAGTACTCCTCAAGCCCAAGAAAAGTTATCTATATGTATGTAGTACTTTTAAGGGGGGTTCCTAATAATATAACCACCACCTTTTGCAAATTATAAGGAAAATTATTTAGTCTATTTAGCCGGAAAGAGAACACATCAGGGAGAAAACTTGTCTATATTTTAGAAAATGATAACAAGTCTTTCAAACTTATGATATGGGGTAAAAAAAGTTTTGTCAAAATTAAGGTATAGGGCCTAAAAGATCATAAGAGAACAATGTTTTCGTCAAACTTATAATACGGAATAGAGTTTCTTCCTACCACATATCTTGAGTTTTCTTCAAAAGTTATGGAGAAATCGATAATAACCACAAAAAAAAAAAAAAAAAGTCATCTTACCAACCACAATAATGGAAAATTTCCAACTATGAAGATAGATACATGAGGCTGGATACTAGCTGAACTTTCTTTAGTTGAAAATCTCTTGTAGTGGGACACATGATTTTTTTTGTTCTTTCTTTCCATGATTTAATTTTTCTTTTAACTTTTTTGTTTGGAAAAAAGTTTCAGTATCATTTTATTGTAATGACAGCTGAGAGGAGAGAAGGAGAAGAAGAAGGGAAAATGGGTGAGAGAGAAAAGTAATCGAAGAGGAGGAAAAGTAATTTGAGAAGAAGAGAAAATGGTGATAACTAATAAAGCATTTGTTTCTTTGTAGCTTTTATATTTTGTTTTTTGATTGTCAATAAATTAAATTTTTTAACATCAGGTGTTCAGACTAGGCATTGCCATGTGTAGTAGACTTTGATTTACTGACATAAATATTTATTTTAAGTAAAATAAAAGATAAATATTAAAAAAATATTTATTTAATATAAAGATATTAAAAAATTAAAAAATATAAATAAATAATGTTTTCAAAAAATAAATATTAAAAAATTAGTGTTTTTTTCTTTTAAAAGCCATTTTCAATCGATATGCCCGTATATAGCTAAGAAATACTTCCTAGCCATTATAATCTAAAGGATGAGCTTTATCTGTCAACGATTCCAGGCATTTCAATTGATGAGCTTTTAAATAAGATGCCCACCAAACAATATGGTTGATTTATCCTGCTGTTGTATGTGTTTTCATTTTTTATCCTGAGAATTATTTTGAATAGAGAATATATTAAATACTTCCTAGCTAAGAAACTAGAGCATCACAAAATTCCACCACTAACAGCTTGAGCCAAAAATGAAGAAATGAGCACAAATTTCTAACCATTACACTTTGATGGATGAAAAGTAAAAGAAAGCAACCAATTAAAAATTACAACTCCCTATAAGCTCTTTCATAAGGCCAACCTTCACAGATATACATAAACATAAGAGAATAATTTAAAGTTCATGATTCATAAATCCAAAAGAATCCTCCTGCATACAAATGTCGTTATTAAACAAGAAAAATAACAAATTTTGCTAATGTCAAAAGCCATAATAAATTAGGGTGAATTAGCAGTGCACCTACTGTGAATGCACTGAAATAAAATCTAACACAATCTATCAAGTTAAAAACTTTTAACAAAGTACAGGATTATCTTGCATCAACAATGTTACATAAGACTCTCTCTCTCTCTCTCACACACACATTACTTTTGCAATTATAATCTAACCATGACAATAAATTTTGAACAATGGGTAAATCAAACCTCTACGTTGTTTCTGTTAAGATTAGATATAAATATTTGGAGAGAGAACCAGAGCTCCTAAAACCACATGCAACATAAACACAAGGCTAAAAGACCACATTTCTTTCACTTTTCTTCAAATTTTCTCAGCAACCAAACAAGTTATAAACTCCAAACCCTCACTATGTCAATCTCACAATAACCGTACTAGAAAAACACATATGATTGGATAAAACAAAAGGAAAAAAGAGGCCTTAAACGCCGATTTCACATGTCAAAATGTTGCCACACCTGAAAAAACACATAAAAATTGAAACCGTAACAATTCAAACCCCAAAAACTTACTGAGGCATTTCATTGAATAGTTACCAAAATAACCATATAAAATACATCTAATATCCATATCTATTAGGGGTTATAAAGGGATGGTAAAAAAACTCGATCAGATCCAAACCCGATTTGTTTGGGGAGGGTTTGGAGCACAAGGGATGACCCGGTTGGGTTACCGGGTCAGGATCGGGGAAATCTGTTTGCAACATCTTAGTGAATGTTTAAAATAACCACCACTTTCTGCTGATTATAAGGAAAATTATCTGGCTTAATTTATAAGTTATTTAGTAGGAAAGAGAACACATAAGGGAGACAACTTGTCTATATTTTAGAAAAGGATAACAAGTTTTTCAAAATTATGATATGGGGTAGAAAAAGTTTTCGTCAAACTTGAGTTATAGAGAAAGAGTTTTTGATTATAAGGAAAATTATCTGGCTTAATTTATAGGTTATTTAGTAGGAAAGAGAACACATAGGGGAGACAACTTGTCTATATTTTAGAAAAGGATAACAAGTTTTTCAAAATTATGATATGGGATAGAAAGAGTTTTCGTCAAAATTGAGTTATAGAGAAAGAGTTTTCATCAAAATTGAGTTATAGGGCTTGGAAGATAATAAAAGAACAACATTTTCGTCAAACTTATGATATGGAGTAGAGTTTTTTCCTACTGCATATGATAAGTTTTCTCCAAAAGTGATGGAGAAATTGATAATAAGCACAAAAAAAGTCATCTTACCAACCACAATAATGGAAAATTCTGACCATGAAGACAAATACATGAAGCTGGATACTAGTTGAACTTTCTTTAGTTGAAAATCTCCTGAGGTGGACACATGATTTTGTGATTCATTCTTTCCATGATTTATTTTTTCATTTAACTTTTCTGTTTGGGAAAAAGGGTCAATATGATTTTATTGTAATCACATTTTTTAGTATTGTACAAAATTTAGCAATGCACATATTATCTTAGGGTATCTAATAGGTGTTTTAAAGTTGCATTTTTTTATTAGTTATAGTTGAGAAACTCAAAGTTTGTTGATCCCTCATTTATTTACTATTTAGTTGTGTTTTGTGAAATTGTCCAGGATTTTGCATCTATTAAGTTTCCTTCAGTATATGTACTAGATTTTTTGGAGAATTTACTAGGTATTAATATTGACAAACTATTGCCCCCACAAAATGTCTCTCTTTCTCTCACCTTGTCCCTACTGCTAGGACCTGAAACAGTTTCACACATTCAAAAGATACCACCATAGTTGGTAAGAGAATTTAAGATTGTTGGAAAATTGTTATTTTAATAATAATAAATGAAATAAAGGTTAAATTTCTCTCTTGTGGAATCTTGGACGCTAACATTATTTGTCTAAAAAATGTTGTTTTTTGGATGTACTAGAACTTGAAAAATAAGAATATACGTTTTCTACCCACAACAAAATTAGAAACTTTCTCATAATATTTCCTAAGTCATGTTACATCAAGAAATAGAAAACAACATTTTCAAATATTTTGCTTTCACATTACCCCATAACATAAGTTTTTCTCTTATTATCTACAAATATGAGAACCGAAAAATTTGACACACTCCAAAAATAACATATTTGAAGAGAGAATTTATAATTTATTAATAATAATAATAAATAATTAAATTTCTCTCCATTTGAAGTCCTGTTGTTACTTATCCCAAAAGTGTTATTTTCTATATGAACAGGACGTGTAGAATGTAACATAACAAGTTTTTTCTAACCCACATCATAGTTTAAAAGAAATTTATTCTCTTATTATCTTTCAAATCTTGTTACATTTAGTATTTGTCACGCATATTAGGGTCATTTAACTATTAGTTGTGATGACCAAAAAATCTAAAAAAATCATTGAAAGCTCCAAAATGTTGATGCATATAATTAATCAAGATTTGCAAGAAACCTTACTAATCAGATTATGCCTTTAAGAAAAGTTTATCCAATATATATATCTAGAGCTTATATATATATATATTATGTTCTCCCAGGTTCCAAAATGCAACCTTGCAAGAAACAGAAGGATCACAAGAAGCATCAATAGAAGCTTCAAAATCATTGGTAATGTGGTTGTCCCTGAATTGCAACAAGGCAGAAAGCTCATCATCAGGACACAGTGGCAGAAGAAGCAAAATGAGCAATTGCAAGATGAAATAAGCAAAGCTAGAAACAAAGGGCACAAAAGAGAATAAACATGGAACCGAAAGCCCCCATGATTGTCTTGATTAAACAATAGCAATCTATTGATCAACTGTGTTACACAAGTAAGATAGTGGGGGTTGTGTTTTACTAGTAGAATTAGGATGCTTTTATAAGCATGCAATGTTTGCAATCTAAGTCGTTTTGGTCTTCAAAAAAGATTCTACATGTCCAATCAATTAAAAAATATATTTGACTACTACCATCGTTTAGGTTGTGTGAATCCTACCGTTGATTTGTTAAATAAAATGTTTTAGGTTCCACGAATCAATCACATTTAGATTAATTCAATAATCTTAGGAATTTATTTCTACTTAGAAGGATAGGAGAAAAAGCTGAAAAAAATTGCTTTATAAATATATACATATTGCTTTATATATATATAATGTTTTTATAATCAGGACGTTCTAACTTTAAACAGTTAGCATAAACCAATCAAATTAATTCATTCTTTAAAAAATTATAGAGCCGAATGTGGCTTCCAGTCTTTTTGCCAATTGCAAAAAAAAAATTGCAGTATCTATAGTTCTTCATTTATAAAACTGTAATTGTGGTGGTACTCCTGGTAGGTAAATTAGCATCACTTTTGTTGTTATGTTGATGTGATAATGAAAAAGATACAATTGATGCAAGTCAGAATTTATTTTTCCTATAAACAAGAACACTGAATCTCTTTATTTAAATATAAATTAGACACATGATGGCAATTGTGTGATTCACAGTGGATATTACAATGAAAAAGGGATAAGAATATTATGAGATTTCCTTAAATCTCTCATTAGATTGTGTTCTTAAATGTTTTTATACAATTGATTCATTAGATGTCTATCACTTTCATGAACAAAGACTGTTGAAATTCCTACCGGATAAGTCTATCAGAGACAAATCTTGTATAATACTCTAATAAAAGATCTCTATTTTTACCAACTAATTTTTGGATCTAAACCCGGGTGATTTGAGAACTATTAAGTACTCTATGAGCCCAAGACAAGTTATCTATATGCATGTAGTACTTCTAAGAGGGTTACTAATAATTTAACCACTTTCTGCTGATTATAAGAAAAGTTATTTGACTTAGTTTATAGTTTGTTTAGCAGAAAAGAGAACATATAAGAGAGAAAACTTGTCTATATTTTAGAAAATGATAACAAGTTTTTATCAAAATTATGATATGGGGTAGAAAAAGTTTTCTTCAGAGTAAGTATAGGGCTTGGAAGATAATAAAAGAAAATGTTTTTGTTTAAGTTACAATATGGAATCGAATATTTTTCTATCGTATATCTTAAGTTTTCTTCAAATGTGATGGAGAAATCAATAATAAGTACAAAAATAGCCATCTTACCAACTACAACAGTGGAAAATTTCTGACCATGAAGATAGATATATGAGGCTTGTCCAGTTGAACTTTCTTTAGTTGAAACTTTCATGAGGGTGGGACACATGATTTTTCAGTTTCTTTTTCCCATGATTTATTTTTTCATTTAAATTTTCTGTTTGGAAAGAATAGTCAATATTATTTTATTGTAATCATAGTTTTGAATATCACATATTATCTTAGGGTGTCTAATAGGTGTTTTAAAGTTGCCTTTTTTATTAGTTATAATTGAGAAACTCTCATATATCTACTTGTGTTTGTGAAATTGTCCAGGATTTCTGCATCTATTAAGTTTCCTCCATTATATATACTGGATGTTTTGGAGAATTTTTCAGGTATTACAATTAACAAACTATTAATGAACCCACAAAGTTTCTCTCTTTCTCTCCTCTTGTCCCTACTGCTAGGATGTGAAACAGTCTGACACATTCAAAAGATACCATATTTGATAGTGGAATCCTGGACATTAGGAAACATTATTTGTCAAAAAAAATGTTGTTTTCCGGATGTACTAGAGAAAATAAGTTTTTAGCCCATACCAAAAGTTAGAAATTTTCTCTTAGTATTTCCAAAGTCAAGTTACATCTGAAAATAGAAAACAAGATTTTCAAATATTTAGCTTTCACATTACCCCATAACATAAGTTGAAAAAAATTTATTCTCTTATTGTCTACTATTATGAGGATAGAAAAAAATTGACACTCCAAAAATAACATATTTGATGAGAGAATTTATAATTTAATAAATATATAATTAAATTTCTCTCCACTTGAAGTCCCATTGTTACTTATCCCAAAAGTGTTATTTTCTAGATGTAACAGGACTTGTAAGATGTAATATAACAAGCTTTTGCTAACCCGTATCATAATTTAAAAGAAACTTATTCTGTTATTATCTGTCAAATCTCTTTACATTTAGTTTCTGTCCTTTAATCTCATATGCAAATAAGGGTCATTTAACTATTAGTTATGATGACCAAACAATCTAAAGAAAAATCATTGAAAGATCCAAAATGTTGATGCATATAATTAATTAAGATTTGCAAGAAACCTAACTAATCAAATTATGCCTTTAAGAAAAGTTGGTCCAAGAAATATATCAGTAGGATTCACACAAGCTGGACAATGGTGGAAGTCAAAATTTTTTTAATGACTGGACATGACGTGATATAGAATCTTTTTCGAAGACCAAAATGACTTGTTTGCAAACATTGCATGCTTATAAAAGCATCCTCATTCTACTAGTAAAACACAACCCTCACTTACTTGTGTAATAGAGTTGAACAATAGATTTCTATTGTTTAATCTAGACAATCATGGGGCTTTCGGTTCCTTGTTTCTTCTCTTTTGTGCCCTTTGTTTTCTGGCTTTATGTATTTCATCTTGCAATTGCTCATTTTGCTTCTTCAATGCAGCCATTATGTCATGATGATGAGCGTTTTGCCTTGTTGCAATTCAGGGACAACCACATTACCAATGATTTTGAAGTTTCTGTTGATGCTTCTTGTGATCCCTCTATTGCTCGCAATGTTGTCAATTGGAACCTGGGAGAACATAATAGTGATTGTTGCTCATGGCATGGCATCAAGTGCAATAAGGAAACAGGTCATGTCATTAGGCTTGACCTCACTAGTAGCTGTCTCTCTGGTTCCATCAACTCTACTAGCACCCTCTTCGGCCTCGTCCATCTTGAATGGCTCAACCTTTCTTATAACAACTTCAGTTTTTCTAAAATTCCTGCTACAATCAACAACCTATCAAAGCTATCACACCTTAACCTCTCAACGACTTACTTTACTGGTCAAATACCACCAAAATTGCTGGAGCTTCTTGACTTGGTGTCTCTTGATTTATCGAATAATGTGTTTTACACTCTCCCCGAAAATGAAACACATTATTTAGAGCTTCGCGAGCCAAGTCTACAAAGTCTAGTTGAGAAGTTAACCAACTTGAAAGTGCTCAATCTTGATGATGTCTATATCTCTTCTCCCATACCTCACATCTTGGAAAATCTATCTTCTTTGACTTACTTATCTTTAAAAGGATGTCAATTGCAAGGTGAATTTCCTACCAAAATATTCCAATTACCTAACCTTTCCCATCTCCAAGTGAGCGAAAATAACAATCTCACCGGATATTTACCAGAATTTGAATGGAGTATCTCTCTTTCATATTTGGCTATTGAAGGGTGCAGTTTTTCAGGGACAATTCCATCTTCATTGGGTAACCTCACTAACCTTGTTTCCCTTGATTTTTCTTTTAACAGTTTTTATGGTGAGCTGCCTATTTCAATCAGAAATCTTGGTTCTTTGAAAGAATTACGTCTCATGGGCTACAACTTCTCAGGCCAGATTTCATCTTCATTGGGTAATCTCACACAACTTACTTATTTAGACCTTTCTCATAGTCTAAACAAATTCTCTGGCCAAAATTCTTCTTCGTTGTCTTGGATCGCCAAGAATACTGAACTTACATATTTATATCTTAGTGATCTTAACTTAGTTGGTGAGATTCCCTTTTGGCTCATGAATCTAACACAACTTATTTGTTTAGATATGAGTCAAAACCAATTAACCGGCTCAATCCCATCTAGTTTAATGGACTTCAACCAACTGTTGGTTCTAAATTTGCAGTCAAACCAGCTAAGTGGACATATCCCATCAAAAATTAGAAACCTAACCCAATTGTTTGACTTGGATCTTTCATTAAATTCATTGCAAGGCCTGGTTCCTAGTACCTTCTTTGAACTCAAGAATCTTCAACATCTTAATCTTCATTCTAATAAATTGAGTGGCACAGTGGAGTTAGGCATGTTTCTTTCTCAACTCACAAGTTTAGAAGTCCTAATCCTCTCATCTAACAACTTTTCAGTGAGCAATACCGATGTTGATACCAATTTTCAAAAATTAAGGATTATAGGATTGCGTTCATGCAACCTTTTGAAATTCCCGAATTTCCTTCGGAATCAAGATAGGTTATATAGCCTTGACCTTTCCTCCAATAAGATGTCTGGTCAAATCCCTAGGTGGTTTTTAAACGCTACAATGCTTAGCTTGCAATTCCTAAATCTTTCTCACAACCTTCTCACAGGGTTTGAAGAAGATCCTATTGTTCTTCCTAGATCTATAAATACTTTAGATCTGAGGTTTAATAAACTACAAGGATCGCTCCCAATTCCATTAGCTTCCATGTTTTTATATCTAGTTTCGAACAACAAGTTGAGAGGGGAAATTTCACAGTTGATATGCAAGTCTAAGTATCTTTACGCACTTGACTTATCAAATAATAAGTTAAGTGGTGTGCTTCCACAATGTTTGTTCAATTTCAGTGATGCCTTATCAATATTAGCATTGCAGAATAATAAATTTCATGGAAGTATTCCAAAAATCTTCATGAATGGAACCAATCTAAGGATGATCGATCTAAGTAATAATAAGTTGCAAGGGAGGATTCCAAGATCATTGGTAAGTTGTACCAAGCTCGAATATCTTCATTTGGGAAATAATCAAATCACTGATGTTTTCCCCTCCATGTTAGGAATGCTTCGAGAATTAAAGATTCTTATATTGAAATCTAATAGACTTCATGGCGTAATAAGGGAAGCTAAGGCAAATTTTGGGTTTTCCAAGCTTCATGTCATTGACCTCTCTCACAATATGTTTAGAGGTGAGCTTCCAAAGAAATACTTCGAATCTTGGAATGCAATGAAAATTGTTAATGCGGGCCAACTAACATACATGCGTGATGAGAGTATGATTTATGTTAATTTTGACTCTATGGCAAATTTTGACTATGCTTACTCAATGACTATTAGCAACAAAGGTATAGAGTCAAATTATGGAAAGATCTCAAATTTGTTCAATAACATCAATCTTTCCAGAAACAAGTTTGTCGGTGAGATTCCAACTTGCATTGCAAGTTTAAAAGGTCTTAATAATCTTAATCTTTCTCATAATAATCTTGAAGGTCATATCCCATCATCCTTGAGCAACTTAACGGTACTAGAATCATTGGACTTCTCAAATAATAGGCTTTCAGGAGAGATACCTCAGCAGCTAGCAGAAATTACATTCCTTGAGGTCTTTAATGTCTCTTATAATAATCTTACCGGACCCATACCAGTAGGCAATCAATTTGAGGCCTTCGAAAACAATTCATTTTATGGGAATCTTGGATTGTGTGGAAAAATTTTGTTCAAAGATTGTGAAAATTTTGAACCCTTAAAGAAAGAAAATGAAGACTCGAAATCTCCATTTGTCTTAGAATGGAAAATAGTTTTGATGGGGTATGTTGGAGGACTAATGGTTGGAGTGGTTCTTGGTAATGAATTCTACACAAGAAAACATGAATGGTTTGTGAAGAAAGAGAAAAAAGAGAAAAAGGGGATGCAAAATTGAATGTAATTAGCTTTTTCATTTTTTGCTATATTTATCTCACTGTATTTTTCTTTGTCCATGTCTTGTATTGCATGCATGTGGTTATCTTTCTTTAATGATTGTAATTGAACTTTTAAGGGTAAGGCTCATTACGTCCCCCCTTATTAGGTATATGTGTATCTGTTTTTTCCTTTTTAATAAATTTCCCCTCGTACCGTCGAGGTTTCTCAAACAAAATTAAAATGAGTGGAAAAGGTTTCTCTAACCACTATTATTTACAATACATTGTAGAGGCTGCTAACTAATATCATCATTGCGTCAAATTCCATAATCTATTTCTAACAATTTAGGCCCTATCCGATGCCATTTTTTTGGGGTCCATTTTCATTTTCATTTTTTGATAACTAAGTTAAAGTGTGTTTAGTGGTTGTTTTAGATATTGTTTTTGAAAATTTAGAAAAACACGGAAAGATTGTGATGCGTTGCAATATCTAAGTGGCTGTTTTTGATATTGTTTTTGAAAATTTAGAAAAACACGGAAAGATTGTGATGCATTGCAATACCTAAGTTAAAGTGTGTTTGGTGGATCTTTCTTTGTCCATATTGGGTTGTATATTTGTGGTCATATAAATGCATAATCAGTATGGAGTCCACAATAATGTACCACTTTCATGTCCTTTGGATAAGCATGACAGGGCAGCAATGACCAATATGCTTGAGGTCCATTCAATATAGTCCTCATGGGATTATATTGATAAATTAAATTCTCTGACATGCGTTCAAATCCCTTACACTTAATTCAATCTCTTTTTACTAGGTGATCCATAAGAGTGAGCATCTACAACCCAGCCGAACCCAACCAATTTTGACATGATTGGGTCGGGTTAAATATTTAAAAAAGTTGGAATGGGTTACGTTCAGTTGGGTTGAGTTGAAAATAATATTGGGTTCGGTTTCAACCCAATCTAACCCAACCTGAAAAAAGCTCACCCCTAGTTCTAAATCCAATAATTTCTCCTCCCTCTAGAAGAACACTTGTTAAGGATGAGGATTATGAACAGTTACATGTGTTCTTTTTTTTTTTTTTTTTTTGTATGTGTGTGTGTGTCTTTATGGTTCATGGATTGACCTTTTATTTGTACTATTTAATGGGTTAAACTTTTGTTTGTAATTACTTTATGGATTATTTTTATTTGTTCTCATTTATGAATTGAACTTTTATTTTTCGTCGTTATTTATAACGTTTAAATTTATATGAGATAATGTACTATTAGGAATATTATTTGTAATTATTAGGAATTTTTTAATATTTCAACTAATGTCTAATTCAGTCAACTCAACCCCACCTAACCCAACTCAACTATTATTGGGTTTGGTTGAAAAATTTTCAATGCGATTTATATTAGGTTGGAAGATTTTCAACCCAACCCGACAAACATCCAGCCTTACTGATCAGTCTCTCTATCACATTAGTAAACCACTCTCTCCTTATCTCTTTCTAATAGTTAAGTTATTTTGCATTCAAGTTAGTTGTCCTGTTTCATTGGATATGAAGTTTCCCTATAAATGTTTTATTTTTTTTGGACAAATCAGATGTAAAAGTTTTTGACATGATTCTGCAGACTAAAGCTGAATTGCTAGAAGGCGTCTCAAAGTTGCAAAGATTCGCCAGGAGCAAGGTTAATTACAAATGCAATGGTAATTAACGTTTGAAGTTTCCCTATAAATGTTCTTGTATGATAATTTCTATTTTATTATCATAGACATTACCATTGGGAAATTTTGTTCTTGTAAAGAAAGTTGCAAATTTTGTTCTTGACAATAAAATAGACACAAAAGAAAGTGAAAACTCAAAGTAACGTTTTATACCATCTTTCATGTGTGGTTTGTGAGTGTGAGGAGCCCCCTTTGGGCAGCCCCTGGAGCATGGACCGTGATAGTTGAGACCACAACAAGGGCAGCCTAGCCGCACATGTACAGGAGCTTTAAATCATCTTCGGCCTTCGTGTTCTTTGTCACCAGCAGAGGGTCAGAGGGATGAGAAGTGAAACCAAAAGAGGCATACGAGCAACAATTCTCATTATGGATTATGGTTTCCTGTACTGTAGATATACCCTCTAAAATATTACTCAATAACCCAATTCTCAAGTTCTAAAATAGTAAGAGAAAACAGTATTATGCAATTAATTTTGAGATTATAATATAGTAATAAATAAAATTTACAACTGTCCTGGTGGTAAAGAACTTCATTCTATTGTGACTATGTTGTAGTAAATGTCTCAAAAATAAATAAATAAAATTTAAATATATACAAAAAGTATCGATATTTACACCCTTCTAAAATCGTATGTACATTCCTATCGTAAGTTCACCTCATTAAATAATTTATTGAAATTATAATTTATATGAAAAAAAATAGTTTTGTTGACATTATTTACAAATATATAATACAATAAAATCAAATAATAATAATAATAATAATAATATTTTTCTTTTTCGATTAAGTGATTATAATTATAAATTATAAATTTTTAAAACCATCTTAGGTTGTATTTAGGAAAGGGATGTATATATATATATATATAAATAGCATTAGTAGGGTGCAAATACCATCACTGATATACAAAAAGAGTACACAGTTGCAAATATTCATACTCATAATTAAAATTTTCTGATGTCCCAATCCAGTCGGGCCAAATTCAGGGGCGGCCCAGTTCCAAAAGACCTAAATTTTGGGGCTAGGTTTCGCAGTTGGCCCAATTTTTGTATATTAGGCCCAATGCTTCTCAAATCCATTACGAGTGTCCATATTTGTAACCTAAAATTTTGTATTTACATCCTGGATAATTTAATTCTAAACAGTCTCATTTGAAGCTAATCACAATTAAAATCTCAATTCTCTTTTTTTTTTTTTTAGGGATAATTTCAAAAAAGGCATTGTAGTTTACAAAAATATCCATTTTACTACCTATAGTTTCATTTTATCCAAAATCCCTCAGACACTAAAAAATTAAAAAAATATATCAATTTTACCCCTATGACTTCATCATCAATTTGTGATCATCAAGAACATTGTCGTCCTTTCACATGCATCTAAAGAGTATTTTGAATGTTTTTATTAAAATTAGGAGGGATTTTGGATAAAAATGAAATCACATGTGATAAAATGAATATTTTAGCAAACTATAATGAGGTTTTTTGAATTAATTGATTTCAAATATTCAAATTTTGGGGACAACTAATATTTACTTGGAAGCTTTTAAAAAAAGTTTATTCAACACTAGCCTGTCTAACCCAAGATTAGAAATCCTTATAACCATAAAAGCTTTCACGAATTCTAATTTGTAGATAGATTTTATAATAAACTTTCAATACTAATAATAAAAATAGAAAATAAGTTGAATTACAACACAAAATGTTTTTCTTTAGAATACCTATTTTACAAAGAATGATAAAGGGTATACCTAAAAGTTTGTAATAAGGTATGCACATAGAAAAAGGGAATATCCATCCAATATTTGAGGGGGGGAAATATCTCACTCATCATTTATATATATGTAACGATGGCTTAGTTTGGCATTACATAGATAAAAGATGGTGTCTATGAATGGCTTAGTTTGATGTAGACATAGTAATTGGCATGCTTTGTCCGCCATCTGACCAGTGAATGCGAATTATGTAGACGTGACGCAGCGCTCTAACATCATCACACGTTATATTTTCAGTTCCCAATGATTCACGTGACACTTGCCAGTGGGGTCAAAGATTTTTCATTCCCAAATATATAATGAAAAAGTTGTAACGTGAAACGAGTGAGTAAGGACTGGATTCGAGGTTCAAACCCACTTGCCTGAAGGTGTGGCAGCAGCTTTTGTATGATTCGTTGATGACTTTTGAAACTAGATGAGTGGACAATCAAGTACAAGAAGCAACTGGAAACTGCTACCTAGTTCAAGTCTTTTGCACTTATCGAATTCTCGTAACTAATAGCATTTCCAATTATACTACTTAATTCAAACAAAAAAAGGTTAATGATATGATATTTTATTAATTTTAATCACTCTACATATTATTAATTATTTTAAAAATCAGAGGTGGAGAATAAGAAAATTCTGCTCAAACTCTATCTTATATTATTTTAATATTTAATTTATGACAAAACGTATAATTATATTTGAAAATATAAATTAACATGAATTTTCATATTAATTTAGTCAAAATAAAGTAAACGAGTGAAGTAACTCAAGCAAAAATTGTTAGCTAAAGTTTAGCTAACAAATTTGATTAAGTTACTCCAACCGTTCTCTTTATTTTGATTAAATAAATGTGAAAAATTATGTAAAATTATTCATTCAAGGCACTGAGCCATGACTAATCAAGGCAAGAAAATGTTACTTCTAATTTTTAATCTTAATTTATTTTGTTTGCATAATAATAATAATAATCTAAAAAAAACAATTACTATTATTATTATTGCAGAAGAATTTGTAAGCTGACTCTTCCCGATGGATTCAGAATCAAACCATTATTAAAATGTAATTTCTTTTTTTTTTTAGTACACATTTTGTTTATTTATGTATTTATTAATTTTTAAAATCATGCGTAACAAATACTTTTGATCTTATTGTGTAATTTCAACTCCTGTCTTGTTATTGCTTTATTTAAATAAAAAAGTTTCGTTCAACATGAGATATTCTTGTCGGTAAATCATATTGATAACTTGTGATTTTGTGGGCTTGTGTTTAGAGATTTTGTGGGCTTCATAAACTTGTGAAAGACAAAACAAACTTCATGAGCATTTATTATTTTCTATGGTGCGCTGTTTATTATCATGTAATGATATAAGCCACGCAATTAAACTTTCCACTGCATGATCAATTACTTGAACCCCTAATGAAAAATGCATTCTCCATAATTACTCTGTCATCTAAATTTAAATATGAGTAAAATACATTCTTTAATTTACTATTGCATGGGTTACCGCAATCTTCCAATCATTTCAGTTAAAAGGAATATCACTGTACTTTTCTAATAATTTGAGCCTAAAAAATATCATTAAACTTTGATATAGAATCTTTTGAAGCTTTTTTTTTTTTTAAATCTTTTTTTTGAATCATTAAACATCAGCCAGGTGATGCTAATTGGGCAATACACATCATCAACGTATGCCGACTGGTCAAGACATGTTATCAAATTAGTTTATCCTATTATTCTCAAGAATGCAGAAATACCTCGACTCTACTTCAAGATATCTCAACAACATCTCGGCAGCTTTTTGATAACGTCTCGGTGGCTTCTAGGCAGCAGTAGGCAGTGACTCACAGTGTCTCTTGAGTATTTTCATTGCAAAGTTTCATGCACATATGCTGCCAGTAATTTCTGTTGCGTTAAACAATGCCTCTCTAACTCTATTACATTGGCGCCATGATGCATTACAGGCCATTTCCTAGTTCCTATTACCACTACAAGCAGCTTGCTTTTAACAAAACTGTAACATAATTACAAAATATAATTATGATTACAGTAAGTACTATATATAACTGAATACATATGCACTCAACACACTTGATCAACATGGCAATTTTTATGATTATGAAATGAATTCTTGATCATCTTAGAGGTTTGCATTGTTTCATCACAGTACATCACAGCTCAAAAAATGTACTTCTACCATTGAATTAAAGGTAATTTTGATATAAGGCCTCAAATAGCAATGTGCCTCTCTTGTGGCAAAAGGATGAGAAATTTGCTGGCACTCTGGCATGTATCATATCGAATATACATGCTATGATCTGACATAGATGCAAGGGATATCGACCTTTCTTATAGTGTGACATCATAAAAAATTAACCAATAAATTACTTCTATATGGTTGCTGGAGGAAAAATGTGTCAATGGTACTGCTTTATTCCGAATTCTCTGCATTCAATGTTGTATTGGGTAACTGGAAACTTCATCATTGAGCTAGCTATGAAAATACTTTAATGTGAAATGGAATAGTCTACTTCTTGTAAAATGAAGCATGTGTTTATCAATGTCTGTCAGTTTTTGAAATTCTTATCTTTGTTTCAATAAAAAATGACTCCAGTCAATGTGCTGCTATGGAAACTCTCTGCACTTGTACTTAGAAATAGTTTGCCTTTTGTGTAATTTTGTTTTTTCTTCTTCTAAATTTTTTTTCTTACAATGCAGTCAAAAAAGAGAAGTGGTGCTGTGTGTAGTCTTTACTATGGACTACCATAATAATTGCTCTTTATGTTTACTAGCTACTTGCAGGTAAGTGAGATGAGTCCAAACTTTCTCAAATTGGGTTAGAACTTAGAAATGATTTTTCAAATGGTATTTGGGATGGTGAGTTGCACTTCTTTGTATTATACCTTTCATTTAAACTTTGTTGGACAATATTTGGACTAAGTCACTAAAATACCCCTCATGATTATTTGTCTTTTACAGATTTAAAAATCAGGTCTCTTGTATCTATGTCAAATTGCTGGAGGCTTGAAAGATGCTCTATATATTAAACCATTTCAGGTTATTTGATTTATCCATTTCCATTGATCTCTTTTATATTTACCTTTTTTTTCTTTTGAATTGTCCAAGATTTTTGTATCATAGTTATGAAGAAAATTAGAGGTGTTAGTTGTTACTATGGTCTATGGATGTGAATGTTTTGAATTTTTCTTTTTTTCTCATGCTAATTGCCTAACATATAGAGCTAAATTTGGCTTCAAGTCTATTTGCCAATTGCAAAAAAATTGCAGTATCTATAGTACTTCATTTATAAAACTGTAATTGTGGTAGTACTTCTGGTGGGTAAATTGGCATCGCATGTGTTGTTATGTTGCCCTGATAGTGAAAAAGACACAATTGATGCAAGTCAGATTTTATTTTTTATATAAATATGAACACCAAATCTCTTTATTTAAATACAAATTAGATATATGATGACAATTGTGTGATTGACAGTCAATAATACAATGAAAAAGAAATAAAAATATTCTGAGATTTCCTTAAATCTCTCATCAAATTGTGTTCTTAAATGTTTTTTTACATTTGATTCATTAGATGTCTATCACTTTTATGAACAAAGCTTGTTGAAATTCCTATAGGATAAGTGTATCAAAGACAAATCCTATATAATACTCTAATAAAAGATCTTTACCTTTACCAAGTAATTCTAAGATGTTAACCTGGGTGATTTGAGAACTATTAAGTACTCCACAAGCCTGAAGACAAGTTATCTATATGTATGTAGTACTTCTAAGGGGGCTTTCTATTAATATAATCACTTTCTACTGATTATAAGAAAAGTTATATGACTTAGTTTATAGTCTGTTTAGCAAAAAAGAGAACACAATAGGGAGACAACTTGTCTAAATTTTAGAAAATGATAAAAAAGTTTTTGTCAAAATTATCATATGGGCTAGAAAAAGTTTTCATCAAAATTAAGGTATAGGGCTTGGAAGATAATAAAAGAACAATGTTTTCGTTAAACTTATGATATGGAATAGAGATTTTTCCTATCGCACATCATAAGTTTTCTTCAAAAGTGATGGAGAAATTGATAATAAGCACAAAAAAAGCCATCTCACCAACCACAATAGTGGAAAATTTCCGACTATGAAGACAGATATAGGATGCTTATCCTATTGAACTTTCTTAGTTGAAAATCTTGTAAGGATGGGATGCATGATATTAAATTTCGAAAAAGGTCTTTTTGATGAATATCAACCATTAACAAAGATTATCTTTATTTCATCTAAACCAAAATTTCCTTTTTCTTTCTTTTTTTTCTTTTCTTTTTTTTTTTTTCTTTTTTGAAATAACTAAACCAAAATTTCATATAAGCTAGTTCAAACCTTATTGAATTGGCCCTAAAAAACATGGACCAGGCTTGTAACATTTTCTAGCTGCCCAACCCGATCCATTTAACATCCACAAGATTAGTTTCATTGCTTTTATTTATTTAGTTACCTTAATTGGGAAAGAGAGATTTATTAAACTTTCTAGCTCAAAATCTATTTACATGTATGATTATGTATGTAATAACAATTTATGCTTACAACGATATCACGTTTACATGATTTAATTTGGGCTTATTATGATTAATTCAGATGATCCCACTTCAAATGTACATACATGTTTGTATATGAAAAAGAAAGAAACTGGTATACATGAAATCAATGGACAGCCTCTACAGTCAACAGAGCCAAATGGTCATTCACATGTGAGTGAAGGAGGCAGGTAATTGTTGATTAATGAAGTAATGTCAAACATTAACAACTCCCAAGTTTTTAACCAACATCTTTATTACATTACAAAATTCCAAGGCATTCTTGTCGTTGAAGATGCAGTATTATCTCCTCCTTTGCATTTCCCCATAATGATCTTAATTAGATATTCTATTTATAATAATATTACATATAATTGATGTTTTTACACCATTAAATTGCTTATAAGTGTACGTGCATGCTTGAGACATGAATTCGTATTGTAATATTATATGTATATGGGAAGAAAACATTGTAGAAAATTAGGTAGAGTTTAAATTAATTAGATTGGTTATTAATTAAACATAAAATTAGTGATGAGAGTCAAACAAGTTAACATCGGGCGTGATGCAAGCCGTATAATTTTGAAAGGTCTTGTAACTCCCTCTCGCACACGCTCTCTATTAAACAAAAACTAGTGTTTTTCCAATGTTTTCTTGTGAAAATTTAATGCCTAGCTCCTTCAATTTTGGTTTTGGAGTAATTAGATATGATTTATCTTTTTATATTAGCACAATGACATGATTTATACGATCTTATGCAAGTAAATTTATACATAAATTAATGATTTTATTAAAAATTAATAATTTAAAATAAATATATTGAATATAAACTCATTCCAAAGATTATTCAAAATTACATAAAGTACGAATTAAAAACGATTTGTTTAACCTTTTTACTATTAGGAGAGTATACTGGGAAGTATATAAATTAGTACATATATAAGAGAGAAACTAATAACAAGTTTAATATACATTCATACGTACATATGTATATATGTATGTGTAGTAATTTTACCATCAATATTTCCTAACTTTAAAAAGTTAGGATGAACTAATCAAATTCATCAATTGCATTCTTTCTCCTAAAACATATTCTCTCTTCTATTTAATTTAAATGTAATGGATGAATTTAATTGGTTCGTCCTAATTTTTTAACATTAGAAAATACTAATTGTAATATATATATATATATATATATAACTGTAGAGTATACATTCAACGAACAAAGAAATGTGGTGTATCAAATTTAGTTCATGACAAATTTTCATGTTGGATTGTCAATGTCGGAGTGTTAGGTGAATATTGTTGCCCCCTTTCTTTCTATTATTAACATTATTGAGCTAGGAAGAAACAAAAAAACTATAATTTTAAATCTATATTAGTAGATAATTATTTGTTTCTTTTTTGTATTATCATATATACTGTTAATTATATATATTAAAAGAAGAACAAGAGAAGAGGTATTGCAGCTTACTTGAATCATTTTTGTAATTTAGTTAATTACTAATTAATTGGAGATGGTAGATTATGGTAGTCGGTATAGTATGGACTCAAAACTAAGAAAATGATGTTGCTGTTGCTGATGCAATGTAATGCTACCAAATGTTTGATTTTGTCTATTGATTTGAACTCTTTACCAACCAATTATTTTGATTTTTCAAGTACAATAAAATACAATCTCCAAATGGCAAACACCTTTTCATTTCTCAACATGCAAAATTTCACATCCAACCATATATTCATCCTAAAAACTATCAAATTTAAAGTGAAAAATTTTCTTCTTTATAATAAAGTTTTTAATAGGTCAATACAAGAACCATATATATAGAGTATCAGCATAACATAATATGTAATTTATAAATAACAAAAAACAAATATTGAACAGCATGCAAAGGAGAGAGACCCGGGAAAACAGCCAAATCTTATTTCAATATTGCCATCAATTTCTGCTTAAAGATAATAATGACAACATATTTCATCGTAGTAATATAAAAAAACTATTTCTCCATCAACAATTTTAATTTTTAGAACTCTAAAAGGTAAGCCAAAACAAAAAATTATAATAATTAAAAAAAAGAAAGAAAAGAGATCAAGATCAACAAGAGAAGAATGAAGAGGAAGTGCAAATGCCTGGCTTTCCCATGTACGCCGCTGTCCCGATGAATTCTTCTTCACCGGCCCGAAACAGAAGAGATTGATCAATTCACAATACTCAGGTTTACACACAAATGCCAGCTGCCTTTGATTTTATATGCAACAACATCATCATCATGAACATGTTCATCACATATTTTTTCTTCTTCTTCTTCTTCTTGATGATCATGATCATCAAACGATATATAGACACTACTCACTGGCTAGAGAACCACCACCACCACCAACAACAATATGTCTCTATATATGTATATACTCTAGGATTAATAAGAAAAGGAGAGAATATGTTTGTAAAATAAAAGGGTTTATAGAGAGAGACAGAAGAGTTTCCAAGAAGAAGAAGACTAATTTATAGAGTAGAGTGTTGTTAATTAATTAAAGATTTTCAAAATGGGTGGGCCAAGAACAGGCCAATTTTGTTTCACACGTTGGGGTGCTTCTCTTTGTCTTTCAAGTAACTTTCCAAGCAAACCCTTGGCCTTGATTTAGGGAAACAAACGTGAATTCAAGGTTTAATCATAAGACATTATTCAAGGTTTCGAGCTAAAGGGTCTTTTTTTTTTTTTCTTTAATATATTATTATGGATAATTATATTATAATCTATAGTTTATTCACTAAATTGTTGGGTGCTTAGAAGGTCGAATATTGTTGTTATTTTAATTATTAAATGAATGTGACAACTGTCTCTGGTTTTTCTTTGATGTCGATATTAATCTTTTTCTTTGATTCTGAGCCGAAAATGAGGCAATACTTAACAATTTCTTGTTGGAAAAGCATATTAATTATTGACAAAATCAAAATCTCAATATATCTGTTTATAGTTTAATTTATGGTCTTGCTAAAATTATTATACCAATAACGTAATTATAGTAAAACTAATTATAGGGTCGAGATTATCAAAATTATAGACAATATTGATAGATAACCTCACAGCCCCAAAAGATTAATTTATTGGGTTGTAGGATCATCTTCTAGCCTTTTTTTTATTCTTTTTTTTTTTTTTTTCCTTAAGTTGCCTTTGTTTGTGTTTTTTTCTTCCTCCTCTAAAGAGTGTTGGATTTTATTAAAACACTAAACAGTGATTGAAAAACTAAATATTAAATGTTATGTTTGGTTTTTATTTAAAGAATAATATAGACTAGAAAATGTGCAAATTAAAAAAAAATGACAATTCTAGAAAATGAAAATTTTTTTTTACCCACTTTTATAAAAAAATTTATTTTTAACCCCTCAAACAAATTAATTACAATCTATATCCAAATTACCCAAATTGCCCTTGCAAATGTTGTTCTCATTCTCTATTGTTCATGGTATGAGATCTTTGGTTTCCTTTATTGATTGCTTGAGTTTTGTTGAGATTTTTTTGAGTTTTTTTTTGTGATTTTCTAGTTTTTTTTTTTTTTTTTTTTTTTTTTTTTTTTTTGTGTTTTAGATGTTGGGTATTGATGATTAAAATTAGATTTGGTTAGATGTGGTTGAATTTGACTTAAAAATGGAGGTTTTCGGTGATGAAGACAATGACTAGATTATGTCGGGTTTTAAGTCCACTTAAAAATCGATTATTGAGGCTTATTTTTTTTGTGATTTTTCGAGTCTTTTGTATTTTGAATGTTGGGTATTACTGATTTAAGTTAAATTTGGTTAGATTTGATTCGATTTGGCTTGAAAATGAAAATTTTCGATGAGATACAATGTCAAGAAGACAATTGAGTAGAATCAATTTTTAAATCCACTTAAAAACCGATTCAGTTTTTAAGTCCATTTAAAAGTAATCTCATTAAAACTAGATTAATAAACATGTTTTACACGTTAAGGTTAGTTTGATAAACTTGGATATAAAATAAAAATAGTTTGTTTAAGGGGTTAAAAACACATTTTTATAAAAAAGTGGGTAAAAACAAATATTTTTATTTGTTTTTAGCTAAAAGTGAAATAAAATATTCAATTTCAGTTCAGTTAACTGAAAAGTGAAAATTTTTCAAATTTTAAGTTAAGTGATTTTAGAAGTTATTTATATAATTTTATCACTTAAAAAATCAAATATAATAACTTAATGAGATTCCTTAAGTGTCATGAAGTGAAAAGTGAAAAATGAAATAATTAAACAAGTGACTCGCTATAATCAAGTTGCATATTAGAATAAAAGATAATAGATAAATATTTATATTCTTTTATTGGTGTTTATGTTTTTCATGGGGGATTCATCCCATTTCAGTTTGCTTCACATGTGAGAGTTTTTAACACTCCCTCTTATATGTAAGCCCAACTTGACCTTAAATTTTGTTACCTATTTTCAATCTTTTTTCTTAGTTGTTGTTTTTGTTGGGGCTCAGTCCAAATTCATTACAACATTTGTCAAAGGTTGGCTTGCTTTAAACTTTACCACCCATTTCCATTTTTTCCCTGAGTTCTTTTTAGGAAAGTAAAATCCAGACTCATTACAATTTTTGTAAAAGGCTCTTATATTATGTTGACCTCCTGTTACTAGAAATGGTTGAATACTTTCCTTGATCCGAAGAGATCAAAAGTTTAAGTCTAACTCTTATATTAAACAAAATGTGTGAGTAGTTTTTTCTGAATTTAATCATTTTCTCTCATCATAAAAAAAAAAAAAAAAATTGAATTCCTATACTTTGTCTCATTTTATTTTTTGAGGATTTGTTTTTTATAGAGTTCGGTCCAAAACAATTACAAAATTTGATAAAAACTTTGATTTATATCATATTGAATCCTATCGTCAATGTTTTTGAGATATATATATATATATATATCAATGTTGTAAAAGGCGCCAAGCGACTTGGCCGCCTAAGCATCGACTAGGTAGGTGAACAACTGCCGGTTAAAGCTAAAAAAGTAAATAACAAATATACATATATATATATATGTATGTATGTATTTATAAGTCACTTTTTGGTTTCAGGGGTTTGGGGGCCTAGTTTTGGTGTGAATTAAAGGTTGAAGAAGTTGTTATAGAAGTCACTCATTGATTTCAGGGATTTGTGGGTCTGGTTTTGGTGTGAAATGAAGGTTGAAGAAGTTGTTCAAAATGGCTTATATATATGGGCAGAATTGGAGGACACAGATTTTGACCAAATTTTGACATAATTTTTCAACTACAAAATTAAAAAACAATAAATGGTATAGATTTAATCTTTTTTTTGAAAAGATGAGAGTTGTTGGAAAGTTGTGTTATATCAGATTATTGCATATGCACCAATTTCTCTCTCTTTATTTATGTTCTTTTCTATTCCCTATTTCTTTTATTTATTTATTTTTTAATTGATTTTTGATTTTGGGCTATTTTGATCAATTTGTTTGTTTAAATATATGCAATATAGATCTTATTTGAAAGTTTATGTTGAGAGCTACAAATCCATATATTGTTTACATGATTTGGTTAACTAAATGAAGAAAAAAGATTAAATGAAAATTAAATTGATAATTTTTTTATTTGAATAAATGACAAAGATAAAATATGGTGAAATGTATCAATTCAAAATTAACAACTAATCTACACAATTTATTACTTTTTAATCTAATGATTGAAAAATTGTATTAAAACTTATGTCAAAATCTGTGTCCTCCGATATTACCTCATATATATATATATAATTGACCCGAAACCCAAAAAAAAAAAAAAATCAATTTTAAAGGTTGAAAACTAATCCGATCCGAATTAAAATTAAAAACCAACATTTGTGGGACGGGTCGGTGCCCCTTTGTTTGCCCACCCCTACCAAGCATCATGATGTAGAGTCAAAGCTTTTGAATTGAATGAAATTCAATCATCTCTAAAATTACATTGTAATTGTATTAAACTTACCAGCCATATTTTTCTTTCTTCCATTTTTTTTCCAATCAACTTATATAAAATATAAAATAATTACTATAATATTGTCATTAGTTAGTGAAAATATTAATGACATAAATCATAAAAATGAGATGAAATACTACAATCCAAAATTTAGGATAATATGATTTAAAAAAATTAATTTAAATAAAAAAAATACATTATAAGCATACACTATCTAGTACATTTATATTAAAAATTATAAAAAGTAGATTAATAAAAAAGAAAATTCTTCCACTTTTTAACACATAAGCGGGGTTCACACACTTATATTTATCTTTTTCATTGAATTCAAGTTCAAAAGCTTTGACTTCAAAGTTGATGTCAATTCAATTCAATTCAAAAACTTTATTGAGATTTCATACTAAAAAGTTTTTGAATTGAAATTCAAAAAAAAAAAAAGTATTAGATTAAGATATTGTGGTCTATAGAAAAGAAGGCCACGTAAATTCTAGTGCCCCCTATTTAACTCTGAATGTGAAATCAAACTAATTAATTTTAACTTATGAGGGGTTAGAAGAACAGTTAAAATATATGGTTTGCTATAATCTAAGATTAAAACTTTCATGGGAATTTATATATACTAGAGGCCAAATTTTCTGCTTTCCAATGATTACAAGCTTAGGCCGAGAGGTTACAATTTCAAACTCAAATTTATTAAGTTGGTTCTGGAGATTTTTGAATTATCAAAAAAATAATTAAATTAATTAATTTCCTTCTCTGTGCTCGAAGCCAAGATACTGCCCATGTTTGGTCTGCCTATTCAAAGTTGGTACCACCACAACCCTGAATCCTATTGATATTTCCTTTTGCGAACATGCAGGCAAAATAATAATAATAATAATAATATTAATATTAATCATAATTACATTTGGCTTGGAGTAGCTTCTTATCATCTTCTTCTTCTTCTTCATTAGCTGGAATTTTACTCTATAAATATACCTTGTTGCCTCCACTACCCTTTCAAAACTCATCTTCTCTCTATCTCTCTCTTTAATTTTATATCTGCTTTGAAAGATGAAGAAAACAATGATGGTGGTGATTCTGCTCTGCATGATTATTATGTTGAGCTTAATGTCGATGGAAGAAGCCAGATCTTACCCTAATGCTTCTACCACCCTACCTACATCCCAAACCCAAAAGCCATTACGTATATACTTTCTTCATTTCTCTTTGCGTTAATTTATTCTGTCTCTTACTTATGTGAATTTGGATTAACTTTGAGTTTATCATTGTATATTATTGGTCTGATTAATGTTGATCAATGTAGGATTTTACATATTTGGAGGGCACAACCAATGCATAGACACCAACATTTATAATATATAGATCAAGTTTACTTTTTTTTTTTTTTAACTTTTTGAGAGGCATGAAAAATTTATTAAAATTTCTCACTTGTGCATGTTCACACTTCACAGTCGTTTTGCTTGTAACCAAAATGTTGGACAAATTGATTTCAACATCTGTTTGCAACCTCTCCTCCCTACTCCGCCGAGATATACATAAAAATAATATGACTCTCAATAGAGCGCCAAGTTTTTAAACGATCAATCCTTGTTGAAACCTCTCACAGAAGTCTATTTAAAGATGTTTTATCCCAATCTTTATTGATATAAACTTATTTTATTTGTTTTAAATCGAAATGAAAATATATTGATTTTATGTTTGTTTTTGATATTATATGCATGCATTTATAACTATAGCCATAAAACCTTACTGACTGTATTCATATTGTTTTCAAGTTTTTTAAACAATTTAACGACAAAATTAACGAAACCATCATTTTATTAATTAATTTTACAACATATTATTTGTTCAAAACACAATAAATAGTAATTATTTTAAAAACTACATCGATAGCAAACAGGACCTTAATAGTTTCTTTCTTTCTTTCTTTCTTTCTTTTTTTTATTATTTAAATGATCTTAATGGTTTCTTAAGTAACAAAATTAGAACTTTATTGCTATATTCTTTTGAGATTTTTTTTTTCTACCATTTTTGTTTAATCCCTTGTCTTTCTAATTCTTGTGACCCTTTGATACTGACAGAGAGCACGAATTCGATAGCTGATGAGCAGGCTAGCACCAGGTGCGGCTATCCTTGTTGTGGGCTCAACTATCATGGCAAGTGCGACCGATGTTGCCCACCATGACTTATGGCAAAAAAATGTTACTTTGAATTTTTAATTTAATTTATTTTGTTTGCACAACAATAATTATGATTATTATCTAAAAAACAATTCCTATTACTATTACTATTATTATTATTATTATTATTACAGAATAATTTGCAAGCTGCCTTTTGCAGGCGGGTCCAAAAGCAAACCATTATTGAAATGTAATTTCTTTGTTTTTTCTTGTGTCAGACACATTTTATTTAGTTATGTATTTATTAATTTTCAAAATCATGTGTACAATAATTGAAATACTTTAGATCTCATTGATGTAATTTTAACTCCTGTTATGTTATTGTTTTATTTAAATAAAGAAAATTTCTTTCAACATGAGATATTAATTCTTGTCGGTAAATCATATTGATAACTTGTGATTTTGTGGGTTGGTTTTCTTGAGATTTTCGGGGGCTTCATGCACTTGAGAAAGACAAAACAAACTTCACGAGCATTTATTATTTTCTATAGTGCACAGCTAGCTTATTATCATATAATATAAGCCACTCAATAAAACTTTCCACTGCATGATCAACAACTTGAACCGCTAAAATTGGACAAATGAAAAATGTATTCTCCATAATTACATTTAAATATATGTAAAATACATTCTTTACTATTGCATGCGTCACGTTAATCTTCCAGTCATTTCAGTTAAAAGTACTATCATCACTGCAATTTACTAATAATTTGTGCCTAAAAAATATCACTGAACTTTGACATAGAATCTTTTGAAGCATGTTTTTGGTTATCCAACGACTTTTCAAGTTTCCATCCTGTCCAGTAATTTAATGGCAACTTCTCCTGTTCAACATCTTGGACTAATCAAAGCACAAAAATGAAATAAAAACACTTAAATCCTGGAATGCAAATATACAGATCATTCTTTAAACTGTAAGTATGAGTCAAATTCAGCAAAGTCCGAGAGTATCTTTGATAAGTAATTATAGCAGCAATTGGTTAGGCACATTCTCAAAATTCAGCAAGCAATTCTGTCGGAAATAAATCAAACTTAGTTTCAATAGGATTATAATCTTAAAAAAAATAATAGAATTATAATTCTTAATATCAATCAAGCTTAATAGGATTTAAAAGAAGTAACTAGTCCCCTTTAATTTTGACTGAACATGTCATCACATTATTTGTTGCTGACTGTACATGATACGCATGTCATTATGTAACTCCGTTTGAGGATGGCACATCAGCCAGGTGATGCTGATTGGGCAATACACATCATCAACGTATGCTGACTGGTCAAGACATGTCATCAAATTAGTTTATGCTATTATTCTCAAGAATGCAGAATACCTCGACTCCACTTCAAAATATATATCTCGACAACATCTCAGTAGCTTTTTCACAATGTCTCGATGGCTTCTAGGCAGCAGTAGGCAGTGACTCACAGTGTCTCTTGAATATTTTTATTACAATGTGTCATGCACATATACTGCCATTAATTTCTGTTACATCAAACAATGCCTCTCTAACTCTATTACATTGGCACCATGATGCATTACAAGCCATTTCCTAGTTCCTATTACAACTACAAGCAGCTTGCTTTTAACAAAACTTTAACATAATTACAAAATATAATTATGATTACAGTAAGTATATATAACTGAATACGTATGGACCCAACACACTTGATCAACATGCATGGACGTAGCTCTTCATGGGCTAGGGTGGGCTCAAACCTACCCTAGCCCATCCAGAAAAAGCAAAATATACATATAATTATATAAAGTAAAATTCATTTTTATAGTTTTTAGTTATTAATTTTTTTCATACCAACATACATATACATTTTTTTTTTCAGTGAATTGCATATTTCTTATTTATGTTTACTTTTCTATTCAAATATGGTATTCGTAAAACTTCGATTTGATACATTAAATATGAAATTTCATATAATGTATTCACTATACAATTATAGTACTTAAATTTAATATCTTCTCTCTCTTTTTGTGTCATTTTGTTTTTTCTGCTTCTAAATTTTTTCCTTACAATGCAGTCAAAAAAGAGAAGTGGTGCTCTGTGTAGTCTTTACTATGGACTAAAATCAATTAAAATAGGAGATACAAATAATAATCGCTTTTCTATTGTTACTACTAGTAGGTAACTGAGATGAAGTCCATACTTTCTCAAATTGGGTTAGACTTAGAAATGACTTTTAATTTCAAATGGTGTTTGGGATGGTGAGTTGCACTTCTTTGTATTATACCTTTCATTTAAACTTTGTTGGATAATATTTGGACTAGGTCACCAAAATAGTACCCCTTATGATTATGTCTTTCAATGATTTAAAAATTAGGTCTCTTGTATCTATGCCAAGTTATCGGAGGCTTGAATGATGCTCTATATATTAAACCATTTCAGGATATTTGATGTATCCGTTCCCATTGATCTCTTTCACATTTAGTACCCTTTTTTATTTTTGAATTGTCCAAGATTTTCATATGATAGTCATGAAGAAAATTAGAGGTGTTAGTTGTTACATACTATGGATGTGAATGTTTTGAATTTTTTTTCTCTTATTTTGTTTTGACTTCTCATGCTAATACTACCTAACATATAGAGCTAAATGTGGCTTCAAGTCTTTTTGCCAATTGCAAAAAAATTGCAGTATCTATAATACTTCATTTATAAAACTCTAATTGTGGTGGTACCTCTGGTTGGTAAATTGGCATCACTTTTGTTGTTATATTGCGATGATAGTGAAAATGAAGCAATTGATGCAAGTCAGATTTTATTTTTCATATAAACAAGAACACTGAATCTCTTTGTTTAAATACAAACTAGACACACGATGACAATTGTGTGATTCATAGTTGATAATACAATAAAAAGAGAATAGAAATGTTGTGAGATTTCATTAAATCTCTCATCAGATTGTGTTCTTAGATGTTTTTATACGTTTGATTCATTGGATGTTTACCACTTGCATGAACAAAGCTTGTTGAAATTCCTATAACATAAGTCTATCAAAGACAAATCCTGTATAATACTCTAATAAAAGATCTCTACCCTTACCAACTAATTCTTAGATGTAAACTTGGGTGATTTGAGAACTATTAAGTACTCCATAAGCCCAAGACAAGTTATCTATACGTATGTAGCACTTTTAAGGGGGGTTCCTAATAATATAACCACCACCTTTTGCTAATTATAAGGAAAATTATTTAGCTTAGCTTATAGTCTATTTAGCCGGAAAGAGAACACATCAGGGAGACAACTTGTCTATATTTTAGAAAATGATAACAAGTTCTTTCAAACTTATGATATGGGGTGAAAAAGGTTTTTGTCAAAATTAAGGTATAGGGCCTAAAAGATCATAAGAGAACAATGTTTTCGTCAAACTTACAGTACGGAATAGAGTTTTTTCCTACCACATATCTTGAGTTTTCTTCAAAAGTAATGGAGAAATCGATAATAACCACAAAAAAAAAAAAAAAAAAAAAAAAGTCATCTTACCAACCACAATAATGGAAAATTTCCAACTATGAAGATAGATACATGAGGCTGGATACCAGCTGAACTTTCTTTAGTTGAAAATCTCTTGTAGTGGGACACATGACTTTTTTTATTCTTTCTTTCCATGATTTGTTATTTCTTTTAACTTTTTTGTTTGGAAAAAAGTGTCAGTATCATTTTATTGTAATCATAGCTGAGAGGAGAGAAGGAGAAGAAGAAGGGAAAATGGGTGAGAGAGAAAACTAATCGAAGAGGAGGAAAAGTAATCTGAGAAGAAGAGAAAATGGTGATAACTAATAAAGCATTTGTTTCTTTGTAGCTTTTATATATATTTTTTTTTGATTGTCAATAAATTAAATTTTTAACATTAGGTGCTCAGACTAGGCATTGCCATGTGTAGAAGACTTTGATTTACATATATAAATATTTATTTTAAGTAAAATAAAAGATAAATATTAAAAAAATATTTATTTAATATAAAGATATTAAAAAATTAAAAAATATAAATAAATAATGTTTTCAAAAAATAAATAATAAAAAATTAGTGTTTTTTGCTTTTAAAAGCCATTTTCAATCGATATGCCCGTATATAGCTAAGAAATACTTCCTAGCCATTATAATCTGAAGGATGAGCTTTATCAGTCAACGATTCTAGGCATTTCAATTGATGAGCTTTTAAATAAGATGCCCACCAAACAATATGGTTGATTCATCCTGCTATTGTATGTGTTTTCATTCTTTATCCTGAGAATTATTTTGAATAGAGAATATATTAAATACTTCCTAGCTAAGAAACTAGAACATCACAAAATTCCACCACTAACAGCTTGAGCCAAAAATGAAGAAATGAGCACAAATTTCTAACCATTACACTCTCATGGATGAAAAGTAAAAGAAAGCAACCAATTAAAAATTACAACTCCCTATAAGCTCTTTCATTAGGCCAACCTTCACAGTTATACATAAACATAAGAGAATAATTTAAAGTTCATGATTCATAAATCCAAAAGAATCCTCTTGCATACAAATGTCGTTATTAAACAAGAAAAAGAACAAATTTTGCTGATGTCAAAAGCCATAATAAATTAGGGTGAATTAGCAGTGCACCTACTGTGAATGCACTGAAATAAAATCTAACACAATCTATCAAGTTAAGAACTTTTAACAAAGTACAAGATTATCTTGCATCAACAACGTTACATAAGACTCTCTCTCTCTCTCACACACACACATTACTTTTGCAATTATAATCTAACCATGACAATAAATTCTGAACAACGGGTAAATCAAACCTCAATGTTGTTTCTGTTAAGATTAGATATCAATATTTGGAGAGAGAACCAGAGCTCCTAAAACCACATGTAACATAAACACAAGGCTAAAAGACCACATTTCTTTCACTTTTCTTCAAATTTTCTCAGCAACCAAACAAGTTATAAACTCTAAACCCTCACTATGTCAATCTCACAATAACCGTACTAAAAAAACACATATGATTGGATAAAACAAAAGGGAAAAAGAGGCCTTAAACGTCGATTTCACATGTCAAAATGTTGCCACACCTGAAAAAACACATAAAAATCGAAACAGTAACAATTCAAACCCCAAAAACTTGCTGAGGCATTTCATTGAATAGTTACCGAAATAACCATATAAAATGCATCTAATATCCATATCTATTAGGGGTTATAAAGGGATGGTGAAAAAACTTGATCAGATCCAAACCCGATTTGTTTGGGGAGGGTTTGGAGCACAAGAGATGACCCGGTCGGGTTACCGGGTCAGGATCAGGGAAATCTATTTGCAACATCTTAGTGAATGTTTAAAATAACCACCACTTTCTACTAATTATAAGGAAAATTATCTGGCTTAATTTATAAGTTATTTAGTAGGAAAGAGAACACATAGGGGAGACAACTTGTCTATATTTTAGAAAAGGATAACAAGTTTTTCAAAATTATGATATGGGGTAGAAAGAGTTTTCGCCAAAATTGAGTTATAGAGAAAGAGTTTTTGATTATAAGGAAAATTATCTGGCTTAATTTATAGGTTATTTAGTAGGAAAGAGAACAAATAGGGGAGACAACTTGTCTATATTTTAGAAAAGGATAACAAGTTGTTCAAAATTATGATATGGGGTAGAAAGAGTTTTTGTCAAAATTGAGTTATAGAGAAAGAGTTTTCGTCAAAATTGAGCTATAGAGAAAGAGTTTTTGTCAAAATTAAGATATAAGGCTTGGAAGATAATAAAAGAACAACATTTTCGTCAAACTTACAATATGGAGTAGAGTTTTTTCCTACCACATATGATAAGTTTTCTCCAAAAGTGATGGAGAAATTGATAACAAGCACAAAAAAAGTCATCTTACCAACCACAATAATGGAAACTTTCTGACCATGAAGACAAATACATGAGCTGGATACTAGTTGAACTTTCTTTAGTTGAAAATCTCCTGAGGTGGACACATGATTTTGTGATTCATTCTTTCCATGATTTATTTTTTCATTTAACTTTTCTATTTGGAAAAAAGGGTCAATATGATTTTATTGTAATCACATTTTTGAGTATTGTACAAAATTTAGCAATGCACATATTATCTTAGGGTATCTAATAGGTGTTTTAAAGTTGCATTTTTTTATTAGTTATAATCGAGAAACTCAAAGTCTGTTGATCCCTCATATATTTACTATTTAGTTGTGTTTTGTGAAATTGTCCAGGATTTTGCATCTATTAAATTTCCTTCAGTATATGTACTAGATTTTCTGGAGAATTACCAGGTATTAATATTGACAAACTATTGCCCCCACAAAATTTCTCTCTTTCTCTCACCTTGTCCCTACTGCTAGGACATGAAACAGTTTGACACATTCAAAAGATACCACCATATTTGGTAAGAGAATTTAAGATTGTTAAAAAATTGTTATTTTAATAATAATAAATGAAATAAAGGTTAAATTTCTCTCTTGTGGAATCTTGGACCCTAACATTATTTGTCTAAAAAATGTTGTTTTTTGGATGTACTAGAACTTGAAAAATAAGAAAATACGTTTTCTACCCACAACAAAATTAGAAACTTTCTCATAATATTTCCTAAGTCATGTCACATCAAGAAATAGAAAACAACATTTTCAAATATTTTTCTTTCACATTACCCCATAACATAAGTTTTTCTCTTATTATCTACAAATATGAGAACCGAAAAATTTGACACACTCCAAAAATAACATATTTGAAGAGAGAATTTATAATTTATTAATAATTAAATTTCTCTCCATTTGAAGTCCTATTGTTACTTATCCCAAAAGTGTTATTTTCTATATGAACAGGACGTGTAGAATGTAACATAACAAGTTTTTTCTAACCCACATCATAGTTTAAAAGAAATTTATTCTCTTATTATCTTTCAAATCTTGTTACATTTAGTATTTGTCCTTTAATCTCGTACGCATATTAGGGTCATTTAACTATTAGTTGTGATGACCAAAAAATCTAAAAAAATCATTGAAAGCTCCAAAATGTTGATGCATATAATTAATCAAGATTTGCAAGAAACCTAACTAATCAGATTATGCCTTTAAGAAAAGTTTATCCAAAAATATATATATATATATATCTAGAGCTTATATACATATATATAATGTTCTCCCAGGTTCCAAAATGCAACCTTGCAAGAAATAGAAGGATCACAAGAAGCATCAATAGAAGCTTCAAAATCATGGGTAATGTGGCTGTCCCTGAATTGCAAAAAGGCAGAATGCTCATCATCATGACACAGTGGCCGCAGAAGAAGCAAAATGAGCAATTACAAGATAAAATAAGCCCCATGATTGTCTCGATTAAACAATAGAAATCTATTGATCAACTCTGTTACACAAGTAAGACAGTGAGGGTTATGTTTTACTAGTAGAATTAGGATGCTTTTATAAGCATGCAATGTTTGCAACCAAGTCGTTTTGGTCTTTGAAAAAGATTCTACATGTCCAATCAATTAAAAAAAAATATTTGACTACTACCATCCTTTAGGTTGTGTGAATCCTACCATTGATTTGTCAAATAAATTGTTTTAGGTTCCATGAATCAATCACATTTAGATTAATTCAATAATCTTAGGAATTTATTTCTACTTAGAAGGATAGGAGAAAAAGTTGAAAAAAATTGCTTCATATATATATATAAATATATTGCTTCATATATATATAGTATTTTTGTAATCAGGATTTCCTAACTTTAAAAAGTTAAAATAAACCAATCAAATTTATCGATTATTTAAAAAGTTATAGAGCTAAATGTGGCTTCCAGACTTTTGCCAATTGCAATATATATATATATATATAGTATCTATAGTTCATCATTTATAAAACTGTAATTGTGATGGTACTTCTGGTAGGTAAATTGGCATCACTTTTGTTGTTATGTTGCTGTGATAGTGAAAAAGGTACAATTAATGCAACTCAGAATTTATTTTTCATATAAGCAAGAACACTGAATCTCTTTATTTAAATATAAATTAAGACACATGATGACAATTGTGTGATTAACAGCGGATAGTACAATGAAAAAGGAATAAGAATATTCTAAGATTTCCCAAAATCTCTAATCAGATTGTGTTCTTAAATGTTTTTATACATTTGATTCATTAGATGTCTGTCACTTTCATGAACAAAGATTGTTGAAATTCCTACCAAATAAGTCTATCAAAGACAGATCCTGTATAATATTCTAATAAAAGATCCTGCCTTTACCAACTAATTCTTAGATGTAAACCTAGGTGATTGGAGAACTATTAAGTACTCGACAAGCCCATGACAAGTTATCTATATGTATGCAGTACTTTTAAGGGGGTTACTAATAATTTAACCACTTTCTGCTGATTACAAGAAAAGTTATCTGATTTAGTTTACAGTTTGTTTAGCGAAAAAGAGAACACATGAGAGAGAAAACTTCTCTATATTTTAGAAAAGGCTAACAAGCTTTTATCAAAATTATGATATGAGGTAGAAAAAGTTTTCATCAGAGTAAGTATAGGGCTTGGAAGATAATAAAAGAACAATGTTTCCGTTTAAATTACCATATGGAATAAAACATTTTCCTACCGTATATCGTAAGTTTTCTTCAAAAGTGATGGAGAAATCAATAATAAGTATGAAAATAGCCATCTAACCAACTATAATAGTGGAAAATTTCAGACCGTGAAGATAAATATATGAGGCTTGTCCAGTTGAACTTTCTTTAGTTGAAAATCTCATGAGGTGGGGCACATGATTTTTTTAGTTTCTTTTTTCCATGATTTATTTTTTCATTTAAATTTTCTATTTGGAAAAAATTGTCAATATGGTTTTATTGTAATCATAGTTTTGAATATCACATATTATCTTAGGGTGTCTAATAGGTGTTTTAAAGTTGCATTTTTTATTAGTTATAATTGAGAAACTCTCATATATCTACTTGTGTTTGTGAAATTGTCCAGGATTTTCGCATCTATTAAGTTTCCTCCAGTATATATACTGGATTTTCTAGAGAATTTTTCAGGTATTACAATTAACAAACTATTAATGAACCCACAAAGTTTCTCTCTTTCTCTCATCTTGTCCTTACTGCTAGGACGTGAAACAGTTTGACACATTCAAAAGATACCATATTTGATAGTGGAATCCTGGACATTAGGAAACATTATTTGTCTAAAAAAAATGTTGTTTTCTGGATGTACTAGAGAAAATACGTTTTCTGCCCATACCATGAGTTAGAAATTTTCTTAGTATTTCCTAAGTCAAGTTACATCTAGAAATAGAAAATAAGATTTTCAAATATTTTGCTTTCACATTACCCCGAAGCATAAGTTAAAAGAAAATTTATTCTCTTATTATCTGTCAAATCTCTTTACATTTAGTTTCTGTCCTTTAATCTCATATGCAAATAAGGGTCATTTAACTATTAGTTATGATGACCAAAAAATCTGAAGAAAAATCATTGAAAGCTCCAAAATTTTGATGCAAATAATTAAATAAGATTTGCATGAAACCTAACTAATCAAATTATGCCTTTAAGAAAAGTTGGTCCAATAAATATATCGGTTGGATTCACAGAACCTGGACAATGGTGGAAGTCAAAATTTTTTTAATGACTGGACATGACATGATATAGAATCTTTTTCGAAGACCAAAACGACTTGTTTGCTTATAAAAGCATCCTTATTCTACTAGTAAAACACAACCCTCACTTACTTGTGTAATAAAGTTGAACAATATATTTCTATTGTTTAATCTAGACAGTCATGGGGCTTTTGGTTCCTTGTTTCTTCTCTTTTGTGCCCTTTGTTTTCTGGCTTTATGTATTTCATCTTGCAATTGCTCATTTTGCTTCTTCAATGCAGCCACTATGTCATGATGATGAGCGTGCTGCCTTGTTGCAATTCAGGGATAGCCATATTACCAATGATTTTGAAGCTTCTGTTGATGCTTCTTGTGATCCTTCTATTGCTCGCAACGTTGCCAATTGGAATATGGGAGAACATAATAGTGATTGTTGCTCATGGCATGGCGTCAAGTGCAATAAGGAAACAGGTCATGTCATCAGGCTTGACCTCACTAAAAGCTGTCTCTTCGGTTCCATCAACTCTACTAGCACCCTATTCCGCCTTGTCCATCTTGAATGGCTCAACCTTTCTTATAACAACTTTAATTTGTCTGAAATTCCGGCTGCAATCAACAACCTGTCAAAGCTATCACACCTTGACCTCTCAACGACTTACTTTACTCGTCAGATACCACCAGAATTGCTAGAGCTTCATGACTTGGTGTCTCTTGATTTATCGAATAATGTGCTTTACACTCTCCCCGAAAATGAAACACATTATTTAGAGCTTCGCGAGCCAAGTCTACATAGTCTAGTTGAGAAATTAACCAACTTGAAAATGCTCAATCTTGATGATGTCTATATCTCTTCTCCCATACCTCACATCTTGGAAAATCTATCTTCTTTGACGTACTTATCTTTAAAAGGATGTCAATTGCAAGGTGAATTTCCTACCAAAATATTCCAGTTACCTAATATTTCCTTTCTCCAAGTGAGCAAAAATAACAATCTCACCGGATATTTACCAGAATTTGAAGGGAGTAGCTCTATCACTAGTTTGGCTATTGGAGGGTGCAGTTTTTCAGGAACAATTCCATCTTCATTGGGTAACCTCACCAACCTTGTTTCCCTTGATTTTTCTTTTAACAATTTTTATGGTGAGTTGCCTTTTTCAATTGGAAATCTTGGTTCTTTAAAAGATTTACGTCTCATGGGCTGCAACTTCTCAGGCCAGATTTCATCTTCATTGGGTAATCTCACACAACTTACTTATTTAGACCTTTCTCATAGTCTAAACAAATTCTCTGGCCAAAATTCTTCTTCGTTGTCTTGGATCGCTAAGAATACTGAACTTACATTTTTATATCTTAGTGATCTTAACTTAGTTGGTGAGATTCCCTTTTGGCTCATGAATCTAACACAACTTATTTGTTTAGATATGAGTCAAAACCAATTAACCGGCTCAATCCCATCTAGTTTAACATACTTCAACCAACTGTCGGTTCTACATTTGCAGTCAAACCAACTAAGTGGACATATCCCATCAAAAATTAGAAACCTAACTCAATTGTTTGACTTGGATCTTTCATTAAATTCATTGCAAGGCCCGGTTCCTAGTACCATTTTTGAACTCAAGAATCTTCAATATCTTTATCTTCATTCTAATAAATTGAGTGGCACAGTGGAGTTAGGCATGTTTCTTTCTCAACTCACAAGTTTAGAAGTTCTAATCCTCTCATCTAACAGTTTTTCAGTGAGCAATATTGATGTTAATACCAATTTTCAGAAATTAAGGACTATAGGATTGCGTTCATGCAACCTTTTGAAATTCCCAAATTTCCTCCGGAATCAAGATAGGTTGTATAACATTGACCTTTCCTCCAATAAGATATCTGGTCAAATCCCTAGGTGGTTTTTAAACACTACAATGCTTAGCTTGCAATACCTAAATCTTTCTCACAACCTTCTCACAGGGTTTGAAGAAGATCCCATTGTTCTTCCTGAGTCTATAATCCATTTAGATCTCAGGTTTAATAAGCTACAAGGACCGCTCCCAATTCCATCAGCATCTATGTCTGTATATCTAGTTTCGAACAACAAGTTGATGGGGGAAATTTCACAGTTGATATGCAAGTCGAAGTATCTTTTCGCACTTGACTTATCAAACAATCAGTTAGGTAGTGTGCTTCCACAATGTTTGTTCAATTTCAGTGATGCCTTATCAATATTAGCATTGCATAATAATAAATTTCATGGAATTATTCCACAAACCTTCATGAATGGAACCAATCTAAGGATGATTGATCTAAGCAATAATAAGTTGCAAGGGAGGATTCCAAGATCATTGATAAGTTGTACCAAGCTTGAATATCTTCATTTGGGAAATAATCAAATCACTGATGTTTTCCCCTCCATGTTGGGAATGCTTCAGGAATTAAAGGTTCTTATATTGAAATCTAATCGACTTCATGGTGTAATAAGGGAACCTAAGGTGAATTTTGGGTTTTCCAAACTTCATGTCATTGACCTCTCTCACAATATGTTTAGAGGTGAGCTTCCAAAGAAATATTTCGAATCTTGGAATGCAATGAAAATTGTTAATGCGGGCCAACTAACATACATGTGTGATGAGAGTATGATTTATGTTAATTTTGACTCTATGGCAAATTTTGACTATGATTACTCAATGACTATTAGCAACAAAGGTATAGAGTCAAATTATGGAAAGATCTCAAATTTGTTCAATGACATCAATCTTTCCAGAAACAAGTTTGTCGGTGAGATTCCAACTTGCATTGCAAGTTTAAGAAGTCTTAATAATCTTAATCTTTCTCATAATAATCTTGAAGGTCATATTCCATCATCCTTGAGGAACTTAACGGTACTAGAATCATTGGACTTCTCAAATAATAGGCTCTCAGGAGAGATACCTCAACAGCTAGCAGAAATTACATTCCTTGAGGTCTTTAATGTCTCTTGTAATAATCTTACCGGACCCATACCAGTAGGCAATCAATTTGATTCCTTCGAAAACAATTCATTTTATGGGAATCTTGGATTGTGTGGAAAAATTTTGTCTAAAGATTGTGAAAATTTTGAGCCCTTAAAGAAAGAAAATGAAGACTCGAAATCTCCATTTGTCTTAGAATGGAAAATAGTTTTGATGGGGTATGTTGGAGGACTAATGGTTGGAGTGGTTCTTGGTAATGAATTCTACACAAGAAAACATGAATGGTTTGTGAAGAAAGAGAAAAAGAGAAAAAGGGGATGCAAAATTGAATGTAATTAGCTTTTTTATTTTTTTCTATATTTATCTCACTGTATTTTTCTTTGTCCATGTCTTGTATTGCATGCATGTGGTTATCTTTCTTTAATAATTGTAATTGAACTTTAAAGGGTAAGGCTCATTACATCCCCCCCTTATTAGGCATATGTGTATCTGTTTTTTCTTTTTTAATAAATTTCCCCTCGTACCGTCGAGGTTTCTCAAACAAAATTAAAATGAGTGGAAAATGTTTCTCTAACCACTATTATTTACAATACATTGTAGAGGCTGCTAACTAATATCATCATTGCGTCAAATTCCATAATCTATTTCTAACAATTTAGGCTTTGTCTGATGCCATTTTTTCGGGGCCCATTTTCATTTTCATTTTTTGATAACTAAGTTAAAGTGTGTTTAGTGGCTGTTTTAGATATTGTTTTTGAAAATTTAGAAAAACACGGAAAGATTGTGATGCGTTGCAATACCTAAGTGGCTGTTTTTAATATTGATTTTGAAAATTTAGAAAAACACGGAAAGATTGTGATGCATTGCAATACCTAAGTTAAAGTGTGTTTGGTGGATCTTTCTTTCTCTATATTGGGTTGTATATTTGTGGTCATATAAATGCATAATCAGTGTGGAGTCCACAATAATGTACCACTTTCATGTCCTTTAGATAAGCATGACAGGGCAGCAATGACCAATATGTTTGAGGTCCTTTCAATATAGTCTTCATGGGATTATATTGATAAATTAAATTCTCTGACATGCGTTCAATTCCCTTTCACTTAATTCAATCTCTTTTTATTAGGTGATTAGTAGGAGTAAGCATCTGCAACCCAGCCCAACCCAACCAATTTTGACATGATTGGGTCCGGTTAAATCTTAAAAAAAGTTGGAATGGGTTACGTTCAGTTGGGTTGAGTTGAAAATAATATTGGGTTCGGTTTCAACCCAATCTAACCCAACCTGAAAAAAGCTCACCTCTAGTTCTAAATCCAATAATTTCGTCTCCCTCTAGAAGAGCACTTGCTAAGGATGAGGATCATAAATAGCTACAAGTGTTCTTTGTGTGTGTGTGTGTGTGTCTTTATGGTTCATGGATTGATCTTTTGTTTGTAATATTTAATGGGTTAAACTTGTGTTTGTAATTACTTTATGGATTATTTTTATTTGTTCTCGTTTTATGAATTAAACTTTTATTTTTCGTCGTTATTTATATTGTTTAAATTTATATGAGATAATGTACTATTACGAATGTTATTTGTACTTATTAGGAATTTTTTAATATTTCAAATAATGTCTAACTCAATCAACTCAACCCAACGCAACCCAACTCAGCTATTATTGGGTTTGGTTGAAAAATTTTCAATCCGATTTATATCAGGTTGGAAGATTTTCAACCCAACCCAACAAACATCCACTTTTACTGATCAGTCTCTCCATCACCTTAGCAAACCACTCTCTCCTTATCTCTTTCTAATAGTTAAGTTATTCTGCATTCCAGTTAGTTGTCCTGTTTTATTGGATATGAAGTTTCCCTATAAATGTTTTTTTTTTTTTTTGGACAAAATCAGATGTAAAAACTTTTTGACATGATTCTACAGACTAAAGCTGAATTGCTAGAAGGGGTCTCAAAGTTGCAAAGATCGGCCAGAAGCAAGGTTAATTACAAATGCAATGGTAATTAACATATGAAGTTTCCCTATAAATGATCTTGTATGATAATGTGTATGATAATGTCTATTTTATTATCATACACATTACCATTGGGAAATTTTGTTCTTGTAAAGAAAGTTGCAAATTTTGTTCTTGACAATAAAATAGACACAAAAGAAAGCGAAAACCCAAAGTAACGTTTTATACCATCATTCATGTGTGGTTTGTGAGTGTGAGGAGCCCCCTTTGGGCAGCACTTGGAGCATGGACCGCGATAGTTGAGCCCACAACAAGGTTAGCCTAGCCGTACATGTACAGGAGCTTTAAATCATCTTCGGCCTTCGTGTTCTTTGTCACCGGCAGAGGGTCAGAGGGATGAGAAGTGAAACCAAAAGAGGCAAACGAGCAACAATTCTCATTATGGATTATGGTTTCCTGTACTGTAGATATACCCTCTAAAATATTACTCACTAACCCAATTCTCAAGTTCTAAAATAGTAAGAGAAAAGAGTACAATACAATTACTTTTGAGATTATAATATAGTAATAAATAAAATTTACAACTGTCCTGGTGGTAAAGAACTTCATTCTATTGTGACTATATTGTAGTAAATGTCTCAAAAATAAATAAATAAAATTTAAATATATACAAAAAGTATCGATATTTACACCCTTCTAAAATCATATGTACATTCCTATCGTAAGTTCGCCTCATTAAATAATTTATTGAAATTATAATTTATATGAAAACAATAGTTTTGTTGACATTATTTTCAAATATATAATACAATAAAACTAAATAATAATAATAACATTTTTCTTTTTATATTAAGTTATTATAATTATAAATTATAAGTTTTTAAAACCATCTTAGGATGTATTTACGAAAGGGATGTATATATATAGCATTAGTAGGGTGCAAATACCATCACTGATATACAAAAGAGCACACAGAGTTGCGAATATTTATACTCATAACTAAAATTTTCTGATGTCCCAATCCAGTTGGGCCAAATTCAGGTGCGGCCCAGTCCCTAAAGACCTAAATTTTGGGGCTAGGTTTCGCAGTTAGCCTAATATTTGTATATTAGGCCCAATGCTTCTCAAATCCACTATGAGTGTCCATATTTGTAACCTAAAATTTTGTATTTACATCCTGAATAATTTAATTCTAAACAGTCTCCTTTGAAGCTAATCACAATTAAAATCTCAATTCTTTTTTTTTTTTTAGGGATAATTTCAAAAAAGTCATTATAGTTTACAAAAATATTCATTTTACCACCTATGGTTTCATTTTTATCCAAAATCTCCCCTGACGCTAAAAATTAAAAGGAAATGCCAATTTTACCCCTATGACTTCATCATCAATTTATGACCATCAAGGGTATTATTGTCCTTTTACATGCATCCAAAGGGTATTTTGAGTGTTTTTATTAAAATTAAAAGGGATTTTGGATAAAAATGAAATGATAGGTGATAAAATTGATATTTTTGTCAACTACAATGAGGATTTTTTAGATTAATTGATTTCAAATAATCAAATTTTGGGGACAACTAATATTTACTTGGAAGCTTTAAAAAAAAAGGTTTATTCAACACTAGTCTGTCTAACCCAACATTAGAAATCTTTATAACCATAAAAGCTTTCACGAATTCTAATTTGTAGATAGATCTTATAATAAACTTTCAATACTAATAATAAAAATAGAAAATAAGTTGAATTGCAACACAAAACGTTTTTCTTTAGAATACCTATTTTACAAAGAATGATAAAGGGTATACCTAAAAGTTTGTAATAAGGTATGCACATAGAAAAAAGGCATATACATCCAATATTTGAGGGTTGGAAATATCTCACTCATCATTTACATATATGTAATGATGGCTTAGTTTGGCATTACATAGATAACTTGAACCGCTAAAATTGGACAAATGAAAAATGTATTCTCCATAATTACATTTAAATATATGTAAAATACATTCTTTACTATTGCATGCGTTACGTTAATCTTCCAGTCATTTCAGTTAAAAGTAATCTCATCACTGCAATTTACTAATAATTTGTGCCTAAAAAATATCACTGAACTTTGACATAGAATCTTTTGAAGCATTTTTTTTCGTTATCCAACGACTTTTCAAGTTTCCATCCTGTCCAGTAATTTAACGGCAACTTCTCCTGTTCAACATCTTGGACTAATCAAAGCACAAAATGAAATAAAAACACTTAAATCCTGGAATGCAAATATACAAATCATTCTTTAAACTGTAAGTACGAGTCAAATTCAGCAAAGTCCAAGAGTATCTTTGCTAAGTAATTATAGCAGCAATTGGTTAGGCACATTCTCAAAATTCAGCAAGCAATTCTGTCGGAAATAAATCAAACTTAGTTTCAATAGGATTATAATCTTAAAAAAAATAATAGAATTATAATTCTTAATATCAATCAAGCTTAATAGGATTTAAAAGAAGTAATTAGTCCCCTTTAACTTTGACTGTACATGTCACCACATTATTTGTTGCTGACTGTACATGACATGTCATTATTTAACTGCGTTTGAGGATGGCACATCAGCCAGGTGATGCTGATTGGGCAATACACATCATCAACGTATGCTGACAGGTCAAGACATGTCATCAAATTAGTTTATGCTATTCTCAAGAATGCAGAATACCTTGACTCCACTTCAAAATATATATCTCGACAACATCTTGGCAGCTTTTTGATAATGTCTTGATGGCTTCTAGGCAGTAGTAGGAAGTGACTCACAGTGTCTCTTGAATATTTTTATTACAATGTGTCATGCACAAATACTGCCATTAATTTCTGTTACATCAAACAATGCCTTTCTAACTCTATTACATTGGCACCATGATGCATTACAAGCCATTTCCTAGTTCCTATTACAACTACAAGCAGCTTGCTTTTAACAAAACTGTAACATAATTACAAAATATAATTATGATTACAGTAAGAACATATAACTGAATACGTATGGACCCAACACACTTGATCAACATGCATGGACGTGGCTCTTCATGGGCTAGGGCGGGCCCAAACCTATCCTAGCCCATCCAGAAAAAACAAAATATACATATAATTATATAAAGTAAAATTCATTTATATAGTTTTTAGTTACTAATTTTTTTCATACCAACATACATATACATTTTTTTTTCAGTGAATTGCATATTTCTTTATTTATGTTTACTTTTCTATTCAAATATGGTATTCGTAAAAACTTCGATTTGATGCAATAAATATGAAATTTCATATAATGTATTCACTATACAATTAAATTACTTAAATTTAATATCTTCTCTCTCTTTTTGTGTAATTTTTTTTTTTTCTCCTTCTAAATTTTTTCCTTACAATGCAGTCAAAAAAGAGAAGTGGTGCTCTGTGTAGTCTTTACTATGGACTAAAATCAATTAAAATAGGAGATACGAATAATAATCGCTTTTCTATGTTTACTACTAGTAGGTAACTGAGATAAAGTCCAAACTTTCTCAAATTGGGTTAGACTTAGAAATGACTTTTAATTTCAAATGGTGTTTGGGATGGTGAGTTGCACTTCTTTGTATTATACCTTTCATTTAAACTTTGTTGGACAATATTTGGACTAGGTCACTAAAATAGTAGCCCTTATGATTATGTCTTTCAATGATTTAAAAATTAGGTCTCTTGTATCTGTGCCAAGTTATCGGAGGCTTGAATGATGCTCTATATATTAAACCATTTCAGGATATTTGATTTATCCATTCCCATTGATCTCTTTCACATTTACCCTTTTTTATTTTTGAATTGTCCAAGATTTTCATACGATAGTCATGAAGAAAATTAGAGGTGTTAGTTGTTACGTACTATGGATGTGAATGTTTTGATTTTTTTTTTTTCTCTTATTTTCTTTTGACTTCTCATGCTAATACTACCTAACATATAGAGCTAAATGTGGCTTCTAAGTCTTTTTGGCAATTACAAAAAAAGTGCAGTATCTATAATACTTCATTTATAAAACTCTAATTGTGGTGGTACTTCTGGTAGGTAAATTGGCATCACTTTTGTTGTTATATTGCGATGATAGTGAAAATGAAGCAATTGATGCAAGTCAGATTTTATTTTTCATATAAACAAGAACATTGAATCTCTTTGTTTAAATACAAACTAGACACACGATGACAATTGTGTGATTCACAGTTGATAATACAATAAAAAGAGAATAGAAATATTGTGAGATTTCATTAAATCTCTCATCAAATTGTGTTCTTAGATGTTTTTATACGTTTGATTCATTGGATGTTTACCACTTGCATGAACAAAGCTTGTTGAAATTCCTACAACATAAGTTTATCAAAGACAAATCCTATGTAATACTCTAAAAAAAGATCTCTACCCTTACCAACTAATTCTTGGATGTAAACTTGGGTGATTTGAGAACTATTAAGTACTCCACAAGCCCAAGACAAGTTATCTATATGTATGTAGTACTTCTAAGGGGGGTTCCTAATAATATAACAACCACTTTTTGCTAATTATAAGGAAAATTATTTAGCTTAGCTTATAGTCTATTTAGCCGGAAAGAGAACACAGTAGGGAGACAACTTGTCTATATTTTAGAAAATGATAACAAGTTCTTTCAAACTTATGATATGGGGTAAAAAAAGTTTTTGTCAAAATTAAGGTATAGGGCCTAAAAGATCATAAGAGAACAATGTTTCCGTCAAACTTACAATACGGAATAGAGTTTTTTCCTACCACATATCTTGAGTTTTCTTCAAAAGTAATGGAGAAATCGATAATAACCACAAAAAAAAAAAAAGTCATCTTACCAACCACAATAATGGAAAATTTCCAACTGTGAAGATAGATACATGAGGTTGGTTACCAGCTGAACTTTCTTTAGTTGAAAATCTCTTGTACTGGGACACATGATTTTTTTTTATCTTTCTTTCCATGATTTATTTTTTCTTTTAACTTTTTTGTTTGAAAAAAAAATGTCAGTATCATTTTATTGTAATCACAGCTGAGAGGAGAGGATGAGAAGAAGAAGCGAAAATGGGTGAGAGAGAAAAGTAATCGAAGAGGAGGAAAAGTAATATGAGAAGAAGAGAAAATGGTGATAACTAATAAAGCATTTGTTTCTTTGCAGCTTTATATTTTGTTTTTTGATTGTCAATAAATTAAATTTTTTAACATCAGGTGCTCAGACTAGGCATTGCCATGTGTAGTAGACTTTGATTTACTAACATAAATATTTATTTTAAGTAAAATAAAAGATAAATATTTAAAAAATATTTATTTAATATAAAGATATTAAAAAATTAAAAAATATAAATAAATAATGTTTTTAAAAAATAAATATTAAAAAATTAGTGTTTTTTTCTTTTAAAAGCCATTTTCAATCGATATGTTCGTACAAAGCTAACAAATACTTCCTAGCCATTATAATCTGATGGATGAGCTTTATCAGTCAACGATTCTAGGCATTTCAATTGATGAGCTTTTAAATAAGATGCCCACCAAACAATATGGTCGATTCATCCTGCTGTTGTATGTGTTTTCATTCTTTATCCTGACAATTATTTTGAATAGAGAATATATTAAATACTTCCTAGGTAAGAAACTAGAGCATCAAAAAATTCCACCACTAACAGCTTGAGCCAAAAATGAAGAAATGAGCACAAATTTCTAGCCATTACACTCTAATGGATGAAAAGTAAAAGAAAGCAACCAATTAAAAATTACAACTCCCTATAAGCTCTTTCATAAGGCCAACCTTCACAGATATACATAAACATAAGAGAATAATTTAAAGTTCATGATTCATAAATCCAAAAGAATCCTCCTGCAAACAAATGTCGTTGTTAAACAAGAAAAAGAACAAATTTTGCTGATGTCAAAAGCCATAATACATTAGGGTGAATTAGCAGTGCACCTACTATGAATGCACCGAAATAAAATCTAACACAATCTATGAAGTTAAGAACTTCTAACAAAGTACAAGATTATCTTGCATCAACAGCGTTACATAATCTCTCTCACACACACACATTACTTTTGCAATTATAATCTAACCATGACAATAAATTCTGAACAACGGGTAAATCGAACCTCAAGGTTGTTTCTGTTAAGATTAGATATAAATATTTGGAGAGAGAACTAGAGCTCCTAAAACCACATGCAACATAAACACAAGGCTAAAAGACCACATTTCTTTCACTTTTCTTCAAATTTTCTCAGCAACCAAACAAGTTATAAACTCTAAACCCTCACTATGTCAATCTCACAATAACCGTACTAAAAAAACACACATGATCGGATAAAACAAAAGAAAAAAAGAGGCCTCAAACGCTGATTTCACATTTCAAAACGTTGCCACACCTGAAAAAACACATAAAAATTGAAATCGTAACAATTCAAACCCCAAAAACTTACTGAGGCATTTTATTGAATAGTTACTTGAATAACCATATAAAATACATCTAATATCAGTTTCAAAAAAAAAAAAAAATACATCTAATATCCATATCTATTAGGGGTTATAAGGGGATGGTAAAAAAACTCAATCAGATCCAAACCCGATTTGTTTGGGGCGAGTTTGAAGCACAAGGGATGACCCGGTCGGGTTACCGGGTCAGGATCGGGGAAATCTATTTGCAACATCTTAGTGAATGTTTAAAATAACCACCACTTTCTGCTGATTATAAGGAAAATTATCTCGCTTAATTTATAGGTTATTTAGTAGGAAAGAGAACACATAGGGGAGACAACTTGTCTATATTTTAGAAAAGGATAACAAGTTTTTCAAAATTATGATATGGGGTAGAAAGCGTTTTCGTCAAAATTGAGTTATAGAGAAAGAGTTTTTGTCAAAATTAAGGTATAGGGCTTGGAAGATAATAAAAGAACAATATTTTCGTCAAACTTACGATATGGAGTAGAGTTTTTTCCTACTGCATATGATAAGTTTTCTCCAAAAGTGATGGAGAAATTGATAAGAAGCACAAAAAAGGTCATCTTACCAACCACAATAATGGAAAATTTCTGACCATGAAGACAAATACATGAGGCTAGATACTAGTTGAACTTTCTTTAGTTGAAAATCTCCTGAGGTGGACACATGATTTTGTGATTCATTCTTTCCATGATTTATTTTTTCATTTAACTTTTCTATTTGGAAAAAAGGGTTAATATGATTTTATTGTAATCACATTTTTTAGTATTGTACAAAATTTAGCAATGCACACATTATCTTAGGGTGTCTAATAGGTGTTTTAAAGTTGCATTTTTTTTAGTTATAATTGAGAAACTCAAAGTCTGTTGATCCCTCATATATTTACTATTTAGTTGTGTTTTGTGAAATTGTCCAGGATTTTGCATCTATTAAGTTTCCTTCAGTATATGTACTAGATTTTCTGGAGAATTTACCAGGTATTAATATTGACAAACTATTGCCCCCACAAAATTTCTCTTTTTCTCTCACCTTGTCCCTACTGCTAGGACATGAAACAGTTTGACACATTCAAAAGATACCACCATATTTGGTAAGAGAATTTAAGATTGTTAAAAAATTGTTATTTTAATAATAATAAATGAAATAATGGTTAAATTTCTCTCTTGTGGAATCTTGGACCCTAACATTATTTGTCTAAAAAATGTTGTTTTTTGGATGTACTAGAACTTGAAAAATAAGAAAATACGTTTTCTACCCACAACAAAATTAGAAACTTTCTCATAATATTTCCAAAGTCATGTTACATCAAGAAATAGAAAACAACATTTTCAAATATTTGGCTTTCACATTACCCCGTAACATAAGTTTTTCTCTTATTCTCTACAAATATGAGAACCGAAAAATTCGACACACTCCAAAAATAACATATTTGAAGAGAGAATTTATAATTTATTAATAATAATAATAAATAATTAAATTCCTCTCCATTTGAAGTCCTGTTGTTACTTATCCCAAAAGTGTTATTTTCTATATGAATAGGCTGTGTAGACTGTAACATAACAAGTTTTTTCTAACCCACATCATAGTTTAAAAAATTTACTCTTATTATCTTTCAAATCTTGTTACATTTAGTATTTGTCCTTTAATCTTGTACGCATATTAGGGTCATTTAACTATTAGTTGTGATGACCAAAAAATCTAAAAAAATCATTGAAAGCTCCAAAATGTTGATGCATATAATTAATCAAGATTTGCAAGAAACCTAACTAATCAGATTATGCCTTTAAGAAAAGTTTATCCAATCAATATATATCTAGAGCTTATATATATATATATATATATATATATTATGTTCTCCCAGGTTCCAAAATGCAACCTTGCAAGAAACAAAAGGATCACAAGAAGCATCAATAGAAGCTTCAAAATCATTGGTAATGTGGCTGTCCCTGAAATGCAACAAGACAGAAAGCTCATCATCATGACACAGTGGTAGAAGAAGCGAAATGAGCAATTGCAAGATGAAATAAGCAAAGCCAGAAAGAAAGGGCACAAAAGAGAATAAACATGGAACCGAAAGCCCCTATGATTGTCTTGATTAAACAACAGAAATCTATTGATCAACTGTGTTACACAAGTAAGATAGTGGGGGTTGTGTTTTACTAGTAGAATTAGGATGATTTTATAAGCATGCAATGTGTGCAATCAAGTCGTTTTGGTCTTCAAAAAAGATTCTACATGTCCAATCAATTAAAAAATATATTTGACTACTACCATCGTTTAGGTTGTGTGAATCCTACCATTGATTTATTAAATAAAATGTTTTAGATTCCACGAATCAATCACATTTAGATTAATTCAAAAATCTTAGGAATTTATTTGTACTTAGAAGGATAGGAGAAAAAACAGAGAAAAATTGCTTCATAAATATATATATGTATAAATATATTGCTTTATATATATATAATGTTTTTATAATCAGTACGTCCTAACTTTTAACAATTAGCATAAACCAATCAAATTCATTCATTCTTTAAAAAGTTATAGAGCTGAATGTGGCTTCTAGTCTTTTTGCCAATTGCAAAAAAAAATTGCAGTATCTATAGTTCTTCATTTATAAAACTGTAATTGTGGAGGTATTTCTGGTAGGTAAATTAGCATCACTTTTGTTGTTATGTTGATGTGATAGTGAAAAAGATTCAATTGATGCAAGTCAGAATTTATTTTTTATATAAACAAGAACACTGAATCTCTTTATTTAAATATAAATCAGACATATGATGGCAATTGTGTGATTCACAGTGGATAGTACAATGAAAAAGGGATAAGAATATTATGAGATTTCCTTAAATCTCTAATTAGATTGTGTTCTTAAATGTTTTTATACAATTGATTCATTAGATGTCTATCACTTTCATGAACAAAGACTGTTGAAATTCCTACTAGATAAGTCTATCAAAGACAAATCTTGTATAATACTCTAATAAAAGATCTCTGTTTTTACCAACTAATTTTTTGATGTAAACCTGGGTGATTTGAGAACTATTAAGTACTCTATGGCCCAAGACAAGTTATCTACATGTATGTAGTACTTCTAAGGGGGTTACCAATAATTTAACCATTTTCTGCTGATTATAAGAAAAGTTATTTGACTTAGTTTATAGTCTGTTTAGCAGAAAAGAGAACATATAAGGGAGAAAACTTGTCTATATTTTAGAGAGGATAACAAGTTTTTATCAAAATTATGATATGGGGTAGAAAAAGTTTTCGTCAGAGTAAGTATAGGGTTTTTGTTTAAGTTACAATATGGAATCGAATATTTTTCTATCGTATATCTTAAGTTTTCTTCAAATGTGATGGAGAAATCAATAATAAGTACAAAATAGCCATCTTACCAACTACAATAGTGGAAAATTTTTGACCATGAATATAGATATATGAGGCTTGTCCAGTTGAACTTTCTTTAGTTGAAAATTTCATGAGGTGGGACACATGATTTTTTAGTTTCTTTTTTTCATGATTTATTTTTTCATTTAAATTTTCTGTCTGGAAAAAATAGTCAATATGATTTTATTGTAATCATAGTTTTGAATATCACATATTATCTTAGGGTGTCTAATAGGTGTTTTAAAGTTGTCTTTTTTATTAGTTGTAATTGAGAAACTCTCATATATCTACTTGTGTTTGTGAAATTGTCCAGGATTTCCACATCTATTAAGTTTCCTCCAGTATATATACTGGATTTTTTGGAGAATTTTTCAAGTATTACAATTAACAAACTATTAATGAACCCACAAAGTTTCTCTCTTTCTCTCATCTTGTCCCTACTGCTAGGACGTGAAACAGTTTGACACATTCAAACGATACCATATTTGACAGTGGAATCCAGGACATTAGGAAACATTATTTGTCTAAAAAAAATGTTGTTTTCTGGATGTACTAGAGAAAATAAGTTTTTAGCCCATAACATAAGTTAGAAATTTTCTCTTAGTATTTCCAAAGTCAAGTTACATCTAAAAATAGAAAACAAAATTTTCAAATATTTTGCTTTCACATTACCCCATAACATAAGTTAAAAGAAAATTTATTCTCTTATTGTCTACTAATATGAGGATAGAAAAAATTTGACACGCTCCAAAAATAACATATTTGATGAGATAATTTATAATTTAATAAATAATTAATTAAATTTCTCTCCACTTGAAGTCCCATTGTTACTTATCCCAAAAGTGTTATTTTCTAGATGTAACAAGACTTGTAAGATGTAATATAACAAGCTTTTGCTAACCCATATCATAATTTAAAAGAAATTTATTCTGTTATTATCTGTCAAATCTCTTTACATTTAGTTTCTGTCCTTTAATCTCATATGCAAATAAGGGTCATTTAACTATTAGTTATGATGACCAAGAAATCTAAAGAAAAATCATTGAAAGCTCCAAAATGTTGATGCATATAATTAATTAAGATTTGCAAGAAACCTAACTAATCAAATTATGCCTTTAAGAAAAGTTGGTCCATTCAATATCAATAGGATTCACACAACCTGGACAATGGTGGAAGTCAAAAATGTTTTAATGACCGGACATGACATGATATAGAATCTTTTTCGAAGACCAAAACGACTTGTTTGCAAACATTGCATGCTTATAAAAGCTCTAATTATGAACTACTCGTGGAGGATCGAACCATATGAAATGATTAAATCGATAGACACTGAAAATTCAGATTGTGTAAAACATCTACAATTTTGAGAGTGCAACCTTAAGTTTTTAGTGGAGTAACTCTAAGGTTAATAATAGTGAATTATTAATTAAAGAGTTTAATTAATAATTCCGATATTATTGGAGCTCAAATTGTAGGTCCATTTGGTCCCCTTACTAGCTCACAACCACATAAAGAAACAATTTGAAGAATATAATTGGATTGTCCGATTATTGGTGTACATATAAATTTATGTACATGTTCAAAAAATTATTTAAATAATTTGATTATTTAAATATTTATAATTATTTAATTAATGGTTAATTATTTAATTATTTGTAGAGGTCATGGGTTCAATTATAAATGATGTCATTAAATTAATTATGATTTAGAATCATTTAATTTAATGAAATAATCATTTAATTAATTAATGGAAATAATAATTTTAATTGGAATAAGATTCCATTTAAATTATATTAAAAGAGTTTTAATTTAATGGGAATTAGATTCCATATTAAATTAAAAGAATAGAATTCTAATCCAATAAGGAATTTGATTCCATATTGGATATGAATTAAGTCTTTCAATTTAAATAGGAATTTGGATTCCTTGTTTGATTCCATATTGGATATGAATTAAGTCTTTCAATTTAAATAGGAATTTGGATTCCTTGTTAAATAAGAAGTGCCCTAGTTTACCAATATATATAAAAAGATGTTTTTATGATTGGGAAAAGTAGTGGTGGTAGAGAGAATTTTTGGCTACTTGAACCAAAAATTTCTATTGATTAAAAATCACCAAATAACCATCTACTTCAAAAGGATCTTCAAAAAGATTGTGCCCACACACAGTTTCTTTTGTGAAGAGTCATAGTAAGGAAGATCAGGTGGTGAAGAATCTGCGAATCAAAAGGGATCAATTCAATCTTCATGCAAGGTAAGATTCGATCTTATTATTTTAATTATTGAATCGTTATTACTAGCATTGATCGGGCATGTTTTGTTTCAAAAATTTTAAAATTCATGTTTTCGCAATCGAATTAAAATCGATTTTTCCCTTCAATTGGTATCACACAACCTGGACAATGGTGGAAGTCAAAAATGTTTTAATGATCGGACATGACATGATATAGAATCTTTTTCGAAGACCAAAACGACTTGTTTGCAAACATTGCATTATTATAAAAGCATCCTCATTCTACTAGTAAAACACAACCCTCACTTACTTGTGTAATAGAGTTGAACAATAGATTTCTATTGTTTAATCTAGACAATCATGGGGCTTTCGATTCCTTGTTTCTTCTCTTTTGCGCCCTTTGTTTTCTGGCTTTATGTATTTCATCTTGCAATTGCTCATTTTGCTTCTTCAATGCAGCCAGTATGTCATGATGATGAGCGTTCTGCCTTGTTGCAATTCAGGGACAGCCAAATTACCAATGATTTTGAAGCTTCTGTTGATGCTTCTTGTGATCCTTCTATTGCTCGCAATGTTGCCAGTTGGAACCTGGAAGATTATAATAGTGATTGTTGCTCATGGCACGGTGTCAAGTGCAATAAGGAAACGGGTCATGTCATCAGGCTTGACCTCACTAGTAGCTGTCTTTCCGGTTCCATCAACTCTACTAGCACCCTATTCCGCCTCGTCCATCTTGAATGGCTCAACCTTTCTTATAACAACTTCAGTTTTTCTGAAATTCCTGCTACAATCAACAACCTGTCAAAGCTATCACACCTTAACCTCTCAACGACTTACTTTACTCGTCAGATACCACCAGAATTGCTAGAGCTTCATGACTTGGTATCTCTTGATTTATCGAATAATGTGTTTTACACTCTCCCCGAAAATGAAACACATTATTTAGAGCTTCGCGAGCCAAGTCTACAAAGTCTAGTTGAGAAGTTAACCAACTTGAAAGTGCTCAATCTTGATCATGTCTATATCTCTTCTCTCATACCTCACATCTTGGAAAATCTATCTTCTTTGACTTACTTATCTCTAAAAGGATGTCAATTGCAAGGTGAATTTCCTACCAAAATATTCCAGTTACCTAATATTTCCTTTCTCCAAGTGAGCGAAAATAACAATCTCACCGGATATTTACCAGAATTTGAAGGGAGTAGCTCTGTCACTTTTTTGGCTATTGGAGGGTGCAGTTTTTCAGGAACAATTCCATCTTCATTGGGTAACCTCACCAACCTTGTTTCCCTTGATTTTTCTTTTAACAGTTTTTATGGTGAGCTACCTATTTCAATCGGAAATCTTGGTTCTTTGAAAGAATTAAGTCTCATGGGCTGCAACTTCTCAGGCCAGATTTCATCTTCATTGGGTAATCTCACACAACTTACTTATTTAGACCTTTCTCATAGTCTAAACAAATTCTCTCGCCAAAATTCTTCTTCGTTGTCTTGGATCGCTAAGAATACTGAACTTACATATTTATATCTTAGTGATCTTAACTTAGTTGGTGAGATTCCCTTTTGGCTCATGAATCTAACACAACTTATTTGTTTAGATATGAGTCAAAACCAATTAACCGGCTCAATCCCATCTAGTTTAATGGACATCAACAAACTGTTGGTTCTACATTTGCAGTCAAACCAACTAAGTGGACATATCCCATCAAAAATTAGAAACCTAACCCAATTGGCTGAGTTGGATCTTTCATTAAATTCATTGCAAGGCCCGGTTCCTTGTACCATCTTTGAACTCAAGAATCTTCAATATCTGAACCTTCATTCTAATACATTGAGTGGCACAGTGGAATTAGGCATGTTTCTTTCTCAACTCAAAAGTTTAAAAGTTCTAATCCTCTCATCTAATAATTTTTCAGTGAGCAATACTGATGTTGATACCAATTTTCAAAAATTAAGGATTATAGGATTGCGTTCATGCAACCTTTTGAAATTCCCAAATTTCCTCCGGAATCAAGATAGGTTATATAACCTTGACCTTTCCTCCAATAAGATATCTGGTCAAATCCCCGGGTGGTTTTTAAATGTTACAATGCTTAGCTTGCAATACCTAAATCTTTCTCACAACCTTTTCACAGGGTTTGAACATCATCCCATTGTGCTTCCTGAGTCCATAATCATTTTAGATCTCAGGTTTAATAAACTACAAGGACCACTCCCAATTCCATCAGCTTCCATGTCTATACATCTAGTTTCGAACAATAATTTGATAGGGAAAATATCACAGTTGATATGCAAGTCGAATTATCTTCACACACTTGACTTATCAAACAATAAGTTAGGTGGTGTGCTTCCACAATGTTTGTTCAATTTCAGTGATGCCTTATCAATATTAGCATTGCAGAATAATAAATTTCATGGAAGTATTCCAGAAATCTTCATGAATGGAACCAATCTAAGGATGATCAATCTAAGTAATAATAAGTTGCAAGGGAGGGTTCCAAGATCATTGGTAAGTTGTACCAAGCTCGAATATCTTCATTTGGGAAATAATCAAATCACTGATGTTTTCCCCTCCATCTTAGGAATGCTTCGGGAATTAAAGATTCTTATATTGAAATCTAATCGACTTCATGGTGTAATAAGGGAACCTAAGGCGAATTTTGGGTTTTCCAAACTTCATGTCATTGACCTCTCTCACAATATGTTTAGAGGTGAGCTTCCAAAGAAATATTTCGAATCTTGGAATTCAATGAAAATTGTTAATGTGGGCCAACTAACATACATGCGTGATGAGAGTATGATTTATGTTAATTTTGACTCTATGGAAAATTTTGACTATGCTTACTCAATGACTATTAGCAACAAAGGTATAGAGTCAAATTATGGAAAGATCTCAAATTTGTTCAATGACATCAATCTTTCCAGAAACAAGTTTGTCGGTGAGATTCCAACTTGCATAGCAAGTTTAAGAGGTCTTAATAATCTTAATCTTTCTCATAATAATCTTGAAGGTCATATCCCATCATCCTTGAGCAACTTAACGGTATTAGAATCATTGGACTTCTCAAATAATTGGCTCTCAGGAGAGATACCTCAGCAACTAGTAGAAATTACATTCCTTGAGGTCTTTAATGTTTCTTATAATAATCTTACCGGACCCATACCGGTAGGAAATCAATTTGATGCCTTCGAAAACAGTTCATTTTATGGGAATCTTGGATTGTGTGGAAAGATTTTGTCTAAAGATTGTGAAAATTTTGAGCCCTTAAAGAAAGAAAATGAAGACTCGAGATCTCCATTTGAAGAAAATGAAGACTCGAGATCTCCATTTGCCTTAGAATGGAAAATAGTTTTGATGGGGTATGTTGGAGGACTAATAGTTGGAGTGGTTCTTGGTAAAGAATTCTACACAAGAAAACATGAATGGTTTGTGAAGAAAGAGAAAATGGAGATGCAAAATTGAATGCAATTAGCTTTTTTATTTTTCCTTTATTTATTTCACTATATTTTTCTTTGTTTATGTCTTGTATTGCATGCATGTGGTTATCTTTCTTGAATAATTGTAATAGAACTTTTAAGGGTAAGGCTCATTACGTCCCCCCTTGTTAGGTATATGTGTATCTGTTTTTTCTTTTTCAATAAATTTCCCCTCGTACCGTCGAGGTTTCTCAAACAAAATTAAAATGAGTGGAAAAGGTTTCTCTAACTACTATTATTTACAATACAATATAGAGGCTGCTAACTAATATCATCATTGCGTCAAATTCCATAATCTATTTCTAACAATTTAGACCCCGTCTGATGCCTTTTTTTCTTGGGCCAATTTTCATTTTCATTTTTTGATAACTAAGTTAAAGTGTGTTCAGTGGCTGTTTTAGATATTGTTTTTGAAAATTTAGAAAAACACGGAAAGATTGTGATGCGTTGCAATACCTAAGTGGCTGTTTTTATATTGTTTTTGAAAATTTAGAAAAACACGGAAAGATTGTGATGCATTGCAATACCAAAGTTAAAGTGTGTTTGGTGGATCTTTCTTTCTCTATATTGGGTTGTATATTTGTGGTCATATAAATGCATAATCAATGTGGAGACCACAATAATGTACCACTTTCATGTCCTTTTAGATAAGCATGACAGGGCAGCAATGACCAATATGTTTGAGGTCCATTCAATATAGTCTTCATGGGATTATATTGATAAATTAAATTCTCTGACATTTAAATTCCCTGACCTGCGTTCAAATCCCTTGCACTTAATTCAATCTCTTTTCATTAGGTGATCAATAGGAGTAAGCATCTGCAACCCAGCCCAACCCAACCAATTTTGACATGATTGGGTCAGGTTAAATCTTAAAAAAAGGTTGGAATGAGTTACATTCAGTTGGGTTGAGTTGAAAATAATATTGGGTTCGGTTTCAACCCAATCTAACCCAACCTGAAAAAAGCTCACCCCTAGTTCTAAATCCAATAATTTCTCCTCCCTCTAGAAAAACACTTGTTAAGGATGATGATCATAAACAGCTACAAGTGTTCTTTTGTGTGTGTGTGTGTGTGTGTGTGTGTCTTTATGGTTCATGGATTGACCTTTTGTTTGTAATATTTAATGGGTTAAACTTTTGTTTGTAATTACTTTATGAATTATTTTTATTTGTTCTCGTTTTATGAATTAAACTTTTATTTTTCGTCGTTATTTATAATATTTAAATTTCTATGAGATAATGTACTATTACGAATGTTATTTGTACTTATTAGAAATTTTTTAACATTTCAACTAATGTCTAACTCAATTAACTCAACCCAACGCTGCCCAACTCAACTATTATTGCGTTTGGCTGAAAAATTTTCAATCCGATTTATATCAGGTTAGAAGATTTTCAACCCAACCCAACAAACGTCCACCTTTACTGATCAATCTCTCCATCACATTAGCAAACCACTCTCTCCTTATCTCTTTCTAATAGCTAAGTTATTTTGCATTTCAGCTAGTTGCCCTGTTTCATTGGATATGAAGTTTCCCTATAAATGTTTTTTTTTTTTTTTTTGGACAAAATCAGATGTAAAAACTTTTTGACATGATTCTACAGACCAAAGCTGAATTGCTAGAAGGGGTCTCAAAGTTGCAAAGATTGGCCAGAAGCAAGGTTAATTACAAATGCAATGGTAATTAACATATGAAGTTTCCCTATAAATGATCTTGTATGATAATGTGTATGATAATGTCTATTTTATTATCATACACATTACCATTGGGAAATTTTGTTCTTGTAAGAAAGTTGCAAATTTTGTTCTTGACAATAAAATAGACACAAAAGAAAGTGAAAACCCAAAGTAACGTTTTATACCATCTTTCATGTGTCGTTTGTGAGTGTGAGGAGCCCCCTTTGGGCAGCCCCTGGAGCATGGACCGTGATAGTTGAGACCACAACAAGGGCAGCCTAGCCGCACATGTACAGGAGCTTTAAATCATCTTCGGCCTTCGCGTTCTTTGTCACCAGCAGAGGGTCAGAGGGATGAGAAGTGAAACCAAAAGAGGCATACGAGCAACAATTCTCATTATGTATTATGGTTTCCTGTACTGTAGATATACCCTCTAAAATATTAGTATATTACTCACTAACCCAATTCTCAAGTTCTAAAATAGTGAGAGAAAAGAGTATAATACAATTAATTTTGAGATTATAATATAGTAATAAATAAAATTTATAACTGTCCTGGTGGTAAAGAACTTCATTCTATTGTGACTATATTGTAGTAAATGTCTCAAAAATAAATAAATAAAATTTAAATATATACAAAAGGTATCGATATTTGCACCCTTCTAAAATTGTATGTACATTCCTATCGTAATTTCACCTCATTAAATAATTTATTGAAATTATAATTTATATGAAAAAAAATAGTTTTGTTGACATTATTTACAAATATATAATACAATAAAATTAAATAATAATAATAATAATATTTTTCTTTTTCTACTAAGTGATTGTAATTATAAATTATAAGTTTTTAAAACCATCTTAGCATGTATTTACGAAAGGGATGTATATATATATATATATATTTATAGCATTAGTAGGGTGCAAATACCATCACTGATATACAAAAAGAGTACAGAGTTGCAAATATTCATACTCATAATTAAAATTTTCTGACGTCCCAATCAAGTTGGGCCAATTTCTGGGGCGGCCTAGTCCCCAAAGACCTAAATTTTGGGGCTAGGTTTCGCAGTTGGCCTAATATTTGTATATTAGGCCCAATGCTTCTCAGATCCATTATGAGTGTCCATATTTGCAACCTAAAATTTTGTATTTACATCCTGAATAATTTAATTCTAAACGGTCTCATTTGAAGCTAATCACAATTAAAATCTCAATTCTCCTTTTTTCTTGAGGGATAATTTCAAAAAAACCATTGTAATTTATAAAAATGTCTATTTTATCACCTATAGTTTCATTTTATCCAAAATCTCTCCGATATTAAAAAATAAAAAAAAAATGACAGTTTTACTTCTATGACTTCATCATCAATTTGTTACTATTAAGGGTATTGTCGTCCTTTCACATGCATCCAAAGGGTATTTTGAGTGTTTTTATTAAAATCATGAGGAATTTTGGATAAAAATGAAATCATATATGGTAAAATAAATATTTTTATAAACTACAATGGGGTTTTTTGGATTAACTTATTTTAAATATTCAAATTTTGGGGACAACTAATATTTAATTGGAAGCTTTAAATAAAGTTTATTCAACACTAGTTTGTCTAACCCAAGATTAGAAATCCTTATAACCATAAAAGCTTTCATGAATTCTAATTTGTAGATAGATCTTATAATAAACTTTCAATACTAATAATAAAAATAGAAAATAAGTTGAATTACAACACAAAACGTTTTTCTTTAGAATACCTATTTTACAAAGAATGATAAAGGGTATACCTAAAAGATTGTAATCAGGTATGCACATAGAAAAAGGGCATATCCATCCAATATTTGAGGGGTGGAAATATCTCACTGATCATTTATATATATATATATATATATATATATATGTAATGATGGCTTAGTTTGGCATTACACAGATAAAAGATGGTGTCTATGAATGGCTTAGTTTGATGTAGACATAGTAATTGGCATTCTTTGTTCGCCATCTGACCATTGTGAATGCGAATTATGTAGACGTGACGTGACGCTCTAACATTATCACACGTTATTTTTTTAGTTGCCTAATGTATCACGTGACACTTTCCAGTGGGTCAAAGATTTTTCATTCCCAAATATATAATGAAAAAGGTGTAAAGGGAAACAAGTGGGCAAGGGCTGGATTCCAAGTTCAAACCCACTTGCCTGTAGGTGTGGCAGTAGCTTTTTGTATGATTCATTGATGATTTTTGAAACCAGATGAGTGGACGACCAAGTACAAGAAGCAAGTGGAAACTGCTACCTAGTTCAAGTCTTTTGCACTTATCGAATTCTCGTAACTAATAGCGTCTCCAATTATACTACTTAATTCAAACCAAAAAGATCAATGATATGATATTTTATTAATTTCAATTACTCTATATATTATTAGTTATTGTAAAATTCAGATGTAGAGAGTAAGAAAATTCTACTCAAACTCTATTTTCTATTTAATTTGTGACCAAATAAATTTTAGCTAACAAATTTGATTGAGTTACTCAAATCGTTCCCTTTATTTTGATTAAACAAATGTGAAAAATTATGCAAAATTATTCATCGAAGGCTCTGAATCTTGACTAATCATGGCAAGAAAATGTTACTCTGAATTTTTAACTCAATTTATTTTGTTTGCATAATAATAATAATAATCTAAAAAAACAATTACTATTATTATTATTGTAGAAGAATTTGTAAGCTGACTCTTCCCGGTGGATCCAGAATCAAACCATTATTAAAATGTAATTTCTTTTTTTTTTTATTTTGTACACATTTTATTTATTTATGTATTTATTAATTTTTAAAATCATGCGTAACAAATACTTTGATCTTATTGTGTAATTTCAACTCCTGTCTTGTTATTTCTTTGTTTATATAAAAAGGTTTCGTTCAACATGAGATATTCTTGTCGGTAAATCCTATTGATAACTTGTGATTTTGTGGGTTTGTGTTTTAGAGATTTTGTGGAGCTTTAGAAACTTGTGAAAGACAAAACAAACTTCAAGAATATTTATTATTTTCTACGGTGCGCTGTTTATTATCATGTAATGGTATAAGCCACACAATTAAACTTTCCACGGCATGATCAATTACTTGAACCCCTAATGAAAAAGGTATTCTCCATAATTACTCTGTCATCTAAATTTATATATATGTAAAATACATTCTTTAATTTACCATTGCATGCATTACCGCAATCTTCCAATCATTTCAGTTAAAAGGAATATCACTGCAATTTACTAATAATTTGAGCCTAAAAAATATCATTAAACTTTGATATAGAATATTTTAAAGCTTTTTTTTTTTTTTTTTTGAATCATTAAACATCAACCAAATGATGCTGATTGGGCAAGACACATCATCAACGTATGCCGACTGGTCAAGACATGTCATCAAATTAGTTTATGCTATTATTCTCAAGAATGTAGAACACCTCGACTCCACTTCAAGATATCTCGACAACATCTCGGCAGCTTTTTGATAATGTCTCGATGGCTTCTAGGCAGCAGTAGGCAAAGACTCAGAGTGTCTCTTGAGTATTTTCATTACAATGTTTCATGCACATATGCTGCCATTAATTTCTGTTACATAAAACAATGCCTCTCTAACTCTATTACATTGGCGCCATGATGCATTACAAACAGAGACGTAACCTGCAGGAATTATCAGCAAGGTGAGCTAGAACTTTCATAAAAATTTGAGAGGAGTTTCCGTTGTTTTTATAGCTTCCCAAAAATTCAATACACCTGCATTACCAATATTTAAATATACAAATAATATCAATCACAAATAGAGATTCTATCTCTCCGCAAAACGATTATATAATATTTCAAATATCACAAATATAAGATAAAATACATTAGATATTATACTTAATTTAAAAGAAACACGCAGTGTAAACATAATAAATCACTAACTAAGTTGAATTCTACGATTATTTACTAGTCAGAAGCAGGGGGCAATCACCCAGCATTTATTCCAGCTGTTGGCGAAAATGTTCTTGATGCTACTGTATCTGAGAACTTTTATGTCATTTTCGTGCCTCGTGTATGTGTGGATGAGGGCATTGATGAACTTGCAGAATTTTGTGGGGCAGGAAAAGCTGTTGCTTAATGGACTGGTAGGTTGGTTGTGTTTCTTATGTATTGAAATATTTATGTATGATTTTAATGTGTCCACACTGAGTTTATTTTGTTGTATCTTGACAGGGCAATGGGTGGTTCTATTCCTTTTGAGGAGGACTTGGCTGCCTGACTTTCTTTGTTCAAACCTTCATTATCCCAAGTCCAAGATTTTCTTGAAAAGAAGCCACCAAGGTATGATTGCTCCTTACAATTTTGCTGGTTATATGAAGTTTGCTTTCTTGTTCCCTTAGGAGCCGAGCAGGGGTTGCATCGGTGGCGATTAGTTTTGTAAAGTTGAATTAGCCCGTTGATTTAACTTGACATGTAAAGAAGCAAGTTAGAATGGACACTGGATTCTCCATGGAAAGACTAGAGCTTGAAAGGGTCCCTCTACAGAGAGGACATGTGGAGTTGGAAAGCAGCCATGTATCAATACAACTGATGTGAAAAGCATGGCTGCAAGTGGGAAGCAGCCTGTGCTTGTCTTTGTCTGCAAATTCACAGAGACAAACATCACAATCAAGTGGGCCTGATCTAGACCTGAATCATGTGGCCTGAAAAGCTGTTGAAGCCGTCTTTAAAGAGTATGAGAGTGAGAGTGAGTTTTCACGGTTTCTATGATGGGGTTGATGAAGTGGTAACAAAGAAGAAGATGGTCTCTTTATAAAGAATCTTACAAGCAAATGAAGAAGACCAGAAATGAAGACAACAACAGCTATACATCAATAGTAAAAGAAGAAGTGGATTGTTTTTGCCAAGTGATGATGCTTGAGTGGATTCATTTTCATGGTTGATGTGTAAGGACTTGACAACAAAAAGTGATAGAATTGTAAGAGAATTAATACTTAGATAAATTATTTTTTTCTATTTTTATCATTATAAATTTATGTAAAATTTTTGACATAATTTGTACCTATTATTATGTATGAATGTATGTGTAACTTTTTTTAATGAATATATACATATATATGTGTCTGTGTCTGTGTGTGTGATAATTTGAAATATTCAATCAAATACATTCAAAAGCTCTTCTAAAAAGACATAAAAATCATATCATAATTAGAAGAGATTCTAGTAATATTTTAACCAAATAGTCTCAAAAGTTCTTCTCAATTTAAAAGTTCTTCTGAAATGTATAATCCAAACAGTATTTAAAAAGTCTAGACTTTTATTTCTCTTCTTCTACTGTCAAAAACCAAAAGCAAAAGTTATTCTAAACGGACCTTTAAGTTGAGACTGCTCTAACTATTTGATCTGAGTTGAAAAAGAGTGTTGAACTGTTTGAGCTAAGGTTGATACCTTTACAACTTTCTATGGCGGCCCTGGTGCTTTACACACCATAGCTACCTACCCAGCCCTAGCACTGGCACCCATCATTAATGATGATAAAAAGGTTAGTATAATAATCAAATAAGTCATTAGGGTGGAATATGTGAAAATACCTTTTTTTTTTTAAAAAAAAAAAATGTACTTTTGGTCGTCGTAGGCCATTAGTCAATAACAATTACTAATTCTAAAAACTGAAATTAATTCAGTACTTCAGTACCTTGAATCTCCTCACAGCGGGCAACATCGATTGCACTTCCCATGATAGTCGCGACCGCAACAGGGGTAGCCACACCTGTATACGACCTTTTCAACATCTACTGGATTCGTGCTCTCTGTACGTACCAAAGGGTCTGAGGAATGAGAAAGATAAGGGTTAAACAAAAGGGTAGAAAATAAATAAAAAATTTCCTATCAAAAAATAAATAAATAAAAAATAAAAATCAGCTTACAAAATCTCCTAATGTTAATGCGTATGACAATAATATGGAAACAAAAGAAAGTGACAATTAAAAGTAAGCTTTTATACTATCATCCATGGGTGATTTAGGAGGGTGTGGTTTCCCCTTTGGGCAGCACTTGTTGCAAGCACCGCGATTGTTTATCCCACAACACGGGTATCCGCACAGGTACAGGAGCTTTGGATCATCTTCTACTTTCATGGGCTCTACCGGTACCAGAGGATCTGAGGAATGAGAAGGATAGCGAGTGAAACCAAAACAGGCAAAAGAGAAATAATTATCACTGTGTATCACATTTCATTTCTTCTACTGTAGCTATAGCCTAAAATAATAATCAGATGATCAATACAAAATCTCCCAATGTTAATGTGTATGCCAATACAATGATAACAAGCGAGAGTGAAGATTCAAAGTAAGGGTTTTCACCATCATTCATGGGGGGTTCAGGAGTAAGTCGAATCCCCCTTGGGCAGCACTCAGAGCATGGACCATGATAGTTTGTAGTAATAGCTAATAGGGATAGTCATTGGTACTAGAAACAGCATGCTAAGAATCACTTTCATATATATCAAACCAAGAAAACAAAGCTTGAACCAAGACTTGTCAAGCTGCATATAACTCTCCAATATGAGCAGAGAAAGAACCAGTGAGACAAAAAGCAAAAGCTGCCTGCACGCAACTAAAGCATCTCGAATAACAGCTCCAGCACCAAGTGAAGAACAATCATCTGAGCCAAAGCCATCATCCACATTCAATTTCAGTTTATTAGCAGGAGACAACCATCTATAGAAACAAAAGAGCCTAAAAGGAGGAAATTTACGAATGCCATTGAACTCTTCCAGCATCATTTTAGCAAAAGTCACCACACAATTTGGTATCCTTGAAGCAGCCTTCAAACACCCGAAAAGTCTTTTCGGTCCAAACACACAAGGCCAACAAACAAACAAGAGGAATGGACTCACAAACCAGCACATCACTGCTCAAAAACCACCTGAATATGAGGATGAAGTGCTTCCACCAAGGAGCAGCAACCCATGTTCACATGTGAATAAAGCATGAACAAGACACTCCCTCTCCTCACCACAACAAACACAAGTTGAGGCAACACAAACTCTCGACTTAGCAAGAGCAAGAAACAAGTCAAGCATGCCACATTAAAATTCTAGATAAATGCCAAATTTTTTACCCAATTCTAACAGAGTACTCAACCTTACAATAAAAAAATGCTCAATCAGTTTATCCACACATTGTCTACGAGAAATAGAGAACTTTTCCTTCTTTTTCAGATTCAAATAAAAAAGAAGTTAACTTGATAGCCTAATTTGCCACCTACTCCTCCATATTCACCACCACCTTTGCCCCCTCCTCTTCCATATCCACCGCCACCTTTGTCTTCTCCCTGTATTTCCACTTCTTCTTGTGCTACACCACCACCACCTCCAACTTGCCTCCTCCTCCATATTCACCGCCGCCTTTGCCTCCTCCCTGTATTTCTACTTCTTCTTGTACTACCCCACCACCACCTCCACCTTTGCCTCCTTCTCCATGTCTACCGCCACCCTTACCTCCTCCTCCTCCATATCCACCACCACCGTGTCCGCCGCCACCTCCATATCCGCCACCACCATGTCCACCTCCTCCAATTTCACAATTTAATTTGGAATCTATAGATTAAAGATGGTGTCTAGGAATGATTTAACAACTCCAGCAATATACAATGCTAATTTACTTGAAAGTTAATGTGTATCGTAGTCAGAGCAATAATAGATAATGGTTTCGGATGCAAATACAAATGAAGAAAGCAATGAGTTTTTGGAAAGTACCAATGAAGGTGGTGGCATTGGATCCCGCAGCAGGGTAAGCTCTGGCTCCAGCGCTGGCAACGGACATAATGAAGCAGAGCAGAACCATGAACCCAATGATTGTCTTCTTCCTTCAAAACAGGAGATTGAGTTGAATTTGTTAAATTACATACACATATATATAAAAGGAAAAACAAGAGAGAAAATGTACATATCTATCTACAGCTTATGTTGATTACCTAATAAATGTCACGGTTTTAGTCTCTCGATGCGTCTTCTTAAACCCGTTTTTGGATACGTCCCGTCGGCCAGCGACGGCTTGTCCTAGATATCGACGAACTCGGTGACGTCGTAGATATGAGAGAAACAAGAGGAGGCTTTTTGGGAGGAGAAAATATTCCATGAACTGTCCCCAAGATCTATCTTCTGACCCGCAAAACTAGAGATAAGGTCGGTGATGAAGATACTCAGTGATTTGTGTGCTGCAAACTGAGATCAGTGGAATAACCCTGAAATAGAGAATATGATGGGGGAAAAGGGCAACAGCAGAACAAATAAGGAAATAAATTTTCTCGCGTAGTGTGTGTGAACCTGATAGGAACGAATTAATTAGAATACAATCTCATAATGATTATATAAAACAATTAATCAACCAAGTAATCCACACATGTATAAAACACAATCCAATTTTTAACATGAAAAACCTCCCCAATTTGAAAAGTAAAAATCACGGAACCATAATCCACCAAAAACCTTCACTATGAATCAAATTATGAGTTTACAACAATTCTCTAACTCTATTAAGGGATTTAACATAACAACATCTTCAAGAAATTCAATTTTTACCAGAGCAACAATCACAATTTGATATCAGATAAGAGAAAACAGATAGAGAAACCAAACTCAAAGCTACTATTCAAGCAGTGTATCTCTCCAGAGAGTACTTCGATTACAAATCATACTATCCAAAAGTTCCATGTCTCACGAAATTGTCGTCCAAATTTGAGATTAATTAGATGGTAGAAGAACAAGTTAGAGTCATTTGATCAAGACTGCACAGTTCAGACCCTGTCTTTCCAACTAGCATTGTTTCGAACATCGAAACTCAATACAAGGACCTCTGATCGATTTGTGAACATTTATATATATCCAATTTCTTTTTTTTTTTTAATTTTTATCTATATGTAATTTTTGAATATTTTATTTTCGTTAAAATGTATTAAAAACAATTTTATTTAACTTAGCTTTAAATCTAATCCAATGATGGTTGTAAACACAGTGTGGTTGATGACGTTGATCACATCTTTCGACAAAATTGAAGTTTCAAATTCAAATCCCTTTCCTCCAAGTGAAAACAAATCCAATTTAATCCTATGATGCACTAAATAATAAGATTTTGTAGTAGTAAATCCAATTCACTACATTTTACCCAAGTCCAATCCAATAGGCATACCAAATGAAGCATTATGGTCTGCAACCATTGGCTAGACTATATAAAAACTTAAAACCTAAAAGCTTATTGATCAGTTCTAACCGCCTGGGGATAAAAAACTATAACAAAATTTGAAAAACAATCTCAGTTTATCATAATTTATTATAAAATTCATATTTATTGAAGACAAATAAGAGTCTTAAAGTTCAAGATAAATCAGAATCTTCACCGCTTGTAATCAATCCGTAAGATTCATACTAATTTTATAAGATTTATAAAGTTCAAGACATATCAAAGTTTTAATTGGTTTGTAACAATCCATAAACCATAATTTCTTATAGAAAGGGCTCCAAAGGTACATGCTCGGTCTTCATAGACCAATTTCCCTACCGACGCTGATTCATTTCAATGTAAACAATAATTTAAGTGATTTAATTTTGTTGGTACTCAAACATTGAGGCGAAGACAAACTGCCCTGTAAAAGACACTCCTATTTGAGGATGGGGTCTGGTTTTGTATAGCATTTATTTAATATGGCTTTTCAATTAAGCCTAATGTGATTATTTGAAAGGATGCTTGCTTTGCATCAGCTTATATCTCCTGTTGCAGAACCCAAAATTGGCAACCATCTCTGTCCTCTTCTAACAACTGTCATGCTCTCAAGAAACATAGAATGTCTTTGTCATAATGGGTTTTTTTTTTTTATCTAATTTATGTTTTTTGATATTATTTTTTTTGAAGGACGATGGTCATTCAGTTTCCTTATTAACCATGTAAATTTTGGATGGTGTTTACTTTTGCAATTACATTTACATTTCAAGGTGTCGTTGGTCATCTGCTTGGAGCAACTGGTGCTGTTAAAGCAATATTTCCCGTTTTACCAACAAATATGAGTAATATACATATTATTATTGCCTTTTGGATTATCAAATTAAAGCATATTTACAATAAGATTGGTGACACAGCTTGTGCGAAAGTGCACATGAACAGCAGAAGTAGGAGTTTCACACATTTTTATGGTCATTTTAGTGGCCTTTTCTACAAATTCACAACTTGAAAGGCCTAACCATAGTAGTTTCTGTTATCTAAAGTCTGCAATGATTACTAATAGATGTATTGCTGTCTTCTCTCAGGAAGTTGCACCATTAACACTTAATCTCACTAGGCCAGGTCCTATACTCAATGCCACTTTCATGCATTAAACCACTTCCAAGGAGATGCCAATAGCAACTGCCTTGTCAAACTCTTTCGGCTTTGAGGAACACATGCTTCCCTACACTGCACCAAATCTCAACTAGTCTAGCAAGTTATGAGGGTCGGACTAGATTTTCAAGACCCACAAACCGGAAGGGTCGAGCTCGAAGATAGAGTCAGGCTTTAGTGTCGAAAAGTTTTGCATAGAAATACATTACTGGGCTTCTCAAAACTGCTCTAGATAAGGCAAATGGATAGAGTTAGGCCTCATAAAAATTTTTAAACTTAGCCCATACATAGCCCTCAAGCTCAGTTGGGCCTTAAAATTTTAGGCCCGATGTGGCCAACCCAACTGGGACTTTGAATTATACTGTTTCCAAACACAACCCTTCTCTCTCCTCGTCCTAGTTTCAATCAGTCCCCATGTGATGTGAGCAAACAAATATGCTGCTCTGCTGGCTGCTCCTACTTCCACAACCAGACACATAACAACTAGCTACTATCCATCTAACACATCCCAGTCTCTCTTTACTCGAGATAAGATAGAGATCCCATGCGAGGACATGGAAGTTTGGCCCGTCAGTTAGGCATCCATGATCCAAATTGCTCCCTAAACCCTAAAAGCGAGAGTAATTTTTTCATATGATATGAGCATCTTCTCCCTATTTTGGAAGTCCAGTTTCGGACCACACCTTAGAAACTCTTATTAATAGTATATGATAAGTTACATGATATATGTAATACTTATATAATAATAAATAAATAAATAAAGATAGAGATCCCTTACTTTTTGGTGTAAGGTGGCCTTGGTTCTCTTTCTTAAAAATTCATTTGCAATTTATTGTCAAAAATTCCTAATTTATTTAAAAATTAATTTCAATAAATTTATTTATAAATATATGATACAATAAAATTAAGAAAATCATATTTTTCTTATTAGAAGAGTTCTAAATATTTGTTGCAGCCCTAGTGGTCATACAAAGAATCTGAATACCTTCAAATGACCTTTCAGATGGTGTTTGGGACGGTGAGGTTCTTTGTATTATACCTCTCATTTAAACTTTGTTGGACAATATTTGGATTAGGTCACTAAAATACCCTTGATGATTATTATCTCTCAATGGTTTAAAAATCTGGTCTTGTATCACTGTCTGGGCCCTATTACAACAATTAACGTGGCGCTCTAACATTGTTACACGTTCTATCTTCAATTGCCCAATGTATCATGTGACACCTGGCAAGTGAATCAAAGATTTTTTCGTTGTCAAAATATAACGAAAAAAGTGTAATGGTAAATATGTTTAAAAAAAAAAAAGTGTAATGGTAAACTAGCGGGCGAGCGGTGGACTCAAAGTACGTTTTTGCCACCATTCCCTATTATTTGTATAATGATCGATTTAGTCAGTATATTGCCACTGTATCAAAAAGATCTTAGTAGATGTTTTAAAAGATATTTGTAGATTTACTTGTTTTGGATTTGGTCAAAATAATCTTGTTAGACATTTTTCCATCAAATTTTGTATTGTTGAATAAGGGTATTTTGATATTTTTATATTCAAATAGTTTTTCGGGATTCTTTTAGTAATTTTAACTTTAAGATCATTTTTCTAAATTTAAATAGATTTTATAAGTTTACGGAGTTTTCTTTGAAAATATATATATATATATATATTGCAAGTTTGTTTTGTAATTTTTAATAAATGATAAGATTGAATTAAACTTCAAATATAATACGTAGAAATATTGTTTTCTTTTCTAAAGCAAAAGTCAACCGAAATGCTAATAATAATGGCATAGAAGGATTAATTCGACGCAAATTTAAATGAGATGATAACTACTTTTCCCCTAGTAAATTAAGTAATAAAAAACTAGATTATTTATTCTTTTTTTGATAAATCAGATGTAAAATCTTAATGACATGCATTGGGAGACTAAAGCATAATTGCTTGAACAAAGTTTAATATCACTCTATTAATTAGCTTACAGAATGTTATAACCATCGTCAACTGTAGTCCTTTGGGTCTGATTTTGTTGGAGTGGTGTTACAAAGTTATAATTATTCATAATTATTGAATGGACTTGAAACTAATTTGTTGTTTCAATACATAATTAAACCGCCTAAACCTGCTCAGTAGATGCTTTTCCAACAATACGCAATGTACTGATTACACTAGTTCAACGAAGATCAGCCAAGTGCGAGCAGATTGCACAACCAATGTAATTTTGACATAAATTTTCACAAGCAAGCCTCACATAATATGTCTTATGTCAAAATAATAATAATAATAATAATAAAACTATTCTCTAGCTTTGTCCTTGTCCAGTATGTGCATGTCACAGCATCGTTGCAGCCCGCAGTGACCTCACCGAGCATGTTTAAAAAAGTGCAGAGGGAGATAAGGAAAGAGGCTTAGAATTCCATTATGTGGAAAGTGTTTCATGAGCAATGCTACAAGGTTCGAGCCACCAAAATTTGGGTTTGAAAAATTTCATGATGATGATGGGTTTGAAAAATAATATTAAAAAATACACATATACTATGTGTTGCTTTCTTTAATCTAATTTATATTTAAATTAAAATTCCATCGTTATCTTAACTTAATATTATTTATTTAATGATGAAGTGATTAAACTTTCATTTAAACATTTCAAAACAAACTTTTGTTAAAATTAATTACAAATAATTTATTTAATGAAAATATTATTTGTGATGGTTTTAACTTATTTTATCTACAAAACCAAGAAAAAAATATTTGTTAAATTAAAAATTAATTTATTTTAATTTAATCAACTGACTTGAGAGTCGAAGAGTTTTCGCCTGTGAAGCACTAGTGACCCCAGACCTCCATTCTCTGTTTCGTAGGTACAGCCAAGGAGGAACAAACGAAGAAAGAGAAAAATACATCGGCCCCATAAAAAACGCACAGTTTGATTGGAGAAGGGACTAACTTCCTCACCAGAATGTCAAGTATTGGGATCCCTTGACAGGTAACAGTCTGCAACATTATTACTTGACTGGATACTTTAGTTTTAGAATTGGTTGCCGAATTTTGAAAATGTGCCTCACTTACTGATTGCTCCTGCGATTGCTTGGCTAAAGCTATGCTTTTCACTTTGCTGAATTTGGTTACTGTACCGTTTAGAGAATGATATGTAAATTTGCACATTTGTGCCTTCAATTTAGCTAGACGAACTAGATTTGTTCGAGCAGAGAATAGTATTAGCATTACAAGTATTAGATGAACTGTAACCGATATTCCCCTTGTGATAGCATGCAATGCAAGTGGACTGCATCCTTATGATTTTATTAGCAGAGATATTAATAGCTTTCATATGTGTTTGATCAAATATTTGAAGGAACAAAATGATAGAGAAGGTACACAAGAACAAGATGTTGAACCAGAGAAATTGCTAATTAAGTTATTAGATTAGATGGGAAACAAAGTACTGACAGATTGCAAGGGATATTTCTCTTATGCCAAACTATTGAAATTACATCAGGAAGACAGAAAGCATTTCAATTATTGCGCAAGGACAAGAAATTGCATTTCAATTATTTCCATCTTCTCCTCAATGTCCATCACCACATGCATTTCCTGCTTCCTCCGCTGCACAATTAGAAATAAAAATTAAAAATCAGCTTACAAAATCTCCTAATGTTAATGGGTATGACAATAATATGGGAACAAAAGAAAGTGACAATTAAAAGTAATGTTTCATACTATCATCCATGGGTGATTCAGCTGGAGGGTGTGGTTTCCCCTTTGAGCAGCACTTGTTGCATGGACCGCAATAGTTTATCCCACAACACGGGTATCCGCACACGTACACGAACTTTGGATCATCTTCTGCCTTCGTGATCTCTGTCAGTACCAAGGGGTCTGAGAAATGAGAAGGGTAGTGAGTGAAACCAAAATAGGCGGACGAGAAATAATTATCACTGTGTATTACATTTCATTTCTTCTACTGTAGCTATAGCCAACGATATTATTCAGAAAATCAAAATTAAAAGCATTCTCAATTGGTAAGGCAATAAAATGATAAAATACAATCAAACTTTTAAATTATAAAGTCATAAACTTTAAACATAAATAAAAAGGCGTGCATGTTATTCAGGGTGCAAAAGTCTCTACTGGTAATTACAATTTCAGGCGGGCCAATTCACTTGGACGAAATTTGGTCCGGCCCAGCAATAAGAACCTAAATCTTGGGGCTTGGTTTGGCAGTTGACCTGATATTGTTTATTTAATTGGTCTAGTGCTTCTCAAATCAATTATATATGTAATGATCACTTAATTTGGAATCTACGGATTAAAGATGGTGTCTATGACGTTTGCCAACTTGTCTTCTGTACTCCAGTAAGATATACAACACTAATCAACTTCAATGTTCAATACTACACAATGCTAAATTCGAAGTTGACGATCCAAGATCTAATGCAAATACAGATGATGAAAATAATGGTTTCGCTTTTTTTTTTTAAAAAAAAATTAATATTTACTCGAAAGTTTAGACTTTGTCAACTTAATATATATATATATATGAATATATGTATATACACATAACATAGTAATACTAATTTCCAAACAAATCTGAATAAAATAAAATAAAATAATTGAAGATTAAGCCAGTATTTGTTATAATATCACCTACTTTTGCAAGCATTCCTTAATTTATTTCTAAATCTTATGAGAATTATCTTCATTCTTTTATTATTGTTATTTTTAGATTCTAACTATAAAACTACGAAATAATGATGAAGTATTCAAAAGTTACATGGAGGGTATGTATTAACTATTCGGCCTAAAAATATTTAAACAATCAACAATAATTATTTATTAGAATAAAAACATAATGATAAAGAAATTTTAATTTTATAAAATTAAAGCAGAAAAAATTATTTATTAGAATAAAAAATTTAGAAGCAGAAAAAACAAAATGACACAAAAAGAGAGAGAAGATATTAAATTTAAGTAATATAATTGTATAGTGAATACATTATATGAAATTTCATATTTAATGTATCAAATCGAAGCTTTTACGAATACCATATTTGAATAGAAAGGTAAACATAAAAAAGAAATATGCAATTCACTGAAAAAAAAAAAATGTATATGTATGTTGGTATGAAAAAAATTAATAACTAAAAACTATATAAATGAATTTTACTTTATATAATTATATGTATATTTTGCTTTTTCTGGATGGGCTAGGATAGGTTTGAGCCCACCCTAGCCCATGAAGAGCTACGTCCATGCATGTTGATCAAGTGTGTTGGGTCCATACGTATTCAGTTATACATACTTACTGTAATCATAATTATATTTTGTAATTATGTTACAGTTTTGTTAAAAGCAAGCTGCTTGTAGTTGTAATAGGAACTAGGAAATGGCTTGTAATGCATCATGGTGCCAATGTAATAGAGTTAGAGAGGCATTGTTTGATGCAACAGAAATTAATGGCAGTATATGTGCATAACACATTGTAATAAAAATATTCAAGAGACAATGTGAGTCACTGCCTACTGCTGCCTAGAAGCCATCGAGACATTGTGAAAAAACTGTCGAGATGTTGTCGAGATATATATTTTGAAGTGGAGTCGAGGTATTTTGCATTCTTGAGAATAATAGCATAAACTAATTTGATGACATGTCTTGATCAGTCAGCATACGTTGATGATGTGTATTGCCCAACCAGCATCATCTGGCTGATGTGCCATCCTCAAACGGAGTTACATAATGACATGCATATCATATACAGTCAGCAACAAATAATGTGGTGGCATGTTCAGTCAAAATTAAAGGGGACTAATTACTTCTTTTAAATCCTATTAAGCTTGATTGATATTAAGAATTATAATTCTATTATTTTTTTAAGATTATAATCCTATTGAAACTAAGTTTGATTTATTTCCGACAGAATTGCTTGCTGAATTTTGACTCATACTTACTGTTTAAGATTATAATTGCTGCTATAATTACTTAGCAAAGATACTCTTGGACTTGCTGAATTTGACTCATACTTACAGTTTAAAGAATGATCTGTATATTTGCATTCCAGGATTTAAGTGTTTTTATTTCATTTTTGTGCTTTGATTAGTCCAAGATGTTGAACAGGAGAAGTTGCCATTAAATTACTGGACAGGATGGAAACTTGAAAAGTCGTTGGATAACGAAAAAACATGCTTCAAAAGATTCCATGTCAAAGTTCAGTGATTTTTTCGGCACAAATTATTAGTAAATTGCAGTGATGATATTACTTTTAACTGAAATGACTGGAAGATTAACGTGACGCATGCAATAGTAAAGAATGTATTTTACATATATTTAAATGTAATTATGGAGAATACATTTTTCATTTGTCCAATTTTAGCGGTTCAAGTTGTTGATCATGCAGTGGAAAGTTTTATTGAGTGGCTTATATTATATGATAATAAGCTGTGCACTATAGAAAATAATAAATGCTCGTGAAGTTTGTTTTGTCTTTCTCAAGTGCATGAAGCCCCAGAAAATCTCAAGAAAACCAACCCACAAAATCACAAGTTATCAATATGATTTACCGACAAGAATTAATATCTCATGTTGAAAGAAATTTTCTTTATTTAAATAAAACAATAACATAACAGGAGTTAAAATTACATCAATGAGATCTAAAGTATTTCAATTATTGTGCACATGATTTTGAAAATTAATAAATACATAACTAAATAAAATGTGTCTGACACAAGAAAAAACAAAGAAATTACATTTCAATAATGGTTTGATTTTGGACCCGCCTGCAAAAGGCAGCTTGCAAATTATTCTGTAATAATAATAATAATAATATTATTAATAGCAATAGTAATTGTTTTTTAGATAATAATCATAATTATTGTTGTGCAAACAAAATAAATTAGATTAAAAATTCAAAGTAACATTTTTTTGCCTTAAGATGGTGGACAACATCGATCGCACTTGCCATAATAGTTGAGCCCACAACAAGGATAGCCGCACCTGGTGGTAGCCTTCTCATCATCTATCGAATTCGTGCTCTCTGTCAGTATCAAAGGGTCACAGGAATGAGAAAGACAAGGGAGTAAACAAAAATGGTAGAAAAAAAAAAAATCTCAAAAGAATATAGCAATAAAGTTCTAATTTTGTTACTTAAGAAACCATTAAGATCATTTAAATAATAAAAAATAAAAAAAGAAAGAAAGAAAGAAAGAAACTATTAAGGTCCTGTTTGCTATCGATGTAGTTTTTAAAATAATTACTATTTATTGAAATAACTATTTATTGTGTTTTGAAAAAATAATATGTTGTAAAATTAATTAATAAAATGATGGTATCGTTAATTTTGTGGTTAAATTGTTTAAAAAACTTGAAAACAATATGAATACAATCAATAAGGTTTTATGGCAATAGTTATAAATGCATGCATGTAATATCAAAAACAAACATAAAATTAATATATTTTCATTTCGATTTAAAACAAATAAAGTAAGTTTATATCAATAAAGATTGGGATAAAACATCTTTAAACAGACTTCTGTGAGAGGCTTCAACAAGGATTGATTGTTGAAATACTTGGCGCTCTATTGAGAGTTTTATTTTTTTTTATGTATATCTCGGCGGAGTAGGGAGGAGAGGTTGCAAACAAATGTTGAAATCAATTTGTCCAACATTTTGGTTACAAGCAAAATGACTATGAATTGTGAACATGCACAAGTGAGAAATTTTAATAAATTTTTTATGCCTCTCAAAAAGTTAAAAAAAAAAAAAAAGTAAACTTGATCTATATATTATAAATGTTGGTGTCTATGCATTGGTTGTGCCCTCCAAATATGTAAAATACTACATTGATCAACATTAATCAGACCAATAATATACAATGATAAACTCAAAGTTAATCCAAATTCACATAAGTAAGAGACAGAATAAATTAACGCAAAGAGAAATGAAGAAAGTATATACGTAATGGCTTTTGGGTTTGGGATGTAGGCAGGGTGGTAGAAGCATTAGGGTAAGATCTGGCTTCTTCCATCGACATTAAGCTCAACATAATAATCATGCAGAGCAGAATCACCACCATCATTGTTTTCTTCATCTTTCAAAGCAGATATAAAATTAAAGAGAGAGATAGAGAGAAGATGAGTTTTGAAAGGGTAGTGGAGGCAACAAGGTATATTTATAGAGTAAAATTCCAGCTAATGAAGAAGAAGAAGAAGATGATAAGAAGCTACTCCAAGCCAAATGTAATTATGATTAATAATATTATTATTATTATTATTATTTTGCCTGCATGTTTGGAAAAGGAAATATCTATAGGATTCAGGGTTGTGGTGGCACCAACTTTGAATAGGCAGACCAAACATGGGCAGTATCTTGGTTTCGAGCACAGAGAAAGAAATAATTAATTTAATTATTTATTTGATAATTCAAAAATCTCCAGAACCAACTTGATAAACTTGAGTTTGAAATTGTAACCTCTCGGCCTAAGCGTGTAATCATTGGAAAGCAGAAAATTTGGCCTCTAGTATATATAAATTCCCATGAAAGTTTTGATCTTAGATGATAGCAAATCATATATTTTAACTGTTCTTCTAACCCCTCATTAGTTAAAATTAATTAGTTTGATTTCACATTTAGAGTTAAATAGGGGGCACTAGAATTTACGTGGCCTTCTTTTCTATAGACCACAATATCTTAATCTAATACTTTTTTTTTTTTTGAATTTCAATTCAAAAGCTTTTAATCTGAAATCTCAATAAAGTTTTTGAATTGAATTGACATCAACTTTGAAGTCAAAGCTTTTGAACTTGAATTCAATGAAAAAGATAAATATAAGTGTGTGAACCCCGCTTATGTGTTAAAAAGTGGAAGAATTTTCTTTTTTATTAATCTACTTTTTATAATTTTTAGGGCAAATTGCACAAACCTCCCCTGAGGTTTGATGAAATTGCACAAATATTACGATGTTTGGGTAACTCGCACAGACACTACCTGAGGTTTCAAAAACTCCGCACAAACCTCCCCTGTCGTCAGTCAACAACCATTAAATCGTCATAGTCAATGGTTAAAATTATAAAAAGACTAAAATACCCTTCAATAAATTTAAAATTAATATATAATATATTTTTAATTTAATTTGAAAATAAAATATAAAAAATTAAAAAAATTAAAAAAAAAAAAAAAGAAAAAAAGAAAAAACTGGTCTCCGTCTCCCATGGAGACTGACAGTCTCCATCGCTGGAGACGCCTGATGGCCGTCCGTCTCCAGCGATGGAGACGGTCTCCATCGCTGGAGATCGCTGGTCGACCAGCGATGGAGATCAGTCTCCATCGCTGGAGTCTCAGCGATGGAGACCGTCTCCATCGCTGAGTCACCAGCGATGGAGACCCAGCGATGGATCTCCATCGCTGGTCTCGCTGGAGTCTCCAGCGATGGAGAGAGGGTCTCCATCGCTGGTCGCTGATGGAGACTGATCTCCATCGCTGGTCGACCAGCGATGCTCCATCGCTGGAGACTCAGCGATGGAGATCAGTCTCCATCAGCGACCAGCGATGGAGACCGTCTCTCCATCGCTGGAGACTCCAGCGAGACCAGCGATGGAGATCCATCGCTGGGTCTCCATCGCTGAAACTCAGCGATGGAGCGATCTCCATCGCTGGAGACTCCAGCGAGACCAGCGATGGAGATCGTCTCCATAGCTGGAGACTTCAGCAATGGAGATCTCCATCGCTGAGACTCCAGCGATGGAGACTGATCTCCATCGCTGGTCGACCAGCGATCTCCAGCGATGGAGACCGTCTCCATCGCTGGAGACGGACGACCATCGCTGGAGACGCAGTCGTCTCCAGCGATGGAGACCAATTTTTTCTTTTTCTTTTTTTTTTTTAATTTTTTATATTTTATTTTCAAATTAAATTAAATAAAAATATATTATATATTAATTTTAAATTTATTGAAGGGTATTTTAGTCTTTTTATACTTTTAACTATTGACTATGACGATTTAATGGTTGTTGACTGACGACGGGGGAGGTTTGTGCGGAGTTTTTGAAACCTCAGGTAGTGTCCGTGCGAGTTACCCAAACATCGTAATATTTGTGCAATTTCGTCAAACCTCAGGGGAGGTTTGTGCAATTTGCCCTAATTTTTAATATAAATGTACTAGATAGTGTATGCTTATAATGTATTTTTTTATTTAAATTAATTTTTTTAAATCATATTATCCTAAATTTTGGATTGTAGTATTTCATCTCATTTTTATGATTTATTTCATTAATATTTTCAATAACTAATGTCAATATTATAGTAATTATTTTATATATTATATAAGTTGATTGGAAAAAAAATGGAAGAAAGAAAAATATGGCTGGTAAGTTTAATACAATTACAATGTAATTTTAGAGATGATTGAATTTCATTCAATTCAAAAGCTTTGACTCTATATCATGATGCTTGGTAGTAGGGGTGGGCAAAAAAAGGGGCACTGACCCGTCCCACAAATGTCGATTTTTTATTTTAATTCGGATTGGATTAGTTTTCAACCTTAAAAATCGATTTTTCTTTTTTTTGTCGGTTTCGCGTCAATTATATATATATATATATGGGGCAATATCGGGGGACCCAAATTTTGACATAAGTTTTGATACAATTTTTCAATCATTGAATTAGAAAGCAATAAATTGTGTAGATTAGTTTTTAATTTTCAACAAACACAAGTTGAGGCAACACAAACTCTCGACTTAGCAAGAGCAAGAAACAAGTCAAGCATGCCACATTAAAATTCTAGATAAATGCCAAATTTTTTACCCAATTCTAACAGGGTACTCAACCTTACAATAAAAAAAAATGCTCAATCAGTTTATCCACACATTGTCTACGAGAAATAGAGAACTTTTCCTTCTTTTTCAAATTCAAATAAAAAAGAAGTTAACTTGATAGCCTAATTGGCCACCTACTCCTCCATATCCACCGCCACCTTTGCCCCCTCCTCTTCCATATCCAACGCCACCTTTCTCTTCTCCCTGTATTTCCACTTCTTCTTGTACTACACCACCACCACCTCCAACTTGCCTCTTCCTCCATATTCACCGCCCCCTTTGCCTCCTCCCTGTATTTCTACTTCTTCTTGTACTACCCCACCACCACCTCCACCTTTGCCTCCTTCTCAATGTCTACCGCCACCCTTACCTCCTCCTCCTCCATATCCACCACCACCGTGTCCGCCGCCACCTTCATATCCGCCACCACCATGTCCACCTCCTCCAATTTCACAATTTAATTTGGAATCTATAGATTAAAGATGGTGTCTAGGAATGATTTAACAACGCCAGCAATATGCAATGCTAATTTACTTGAAAGTTAATGTGTATCGTAGTCAGAGCAATAATAGATAATGGTTTCGGATGCAAATACAAATGAAGAAAGCAATGAGTTTTTGGAAAGTACCAATGAAGGTGGTGGCATTGGATCCCGCAGCAGGGTAAGCTCTGGCTCCAGCTCTGGCAACGGACATAATGAAGCAGAGCAGAACCATGAACCCAATGATTGTCTTCTTCCTTCAAAACAGGAGATTGAGTTGAATTTGTTATATTACATACACATATATATAAAAGGAAAAACAAGACAGAAAATGTACATATCTATCTACAGCTTATGTTGATTACCTAATATTTTCATGGTTTTAGTCTCTCGATGCGTCTTCTTAAACCCGTTTTTGGATACGTCCCGTCGGCCAGCGACGGCTTGTCCTAGATATCGACGAACTCGGTGACGTCGTAGATATGAGAGAAACAAGAGGAGGTTTTAGAGAGGAGAAAATATTCCATGAACTGTCCCCAAGATCTATCTTCTGACCCGCAAAACTAGAGATAAGGTCGGTGATGAAGATACTCAGTGATTTGTGTGCTGCAAACTGAGATCAGTGGAACAACCCTGAAATAGAGAATATGATGGGGGAAAAGGGCAACAGCAGAACAAATAATCAAATAAATTTTCTCGCATCGTGTGTGTGAACCTAATAGGAACGAATTAATTAGAATACAATCTCATAATTATTATATAAAACAATTAATCAACCAAGTAATCCACACATGTATAAAACACAATCCAATTTTTAACATGAAAAACTCCCCAATTTGAAAAGTAAAAATCACGGAACCGTAATCCACCAAAAACCTTCACTAGGAATCAAATTATGAGTTTACAACAATTCTCTAACTCTATCAGGGGATTTAACATAACAACATCTTCAAGAAATTCAATTTTTACTAGAGCAACAATCACAATTTGATATCAGATAAGAGAAAACAGATAGAGAAACCAGACTCAAAGCTACTATTCAAGCAGTGTATCTCTCCAGAGAGTACTTCGATTACAAATCACACTATCCAGAAGTTCCATGTCTCACAAAATTGTTGTCCAAATTTGAGATTAATTAGATGGTAGAAGAACAAGTTAGAGTCATTTGATCAAGACTTCAGTTCAGACCCTGTCTTTCCAACCAGTATTGTTTCGAATGTCGAAACTCAATACAAGGACCTCTGATCGATTTGTGAATATTTATATATATCCAATTTCATTTTTTTTAAATTTTTATCTATATGTAATTTTTGAATATTTTATTTTCGTTAAAATGTATTAAAAACAATTTTATTTAACTTAGCTTTAAATCTAATCCAATGATGGTTGTAAACATAGTGTGGTTGATGACGTTGATCACATCTTTCGACAAAATTGAAGTTTCAAATTCAAATCCCTTTCCTCCAAGTGAAAACAAATCCAATTTAATCCTATGATGCACGAAATAATAAGATTTTGTAGTAGTAAATCCAATTCACTACATTTTACCCAAGTCCAATCCAATAGGCATACCAAATGAAGCATTATGGTCTGCAACCATTGGCTAGACTATATAAAAACTTAAAACCAAAAAGCTTATTGATCAGTTCTAACCACCTGGGGATAACAAACTATAACAAAATTTGAAAAACAATCTCAGTTTATCATAATTTATTATAAAATTTATATTTATTGAAGACAAATAAGAGTCTTAAAGTTCAAGATAAATCAGAATCTTCACCGCTTGTAATAAATCCGTAAGATTCATACTAATTTTATAAGATTTATAAAGTTCAAGACATATCAAAGTTTTAATTGGTTTGTAACAATCCATAAACCATAATTTCTTATAGAAAGGGCTCCAAAGGTACATGCTCGGTCTTCATAGACCAATTTCCCTACCGACGCCGATTCATTTCAATGTAAACAATAATTTAAAAGATTTAATTTTGTTGGTACTCAGACATTGAGGCGAAGACAAACTGCCCTGTAAAAGACACTCCTATTTGAGGATGGGGTCTGGTTTTGTATAGCATTTATTTAATATGGATTTTCAATTAAGCCTAATGTGATTATTTGAAAGGATGCTTGCTTTGCATCAGCTTATATCTCCTGTTGCAGAACCCAAAATTGGCAACCATCTCTGTCCTCTTCTAATAACTGTCATGCTCTCAAGAAACATAGAATGTCTTTGTCATAATGGGTTTTTTTTTTTTATCTAATTTATGTTTTTTGATATTATTTTTTTTTAAGGACGATGGTCATTCAGTTTCCTTATTAACCATGTAAATTTTGGATGGTGTTTACTTTTGCAATTACATTTACATTTCAAGGTGACGTTGGTCATCTGCTTGGAGCAACTGGTACTGTTAAAGCAATATTTCCCGTTTTACCAACAAATATGAGTAATATACATATTATTATTGCCTTTTGGATTATCAAATTAAAGCATATTTACAATAAGATTGGTGACACAGCTTGTGCGAAAGTGCACATGAACAGCAGAAGTAGGAGTTTCACACATTTTTATGGTCATTTTAGTGGCCTTTTCTACAAATTCACAACTTGAAAGGCCTAACCATAGTAGTTTCTGTTATCTAAAGTCTGCAATGATTACTAATAGATGTACTGCTGTCTTCTCTCAGGAAGTTGCACCATTAACACTTAATCTCGCTAGGCCAGGTCCTATACTCAATGCCACTTTCATGCCTTAAACCACTTCCAAGGAGATGCCAATAGCAACTGCCTTGTCAAACTCTTTCGGCTTTGAGGAACACATGCTTCCCTACACTGCACCAAATCTTCACTAGTCTAGCAAGTTATGAGGGTCAGACTAGATTTTCAAGACCCACAAACCGGAAGGGTCGAGCTCGAAGATAGAGTCAGGCTTTAGTGTCGAAAAGTTTTGCATAGAAATACATTACTGGGCTTCTCAAACCTGCTCTAGACATAGCCCTCAAGCTCAGTTGGGCCTTAAAATTTTAGGCCCGATGTGGCCAACCCAACTGGGACTTTGAATTATACTGTTTCCAAACACAACCCTTCTCTCTCCTCGTCCTAGTTTCAATCAGTCCCCATGTGATGTGAGCAAACAAATATGCTGCTCTGCTGGCTGCTCCTACTTCCACAACCGGACACATAACAACTAGCTACTATCCATCTAACAAATCCCAGTCTCTCTTTACTCGAGATAAGATAGAGATCCCATGCGAGGACATGGAAGTTTGGCCCGTCAGTTAGGCATCCATGATCCAATTTGCTCCCTAAACCCTAAAAGCGAGAGCAATTTTTTCATGCGATATGAGCATCTTCTCCCTATTTTGGAAGCTCAGTTTCGGATCACACCTTAGAAACTTTGATTAATAGTATATAATAAGTTACATGATATATGTAATACTTATATAATAATAAATAAATAAATAAAGATAGAGATCCCTTACTTTTGGTGTAAGGTGGCCTTGGTTCTCTTTCTTAAAAATTCATTTGCAATTTATTGTCAAAAATTCCTAATTTATTTAAAAATTAATTTCAATAAATTTATTTATAAATATATGATACAATAAAATTAAGAAAATCATATTTTTCTTATTAGAAGAGTTCTAAATATTTGTTGCAGCCCTAGTGGTCATACAAAGAATCTGAATACCTTCGAATGACAGTTCAGATGGTGTTTGGGATGGTGAGGTTCTTTGTATTATACCTCTCATTTAAACTTTATTGGACAATATTTGGATTAGGTCACTAAAATACCCTTGATGATTATTTATCTTTCAATGATTTAAAAATCAGGTCTTGTATCACTGTCTGGGCTCTGTTACTACAATTAACGTGGCGCTCTAACATTGTTACACGTTCTATCTTCAATTGCCCAATGTATCATGTGACACCTGGCAAGTGAATCAAAGATTTTTCGTTGTCAAAATATAACGAAAAAAGTATAATGGTAAACTGGCGGGCAAGCGGTGGACTCAAAGTACGTTTTTGTCACCATTCCCAATTATTTGTATAATGATCGATTTAGTCAGTATATTGCTACTGTATCAGAAAGATCTTAGTAGATGTTTTAAAAGATATTTGTAGATTTACTTGTTTTGGATTTGGTCAAAATAATCTTGTTAGACTTTTTTTCATCAAATTTTGTATTGTTGAATAAGGGTATTTTGATATTTTTATATTCAAATAGCTTTTTGGGATTCTTTTAGTAATTTTAACTTTAAGATCCTTTTTATATATTTAAATAGATTTTATAAGTTCACGGAGTTTTCTTTTAATATATATATATATATATATATTGCAAGTTTGTTTTGTAATTTTTAATAAATGATATGATTGAATTAAACTTTAAATATAATACGTAGAAATATTGTTTTCTCTTTTAAAGCAAAAGTCAACCGAAATGCTAATAATAATGGCATAGAAGGATTAATTCGACGCAAATTTAAATGAGATGATAACTACTTTTTCCCTGGTAAATTAAGTAATAAAAACTAGATTATTTATTCTTTTTTGATAAATCAGATGTAAAATCTTAATGACATGCATTGGGAGACTAAAGCATAATTGCTTGAACAAAGTTTAATATCACTCTATTAATTAGCTTACAGAATGTTATAACCATCGTCAACTGTAGTCCTTTGGGTCTGATTTTGTTGGAGTGGTGTTACAAACTTATAATTATTCATAATTATTGAATGGACTTGAAACTAATTTGTTGTTTCAATACATAATTAAACCGCCTAAACCTGCTCAGTAGATGCTTTTCCAACAATACGCAATGTACTGATTACACTAGTTCAATGAAGATCAGCCAAGTGCAAGCAGATTGCACAGCCAATGTAATTTTGACATAAATTTTCACAAGCAAGCCTCACATAATATGTCTTATGTCAAAATAATAATAATAATAATAATAAAACTATTCTCTAGCTTTGTCCTTGTCCAGTATGTGCATGTCACAGCATCGTTGCAGCCCGCGGTGACCTCACTGAGCATGTTTAAAAAAGTGCAGACGGAGATAAGGAAAGAGGCTTAGAATTCCACTATGTGGAAAGTGTTTCATGAGCAATGCTACAAGGTTCAAGCCACCAAAATTTGGGTTTGAAAACTTTCAAGATGATGATGGGTTTGAAAACTAATATTAAAAAATACACATATACTATGTGTTGCTTCTTTTAATCTAATTTATATTTAAATTAAAATTCCATCGTTATCTTAACCTAATATTATTTATTTAATAATGAAGTGATTTAACTTTCGTTTAAACATTTTAAAACAAACTTTTGTTAAAATTAATTGCAAATAATTTATTTAATGAAAATATTATTTGTGATGGTTTTAACTTATTTTATCAACAAAACCAAGAAAAAAATATTTATTAAATTAAAAATTAATTTATTTTAATTTAATCAACTGATTTGAGAGTCTGAAGAGTTTTCACCTGTGAAGCACTAGTGACCCCAGACCTCTATTCTCTGTTTCGTAGGTACAGCCAAGGAGGAACAAACGAAGAAAGAGAAAAATACATCGGCCCCAGAAAAAATGGACAGTTTGATTGGAGAAGGGACTAACTTCCTCACCAGATTGTCAAGTATTGGGATCCCTTGACAGGACAGTCTGCAACATTATTACTTGACTGGATACTTTAGTTTTAGAATTGGTTGCCGAATTTTGAAAATGTGCCTCACTTACTGATTGCTGCTGCTATTACTTGACTAAAGCTATGCTTTTCACTTTGCTGAATTTGGTTACTGTACCGTTTAGAGAATGATATGTAAATTTGCACATTTGTGCCTTCAAGTTGGCTAGACGAACTAGATTTGTTTGAGCAGAGAATAGTATTAGCATTACAAGTATTAGATGAACTGTAACCGATATTCCCCTTGTGATAGCATGCAATGCAAGTGGACTGCATCCTTATGATTTTGTTGGCAATGATATTAATTGCTTTCATATGTGTTTGATCAAATATTTGAAGGGACAAAATGATAGAGAAGGTACACAAGAACAAGACGTCGAACCAGAGATACTGCTAATTAAGTTATTAGGTTGGATGGAAACAAAGTACTGGCAGATTGCGAGGGATATTTCTCTTATGCCGAACTAATAAACTTGCATCGGGAAGACACAAAGCATTTCAATTATTGCACACGGACAAGAAATTGCATTTCAATTATATCCATCTTCTCCTTAATCTCCACCACCACCTGCATTTCCTGCTTCCTCCGCTGCACAATTAGGAATAAAAAAATAAAAATCAGCTTACAAAATCTCCTACTGTTAATGTGTATTACAATAATATGGAAACAAAAGAAAGTGACAGTTAAAAGTAACGTTTTATACCATCATCCATGGATGATCAAGGAGGGCGTGGTTTCCCCTTTGAGCAGCATTTGTCACATGGACCCCGGTAGTTTATCCCACAACACGGGTATCCGCACATGTATAGGAACTTTGGATCCTCTACTGCCTTCATGTTCTCTGTTAGTAATGAGAAGGATAGTGAGTGAAACCAAAATAGGTAGAAGAGAAATAATTATCATTGTGTATTATATTTCATTTCTTCTACCGTAGCTATAGCCTAAAATAATATTCAGATAATCAAGATAAATCTGCTAATGTTAATGTGTATGCCAATAAAATGGTAACGAACGAAAATGAATATTCAAAGTAAGGGTTTTCACCAGCATTCATGGGCGGTTCAGGAGTGTGTCGAAGCCCCTTTGGGCAGCACTTGGAGCATGGACCATGATGGTTAGTACCACAACAGGGGAAGCCACACATGTACAAGAGCTTTGAATCATCTTCCCCCTTCGTCTTCTCTGTCAGTACACCAGAAGGTCAGATGGATGAGTAAGACAACGAATGAAAATGTGAAACCAAAAGAGGTGGAAGAGAAACAATTCTCATGATAGATTACAGGAACAATTGCTCTAGTATACATACCCAACAACAAAAATTAAATCATTTTTTAAGTTTTACTACATTAATGCTTCTAAAAAGTTGTTTTTTCTCTCTCTTTTTTTTTTTTTTTTTTTTTGTTTGTTTTGAAAATTGGGTAAGAGACACCCAAACTTTATCAGGAAGCATATGTTAAAACAAGACTGGAGACGAGATGGGCAAACATGCAATCAAATCCTATCATCAATACACCTGACAGTATGTTTTGTAACATATGACCAACACCTTTCCCTGTTCTAGAAACAAAAGGAGAGGAAGAATAACCCTCTGCATTCAAGAGAATCCAAATCTCATGATATAAGAGACCACTAACAGCTAATGGGGAGAGTCATTGATACTAGCTAGAAACAGCATGCTGAGAATCACTTTCAGATATATCAACCAAGAAACCAAAGCGAAAAGCTTGAACCAAGACTTGTCAAGCTGCATATAACTCTCCAATATGAGCAGAGAAGGAACCAATGAAACAAAAAGCAAAAGCTGCCTACACGCAACTAAAGGATCTCGAATAACAGCTCCAACACCAATTGAAGAACAATCATCGGATCCAAAGCCATCATGCACATTCAATTTCAGTTTATTAATTAGCAGGAGACAACCATCTATATAAAAACAAAAGAGCCTAAAAGGAGGAAATTAACGAATACCAGTGAACTGTTCCCGCATAATTTTAGCAAAAGTCACCACACATGGACTCACAACCAAGCACATCGCTGCTCAAAAACCACCTCCATATGAGAATGAAGGGCTTCCACCAACCAGCAGCAACCCATGTTCACATGTGAATAAAGCATGAACAAGACACTCCCTCTCCTCACCACAACAAACACAAGTTGAGCCAACACAAACTCTTCACTTAGCAAGAGCAAGAATCAAGACAAGCATGCCACATTAAAATTCTAGATAAATGCCTAATTTTTTGAACCACAAGATAAAAGGTGCAAGCTTTTACCCAATTCTAACAGAGTACTCAACCTTACAAATTACAATCAAGAAATGCCCAATCAGTTTATCCACACACTGTCTACGAGAAATAGGGAACCTTTCCTTCTTCTTCTTCTTCTTTTTGTTTTGTTTTTGTTATTTTTTTGTTTTTTTGTTTAACTCAAATAAAAAAAAAAGTTAACTCGATCGCTTAATTTGCCTCCTCGTCCTCCATATCCACCGCCACCTGTTCCTCCTCCTCCTCCATATCCACCACCACCTTTGCCTCCTCCTCCTCGATATCCACCACCACGCCTCCTCCCTGTATTTTCACTTCTTCTTGTACTACGTGCAGCACCACCACCTCCACCTTTGCCTCCTTCATATCCACCGCCACCTTTTCCTCCTCCTCCATATCCTCCACCTCCTCCTCCACGTCCACCACCACCTACCTTTGCCTCCTCCATCTCCACCACCACGATGTTCACCTCTTCCATGACCACCGCCTCCTCCACCTCCACCACCACCTCCATAGCCGCCACCACCATGTCCACCTTCTCCGCCATGTCCGCCTGTATTTCTACTTCTTTCTGTACTTCACCACCACCACCTTTGCCTCCTCCATCTCCATCATCATACCACCACCGCGTGCTCCTCCAACACCACCTCCATATTCCACCATTTCCACCTTCTCCTCCATGTCGGCCTGTATTTCTACTTCTTCCTGTACTTCATCACCACCACCTTTGCCTTCTCCATCTCCACCATCATACCACCACCGCGTGCGCCTCCACCACCTCCTCCATATCCGCCACCACCATGTCCACCTCTTCCAATTTCACAATTTAATTTGGAATCTATAGATAAAAGATGGTGTCTAGGAATGATTTAACAACTCCAGCAATATACAATACCATTTACTTGAAAGTTAATCAGTATCGTAGTCAGAACAGTAATATTTAATGGTTTCAAATGCAAATACAAATGAACAAATCAATGAGTTTTTAAGTACCAAAGAAGGTGGCGGCGTTGTCGCTTTGGTTTTGCGATCCAGCAGCAGGGTAAGCTCTGGCTTCAGCGCTGGCAATGGACGCATTAAAGCAGAGTAAAACCACTAGCCCAACGATTTTCTTCTTCCTTGAAAACAGAGAGATTGATTTGATTTTGTTAAATTACATAGACATATAAAAGGAAAAATAAGAGAGATTTAAAAGTATACATATCAAACGTCATGGTTTTAGTCTCTCGATGCTTCTTCTTAAACCCTGTTTTTGGCTTGTCGTAGACATCGACGAACTCGGTGACGTCGTAAATATGAGAGAAACAAGAGGAGGTTTTAGAGAGGAGAAAATCTTCCATGAACTGTCTCCAAGATCAATCTTCTGACCGAAAAAACTAGAGATAAGGTTGGTGATGAAGATATTGAGTGATTTGTGTGCTGCAAACTGAGAACAGTGGGAAAGCTCTGCAATAGAGAATAAAAGGTGGTCGGTTTCTGCGGGAATTTTAAAAAATGCTGGCGTGGACAACCATGTCCACGATAAAATGATGTGGCACTTCACGTGACACCGGGTCGACAAAGCTCGAAGCCTATGGTGGGGAAAGTGGTCAACTGACTTTAGGCCGACTTACTTGAGCGGAGGTTTTCTGGTTTGAATATGTGCATCTGGGAGGTGTGGGACCACTTTTTAATGGTTGGGATTGAATATCTATCTTTGGTTCCGCTAGAGTCGTATACACCACTTTTGAAAACCGACCCCATCCCATTAAAAATGTGAGTGAATTTAGGTTACCCTGCCCGACCATGTTAATACATCGATCAATAATCTGAATTTAGGTTAAATTGTACATAAATACCTTACCGTTGATCTAGTCAAACTTATCAGTTCGGCGACATATTTAAAATGAAATAAGATGAATACTCCTATTATAAATAATTAATGTAAAAATTAAGTGATTAAAAATACTTTGATAAATAAAATATTTAAGAAGTTATAAAGATAAAAAAATAATAATTAAAAAAAAAAAAAGAAAAGAAAATGAGACTAATGTGTTTACCATATCTCTAGCAATGCAAACCACCATCATCACCAAATCCCTCATTGCCCAACTCTCACTACCTGTCCATTTTAGTTCCCCCATAACCCAACATCACCAAAACCAATACCCATATTCTTACCATCTCCATACCATCACCAATGCTTCTCCATTATCGTTGCCACCCTGTCTAAAGTTGCATCTATTATCAATGGCGGACTCAGAAAATTTATATAGAGATGTACATAAACAAAGTAATAAAATAATGTAAAATTAAGATCATATTAAATATATAATGTTTTATGTAAGAAATTTAAGAAAAATAACAATAATTTAATTAATACTCAAATGGATATAATTTGATTTTATTTACTCAAAAAAATATTAATTTAAATAAGACATAAACCGTATATATTAATTAAAAAACATAATTTCAATCAAATTTATAGAATAAGAATTTATTGATATATATTATAAATCATGTTCTGAATTTTTTCAAACTTCTAATTTGTATTAATTCTAAATATAGTAAAACTATAGAGTGAAAAAAAATATAAGTATTTTTTTAAAAAAAAAATTGAATAATGACAATACATGCACAATTTTAATACAATAACTTAATGTTTAATATTTTAAAATTTATTATTGAGAAATATTAAATTTTAATTATTAAAAATAAATAATAAAAAGTAATAAATTTAATAGGTTAAGTAATAAACCAAAAAACATTTATTGCATCTATTGAGTAATAAACAAAAAACATAAATTTTGTAACATAATAAATCGATAAAAAAAAAAAGAAAAAAAGAAAAGGAATAGAGTAATGGTTTAAAGGGGCCCACCACCATACAAATATGACAACAACATTTACTATAACTATTGAGAACGGCTTTAGCTTTATAATTCTGTCAAGCTTTGTATAGTTTTGCTAGTTATCAAAGTTAAACCAAAACCACACGCCGCTGACTTGTTTGAAGCTCAACTTGTTGTTGCCTTGATTGACGCTCAACCCACCATCACCCCACTTGAAGCTCAACCTAACACTGTCGTCTCAAAGTTCCAACCTTCACATCGACTCGAGATATGGGCGAATAGATGATATTAGTGTGAATTAGTGTTGACAAACAAACTTTTTAAAATTATTAGAACATATGTTGATTGTGTTTTACTTATGGAAATTTGTTATGATATGGGAAATATCTTTGCCCAAATCTCATTTTTATTTTTATTTTTGTTTGGGTATTAGAACATTCATTGATATGACCAGCCATGATATTTTAGAGATCCACTGTGAGAAATTAAAATGGGCCCAAGTCTATATGAAAAGAAACGTAATGTAGGATTGAAAATGATAGAGCATGTTTATATATGGGAGAAATGTGTTAACTTTGAGGCCATTGGTATGTTAAAAATATTTGTTGAAATAAATTATATGAATAAAATTGAGTAGTGTGCTTGGTAGCCGAGTGGTAAGATATCATCTATAGAAGACATCGGGAAAAATGTAAAAGGAGAAACAAGGATTCAAACTTGGACAGACCACCATCCTCCTTCTTTTTTTTTTTAATTTTATTTATTTATTTATCAAAAAAGGGAAAAAAAATGAAAGAAGAAACAAGGATTCAAACTTGGGCAGACTACCAACAAACTACCATTTTACCAGACAAGCTGTTCTGAGTCATTGTGTATTATTTGACAATTATTTGTATATTTACTGACAAACCAATTATAGAAAAAAATTAAAAATTTGTAAATTCTGGGGGCACAGGACGGATGCACCCTCTCACATGTTCTCAAAGCTGGCCCTATCCGCTAGTTGTGTTTTCATGTTTCTTTTTTTGTTTTTTAAATTTATTAATTATTGTGTATATATTTACTACAAGAAAAATGAGCAATGACAATGGGCAATACTCGATATAGATGACTATCTATAGCAGGCGGGACACTAATCATCATTACCCTTAATATAGAAAAACCCACTTTTCTATAGCAAATAGGAATCACTTTTTGCAATAAGAAATATCCGTTATCGTTTGCACTTTTTACAACGATAATTTTCAATTGTTGTTTATACTTTTTGCAATGGCTATTGCCCATTGTTGTTTATATTTTTCACAACAGGCAATGCTCGTTTTAAAAAATCAGTTTTAGTGATATATATTCAAAGGGAAATAACATTAGATCATACATAAAAAATGTAAAATATATTGACATGAGCGGATTTTAATAATATATATATCAATGAATCATGCTCACCATTATTTTCTTGACATAAACCCTACAACAATATATATCATCTAAATTCATCGTACACCGAAATGTGTCATGACATAATTAGTATACAAAATCCTAAAATATAATGTATTTTGTTGACGAAGCAATAAAGGAATCTAATGTATATTCTAAAGTTTGAAACTCAGTAGTAGCTTGAAACAAGGGAACCGTGCTCACCATTATTTTCTTGACACAAACCCTTCAGCAATCTGGACCAAGGACCAAGTGATGAACTGATGCATATGGATTTCTGTAGTCAACTTTAGCTTCGACTACCACTTCTCCATTACCCAACCAATGCACTTTTTTCCACTCTTACTTGAACTATCAACTTGACTCGTAGAGGCCCGAGTTAATAACAATATATTCACAAAAATTTAAATAATTATAATTAAATATCTAATTAAGTGCCAAGAATAATAAATAGTAATTTCATAAATATTTACCTTTGGAGAATGTTCAATGAATTTGACACTTTTATTATCTTCCATCAAATTTGAGTCAATTGAATGTTGTGTATATAAATATCCAATCCTGCTTAATTTAATGAGCAGTTATGGCTTAATTCTAAGGTGACCCAGTATTGGTAATGTTGTTCTCTTTGAAAGGTTTGTTCTTGTTTGGACTTGCATAGCTTTCATTGAATGCTTTCTATTTGCGGCCAGAAAAAAAAAATGACATTTTGATGCTTATTTATGCTGTATAGTATACTGGACATATTGTTACACAGTGAGAAAGTTATACCAGTTCAAAGGATGCCTCCCTTGCATCGACTTATATGGAAGCACTGTTTATATGGTATCTCTGAGTAATTATTCTGAAGGAGCAGCTATTGGAACTAATCAACTTCTATCAATCCAGTAGGAGCAAAACCTTGTCCATGAAATATGCCTGTTAGAAGCACTGTTTATATGGTGTCTCTGACTAAGTATTTATATTTAAATACTTGAGAGTCATTTTCATAGCTTTGGAGTTTGATTGTTTATGGTAGTATATTGATAAGTTATTTCCTTTGGCGTGCGTTCATAGTTTGAGTGAGATTAACAACTTACTATTATCCGTTAATGAACTGGATTTAATCTGTTGTTTCAATATGCAATATACTCATTATACAGTTTTTATCATCCTAGAATCTAAATAAAAATCAGTCCAGTGTGAGCAGACTGTCCAATCAATGTAGTTTGACATCTATTTTTACTAGCAAGCCTTACAGAATATTACTTGTTACTCATACCCCACTCAAATCATAAGTCATAGTAATTGTCATGCTTACTATTCTCTAGCTTTGTCTTTGTGCAGTTTGTGCATGTCACAGCATTGCTGCAGGGACCTCACTCATCAGTCACCATCTACATTTACAATAGTTTTGATTTAGTAGGTATTCTATAGATTTTCAAGACCTCAAATCATACCATTCTATTCCCAAATAGCCATCAAGCCTCTGCTCTCTATTTCCCTTTCAATTTCTGTGTCTGCTACAAGAGCTACAAAAATTTTGTGGTACTCTTGATGTAATTACAATGCAGTTTTAGAATTGGTTACCGAATTTTGAAAATGTGCCTCTTTGACTGATTGCCGCTGCTATTGCTTAACTAAAGCTACTCTTTTAACTTTGCTGAATTTGGTTACTGTACCGTTTAGTGAATGATATGTAAATTTGCACATTTGTGCCTTCAATTTAGCTAGACGAACTAGATTTGTTCGAGCAGAGAATAGTATTAGCATTACAAGTATTAGATGAACTGTAACCGATATTCCCCTTGTGATAGCATGCAATGCAAGTGGACTGCATCCTTATGATTTTGTTGGCAATGATATTAATTGCTTTCATATGTGTTTGATCAAATATTTGAAGGGACAAAATGATAGAGAAGGTACACAAGAACAAGACGTCGAACCAGAGATACTGCTAATTAAGTTATTAGATTGGATGGAAACAAAGTACTGGCAGATTGCGAGGGATATTTCTCTTATGCCGAGCTATTAAAATTGCATCGGGAAGACACAAAGCATTTCAATTATTGCACACGGACAAGAAATTGCATTTCAATTATATCCATCTTCTCCTTAATCTCCACCACCACCTGCATTTCCTGCTTCCTCCGCTGCACAATTAGGAATGAAAAAATAAAAATCAGCTTACAAAATCTCCTACTGTTAATGTGTATTACAATAATATGGAAACAAAAGAAAGTGACAGTTAAAAGTAACGTTTTATACCATCATCCATGGATGATCCAGGAGGGCGTGGTTTCCCCTTTGAGCAGCATTTGTCACATGGACCCCGGTAGTTTATCCCACAACACGGGTATCCGCACACGTATAGGAACTTTGGATCATCTTCTGCCTTCGTAATCTCCGTCAGTACCAGAGGGTCTGAGAAATGAAAAGGGTAGTGAGTGAAACCAAAATAGACGGAAGAGAAATAATCATCACTCTGTATTACATTTCATTTCTTCTACTGTAGCTATAGCCAACGATATTATTCAGAAAATCAAAATTAAAATCTTTCTCAATTGGTAACGCAATAAAATGATAAAATACAATTAAACTTTTAAATTATAAAGTCATAATAAAATAAACTTTAAACATAAATAAAAGGCGTGCATATTGATATTATTCAGGGTGCAAAAGTCTCTACTAGTAATTACAATTTCACGCGGGCCAATTCACTTGGACGAAATCTGGTCCGGCCCAGCAATAAGAATCTAAATCTTGGGGCCTGGTTTGGCAGTCGGCCTAATATTATTTATTTACTTTATATTTAATTGGTCTAGTGCTTCTCAAGTCAATTATATATGTAATGATCACTTAATTTGGAATCTATGGATTAAAGATGGTGTCTATGACGTTTGCCAACTTGTCTTCTGTACTCCAGTAAGATATGCAACACTAATTAACTTCAATGTTCAATACTACACAATGCTAAATTCGAAGTTGACGATCCAAGATCTAATGCAAATACAGATGATGAAAATAATGGTTTTGCTTTTTTTTTTTTAAAAAAAAAAATTAATATTTACTCGAAAGTTTATACTTTGTCAACTTAATATATATATATGTATATATATATACACATAACATAGTAATACTAATTTCCAAACAAATCTGAATAAAATAAAATAAAATAATTGAAGATTAAGCCAGTATTTGGTATAATATCATCTGCTTTTCCAAGCATTCCTTAATTTATTTCTAAATCTTATGAGAATTATCTTCATTCTTTTATTATTGTTATTTTTAGATTCTAACTATAAACTACGAAATAATGATAAAGTATTCAAAAGTTATATGGAGGGTATGTATTAAATATTCGGCCTAAAAATATTTAAACAATCAACAATAATTATTTATTAGAATATAAACATAATGATAAAGAAATTTTAATTTTATAAAATTAAAGTGTAAATACTTATTTAAGATAGAGAAATAAGTTGAGGTATTAGATCATTGTTTTGTTAGGTGTTTTTTTTTTAAGTTTTGAAATTATATACATTAGAAATGATATTTTTCAAGAGATAAATTACTTTTATAATTAAGATGAGAGAGAACTAATCACATTAATATTAATATTTACTAGTAGGGATTGAATCAAATCCCGTAGGAGGAAAGGAAAATACTCAACCGAACGTAGCAGCAGATCGTGTGTTCTTGTTGGCTTGTTTTTACTATGCCGTCTCTAGTTTTATTTATTTATTATTATTATTTTTTTATTTCAAGAAGTCTTTACGTTATTTAGACCTTTAACATATTGAACAAATCAAATTCACAAATCCGAATAACAGAAATTAATGAGGAACAAACACAGACAAAGATCACGGTAGGCACATGCAAGCAATGCAGCAGTGGAATGATGACGGAGGACAACGAGTTGTTTTCACAAATTTCACAGCCGATTGATTGCTACAATCATCCGCTGTGGTTTCAAAATTATATCTTATAATTGGGAAAGCGAGTAATTCTATGATTTTCAAGACACGAGACTAAAGTTGCGATACAATAATAATAAAAAATAATAATAATAATGAGATTTTTATTATTAGTATCCCCAAAGCAGCTATGGGTCTGTGAAACCTATTTGGCGTCTGTGGTATTCTTTTTTGTTTTTTTTTTTAAAACATGTCTGTAGCATTCACAAATAATAACCGTGAATTAATGCTCAAAGTTATATATAATACTAGGGAAAACGAGTAACCGTGTGGTTTCAAAAAACGAGACTAGGTCACTAGGGCTTTGCTATGATGATAATATTAATAAATAAATAATTTTTATTTTTTCTTCCACACTTCTCTAAAAATATTCCAGTTTAAAAAATTAAAAATAAACTCTTTTTTTTCAGATTTTACTTTTATAATTTTATTATTTTATATAAAAATAATATATAAAATATTGTAAATTTAAAATTAATGAAATCATTTACTTCTGAGTTAAGGTAACTTTTTTATAAAGATGTTCATCATCATTTCACGATCAATTAAACCATAAGAAATTATGCTAAAAATAATGATAAATATATATATGGATTTTGAGTTTATAAAATACTAAAGAGAGAAAGAAGGATTTTCTAAATCTCTGGAAAATATATATATATATAATCTAATTACTTATGCGTTAGTTGTTATACAAATTTTAATTTTACTTAATAACTTTAATTAAGGATAGAATTATTATTAACAAAAGAACTGTTAAAAACTTAAAATGTAGTGTAAAAAGAAATTTTGTGGATTGTTAATAATAATAATAAGAAGAAGAAGAAGAAGAAGAAGGAGACCGAAAAATGAGATATAAGAAGACGATGAGTTTATTATACAAACCTTTTTGAGCAGTGACGGGTGCTGGTGCTGGTGGGAGCGGGTACTTAGCTTCGTCTTCCGGCTTGATCACGTTCTCTGTGAGTATCAGAGGGATGAGTAGGAGGAGAAGTGGAAACAAAAGTGAGAGAAGAAAAACCACCCTCATTTTGTTGATGAAACAGTACAAGACTTTTTGAAGACAGTTTCAGCAAGGATTGCTATTCTTAAGAGGTCTATATATTGAAATATTGGGCCTTTCAAAGACAAAAAAAAAAAAAAAAAGGGTGTAAATATTGGGCACCAGACCCGAAGAGAGATATCAAATCTAAAAGACAAATAAATATTAAAATATGTTGCCTAGCCTAGAGAGATTTCCGTGGGCGATGCCAAACTTTGCGTGAGGGGCGGATGGGTGGTGTCTGCCACGTCCCTCCTCCATTCACACCTGACTCCGGTGTGGTGTGGAGAAGAGACGTGGCAGTAAAATTACTATCAATCTGGCATTCCCGATATCGATAAAATGAACTTTGGAACTTCACCCATGACGTATTTTTCAGCTTTTCCCGATAACGCTGAGTAAATAACTTTTTTTATATAAATTTTTTATTCGATATAAAATATATGTATTTTTATATCTAATATAATTATTAGAGACCAAATATATATGCATCCATTTTTTTTAACAACCGTTATAAAATATATATCTCACTCTTTTCTTTTTTTTTGTATGTTTTATAATTAAAAAATAATAATAAGATAAATTTTTATATTTTTAATTTATTGGAAAATGTGAAAAATCCGAAGCAGTATTTTTATGGAAGTTTTTCAATTATGAAAGCCATTTTCATTTCTTTTTCCTTCATAAACTACATATTTAAATTAGATAATTATTAAAAAGTTTTTTCTTTAATCTCACTAAAGTATCTCTAATACTATTATACATTTTTTAATTTCTATTTATGACACATCAATAATTTTATTTTAATATGAATTCACTTCGACAAAAAAAATATAGAAATATATATTCTCTTCTCCAATATAATTATTTAAAATAAAATATGTATCAACCTTTTAATCAATCGGTATAAAATATTTTTTTTTTCTTTTGATTTTATATTTTATAATTAAGAAAAGAATGAGGTAAATTTCACTATTTTTAATTGATTAGAGATAGTGAAAAATCATAACCAACATTTTAAAAAGAATTCACAATCTTCATATTTTTTAAATTTGTTTACCACATGAATTTTATATTTAGGTTAAATAATTTGATTGAAAAATTTTTTCTAATTTTTCTATCTTACTATATATCTATTCTATGTAATTGGATTGAAGACGCTCTTAGCTAATCTATCTGGAGATAAGAAATTGAATTCAACTGGATGATTGCATGAGATGCTCCCATATTATGATCGCGTTAATTTCTAGGTGTTCTAATTTTCCAAAGAGAGAAAAAAAGGTGGCGGATTTATTGGAATACCTGATATCATATGACGTGGCAACCTCTGAACCTAATGTCTAGTTTGATGCATGTCAGTGTGAGGACAAAAAACAGAAATTATAATTTAATTTAATATCAACTGCAACAGAGGCCAAGGCGGCAGTACGTTGGCAGTGACGATGGATGGTTGCTTTCTGGATATTATTGTCATTTCAAGTTCCAACTCTCCGTATCCAAAAACGATGTTTTGAGCAGATAGAAAAGAGCCTTTCGTAGAAATATAATTATAAGAATATCAAAAAATATATATTTTTTTTATATGAAAAGAATGGTTTTCTTTTCTTTTTTTTATTTTTGTTCTTCCTGTTCTTCCTCTGCAAAATGCGGAAGTTACACGTCAACAATTTAGACTCCTGATAAGAGAGACATTCTGTATTAATCAGTGTTTCAATTCTCCTTGTAGAAATTAGAGTCGGCCACCGACTTAAATTCTTGATTAATTTGTTCCTAAAACTACTATTTTGTACACGCGCATGATAAATGATTGGTTTTTTTCTTTTTTCTTTTTTTTTTTAGTTACAGTTGTCTGGTTTTTTCTGTAACTTGACTGATTTGTTTTTGTTATGGGTGTAGTGAAAGTTGTCATTTTTCATTCTCATTTTTCGGTGATTGCTTCAGAGGTGGGAGTGGTGGCCCCCCGCTGGGTTGTGGGGTCGAGGCCACGTGGAGGCATTTGATAGTTGGTAGGTGTGGGCTAAGGGAGATAACTGTTGAGGATATGAAGATGTGAAATTTTGATAGAGAAGCTCAGTTGCATGCTTTTGATCATTAGACTTCTAAAATCGCTGCTGTTGTGCCTTGTAGGACCAACCGTGGTCAGTTCAATGAGCAGCTGTGGCTTAATTCTAAGGTAAAATGTTGTTCTATTTGAAAGTTTTGTTCTTGTTTGGACTTGGATAGCTTTCCTAAATTGCTTAATTCAGAATTAATTCAAATCATCAAATAAAAACTCTTAATATTAGATACAATCGTCTTTATGATCGATAGCATAAGCTATTCAATCTTCAGGGACAAGCATCACAACCAGATCAAATTGTTTTCCAAGTTATATGTAGTTGGGTCAAATTGTTTTTTGAGATCAAACCTAGTTGCTTCATCAGTCGGGTTTAATTAGGTCATTAAACTCGATTGTTGACGAAGATGACCATTGTTCTTCTTCTTCATCAGCAATTGGGTTTAATGAATTCATTAAAACAGGTTTGATGAATTAACTAGGTTTGTTGAAGCTATTAAAATCGAATTCAATGTGGAAGACGACTGTTTGCCGTTTCCGATCAATTTTAATGCCCTATTAAACTTGGTTTCGTGTAGCAATTGGGGTTTATGAGGCTATTATACACGAAACCGAACTTAATGAGGTCATTAAACTTGGTCAATGTCAAAAACAACGAAATGCAATCTCACCACAATCCTAATTTTAAACCTATTTCACAACCAATCAACATAATTTAACCCTAAACATCAAAACCGAACAACCAAAACACAAAATCAACTTAAAAAAATCACAAAACAACTCAAAAATTCACAAATAACTCAAAAAATTGCATGAGGACAGCGTACCGTTCATGGAGGACGACAACGATGTCGTCGGCGGTGGTCGGCTATGGCTCAATAATAAGGTGATTCTAAGGTGATTTAGTAATGTTGTTTTCTTTGAAAGTTTTGTTCTCGTTTGGACTTGGATAGCTTTCAGTGATTGCTTGCTCTGTATTTGTGAGAATTTGAACTTTTTTCCTTTTTGAAAATTGAACATTTTGATGTTTCTTTTATGGTAAATAGGATGTTGGATTGATTGTTACACTGTGAGAAACCGATGTAATGGATATTTATGGAGTGGAGTTGACGATTGATTGAAGAAGTTTTGTTTTTCAATTGACTTCCAAAATTGCTGCTGATGTGCCTAGTGGGTCCAATCTTGCTTGCTACGCTCAATTCTAAGTTGACCCAGTATTGGTAATGTTGTTCCCTTTGAAAGTTTTCTTCTTGTTTGGACTTGCATAGCTTTCATTGACAGCTCTCTATTTGCGTCCCAAAAATGGACATTTTGAACTTTTTTTTTTTTTAGGCACATTTTCAAAATTTTGATGCTTATTTATGCTATATAGTATACTGGAGTTATTGTTAAAATAAAAGCATATCATCACATAGTCCATCTTACTTTTGAATATAGCGACCAGATCAAGGTGCAGTGACTGCTTGTGAGACCGGGGCACATTCTATTGGTGATGGTGCTAGGTTGATCCAGTTTGAAGATTCAGATATTATGGTGTTTTGGACTTCTCATGCACAAAGGTAAATTAGGTATTTTCAACCAGGTTGATTCATAGGGGTGGGCATTTTTAACCCAATCCGACAGACCCGACGCTTTTTGGTCGGGTTGGTTCGGGTTCAATTTTAGAACCCAAGCCGACCCGACCGTGTATACAGAATGACATGAATCTCTATCCGCTCCGCTTTCATTTCCGCCCATTTTTCTCACATTTCTCTCCCCTGCCGCCGCTCCACTGCGTCTGCCGCTCCTCATTTTTCTTCATCCACTCCATCTACCGCCGGTCGACGCCGGTATTCACCCTCAACCTCCAGTATTCATTCACTCCATCTTCTTTCTCTTTTTTAGACCCTCTGTCGCCGCTCGACGCCGCTTCACAGGTATCTGTTCTCCTACTTATTAAGTTGATTTCGTGTAAATTGAGATTTCTTTTTTCCTTCGATTATATTATATGGTTGCTTGATTTTTTTTTTTTTTTTTTTGAGTTAATGTGTTTTATATTGCTTTTGACTGGTTTAATCCATAAGTGGTTCGATGTGATTATGTTGATCTGGGTTGTTCTCAATCGGTCGAAGCTTTATCATGTTTGATCTGGGTTGATTTCTTGTGCACTGATCGTGTTTCCTAGTTAAAGCTTTCTTTTCTTTTTTTTTTTTTCACTGATAAGTTTTGATTTTGAGGTTTTGATATGAGGTTGGATTTGTTTGTATGGTTTTTTGTTTTTTTGTTTTTTTTGTGCTTCTGGTTTTGATGATGGGTTTTGTGTGTGTGGCTTTGTTGTTGAGAGAGCAAAAAGGAAGCTTTTTTAGGGTTGAATTTGGTGCATTAACGTCTTTTCTGGTGGATTTTTTGTAGGAGAATGCATGTGAACAAATGTGGGTTTTTGAATTTGGTTGATGAGTTTATGTGGGTTTGATTGGCTTGCATGGTTTTTGCTTCTGGTTTTGATCATGGGTTTGTGTGTGTCTTTGTTGTTGAGAGAAAAAAAAGGAAGCTTTTTTAGGGTTGAGTTTGGTGCATTGATGTACTTTTTGGTGGATTTTTTGTAGGAGAATGCATGTAGACAAATGGGGGTTTTTGAATTTGGTTGATGAGTTTATGTGGGTTTTGAATTTTTTATGATGTTTTTGGTTTTGATCTAACAGTGATGGAATCATCAAACATGGATATAGACATGACTTGACTAGTGTCTGCTGATCCTCTTGCATCTGCCAGAAGGTTGTTTGTTTTTTTGGTGCTTGTGCTTTTGTGTCAATCAGTTTATTGATGTTTGTTTGATGATTGGATTCATTGTATTTGTGAGGTTTTTGCAGTTATCAGCTGGAAGCATTGGATATGGCTATTAAGAATAATACTGATGTGTTTCTGGAAACTGGGTCTGGCAAGACACTTATAGCAATCATGCTTCTATGAAGCTACGCATATCTTCTTCGAAATCCATCACCTTATGTTGCTTGCTTTTTGTTCTTCAACTAATTGCCAACCCGATCAATTCAACCCAACCTAACCTGACTATTATTGGGTTGGGTTGAAGAATTGATTTGGTTTTCCAACCCAAACCAACCTGAACCCGAAAACACCCACCCCTAGTTGATTTTCTTTGCAAAGCTAGTGGTCAATACCCTTGCACTGCTCAAGATAGTGAACATAGTTAGACTTTACAGCCTGTTCATGGTGGTTACTCATAATATAAAATTGATTCTGTAATCATAAAGTTGTTTGCCATCATGATCATTCTTTCTTGTCATTATTCACACAGGACTAACATAATCTGGAGAGTAAGATATTAAAAATCAATCCTGGGTATGAGTCTTTTGTGTTAGGGTATGGTTTTGTATAGCATCTACTCTATATTCATTTTCAATCAAGCTTAACATGATTATGCCAAATGATGCCTCCTTTGCATCAGCTCTTATGGTCCTGTTAGAAGCACTATTTATAGGGTGTCTCTGATTAATAATTCTGAAAGAGCAGCTGTTGGAGCTAATTTTCAACTTCTATTGATACGGTAAGTGAAAAACCTGGTCATTGCAAGTATGTTTGTTAGAAGCACTGTTTATATGGTGTCCCTAAGTAATTATTCCAGTTAGATACTTTAGAGTCATTCTCATAGTTTTGGAGTTTGATCTTTCTCTATATTTGGTTGTGTACATATAGTCATAAATGCGAAATCAGTTTGGAATCCACAATAATGTAAGCTTTCGTGTCTCCAGACAAGCGTTGCAGTGAAGAACAGCATGTTTGAGGCCCGTTCAATGTGGTCTTTATGGTAATAAATTCTATACTCTGGCTTGCGTTCATTTCCCTTATACTTAAAATCATTGTATGTTTTAACTATTATTCTTTTTTTCATTAGGTGATTATTCTCTCCCTCACATTAGTAAACCGCTGTGTCCTTGTGCAGAGTATGACTTGTCACTTATGCCCCATTCAAACAGTAAGTCATTGTAAAAATCGTGCTCACTATTCTCTAGCTTTGCCCTTGTTCTGTTTGTGCATGTCACATCTCTGCGGGGACCTCACTGATCTGTCCCCACCTACATTTGCGATGGTTTTGGTTTAGGAGGTAGGCTTTAGATTTCCAGACCTCAAAGTCACACAGTTCCTACTAAATGACGATCAAGCCTCCACTCTCTATTTCCCTTCAATTTATATGTCTACTGTAAAGGCTACAAAAGTTTACTGGGTACTCCTGATATGATTTACAATGCAGTTTTAGAATTGCTTGCCACATTCTGAAAATGTGCCTCACTTACAGATTGCTGCTATTGCTTGCCTATCGGTACTCTTTTAACTTGCAGAATTTGGTTACTATTCTGTTTAGAGTATGATTTCTATAACTGCATATTTGTGCCTCCACTTTAGCTGGAAGAACTAGAATTGTTTGAGCAGAGAATGGTATCAGCATTAGAAGGATGAGATGTATATCCCTGTAACTCTTATCTCCCTTGTACTACCAAGAAAGTGGACCACATCCTTATGACTTTAGTAGCAATGGTATTAATTCCCATTGTATACGATTTATTAAATATTCAAAAGAACGGAATGATAAAGAAGATACACAAAAACAAGACGTTGAACAAGAGAAACTGCTATTAAGTTAATTGGATGGAAACTAAAATAGTTGGAGAGAGAAAATTTCTTCAAAGAACCTAAGTCAAACTTATATGATTACAGCAAATTTATATGTACATATATGAGGTGGTTGTTCAAAGTCAATTCATGGATAAAAAAAACATATAAAAAAGGACGAGGTAAAAAGTCAAAACAAAACAACAAACTTTAAAATATTACAAACAACAAAAGATAGTGAAAATTGCATTTCAATTTATGTCCATAGCCTCGTACGGGTCCATAGCCACCACCTCCATTTGCTGCCTCTTCCAACGCGGATCGAAAAAAAAGAAAAAAGGTCAGCTTACAAAATCTCCTAATGTTAATGTGAATGATAATAATCTGGAAACAAAAGAAAGTGAAAATTGAAAGTAATGGTCTTGACCATCAATCATGGGGTCCTTTTGAGCAGCACGTGGAGCATGGAGCAATGCAGCACGGGGGCCCGCACTTGACCAGAAGCTTCGAATCATCTTCGGCCTTCGTCTCCGCTGTCAGTACAGCAGAACGTCAGAGGGGTGCAAAGGACAGTGTGTGAAACCAAAAGCGGTAGCTTTAAGTGTTCGGTAAATTTATTTGAACTTAATTTTACTAGTATTAAAGTTAGTATAATTCACGAATAACGGTAGACTTAAAAATTCATTTTTATAAATTGATGCAAATCTTAATATTTGTACTCATTTTAATGTAATTTTTTTTCTTGAAATTTTTACAAGTTGTTATATATATATATATATTTTTTTTTTTTTGCTTTTGAAAAGGTAGAAAAATCTGTTTAGGAAAATTGTCAAAATATATATGCACCTCAAATCATCACCTCTTGATCATCTGTTAACGTTAAGCCACTTGATCATCTGTTAAGCCACTTGATCATTGATATTCCTTACAGAAATGAAAATCCATTTAAAGCGTCTTACTGAAACAGAAATGAAGCTCTGCGAGGACGACGACAAAATTTTACTGAACGAAGTTTTGATATTCATCACCAGATCCACTTGAGGGCTTACTAGGCCGTATCCCGTGTAGCCCTCCAAAAATCATTAATATACATGTATTTCTTTTTATTTAAAACGTTTATATGTATATAAAGTTTTTTTTTTTTTTTTTTGAATATCAGAATTTGGTGATGAAAATCAAAATTTACTGAAACAGAAATGATGCGTTTTCCTCTTCGAATGGATTTTGTTTGGCCCAGTAAATCATACTTGAAGCAGGCTTGCGAGGACGACAATGCCGTGCATTTGGTGATGGAAATTTCAGAAATGAAGCGTTTACTCTTCGAATGGATTTTGTTTATCTTCGATCAGATTGTCGCGAGAGATCATCACAGAGAGAGAGCTGCTGCTGTCGTCACCAGGACAATCGTGGAGGTCGTCCAGCTGTGTCACAAGCATGGTGTGATTCACAGGGACTTGAAGTCGGAGAATATTTGGCTTCCTAATAAGGAGAATCCGGTTGAAATTTAAGGGGTAATGCAGGAAATTTAATAATAATTTAAGGATAATATCGAAAATTTAAAAATAAGTAAATGTTGGGGTGTACGTACAATTTGAAAGGGGTGAAAATATCGTCACTCCGTAAACAATAATTTAAGTGATGTAACTTTGTTGGTACTCAAAAATCGATACGAAGACAAACTCCCCTGCAAAAAGCACTCCTACCTAAGAATGTTGTGTTAGGAGTATGGTTTTTTATAGCATTTATTTTATATGGATTTTCAATTAAGCCTAATGTGATTATTTGAAAGATTGCTTACTTTGCATCAGCTTATATCTCCTGTAGTAGAACCCGAAATTGGCAACCATCTCTGTCCTCTTCTAATAACTATCATGCTCTTAAGAAACATAGAATGTCTTTGTCATGAATTTTTTTTTTGTAATCCAATTTACATGTATTGCTACTTTTTTTTGAAGGACAATGGTCATTTAGTTTTCTTACTAACCATGTAAATTTTGGATGGCGTTTGCTTTTGCAATTACATTTACATTTCAAGATGCCGTTGGTCATCTTCTTGGAGCAGCTGGTGCTGTTGAAGCAGTATTTCCAGTTTTACCAATAAATATGAGCAATATACGTATTATTATTGGCTTTCGTATTGTCATATTAAAGCATATTTGCAATAAGCATGAAGATAGAGTCAGACTTTAGCGTCGAAAAGTTTTACATAGAAATACACTAAGGGCAAGAATTGGCTTGTGGTCGACACACGTTGCCCACTCTTATGACCTTGGTGACCGTGTGTCCAAACTTACTAAGTCCCACAAAACTATTGTGGGCATTCTCCTCACAATTTGTGTGCTCCTTTATTATGAGTTGGTCTCTCTCGTTCTTAGAAGTTGACCCTTAGGTCATACTACATCCTCGTTGTATCTTGAATTGGTCTCAGTCATTAAAAAATAAAAAATAAAAATAAAAATAAAAAAATACACCAGGGCCAATTGAAACCTGCTCTAGATAGGGCTGATGGTAAGAGTTAGGCCTCATAAAAATGTTTAAACTTGGCCCATACCTAGCCTTCAAGCTCAGTTGGGTCTTAAAATTTTAGGTTTGATGTGGCCAACCCAATTGGGCTTTTAAATTTTTGTGTTTCCAAACACAACCCTTCTCTCTCCTCGTCTTAGTTTCAGTTCCCATGTGATGTGAACAAACAAATATGCTGCTCCACTGCTAACCCACTGCCCCTACTTCTAAAACCAGACACATAATCGCTAGCTGCTATCCATCCAACACGTCCCAGTCTCCCTCTATTCGAGATGAGATAGAGATCCCATGCTTTCTAGTGTAAGGTGTCCTTGGTTCTCTTTCTTAACAATTTATTCCTAATTCATTGTTAAAAATTCCCGATTTATTTAACAAAATAATTTCAATAAAATTTATTTATAAATATATAATACAATAAAATTAAGCAAATCATATTTTTCATATTAGAAGAGTTCTAAATATTTGTTGTAGTCCAAACCGTCCTACGAAGAATCTAGATACCTTCGAACCCTTTCAAATGGTGTTTGGGATGGTGAGTTGCACTTCTTTGTATTATACCTTTCATTTAGATTTTGTTGAACAATATTTGGACTCAATCACTAAAATACCCATGATGATTATTTGCCTTTCAATGATTTAAAAATCAGGTCTCTCATATCTATGCCAAGTTACTGGAGGCTTGAAAAATGTTCTGTATATTAAACCATTTTAAGTTATTTGATTTATCTATTCCCATTGATCTCTTTTACATTTACCCTTTTCTTTCTTGAATTGTCCAAGATTTTCATATCATAGTTACAGAGAAAATCAGAGTTGTTATTCTATGTCTAAAAAATAAAATAAAATTAGAGGTGTTGGTCATTACTATTGATGTGAATGTTTTAAATTTTTCTTTTCATCTCTTATTTTCTTTTGATTTCTTATGCGAATTGCCTAACATATAGAGCTAAATGCAGCTTCAAGTCTTTTTGCCTATTGCCAAAAAAAAAAAAAAAAAATCATTATCTATAGTACATCATTTATAATACTGTAATTGTGTTGGTAATTGTGGTAGGTAAATTGGCATCACTTTTATTGTTATGTTGCTGTGATAGTGGAAAAGATACAATTGATGCCAGTTAGAATTTATTTTTCAATAAATGAGAACACTAAATCTCTTTATTTAAATACAAATTAGGCATATGATAGTAAGTGTGTGATTCACAGTTGATAATACAATGAAAAAGGGATAATAACATTCTTATATTTCCTTAAATCTCTAATTAGATTGTGTTCTTAAATGTTTTTATACATTTGATTCACGGATGTCTACCACTTTCATGAACAAATATTGTTGAAATTCCTACAGGATAAGACTATCAAAGACAAATCTTGTATAATACTCTAATAAAAGATATCTACCTTTACTAACTAATTCCTGGATGTAAGCGTGAGTGATTTGAGAATTATTAAGTACTGCACAAGCCCGAGACAAGTTTTCTGTATGTTTATAGTACTTCTAAAGGACCTTTTTTGTTCATGTACTAAAGAATTTTAGAAGATAAAAAATGATGTGGACATTTATTCCAAGCACAACCCAAGAGTAACTAATTGGCAGGCAGTAAACGTAACTCAGAAAGCAAAACCAAGATCCAGTTTAGAGCCAATCACCCTTCTATTATGTCATTTCAATAGTAGATTTCAAAAATTAAATGCCCAACTGCACATTTGAGTTCTCTTTTAGTTCAGATGCAGTAGCATCTGCAGCAGTTAAAGAATCAAACAAAAGCATGGAAAAAAGCAGTCCCCTTGCCTTTGAAAAGAGACAAAAACATCACAATAATGATAAAGACTGAGAGAGGAACTCTGACATTAGGAGAGGAACTCTGTTGAGAGTGAAAATGATACGGGCCGTAACCAAAAAAATGTCTTACAAATTTTCCCACCAAATTTTGTATACTCAAATATTCATCACGGGCAAGTTTTGTGCTCTCTGATAAAATATATCCACCACAGACAAATTTTGTGCTCTCTAATTAAATACACGAGTTGCTTCTATGCTCTTAATCAAGTACCTATCATGGGTTATGATGGCTACCAAACATCCATCATGGGCCATCAAAAACCCGTGATAGAGACTTTTAAATGGACATATTTATCATATTTATTAATATATCATTTGAGTCAGTACTAACTAGACTGTAATAGTAAATAAAATTTGTTATCATTAAGAAGCGAAGAAAATTGAAAATCCTAACAAATAACACAAAACATGATTTTTTCAAAACTAATATAAGAAAACAGAAGGAATTGATTTTGTTTTTAAAAAAAATCAAATAATTTACGAACAAATTAGTTTATAAAACCCACATTTTCTTATAGTGCTAGAACAAAGGAAAGAGAACTCATGAAGAAAAGACCTGATTAATTTCTCTATAAATTGAACTGCGAGCCATTTGAGATTTTTAGTTATGTATAATCATGTAATCTATTGTTGAATTTTCTCATAATGCTTATGGTGGACCTTCAATATACATATATATATATTTGCATTTAATGTAAAAGACATATAAATAAATAAGCACGTGAGTTAGCTTAATTAAAAGAGTATTTTTCCTAGCCGCCAAAACCTTTTCGTTGTCTAACTAATTTATTATCCATTCAAAGCCAAATAATTTAACTGAAGAATATCAATAAATCCAATAATTTATACAACTATCAACCTCCACGAGTTAAACAATTTATTACATTATATTTGTATGTTTTTCCGATAATCTGAATTATAAGCAAGCTCAGAAAAAATATTATCACACGTTTTTTATTTTATATGTCAGTGGAGACTGGCAAAAATGATCTCATAAATTAGTGCAATTATTTTTAGCCACAAGCAATCGTTTTTATACCTTTAACCATACTTCATAATTTCATTTCACCCTATAGCCGTATGTTTAACAAAATACCACCTCTCCTAATATTCTTCATTTACCTATCATCTCTTCTTTAGTACTTTCTCTTTCTAGAAAAATTTTTCTGCAACGTCTATCTCTGAAAAACAATATTTATCCCTAACATCAATAGCATTGAGAATGAATTTGTGTGAGACATGTAACTAAAGGAAGTTTTCTATTTTCAACCTAATTTTCATCATAAATTTATAACATGAAACATGTTTTCCTAAAATAAAACATCTAAAGCTAGCTAACATGAATTATCTAACCTAACATTAATTATCTAAAGCTAACATTGAATATAATTTCCCCAACACATGAAACAGATTTTTCTCCTAACATGAAAAATCTTTTCATTAACATGACACTTTTCCTCCTAACATGAAACATATTTTATCTATAAAACATATTTTTCCTAACATGAAACAACTTACCGATAAAATATATTTTTCTTAACATGAAACATCTAATACTAACATAATACATAATTAACTAAAATTGAACTAATAGCCTTAATTTGAAACATTTTTCGTTAACATAAAACATCTAACTCTAACAGAAAACATTTTTTATTAATGTGAAACATTTAACTCTACCATGAAATAACATTCCTAATATGAAAAATTTGTGTTGTGATTATTATTATTATTATTATTTTACGTTTATTTCAGAACATACGACAAGTAGTACGTTGGTAATAAACTATAGACGGCAATATGTGGTTGGTAGTCTTTTTGTAGAGTTGGTGGAAAATGACTTGTCATACAATAATTTAAAGGACATATATGTCATGCAACAGTTGTTGACCTAGAAGCTCGTCCTTCTACTCAACTTGACTACGTGAGTGCCGACGATGCAAAAGGCTTAGCCATAAGACTCTAACATGCCCGGTCTACTACCTATCGTGGAGGTTGAGTGAATCCTAGCCATAACTTGTCAAACAAATTGTTTTAGGTCCCACGAATCAATCACATTCACATTTAATTCAATACTCTTAGGAATTTGGTTCTACTTAGAAAGAAAAAAAGCTGTAAATTTGCTTCAGATATATTTATTGGATCAACTTTTCTTAAAGGCATAATCTGATTAGTTAGATTTCTTGCAAATCTTATTAATTTTATGCACCAACATTTTGGAGCTTTCAATGATTTTTTAAAATATTTTGGTTATAGTAACCAATAGTTAAATGACCCTAATATGTATATGAGCAATGAGAACAAAAGATAAATATTAAATGTAACAAGATTTGAAGGATAATAAGAGAATAAATTTCTTTTAAATTATGATATGGGTTAGGAAAAACTTGTTGTGTTACTTATTACGTACACATCTTATTAATTACATCTACAAAACAACACTTTTGGGATAAGTAACAACAGTACATCAAATGGAGAGAAATTTATTTATTTATTTTATTATTAAATTATAAATTCTCTCATCAAATATGTTATTTTAGGAGTGTGTCAAACTTTTTCGGTCCTTATATTAGTAGATAATAAGAGAATATATATATATATATATATATATTTTTTTTAAACTTAAGTTATGGGGTAATGCGAAAGCAAAATATTTGAATATGTTATTTTCTCTTTCTAGATGAAACTTGACTTAGGAAAGACTAAGGCAAAGTTTCTATCGATTTCTAGATGAAACTTGACTTAGGAAAGACTAAGGCAAAGTTTCTAACTTATGATATGGGTAGAAAACTTATTTTCCTATTTTCCAAGTTATAGTACATCCAAAAAACAACATTTTTTTGTGGACAAATAATGTTAATATCGAAGATTCCACTATCAAATATGATATCTTTTGAATATGTCAAACTGTTTCATATCCTGGCATTAGGGACAAGGTGAGACAAAGAGAGAAAGTTTGTGGGTTCAATGGTCTATTAATTATAATACCCGGTAAATTCATCAGAAAATCTAGTATATAAACTGGAGGAAACCTAATAAATGTGGATCAAAATCCTGGACAATTTCACAAAACACAAGTAAATATATGAAAGATCAACAGGTTTTGAGTTTCTCAATTATAACTAATAAAAAAAATGCGACTTTAAAACACCTATTAGACACCCTAAGATATCATACGTGATATTCAATACTGAGATTACAATAAAATCGTATTGACATTTTTTTGCAAACAGAAAAGTTAAATGAAAAAATAAATCATGGAAAGAAGAAACCAAAAAATCATTATCTTGCCTCATGAGATTTTCAACTAAAGAAAGTTCGAGTAGACAAGCCTCATATATTTGCCTTCATGGTCAGAAATTTTTCACTATTGTAGTTGGTAAGATGGCTATTTTGTACTTATTATTGATTTCTCTATCACTTTTAAAGAAAACTTATGATATACGATAGAAAAAAATTCTATACCGTGTCGTAAGTTTAACGAAAACATTGTTCTTTTACTTTCTTCCAAGCCCAATACCTTGATTTTGATGAAAACTTTTTTCACCTCATACAGAGTCATTTGTATTTCCTTTGTTCTTGTAGTCTACAGGAGCATGGATGATACTGAAACTTGCGTGTATACGAAGTACCTGGAACTCATTGCTCTTAGTCTTTCTTTTTTCGCTTGTATCTATAATCTATGTGAAAGAAGTTTCTTGAATTTTTAATGGTTGGCATATGCAGCAGTTCATCTGAAAGGGAGAGAGATGGGTTTGATGATAACAAGATAGTACTTAATCACTTTCTTCCTCAGGTTTGAGTCATGCGAATACTTTATCATTATTATACGTTTCAGGTGTTTCTCTTAAATGAATTTTATGTTGAATAGATTTGAAATTGTTTGATGTATTTGCGGTTTTTCCATTTCATTGGTGCATGAACTCTCAAAGTGAAGCCATGTATTATATCATAGCTGTCCTTCTATTTCCCTTTTATGTACTCATTTTCGTTTCTTTCATGCTTTTGAACTCCAATTGAATAATTTATAGTTCTAGTCCTCTTTGTTTTGTACTGATTTTATTGTGTTTGTGTTTCTTGTTCTATACTGTTTTAATAGATGGAGTTGGATCTTGTGAATTGTGATGAGAATACTACTGAAGAAACATCTCTGCAACAGTTACGTAGTTTGGATTCTCCTGATTTAAGTGACCTATTTGGAGAGCAACAGGTGAATCCTCGAATTTGGTACTAGAGGCACCTACATTGCTTGACCAACAAAATATGCTTACATATTAGGACTTAATATAGTTTTCTAAGTGATGACACATGATTAGAATGTAGATAATTTTTAGGGTTCATATTTTGTATTAGGATTTGCTACTATTACATATGAATATTTTAGAATTTTTATTATTACAAATTTTATTACGTTCAATAATATATGAAAGCTTTAAAAACTTTATAAGTTTTATATATTTTCCAAATCATTATTAAAGTGTTATCGGACTAGTTACCTATATTAAAAAATTTATACTAAAATAATAAATATATTACCTAACAACAGATACAACACGTGTATAATAATTTTTTAATTAGGGACAAAATTAGTTTTAAACAAAATTATTACTAGTTCTTTTATCACAGATATTACCTGTTTTCACTATAATAACTATTACGGGCACCTCCCGTGGTAATTAATTTATTTAGTACAAATAATAATCATTCTTATTAATGTTTTTATTACAGAAATTACCTATCTTCAATATAAAAACCATTACTGGTACCTTGCATGGTGATTATGTTACTTAATATAGGTGTTATCCATTCTCATTAATATTTTTAGCATGAGCTTTGCTCATACTCATTTATATTTTTAGCACGGGTTTTGCTCGCACAGACTTTTACTCGTAGTCCAAAAGTGTTGTTTACCATCACACATTTATACATCGCATATGCCTGCCCGTGCTCTGCTCATGCTAGTTAGACAGCTATAATGGGCAGTACCCGTGATTAATAATCTCTTTTCTTGTATTGTAGGTTCTGTTATGGTTTTCATTAGGGATATGAACCCTCTATAAGTATCTGTTAATTAGTTAGTTAAATATTAAATTTGTTAAATTTTGGATTGAAAAAGAGTTTCGAGGTAAAATTTATTTTTTAGAGTTGAAGGCTAATTAAATCCATGTAGTCTGAAGAAGGTAAAGAGGCCAAAGAAACTGGAAGTTAAAAACAGTATGTCATATGCTATATCATTCTTGTGGGAAGTCTTTTAGTTTTAATAGGGTCATGTCTCTGCAAGACTTGTCACCAGTCCATTATATGTTTTAATATATATAAATATATATAAATTAATAAAACATATATGCTTATGAATAATAAATAATATCAATGAGCAGGTGCTATTCAAAGGGAATTCGCTCGTGAAGAAAGTGATATTGAACAGACCATCAAAGTTGAATAGCATCACATATAATATGGTAAGTTGTACTCCTTATGTATAGTCAAATTAACTGCTTACATATCTAAGAATCTGTATGTGGAAACATTAGTATATTGATGAGGAAACATATATCTCGTTGGCAGCAGATCTCTGAAATGACAAAGAAATTCAAAAATTATGAGCATGATTCTAAAGTCAGACTCGTGATTTTGAAGGTTAATATAAATTAGAAATCAAACTCTAATGATTGAACTTTTAAACGATTCAAATTGATCTATAAAGTAACATTTTACAATATTGTATCTTTCAAATTAGGGAAATGGGCGAGCTTTTTGTGCTGGAGGGGACGTAGTATCATGGCATAAGATAATGACTGCAGGTGATTGTGTAATTAATAATTAAAATTGAAACATTACATATACAATATTTTCTATCGAATTTTTTAGGTTCCAAAAATTTCAGTTTTGGATATTCATATTCGTTAAAAATAAAAGTTCATCATTTGAAGTGTTTAACTAATTTATTAGTAAGTATTGTTTGGTCTTCACTTGGAACTTGAGTAACGAGAAATGGTTTTGGGTATTTTATAGAATTTGAAAGGAGGAATCTCCTTCTTTGGCCTTATTCATGAATCCTCCCCTATTAATATGATCGATAATATACCAACAGAATGGACTGAAAAATATGCAGGACACTGGAGCTTTGGGGCAAGTATTTACAAGAAACTTCTCACCCTCGACTATTGGCTTGCTACTTATAAGAAGCCGCTGGTATACATAATCATGAAATGTTATTGCTGCTTTATAATTTATGCAAATGGTGTTGTACTAATGAATATAAACATTGTCACATAATCGATTGAAGGCTGCACTAATTGACGGAATTGTGATGGGAGGGGGTGCTGGACTCTCCGTGCATGCTAGGTTCAAGATTGTCACCGAGAATACTGTATGTCTCTATATCAATTGGGGTTTCCATTTGGGAACATATATAATATATATATAAAGTTTAAAAGAGTTTTGAACGGGCCGATGATCCTGGTTTATTTGTAGAAATTATTTCTGCAAAATTGAGACGACAATGACTACTTATTAGAGTTCTAATATTACAATATTAATTAACTTGGGTTGGGCAGGTGTTTGCTATGCCAGAAGCAGCAATAGGACATTTTCCTGATGTTGGTGCAGCATATTTCCTTTCTAAACTTCCCGGATATTTTGGTATCTCTTGTAACTTTATCAATTACAAATTGGAATTGTCTTTGATAATTAATCAATGAAGAGTAATGTTTCGGAATTCACTACTCGCTACTCGACCAGTGACCCAGCAAGTAGTGAGTATTTACTCAATTTGACCGTCAGTCAAACTTGTAAAAATATAAAAAAAATAAAATAAAAATAAAAATTTAAGGATCAAAACACAATCATATGACAACAAAACATCATAAAATTATCTCATATAATTTTAAAAGCAATTTTAGCATAGTACTTGCTGAGTTAAGCTGGGTTGAGTACTCACCAAGCTAACTGAGTACTCGTCGAGTAAAACTTACCTAGATCGAGTACTCACCAAGTTGGGCCGAGTCAACTCAACTTGACCCAAACTCGCCGAAGGAGAGTAGAACCCTAATTTGGGGATTCTCAGATCAACGAAACCTCGATCATCGAGTACTCGGCAAGTAGTAAGATCTTTTCGTCGAGTTTTACAATACTGGTGAAGAGAATCAAATTAATAGCAATCTACTTGAATTTAATTATTCATTTCAGGAGAATATTTAGGGCTTACTGGAGCTCGGTTAGATGGATCAGATATGGTTGCATGTGGACTAGCAACTCATTTTGTCCTTTCCAAGGTACATTATACAAGCCGAAATTGATTACTAATTAACAACTTTATTGATGATATATTCTCTAAATTACTAAACAAATTATTGGTTTTCTGCATGTATTAATCGTTAATACATAAATCTTCCAATCTTCAGAATATACCACGATTTTCTTTTCTCCTCTATAGGATCTCCATCATTTAGAAAACGAATTAGAAGGGGTGTCTTCTTCAAATACGACTGCAATTTCTCAGCTTATCAGCAAATTTGAGCATGAGCCATACATGAAACAGGATACTGTTTTCACTAGGTAACTCTTTTGTTTTTTTTTTTTTTTTTTTCTTTTCCCGAAAAACATAATATAATAGGTAATATTAATTAATTGACAAGTTGCTAATGTACATACAAGTGAACCGATCATGATATATGGAACTATTTCAGTTTTCGTACTACGAGATAAAATTGGATATATATGACTTAACAAACTTTGTACTCAACCAGATTAAAGATTATTGACGAATGCTTCTCTGGAGAAACTGTAGAAGATATACTATTTGCACTCGTAAGTATATGGGAATGGAAATTACATTTTTTTATGTTTTCGTGTAGCAGTAAAAGGGAAAATAACATGTTATACTTGTGATCACTAATTTTTCAGGAGAAGCAAATAATAATGAACGGAGAAGAGAAATGGATGGTTGATGCAATAAACTCAATGAAGTCAGCTAGCCCGACAAGCCTCAAAATTTTTCTTAGATCGGTAAAAAATTTAGATATTTATTATTAATTAGAGAAAGCAACCATTCCTTTGTATATTTATAAGCTAGGTGTCTTTGTTTTTTTTTTTAATTATATTTTATAACTAAGGGGTAGCAATTGCTTCCTAAATATATATGAGGATATTATCAATATATATATATATATAGTCTGAAAATAAAACTAATATGAAACCATTAATTTTTTATATTCAAAAATAGGGTTTTGAAGTTCCGTGATATTATTTTTTATTTAGGAATTTTTTCAGAATATTATATTTTGTGATGTAAATAACAAGAAAAAATAGATTGAATTTTGATATCTCAGATAAGGGAAGGTCGATGGTTGGGTCTTGAACAATGCTACATTCAAGAATATATTCTTTTTTGTCATGTTGTGCGAGGAACTGTAAGCCACGATTTCTATGAGGTATTTTGTTAATAAAATTTGATATTTCTTTCAAGAACATGTGAAATTATATTCGATTTCATTGATATCGAATTCTTCTTTAATGTATTAGTACTTTTTCCCATGAAACAACTTCTTGTAGGGTGTGAGAGCAAAGTTGTTAGATAAAGATCAAAATCCCAAGGTACAATACAATATAATATGGATCCTGCCATTTTTCAATTTTTTCTTTAGTTCCCTAATTTTTTCATATTTTTTGTTTCCTTTGTCTGATTCATTTATGTTGAACTTCTTTTTATTAATTTCAATACAGTGGCAACCTTCAGAGTTAGAACAAGTTAGTGAAGAGATGATAGATCGTTGTTTTGACAAAGTGGATGACGACGATTGGGAATGCTTACAACTTCCCTATAGATCAAACCTTGAAACCAGTGTTGTGGAACTCACCACTCACTACTCAATCGACGACTCGGTGAGTAGCGAGCACCCAGCTATTCAGCGAATATTCAGTTTGACTGTCGATCAATGATCAACATATTAACCGATGGTTAAACTTGATCGAACTTATAATAAAAAATTAAAAAAAAAAATCAAAATGTTAAAATGCAATCATATGATCATAATATTCTAAGTATCATCATGTGTAGGAATAGATATCTTCCATTGATATATAAGAATTAATAGCAACAATGCACGTACTACTTAATTTTGGTAGCTTTGACATGTTCTTAGCTTATTAAATGTAACAAAACTAAATTCATATACATATTTCTTAGTCCTACAACATTAAAACTTAATTTTATCTCTCTCTTATCTTCCCATCTTCTCACGTCTTCATTTATCTCTCTCTTATATTCCCACACCTCCCATTCCCACACTTCACTCTTTAGTTTAAAGGGGTGGAAATATCGACACCACATAGAAATACACTAAAGTTTACTGGGCCACTCAAACCTCCTCTGGATAGGGCTAATGGATGGAGTTAGGCCTCATAAAAAGTTTTAAACTTGGCCCATATCTAGCTTTCAAGCTCTTTTGGGCCTTAAAATTTTAGGCCCCCATATGGCCAACCCAACCGGGCCTTTAAATTTTGCTGTTTCCAAACATAACCTTTCTCTCTCCTCGCCTTAGTTTTAGTCCCAATGTGATGTGAACGAACAAATATACTGCTCTGCTGCTAACTTACTGCTCCTACTTCCAAAACCAGCCACATAACAGCCAGCTGCTATCCATCCAACGCATCCCAGTTTCTCTCTACTCAAGATAAGATAGATATCTCATGCTTTTTGATGTAAGGTGGCCTCGGTTCTCTTTCTTAAAAACTTAGTGCTAATTTACTGTCAAAAATTCCTAATTTATTTAAAAAATAATTTCAATAAAATCTATTTATAAATATATAATACAATAAAATTTAAAAAAAGAAAAAACATATTTTTCATATTAGAAGAGTTCTAAATATTTGTTACCAGCCCAAATTGTAATATGAAGAATTTGAATCTCTTCGAAGGACCCTTCAAATGGTCCTCGGGATGGTGAGTTGTAGTTTTTGGTATTACACCTCTCATTTAAACTGTGTTGGACAATCTTTTGATTAGTTCATTAAAATACCCCTGTTGATTATTTGTCTTTCAATTATTTAAAAATCCGATCTTACATCGCTGTCTGGGCCCTATTATTTACTACAATTAACGTGACGCTCGTTATATCTTAAGTTGCCCAATGTATCACGTGACACCTGACAAGTAAATCAAAAGATTTTTCGTTGCCAAAAATATAACGAAAAAAGTGTAAAGGTAAACTAGTTGGCAAGGGGTGGATTCCAAGTTCAAACGCACTTGCCGTGTATGATTCGTTGATCAAAGGCCCCACGCTAACAATTGACACGGACAGAGAGAGACTCAACCAGCTTGCCACATGGCGACGATCTGGTTAGAGAGAGAAAGCAAAGTACGATTTTGCATCATTCCCTATTATTATTATTATTATTTTTTTCACTGTCATCCTTCCCTATTATTTGTATGATGATCGATTTAGGGGTCGTTTGTTTTTTGCACTTAACACTTAATGGTACTGAATTAGGTTAATTAAGTGATTTTTGTTTGTTTTTTTAAGTGGTCAAACCACTTAAAACCACCAAAAAATCACTGAAAATAAAAAGCTATATTTTCTGACTTTTCACTGAATACCAAATCACTTAATGATTTTATAAATTTATTATTCCAATTCTATCATTCCTAAAATAACAAATTTCCAAGTTTGTTTTAATTTTACATTATAAAAATTTCTTTTAATACTTCAACAAACATATTTCTAAATTTGATCTAATTTTACATTATACATATTCATTTTAATGATATTTCTTTCATTATTATTTTTATTTAAATATATAACAATAGTAATTCAATTTAATACCATTTTATTTATTTTTATTTAATTACTTTATTATAATAATTTATTTATGTATATATAATTTTAAAAAAAAAATATTTTACTATAATAATTAATCATATTTTAATTATGAATAAAAATGTTATTAATATATACACAAACGTGTTTTAGCATTTGCTAAATAATTTATTATAATTATTTATATTATATTAAATAAAATTACATAACAACTAATAATAAAAGGATATAAATGTCAAATTACTAGTTTTCAGACAATTTTAACTTTAAAAAACAAACATGATTACTATACATTCAGACGTAAAGGAAAAAAAAAATAAACATGTCATTCAGATTTCATGTTTCAGTCATCAGTCTTCAGTAGCACTGTTCAGTCTTCAGACAAAAAAATAAACAACCCCTTAGTCTGTATATTTTTACTGTATCAGAAAGACCTTAGTACATTTTTCAAAAGGTCTTTGTAGATTTACTTGGATTTGGTCAAAATAATCTCGTTTGACTTTTTTTCATCAAATTTTGTATTGTTGAATAAGGGTATTTCGATATTTATATATTCAAATAGTTTCGAGGGATTCTTTTAGTAATTTTAACTTTATGATCCTTTTTATAAATTTAAATAGATTTTATAAGTTCATGGAATTTTCTTTAAAAATATATATATATTGCAAGTTTGATTTGTAATTTTTAATAAATAATATGATTGAATTAAACTTTAAATATAATATGTAGAAACATTGTTTTTTTTTTTTTAAGGCAAAAGTCAACCGAAATACTAATAATAATGGCATAGAAGGATTAATTCGACGTAAATTTCAATAAGATGATAACTATTTTTTGGATAGTAAATTAAGTAGTAAAAAATTAGATTAATTATTTTTTTCCTTTTTTTTTTTTTGATAAATCAGATGTAGAACCTTAATGACATGCATTGGGAGATTAAAGCATGATTGTTTGTACAAAGTTTAATGTCACTCTATTAATCAGCTTACAGAATGTTATAACCATCAGCAAGTGTAGTCATTTGGGTCTGATTTTGTTTGAGTGGTGTTATAAACTTACAATTATTCGTAATTATTAAATGGACTTGAAACTAATTTGTTGCTTCAATACATAATTAAACCGCCTAAACCTGCTCAATGGATGCTTTTCCAAAAATATGCAATGTAGTGATTATACTAGTTCAATGAAGATCAGCCAAGTGCGAGCAGATTGCACAACCAATGTAATTTTGACATAAATTTTCACAAGCAAGCCTCACATAATATGCCTTATGTCAAAATAACAATAATAATAATAATAAACTATTCTCTAGCTTTGTTCTTGTCCAGTATGTGCATGCCACAGCACCGTTGCAGCCTGCAGCGACCTCACTGAGCATGTTTAAAAAAGTGCAGAGGGAGATAAGGAAAAAGGTTTAGAATTCCACAATGTGGAAAGTGTTTCACTAGCAATGCTTCAAGGTTCAAGCCACCGAAATTTGGGTTTGAAAAATTTCACGATGATGATGGGTTTGAAAAATAATATTAAAAAATACACATCTACTATGTGTTGCTTCCTTTAATCTAACTTATATTTAAATTAAAATTCCAATGTCATCTTAACACAATATTATTCATTTAATGATGGAATTTTTAACATTTTCAAAACAAACTTTTGTTAAAATTAACTACAAATAATTTATTTAATGAAAACATTATTTGTGTTGGTTTTAACTTGTTTTATCTACAAAACAAAAAAAAAGTATTTATTATATTAAAAATTTATTTATTTTCATTTAATCTCGTTGTATACCAAATAAAGAACTATATTACATGTATTTAATCCAATTTAATTAAATCTCATTCATTTAATTCAATAGGAAAAACCAAACAAAACTCACATGATTTATAAATTCAATTACTAATTTCTAAATAAAAGTTGAATTAGTATTAATCGGATTATACGATAAGAATAGGTTGCGATCAAGTCAACAATTGAATATAGATATAAACAGATTGCATGTCGAAGGGCCACCCAAGCAAAAACTTAGTAATAGAGTCAAAAGTTCTGGCAGCACAGTAGTAGCGCTTTTGCTGCACATCCATTTCTGTTTGAAGTTGTGGGTTCATACGCAGTAAGTTATTTCTCCCTTTTTTTATGTGTAGACAATCCATTTACCTTTATATAGATTATGTCTCTATCTATGTGTGGGTTGTTTTTTCTGGTATGAAAGTCGTTCTTCGAGTCATATCATCAATGTTCGATTCCGTTTGATTTCGATTATTTTTAAGATAATTTTCAGTATTGTAATGTAATTTAAAAAAAAAAAAAGTTTAACAATAGACAAGGTTAAAATACATCAGCATAGCTGAATAAGTGGAATTGAATACCCATTAATAATAAATTATGGAATTATAAACTAATAGATCGTTTAAAATATAACTGTAATTTTATATTATTGTTTGTTACCATTTTTAGCATCGATGTGGGTGGGGTCCAGTTTCTATGATAGTTAGTTTCCAGAATTGAATGAATGGACAGCGAAGTACGAAAAGGTACTGTGGATTGTGTCACTGTCACTGCCCACTACTACAAAGTCCTAATTCTTGATAAATAAATAACTCAAAAAATATAACATCGGTTTTTGGTCAATTCTCACCAAGAAATTATTATTATTATCATTAGGGATAATCCCAATTTTCCCCTGTAGTTTGATGAAATAGCCAAAATCCCCCTTTGCTTTAAAAAATCGCTAATATCCCCCTGTTTATTTACAAAATGGATAAAAAACCCCCTGTAGTTTATTAAAATATCCAAAAAACCCCCTACCGTCAATTTGAACGTTAAAAATCAACAGTTGACCATTAATATGGAAGGGCAAAACCGTCCAAGTGAAATAAAATATAAAAAATATAAAAATTTAATAAAATAATTTAATATTTAAAAAATTGAAAACAATCACCACCGTCCATCTTTAAAATGGACGGTGGTGATCAAAACTATTAAAAAAGTTTAAAAAATTTAAAAAAACTCCACTCTCTCTCTTCCTCTCTCTCTTCCTCTCTTTCTTCTTTTTCTTCTTCTTCCTTTCTCTCTTTCTCTCTCTTCTCTTCTTCTTCTTCTTCTTCTTCTTCTCTCTCGGCAGTACTCATACGAAACCCAGCTCGAAGCTGGGTTTCCGCGTACGAAAACCCAGCTTGGATCTGGGTTTTCGATCTGGGTTTCCGACGCGGGAACCCAGATCGGACTGGGTTCCTGCAGCGGAACCCAGATCGATCTGGGTTTGGGAACCCAGGATCTGGGTTCCCGCTGCGGGAACCCAGATCGGACTGGGTTCCGCTGCACTGGGTTCCCGCAGCGGAACCCAGATCGAACTGGGTTCCCGCAGCGGGAACCCAGATCGATCTGGGTTTGGGAACCTAGGATCTGGGTTCCCGCAGCAGGAACGGAAACCCAGATCGATCTGGGTTCCCGCGGAACGGAACCCCAGATCGGACTGGGTTCCCGCTGCGGAACCCAGATCGGATCTGCGGAAACCCAGATCCCCGCCCAGATCGGGGTTTCCAACAGAGGAAACCCAGATCCGATCTGGGTTCCGACGCGGAAACCCAGATCGGATTTGGGTTTCTTACGGTTGAAGGGCAGTTTGGTATTGAGGGGCAGTTTGGTCTTTTCGCTCACTATTATAGTCAGAAATCAATTGTCACTAACAGAGTTAACAGAAGGGGTAAAATAGGATTTTCAAAAACTATAAGGGGGAAATTAGCGATTACGTTAAACTACAGGGGGGAAACTAGGATTTTCCCTTATTATTATTATTTAAAAATCTCACCAAGAAATTAGCCGTCTATTTACACTAGGAAGTGGGATTTCAAACTTGTGAATATAGTGATAAAAATATGGAAAATATTTGGTGACTTTTTTATTTTCAAATATTTTAAAATAAAAAGCACCGAAGATATATCAAATATATCATTTTGATATCTAATATTTCGGATGTTATTTTAATATCTAATTCTTTACTATTTTTTGACATAATTTAATTCTTTTCTTTTGATCGGTTATAACTAAAAATAAATTTAATCATTTTTTAATAGGGAAATGTTACATTATGTATATTTACTGTATTTGGCACAAGTTCATGAAGCATTCAGATCCCTACTATATATTTTGCTCATAATTAATTCGCAAATACGAATAGTAGATATTAATATTAATATTTATATGATTAACTGAGGAAAACATTGATTCTACTTAAATGATTTAGGTTCCAATCTATTCTATCTCAAATAAAATCTAAAGAATAAATGAATTAATAAGCTCAAAAAAATACTTGTTCAAGTATTTTTTAATTACCTCTATGCCCTTTTTTCGGTTCATGTGAATAAAAACGATATTTTAAGTGATCCGATTGTCATAATTTAGTGTGTGTATATATATATAATTTGGATCCTCTTTTGATATGAATTTTTTCAAACATTTTTTCAAATATGTAATTGATGGTTGAAAAGTAGATATGAAAAATAATCATATCCTAACTATAATTATAATGTTTATCTATTATAAAAGTAGGTTAATTGAGAAAAAAAAATCAGTTTAGAACAAACACATATATATATAAAATAATTATACCATTAGTACTTTATAACTTTAAAAAGTTATGACAAATTAATTAAATTTATTTATTATATTTAAATTAAATATGAGATAATTTATTTTAGAAAAAATAATACAATAGATCAAATTGATTGGTTTGTTCAAATTTTTTAAAATTAGAAGATATTAATGGCAGAATTAATATGTATACACAGACTCGTTGAGTTAAAAATGGAGTCTTTTTTTTTTTCCCCACCATGAGTTTATGCTTTATTGTGATTTGTGCTCTTTTCGAGAACTTGTAGAAGAACTCGTAGAAGAATTTCATCTAGAAGTTCTCGCCAGAAGCACAACAAGCTTGTAGATGCACAAAATCATCTAGAAGTTCTAAATGATTTTATTTTTATTCCAATTTGTATAGGAGTACGAGTCAACCGCGAGGTTTATATAGACTATGCGCAATGGACAGCTGTCAGCCGACGAGGCTTTACATGAAGCAAAATAGCGAGCCTGTGATCAGGTATATGCATGTACAAATGAGTTTGAACGGGTGTAAATGAGTTTTGGTCTACGCTGGGCTTCAAGAATTGTAGTAGGGACAATTCAGTACTGGCATTTATTTCCATTTCAATTTGAAAATGAGAAATCGATTTTTAAATTTATAAGATTAAAAACGTGTCAAGTCGGTATCTATTAGTAATTGTTAAAATAAGCATATAGACAATAAAAACATACAAATTTCATTGGATAACAGTACTTTGAAATAAAAAATTATAGCAAAATTATTATATAATAATAACAATAATAATAGACACGATTCATCACCGTCGAAATGATTTGATTGTAAATAGTCATTATTTAGTAATCTTCTGCCACTGTATATGATACCCAACAAAAAAACAACAAACACAACAGAGACAGCAACAAACTAAAAATAAAAAATAAAATCATTTATACAAAATTTATAATGATTATTAATATTATAAAAAGATAAAGAAATTATGAATTAAAAAAGGAGGTAAATGAAAATGGAGGAGATATTATTTTTAATTTAATTTATTTAATTAAATTATATTTAATGGTAGAATCATATTTAATTTATTTAATTTTTATGTAAATAATTATAAACAAACCTCTTTTTTTATATTATTTTAAAAAATAGTTAAAAAAGCATTTTTCTAAAGATTAAAAAAATTATTATTATGATATTAGTTTAATTGAAGATCATGTTAAAAAATATGGAGCTATATTCCATGACTTTCATCAATAATATTTTAATAATATCTATATTTATTTTTATTTTTTAAAAATATAAATAATATCTACTTTTATAAATATAAGAATAAAAATACAAAATTGATACTCAAAGATTTTAACAAATCAATGTAAAGGCCCACTTAACATCATATATATTATATCCCATATCCGTATGAAAACCGGCAAAAAAAAAACAAAGAAGAAGTAAAAACAGTCGTAAAGTAACAAAAGAGGAACTTTAGATAGTTTAATGAGTTGAAATTTTATTTTTCTCCAAAAAAAAAAAAAAAAAGAGTTGAAACTTTTTTTCTTTTTTTTTTACCGTATTGCTCGTTTGCTACCTGAACAATGGAAATGCGGTTTCAATTGGTTTATGATTTTGAAAAACCAAAACGCGTTTGAGAAACGGTGCCGGATGCATTCATAATTTTAATATATTTATTACCAAACGAAACACGTAGTAATCCTTTATGCATTACAAATTTACTTGAAAAAGTGAGTATACTATTATTAAAGAAGGGTATAATAATACTCATTAGTATTCATCTTTTATGTGTAATCCAAGAGTTGGTGGACTGGCGGTGACGTGCCTACATCTGTTCACCTGCCTCCCCCAGCTAGGCAAGGATGAAACACGTGTGATTGATATGGAAATGTGCAAGTTACGTTTCTCTCTTGAATGGTTGCAATTTTCCTAAAATCGACAATCAGATGAGTGATTAATACTAATCAGTATTCATATTTTATGTGTCCTAATACAAGTATTTGAGACATATTTGTTGTACAAATGAGTTTTCTCAATTTATTTACAATACTATCCCACCTTTATGTATGGTTTTTAGGTTACCGAGAAGATTATTATATTTAGATGATGAGACAAAAGCAATTCAACAATATTAGACAGCAAAAATGTTGGAAAAAGGTAACTCTTCAACCCAAAGATCTTTTTCTTTTAACATAATTATAGTGCAATCTAAAATCAATCAACACCAATAGTTAGAGATTTATCAATACTTAAAGTACATATCGTAATCATACACTATATACCCAAATTATTGCTTTAATAGAACACATGTCAAAGTTATACAATATTACTTTGGGCTCAAATTATTATTATTATTTTTTAAAAAGCAGATTTTATTTCAAGAAACAACAATAGGAAAGATACAACATTCAGTGATTCTTACCACCTATGGACTTTTAAAAAGGACAAAGTAAAAGAGACTAGATTGTGTGCCAAACAGTCCCATTTTTGGGAATGGCCTCGCAACTCAATACTCCAACCTCCCTACATAAATGGACCCCCATTATCGTGTCCCGAATTACATCAAGAGACCAAAAACATTTTATTTTTCGTTTAACATAAAATTTATTGGTACAAAAAACAAGAAATTGCTTTCTTAAAAAAAAAAAAAAAATTGCATTCAGTTATGTCCATTGTCCCCTCCATGTCCACCACCACCTCCGTTTCCTGCTTTCTCCACTGCACAATCAAAAATTAAAAATAATGATCAGCTTACAAAATCTCCTAATGTTAATGTCTATGCCAATAAAATGGTAACAAACGAAGTGAAGATTCAAAGTAAGGGTTTTCACCATAATTCATGGCGGGTTCAGGAATGTGTCCATTCCCCTTTGAGCAGCACTTGCAGCATGGACCGTGATAGTTTTTACCACAACAGGGGGGGCCGCACATGTACAAGAGCTTTGAATCATATTCCCCCTTCATCTTCTCTGTCAATACACCAGAAGGTCAGATGGATGAGTAAGACAATGAGTGAAAATGTGAAACCAGGAGAGGTTGAAGAGAAACAATTCTCATAATAGAATACAGGAACAATTGCTGTAGTATATATACCCAACAACAGCTAATGGGGATAGTCATTCATACTAGAAAATTGGGTAAGAGACACCCAACTTTATCAAGAAGCATATGTTAAAACAAGACCGGAGACAAGAGATGGGCAAACATGCAACCAAATCTTACCATCAATGGACCTAACAGCATATTTTGTAACATATAACCAACACTATACCCTGTTCTAGAAACAAAAACAGAGGAAGAATAACCCTCTGCATTCAAGAGAATCCAAATCTCATGATATAAGAGACCACTAACAGCTAATGAGGATAGTCATTGATACTAGAAACAGCATGCTGAGAATCACTTTCAAATATATCAACCAAGAAACCAAAGCGAAAAGCTTGAACCAAGACTTGTCAAGCTGCATATAACTCTCCAATATGAGCAGAGAAGGAATCACAACCGAAAAGTCTTTTTGGTCCAAATACACAGGGCCAACAAACAAACAAGAGGAAAGGACACACAACCAAGCACATCACTTCCCAGAAACCACCTGAATATGAGAATGAAGGGCTTCCACCAAACAGCAGCAACCCATGTTCACATACGAATAAAGCAAGAACAAGACACTCCCTCTCTTCACCACACACTCTTCATTTAGCAAGAGCAAGAAGCAAGAAAAGCATGCCACATTAAAATTCTAGATAAATGCCAAATTTTTGAAACAGAAGAAGCTTTTACCCATTTCTAACAGAGTATTCAACCTTACAATCAAAAAATGCCCAATTTGGAATCTATAGATAAAGATGGTGTCTACGAATGATTTAACAACTCCAGCAATATACAATGCTAATTTACTTGAAGTTAATCAGTATCGTAGTCAGAGCAATAATATATAATGGTTTCAGATGCAAATACAAATGAAGAAAGTAATGAGTTTTTGGAAAGTACCAAAGATGGCAGTGACATTGCATTCAGCAGCAAGTCCAGCAAAGATGGGGTCGTCTGTCCACTCCAATAATATACAATGAATCAGTATAGTCGTCATATCAATATAAAATGGTAAGTTCAAGGTTGCTAATCCTAGTTATGCAAAGACAAAGAGAAGAATCAAAGTAATGGATTTTGGGGGGTGTACCAAGTCCAAAGGAGGTGGTAGCATTGGTGACTTGGCCTTGCGATCCACCACTTTCACTACCCGGGTAAGCTCTAGCTTCAGCGTTGGCAATGGAAGCAATAAAGCAGAGCACAACCAACCCAATGATTTTCTTCTTCCTACAAAACAGAGAAAGAAGAGAGTTAAAAGTTTTGGAATTTTGTTAAAAATGAGATAAACTATATATATCTATATAAATCCACAGTTTTATGTTGATTACCAATTTGTCTCCTGACTCTTTCTCGCACGCGCCCCATCGACGGTGCGAGCCGACTCGGTGAGTAGAGGGGACCGAGTCGGTGCGGAGGCGGAGGCTTTGACGTGGAGGAGAGATGGTGAGGTGTCGCGGGAAAAAAGGCGGAGGAGGGGTTCAGGGTTTGGGAGGAGTGGAGTTGGCGGTTTGCGGGTTTTTGCCGCACTGAGGAGGCGAAGAAATGGGGAAGTGAGGTGGCGGAAGTGGTGCAGGAGGGGTTCAGGGTTTGGGCGGAGTGGAGTTGGGAGTGTGGCGGTTTTAAAGGCTCTGAGGAGGTGAAGAAATGGAGAAGTGAGGTGGCGGAAGGGGTGGAGGAGTGGAGGACGTGGGACGGAGACGGTAGCCGCCATGCTTCGACGAATACAGGAACAACTACAATGGGGCTTGTTTGGTCTTACGTGCGCCAGGCGAAAGGTGGATGCATAAACGGTCGCAATCCGAATTAATTTTCAATACTTTTTTTTTTTTATTATTATTTTTTTAATTTCGCAACTAATATATTCTAAACATGCCCAAATACTTATCGAATTTACCAAACTGACCCCAGCGGTATCTATCACTATCCATCTGCATCAAAACCAAAGTCCGATCTCTACAACATGGATCGGGAATGTTCTCGTATGTTTCTTTGACATGGAAACCTAGGAATTTTGAGATTTCTTCCATCGGAGGAGATCAGAATGTTCTGGCCGTCGATCTTCGCTCTATATCGACGGTCAAAGATGGAGGTTGGCGGTTGCCCGGGTTTGTTTGGATTTTTATTTTGATGAAGGGTTAGTTTGGACTTTGGATCTGAAGAATGGTACGTGGTTGTTTGGGATTCACTTGGAGGTGCCCTTTTTTTCGGCTTCTTAAAACCTGAAGTCATTATTTGAAGTGTTTGGGTGCTTTTTTAAAAATAGCTTTTTGATTTTCGGAATAGCTTCCAAGCGGAGCCGGTTAGAGCAGCTTCTCCTAAATAGCTTTCGTTGAAAAAATGGAAGGCCAAAAATCTTTGGTGAATCTTTCATAATACCAATTTTACCCTTTAAACTATAAATAGCAAAATGAAATTCCCACTTATATCCTTCTATATGTTTCGCTGTTCTGCGCTCTTCCCCGATCTTGTTTTTCTCCTTTCTTTCCAGATGTCGACGGAGAAATCGCGGGCTTCGCTTGAATTGATCTCTTTCTAGCCCTGTATCTTCGGTCGACACCGTGAATCTTGAGTGGTAAGTTCCTCTTCACCGTCATCGTTGTCTAGTTTTGTTGCAGTTTGTTAGGGTTTTTTGTTTGGAGAGGTGGGTGATCTTTCGTTTTTTCGAATTGTGTTGATTGGTGGTTTGTTTTTAAGTTTTTTGAAAATTTGGTCGTGTGGTTGATTGTGTTTTGGTAGCAAGTAGGGGTTTTTATTGATTGGTTTTCGCGTAGTGAAAAGGGGTTCTGTGCTTGTTTTCTCTTCTGGGAATTTTGATTGTAGAGTTTGGTGATTACTATTTGTTCAAATTGTGTTTCATTTGGTAGTGGTTTTCCTGATTTTTATTTATTTATTTATTTTTTGTGCTTTGTGATATAAGAGAGCATTTCGACATTCTTTGAATAGTTTTGCTGGGTTTTGAGCCTGTTCTTTGTTTTGGGCATTCTTCGTTTTTTTATTGTTATTTTTATTTTTTATTCTTTTAATAACTATGTTGATTGTGTACTGGTTTTAATGATTTGGTATTTTGTAGGTAGTGATACGAGATAGAATTGTGATATACGACATTCCTTGCGTAGTTTTGCCACATTGGCGGATTTACAGATGACGGGTAAACTTGAGAAGGTACTATCAGCTATCTCGATTTTTTCTACGTTTTTGTTATTTTAGTGATTTGTTAAATGCATGTAATTTTCTGGGTTTTGAAATTTGATACATTGAGTATCTGGAAGACTGGAACTGGAATCTCTTGAAACGTAAGTGAAGAAACTTATCAGTTTTCACTCAAAATGTTTGTGTTTGCTCTGTTACTCTAAGTTAACATGTTCTGCTTCTGTTCGGCTTCCTGTTACTTCTGCCTCTGTATCTTTGTTTTGTTTTAATTTTCCATTATAAGTCTTATATTTAGTTGTCATCTTCAATATAGTGGGGTTGGTGTTGCTTTTGCCTTGATCACCATGTTTTTCTCCTTTTGTTGTAGGATCACAGCTTTTAAGTTATCAGACCATTAAAATGTAGAAGGTTTCTCTAAATTTGGAGTTCATTTTGTAAATATATTGTTGGAGGGGATTGTTTTTGCTGTAATCAACTTTTGTTTTCTCATTTCCATTTTTGAGTTACCAAATCGTCTGTTTGGTTTGAAGAATATTTTCTTTTTTGGTTTAGTGTTTTGTTATTGTTCTTGATTCTCTCAATTTTGTGTTCTTGGTATGCAGATATATTGTGCGAATCGAAGGAATGGCTATGAAAACCAACAAGAATATCACACGGTTTCTTTTTTGTGGACCATATTTTGTGCAGGTACAACCACACATTTACAATGATATGTGTTGCATATATATATGTGTGTGTGTGTAATTCTGCCTATGCTTTAGATTATGTGATTGAAATAGATGCATAATGTGACATGATATTGGATAAAAGAGGTCCGGTTGCAATGTGTAATGTGATCGAGGTTTTTGTTTGTGAACTTCCTCTAGGTTGATGATGTCCCTCTTTGTTGATGTGCTGGAGCTCATGGAAAACTACTATCTTTGTGTGGTGAAAAACATGCGGCTGAATTCCAATGTTAGATCCCGTGCAAAACAGATGAAGCTTATAATGCAGTATGGTGTTATTTTATTTTATTTTTTTTGAGAATGATAGAAATTTGCATTAACCAGCACCACAAGAAGTGGTGGAAGAGATTACAAAGTGTACATTTGCATCAGTAGCAGCTAGTTTAAGCAACCAATCAGGAAAAAAAGGATTTCCAAATTGTAGAACTATTGTATCTTAGAGCCCACCTTGCTATTCCGTAGGCTACTTGATTGCCTTCTCTGTGCACAAAAACAATAGGAACAGTATTATTTACGCCCATAAGATGCTGGATGTCATGGATGACATTATCAACATGAAGTCTGGTAGCTTCTTCCCCATTACACAGCTTTATCACCCTTAAAGCATCAGCTTCAACACGCAAGGGACCAAAAGAAATTTCGGCAGCCAACAACATCCCCTGTCTATTAGCTTATGCTTCTGCAATTTCCACATTTACACTGTGATTGAACAAAATGAAGCTGCCAGCCTAACCTCTCCTAGATGGTCTCGAATAACAATACCGGCCTCTACCTTTTTCTTTGGATTGAAAAGTGCAATGCAGTATGGTGTTAGCCTTGAAGGTCATTGTCATTCTACATGTCCATTTGCTATTAACTTGGAGCATTTTTTGGTGGTGGTAAATATGAGTACTTCTAGTATCCTTGTTTAATTCATTAGGCAAATCAGATGTTGCTAAGTGCTGCATAGCAGCATAGGAACTTATTTTTGACATGAATTACCAGAGAATTAATACTTAGATAAATTATTTTTTTACTTGTATCATTATAATTTCGTGTAAATTATTGACATAATTTGCACCAATTATTATGCATGAATATATGTGTAATTTTAATTCAATTATGTTTCTTTGAGATTCATTCTCTGTCAACAAAAGTTGAGGCGGGCACACGTCAAAAGTTATCCCATTCCCAGATTCAAAACCTCCACCACGTGGCGGCGATCGGAGAGACAATACAAGTAATGATTTTACCATAATCATCGATCTAATTTTTTATTATTTCTACTTTATCAAAAGGATCTATGTGTGTGTGTGTATATATATATATATATATATATTTAGGTTTGATTAAAATAGTCTTACACTCTTAATAAACTTATTTACATTAACTTTTGTATTGGTGGATGGTATTTTTATATCCAAACAATTTTCAATGACATTTTCTAGTAATTTCAAAAGCGTTTTTGTAATTTGCAACTTTTAGGAAAATTTTGTATAATTTTGTATATTTTTTAAATTATAATAGATAATGTCGTCAAATTTAGATTTTGTATATAATAATGTACAGACATGGTGATTTTTTAAACAAAAGTCAACGGAAATGCTTGTAATAATGATCTAAAAAGATTAATTTAACGCAAATCGAGATATAATGAGCTTTTTTTAATAGTAAATGAATCAATGAAAACTAAGTTGATTATTTCTCTATTTATTTGGATAACCCCATTTTTCTCAATATAGTTTGATATAATCATTAATTATCCTCCTATAGTTTCAAAAAATCCTATTTAACCTCCTACCATTATGATCGTTATTGAAATTATTAAAATAATTAAATTACTTTTCTAATTTTGTCATTCCATATTAATAGTTAAATTTTGATTTTTGAAGTTAATTTTGACAGTAAAAGATTTTTTAGATTTTTTCATAAATTATATGGAAAATTCGATCTATTTAATAAATTGATAAAGTGGATATTAGAGATTTTCATAAATATTACAGAATTTTTACATTATGTCAATCTATAAGAAGGAAAATAAGATTATTAATTCTTGGGGCCCTTGGTTTGACTGGTTATGCTAGAGTTTTTCGAATTTATCACGAATTTTTCAAGAGTGATTTTGCTATTCCTTTAGGGATATGTTATGCTTTTGAGACAGAATTGGTTGCTACAATACATGTTATTCAGTATGCTTGGATCTATCATTAAACGAAACTTTGGTTGGAGAGTGATTCGGCTTTGGTGGTTTCGCTTCTTCTTGCTCGTTCTTCTAAGGTTCCTTGGTGTTGGTGACCAGCTTCTGATAGATGTCTTTTTTATTTGCAGGATATAGATTTAATGGTAACTCATATTTATTGTGAGGAAAATTTGGCTATAAATGCTCATACTTCTCGCTCTTTTTCTTTTGTTTGTTCAACTTGGTAGTAGATGGCTCCAGCTTTTTTGGATTTATTTCTTTTTGATGATTTACTTGGTAAGCGTCGATATCGATTTCATTAGTTTTGGCTATAAGGGGTGGATGCTCTTTTTTCCTTATTGTGTTTTTCACATTGGGTTTTTCTGGTAAGGTTTTTAATAAGGTCTTCTATAGGGTTTGATTTGTAATGATTTGATTTCGGTTAAATCATTTGTTGTCTTTCTTTTCCCATGATTTGGTTTCAATGTTTTAGCGACTGCTCATTGTTTTATTTTGATTTTATGTGTTGCTTTTCTTTGCATGTTTCTTTTGTCTTTGTAATAAAATATTGGCTTTGACCTACGATATTATATATATAAAACAAAAAAAGTATACGCTTTTATCCTTTATAAGTTGTAAAATTATATCAAAGACACATATACAGAAACATGATAAAAATGTCATTTAATCTGTGGAGTTAGGGATTGTTTTGCAATTTTACTACGTATCATTTTTTAATTTGTTATTCGAAAGAGAGAAATATTCTAATAATTAAAGAAATAGATAAAAGAAAGTTGATTCTTTAAATTAAAATTAAAGCAAAGAAAAGAGAGAGTTGGTGGACTGTTGATGTGCCAGCATTTGTTCACCTGCTCTGCTAGATATGGATGAAGACATGTATGATACATTTGAAATGTTTTAAGTTTGGTTTCTCGCTTGAATGGTGCGATTTTCCTAAGATCAACAGTCAGGTAAGTGTTTAATAATTAATACTAATTAATATTTATCTTATATCTATCCTTTTATTTTTTATTTTTTTGAATCTTGTCATATATGTATGTATGTCTGATACAAGTCTTTGAGATACATATTTGTAGTGAAAATGGGTGTTCAATTCCATTTTCAATACAATCCATCTTTAAGTATCATTTTTAGATTATTGAAAAAGTTATTAACTCTAAATCATGAGATAAAATCAATTCCACAATATTAGACAGAAATAATATATATTATATATTTTTAAAGTAAGTCTTCAAACAAAAGGTTTTTTTTTTTTTTAATTTTTATTTTTTAATATAATTACAATATAATAAAAAAAAGAGTTGACATCAAAAATAGAAATTTATCAAAACATGTCCAAATTAAACAATATATGTGATCACGAACTCTAATTAATCCTATAACATAAGGTGGAGAAAACTCTCCAAGTATGAATTTTGTTCATGGATATGAAAAAGAAATGTATTAACCACTTAAATTTAAGCTTGTAACATAAAGAGGAAAAAGCTCCCCATATATGAATTTTGCTAATAGATATTAAACGGAAGTGTATATTAACCATTTAAATTACGGATGAATATGATTATTTATTTATTTTTTACGTGAGGAGAGGGACTTTAAACTCAAATGAAATAAAAATAATGCTAATCATTTAAATTATGAACAAATATGCGAACCCTTTTTCTATTTTACCAGAGACCTCTACTATGTAAAAATAGTATGATTACTTTTGAACTATGCCTATGATCACATGTCCAATATTTCAAACAAAAGTTTAGAGTGAAAACAAAAGTACTAACTATAAATAACTTTGTTTAATTTGTTTTCTTGACATATTATTAATTAAATGGTTATTTTATGTCTATTTTGGTAATTCAATCACATCAAAGCATTATAACATTGAAGGACACCATAATCCATGATTTTAAAATAATATTTGTGGCTCTGAAGTAGAGTGACTCAGTGGTGTACTCTCGTCCAGCTTACTTGTTGATAAGCAAAGAATTGGGTTCGAGCACAAATGTTGATAATCTCTAAATAGCCCACAAATGTTAGCAATCTATCAAAAAGTTCCACTAGTTTATGGTCAGTTTTCCTACTATATGTGGATAGCTCACTCTCATCTATTAGAGAGTAATAATAGTAGTCATAGTAGTAGTAGTAATGGTAAGTAGTATTAATCTGGACCGTACCTTAGTTGTCTAGATTATGAGGTCCTAATAGTTGTAATGTTTACTTGTACTGTAAATAATAATAATATAATAATAATAATAATAATTTTTGAAATAATAATAATAATTGTGGATGAAATTAGTCAAAGGATGTGTTTTGCACACCAACATCAATAAGTTATGGGTTATTCATATTCTTTCTCCAAAGCCTTAACTTCGATGAGTGGCGATGTTTCCACCCCAAAAATTGTTTGTACACCCCTTTTACCATATAAAATTTAACAATTTTCTAGTTTGTTTTTAAACTCCATTTAATACAAATAATACCCTTTTTTCTTAAATTTATTATACCATATTTTCATAAATACACCCTCTTTTGTTACACTCTTTTTTTATAAGGAATGATAACACTTTCCTGTAAATTCAACAGTCATTGATTATCGTATCAAAAGTTATTATAAAAAATTAATATACTAGTTTAGACAACTTTTGAAATCAAGTTAACTAATTATATACAAAATAATATAGTAACTGATAAAAAATAATAATAAATTGTTTTTAAAATGCTAGGTTGCCTTTAAAAAAATAATACATAGTAACTTTGATTGTTGTTTTTGTTTGTTTTATTGCGTTTTAATTTGGAAATTATAATAACAGTAAATCCTAATTTTAGATGTAAATGAGTGTGAATATTACTACTCTCTCAAAATTATAACACAATTCAACATGAAGCTAACTTTGCAATAGTACATCCCAACCACAACAAAACTCCATTGTTGGTGGGTTGTTAGATCGAGGTACACGTTGTTATATTAATCGAATGCATATGTTTTTTTTTTTTAAATAATCGAATGCAAATGTTTAAACGATTAAAAATATATTAATTTAAAATTTTAAATCAAGATTTGTATCTAATTGTGTAAACTAGAAAATAATGAAAAATTGATTTAAAAAAAAATTAAAATTTTATTACAATCATTAAATTGAGAGCAAATAGATTGGAGGCAAGCTTGAAACGTCTAATAAAATTAACAAAAATGGTATTCTTGATATTAAGTGGAATTTAAAAACAAACTAAAAAGGTTTTAAAGTTTTTATGGCAAAGGGGTGTACAAACAATTTTTGAGGGTTGGACATATCGCCACTCTAACTTGATTTAATGCCGACACGACAAGTTTTACATAGAAATAGACTACAGCTTACTGGGCTACTCAAACCTGCTCAGGAGTCAGGCTAATGGATAGAGTTAGGCCTCATACAAGTTTCAAAACTCGGCTCATACCTACCCCTCAAGCTAGTTGGGCCTTAAAATTTTAGGCCCAACTTTGCCAACCCAACTGGGCCTTTAAATTTTAGTGTTTTCAAACACAACCCTTCTCTCTCCTCGGCTTAGTTTCAGTCAGTCCCCATGTAGTGAACAAACACATATGCTGTTCTGCTGCTAACTGACTGCTCTACATCCAAAACCAGACGCATAACAGCTAGCTGCTATCCATCCTACACATCCCAGTCTCTCTCTACGTGAGATAAGACAAAGATCCCATGCTTTCTGGTGTAAGGTGGCCTTGGTTCTCTTTCTTAAAAATTTATTCCCTAATTTATTTAAAAAATAATTTCAATGAAATTTATTCATAAATATCTAGTACAATAAAATTTAAAAAAATATATTTTTCATATTAGAAGAGTTCCAAGTATTTATCATAATTTTTTTAATATAATAATTAATTGAGTATACTTACATAAGAGGTGTATAAGCAATCTTAGTGAGTATACTTAAAAAATAAGTTAAAAGCCTTGTGGGCCACCCAAGCCCTCCCTGGACAGGGTTAATGCGTAGAATTCAGACTCAAAAAGTCTTTAGCCCGTAAGCCTTTAGGCCCAAAATTTTAAGGCCGGCCCAGCTTACCCAAATGACAACTATAGTCTGAGGACACATCTTGATGCAATTGCAAAGGAAATTGTTGTATCTTTAGTTTTGTAAAGTGAACAAGAAGCTTGTCCATTGACTAGTTATCTGGATAGTAATATAAATTAAGGTTAGGCATTTGGGTGTTCAGTTGGTTCGGTTTCGAAGGGAATCGAATACGAATCGAGACATACTCTGTATTTGAAAGACATAACCGAACACCCGAACACCCAAAAATAAAGGGACGGAACCAAGATGAACTGAATAAGATTTGTTCCATTCGGCTCAGTTTAGTTCCTCGGTTTTGGGCCTTGGTGATTTTTCTAGTGGTTCTCTAGGCAACCAAACAGATCAAGGCTTTTAAAACTATGTTTTGATCTCAAGGTAACTGAATAAAAATTCTCTTTAACTCATTTTTTTTTTTCAATATTAATTACCGCAAAAACAAAACTAAAACTAAAATAAAATGAGAGATGAACAAAACTAACCAAAGATCAGCGAAGTGAGTTGAAGCCTTAAAAGTCTAGTGGTGACGATGAACAGCAAAACACCACAGTTTGGCGATTAATGAAGAAAGGTGGTTGTTAAAGCGATGAATAGAGAGGCCAGCGATGAACGAAGAGAAGCTCATCGAATTTGAACAAGAAAGACGAAGAGAGGAAATCATAGGTGAAAGGAAAGAGGAAGAAGGGAAATGGAGGTAGTCTTCAACCGTTGGCCGAAAATGGGAGAAAATGCAAGAGTGAAAGGTTTAGGCATCATTTTGCTTGTTATTTTATCATATTAGCCTTACTTTTTTTTTTTTTTTTTTTTTTTTCTCGTTTCGTTCAGTTCAGTTTTCGGATTTGGTTACCTAAAACTGAACCGAACAGAAAAAATTCGGTTCTACAAATACAAAACCAAACACCCTCTCTGCGGATCACACTCCCTGATCCAAACCGGATCGTTTGTTTCGAGTAATTTTTTTTGCCCAGCCCTATTAATATTATGAATGAAACTACATAGTGAAAAGGGGGTTTTTGTTTCTGCATATCATTGACATACATTGACAAGTTAGTGCTTCAATTAGCAAGGAGGAATCCTTGACTTTAAATAAATGTAGACATACATGAGAAACAACTGACTACAATTTTTTATTTTCCCTTTTTCATGGAGATCAAATGGCTGGTATACTGTTTCAAGTTATTTGGTTGTTTTGAATCACACCCTCTTTAGCTATCTATGAAAGCAAAAATGCACGAATGACCTTATTGGTCTGAAATGTCATCTTTTGTAATATAAATAAGGGAAAAAGTCAGTTTATAAGTAATTCTGTTTGAAGCTAGTTATTGAGAAACTATACCGTATAGAATTCTAGTAAAAGAATACATTGGCACCATGATGTGTTTGTGGTTGTAAATTGCACTTCTTCGTATTATACCACTCGTTTAATCTGCTGTATGTTATTTGGAGAAGATCACCAAAATACCATAATGATTATTTATCTTTTAATGATTTAAATTCAGGGATCTTGTACCTGTGCCAAGTTGCTGGAGGCTTTAAAGATGCTCTGTATATATTATACCATTTCAGGTTTTTTAATTTATCTCCATGCCAAAAATCATCTTGCTCTGATAATAATATGTAACCCTGATTGTGATGGTCATAATTTTATTATTTCTTGTTCTATGTTGAGTTACTAATTAAATTACTTTTTTTGCACTTTGGCAGGAGGTCAGTGCTGAGCTAGTGAGCCATTCGTCATTGACACATGATATGACTATAAGGACAAATTGAAGGTAGTTGGCTTATCATATTCTTCACTACGTTATTGCGTTTTTTTTGTTTTGTTTTGTTTTTTTTTTTTTTTTTCCAATGACATTGTAGTGATAATACTTTAGGGTCTTCAATTCTTGGCCGAAACCAATGAGTTAGAAGTGATTGAGAAACCAATAATAAGTACAAAGAAAAGTGATATTGCCAATCAAAACACCAAAAAAATCCTGACCATGAAAACAATTAAAGATACTATAAGGTCATATAGAGCTGACATTCCAGAATGTCGTGTCAAGTCTTTTTGCTAATTGCAAAATAATTGCAGTCTTTATAATACTTCTACATTTATAAAACATGTAAATTTTTTGCTATGTTGCTTTGATAGTGAAAATGATACTACTGATTCAAACAATATATTATTTTGTATATGAACAAGAACACTAAATCTCTTTGTTTAAATACAAATTTTATTTATTAAAGAATTGTGTTACTGACAATCGATAACACAACGAAAAAGGGAGAAGAATATTCTGAAATTTCCTCAATTCTCTTCATCGAATTGGGTTCTTAAATCTTTTTATACATTTGATTCATTGGATGACTACCACTAATTTCATGAACAAAGATTGTTGACGTTGTTGATATGATAAGTCTATGGCAGAGAGATTCTTTATAATACTCTCTATTAAAAGATCTCTCTGCCTCAATTAACTAATTTTTTAATGTAATTTCACTATCCAATATATGCATTAGTTTTGGTAGCAGCAGTTGGGAAATTTGGGTGACTGCTGACAACTACTAAGTACTTCACAAGGCCACGAGAAGTTACCTATACGTATGTAGTACTTCCAAGGGTGGGTTCTAATAATATAACTAGCTTCTGCCAATTAATTTTTAGGAAGATTAGTTGACTTAGTTTATGTTTAGTAGGAAAGACAAGACAACAGGTGGACGACTTACCTACTTGTTAAACTAATGATATAGGGTAGAAAATGTTATCTCTAACTAACGATAATTCATATGATAATAATAAAAAATTTGCGTCTAACTTATAACAAACAAAAAATTCCCATTAATTTAATGTTATTATAATAAAAGAAAAGTTTCCGCCTAACTTATGGTATTAGGTAGAAAAAAATTATTACTAAATTAATGTGATGTAACGAGAATAAGTTTCTACCTCATATCATAAGTTTTTTGGTCAAAGTCAAGGAGGAAAAAGAAAAATGAAATACAAAGGTACCTTGCCAACAACTTTCACAAGTAAAATAGTCCAAATAAAGAGGACTTTTGACCAAAATTTTCTTCAATTTATGACCTCATGGGGTCGAACACACTATTTTTGGATCCTTCGCTGTATGACAGAATTTTTCTTGTTTGAAAACAATTATAGTTCGATTTTATTGTAAACACATTTATTAACAATCATGTTTAAGTGTCTACAACATTTATTGTCAATTAATCATGTAGAGAATCTACAATATTGATTTTATTGAAAAAATTTAATATTACAATTTACACATATCATGTTCGAGTGTCTACAACATTTCTGTATTGTAATAAGATGTTTATAAATTATAATTTTTTGTTATTTCGTGTTGTTGAGAAACACAAAAGCCCATCGATCTCTTATAAAATTGTTCAGGATTTTCGTGTACTACATATGAATGTTGGGAAAAAAATGAATTCTTCCATTCTCTTATTTCCTTCGACTTCACATGCTAATTGCCTAACTAGAGCTGATATTTAATAATGTGCCTTTAGGTCTTTTTGATATTGGCAATAAATTGCAATCTATTATATTTCTACATCTATAAAAACTACGAATGTAATCACTTTCATTTCTAAAGAGAACAGATTTTCTTCTTAATTGGATCATGTAAATTAACTTGTGGGACCTAAAACAATAATTTTAGGAGTCTTCTGCGAACTCACATGACCAAAACATAATATTAGGTAGAAAAAAGTTATTACTAAATTAATGTGATGTAATAAAAATAAGTTTCTATCTCGTATCATAAGTTTTTGTCAAAAGTCATGGAGGAAAATGAAAAAAGTACGAAGTTATCTTCCAACTACTTTACACTAGTAAAATAGTCCAAACCATGAACACTTTTGACCAAAATTTTCTTTAATTTATAACCTCATGGGGACAGAAATTTTCTTGTTTAAAAAAAATTATAGTTTGATTTTATTAAGTAACAGATGACAGACATATACTAAACGCCTCTTATCGTATAATATATGTAATGAGAAGATTTTCAGATAAAATGAGGAGAGAAGATTTGAAACAGAGACCTCCAAACTCTGATACTAAGTTAATTACTATCAGATCAAAAAACCCAAGTTAATATGAAATGATCTAATTATAGTATTTAAGACTTGGGATTATAATACATTAATATTAACCATTATGTTAAAGTGTCTGCAACATTTATTGATAATCATGTAGAGTGTCTACAATATTGATTTTGTTGAAAAAATTTAATAATGCACATATCATGTTAGAGTGTCTACAACATTTATATTGTGATAAGATGTTTAAAAATTGTAAATTTTTTGTTATTTTGTGTTGTTGAGAAACATAAAACCCATCGATTTCTTGTAAAATTTTTAGGATTTTCGTATTCTACATATGAATGTTAGGAAAAAGTGAATTCTTCCATTCTCTTCTTTCTTTCGACTTCTCATGCTAATTGCCTAAATAGAGCCGATATTTAACAATGTGGCTTCAAGTTTTTTTGTTTGTTTTTTACTTTCTTTTTTTGGGGGGGATTAACTCAAAGTGCTGTTGGGACCAGTTATGATATGACTTTAAGCATGGTCCGGGATTAAAACTCTCAAAAGATGGGAGGGACCAATCCACATACGTGGAAAAAGCTGTCCACATCAAGTGAGACTTTGCAAATCAAACCCACAACCTTTTGAAGGCATAGTGGGTAGACTTGGTTTACCACTCCACCAAAGGTACTTTCTCACTTAAGGTCTTTTTGTTATTGGTAATGAATTGCAGTCTATTATATTTCTACATCTATAAAAACTATAAATGTTGTCACTTTCATTTCTAAAGAGAATAAATTTTTTCCTCGGATCATGGAAATTAAGTTGTGGGACCTAAAATAATAACTTTAAGAGTCTTTAGCGAACTCACACGACCAAAACATAGTAGTATTATCAAATGATATTTTTAAGGCCAAAATGACTAGGTTGCAAGTTGTGTGCCTATAAAAGCACCTCCATCTTACCATTAAAATTACAATCGTCTTATCTTCCTTTGTCTAAGAGAGCTCAATAGATTTCTCCTGCTTAATCAAGACATCATGGGCCTTTCGCTTCCAAGTTTCTTCTCTTTTACGCGCTTTTTCTTCTGCCTTTTTGTATTTCATCTCGCATTTGCTTATCTTTCTTCTTCTTTGCAGCCATCCTGTCATATTGATGACCGTTCTGCCTTGTTGCAATTCAAGGACAGCCTCATCATTGATGAGTCCGATGCTTCGTGGGATCCTTCTAGTTATCCAAAGTTTGCATCTTGGAACTTGGAAGAAGAAAATAGTGATTGTTGCTTGTGGGATGGCGTTAAGTGCAATAAAGAAACCGGTCATGTCATCAGGCTTGACCTCACTAGTAGCTGTCTCTATGGCTCTATCAACTCTACCAGCACCCTTTTCCATCTTGTCCATCTTGAATGGCTCAGCCTTGCTGATAACAACTTCAACTTGTCTGAAATTCCTGCTGCAATAAAAAATCTCTCAAGGTTAACACATCTAAACCTCTCTATGTCTGTCTTTATTGGTCAAATACCACCAGAACTGCTAGAGCTCCCCTACTTGGTATATCTTGATTTATCGAAGAATGAGTATATCGATATTTCAAATGAAGCATATTATTTAGAGCTTCGAGTACCAAGTCTGCAAAATCTAGTTGAGAAGTTAACCAACTTGAAAGTGCTCATTCTTGATGATGTTAATATCTCTTCTCCGTACCTCACGTCTTGACAAATCTATTTTCTTTGATCCATTTATCCTTACAAGGTTGTGGATTACAAAGTGAATTTCCTGCCAAAATTTTCCAATTACCTAACCTTTCTATTCTCCAAGTGAGCCATAATAGCAATCTTACTGGATATTTGCCCCAATTTGAAAGCAGTCCCCTGACTTTCTTAGATATTGGATGGTGCAGTTTTTCGGGAATCATTCCATCTTCATTGGGTAACCTCACCAAACTTGTTCACCTTGATTTTTCTTTTAATAGTTTTTTGGGTGAGTTGCCAATTTCAATTGAAAATCTTAGTTCTATGAAAGAACTAAGTCTTGAAGGTTGGAACCTCTCTTACCAAATTTCTTCTTCATTGAATAACCTCACACAACTTACTTATTTAGACCTTTCTCATAGTCATAACAATTTTTCATTCCAAAAGTCTTCTTCACTGTCTTGGATTGCTAAGAATACTAAACTCACTTTTTTATATCTTAGCGATCTCAACTTGGTAGGGGAGGTTCCCTTCTGGCTCATGAACCTAACACAACTTATTAATCTAGACATGAGTCAAAACCAATTAAGTGGCCCAATACCACTTTGTTTAATGAGCATCAAGCCACTATCACATCTATTTCTACAGTCAAACCAACTAAGCGGACAAATCCCATCCGAAATTAGGAACCTAACCCAATTGCTTGAGTTGGATCTTTCATCAAATTCATTGCAAGGCTGGGTTCCTAGTACCATGTTTGAACTCAAGAATCTTCAACATCTTGAGCTTCAGTCCAATAACTTGAGTGGCATAGTGAAGTCAGACCACTATGCCAATTTTCAAAAATTATTCAGTTTAAGATTGAGTTCATGTAGCCTTTCCGAATTCCCAAATTTTCTCCGAAACCAAGATAGTTTAAAAGTGCTAGACCTTTCTTCCAACAGCATATCTGGCTGCATTCCCAACTGGTTTTTGAACGTTACAATGGCTAGCTTGGAATACTTGAACCTTTCTCACAACCTTCTCACAGGGTTTGATCACCATCCCGTTCTTCTTCCATGGCCTTTAATCATTTTAGATCTAAGGTTTAATAAACTACAAGGACCTTTGCCAATTCCATCCGTGTTCATGGCTATATATTTAGTTTCAAACAATAAGTTGACTGGGAAAATTTCACAGTTGATATGCAAGTTGAAGTATCTTTTTGCACTTGACCTATCAAACAACAATTTTGGTGGTGTGCTTCCGCAATGTTTGTTAAGCTTCAGTGATGCCTTATCAATAGTAGCATTGCGGAATAATGACTTTCAAGGAAGTATTCCCCAAATCTTCATGAATGGAACCAATCTAAGGATGATTGATTTAAGCAACAACAAGTTGCAAGGGAGGATTCCGAGATCATTGGTAAATTGTACCAAGCTTGAATATCTTCATCTAGGAACTAATCAAATCACTGATATTTTCCCCTTCTGGTTAGGAACTCTTCAGGAATTGAAGGTTCTTATCTTGAAATCTAATAGACTTCATGGAGTTATAAAGAAATCAAAGATGAAATTCGAGTTTCCCAAACTTCATGTCATTGATCTCTCTCATAATATGTTTAGAGGTGAGCTTCCAACAAAATATTTCCATTCTTGGAATGCAATGAAAGTTGTCTACGGAAGACAACTAACATACATGCATGATGAGAGGATGATTTATGTAGCATATGAGTCTCGCAAAAATTTTGATTATGCTTACTCAATGACACTTAGCAACAAAGGCATAGAGATGAATTATGGAAAGATCTCAAATATGTTCAATAGCATCATTCTTTCAGGAAACAAATTTGTAGGTGATATTCCAGCTTGTATTGCAACTTTAAGAGGTCTTAATAATCTTAACCTTTCTCACAATAACCTTGAAGGTCACATTCCATCATTATTGAGCAACTTAACAGCACTAGAATCATTAGACCTCTCAAATAATAGGCTCTCAGGAGCGATTCCTCAACAACTAATAGAGATCACATCCCTTGAAGTTTTTAATGTCTCCTATAATCATCTCACAGGACCCATACCAGAAGGAAACCAATTTGATACATTTGAGAATAGTTCATTTTATGGAAATCTTGGATTGTGTGGAAAACCTCTGTCAAAATATTGTGAAAATTATGAGCCCTCAAAGAAAGAAGATGAAGACTCAAAATCTCCATTTGTCTTAGATTGGAAAATTGTTTTGATAGGGTATGCTAGTGGATTGATAATTGGAGTGGTTCTTGGTCACAAATTCTACAAAAGAAAACATGAAGGCCACATGAAGGTTTTGGGGATGCAAAGAAGGAAAAGAAAGATGGGCCAAAAATTTGAATGTAAATAGCTTTACATTGTTTCACTGTATTTTTCTTTTTCTTTCTTTGCATTGCATGCATATATTTTTTTTACTTTCTCAAATGTAATAAAATTTTTTAGGGTAAGGCTCATTATGTCCCCCCTAACTAGGTGTATCTATCTTTTTTTTTTTTTTTTTTCAATAAATTCTCCCTCGTACCGTCGAGGTTTCACCCAAACAAAAATTAAGATGCAAAGAAATGCTCTAACTATTATCCCTTTCAAATGACATTATAGGGGCTGCTAACTAGTATCATCATTGGGATGAATTCTTTTATATTCTATTGCTAACAAATCACATTTAGATATTAAAACATCACCTTTTTATAAATCTCATGAAAATACCAAAATGGTGTTTCTTTTTAACGAATTAGAAAAGAGAAGTTCTTTATATAGATTAATACAAATGATTGCTTAATTAATATAAACTTGTTTTGATTACAAATGTACTTATAAGATCATTCAAAATTTAGAAGATCTAGAAATAAAAGAAAACTCTTTAGTAGTAAAATTAGTGTTAGTTTTAAAAATAACACCAAGCTATATATATAAATAAGTTTTTTCAGTACTATATTTACTTATGAACAAGGGCCATAATTCATAAACTATTGTGTATATTCGCGAACATATAAAGATGATTAAAAAAAAAACTCATTTCCTTTCAGCGTTAATTCCAAAACTCACATTATTTTTATTGTTATTTTCTAAGATTTACACTTTAAAGATGAAGTATGAAGTATGTATATATATGTATATGTATATATATATATATATAAAAGAGAAACTGATAAGTTTAAGATTATTGCATGTAGGTGAAATTGTAGAGTACGTATTCAAAGAACAAAGTGAGGTGGTGTCATCAAAATTCGTTTATGGCAAATTTTGATGTTGAATTTTCAATATTAAAGTTTAATGTTGAATTGTCAATATCAAAGGTTAAGGTGAATGCTCCCCATTTGCTCTATTAGATATGATATTAAAAAAAACTAGGAAGAACTTGTTCTGCTCAAAATAGCACCTGGGCCACTAGTCCAATGAGTCCCAAAAAAATAGCAAACCCTAAGGCCCAAATTGGTAATAAATCATTTTGAAGTCTGTTAATCTAGGACACGTCGGCAGATGCCATGAATAAGGGTGGCAAACTTAATCCGAACCAAACCCAGGAGAATCCGGTCTAGGTTTGGGCCAAAAAATAGCGACCCTTTGGTGGATGGGTTATGTTTGGTGTATCCCTAAAAAATTCTGAATTGGGTCTGGGGTGGACCAACCGGGACCTGATCCGACTCGTTGTCATCCCTAGCATAGAGTTTTACAATGTTTTCTCTTGTTTTTATTTATTTATTTTATAAAATTTATCAGAAAGTTTTGTAGTTTATAGATCAATATAAGAAATATAGTAAACACCATTTATTTCTGAACATGTAAAATTATACATCCAATAATATATCATCCCAAAAGAACGTCAAATTTAAAGTGGAAAAGTTTCTTCTTTATCAGAAAGTTTTGTAGTTTATAGATCAATATCAAAAATATATATATTTCTTATATCGATCTATAAACAATAAAACCTTCTGATTATAAATATTTATGGGTTTCCTTGGGTACACTTGGGGTATCAATGCACTTTACAAAAAAAATGAGTGATTGTATTATGAAATTATTGATTGTAATTTATTATATCTTTATTATATCTAATTACAATTAAATGAGTCAGATCACATTTATAACAATTAACAGACATAATCATATTTGTTTATTGTAATCAAATATGTTTAGTTGTAATCAGATATAATAAAAATATAATAAATTATAATCAGTAATTTTAGAATATAACCACTTATTTTTTTGTCAAGTGTATCGATATCCAATTATATTGTAGAATGTGGCATATATATATAACTTGAAAATAATAAAAATAACAAATATTGAAGAGCATGCAAGGAGAGGGAGCTGGGAAACCAGCCAAATCTTATTAAACTGCTATCAGATATTTCTGCATGAAGATTCTAATAAAAACATTTTACATATACTTGTAAGATAAGATAATAAACTGTTTCTTTCTATCTCTATTAATTATTTTCATATTCAGTACTCTAGAAGGTAAACCCAAACAAAACATGAAATAAAATAAAGAAGTAAAAAAATAAAAACAAAAACAGGAGAAATTCCCACATAATAATATGTATCCCTCATTTAGATGGCCTTAGTTTTATTATTTCCTGTTCTATATTGAGTTACCAATTAAATTACTTTTTCGCACTTTGGCAGGAGGTCAGTGGCGGGCTAGCGGACCATTCATTATTGACATATGACTGTGAGGACAAATTGAACGTAGTTGGATATATTATCATATTCTTTACTACGTTATTGCGTTTTCTTTTTCTCCAATGACATAGTCCAATAACAATAGTTTAGGTCTTCAATTCTTGGCCGAAACCAATGAGTTAGAAGTGATTGAGAAATCAATAATAAGTACAAAGAAAAGTGATATTGCCAATCACAATAGCGGAAAAATCCTGACCATGAAAACAAAGATACTAAGGTCATATAGAGCTGACTTTCAAGAATATCGTGTTAAGTCTTTTTGCTAATTGCAAAAGAATTGCAATCTCTATAATACTTCTACATTTATAAAACATGTACATTTTTTGTTATGTTGCTTTGATAGTGAAAATGATACAATTGATTTAAACTATATATTATTTTTTATATGAACAAGAACACTAAATCTCTTTGTTAGAATACAAATTACATTTATTAAAGAATTGTGTTATTGACAATCAATAATAAAATCAAAAAGGGAGAAGAATATTCTGAAATTTTCTCTAATCTCTTCAGCTGATTGTGTTTTTAAATCTTTTTATATAATTGATTCATTGGATGACTACCACTAATTTCATGAACAAGGATTGTTGAAGTTGTTGATATGATAAGTCAATGAAAGAGAGATCCATCATAATACTCTCTATTAATAGATCTCTATACCTCTCCTTTATAATACTCTTTATTAAAAGATCTCTCTACCTCAATTAACTTATTATTTAATGTAATTTCACTATCCAATATATGCATTAGTTATGGTAGCAGCAGTTTGGAAATTTGGGTGATGTTGACGACTATTAAATACTTCACAAGAAGTTATTTATATGTATGTATATAGTACTTCCAAGGGGTGAATTCTAATAATATACTAATTACTTGTTAGGAAGATTAGTTGGCTTAGTTTATATTTAACAGGAAAGAAAAGACAGCAGAGAGATGACTTACCTACTTGTTAAACTAATGATATAGAGTAGAAAATGTTATCTCCAACTAATGATAATTCATATGATAATAAAAGAGTAAATTTTCGTCGAACTTATAACAAGTAAAAGATTCTCATTAATTTAATGTTATGATAATAAAAGAAAAATTCCACCTAACTTATGGTCTTAGGTAGAAAAAATTTATTACTAAATTAATGTGATATAACGAGAATAATTTTCTACCTCGTATTATAAGTTTTTGTCAAAAGTCACGGTGGAAAAAGAATAAAGGACAAAGTTACCTTGCCAACTACTTTACACTAGTAAAATATTCCAAACCTTGAAGACCTTTGACGAAAATTTTCTTTAATTTATGTCCTAATGTTTGGATCCCTCTTTTCTATGACAGAATTTTTCTTGTTTATAAAAATTATAGTTGATTTTATTGTAAACACATTTATTAACAATCATGTTAGAGTGTCTACAACATTTATTGACAATCATGTAGAGTGTCTACAATATTGATTTTATTGACAAAATTTAATAATGCACATACCATGTTAGAGTGTCTACAACATTTGTATTATAAGATGTTTAGAAATTGTATTTTTTTTTGTTATTTTATGTCGTTGAGAAACACAAAACCTATCAATCTCTTGTAAAATTGGTCAGGATTTTCGTATACTACATATGAATGTTGGAAAAAAGTGAATTCATCCGTTCTCTTCTTTCCTTCGACTTCTCATGCTAATTGCCTAAATAGAGCCGATATTTAAAAATGTAGCTTCAGGTCTTTTTGTTATTGGCAATAAGTTGCAGTCTATTATATATCTACAGCTATAAAAACTACGAACTTTTTTTTTTTTTTTTTGACATGAAATGTTATCACTTTCATTTCCAAAGAGAACAAATTTTCTTCTTGGATAGTGGAAATTAACTTGTGGGAACCAAAAATAATAACTTTAAGGTCTTCAGTGAACTCACACGACCAAAACATAGTATTCAGTAGTATTCACAAATAATTTTTTTTTAAGATAGGACAGAATATTCGTAGAAGACCAAAACGACTTGGTTGCAAGTTGTGTGCCTGTAAAAGCACCTCCATTTTACCGGTAAAATTACAACCGCCTTGTCTTCCTTTGTCTAAGAGAGTTCAATAGATTTCTCTTGCTTAATCAAGACATCATGGGGCTTTCGCTTCCACATTTCTTCTCTTTTATGCGCTTTGTGTTCTGCCTTTTTTCATTTCATCTTGCATTTGCTCATCTTTCTTCTTCTTTGCAGCCATCCTGTCATATTGATGACCGTTCTTCCTTGTTGCAATTCAAGGACAGCCTCATCATTGATGAATCCGATGCTTCTCGGGATTCTTCTAGTTATCCAAAGGTTGCATCCTGGAACTTGGAAGAAGAAAATAGTGACTGTTGCTCGTGGGATGGAACTTCCATCTTCACTGGGTAACCTCACCAAACTTGTTCACCTTGATTTTTCTTTTAATAGTTTTCTGGGTGAGTTGCCAATTTTAATTGAAAATCTTAGTTCTATGAAAGAACTAATTCTCAAAGGCTGGAACTTCTCTAGCCAAATTTCTTCTTTATTGGGTAATCTCACACAACTTACTTATTTAGACCTCTCTCATAGTCATAACAATTTTTCATTCCAAAAGTCTTCTTCACTGTCTTGGATTGCTAAAAATATTAAACTCATTTTTTTTTTTATATCTTAGAGATCTCAACTTAGTTGGAGAGGTTCCTTTCTGGCTCACGCACCTAACACAACTTATTTATCTAGACATGAGTCAAAACTAGTTAAGTGGCCCAATATCACTTTGTTTAATGAACATCAACCCATTATCAGTTCTATTTCTACAATCAAACCAACTAATTGGACAAATTCCATCCGAAATTAGGAACCTAACCCAGTTGGTTGAGTTGGATCTTTCTTCAAATTCATTGTAAGGTTCGATTCCTAGTACCATGTCCAAACTCAAGAATCTTCAATATCTTGCTCTTCGGTCCAATAACTTGAGTGGCATAGTGGAGTTAGACATGTTTCTTTCTTAACTCGAAAGTTTAGCAGTTCTAGCCCTCTCATCAAACAAGCTTTTAGTGCTCATGAGCACTACCATTGCTAATCCCAATTTTCAGAAATTATATTCAGTTTAAGATTGAGTTCATGCAGCCTTTCCGAATTCCTTAATTTCCTTCAGAACCAAGATAGTTAGAAGTGCTAGACATTTCTTCTAACAGCATATCTAGTCGCACTCCCAAGTGGTTTTTGAACGTTACAATGGCTAGTTTGGAATTCTTGAACCTTTCTCACAACCTTGTCATAGGGTTTGATCACCATCCTATTGTTCTTCCATGGCCTCTAGTCACTTTGGATCTCAAGTTTAATAAACTACAAGGACCTTTCCCAATTCCATTGATGTCCATGGCTATGTATTTAGTTTAAAACAACAAGTTGACTAGGAAAATTTCACAATCGATATGCAAGTTGAAGCATCTTTATGGACTTGACCCTTCAAACAACAAGTTTGGTGGTGTGCTTCTGCAATGTTTGTTCAACTTCAGTGATGACTTATGAATATTGGCATTGCAGAATAATGAGTTTCACGGAAGTATTTCGCAAATATTCATGACTGGAACCAATTTAAGGATGATTGATTCAGTAACAATAAGTTGCAAGGAAGGATTCCAAGATCATTGGTAAATTGTACCAAGCTTGAATATCTTCATGTTGGAAATAATCAAATTACTGATATTTTTCCCTTCTGATTAGGAACTCTTCAGGAATTGAAAGTTCTTATCTTGAAATATGATAGACTACATGGGGTTATAAAGAAACTTGAGATGAATTTCGAGTTTCCCAAGCTTCATGTCACTAACCTCTATCATAATATGTTTAAAGGTGAGCTTCCAACAAAGTATTTCCATTCTTGGAATGCAATGAAAGTTGTATATGGAAGACAACTAACATATATGCATGATGAGAGGATGATTTATGTAGCATATGAATCTCGCGAAAATTTTGATTATGCTTACTCAATGACAATTAGCAACAAAGGCATAAAGGTAAATTATGGAAAGATCTCAAATATGCTCTATTGCGTCATGCTTTCAGCAAAAAAATTTGTAGGTGATATTCCAGCTTGTATTGCAAGTTTAAGAGGTCTTAATAATCTCAACCTTTCTCACAATAAACTTGAAGGTCGCATTCTATCATCATTGAGCAACTTAACAGCACTAGAATCATTAGATCTCCCAAATAATAGGCTCTTAGGAGAAATTCCTCAACAACTAGCAAAGATCACATCTCTTGAAGTCTTTAATGTCTCTTATAATCATCTCATAGGACACGCACCAAACCGATTTGATACTTTTGAGAATAGTTCATTTTATGGAAATATTGGATTGTGTGGAAAATCTCTGTCAAAATATTGTGAAAATTTGGAACTCTTAAAGGAAGAAGATGAAGACTCAAAATCTCCATTTGTCTTAGATTGGAAAATTGTTTTGATAGGGTATGCTAGTGGATTGATAATTGGAGTGGTTCTTGGTCACAAATTCTACAAAAGAAAACCTGAATGGCCTATGAAGGGTTTTGGGATGCAAAGAAAGAAAAGAAAGATGGGACGAAAAAACTGAATGTAAATAGTTTTACTTTCTATTTTATTTTATTTTTATTTTTGTTTCACTGCATTTTTCTTTCTTCTTTCTTTGCATTACATGCATATATTTTTCTTACTATCTCAAATGTAATAGAATTTTTTAGGGTAAGGCTCATTATGTTCCCCCTAATTAGGTGTTTCAATATATATATTTTTTTAATAAATTCTCTCTCATACCATCGAGGTTTCTCCCAAACAAAAATTAAGGTGAAAGAAAATGCTCTAACTATTATCATTTCATATGACAATATAAAGGCTGCTAAGTAGTATCATCATTGTAATGAATTCTTTTATATTCTATTGCTAACAAATCATATTTAGATATTAAAACATCATTTAAAAAAAAAAAAAAAAAAACTCATGACAACACCAAACTGGTGTTTTTTTTTAACAAATTAGAAAAGAAAAGTTGTTCATATAGATTAATACAAATTGTTGCTTCATTAATATAAACTTGTTTTGATTACATATGGTACATATAGATCATTCAAAATTTCTAGAATCTGGAATTAAAAGAAAAAGTCATTAGTACTAAAATTAGTGCGAGTTCTTTTTTTTTTTTTCTTTTTGGAAATAAATTAGTGGGAGTTCTAAAAGTAACACTAAGCTATTTAAATATTAGTACTATATTTATTTATGAATAAGGGCCATAATGCACAAATTATTGCTTATATTCACAAACATATAACAGTAATAATAATTATAAAAAGAATGCTCATTTATTCTTCAACATGTAAAATTTTACATTGAACAATATATCATCCCAAAAGAACGTATGTCAAATCTAAAGTGGAAAAGTTTATTCTTTGTCAAAAAGTTTTGTAGTTTATAGATCAATATAAGAACTCCATTTGTTTACATGATAAAAACAAATATTGAACATAAAAATAATAAAAAGTGGATCTTGTCACAAAGTTTTGTAGTTTATAGATCAATACAAAACTTGAAAATAATATAAAAATAACATATATTGAAGAGCAGAGAGAGACCTGGGAAACCAGCCAAATCTTATTAAACTGTCGTCAAATATTTCTGCATGAAGATTCTAATAAAAACATCTTACAAATACTTGTAATATAAGATAACAAACTGTTTCTTTCTATCTCTATTAATTATTCTCATATTTAGTACTCTAGAAGGTAAACCAAAACAAAACTTGAAATAAAATAAAGAAGTAATAAAAAAAAATTAAAAACAAAAACAAAAACAGGAGAAGATCAACAAGAGCTAGAAGAAAAGCTACAAATGCCTGGCTTTCCCATGTACGCCGCTGACCCGATAAACAATTCTTCGTCACCGGCCCAAAACCGAAGAGATTCAATTCAAAACACTCTTGTTTAAACACAAATGCCAGCTGCTTTTGATTTTATAATATGCAACAACATCATCACCATCATCATGATGAACATGTTCATCACTTTTTTCTTCTTCTTCTCTTCATCATCACGATCATCAAAAGATAAGAAAAACAACAAAAACAAGTGTGTATATGTCTAGCTAGTATACTCTAGGAGTTAATGTGGAAGATGAAGAGAGCATATACATATTTAAAAAAAAAAAAAACAGAGGGGGGGTTAATAGAGAGAGAGAGAGAGAGAGAGAGAGAGCAGCGAGTTCCCAAGAAGAAGAAGAGTAGGAGTAGTGTGTTAAATAAATATTTTCAAAAGAGGTCGGCCAAGTGGCCCAAGACCAACAGCAGGGCATTTTTGTTTCACACATTGGGGTGCTTCTCTTTGTCTTCCTCCTTTTTTGGAGTAATTTTTCAAACAAACGCTTGGCCTTGATTTAGGGAAACAGCTATGAAGTCAGGGTTTACATCATCAGACATTATTTATTTACTTATTTTTAATATTGACACCTTATGGATTAATTGGGAGATGACAATTCTTATTAAAATGAGATTTACACCTATACCTTGTATTTTAATAGAATAAAAGTGGAACTCGAACCCTTAACTTTTTGAAATCAAGGGAGGTATTCAATCACTTCTATTAAGAATTATGTATTTACCGGACCTTATTTAAGGTATGGAGAGGTCTCCTTTTTTAATATATATACTGTAGATAATTAATTATATAGTTTATTCACTAAAACAATCGGGTACCTAGAAGATCCGATATTGTTATATATTTATTAATTCAATTAATCTATACTCTTTTTCTTTAATTCTGGGCTGAAAATGAGGCAGCAGTTAACAATTTCTTGTTGGAAGAGTATATATCATTGACAAACCCAAGATCACATTATATATAGATATATATGTTTGGTTTTATGGTCTGGCTAAAATTATAAATTATCTCATTAGAGTGAACCTAATTATAACACCAATATTACCATATACTTGGATAAATTAATTTCTTAAAACTATTTAACATTAATAAGATTGATGTGTGCCCGAAGCTATTAGATAGATCAAACAAGCTATAATCAACATTTTTTTTTTTTTGAAAAAAGCTATAATCAACATTATTGAATCTTGGTTTATAAACTTTTACTTCCACAGCCACCACTCCAGTCTCCATAGTCCACATCTACAACTACGACAGCTACAAGAACCGAACATTATCTACAGAAACGGTGGTCAAACAAAAGCATTAATTATCAATATGTAGCCGATTTATGATCGTTTCTTATTGCCTATTAATTAACTTTTAGATGGAGGGGACCATAAAAGTTAAAAAAGTTCTAGGAGCTGTTGGTCAAGTATTGGCGCCCCCCCATATTTACTCATGCATCAGTCACCATTACATACATACATATATATATATATATATCTACGTTGGCTCTCAACTACAACGTACAGTACAGGTTAATTGATTTGGTTGGATTTCTAGTTACATATCAAGAAAAACTAAAATTTTCCATATATATCCATACAGACTTTTCCCGTGAAAATGTAGAAAAAATTTCTTAATATATCTTTTTTTTTTTTTAATTAAAAAAAATAGTTTAAGTAGATTATGTGTGAATGAATTTAATTTAAGTAAGAATTATTGGTGTCTACGATGGCTTTGTTCCTTAAATTCTGTTTTAATTAACCATGACAACAAATTGTGTTAATTCTTAATTTTTTGTCTATCTAACTACATGTGCTTGATATATTTTCTTCTTTCTTCCTTTTTTTTTTTCTTTTATCATGATATATTTTCTTCTTTTTATTAAATATCTATTACAAACTTATCTAAACTCAAAGATTCTAGGTACATTTAAAGATATACACTCTTGAACATAAAAATACTTTAACTAGTTTTAAAATAATTTCTTTATTTAGAGCTATACTTTCCTCCCCCCCAAAAAAAATACTCGAAAAAATAATAAAACCTCCTTTGTGTCGTATGCTAAAGACAAACTACGATAGAAATTAAAGCCCGACATAATTCACCAAACAAAGAAATTAACAAGCAGGTTTTGACCGGCACCGGCCTGTCAGGGTCTGAGAGATCGAGAAGTATAATACTAGAGGGGACCCCTGCACACTGGTTATCTTTGACCAAATCATGTCTGGAATTGAAATTGCATACATGATACATGCCGTCCTTCCTTTGACTTCTAATTCTCACATCTATTTACTCGTCCGATCTTCCTTTTGAAATCAGAGAGCGAGTTTTGATGAGAGTTTGAAGTTAGAACCCAAAAATATGGAGAGTTGATAAAGGGAATCCTGTCCTCGTCTAAGACATCTTCTTTCCCCTACGAATCCTACTTTTACGCGAAATACTATACTATATATTAACATTATAATCTTTTCTTAAGTCTTTTGGTGTCGATTTGAAATTTAACGAAATGTTATTTATCTCAATTTCATTTATTGAAAGGATTAATAGTCAAAAGTTTAACCCTTGTTTAATAAATTAAAAGTTGATGATCAATATACTATATAGAGTTAATAAAGTACTTTCAATTAATTGAGAAAAATTCAAAATTACCCCAATTCCAAAAAAAAAAGTCGTTTTTAACCTATTTCAAGAAAAAATTTATATTTAACCCCTCAAACAAATTAATTGTATCTAATGCCCCTTATTAACCAAAAAACTCTTGAGCATGATGGGAGGCTTCCTGTCATGCTCCTCCTATCATGGTATTTTCAAAATTTTATTAATAGGGGTGTTTTGGAAATTATGAGATATTGGGTATAATTCATTTATTTGAAGGGTTAAAAACAAATTTTATTTTGAAATAGGGTAAAAACCATTTTTGGTTTTGAAATGTGGGTAGTGTTTGAAATTTTCACTTAATTTTATAATGATCAATAAATCAGAGTTCTATTTTATCATCTAGCAAATTTTGACCTTTCATAATTAGTTGCTACTATGTCTGTTGCCACGAGTGTGAAGACCCATAACAATATTAGTAGCTTTCTATCTTACATAAAAAACAACTTGAAAATCGCATACCTTTAAGTGAATAATATATCATGCTAATATTCCAACACGAAATTTAATAAAATATTTTATAGAAATTTAAAAGCATACCCACAAGTTATTAATTAGACACTTCCATTTGTCGTTGAAAAGATTCTAATTAAATATTCAAAAGTTCTAACAAAACCCCATTAGATAAATCAATTGTGAGATTATATTTGCAATTTGAAGAAAACATGTGGGATGTATTTGGAAGTACCGTATAACTACTAGATGCAGCAGCATTAATCTTAATTGACAATTGCCATTAACGCTTGAAAATGGATAAAAGCTGGCTACATTTTCTAACAAAAATAGCATTAAGAATTTTTTTTTTTTTTCAATAATATATTTCATTATTTTACTAATCCTTTTAAAATGACAACTAATATAACTTTCACTGCTCTTAATAACATATTAACATTGATAAAATGGTTTTGAAAAATTTTAAAAAAAAAATCTCAAATTCATCTATAAGCATTACGCATATTTATGTACAACATTAATAATATTATCTGGATCACTTTATGAGAACCCCAAAACAACGAAAATTAATAAAATACTTAATTGTAGTGGTTGAAAGTAGCATGAAGACGAAAGAGGGCCCAAACGCGTGGCCCAGATGGAAAGAAGCAGATATGGGCCAAGGGTACAGCTTGAAAGAGGTATGAAGCCCAGTTCAACAGGCCCATGGACCAAGCAGAGATATTAAACTTCCACACTCCATGCTTGAGCGACAAAGTAGGAGCACGAAATGCAGCTTGGATGCATGAAAAAATACCATACAAAAACTCTGCCAAAATACCTGTTAGCTTAGGAAACAAATTATTCTTCATCTATTTACACACCCATTGCAATTTTCTATACCCAATCAACTGCATTTTCATCACCCCTATGCTCTTTTGCGAACTGTTAGTGATCTCGGAAAAAAACCTAGTTGCTGAATTAGAGATTGTGATCTCATTAGTCACATTCATAACTTGTATAAAAGTAGCTACATTTGGAACAAGAATTCTCTGTCATCTTATTGTTTTTACTAAGTTTTTTATAATTTAGTGACATATCAACATAAAAAAAAAAGTAGATAATTAAGATAGTTATATATATATTTTTTTCTCTCATGTATCATTTAAATTTAAATTTTTCTCTTAAAAAAGTTAATAAAAACAAAAGCTGAACAGAGAATTCTTACTTTTAAAATTGACCTTTGAGAAAGGAGCAGTAATGCCCACATTGGTTTAATTTGACCTATTGTATTTTAACTTTTTTCGTTGTATTTATTATGTCGATCTTCATCGAATTGCATTCAACGATCGTTATGTATTTACGTTTAAATATTAACTAAAACAATTATGAATATTAGATTTTAAAGTTATGTCACATATTTAATATTAATTACTTGATTAATAAATTTAAAACCCATTTAATGGGCACCAATTATCTAAAGACTTACGAAAATTAATATTTATTGGAACAAGACAGACTAATTTACAAGTAGAAACAGCTACGTGGAGTGTTTATAAAGCGGGTCAACTTCTTAGCATATGACCGTAGGTAGCATAGGGATGGACATACGCCCCCCCCCACCATGCGCACCACTTTATTATTTGTTACTTTTTTCATACCGTGTAGCGTACACATAATACATACACGTACCCACTAACCACTGCACATATTTGTGTAGTTATTAGCTCCAGTTTTATGGCTAGCTTTCAGTGCTTCATTGCTTGCCGCCACCGCCTTTTCCTCCACGGCCTTTGCCTCCCCCTCCATATCCACCTTTGCCTCTTCCCTGAATGTCTACTTCTTCTTGTAATACACCTCCTCCATATCCACCCCAACCACCACGTCCGCCTCCTCCATATCCGCCACCTCTTCCATATCCACCACCACCACGTCCGTATCCTCCACCACCATGTCCGTATCCTCCACCACCTCCGTATCCGCCACCACCTCTATACTTCTCATCTTCTATCTGGTTTGTTTCTTGATTTGCTGCCTCCACTGCACAATAAAAACAAAAAACAAAAATGACCATCTTACAAATTCTCCTCATGTTTTTACGTGTATAATAATGAATATTATGGAAAGTGATAATCAAATTTAAGAAGATATAGTTAGTCTGATAATTTTACTAACGTTTTTTATCATCAGTCACGGGTTCAGTGCCTTGAATCTCCGCCTGGTAGCAACACCTCAAGCAGTACCCGTAATCATTGCGGCCGCAACAAGGCCAGCCGCATTTGTATTTTGCATCATCTACAGGCTTAGTGTTCAATGCAGCATCCACAACATTAGTCACAACACTCGAATCCACTATTTCATACAGTTACATACGTTGTTTAATCTTTATATATGCTTCAAATTTGTTTGCATCTATTGTGATAAGGATTTGAATTTTAATAAAATATGGATTATTAATTTTTATTCTACAAAATCGTAAATTTATGCAACTTAGAACGATTAAGAAAAAAAGTGTAAAGCTAGTTAGTGATAATAAGATTTTATTCTCTTGTATATAAAATTAACCACATAAATTAATGTTGTGCATGTGTATATATAGCATGAAGAGAACTCGAAACAATAAAAGGTGAATTTTTATTGTAAAAGTAATAGTTTTGCAGCTCCTCATTTGACTTAGTGATGGATTAAAATTCTTGCATGTATTGTATATATGTATGGGGAATTTTGATACCATCTTTATGGAGATAGGAATTTTCTGATTTTGAAAATTGATGCGCAAATTTCAGATCAGGATATAAATAAGGGATATTATGATAAACCTCCCTAAAAAGTAAACTATTGGTAATTAACACCTGATTTTTTTTTATTAGGTAAATCAGCCCCTACCATTAACTTTTTATTTAAAATATTAATATTTTCTATCCAAAATAGTTAAATGACCAAAATACTCTTATCAAGATTTTATAAAATCCCAACCGTACCCTTCAAACTTATGTAAAGACTAAAATGCGCTTAAATTATTAATTAATAATAATATTAAACAAAAAACACAAAATTTTAAAAAAAAAAACTAGTAATTTAAAAAAATGTAAACCAATTTAAACTCTATCTCTCTCTCTCTCTCTCTCTCTCTCTCTCTCTCTCTCTCTCTCTCTCTCTATCCTCTCTCTCTCCCCTTATCCTCTTTTCCTCCTCTCTCTCTACCGGTGTTGATGAATTGATGAATTGATGTGTTTTGTGTTTTGAAATTAATGGTTTGAATCGATGAAGGGATGATTTGGGTTTAGGGGATGGTGAATTTGCTGGAAACCTAGAAATTTCGAGCTTCTAGCAAGCTGATCCGAGCTTCCAGCATGTTGGAACCCAAAAAATTTTGGGTTTCTAGAGTTTGCGACAATGAAAAAAATAAAATAAAAAAAGAGAAAAGAGGAGATAATGATAATGGTGGGTAGATGTAGGTGATGGTGGATTGATTTTGATGATGGTAGATTGTGGATGATGTCTTATTAACGTTTTCGGCATTGGTTGGGTTGATGAATGAAGGTTTTTTTTTTTTTAAAAAAAAAAAATTTCTGGTTGAAGTTGATGATTTTTATTTAATTATTTGAGTTTTTATATTTTTTAATTTTTTATTTAATTTTATTAAAACAAATAAAATTACTTATCTAATTACTATTATACCTTTAAAATTTAACACTAACCAATTTTTTTTACCTATAGAGAGCGATTCACCTAATAAAAAAAAAAAGGGTATTAATCACCCAATAGTTTGCTTTTCATGGGACTTTTCATAATATCCATATAAATAATTGTTGTTGTACAAGTTCCAATAAAATTTTAATTTGATCAATGTCACTTTTCGAAATAAAATTACAAATAACGAATTAATCATTTCAAAAGGGACAGATACGTTTTATATAGAACAGTTACCACGTGGCAGAAGATTTCTAGAAGGAATTGCTAATTAATATTTTTGGGATAATCCCATTGTTCCCCTTAGTTTGATGAAATAGCCAAAATCTCCTAATACTTTGATAAACCGCTAATGCCCCCCCTATGGATTTATGAAACGGTTAAAAAACCCCTTATAGCTTATTGAAATATTCAAAAAATTTCCTACCGTCAACTTAGACATTAACACTCAATAGTTGACCGTTAAGATGAAAGAGCAAAATTATCAAAACAAGGTAAAATATATAATAACATTAATTAATTAAATTTAACTAGATTTTTTTTTTAAAAAAAATAATATCATCTCCATTATCCATCGTTGTGATGGACGATGGAGATGAAAACTAAAAAAATGAAATGACAAAAAATATTAAATAATATTAAAAAAGGAAAAACTTAAAGCATATTTTTAAAGAAAAATAAAGTCATGGTCATGGAGATGAAAAAAAATTATTAAAATGAAAAAACACAATCTATTTAACACTTTAACTCAACCATCTAGTTTCTTCTTCACCTTCCATTTTCTTCTTCTTCTTCTTCTTCTTCCATCTTCTCATCATCATCATCATCTTCTTATTCTTCTTATTCTTATTCTCTTCTTCTCCTAGGTGACAAAAGCGACGATGACAAGAACTTCGATGATGGACACTGACTTCTTCTTCTAGGTGACAAGAGCAACGACAACAAGAACTTTGGCAATGGGGACCTCTATTGTCGAAGTCGGCGAAGGAGACCTGGTCTCCATCGCATAGAGACCAGATCTAGTCTCCACATGATGGAGACCGTTAGGTCTCTTTTGAAGGAGACCAAGGGTTTGGTCTTTGACGAAAGAGAGCCAATGTTCGCTATTTTTTCAGTTTGTTTCTTTTTCATTCTTTTTTTCAAATTGTTGATGATGATGATTGTGTGTTGTTGTTGATGATGTTGATGATGATAGTGATGAATGGGTTGATGATGGTCAGCTGATATGGTGGAGTGAGGATAATGAATTTGAGTTATTCTACATTGAAGAATGAAGAACACTATCTACTCTTCAATTTTTTTTTTTCAATTTTTTTTTTTTCAAATACAATATGGTCTCCAGATCTTGTTTGTTTTCATTGATGTGGTCTATAATTTTTTATTTATTTTTTAAAATTTTGTTTCATAAAAAAAATTGTAATTAGTTTTTTAGTTTTTAATTTTTAATTGAGGGGCAGTTTGATCTTTTCGTATACTGTCATGATTAGAATTCACTTTTTATTAATAGAGTTAACATAAGGCGTAAAATGAGATTTTAATAAACTATAAGAGGTAATTAGTTATTATATCAAATAATAGGAGGGATTGGAATTATCCCAACATATATTTTTTTAATTTTTTACGTCATTGAAAAAATTAATTGTGTCTCAAAAATTGTGTGGTTAGGATCGATGATCATCAGGAAATTATATGATTCAACGATATCTTGTTTTACTTCTACATTTCGAAAGATTTTCTGCAGCAAAACAATGAGATTTGACTTCGAGAGAAGAGTAGTGGGTCTTACACAATTACACTGGTTATATTTGACCGAATGTGTTTGACATATTTTGTCATGTTCATTGTTTGTTTACGAGAGAATCTCCTCTTCCGTTTGGAATCAGAAGAGATCAAATAAGAATTCTATGAGTATAACCAAAAATTGTGAGAGAACTGTTAAAAACTTAAAATAGAATCTTTTCCTTGTCTAAACCATCCAAATCCTACGTATCAACATGAAAATCCTTGATTAGCCTTCCTATATATCAACATCAAAATCCTTGATTAGTTGCTTTATACACGTTTAGTTATATATTTTTTTTTCAAAGATATTTTTTATTTGTAATGCATCGAACTTTAAATATTATTAAATTAAATTAATATTATCTATCCTTAAATCACAAAATTCAGAAAAAATTATCAATATACAATACGATGTATATTTAATTTTACTTATATTATTAATAAATTTGAAGTCCATGTATAGTGTACTAAAAATTAACCAGGGAAAAACTATAAATATATTGCAACAAACACAGATATATTTTCAACTAGAAATATTACTACATGGAGATCAGTAGTGTTTAAGGGGCAAATTCTTAGGACACAGCCCTAGGTAACATGGCGATGGATTTACACCTCCACACTAAGCACACCACTTTATTCTTACTATAATTTAGCATGTAGCATTCTCATATCCCCACTAACTACCACACATATTTGTGCAATTATTAGCTCCAATTTTGTGGCTTGCTTTCAGTGCTTCACTGCTCGCCGCCACCTGTGTCTCCTCCTCCTCCATATCCACCACCACCACCTTTGCCTCCTCCTCCTCCATATCCACCACCACCTCCATATCCACCGCCACCACCTTTGCCGCCTCCTCCTCCATATCCACCGCCACCACCTTTGCCGCCACCTCCTCCATATCCACCGCCACCACCTTTGCCGCCACCTCCTCCATATCCACCGCCACCACCTTTGCCGCCTCCTCCTCCATGTCCACCGCCACCTTTGCTGCCTCCTCCTCCATATCCCCACCACCACCTTACCGCCTCCTCCTTCATGTCCACCGCCACCTTTGCCGCCTCCTCCTCCATATCCACCACCACCGCCTTTTCCTCCTTCTCCTCCGTATCCACCACCACCGCCTTTACCTCCTCCTCCTCCATGTCCACCACCACCTTTGCCGCCTCCTCCTCCATATCCACCACCACCACCTTTTCCTCCTCCTCCTCCGTATCCACCACCGCCACCTTTGTCTCCTCCCTGTATTTCAACTACTTCTTGTACTTCACCACCACCACCTTTGCCTCCTCCTCCTCCATGACCACCGCCTCCTCCATATCCACCACCACCGTGTCCGCCTCCACCACCATGACCACCACCACCACCATGTCCGCCTCCTCCGCCACCGCCATGTCCACCACCACCACCATGTCCGCCTCCTCCGCCGCCGCCATGTCCACCACCACCACCATGTCCGCCTCCTCCGCCGCCGCCATGTCCACCACCACCACCATGTCCGCCTCCTCCGCCGCCTCCATGTCCACCACCACCTCCGTAGCCGCCTCCATGTCCACCACCACCTCCGTAGCCGCCTCCATGTCCACCACCACCTCCGTATCCGCCTCCATGTCCGCCTCCATCTATAATATACTTCTCATCATCTATCTCCTTTGTTTCTTGATTTGCTGCCTCCACTGCAGAGTTTAAATGAATAAATGTCTAGCTTATATCTTTTTTTGTGAAAAAATATCTAGCTTATATCCATAACATGTAAAGTACAAAAAATCTGATGTTTGGCAAACAAAAGATATTGAATTCAAGTTTAAGAAATTGATAGATGGTGAGTCTGATAACTTTTTTGTAATTATTATAAATTTAAATTTAGGAAATGTACCGAGTACTCAAAATTAACCAATTACCGTCTCACTAAACAAAATATTTAATTAATTATTGAAATGAAAAATCAAAGTTAGTGGCAGCATACCAAGTTCTGTTACCATAAAGAGTAATTTAATAAAAAAAATTATTAATTTTATTCTAATACGATATAATTCTTCAATGTTATTAAAATGAGTAAATGACATCCTTAAAATAAATAGCATAATAAAAATTTATATCTCTATAAAAATAACATGTAGTCAAAATTTTCTTTTTTTCTTTCTTTGAAAGAGTAGTCTAAATGAATATGGTTTTTACTTAAAAAAAATCAATATGCTTTCTGTACTGTACACACACATGCATAACTGAATAAGCTATAAATAATAATATGTATATTTAACCTCGCGAAGGATGGTTTGAATGAGTCTTAAAGACGCTAAATGATGCAGTAATTACCAGTTAACAACATAATTAATATTTGGCATAATGAAAGTGGAAATAAAATTGAAGAATGTATAATTGTAAGAGGTGAGTCTGATACTAACGTTTTTGGTCTCCCGGCATGGGTTCAGAGTCTGCAATAAGAGCCGGGTAGCAACAACGTCCACAATGACCTCGATAGTTCCAGCCACAACAGGGGTGACCGCACCTGTACTTTGCATCATCTACCGGGGGCTTCGTGTTCTCTGCAAATCAATACAATCGGTCGGTTTTATTAATTATTATAAATTTAAGATTTGCGAAAGAAATATGACACACAATTTCACAATTTAATTTTTTTGATGTAATGGGTTCTTTATTATATTTCAAATTTAAATGCTTGTCAATTTAACTAACAACCAAATAAAAAAACCAAGCCAGTGATCATTATAATCTTAAGAGGACTAACAACTTGTGTTAAAACAGATTCCTCTAAATTGAAAGTTAAATTATAATTTTTTATTGAAATGAATTGAAAATATTCGATGTGTATAGAACTTATAATATTAAAATCGGGAGAAGTAAAATGAAGTATTTATGAATTAACCATGCGTAGGATCATTAGTAGATAGTGTCTTTAGAGAAGGTAAAAGAAGAAGTATAATTACCAGTTAACTACATATTTAATGTTTGGCGAAATGAAATCGAAATTGAAATTTGAAGAAATTAGTTACTATGGATTTGTGAGTATGATGGATTTATGTCCTCTCTTAATATGAGTTTTTTAATAATATTTTTGAACAGTACTTTTAATAATTTATTGATTATAATACTTATATGTCAATGAAACTAACAAAAATTAGGAAAAAAATTCAAATTTGGCAGATGATCTAAATCCCTATACTAATACTAATTAACGATCTACACTTTTCTTTTTTTTTTTTAAAGAAACCATCTACAATTTTGGATATATATATATATATATATATAACCAGCAAAATTAATAACCCTAGCTAGCTAGTTAGTGATAATAATATGCTGTTCTATAAACTTAACCACATAAATTAACGTTATGTATATACAAAAGAGAATCTAGTTAGCTAGTTAATGATAATAATATGCTGTTCTATAAAATTAACCACATAAATTAATGTCATATACATACGTGTATACAAAAGAGAATCAGGATATCCATACATTATTATCTATCTAATATATATATATATATATATATATATATATGTTTTGAGAAATACCTGATATATACTTACTATATGTATATTACTAACATAATTTGTTCTCACCTTCGGCTGATAGTACGAGAGGGATGAGAAGGACAAGAAGTGAAAGCAAAAGCGGTAGAAGAGAAACAACTCTCATTTTGTTGAAGAAGAAGATACAAGACTTGTTGGAAAGGTTTCAACAAGGATTTGTGAGAAAAAAGGGGGCATCCTCGGCAAGTATATATAGTGGTGGAGTGCAAGCTAAGGGAGCACAAAGAGATAGAAGACACTAGAGTCAGTGTAGAATGCCATTAAAGAAGGTATGTGACCATGTCTGCCCATATACGGCCGAAAATTACTGAAGATTTTTGGCACTCAGTGACGAATTTCAAATCGTTATCTCTTTGTATATATATTGACACTACTCTTGATTGAAGGAAGCCGCGTGTATGTAGTTGAGCGGAGATCATGACACACAAAAAATACAGTACACCGATAAATATGTGCTGCGTCGTGTCTGTGTTGCTAATTGCGGTCAAGTCAAGCTTATACAACTATATATGTATGTGTCCTTTAAGGAACATGAGCGAAAATGTGGTCAAGGTGCCAGCTGCATGCTAGCTGGCTACTAAACGGTTTTAAAAGGCTCTCGGCATTAAAACTGGCAAAGTGCTTTGAAATTAATGTAGAATTTCCATCTTCTTATTTCATCAGTGCATTTAATTATCTCATCAAGAGTTAGACTTAGATTGTTTTTTTATTTGAAAATTGAATCGTTATGGAAGTTATTAAAGACTAAATAGTAATTGAAATTTAAAATCTGAATAACATATTTATTTTACATTTTTTTTTCATGTTTGAATATATTATAAACTTATTTATTTTTAAAGTTAAAATTATAACAAGTAATTTGATATTTATATCATTTTTATTATCAATTATTATGAAAATTTATTTAATATTATATAAACAACTAAATACAATAATTTAACAAAATTTAAAATGCTTATGTGTTAATATTATTCATAATTAAAATATGATTAAAAACATAGTAGAATTAGTGATATTTATATATTTGAATCAAAATAAAATGGTCTTTGAATTGAATTATAAAGCAACTAAAAAAATAAATGTTTATAAATAAAAATAAAGTAGTCCAATTCTATGAAAATTTGGAATGAGATGTGTTTAAGTTTTTTGGTTAAAAGATTTTGTTTTATAAGTATTTGGGGGAAAAAGTAAATTTGTATAATATAAAATTAATGTAAATTTCAAAATATTTTATTATGGGGAGGATAAACTTGGAATAGAAGATTTTCAGTTTCATTAAATGATTTGTAATTAAATTATAAGTCAATAATTCTTACTTGTGTTATTTAGTTGTTTTTAAGTATTTTTAATTGGTTTGATTACTTTAAAAAAATAAAATAAAAACAACTTAATGGGTCCAATTGATCAACACTATTAAGTCAATAAGTGTAAAAAACAAATGACTCATTAGTATTTGATGATATGGTTTTTAGTTTTTTCAGTGACGTGCCACGTATAAAAGGGAAGAAAGAAAATCAAATCAAATTAGTTATTATTAAAGCTTATAGTACTATGACAGCATGTAAGTAATCATACTTTAACATGATATACCGTATAGTTCTATTATAGACTGTTATATATATCCACATTACAAGCCGATCCATTTTGTATATCAGATGATGTATTAAATAGTATAGCTATTATCAAGCTTATTCTGAATCGATACTCAGCCGAACATATACATGGTAAAACATCAAATTGCTGCGAGATATAGGATTACTTTAAACAGTGCATGAGCATTACGAGTTTAATTAAAGAATGATATGCTTTATAAAATTTTGTCCAAATAACATTCATACGAGTTGTCAAACATTATATTGATTATTCCATTATTTCATGATATGTATGATATTTACAACACACATAACACATAATTTATATATGAATTAAAAAAAAAAAATTAAAGAAGCCTTAAACTCATTATTTGCTATTTACAAATGCTAGGTAAAATTAGTGAAATATTTTAAATTGTCTTAGATGGGTTGGGCAGATGATGAGGATTTTATTTTAGGTATTTGTACATGTTTCGAGACCATGGATATATCTTTTCCACAAAATAAAATAAAATAAAATTTTGGATATATCTTGAGCCAGATGTATAGATAGAACAGATGCCACGAGGATACTTGAGCTGGGGTGGCAATCTAACAGCAACAAGTGAAGAACTTGTTGACATATAAAATTTACATTGCTTACCATAACTTAGAAAATGTATTATATATATGTGGGTTGGCTGTGTTGCAATATTTCTCCCCTCAATGAGGACGATTTATGTGCATGCTTTTTATTGGGCTGGGCCTATATAAAGATCCCTAATTCAAGGGAACTTGTTGGAATAAACAAAAGAGCAATGTGTTGTTGGGCTTGTTGGAAACCCATCCAGATACATAAATGTTTTGGGCTTATCTAGTCTGCAGATCCGTTTTGATTAGCTTGTTTGTATAGAGCAGAAAAAATAACTTATGGCCTGTAGATAATTAGTAAGAAACCTAAAAAGTAGAAAAAATATATAACCTGATTTTTTTTAGCTAGATTGCCACTAGTGGCTTGTATAGTTGAAACTTAGAAGCAAGAGAATCTCTTTTCTGGTTTGAGTTAATTATGATTTTGCACCCTGTAATATCTGCATACTTGCAAGTAGTTTTTTGAGAATCCTTATACTTGTTGTACACTTGTCTACGTATCACGATATTTGTGATTATGAGTATTTTTTGGCATAGAATGTTTATTACATCTTTCTTGATTCGGGCTATCTATTACAATATTTGTGTTGCCAAAATTTGTCAAAAAAAAAAAACCTCTTATTAAATGAGACTAAAATATATGTTTAATTTGTTAGTCAGAGAAATGAAGATGCAAATTAACCACTCAACTAACTTTTTTTTAAAACTTCTTATATTACAAGCATATTTGTATTTCTAATTACAAGGTGTTAATACACCATTTATTTGGATATACATACATACACACACAAACGCATACATGCATATTCATATTAATTCTAGCTAGCGCTAGATGCTTATTTTAGTTGTGAAGGTTGGCTTCAATCTCTGCATCCATTGCCTGACCCGGATAACCCCAACCGCGTCCAGGCCATCCACGAACCCAACCGCCGCCCCAACCACGCCCAGGCCATCCACCACCCCAACCGCCATAACCTCCAGGCCTTCCACCACCATATCCACCATATTTGGCATCATCTATTAATCCACTTGTCTCCATAGCTGACTCAGCTGCACATATGTGTACATAAAATATATTACAACATGTTTATATATATGATGTACCAACATGCATGGTAACCTTATAATTGGCCAATCATGTAGCCATATAGAAACGTTAAAGTGTATACGTAATAATTAAACTCAATAAACGTGGACTTTTCTAATGTAGTATTTGTTTTGCCGGCATAGAAGTCATGTCCAATTCTCTTAAATGACGTACAAAACCAAGTTATGTAAGCAGCTCACCATTTGGCTTGACGGTTGTTGAAGTCTCAGCATCCAGCTCTCTAGCAGCCACCGCCGAAGAGATCATGAGGAGAACTATGGCTACTATAAGTCCTAAGAGAAGGAAGCCCTTAGAACCCATTTTTTTTGTTTTTTCAAGAGATATCTTTACTCTTTTCAATTGTATGATAGGTACAAGGATTCGATAAGCTTGTATAGTACTTTGCCATTTCTATTTATAGTAAGTTGGTAGAGTTTCATAGAGAACGGACTCTTTGAATAGTCAAACATAAATACATAATAGGAACAAACCACTTTGTCCTTGTTCAATATAATGAACATACGCAGTTGAAGATAGTATAATCAGATCCTTTATAATTATATAAATGTAGTTCAGAGTAGTTTGAAAAAGTCTTTTGGTTACGTCACGTCCTGATTTGATAGTAAAAGTACAAAAAAGATATAGTTTTATTCATTATTTTTAACGGGAAAGGATATATCTGTTCATGATTATGATTCTGTGCAATTGGGAGTTAGAGCTGCCAATAAACAGTATTCAATTTCACATTTTTATTTGAATAACGATGATCACATGCAGGGACATAGCATAGTGGGGAGCTAGGGTAGGCTCAAGCCTAGTAGCCTACCCTAGCTCCAGAATATATATATTTTTTAATAAAGTTATTTTAATTTTTTTTAGAGAGTGTTTTTTTGGTTTTTCTGAGATTTCTTCTCAGTTTTTTTTTTTTTTTCTTTTTTTCCCCTTATTTGTATCAATCTCCAGTGTCTCTCTCTGTTTTTATCACTTGGTTTTATTATCAGTCATGTCTCTCAGGTGGTATTTCTTTTGTATTATATTCATTTTAAATTTTATAAATATATATTTAATTTATTTATTCTTTTAATATAACTATTAAAAATTTATTATATGTATTTTTTTATTTATATATATATTTCTATTCAAATACTGTATATGTGAGGACTTTATAAAATTTTATTTAAATTTTCCATACTTATCCTTTTTTTTTTTTTATCATAATTTACATAATATATTATTTAAAGTTAATATTATAAATTATGATTAGTAAAATATAGATTGTCTATATTTAAAGAAAGATTGTTGATGTGATAGCATTATCTAATAACTATAATTCATATTTGATAAATTTGATCACTTGAATATTTTATTCAATCTTTTTATTTTTTATTTTGTTAACATATTTATTTATAATAATGAATTTTAAGGGGTGAGATTTATTATATCTCTTTTAAGTAGGTATGCTTATTAATTTTAATTTATTCTAAATATAAAATCCCAATTACGTCCTGATAAAATATAGTACGTCCCTGATCAAATATAGTAAATAAAGATTCATACTTTTAGTGTTCTGCAACAGGAAGAGAATCAACTTTTTGTTAACGAAAAAAAGTTTGACTCTATATATTGACTCTTAATACGAAGAGTTAATGTTGTCTTTTAAGATTCAATAAAAGATAAAAGTCCCTTGGGAGATGTCGGCACCTGAAATGCAACTATCTGTATGCAAATGGTGACCAAGATTTTGAGTTTGGAACAGTTTTAACGATATTGTTGAACCCTATACACTATCACTTGGTAGGGTAGCATGCGCTAACAGCTTGAAATGCTATATCGAGAGGCTACCCGAACAAGTGGTTGCATGTCACAGCAAGAAAAATTGAACACGACTATAAGTTAATATACGCTATACGTAGCCACAACAGAAGTTTAACAAAACCATTTAAAGCAGCCCAACATGGTTTCGGTTAAATTGCATTGGTATTAGTTAATTCAATCAGGTATTTTAATTTTTTTTCTTTTAATTTGTTAGACACTATCGGGTATTGGCTTACTTAAAACAGTGACATAAATCAAAGGTTTTCCCTCCATTTATAAAAGGATGAAGAAAGTTAAAAATATAAAATTTGTCTAAGTTTCATCAACTTAATTGACTTAACAGATGTAACTGACTTTAATCAAAATTGGTTTAGACTAATTGAATGGGTTGACAACATAAGTTGTTGTTAGATTACAAAGGCGACAGTTAATAATGACATGAAATACAACATTTGGGTGCATAAAAATTAAAAATGATATAAAAGTGGTATCAATTGAATTAATGGACTTAACCGACTTAATCGAATTTTGATAAAATATGATTTTGAACTGCAAAATTTTAATATAACCCAATTAGAGATGCCAAAAAATCAGAGCATCTGTATAAGTCAAATGAATGAGAAACTTAACAAAGAAATTTTGTTTGGGATTGAAATTGAATGTGGAAGATTAGTACAAATCATCAAATTACTTTAAATAGACGACGTCGTCTAATTTCAAGGACTTTGGACTATTTTTAGCTGGGTAGGCCCATCTTAAACAAATGCCAAAATATTTGGGCTTTTGTTTTGTCTATTGTTCTTTATTTGTTCTAGATAATCTGGACCTTCATTTGTAAGTGGGCCTCAGCCTAGCCTGAAAAGACATGTGATATAATGCAGAAACGAGTTCAGGTAACACATCTCTAATCACACAGATGTTGTATAATTTCTCTTCCATTTGGTTTCTACAGGTAGATCTTGTAGCCTTTTGAGATGCATGCATTGCACGCTTTAAGTTCTAACTGAGAATGCTAAATTCAAAATTTCAAGTAATAATTTGTTTGGAAACCAGATTCCTTCTCTGTACATTTTGGACCATAGCAGATCTCTTGGAGAGGGATGAGGGATGTGTTCTTATAGTTTAATTTGCCATACACAAATTGGGATCAATAAATTTATAGATTTTTGTGTTCTTATAATCTAGCTAGCATAGTAAGCAGCAAGTAGAACCGTTCAAGTAAATTAAATACTTTCGCAAGTAGAACCATTCAAGTAAATTAAATACTTTCAGTCTTTATAAAAAATGCTTCTTAGTAAGTGCTTTTTATTTGCTAATGTCAACAAGTGACAACAAGAAGCTTCTTACAAACATATATCCCCATCAATGGGCAGTCAGGACTGAGGAAAGCTCATAGATTTCATCTTTGCTGGTGCCTGTCTGATTAAGAACTCAAGTTGTCCTGCATAAACACAATTGCTTCTTCGACCAGAAAGCACTTATTTTGATGTGCTTTTGAAGGGCTCATAGCCACATGCCATGATGTCCTCCTCGTATTTCAAGTTTCAACAATAACATCAGCCACCATGGCAATAGCCACCCTCTAGAGACTTGCCATTTAACGATGCGGGCATCATTAAAAAGTGAAAATTATTACTAAAGTTATGAAAAGAGTTTATTTTTAACTGGAAATGTATATAAATATTGAAGAATATAAGTGTCCAATCATTTTCTATTCATAATTTATAATGCATGTGATGTGATCTTAAAGAGAATCTATGGTTAGGTCCGGTTAAACTAGTGTAACTCTCAATTGAGCATTATGCTTCAATCCAGAAGTATTTAACTCTGGATAATCATCGCGGTTTTTTTTTTTTTTTGAAAAATTCACCTTTTATTGTTTCGAGTTTTCTCTTTTGAATTCATTTTTTTTTTTTTTGTTTTTCACTTATAAAATTTAAACCATTTTAAAATTTAAATATAAAATTAATTGAAAATGTTAGGGGAAAAAATGTCTGAATGGAGGTGATTTCCTTCACTAGCCGGTATCCTTCTCACGAAAGACTTCACTTTCCCGCGATAACCTACAAAACAGAAAAAAAAAACTACATTAAGGTGATCCAAAGGTTGACTCCGAAAACATCCTCTAATACCCAAGTGAGTTACTTCTCTTTAGATGAATTTCTCTCACTAGAAACTTTGTAAAAACTTTTCATCATGTAAAAAGTGAAAGAGAATTTACCTTTTATAAGAAGACAAGCTTACTTTCTAGATGTCTCTATGCATGTGAGATTTTCCCCACTTGTCAATCTCTTTTATGCTTCGTTGATAGTTGTAATCTGCATGAAGGACGCGTGCCTTTACGTTACTTCCTTTACTTCGAAGGCCACCATCCGGAAGTTATTTCATTGCTTTAGTCCTTCTCCCATTAATGCCTTCGCTCGAATGCTTGGGTGAATCTATCATGTGTCTCATTTTCTGGCACCCACATGGGTGTCCAAGATTGGTCCCCGCTTTACGCCCTCACAGAAAATATACAAATCAAACTTATAGAGTTCTACAAAACAACATGTATATATATATCACAAATAAAATTTTATTTCAATAAAAATGGCATATATTGAATAGAATGAGCTGTGGAAAATGGTCACAAATGAGACAAAGGGAAAGAGAAAGTGAGAGAAAATAAGTGGCGGATGTGTATTTATATATATTAAGAATAATTTTGATAGTCTATTTATTTTGGTGTTATTAAAACTGAACTTGTTAATTTAGTGATATGAATGAAATAAAAAAAAAAAGTAGCGACAGAAGTGTCATTTCATAGCAATTTCACTCGAGGGACAGCAATCGAGATTGGGAACGACTCTTCCTTGGGTCTCGGTGAGCCTAGGGGGTACCGTTGTTTTTAATATTGATGTTATTTTATCAACCGCCTTTGTCACTGAGACGCGTAGAAATGACGCCGAATCTGCCTATGCTACTAATTAGTAATTACTACGTGGTTGCCTGGTGCACTTTCTGCTTTTGACTCATTGTCACCGGCTTTTGACTTTTGACATTTGACAGCCCACTGAAATACTTTCAATATAATTTTAATGGTTCAAAGACAAGTAGACCCACTGACTTGTATTTTCCTGTCTATTTCTCTTTCCCCACAGAAAACTTGCCGTTAACACAGAACCAGAAAATCCAACTGTAGCAGCAGTAATCAAAATCTGTTTGATACCTGTTTAACAGCCATGTATTCTTTATTACAAATAAATAATGATTTTGGGTTGGTCTCATCTCTTAATAAGCAATTCATATTAGTATTATATCACTCAAAAGAATTTTTAGCTGATGCAGCCATTTGAATTTTAACAAAATATTTATGTCAAATCTCATAACACTAAACAGATGCATTTGGATACATTTCCAATGACATAATTCCTTTTGTTTTAGTTTTTGGTTTTTTCATGAAATAATAGAAAATTATTCATTTAAATCACGATACTTTAAAACTCAAGTTTATAGAGAATTTAAATTTATCAACGTTATACATGGTTTGAATGAAAGGAAAATAACTTAACCTACAACCTCAAGTATGTAAGTATGAAAGGTGTACCACTGGACCGACCTTCACTTGTTAAGGTGGGGAGATCGATTCAATATAATTTGAAAACTAATTGTATTAGAATTTAGAACCATTCAAATGACTGAAATGAGGCAACTAATAAGTTGAAAATTTCAAAAACAACGGAAACAAAAACAAGAGGCTGAAAAAGGTTAAAGCTTTGAAACAACACATTGCCGGAGACTCTAGATTATTGTACCAATATTTCAAGGCTGTCTTCAAGTGTAACTATATATATGAAACACAACCCTCAACCCCAGCTCATATTTCAAACAACATCAAACTTCTTTTTCAGTTGTCTCTTGACTAGAAGCTCTTTTGTAAAGAATTTTAAAGCACAGAGAAACAAAATGAGTGTAGAATTGTTGGATGCTGCAACTATTGTCAACTTTGTGGAAGATGAAGAAGCATTCAACGTATCGATACGTGACCGTTTTGCCCATCTTGATACAGATCATGATGGGCTGCTTTCATATGCAGAAATGATGGAAGAGCTGAAGAGTCTGAGGGTGTTGGAGACTCATTTTGGCATTGATGAGAAACCAGACCCGGATGAGCTTGTAGGTGTTTACAAGTCCTTGTTCGTGCAATTCGACCATGACTTGAATGGGGCTGTGGATTTGGAGGAGTTCAAGACAGAGACCAAGCAGATGATGCTTGCCATGGCCAATGGTATGGGATTTTTGCCTGTGCAAATGGTCCTGGAAGAGGATAGCTTCCTGAAAAAGGCTGTGGACAAGGAAACCACCAAAGTTGGGGCTTGAATTGCTTGTTTATGATCCTGATTTATCTCTATTTTGATTTTCCCATGCATCGCAATGTATTTTTACCATTTCTTTTCCAAGTTCTCCTGATACGTGTTTTTAAATTCTAGACTATGTATTGAGTTGATTTAATGAAATGAAGTACTTTTATTGTTTGTCAAGATATAAGAAAACAATAACGATTGGTGAGTGCAAACTTTGGTCAGTAAGATCTTGGAATCGAATTTGACTCACGTCAAGGTCAGTCTATATTTTTTCCCAAACGATTGGGTTAATGGGACGTCCATTTTAAAGGCTCAAACCTCATAAGGCTATCAAATCTATAATACAACAGAGTTCCAAAGAATTAGATAAAATCATGAATTTCATTATATAGAATATTTCTAGTTTTCATCTACAATTCACATGGATGTTACCACCATCCTTTTACAAGTTACAAGAACAAAGACATCTCAGGAGCTGGAATGAAGGAAAGAATGCCCTCACCGAATAGGTTAAACAGTGAAACCAAAACCTGCCCAGAATTTAGGTCATCCTTCCAAATCTGTGGCAGGATGGCTGACATCTTCAAAGCACGAGTATTACCCCCATCTCTTTCACGTTTGCTGCCTGACCTGCTTTCATGAGGCATCTGTCCAGGAGATTGTGATGTACCCATATCAGAATCACCCAAGGGCGCTGAGACAGCTGTTTCTTCCTGCATGGGAGATGGCGAGGAGGAGCTGGTAGACACGACACCAATTGGCCCATCTGTAGCTATTCTCTTGTTGGGTGACTGATGGTCCAAGCGATCCATGCTTGCCTTGCGTTTATCTTTAAGAGATTTCAAGTAAAACAGGTATTAGAATCTCGATTTATCCACTAAAAGAGAATTAGAACCAATGTAACGATGCTGCTAAAAAAAGCTACGTCTTGTCAGAACAACTTTGAAGGCATAACATATATATACACAATCATATATGATAATCTACAAGTTATTCGCTTACTAATCTCATCAATCCAGATTCTGGCATCAGGGTATTCTCATAAACAAAAGTCAGCTCTTACACATTTCCAGTCCCTAAGTAGGCAAACTGACAAATCCAGTACAGACTAAACCGTCTTACATCATGCACTGAACCAAACAAAAAGTCAGCAGAACTCTTACTTGTCACTGAAGAAATAACTTTTGCATTGGCCTTCCAGACAGTAAGTGCAGGTGGTGATGGCAGAGGTGGAAAGATTTTGAGGCGATCATATATGCATTGACCTGCTGCATGCTGGAAGTGACAGTCCAGTTATGCCCCTTAAAGATCAAATCTCGAGATATCCAACTGGATGTATTTATTTTATACAAGCATTCTGTTATTTAATAACTCACCAACAACGCCCCATAAACTCGCCAAGCCTCGTGCCTCTTCACTTCATTCTTTTGCTTCTCAAGAAGCATCTCTGGTTCAAGAAGATGCAAATATGACTCAAGATTTGGCAACACAAGCAGACGAACCTGCTCGTAAAGTGAAGAACCAAAACATATTACTCAAGAGTACCAAAAGAATGTTTTAAATATGACATGCTCAAACATACCACAAATTGACAGAAATATAAAATAACAGAAAGGAGAGTGTTGAAGTTGAATATTTATTTTTAATTTTACTATACACGCTTGAAGTTTACATGACAGCCAAAACCATCCACAGCAAAAGGATAATGTTATCTCCTCTTCTTAGACATCACAATCACACTATATTTGAGAAAATTGCCATGAAGCATGAGAATTTGATTCTGCATAAAGCATAACAAAGAAATTACCGCATTGGGTCCTAGTGCTGCTAACCCTTGAATGGCACCATAATGTTGAGTCAATGCCTTTTTGGGGTCCAAAAGTGCATTGAGAAGAGTTTTGGTCAGGCGCGGCTGAAGAGTATTGTAAACATGCCCAAATCTACAAATGTCAAAATAAGACATAAAAATATGACGAGTGAGAAATTATAAACAAGATCAGTGTTCATATATATTAAGGATGACATTTTGAAATTTTAACGGTTGAGTTAGAAGATTGGTTATGTATGCTATCATACACTCTTCAAATAACTTTTACAGCAGAAAATTCTAGTTAATCCACCCTTTGAAAGGTCACATAATCCTCATAAATAACACTTCTTGTTTTTATATAATTCATCTCAGCATGGTACTGTTTTAACGGATCAGGTATCTAAATTTAGCATTGCTACAAATACTCATCACCAACTATACAGAATACATGATCTACATAAATGGTAAAGTTCCAATCTAATTTCACAATTAACATAATTGACAAAACGCAACTTCACTTATTTCCAGCTGCCTAAGAGAGAAATAACCTCAAGCGGGATAGAACAAAAGCAAAGACAATTAAACTTAGAAATTAGAACCAATCATGATAATTTCCTTTACATACACAATATAAAACTACGGGGAGAAGTCTCACCTTTTGCATATTGCTGCAACCAGATTTGCTGTGAAGTCTCTAAGTTCCCAGTGGTTATCGGCAAGCCTATTCCCTAACCTTTTTGCAACGAGGCAGGTAACCACAGATGGCATCAATTGGTGAAGCTGCCAAGAAAACAATGCTTCTAAAATTCACTGATAGTGGGACCCCCCAAACTGCAGATTATATATATGTACTGAACAACGATAAAGAAAAGGCCACCTAGGGTTGTACAGTCACATGGGAAAAAAAAAATCCAATAAATTCCTGAAGAAACAAAGTTACTCACAAAGAATGATCAGAAGGAAAAAAGAAAAGTGGAAGCAAGAAAAGGGATTATTCTCATGCATAAAATGGATGTTGCAAATTTTAGATGAGGCAAAATAAAAGAAACAGATTATCTAGCAGATAAAAGGAAAGAGGATTCAGGGTTTGCTGACTGAGCTGAGTTCAATTTTAGGTTCAATTAACACCTCCATAACACAGCTTTGTCAATGTAATTGTTCAGAACTCATATACCAACATAATAATAGAATAAGCAATTACTTTTTCATCATCTGCCAAATTAGAAAAAGTACAAGAATGACAATACATGATTTTTTATTTCTTAAAAAGATAATCTTCCATGATCTGAATTCAGTCACTAACATTATCTGTTAAACATTATTCCCCAGAGCCTTTTAAAACTTGTAACTACTGTACAATATAGGCTCTACATTTCTTTGACATAAATTGCATGTCTCCAATCTATCAGCATCAAAGACTAACTAATCAAAATATATCAAAATGAGAATAATTAGAACCATGTCTTTTTAGCTGATACCATGTGCTGGAATGGTGAGGACAGGCCATTTCCTTAGAAGAGGCTACTAAAATGCAGATTAACAATGCTTCACATCCACAGTGACAGATGTCACATGGTTGCAGCTGTTAAACCCTCCTAATGGTCAACTCAGTGAATCTAAAGTTTGTTAAGATATAACCAAACAATCATGTAAACAAAAAGTAAACTTACATAGGGTTCTATATGTATGTGTGGATTTTGTAGAAGACTCCGAACAACACGCATCAAAGCACACAGAAGGGAATAATCATTCAAACCACGAGAAACCTGACGTAATTGGAGAAAGAGCATTTAGAACGAGAATTATGTACACCCATTTCAAGTAACTGTCATGGTCATACTATCATTTTAATATATTCACCTCATCAGCTACAAAATATGTGAAATAAGGAACTAATGGATGAAGTCCTGAGTCTGTGGCCAAACTCACTAATGCTTCTTTGAAAAGGACTGAATCGGACCTGCTCACGGTAAGCTCAGTGATTTTATCAAAGTACAACTGCAAAGGTGACAGTGAAGGGCATGTAAACAAACTGCAGGCAAAATCGATATATAACTTGAGTACAGACAGAATTCCATATACCTGAAGTTCCCTAGACAATATATGTTTGACTGGTAATTTAATGTCAACAGGAAGCCCATCTTTCTGTTCATTGCTTTTGCCATTAGGAGGAGGAGCAATTACTATAGACAAGCAAAACCAACAGAGAGATTAGCTTCCAAACTTAGGCTTATAATGACAATGGTAGCATAAACTAATATAACCATCCGACAGCCACTTTCATTTAGATCCTGATTTAATTATCAGCATGGAAAATTCAAAGAAATTATTTCCAACAAAGAACTGTCTAAAATCTATAATTATATGCATATCATCAAATCAACCTCTGAACAAATTGCACTACACCAACTATTGTGTCTGATTTGCTATGAAGGAATGACAAAGTCAGGATATCATCAATTGTAAGTTTCAGATAAATTAGCAAAACAGGTCTCAGTCTCACACTCTCACTTGATAAAATTTCTTCTGCCAGGGAGCTTAAAACCCTGATTTACATCCTAGCTGACTAAATGAAAGAGCAAGACAAATTTTGAATCCAGATTTGTCGGAATTTCTATTAAAATTTCAAAATTTTAAATCTAATATATCATATGCCTGTCAAGAATATACTAATATTTAGAAGCCAACCTTCCACTGGTGCATTTTCTGGGATTGCAGGTTGTACCCCTTCAATAGCTAGCCAGTGACAAAAAATTGAAGTATCAAGTGGTGCTTTTGGTAAAGGTGCTTCAATCACCTACAATCAAGCACAAATGTGAGAAAATTAAGAAGTGCTCTACCCATTACTGCTGAAAGTGCAACAAACATAATCATCAGTCTCTTACATCTTTAAAATCCACATCCTTGTCGTCAAGGTAAAACAAATCCCTATGCCCAACAGCTCTTCTGAACCGCAAAGGACCCCCTGAGGCAAATCCATATAATGGCTGCGGCAAGAAGATTAAACAGAATGCTATTAGATGATAATACATTTCCAAACAATTGAAAAATACATTTCATAGAGTTGACATTTAACCATTATGTCATATGCATCAATCATACAACTGCCTGCAAATCATGAGTGTTAAGGTATAGCAATGATAATACTCAACGTTCAACCGGTTCGTATCTTATTCATGCTCTCTCAGTTAGCTAAGCATAATCGTAGACATGATATAACATCAAGATTCTCTAAGCTACAACATTAAAAAAGTAATATCTCAAAACATCAGCTTAAATTCGGAAAAACAGGGACTAAAAATCAAAACCACAGAATTATCTCCAAATCACCTCCACATTTCTCAATTTAAGAGCACCATCAACATCCTCTGCAGTCAAAGTAGTTCTCTTCGAGTGACGCATGCATTTGACAGCCTCCTGTACTTCAAATAAAGACAACTACATTACTTCCACAATAATTCTCAACCTCATTAACCCCCATCATACAAGAGAACACATTTCACTAAACAAACATTCAAATTCTTGCCGTCCTCAAGAACACAGCTTTTAACGCAAAAAACCCATATCCAAATCAAAGTTTCCAACTTCACCATACCATCATATATATATATATATATATATATAAACCACGACGGCCCTGCTCAAAGAACCCACTTCTAAAAACCACCAAACCTAACAATTTAGTTCAATCCAATCAACAACCCACAAAAATTAAAAACGAAAAACGAAAAACAAAACAAACCCACCTCAATAAACACGAAAATATAACTATTTAAATATATATATATATATATGCATATATAAACCTGCATGATTTCACGCATTCGATACTCGACATCAGGAGCAAGAGCGAGCGCTGCATCTGTTGAGAGACTGTTGATGCCAACGCTTTGTGCTATCACTTCAATCGTCTCCTTGGGTACTATACTCATTTTCTTTTTCAGACTTTTGTGTGAATGCGTATCCACAACCAAGACTGATTTTTATGCGTGAGTGTGTACTTTTATATAATATATTAATAGAAAACGAAATATTGGAAAACTGTAGGGTCTTTCGGGTAATTCTTTGTATCAGGAGGTGGATTCTGATGGAGGCCCAATCTATGCCCGTACTTTTGTTCTCTATCTAGGCCCATTTAATATTGCTTTTGTGTTTTTGTTTCTCACTGCAGGCCCAATCAAGACGATATTCGGATGCCTCAAGTAATGTTATTGCAATGGATTTACATAGTTATAGTCATTAAATTTTAATTTTTATACGGTTCACAGAACTTGTATGTTTGATCTCTTTTTCTTTTCTTGATTAAGTGAGTTTTGAATCTTTTAACATCATTCTTTATTTGAGAATTAAGACCATAGTTCACAGACAAAAGAAAAGTGTTTATCTTCGCGAATAAAAGAGATTATATTAGAAAAATTCATATCTCATAATTAGGTGTTGTTTTCAAAGCTCACTAATTTTAATATATTTTTATGAGATTTTTTAATTGTTATCCTCTAACTTTGGATAGATCATCCTAGGACTTGTATTGGGAATCAATTATATATATTAAGTTGTTGAAATGTTACTTTTGCAAAGTACTCTTGAATTCTATCGTAGTGGAGAGTTGGCTCAGAAAATAATACCCCTTTGGTTGTCTATAATTAATATGCTTTCAAACAAAACTTTTGATGGTCATTCTACTTTGACATCGTAAGGTGATTGTTGTCTTGGAATATATATATTTTGCGTTTCAAAGTTTCATATTTAGCTACCCTTAACCATAAATTAAAAAGGTTTTTCAAATGAGTCAAACATGCTACAGGCCGAGCAATCATAAATATATATATTATGTGGTCATGGTCAAGGTCCTTTGATTGTGGGTCCAACCAGACATGGCCTGCATGCATGATTTTGTGAATCCAATATCGAATCCCATCAACAGTTTGATGAATCCAGGTCTGTTTGTGACAATTATATTATTCATCGTCCTCCTTTGGACCCCAAAAACAATGACCTTTTCTCACTGTGTGAAGCCTTGATTGATCTGTTCTTCTGTTTCTTACAAAAGCAAAGATATGTTCATGAGGCCTCCACAGCACTAAAATTCAGAGAAAAAACACTTTTCAACAGCTCAATGCATGTGCCCTAGATGGACCCCTACACTAAAACGCATCAGCCATATCATCAACAGGTTATAGAATCAATCTCTTTTTTTAGCGTATCGTATCCTTTTGTGGATATTGGCACGTACAGAATATAGTACAAGTCTCTTTCACACCCTCAAACTTTTTTGCTATATATAATACGATGAGAGCTTTCGTTTGGTTGCAACTCAATTCATCCAAGTGTCATTGAATTAGGTGAGTGAGTTTTTATAAGGGGTTATGGAGTTGAGTTATTTTGAAGATGTAGTTCAACAAGCAGAAGATAGGTTTAGCTAGGGTTTACTAGTGTTAGCTGAGAGAAGAGAAAATTGCTTGCTAGGGTTTAATTAGGGTCTGGGCAGTGAAAAGAAGAAGATGGGTCAACCTATTTTTTTCCACAGCTTTCTTGAACTTAAAAGAAGCAATGCAAGGACATATATATCCACACACACACATGTACACTTGATAGCTATGGTATATATATAAGAGAGCTAGCAATGCAAAGCGTTAGGATCAGGAAAGCTGTGGGAAAACACAGTTTGATTCAATAATTAATACAAGTTCTTCTGATAGATCAGTCTTTCTCATAGATGTGTGTAAGTAATTCTCATCCATTAGTTGTTATTATTGTTGTTTTATGTTCTTTTTAGACACCTTTTGTGTTGTAGTCACTACGATTTTCACTCCCTATATATGCTTCACCAATCATGTTTTCATTGCTAGCTATAACAGGTTTTATAACACCAAAGTTATCAACTTTTTCCTCCTAATAGTGCCTGAACTTTGCCAACATCAAAGTCCTGCTTTCGATATAATAAACGAAATAGCTTATAAATAATTGGAAAGAAGTTCTGATCTAGTTTATAATAATGGGCATATAGAAATACTTTTTAAAGTCTTAAAACTATTTAAAGTTGATACAAATTATTGTTATTATTATAAAACTGACACTATATAGGTCAAGAGATATGCTTGAAATTACTGTTAACAACTTAAATATTTACTTTTATAATAGAAAGACAACTATTTAACTCCTATTAGAAAAAGAAGAAAAAAAAAAGGGTATCTAGATGAAACTTAGAGCTTCACCACTGCAGAGGATAGGAAAATGCAATCACCTTTTCACATGGTCATAGGGTTGGCCGCAGGTCTTGTAAATATAATATAAGGTCGAAATTAGAGGGCCTAAATATCGACTCTAGAACACCCTAAGAAGCCCAATTGCCTCTGTTTCTGGGTGCGACCCATATATGTTCACTTGGACCCCGCATCACTTGGTAGCGTTTAGGGTATTGATTTTCACACCCATCAACTTTTCTTATACACCCGATGTCTGATAAACACAATTCGATTTGTTAATCTAATGAGGAACTTGATGCCAACGGGCCCAGATCTAGTGAAGATTAAACTTGTCCAAATGATTTTTATTTGATATCTCTTGTACATTGGCATTGTAATTGATCTGGTTCTCGCCTCCCTTCAGGTGCTTGCATGGACACATAATGAGGCCAAACTTAGGTGAATCAATAAAAATGTGCTACCATCACTCTTTTTTGGGCACACTACAATATCTTTGAGGGCTTGCTGTTGTGTTGGAAACCAGCACCCGGTTTATTGTTTTTAAGAGGGGAAAAAAATTAAGAAGGGTACAATGATGGACACAATCAAACTCTATTATTTTTCACATGCAACAGGTAGCCAATCAAGGAAAAATTTTGACAGATTTTGGACCACTCCTGTCATATATTGCCAATGATGCTTGAATATGTATAGTCCTCATCTAAAAGTTTGTTGTCGACATGTCAAATTTATTACTTCTGTATTCATTTTGGCTTAGTGGTGGCTAACGAGTTACCGAAATCATAAAATTTTGGATTCAAGTTACATATTCCAATTTATTATTTATCATAAAGTTTTGAGAGCAAACTTACATAATAATAACAATAATAATCAATCAAAACAAGAACTATTATTTTGCTTGTTGAATAATTTTCTGACATCTTTGTACCAATAATATAAAAAGAGAACGTCATACTTCAAATATTCTTATTCATATTGCATGCAAACTATGAAGAGTTTTGCAGACTTTATATGACAGACATAACTTTTAATAATCAATGAATTATCATTAAAAAAATTTTAAAAAAATCCCTCCTCTGCTGTCGTTTTCTTGTAGTGCATTGGAAGTTTATTAGACTGACATTGTTTGTGACATGTTGATAAGAATATATGTGCAGAAATGAACACTATTGGCCCAAGAAAAAATTGACAAACATGAGTTCGATTAGGACCACTAGTGGATGGATAGACTATACTTGTAAGTCGCCGTCAAAATGACTAAATCGATCCGGACACATAATTTTCTTGGTTGTGATAATTCAACATTGGGTTCAAGATACAAACATACCAAGTCATCATCACTCCTATGATATTTTTCTCAACCAATTTTTTGCATGTTCCACTCAAATCTACAGAGAAAATGTTCATGTGGAATTTGTTTTTGTTTCCACTTTACCACTACAATCCATGAGAGCCAGTTTGGAGCATTCGATGGTTATGATTTAAGGGTGCTTTATTTGCTGTATTCTACGAACATATATACATATCCTTACTGATTCCTTCCAAGGTCCATCGTAAAGATTATTTCAGGTTCTCCAGTACTGTTCATTGATACTAACATGCTAAATTCTTTATCAACTTGTTAAATTATGATTGTTTCTTATTTTAAAAGTCTGATTTGGATAAAAGGATTGTTAGAATCTATTAAAATCAAATATTGTTCCTAGTTATCTACCTCATAAATAAAAAACAGCTACTCCAACAACAAGGAAAAAACTATCCCACACAAGTTTCATAATCTAACGGATGGAAAATGAATATTTAGTAACTTAATGAATATAAATGTAACCTATCACCCGTATTAAGAAATGATGTATTTAAGTTATTATAGTTTTGAAATTATAAAATATGTTAGTTATCGAAAATAGATTTTTATAGATCGATTTGGATCGACTTAAAAAATCATCTAACCAAATAGTACATTATTGATTTTTTTTTCCCTTTTCTTTTTGGGGTTTCTACATAATTTATAAAGTTGTTGACATGTTTTTCATGTTCAACAAGCCACTTGAAGGGGGGCAATCGAAGCAGCAGTAATCAGTAAGGAATAGACATAGCCCCAGTAACAAGCAAACTTTATGAGGCCAATCTGCTGCAGCCCATGTGCAAAAAGTGTTGATGTAAAAAGCTTCTATTCATTTTTTTTTTTTTTTTACTTTTCAGATTCTATTATTTTAGAACCTAAAGCACCTCAGTCCAGCTCTAAAGCTCTGCAAAACCTGCAACTATGCTGACTCGATGACAGCTAACATTCTGTTTATGATAATATAACCATACTATTAGTTGTTTCACCTAACTTTTTTATAAAAGAATAATCCAGTGAAGCTTACTCTACTGAGAACAAACTCAGTGTCAAGAATTCCACCTGCAGTTTTCAACTTTTGTGAACATATCAATAATTCAGGCTAGGAATCTCAGTACTTACAACATTTTCAATATATTTGGAGAACACCCCATATGAGAATTCAACTCTGGTTTTGATTCCAAGGCAGATGGGTATCACTGGAGAGCTGGTTAAGAGTGTCTTTTCTAGAAGCAGGTCTTTTGGGACTCAGGAGAGCAGTGTAAGTCCACTAAATATGTTTTCTTTGATATCTATCATGTAACATTTATGGTGTAATTTTATGGTTTGAACCAGGCAAGGAGCAATGTGGTGGAAAAGAGAAAATGGAGTTCAGTGAGATCATACCTGTGTGGTGATGAATTCAATTCAGTCCTGGCAGAGGAAGATTCTGCTTCAGTTAAGAGTTCAGAGGCAACGGTCACGCAACCTGTACTAGGAGACTTGACAGACAAGGGAGATATCCAAAATGAAGAGACAAAGGAGAAACGTAATTCTATTTCCAAATTATTCCATGAAGAAGATGCTGCAACCGTTATTCAGACAGCATTTAGAGCCTTTCTGGTTGATTCACATTCCATCTGAATTTTGATATCTTTCAACTAAACACTTACAAGCATAACCCTTTTAAGATACTTGATTTCAGGATAGGCGGCGAAAAGAAGAAATTGAATCAAAGGGAGGTAAGCAGGAGCTTGTTGTAGTGACAGAGAGTACAAGTAGAGAGTCTGTAGGCACATCAATTGAAGTTCAAACAGGAAATTCTGTAGAAGTTTTCTCTCTTCAAGAAGAAAGCATGGCTATACCTCAGAGAATAAAACAAAAAGCCAGAGCTCAGGTTTTCAAGAAAAAGGTAAAACAAAGAACAATATAGACCTCTCAAGTTGGAGATTCTGTGGAATTTTGGTTAATTTGGGTATTTTATTTGACATGAAATTGACAGGAAGACTGGGATGATAGCACGGTGAGTAGTAACATATCGAAAATGAGGATTCAAAACAGACTGGAAGCAACAACCAGACGTGAGAGGGCTCTAGCTTATGCCTTTTCCCAGCAGGTATAGATAAATTACTTTGGATAAGATATGAACAGGGAAATCAAGTTCAATGCTGAATTCACTTCACTTGCTTTATAGCTAAGAATATGTTCAAAGAAGAAACATACCAGATCCGATGGTGCTGAACTCAATATGGGTTGGAGCTGGCTGGAACGGTGGATGGCAACCCGGCTTCCAGAGAGCCCCTTGGTTGAAAATGACATAAGCAAGCAGCTGGAGCCATTTAACAATTATCAAAGATTTATAATGGGGAAAAGACTTTTTGATGTAGCTGGGGAAGAAAAGGAGAGCTGTGGATCTAATGATGTATCCATTCAACTAGATAGCTTTTCAGTAACTGCAGCAACAGAGGTGGGTGGCTTCAAGTCTCCTAAGAACAGGCTGAAGGCAAGAAGAACTGTGTCCAGGAGAAAAACTGTACCAAGCTATCAGTGCCCAAGAGAGTGTAGCAAGGTAATACTTCTTCACTGTAGTTATCCGAGTACTCATGGCAGAACTCTGCCAACCTGCCAAGCTGTGCTGGCTCGTGCCCAGTAACTGTATCACGGTACAGCATGGCTTGGTGTGCTAGATTTGATAAGGACCTCATTCAAATGAACCGCATGGTTAATTTTTACACTTCTAATTGCAATTGGTTGAGACTTACATATCTTGTTACAGTCCATATTCTAGCTAGTAACAAAATGCGATTTCCATGTTACTACAGGCAACCAAGAAAGATCCTCAGAAGGAGACCGACAATGAGAAGAAGAACAAGCAGAAGCAACCAGGGTACAAGAAAGAAACCAAGTGCAAAGATGCTTCCTCTTAGCAACCACATAACAGCCCTGACCAGGAACAAATCAAGAGAATATATTGCTTCCTGCTTCAACCTAAGATACAGTTATTGTGTGGCTTCTGAACAATAAATCCCCCTGTACATGTTATGGCTAAGACTGGATCATTATTGTATGTAAGAGATTCTGGGACACTAAAAATGAGCAAGAAACTAGCAGTGGAATATGTTTGATAATAGCAAAACCACACCTACAGAAAGAATGGTCAAGGAATTCATTTAAGCAAAAGATGATTTAACAGAATTTAAACCAAACCATACGGGGAAGCAGCCGTTTCTGCAAAGGTGAGAAAACCAACAATTGTAATCCAAGTAATTTGCACCATAACTATTCTAGGCTTGGGATGCCACAAGTTAGACAATAGTTTAGGAATACATAACACATCATGTATAATAAACCTATACGGATTCTCAAATCCTTTGACAAATTATATCCAACTCTATGCCAATACATCAATAACTTACTGCGATTCTAACCCAGAAAATCAATACATAAGCTTTTACACACAGTGCAGAAACTAGAAAGACAGCAATTATATCCACCCCCATGCCAAAACATCAACAACTTCTGCGATTCTAACCCAGAAAATCAATACATGAGCTTTTACACATGGTGCAGAAACTAGAACGACAGCAACACATGCCTTCTTCCTATTAACTAGTTAAACAAGAAGATTATCCAGTCAAAAACTTCTGTATGAATCAGCAGTATAAAAGAAGACTTCCACAAATACTAAACATTTCCCAAAAAGGTGCAAAATGCAGAAAAATTAATAAGCAAGTAATATGTGTTACATGGAATATAACAGACTCACCATCTAATATTCCAAAGTCATAAAATTTAAACACATATATGAGACTTTCCAATACCAATTCACTGGCATCAACCATCTCTCTTTTAACATTAAACACAAACCCCACAGTAAATTAATACCCCACTGCCTATATCTTATCGATATCTTCATCTTCGAACTCGATATAATCATCACCCGCACCTTCATCCTCCTCATCAAGACCACCAGCAATGCCCTCATTAAGACGGGTGCTCTCTGGGAGCTCACCATAAGCCTTCAAAAGTCTAGCCTCATCCGGCATATACTTGAGAATGACATCAGCCTTGTCGTCCTGATAGTCACGCAGCCCAACAAGTATTATATCACCAGCTGCAATCCAAACCTTCTTGTGCATCTTCCCACGGATGTGGCAGAGACGCTTGGTCCCATCAATGCACATAGCCTCACACCGGCCATTACCAAGCATACGAAGCACTTGCGCATACTCCTGTCCGTCTTCCTTGAAGACAAGCTCACGCTTCTCATCATCCGCTTCGTTCTTTCCTCTCTTCCTGTTCTTTCCTCCCTTTCCCTTATTCTTCGGCATGTTGAACGATTCTGTTAACAACAGAGTATCAGCTATACACAACATACCACCAAACAAAAATTAAAACATTTTTGCCTCTATCACCTATATAGTTAAGACTCACAAGATACAAATTCAAAAGCCACACACACACACACACACACACAAAAGCAAATTACAATTAAAATTCAAGCGAATTCAACACAACCCAGATTCAAACTTTATTCAATAACTCAACATATTTGGACAAATTTAGCCGGACAACATTAAAAAAAAAAAAAAAAAAAAAAAAATTACAGGATCTTCGAATTCAGTGAAATTACTAAAAATAGGGCAAACAAGATCAAACACAGAAAGTAACGATTTTTCTTCCTAATAAGTGAATATGGAGACCAATCCAGCTAATTGATTCAATAATAAAACGTATTCAATTCAGCTTTCAAGGTTATGAAACCCTACAAAGATCGTCAAATCAAGGCAAATATCGATCACAACCCAACAAAATTCGATTGAAAAGGAACAAGATTTCAAGGGGTAATCGATAATAAAACGTTAATTAAAAAAAAAAATGCAAAACAAATCGATAAGAGATGGAAGATGATACCTTGAGCGAAGAGATGAGGAGTAAGAAGCAGCGAAATTGAAATCCTCTTTATTGAGGTTCTCAAAACCAAACCCTAGCTTTTTTGTACCCCATTTGTTGGGTCAGGTTGGGCTTTTGTGGGCCCATTAAGAGCCCAAATCAAAGAATTGTTGTTGTTTTTTTTTTTTTTAAAAAAAAAAAATCTACCACAATTAAATTAAAGCATTAGGATAGAGACATAATTCGAACTTACAACCTCTAGAACATAAATATGAGAGGCTTATCATTAGACTAACCTTATCCAATCATTTTTCTTATTTTTGTTAATTTTTACCTTTTATTCTTATAAATATGATGTGCCTCACCATTAACATGGACAAAAGTAATAGTATGTTTATGGATACAACTAAAATTTGACATTAATCCAAAGTTTATGTTCTCTTTTCTACAACGAAAAATAAATTAATAACTTAAGCAAAATGTTATTGAAAATATGAGACATTATAATTGCTGTTACCATAATTCCTAGTAACAATATTATAGACAAAAAATGACACAAATATTTTTTATAATCTTAGTTTTGATTATGGTAAATGAGAAATCCTATGATGGAATGAGCGTATCATGTAGTTCATATGCTGATGGAAATTAAACTTCTTGACTGTATTTATCCTAATTTTTAGTAATTTCACTGAAGTCAAAGATCCTGTGATTTTTTTTTTAATTTTTTTGCTAAATTTGTCCAAATACGTTGAGTTATTAAATGAAGTTTGAATTTGGGTTGTTTTGAATTCACTTGAAAGGAATTTGAGTTTTTGTTTCTGACACAGTGATGTGGTTTTTCTGTTTTTCAGTTTTTACCATATATGCATATCTCTCCCTTTGTTATCTCACTTTCAGAAAAGAGACAAAGAAATTGGTTTTAAAGTTTTCTTAATCATCGTGTTTCTTGTCTACGTTTCTGAGCTTAATTGAACTTTGCTCAATTTTTGTTTTGGTAGACTTGGTGAATCGCATTTACACACGTCATATTAACAGATATGCCTATGAGACTCTGGAATTCGATTTACTGCGTTGGTTCAAAATCTCTGAACATTTTCCGTTTCAAGGTGATGCATTTTTCAATTCCTGAATGCATAAAATTTGTAAAGCATTCTAAGCACCAATTTCATTCATGGAGCTTCTGTTCATTCGCAAGAATGATGATTTCCAATTATAAATAAGGGATCTGGTTAAAGCTAATTAGCAGGAAGCCTAATCCTCATCTTCAGCAGACACAACAATCCTAATGGAGACCACAATCAGACCTCATCTTCATGAAGCAACACGTTAGGTATGCCTTTATTAACAGGAAACTTTCTGCCAGTCTGAGGACAAACGAGAGCACCCTTTTCCAAATGCAGCTGGAGAAGCGCACGGTGAAACTTCCTCAAGAAGTCGTTGGATTGAAGTAGGGATGAGTCGGGTGCATCGTCGGGTAGGTCGGCGTAGCGCAAGGAACGGGAAGCATCAACTCGTGCCTTCCACTCGATTTTGGGAAACATATTTGTGAGAAAATCGGGATTGAAATCCACCTGCTTTTTCAATGACTTTCTCAACTTCGTTTCGAAGAGGGAAACCGTTGGTCAGTCCCTTGATGTTGGACGATAGCATGTTGTGTGTTAGCAGCCTCATCTGTTTTATCTATCCAACTCTACACTCTAACGAAGGCAAAGCGGCATATGCACCAACTACTGGACTTGTAGTGTCAAAGTATGTTGTTATGCTTATCGCAGATGCTAAAAGACAAAAATAGCCCTACATTTAGAAATAATTTGTATAGAAACTGAAATCACATTGTCTAATTTTTAAATTATCAGTTTTAGCCCTAAATGCATTAATTCAAAGCATAAAATTAAAATTATTAGTCATATAGTTAAGACTTACAAGATACAGATTCAAAAGCCCAGCGTCCACACACACACGCACGCACGCAAAAGCAAATTACAATTAAAATTCAAGCGAATTCAACACAGCCCAGATTCAAACTTTATTCAATAACTCAACATATTTGGACAAACTTAGCAAGAAAACATTTTAAAAAAATTACAGATCTTCGAATTCAATGAAATTACTAAAAATTAGGGCAAACACTATCAAACACAGAAAGTAACGATTTTTCTTCCTAATAAGTGAATATGGAGACCAATACAGCTAATTGATTCAATAATAAAATGTATTCAGTTCAGCTTTCAAAGTTATGAAACCCAACACAGATCGTGAAATCAAGGCAAATATCAATCACAACCCAACAAAATTTGATTAAAAAGGAACAAGATTTCAAATGGTAATCGATAATAAAAAGTGAATTAAAAAAAAAATGCAAAATGAATCGATAAGAGATGGAAGATTATACCTTGAGCGAAGAGAAGAGGAGTGAAAAGTAGCGCAATTGAAATCAACCGTATTTATTGAGGTTCCCAAAACCAATCCCTAGCTTTTTTGTACCCCATTTGTTGGGTGAAGTTCGGCTTATATGGGCTCGTCAAGAGCCCAAAAGATAGAATTGCAACCCATTGTTGGATGAAGTTGGGCTTTCATGGGCCCATTAAGAGCCTAAATAAAAAAGTTTCTTTACTTTTTCTTTTTAATCTATCACAATTAAATCAGAGTATTGAGAGGGGGACATAATTCGAACTCACCTTGTTCTTATTATTCATTCCTCCACTTTCGAAAAAAAGCTTATGATATGGGTAGAAGTTCTACCTTACATCATCATAAGTTTGAGAAAATCGCGTTCTTTTAGTATTTTCTGTACCGTATATCATTGTAAGTTTGATGAAAACTCTTTCTAACTTACATCATAAATTTGACAAAAACTTATTCTTTTTTTCTAAGAAGTAGACAAGTTTTCTCCAGTGCTGCATTCTTTTCCTGCTAAATAGACTATAAATTAAACCAAATGTACTATGTACATATAGAAAACTTGGCCTTATGGAGTACTTAACAATTACCAACATCACCCAAGAAGCTGCTACCATAACTTATGCATTCAAAGGATAGTAAAATTGCATAACTTACGAATTGCAACAATTTATAAATCTGCTAAGAGGTATTTGATAAATTAAGATAACAAGAAAGCAAAAACGTTAGCAAAAAAATTCAGTTGTTCGCTCACTTACCCAACAGACTTATCATTTGTACTATGGTCCCATAATTTATGCCACAAAGTTATTTAGTTTTTTTTTTTTTTTTTTTTTTTTTTTTGAGATACCAAATACGATGGGTGACTCGAATATGAAAAATTACTAAACTCAATATGTGCTCTTTACCATTAAACCAAAATTATTCAATTCTTCTTTTTGAGATACCCTATATGTGGTGGGGCGAGCTGAACTTGAGAAATTACTAGATTCAGTAAGTGTTATTTACTATCAAGTCACATTGGACAATCGTTACAAAGTTATTTAGCTTAACATAGTTTATGAGTCATTGGATATCAACTTACGATACCACTGTAGGAAGCATAAGCATAGAATTGACTAATGAAGTTTTTATATTAATCCATATATAAACAAATTTTCTTAATTTACTAATAATATAAAAAGGAATTTTTTCGATATTGTAATGTGACTTAAAAGAGAGAGATTATTTTAATTGCTACATGATTTGTTGGTAATAGATAATTGAGAAATTCATTACAATGATGACAATAGTTGTCGGCCTGTATAATGTAATACAAAATAATTGTAGCAGTTGGTATATTTGTTCACACTTTGTCAACTCATTTTAATATTTCTCAGGGTAAAACCTCGACGGTACGAGGAAAATTTTATTGAAAAAAGAAAATATAGATACACCTAATTAGGGGGGACCTAATGAGCCTTACCCTTGAGATGCTATTACATTAAAAAAAAAAAAAAAAATCCACACATATGCATGCAATGCAACAAAAAGGTAAATAGAAAATTACAATGATTTAGAAGGGGGAAAAAAAACCTACATTCGATTTTAGCATCTCGTCCTCTTTATTCTTTGCATCCCAAAAATCTTCAGAAACCATTCTTGTTTTCTTGTGTAAAATTCATTAGCCAAGAACAACTCCGACTATTAGTCCACTTGCAAGCCCTATCAAAATTATTTTCCAATAAAAAACAAATGAAGCTTCAAAGTCTGGCTCAAAATTCTCACAAATTTTTGACAAAGGTTTTCCGCACAATTCTGGATTGCCAATAAAAGAACTATTATCAAATGTACTAAATTGCTTTCCTTGTGGTATGGGTCCAGTGAGACGATTATAAGAGACATTAATAACTTCAAGGGATGTGATCTCTACTAGTTGTTGAGGAATATTCCCAGAAAGCCTATTACTTGAGAGGTCTAATGATTCTAACACTGTTAAGTTGCCCAAGGATGATGGAATGTGACCTTCAAGATTGTTGTGCGAAAGATTGAGATTATTAAGACCTCTTAAACTTGCAATGCATGCTGGAATCTCTCCTACAAATTTGTTTCCCGAAAGGATAATACTATTGAGCATACTTGAGATCTTTCCATAATTTAACTCTATGCCTTTATTGCTAATTGTCATCGAGTAAGCATATTCAAAATTTGGGTAAGCAACACCTAAACCAATAGACTCCTTCTTGACATGCATATATGTTAAATTGCTCCTATTGACAACTTTCATTGCATTCCAAGATTGTAAGTATTTTGTTGGAAGCTCACCTCTAAACATATTGTGAGAGACATCAATGACACGAAGTTTGGAAAACACAAAATCTTTCTCAGGTTCATTTATTGCACCATGGAGTCTATTAGATTTCAAGATGAGAACCTCTAATTCCGGAAGAGTTCCTAACCAAGATGGAAAACTATCAGTGATTTGATTATTTCCAAGATGAAGATATTCGAGCTTGGTACAATTTACCAATGATCTTGGAATTCTTCCTTGCAACAAATTGTTGCTTACATCAATCATCCTTAGATTGCTTCCATTCATGAAGGTTTGCGGAATATGTCCATGAAATTTATTATTTTGCAGTGCTAATAATGATAAGACATTATTGAAATTGGCTAAACATTGTGGAAGTTTGCCACTTAAGTTATTGTTTGATAGGTCAAGAGCGTAAAGAAGTTTCGACTTGCATATCATTGGTGAAATTTCCCCGGTCAACTTGTTATTTGAAACCAGATACACAACTATGAATTCTAATGGAATTGGGAGCAATCCTTGTAGTTTATTAAACCTGAGATCTATAATATATGGTGGCACTGGAAAAACAGTAGAATTTTGGTCAAACCCTGTGAAAAGGTTGTGAGAAAGGTTCAAGTATGCCAAATCAGCCATTGTATCTTTGAAAAGCCACCCAGGGATTAGGCCAGGTATTCTATTGGAGGAAAGGTCTAGCACCCTTAACATATCTTGGTCGTGGAGAAAATTTGGGAACTCTGAAAGGTTGCATGAATGCAATTGTAAACTCCTTAATTTTGTAAATTTGGTTTTACCAACAATACTGCTTGTGAGCACTGAAATGTTGTTTGATGAGAGGATTAGAACTTTCAAGCTTTTAAGTTGAGAAAGATACATATCCAACTCCACTATGCCACTCAAGTTGTTGGAATCAAGGTTAAGATACTCAAGATTCTTGAGTTCAAGGAAGATACTAGGAAGTGGGCCTTGGAATGAATTCGATGAAAGATCTAACCCAACCAACTGGGTTAGGTTTCTAATTTTAGATGAGATATGTCCGGTTAGTTGGTTTGAGGACAGAAATAAAATTGAAAGCTTATTCAAATTCATTAAACAAGATGGGATTGGACCGATTAACTGGTTTTGACTCATTTTTAAATAAGTTGTGTTAGGTTCATGAGCCAACACGGTATCTCACCAACTAAGTTGAGATTGCTAAGGTATAAAGAAGTGAGTTTAGAATTCTTAGCAATCCAAAATATGGAAGAAGAAATTTGGCTAGAAGAAATGTCTAAATAAGTAAGTTGCGTGAAATTACCCCATAAAGAAGAAATTTGGCTTGGGAAGGTGGAGCCCTGGAGAAGTAGTGCTTTCAAAGAACTAAGATCTCTAATTGAAATAGGCAATTCACCTAAAAAATTGTTAAAAGAAATGTCAAGGTGAACAAGCTTGGTGAGGTTACCCAATGAAGATGGAATTGTTCCTGAAAAATTACAATATCCAATATCCAAAACCGTAAGGGAACTATTCCTTCCAAATTCTGATAAATATCCAACAAGATTCTGGTTCTTGCCCACTCTGAGAATAGAAAGGTTAGGTAATTGAAAAATTTTGGTCGGAAATTCTCCCCGTAATTCACAACAAAATAAAGATAAATAAGTCAAAGAAGATAAATTTGCCAACATATGAGGTATGGGAGAAGAGATATCGACAAAATTTAGATTAAGCACTTTTAAGTGGGTTAACTTCTCCACTAGATTTTGTAGACTTGGTACTTGAAGCTTTAAAGTGAGTACTGTATCATCTGGAAGCTTTATATACTGATTAAATGATAAATCAAGAGACACCAAGTTGGGGAGCTCTAGCAATTCTGGTGGTATTTGACCCGTAAAAACAGAACTAGAGAGATTTAGATGTGATAGCCTTGAGAGGTTTTTGATTGCAGTAGGAATTTCAGAGAAATTAAAGTCATTATAAGCAAGGCTAAGCCATTCAAGATGGACAAGGTGGAAAAGGGTGCTGGTAGAGTTGATGGAACCATACAGACAAGTCTCAGAAACGTCGAGTTTGATGACATGACCAGTTTCTGCATTGCACTCGACGCCATCCCATGAGCAACAATCACTATTTTCTTCTAGGTTCCACAATGCGACCTTGCGATGGGTGGAAGTATCACAATCAAAATCAAAATCAACAATGATAAAGTTGTCTTTGAATTGCAACAAGTCAGTACGCTCATCATCATGACAGAGTGGCTGCGAGGGAGAAGTAAAGTGAGCAATAGCAAAATGAAATAAATAAAGCCAGAAGACAAAGCACACAAAAGGGAAGAAACATGGAACCGAAAGCCCCATGATTGTGTTGATTAACAAAAGAAATCTATTGAGGGATAAACTCTTTTAGACAAGCAAGACAGGAGAGGGTTGTGTTTTACTTGTAGAATGGAGGTGCCTTTATAGCCCACCACCTGCAACTAAGTCGTTTTGGTCTTCTCTGTGTGCTTTGTGTCTTATCATTAAAATAATAATAATAATAATAATAACTGGCTAGTGTGATATTCCAAGTTGTCTTAGTGGCACATAAAACTTGTCTAAGCCATCCTTTTAGGTCCCACAAACGTGTGCTTTTGGTTCCACACTAGGAATGATCTTAGAAATTTGGTTTCAATGGTTTTTAAAAGAGAGAATTACCAAAAAAACCTTTAAAAATATGTCTTATTACAAACGGAAATCACTTTTGCTTTTTATAATAACGACCTCTTCTGTAATAACGGTTTGATCATAATTGACTGTGAGAGTTAATTGTAGTAAAAGTGTTTTGATCATTTTCTCTTATTTTTATTTTTCTTTTAAAGATTATATTAATTAATAAATTGTTTGGATCTCCATCATCCATATGGACAGTGGAGATCCATTTCAAATAATTTAAAATTTTAAAACTTAAAAATATTTTTAAAATTAAATAATTTTAAATTTTTTAAAAAAATAAATTTTAACTATAAAAAATAATTTAAAAATTTTCAAATGGATCTAAGCCGTCCATCTCAAAGATGGAGAGTGAAGATCAATTTGAAAAAAATAGAATTTTTTTTTAAAAAAAAAATTGAAAATGGCAATAAAAAACCAGATTAGTTCAACACTATCATCTTCAACATCTGTTGATGAACATCATCAACGGAAATGGTTCAACACAAATAAAGATCCATCATCGATCATCAACAAACAAAAATCTCTTTCATCTTCATCCATCATCAACATAAACAAAAGTCCACCATCAGCAAAAACAAAAACCAAATGTTGTCTTCATAAAAAACCACTGCTTTCATCAATCAAATGCTCACACAACAACCCAATCCTAGTGAGAGCAAAAAGAGGGAAGGAAAACGGAGGATACCAGATCGTCGTCAATCTGGTTACTTAACCAAATTTGTTCCAAGTTGGAACTAGACCATCGTTGACGGGCGACTGTCTAGTTCCATCTTGGAATTAGACTAGCACCTAGGTTTCAAACTTTTGGATTTCGATCTGGAAACCCGGATGCCCGGTACTCAGACGTCTGAATTTCTAGATCGAAATCCAGATGTCGATCTGGGTTTCTAGTGGAAACCTAGATCGATGTCTGATTTGGAAACCAAGACACCCAGTACCCAGATGTCTATCTGGGCATCCAGACAATGAACCATTTTGTCGATTGTGAAGGAGATAAAGGGAAAAAAGGGCAGAAGAAGAAGAAGAGAAAGAGAAAGGGAGGAGAAAGACGATGACTGGTTAGGGGAAGAAGAAGGTGAAAGTCATAAGGTCGGGTGTGGTTGGCTTTAATAAATGGAGATCCAATCTCTTCAGATTAGATCTTTACCATCGATCTCATCAAATGGACGGTGGAGATCCAATCTGGAGATTGGATCTCCATCCATTTTTTCTTTATTTTTTTTAAATTTTTTATAATATAAAGATTTTTTTTTTTAATTTTGGTTTTCTAAAATTAATCACCACCGTCCATTAACATGATGGACGACGTAGATCTCATTTATTTTTATTTTTTAAATTTGGATTATTGTATAATTTAAAAATTATTTTTAATTTTTTAATTATTTCTAGAATTTAAGGTTTTTTTTTTTTAACTAGATATCAACCGTTTATTTTTTAGATGGACGATTGAGATTTTTTGAAAGTTTAATTTTTTTTCCCACAAAAGTAAGGCCACAAATTAGTTAGTTAGGGGTATTCTCGTCTATTTTGTCATTTTTCAGTCATCTTAAACGGTCAACATAATCAAACTGTTAGTATATAGGGGAGGTCATTGTTATAAAAAACAAAAATGATTTCCAATTGTAAGAAGACATATTTCTAGAAGTTTTTCAATGATTCTCTCATTTTTAAAATATTATATATATTATAATTACTCAAACTTAAATCATTATTAAGCTAATCGAGGACTCTTTACCATCAAGCCGCATTGGATGGGGCTAGGGAGATTTGGTTTCAATTAAGGAAAAATGCTTATTTAGAATTTTCGACCCTAAACTATAAGTTGGATAGAGATTTGTCTTATTATTTTCCAAGTCCCATTACATTCAGCAGCATGTTTGAGATAAATGTGGCCCAGCAGTCCATGAGAGAAATTTAACCATTATTTTATTAAGAATTTTCCAGTATGTCATCTTTGACTATGTCAATGTTTTTCATGTCCTTGCAAGTAGGGACAAGAATGCGATCGCGGAAGTTTGCAGGTTTTATAAGTCGTATAATCAGGGTCTCACATGACTCATGAGTTTCTTCTTTTGTATCAAATTCTCCGGAAAATCCACTATACAGGAAACTTGTTAGATGTGGAACACAAATGATCTAAAAGGATTAAATTTCCGTCTTAAAAATTGTACTGAGTATTGGTCAAGCATTTATCTTCTTTGAGATTAGATACTCTCACGTGCCTTGCTAGGACATGCTAAAGACTTGTTAGACTACTTGTCTTGGGTCTCTAAATCTAGTACATATAGCTTAAAAATGAAATCCAAAATTTCATTATTAAAAAAGAAAACCTGACAAAGTTATTATTATTATTATTTTTTATAATTTATGGAGAGAAAGAATATTAAATTATGAAAAAACTACCTACACTTTGTGTTTTAGGAAAAATATAAGGTTTGAACCTTTGACCGTTTAGAATTAAGAAAAGTGTTCAACCAATCCTATTAAATGAAAATGCTTAGTTACTCTGTCTAAGGGATAATTGGAAAAAAACACACCCTTTTGTTACTTCAACATTAAGTACAGCTTTACTTCAGCATTAAGCTTTAAATGCAAAAAATCTTAGAAAATTGGTTCTAAATAGAAGTTGAAAAGCTGAAAAATTGCTGCTATAAATTATAATCTAATTTGTTTAATTAACCATCTCAGCTCAAAAAAGAAAAATTAATTAACCAAACTTTTCTTAAAGATATAATCTGATTTGTTTGGATTCTTACAAGTCCCAATTAATTATGCTCAAATTTCTGGAGCTTTTTAATGAGTTTTTTTTTTTCTTTTTTTTTTAGATTTCCTGGTCATTGTAGCTGCTATTAAAATGACCATAATGTGTGAGACTTGTTCCAGAAATCTAAATAATATTAAATCAATTTTTGGTTTCAATGTTATTTCTAGATGTAAAGGAGTTTGAAAGATAATCAGAGAACTAGTTTTCTTCTAACTTGCGGTATAGGGTAGAATTTTCTATCCTATACCAGAAGTTAGAAGAAAAGTAGTCCTCTAATTATTATTCAAGACCTGTTACATCCATAAAACGACAATTTTGACCCAATTAACGACTAAGACTCTAAGCGTGAGAATATAACCATTTTACATTTTTTTTTATTAATATTAAATTGAAGATTTTCCAACAATCCTAAATTCTCTCACCAAATGTGTAAACTTCGAGTGTGTCGAACAATTTCGTGTATTGGAGGAAACTTGTCAGACGTGGAACAAAAAAGGTCTAGGAATCAAATTTAAAAGATCTTGAATTTCTACTATTGATAATCTTATATCTCATTAATTAAGTAATTTTAATTTTTAGAGTTAAGCTGTTATGTAATGTCTCGAGATCAATCTCACTTTATAGAAAACATATTTAGTATCAATTTGTGATAAGGTTAATGAAATATCGAATTGTAATATATGACATGGTTTATGCCTCAACCAATAAATTTCTCTTACTTATTTGGGTTCTGTCATATGAAGTGTATATAATCATATGTATTGAGTTGTGTTCGTCAGAATATAATATAGTTCCTGTGAGATGATTAAAAGATACATGTCTTGTAAATTATTATAAAGTTTTGAAGTTCCACCGTGTTCCATCTCCAAAAGACCAGTAAATATTGCCATATATTTAATTTCCAAAATCATTACTATTTAGTAATTTATGCTCATGAGTCTACTGGGCAGGCAAAAAGGTTGGGGGAGTGGGTTGGGTGTGTCGCGGTGGGTGGGTGTGGAAATTAATAAGTGTACTGTAAGACACATAGACTAATTGCAGATCAGAGAATACACGTAAAAGAACGTTAAATGGGCAGATTTCAAATGCAATTAGAAAATACCGAACCAAATTAATTTCATATGCTATTTAATTTCACATAATGATTTAAGTAGGAATAGTCTTAGAAATTTGGTTTCTAATTAAAAGGAGAAGAGCTGAAAATTACTTATAATAAATTAATTTGCTAAATTTTTCTTAAAGTTATCATCAAATTAATTGGTTAGCCTTTTTGCTAATCTCAGTTAATTATGCACAGACCTTAAACGTTTGAACCTTTTAATCAATTATTTAGATTTCTTGGTCAATGCAATGTATTGATATATTAAATGACTATAATTAATGTGCATGCAAGATGTTAAAAATGTTGTTTTATAGATGTGACCGAACTTGGAATGGCATAGGGTGGAGTTCTCTATCCTATACTACAAGTTAGAAGAAGACTTATCCGATCTTATTATTCCAAGCCTACTATGATCATAAAAAGTAAAGCTATACATTTCACCTTTTGTATCCCAACCTATTTTAACTCATAATATATCAATTAATCAATTAATACATTTTTCAAGTGAATAATTAATCAATAATGAAACTTATTCTAACTCATGATGTGTCAATTTTTGAGTTGATATATTTTTCAAGTGAAATAAGTAGTCATTACTGAGTATGCATTCATCAATTGCCGTATCATAAGTTAAAATAATTTGAGAAAAGTTAAGATACAAAAGGTGGGATATGTATATGTTCTCATTCAGAAGAAAACATTTTTAAGATATATATCACCAACAATTTTAAGATAATGAGATAAAAACTTTTCTTACAAGTAATTATGTTATGGGGTAATCTACTTGCAACTTGTTAAAAGATGTTTTCTAGATGTAACATAATTTGGAAAATGATAAAAGAAAAATTTTATAACTTATGGTATAGGATAGCCCATACCATAATTAAGTTAGAAAATTATCCCTATACCATTAATGAAGAAAGCTTTTATTCGCTTACTATCTTTCAAAACCATTACATCAAGAAAATATTATTTTTGAGATGAATAACACTCAAAACTCCAATTGCAGTAGAATATTATTTTATTTAGAGTTATTATCATTTTCTCCATTAACAATTAATGAATCATCATTTTCCTCCAAAGGTTTTAAAAAGATGAAAAAAAAAAAACCTGAAATAATATTAATTTAAGTCAAAAAAATGGGTGGTATGATTTTTCTTGAATTAATAGGAAAAAAAAAAAGACGATTCATTAATTATCATGAGAGAAAATGATAATAACTCTTTTATTTATTTTGTTAAAAGATGTTGCTTTCTAGATGTAAATGAGTCGTTTATTTTTTTGTCTAACGACTTAACAGCGCTGCTGAAAATCGAAAACTGAATTGTGACTGAAACCTGAAATCTGAATGACATATATATATATATATATATATATTACCTCTGAATGTACAGTAATCTTATTTATTTTCTAAATTTAAAATTTTCTGAAAACTATTAATTTCACATTTATATCTTTTTATTATTAATTATGTAAATTCATTTAATATAATACAACAAATTATAATAAATTATTTAGCAAATACTAAAATACTTTTATCTATATATTAATGATATTTTTATTCATAATTAATATATGACTAATTATTATGGTAAAGAATATATTTTTTTTTTTTGAAAATTGCATGTACATAACTAAATTTGTATAGTAGAGTAAATTAAGTTTATATATTTAAATAAAAATAAACAAAATAATCTTAAGTTGAATAACTGTTATTATATATTTAAATAAAAATAGCATTAAAAGGAATCACATAAAAGGAATCTGTATAATATAAAATTAGGACAAATTTGAAAATATGATATTTTGGAAATAATAGATTTGAAATAATATATTTAAAAACCATTAAGTAATTTGACATTCAGTTAAAAACTAGAATCATATTTTTTTTTTCCGTGATTGTTACGTAGTTTTAAGTAGTGATTTGACCATTTAAAAAAAAAAAAAAACAAAAATCACTTTATAGGTGTAATTCAAACCAAATAAGTGAAAATTGATTAAAACAAACAACCCCTAACATAATTTGAAAAATAATAAAAGAACAATTTTATAACTTATGGTATAGGGTAGCCCATACCATAAGCTAAAAAATTGTCCCTATACCATTCATTAAGAAAGCTTTTATTGGCTTATTATCTTTCAAATCCGTTACATCCAAAAAATATCATTTTCGAAATGAATAATACTCAAAACTCCAACTACACTAGAGTATTGTTTTATTTATTTTGTTAAAAGATGGTGTTTTCTAGATGTAACATAATTTGAAAAATATTAAAAGAACAATTTTATAACTTATGGTATAGGGTAGCCCATACTATAAGTTAGAAAATTGTACCTATACAATTAATGAAGAAAGCTTTTATTTGTTTATTATCTTTCAAACCTTTTACATCAAGAAAATATCATTTTTGAGATGAATAACACTCAAAACTCCAACTATAGTAAAATATTAATTATTTTATTTATTTTGTTTAGAGATATTGTTTTTTGGATGCACTATAGTTTGAAAAATAATAAAAGAAAAATTTTATAACTTATGGCATAGGGTAGCCGATACCATCTACCCTATACCATAAGTTAGAAAATTATCCCTATACCATTAATGAAGGAAGTTTTAATTCGCTTATTATCTTTCAAACCCATTACATCTAGAAAATATCATTTTTGAGATGAATAACACTTAAAACTCCAATTACATTAGAGTATTGTTTTATTTATTTTGTTAAAAGATGTTGTTTTCTGAAAGTAACATAATTTGGAAAATATTAAAAGAACAATTTTATAACTTATGGTATAGGGTAGCCCATACTATAAGTTAGAAAATTGTTACTATACAATTAATGAAGAAAGCTTTTATTCGTTTATTATCTTTCAAACCTTTTACATCAAGAAAATATCATTTTTGAGATGAATAACACTCAAAACTCCAATTATAGTAAAATATTAATTATTTTATTTATTTTGTTTAGAGATATTGTTTTTTGGATGCAATATAGTTTGAAAAATAATAAAAGAAAAATTTTATAACTTATGGCATAGAGTAGCCGATACCATCTACCCTATACCATAAGTTAGAAAATTATCCCTATACCATTAATGAAGGAAGTTTTTATTCACTTATTATCTTTCAAACCCATTACATCAAGAAAATATCATTTTTGAGATGAATAACACTCAAAACTCCAATTATATTAGAGTATTGTTTTATTTATTTTGTTAAAAGATGTTGTTTTCTGAAAGTAACATAATTTGGAAAATATTAAAAGAACAATTTTATAACTTATGGTATAGGGTAGCCCATACCATAAGTTAGAAAATTATCCCTATACCATTAATGAAGAAAGCTTTTATTCGCATATTATCCTCCAAATATGTTACATCTAGAAAATAACATTTTTGAGATGAATACATTCAAAACTCCAACTGTAGTAGAATATTATTTTATTTATTTTATTAAAAAAATGTTGTTTTCTGAATGTAACATAATTTAGAAAATAATAAAAGAACAAATTTATAACTTATGGTGTAGGGTGGTGTTAGAAAATAAACCTTCCAAAACATCAGATTAATGAAACGATAAAATAATGCAGAAATAACAATAGAATAAAAACAGATAAAATAACACACAAATTTTATGAGCTGCTGTAGATCTTCACTATAAGGAGGAAATATAACAATAAGTGTTTACAAACACTCAAACCCTCAGATCTCGATTACATCCGAGAAAATAATAATTCACTAATACTCAAGAGAACCTCACTTTTCACTTAAAAAGTTACAATACCCTTTTGCTCTCAATTCTGAGATGCATCAAACAATGAGAGGAGAGACCTTTATATAGGCACCTCTAGGTTCACCCTCATTAATTTTTGTTAATTAATTTCCTTTTTAATCATGCATCAAATTGTTTTATATGCATTCTCAAATTTCTCCACTGTCAAAATGGAGAATTATTAAGTTTTTTGATTTTACAAAAGATCTTTCAGCGTACTAAATTCCTTGATTTCAATAATCAAAATTTCAATACATTAAATACCTTGATTTTAGAAATCAATATCTCAATGCATTAAGTCCTTTGATTTTAGGAATAAATTCCTCGATTTTAGGAATTAATATTTCAATGCATTAAATTTCTTGATTTTACGAATCAGGTAGCCCATACCGTAAGTTAGAAAATTGTCACTATACCATCAATGAAGAAAACTTTTATTCTCTTATCATCTTTCAAACCCATTACATTTAGAAAATAACATTTTTGAGATGAACAACATTCAAAACTCCAACTGCAGTAGAGTATTATTTTATTTATTTATTTATTTAAATTACGGTTTTTTCAGCACTTCTACATTCACTAATCAAATATGTTATCTTTTGAGTTTGACCAATAGTTTCATGTCCTTGCGGTGGAAACAAGACGGTGAGCGAAAGAGAGTAATTTTGTACGTTTAATAGTTTGCATTATCAAGGTGGTGACCTTGGTAAATTCTCCAGAAAATCGAGTACATGTATTGGATGAAACTTGTTAGATGTGGAACAGAAAGGTGTAGGAATTAAAGGTCAAAGAATCTGGTTTTCTTCTGTCATCGTATATCTGATTAACTAATGATTAATTATATAGATTTAAGCTGTTATGTAACGTCTAGAAATCAACCTCACTTTTGTAGAAAACTTATTTTTTATTAATGTAGGATAAGTGAAATGTCGAATGTAATGACATGGTTTATGCGTCAATCGATTAATTCTCCCTACAAACCAGTGTTCTTTCACATGAACTACAGTCTAATATATTGAAATGTGTTCCTTGTAGTACAGTTCATGTGGATGATTAAAAAATACATGTATTATTACAAAGTTTTGGAAGTTCCTAGATTTGCGTTGACTCCCCAAAGACCAGCAAAATAAGGATATACTACTAATTTCCAAAATCATTCTTGTTTAGTAATTTATACACCCATCTTTTCCACTCATTTGGTTTCAAAGATGGGAAAATCAAGAACAGGCAAAAGCTTATGGAGATCAATGCTCAAAAGCATCTGACACGTTTACTTACATAAAGCTCTTCATATACATTCCCAAACTGCATTCGACACAATTCTAACAACGTTGGTTTATATTATGCCTTAGAAAATGCTTTAATATGTCTAGGCATGTCGCATATACATCCAACCCAACCATGATGACAATTGATTTTCGTGTCGGGTAATATGATTATTTTAGTGACTGAACTTATACTCCGATGCATAATATTTTCACGATTATTAATAAATCGATAAGAGATGGAAGAGGATGCGTTGAGCGAAGAGATGAGGAGTGAAAAGTAGCCAAATGGAAATCAACCTGTTTATTGAGGTTCCGAAATCCAAACCCTAGCTTTTTTGTACCCCGTTCGTTGGGTCAAGTTGGGCTCTTATGGGCCAGTTAAGAGCCCAAAACAAAAAATCGTAAGGGTGGTGATGTTTCCACCCTCCAAAATTGTATGTACACCCCCAAAATGTAATTATTTTAAAATTATCCTTCACCCCTAACGCATGTAAAACTTGCTATTCTTCTGCTCTGTTGTTGTTGTTTTTTTTTTTTCACTTTTTTTTAAGAATTCTTCTGCTCTGTTTTAGCTAGACATATTTTGCTCTTCAAAAATCTTCTGTTCTGATGTGTTTATTCTTGTTTAATCCTGGCGGCGTCTACATCGACACCACCAGTAGCCACCATCCACTGTAGCAAAGCTTGCTGCTTGCCTATCGGCTAGAGCCAAGCTTCGACCGCTTGTGTTCCAGTTGGCGGTGGTGCTTCCAGTTTCGACGCCCAGAGTTGCAAGATTTGACTGTGATTGTCATGATTTTCCGGTTCATGACTGTGCTTCGATCATGATTTTCCAGTTCCGACGTTATCCCGAGATCGGAAACTAGCCATATTTGCTGTTGGTGATAGAGGAGTAGTGGAGTGGTTGTCTCCGATTTTCGAGGTTATGGGAAAGCCTACTTACATGGGGGAGGTTGGTTGTGATCAGAGTTGCAAGATAGATTGGGGTGGGTGCCAATTTGTTGGGGTTGAGTGAAGGATTGGTGTTCTCAAAAAAGGTTGGTTTGGATTTGACCAAGAGGGATGCAGTGAGGGATGGTGCAGCGGAGTCCATGCAGTCATCAAGCATGACTCCTGTGTTTTCATTTATTTTTAGAAGGTCACACTTGTTGCTTTCCTCATACTTGCAGTGCACACAATTCCCACACTCCCCTGTAAATACTGGAAGCACATGATCCCCTGCATCAAAATTTGATACACTTTCCCCAACACTTTCTACTATTCTTTTACAAAATCAAATTCAGCAATGAGTTCACAGTATGACCTATAACCAAGTGCATTCCTGAAGAAAGAAGCAGAATTACAAGGTAATCTAGCATCAAACAGGATTCATAGCATTGACATGAATTTAAAAGTAAACATTTTAATAGAGAGTTGATGATGATGGTGGACATCGGTCTGTTGAATATATGGTCAAGGACATGGGGATGGGTGTGGATGAGAGTGAGAATAAGATAGGATGATGGTGTTGCCGGGTGCAAACCGGAGATCCTACAAGATCAAAATTGAAATTTTAATAGAGAGTATGATGATAGTGGTGGTAGAGATTAAAAAGAAAAAAAAATGATATATTAATAACTTATAGGGTATTATTATAAATTTTTAATATATTAAAAAATATTAATGAGATGAACGTAAAAAAAGGGTTACACACAGTACTTGAGTGGTGCCAATATTTCCTCTCAAATTGTAAACCATTGTCGGAAGAAGTTGGGATTTTTGGGCCATTAAGAGCCCAAATCAAAGAGATTTTTTTGACATATCATTAGACTAAACTTATTCCGTCATTTTTTATTTTTTTTTTTGTTAATTTATAAATATCATGTGTCTCACCATTAACATGGACAAAAGTAATAATGTGTTTATGGATATAAAGTAAATTTTGACTTTAATCCAAAGTTTATGTTCTTTTTTGTGCAAAGAAAAACAAATTGATAACTTCAGAAAAATGTCATTGAAAAATATGAGACATTATAATTGTCATTCCCATAATTCCCAACAACGATATTAGAGACATAGAATGAGACAAACATTTTTCATAACCTTAGTTTTCGTTATGGTAAATGAGAAAACCTTTGATGGGATGAGTGTATCTTGTAACCCATATGTTAATGGAAATTAAACTTCCCGATCTTATTTGCATTTTCCGTTTTCACTAAATAGCTTAGGATGATGATATTAGTTGAAATAGTAAAGGATTTGAATTAAAATCTTAATAATAACAGACATCATAACTTATATCTAAATAGACCACCTTTGAAAAGTCAAATAACTAGCTTATAATGATATGTCCTCTGTAGTTATGTAGAAGGTTTTGAGATCTGAACTCTTATGCATACTATAGTTTTGAGGATTTGATTTATTTATAATTATTCTCTAAAAGAATAAAAGATTAAATTGAATTTTTCGGCCCACATGATAATAAATTGAATAATGCTACTTACTCATAAACCTGCCTAGATATGATGTACAAATGTTGTGGCAATTGTTGATTTGTGACAACCATATTGAGTAATAATAGGTTGCCCAATATTTCTCTTCCATTAGCCTATAGCCCTAAAAGAAATTATTGGACACCTTCTCATTCATTGAGATGTTGAGGGTTTAATACTTTAATTTGCACCAAACGTGTTTAAAATTTACTAGGGTAGTTTTCTCCTTTCATTATGTGAATAGATATCTTTTATTTATGTAAGTAGATATTTATGTTATATAACGAGTGTTTAATTTTGGTAAGTTCTAACAATTCTTTAACACGTTCGGTGTTAGCTTTAAAAAATACATGAATAATTATAGGAATTTGATTCTAACTAAACAGAGAAAAGAAGAAAAATTACTTCAAATATATGATTAGGTAAACTATTTTTAAGGGTATAATCTAATCAATTAGGCTTCTTGCAGCAATTTGGGAATTGAATCCCAATTAATTATGTATAAACTTCTGAAGCTTTAAATGAATTATTTGGATTTCTTGTTTATTGTTTGAATGTCATTTTCTTCCCACACGTTTTAGAAATCGTCAAAATCCCCATATCATGGCAACCTTATGATATGCGCAATAAAAAAATTATAATAAAACTTGTTCTCTTGCACCATTAAAGCAGTATAGCAGCATAAGTAACACCATTTGTAGTTTTCATGAGATCTAGAGCTAAAGAAAGTCCAACTAGATATGACCGGTGTACTTGTCTTCATGGTGGGGACATTTTCCTATTGTTGTTTGCAAGATTGCTTCTTTGTGCTTATTATTCAGTCCTCAACTTTCGAAGCAAACTTATGATATGCATAGAAATTCTACCTTATATCCTCATAATTTTGAAAAAGTCACGTTCTTTTATTATGTTCCAAACTCCATATCATTATAAGTTTAAATTTTAATGAAATCTCTTTCTAACCCACATTTTGACAAAACCTTGTTCTCTTTTTCTAAGCAGTAGATAACTTGTCTTCGTGCTGTTTTCCTTTCCTGCTAAACAGACCATAAATTAAGCCAAATAATCTTCCTTATAATTAGCCTGAAGCTAGTTACATATTAAGAGACCACCCTTAGCAGGACCACGTACATATAGATAACTTGGCCTTATGGAGTACTTAACAGTTACCAACATCACCCAGGCTTCCTGGATGCTGCTACCATAACTTATGCATTCAAGGATTGTAAAATTACATTCACTTCAAAATTAGAATTAGTTGGTATAGGCAGAGAGGTCTTTTAATAGCGTATTATATGTGCTTTCTCATTGATAGACTTATCATATAGGCAATTTCAACAAGCTATGTTCATGAAAGTGGTAGACATCCAATGAATTAAGTGTACAAAAACATTTAACTAAACAATTCGATGTAGAGATTCAAGGGAATTTCCGAATGGAACTGTCTTTGCGTTGCAATTCCCTAATGCTATTATAATAGATGAATCAAATGTACAAAAATATTTAACCTAAATCATCTTCATGTTTTTGTTTTCCATATATGTGAAATGTAAAGTTACTTACATGAATATATAAATTTTGTTACAAGGTGCAATTCCATAACATTGGCCTGTAATATCAATGATAGTTTCTCCTCTTGCTCGGAGACTTTCACAAAGCTATAGGTTTTGATCTTGCAAATCAGAGTCCATATAAAGGAATCAGTATTGAATTTTATGTCTCAAATTTCACATTGTTAGCATCTCTCGCAATTGAATTGCAGCAATTTTCTCTGTAAAGGTATTTGATAAATTAAAGATTACAAGAGAGCAAAAACGTTAGCAACAAAATTCACTTGTTCACTCACTTACCCAATGCACTTGTCATTTGTACTATGGTCTAGTAATTTATGCCAAAAAGTTAGCTTTTTATTTTATTTTTTTTAGACAACAAATACAATGGAACGACTCAAATCTAAGAAATTACTAAACTCAATGAACACTCTTTACTATCAAGACAAAATTATTAGGTCCCTTCTTTTTGAGATACCCCACATCTAATGAGACGAGTTGAACTTGAGAAATAACTAGACTAATGACAGTTTTTTTACTATCAAATCACAAAATTATCCAGTTCTTTCCTTTTAAGATAACTCATATGTGGTGGGAAGAGTTGAACTTGAGAAATAACTGGACTGAGAAGTCGTTTGTTTTTTTGTCTTAAGACTAAATAGTGTTACTGAAGATTAGAGACTAAATAGTGACCGAAACCTAAAATCTGAATAACATGTTTGTTTTTTTTTCCCCTTACATTTGAATATATAGTAGTCTTGTTTTATTTTTTAAAGTTAAAATTGTCTAAAAACTAGTAATTTGACTTTTATATCCATTGACTTTTAGTTGTTATGAAACTTCATTTAATATAATAGAAACAATTATAATAAATTATTTAACAAATATTAAAACGCTTTTATGTATATATTAATAATATTTTTATTCATAATTAAAATATGATTAATTATTATAGTAAAGTTTTTTTTAAAAAAAAAAACATTATATATACATAAATAAATTATTATAGTAAAGTTAATTGAATAAAAACAAACAAAATAGTATTAAGTTGAATTACTATTGTTATAGTATTTAAATAAAAATAACATTAAAATGAATATCATTAAAATGAATCTGTATAATGTAAAATTAGAAAAAATTTGAAAATATGTTTGTTAAAGTATTAAAAGAAATTTATATAATGTAAAACTATGACAAACTTAGAAATATATTATTTTGGAGATGATAAAATTGGATAATAAATTTACAAAATCAATAAGTGATTTGGTATTTAGTGAAACGTTAGAAAATATAGCTTTTTATTTTCAGTGGTTATTGGATGATTTTAAGTAGTTTGACCACTTAAAAAAACAAATAACAATCACTTAATTAGCCTAATTCAATATCATTAAGTGTTAAGTGTAAAAAATAAACAACCTATAAATGAGTGTTACTTTACTATCAAGTCACAATAAATAGTCGTCACAAAATTATTTAGCTTAACATGCTTTATAAGTCATTGGATATCAACTTATGATACAACTGTAGGAAGTATAAGCATAAAACTAATTGATGAAGTTTTTATATTAATGTGTATATATATATATGTATGTATGTATGTATATAAACAAATTGCCTTAATTTACTAATAATATAAAATAAACTTTTTCGGGATTGTAATGCGACTTAAAGAGAGAGACTGTTTTAATAGCTATATGATTTGTTGACAATAGATTATTGAGGAATTAGTCACAATGATGATAATAGTTGCCAGCCTCTATAATGTAATACAAAATAATTGTAGTAGCTGGTAGCATTTCTTTGCACTTTATCAACTCATTTCGGGTAAAACTTTGATGGTACGAGGAAAATTTTATTGAATAAGGAAAATATAGATACACCTAATTAGGGGGGGGGGGCGGGGGGTGGGGGGGGGGGGGGTGGGGGGGGTGTGGTCATAATGAGCCTTAAATGTAGTAGTATTGTATAGACTGCAATGATTTTGCAGTTAGCCCAAAGACTGGAAGCCATATATATATTAGGCAATCAGCATGCGAAGTAATAGGAAAACAAACGGAAAGCAGAATTCTCATCGGCCTCGTCCATAGTAACTCATACACTTATACTTTTTCCCAACATTCATATATAGGACATGAAAATCATTAACAATTTCACAAAACAGAGGCAAAAGTACAAGAGATCGATGGGACTTGAGTTTCTCAATGACTAACCCAAAAAAAATACAGTTTCAAAACACCTTATTACATTACAAATGTCGTCCGACACCCTGAGATGATATGTGCATTATTTAACTTTGTACAATTCAAAAACGAATTTACAATAAAATCAAACTGATAATTTTTTCAAATAGAATTGGTAAAAAAAAAAGACAAAAAAAAAATCAATCATTAAAAGAATGAACCGAAAATCATGAGCTAGACTTAGTGAGATCTTGAGCTAAAGAAAGTCCAATAGGATATGACCTGTGTATCTTTGTTTTCATGGTCGAGACTTTTTTGCTATTGTGGTTTGCAAGATCACTTTTCTTCGTGCTTATTACCGATTTCTCTATCACTTCTGATTTACTAGTTTCAGCCAAGAATTGAAGGCCCTGAAATATTGTTATTGGACCATGTCATTAGAGAAAAGAAATCAAGAATATAATGAAGAAATACAAAAAATCAAGTACCTTTAAAGATTTTTCCTCATATGTCAATGATGAATGGTCTGCTATCTTAGCACTGACCTCCTGCCAAAGTGCAGAAAGTAGTAACTTTAGTAGTAACTCGAGACAGAACAGTAGATAATAAAAATATAGCTATGTAAATCAAGGTTACATATTATTAAAGCATGATCATTTTGGGCATTGAGAAATCTCCTTATGTTCAAACCAAATTAAAAGTAAGGAGCGGACAAATCAAATAACCTGAAAAGCTTTAACATTAAGAGCATCTTTAAAGCCTCCAGCAACTTGGCACAGATACAAGAGACCTGAGTTAGCCACATCCTGTATATTCAAGAAAAGGAAAACACATCAATGCTTCAAAACTGTTGGTTGCTTAGTACAGTAGGTACTCATCTTGGCAAAGTATTGAGCATATAACCTGTTTTCCCTCAAGTAGATCGAGCTTGTCTTCCTGTTTAAATCATTGACAGATAAATTATCCGAAGAATAATTTTGTAAGCTTATCCAAAATATGTACATCAGAGGTAAATGAATGGTATAATACAAAGAACAGCAACTCACCATCCCAGATACCATTTGAAAAACCATTTCTAAGTCAAACCCAATTTGAGAAAGGTTGGACTTCATCTCATTTACCTGCAAGCAGTAAACCAAGAAACCATATCATTCTCTCTCCTTTTAACTGATCACAGTCCATAGTACAGAGTCCACAGACTAACAGAGAGTACCACATTTCATAAAATAATTAGCCAATATCATACACTGTATAATCTCACTAAAATTAAATAGTTGAAATTAAAGAAGAATCTCGGATTTCACATCCGCCACTGTCAAGTATACTCTGATGCTTTCTAACTCATATTATGACCATAATCATAGTCACTCACTGCTTACTTAGGAGAGAGGGAAATAAATAATCTAAGATGGCTATTTGACTAATAAGCATCAAATATTTTGCTGCATCTGTAAAATATAAACCCACCTTTTTATAATAAAAAATATGACAGGATCGCAACTATTGAACACAAGCATAGTACAGAGTTGATAAGCCAAAGGCTTGTACTTAATAATATGTCTACAAATTAATTAATACAAATGCTACACCATATAAAAGCATGCCGTAATTTGGCGAGGAAAAGTGAAAGCTAATTTCTGTACCAATTAAGAGCTCTGCTGTCTTACTTAGACAGCATCAACTGTCTTATATAACTAAAAAGGAGAATTAGGCTACGTACATCATTTGCAATGAGCTTAGATGTTTCCATCTGCTCCTCCACCTTCCAATCCAAATTTTCCAGCCTCTTTGACAGATGTCTCTTCGTCGACTACACAAATAGACTGTGTAAGGAAAACAATTTAGAAGCAGAAAAGACATGGTTACATAAAAAGCCCATTATTTCTACTTACAGCCAATGCTTCAGATACATTCTCTAACTGCTTTGAAACTGTTGCAACAGCATTCGCCATGTTATGCTTTGTTACAAACATTACATCCGAAAATGACCATCCCTGCAAGGTTATAGGTAATGCAAATACAGCAGTGGATCAGTAAAATCAGAAGCTTACTACTGCAATACGAGAAGCATATCTTGTATAAATTTCAGGCACTAAGTCACAATTAAAAGAGCTAACCTTCCACCACATGTAACAATAACCCACTGCTCCAAGGGCTGCAGCTGGCATTAAATAAGATGCATAACCCCCTGTGCTCAAGAAAATGTGTGAGGACTGTACATGTATCATAACCCCTCAATTTTAAACACAACAACTATCAAATGTATCATACCAAAATATTTTACAAAATTTGTTTGTGTTACTAGTTAAACAAATATATATATATAGAGAGAGACAGAGTTTCATGAGATTTTCTAAACTAACAGTAAGAAAAATTGTGATTCATAGTCTAAAAGTAAATCTATAAAAAAAAAATGTCTGTATAATAAGCAGATAATCATGATAAACAAAACAATTTTGTTTCAATTGTTGCTTTAAAAACTGGACACATGATTTTTAAATTTTCTTTTCCTCTTTCACTCAAACAAAAAATCTTAATAGAAAGCAGTTTTCATCTGTCCATTTAATTGACTGGATTTTTTTATTCTTCAACTAGAGATCAGAATTCCAACTTCATAAATCATCTTATCTAATCATCTATAATTGAACTTGATGTACTGATACATACCACTAGAAGAAGAACCCCCATTGTAGATGGTTACAGGACGAGATAGGGTTAACTCCTTGATCTCTTGTGACAACTGTCGAATCTGAAGATAAATGCAACAAAGTGACACACATAAACACATTCCTTCATGAAAATCAATTAAAAAATAAAAAAAAAAACGATACTACATTCTACTCCATTTTACATTAATAAGATAAAACTGAACATTATATATAGTTCCATTTCACCAGTTTTAGCATACCAAACCCATTTCCTAATCAAACTATAGTATTTTCACTACTCAACAACGACTATGCTGCCGGTTACCCAATCAACTAACCAGGTTACAAAATTCACATACACAGCACTCTACAACCTGAATCACAATATCATTTTTCTATCAAAATCATATTGTCCTTCATAGCCCAAGCGAAAAAATCGCTTTTTATTATCAAAATCATGTTGTTCTACAGTAAGCGAAAAATCGCTTTTGTTTTTGTTTTTTTTTTCATCAAAATCACGTGTATAAACGAAGAAACGAAGAATTGGATATACCTGCGCAGCAAGAAGCGAACTATCACACTTAAAGGGTGAGATCTCGACTTCTTCAACACCTTTAAGGAGCTCCTGAAGCTGTGAAATGAGCTCTGACAATCTTCCACTCCTCAAAACAATCGAGCTAGTCAACCCTAATTCCATTCAAACCACAAAAAGCTAAATAAAAACCATATCAAATAACAAACAAATGAACCTACACGTATCAGATAAACAAGGCTAAAGTTAACAGCTTTAACTAGGACAGTGAAAAAAATTGAGGTAAATTCAATGAATTGTTATACAAAAACAATTGTATGATCAGAAATTTAAAGAAGAGTGATTGAAGTGATAGAATTGATGATCAGAGGAGAGACCTGCGCCCAGAAGGATGAGAACTTTGGAGGTCGAAACACCCGCCTGCAAAGCCATCGTTTTGCGGCGGAGGTCTAAATCGCCGTCGTCGTCGTCTTCTTTTGTGTCACCAAAGCAACCACAACTGTATTAGACTCGCGAAAACAAAATGAAATGAAAAAGCATATAGGAAATGCCCTTAGTACCCCTCCACTAGAAAAAGCATATCTAATGAAAAGACAAATATATATACACCTTATAATTACACTAACAAATCCAAAGCCTATTAAAATTCGTTGAAATCAAATATTAATTACATGATCCAAATATCTATTTTCACTTTTCTAAAAATGAGAGATAACTATTTCTACTATGAAGTAATAAAATACTAACTATATAAATTATGATATTCATTTGATAGGAGTTAAACTCCAACTTATTGAAGTACAGAAATATAGTATAGCTAAATTAATGTACATTGATACCGACTTATCAATTTTAGCATTCACTTAAAAAACATATGAAAAAGATATATATATATAAATAATTTAATACTAATTATTAAGGATCTGTTAAAGTCAGGTATAAGAATGACGTACCGGAATTACTCGGGACATAAAAAAATCCCAAAATAATGATAATAAAAGTGAAAAACAAATAATAGGGTCAGTTTTGGTATTTCAAGACTAAACGGACGACAAAGTCAAAATTACGCCGTTACCAGTTGAGACAGACACCTAACTTCTCTCCCTCCGCTCCACGCCTCTTCATCATCTTCTCTTCAATCAAAAATTCGCAAACAAATCCAAATGCTCTCACACAATCAACAATACCACAAAACCCCACTAGACAAAACCATGAACCCACTCAAAAAGCCACCAATTTTTCTTCTTCTACTTCTACTCATAGCTGCTTCTTCTCTCTGCATCCCACCTTCACATTCACACACTCTCTCTCGCTCCACAGACCAAGAATCCTTCACTTCCATTGTCATCTCTCAAAAGGGCCTCGACTTCGTCAAGGACCTCCTCATAAACCAAGCTATATCTTCCATCATCCCTCTCCAGCTGCCCAAGATTGAGAAAACTGTCAAAATCCCAGTTGTTGGGAATGTTCACATGGTTTTGTCCAACATCACGATTTATAGTATAAACGTTTTGTCTTCTTATGTCAAGCCTGGAGAGTCTGGTGTCGCGACCATCGTGTCTGGGGCCACTTGTAATCTCAGCATGAATTGGTTTTATAAGTACAGTACTTGGGTGCTGGTTCCTATTCAGATTTCGGATAAAGGAAGCGCTTCTGTTAAGGTAAAAGACTGCTTCTTTTTATTGTTTTTGTGGAGATTGGATGGATATGGAAGTGGGGTTTTTTGGGTTTGACGTAATTGTTTGAAAATCAAGTTGCTTGTTGTGTTTTGTACGTGATTGTTTGGTGATGAAAAAGAACTGTTTTTTTGTTGTTGTTGTTTTTGTAAAAGTTTGATGCATGTACAGTTGGGATTTGTTTGGTTTGTTGTAATTGTTTGTAAATTAAGTTACTACTTTTTCTGTTTTCTATGTGATTGATGATGTGATGGTGCTAAAAAAAAGTTGTATATAGAATGGTATTGGGTTGCTCTTTCTCTCGAGTATGTATTGATAATCAGAGTATTAGGCTAAATTAGTATAAACTGTTATATTTGTATTGTTGAAGTGAGAAGATTGTATTGATGATGGTATTGTATTGGGTTGCTCTAGCTTAGTGTGTATGTGTTGATAGGTAGAGCAGTAGGTGAAATTTGTGTAAACTGTTGTCTTTTGTATTGTTGAGCTTAGTGAGGAGATTGTATTGATGATGGGCGTAATATACGTGAATATTTGTGTAGAATGCAGTATTCAATAATTAGATGTGTTTAGATGTTTTTCGTGTTTTGTTTGTTGTTGGTATGGATGGTTTCGGTGAATATAGGATTAATAATGAATTGCTATTGTTTCTACAGTACTTGCTTCTGTTGAGGTTTTGGTTAGACTTTGCTTCTGTGGTGTTGTAACTTTGGTATGATCTAGTGTTAGAGACGTCAATGTTGTTGGATAATTTATCCCCTTGTTATTATTTTTCCTTCAAAAAAGGGAGTTTGATAAGTGCTGCTTCTGGATAAGGTCGAAGGCATGGAAGTGGGGCTTACTTTAGGCTTGGAGAACCAGAAGGGAACTCTGAAGCTGTCCCTCATGGATTGTGGTTGCTATGTCAAAGATATATCTATAAAATTGGATGGAGGAGCTTCTTGGCTCTATCAAGGGTATGCAATATTTGTACCTGTTTATCCTGTTTGTAATTGTTTTACAGTACTTTTGTTGAAGAGTCGACTATTTTTTATGATGTTATGTGGAAAGAGGTAAGGTAACCTATTTGTACATCTTGAATTATGCAGCTGCTTTTTGGTAATGAATTATTATCTAACTCTTTGAGCTTCATGGACAGTTGTTTGTAAAACCATTTTTACTATATTAACATATAGAAGAAAGATTTTGAACAAACCATAGCCTATATCTGTTAAGCCTTACATATCTTTTAAACAATTGCAATTCACAACTTTTGTTTGTTGTGAAACTGACAATTTTTCCATGCTTTCACTGTTTTGGGCGTGGAAAGTGTACGTGTGCTCTGTTTTCATAGTTAACCCTTCCTTCCATCCCTTTCTTCAATATAGCAGGTTGATGACCATTACCCCAACAAAATTTGTTCATCCTTCCCAGTGCCTTTATGCATCAGGCCATCTCTTTATTGAATAGGGGGGGTTAATGTTTGATTGTCTGAATTGATTTCTTTTTGCGGCCATTATTCAGGATGGTTGATGCATTTGAAGGAAATATTGGGACTGCTGTGGAAAATGCTATCACCAAGAAACTTAAAGAAGGGATTTTAAAGCTTGATTCAATCCTGCAGTCTCTTCCAAAAGAAATTCCAGTGGATGATCATGCATCTTTGAATGTGACTTTTGTGGACAACCCTGTATTGAGTAATTCTTCAATTGGGTTTGACATCAATGGGTTATTCACAGCGAGGAAGGATGTTCTATTTTCTTACTGCCTAAAGAATTTGCAACCTTCAGTGTTATGCCCAGGTCAATCTAAAATGCTTGGAATTTCGCTGGACGAAGCTGTCTTTAACTCTGCATCAGCCTTATACTATGATGTACGTTTTGAATATTGACATAACTATAATATCTTCACTAAGGTTTGCAATTTTTTCAAGTGATGAATTTGTTGACTGTATATACTTGAATTTTACAGAATATTATGCTTCATATTCATGTCAGCTACTCCAGAAATAGGTTATAGATGGATGCTTTTATACGATCCCATGAGGTTCTTTAGTACAGTCTCAATACATTTGGAGGTCCTGCATCCTGATGGCCTTAAATTATGGTCATATTTACATGTGAATTAGAGTTGGATCATGTAGAAAATACCTTTGCGGTATATAGAAACTTGGTTTCTCATCATTGAAATATGTTTGAAAGTATGTGCTCATGTGCAATATCCTTGTCTCTTTTTGTGGTTTATATGCTTAAAGAAGATGTCTTTCCCTTGTCAGGCGGAATTTATGCAATGGATTGTGGATAAAGTACCAGACCAGTCTCTGTTGAACACTGCAGAGTATAGATTTATTATTCCCCAACTGTACAAGAAATACCCAAATCATGATATGAATTTGAATATCTCCTTGTCTTCTCCTCCAGTCATAAGGATTTCGGAGCAAAATATTGATGCAACGGTTTATGCGGACTTGACCATTGATGTTTTGGAAGCAGACCAAGTAATATCTGTTGCTTGCATTTCATTGGTAAGCCTATGAACTATTACATTACATCTATAATATTGTAGTGTGGATGCCAGAAAATTGCTGTATTGTACTTTTTAACACTTGTGTCTTTCGTGAAGTTAGCTATGACTTCTTGAGTCAATCAAACTTGCATAAAAATGATTATGAGATCATAAATTAGACTTAGAATGTAAATGATATACTCAGCAGTTTCATTGCAATTATGTCCTAGCCCCTAGGTAAAGAGCTTTTATAATTATAGAGGTACTAGAGGGATCTTCCTTTCCTTTGAGATGTCATGCGTACCTCTGCATAGGCTACAATCAATCACATTTTTAAATGTGTTATGGATCCTAGGAATAATGCTGATTAGTGGTCAATTCAGTGTATGAGCATTTACATATCTTTTTCATTGAATCTCTCTCTGATGATTAACATCACTCTTCTATGTCAACACAGGTCATTCGTGGCTCTGGTTCAGTAAAAATCCTAGGCAATAAACTTGGTGGTGGTGTGAAATTAAATGACTTTACAATGTCATTAAAGTGGAGCCAAATTGGTCATCTGCGCTTGGGTCTCATTCAGGTACTTCTTTTACAGCACTTCTAAGTTCAATCTAATGAATTTCATGGACACAAATTAGTGACTGTGTGTCTACCAACTAAAATGGTCATTCTCTCTTATTACTGCAGCCGATTATGTGGACTGTTATTCAAACTGTTTTCTTGCCATATGTAAACACACACCTCGGACAAGGCTTCCCGTTGCCAATCATTCACGGTTTCACCCTCAAGAATGGTGAAATCATATGCTCAAATTCTGATATCATGATCTGTAGCGATGTGACATATACAGGATAACACTATTATAAGAAGCCTCGTGTCCAAATTTGAAAAAATCAAATGTACATTACCCTTCCAGGACATTGAACGCATCCAGTGAAGGGAAAGGAAAGGAAAAAGGAAGGGAAAAAGATTAAACGAAGGTTCGGCTCTCCATAACCTTTGTATATATAGTGTTGTACTACTACTGTGTGGTTACATATTTAGTATTCAGATTCAAACATTTCCTGCATTTGGGATTCTGATGTATGAACTGTGACACAACTTTTTCGTATAATAAAAGTTTCACCATTTTGAACGAGCCCATATGCACAACCTTATCTTGAGTCATACCTAAAAGAAGAAATAGAAGAAATTTGTACATATTTAATAGTGGCAAGGACATATCATGAACATAAACCAATTTAGTAGACACAGATACACTAACAGCACAAACTTGTCATCTTCAGTCAAAAACAGGCCAACTATTTTATTCTATACATATACTTAGAATTTAATATGACATGTAGGGGTGGGCACGGCAAAACCTAATCGGGAAAAAAAAAATCGGTTTTCAAAAGAGAAAACCGAATGGAACCGAATTATATAAATAAATCGAATCAAATAAAACCAAAAAAATTTGGTTTTTGATGAACCAAAACGAATACAAATTGAAAACTAATATACTTGGTTAGGTTCCCTTTTTTGGCTCACCCCACAAATGGCAGTCTATCAAAATTTGTCAAAACTAAACATTTTATGTACATTTCAAAAAACCAAAAAATACAATATTGGGATATACATAGTTATCAACTTATTTAATACGAAGAAAAACTGTTCATATATATTCGTAAAAGAACAATACCAACTTTGTTATTTGGGCCAAGCCCAACAAGAATTTTTGCTTTCACAGAAGGCACCGTCTTGGCATTTCTGCCTGCAACGTGTGTATAGTTTTTGTATCCACTGCGTATCTTGAACACTAAACTAAGATTACAGAGTCTTGCAGACAAGACCCTCAAAGCCTCTCTAAAACCTCTCTCTTCTACATCAACACCAAAACAAAAACAAAAACATAAAAAAAAAAAAAATCAAATCTTTTTGATAAAAAATGCAACTTTCTCTTCCCGTTTCACCCTCCAAGCTCTCCACAATTTTCCCATTTCACCACCCACTCTCCTCCTCAAAACCACCTCCACTTTCCCACTTCCACTCTCCACAACATGCCCCTCTCGTCGCTGCTGTGAATTCCCTGAAATCTGCAAGCTACTTGTCCTCCATCGGCCGGGCCATCGACGAGGAGGAGGAGTACCGGAAGGCTCGGGCCGCCGTGACCCGGAAAGGCATCGACTTGGAAGGCTACTCCATTGAAGGTGTCTCGGTTGGTGGGCACGAGACCTGCCTCATAATACCTGAGTTCAAGTGTGCTTTTGATATTGGGAGGTGCCCCAGTAGAGCTATTCAGCAGAACTTTGTTTTCATTACACATGCTCATCTTGACCACATTGTAAGACTCATATCTTGTCTTAACAAACTTGTTATGTCTTGTCTATTTGAATTTGGATATGCCTTGTTCTTGTTCATTGTTTTGATTGGTTAGTGATTCTCGAATGGATCATTCTAACCAACTAAATAGAGAATTTTGGAGAATTTTTTTTTTATCAGTCAACCCGAACTGTGTGTGTGTGTATATATATATATATATAGGGGCAGTCTACAATGTACTTGGTATGTCTACACTTGTAATCTTGTCCATTTAAGTTTTAATGAGTTAGATCTAAAGGCTGGAACTTAATCTTTAACTAATGGACTAGCACGTTTAGATCCTACTCATTGAAAATTGAACGGTCAAGATCCAAGTATATCTAGACCCAAGTGCACTGTAGAATGTGTCATATATATATATATATATATACACACACACACATGCGACTTTAACACCACTCAATATGTTGCTTTATATTGGTATTGCAAAAATTCTTTATTATGGATGGTTTATTAGGAAATATTTTGGGATTTGTAAATTTGCATTGTGAATTATGAGCAACTTGTTGTAAGTGGAAATGATGTGTTTCTGCATGTTAGTTGAATTCAACTGTCATATCATGAGTTGGGATTTGGGTTGGGATCTCTAGCATTAGGCTTTTGTTGTTTGGTTGAGTTTGTTTTGTTTGTGTTTGAAGTAGTTTGGTTTTGGTTTGTGTGTAAGTTTTATGGTGAGCTTATGTTGTATTTATTGGCTTAGGGTGGGTTGCCAATGTACGTAGCAAGTCGTGGTTTGTATAATTTGAAGCCTCCAACAATATTTGTGCCTCCTTGCATTAAAGATGATGTCGAGAAGCTGTTTGAGATTCACCGGTCTTTAGGCAATGTGGAACTCAACGTTGATTTGGTTGCATTAGATGTGGGTATGTTGCTTGTTGCTAAATTTGGAATAGGCTTATGCATTTTTTTATGGGCAGTTAGTGGTTGAAGATAACTTTATAATTTTGACTCAGGTGAAACTTACGAATTGCGGAATGATACTGTTGTCCGGCCGTTTAAAACTCACCATGTCATACCCAGCCAGGTGGGCTGTCAAACCATTTCTAGAATCATGTTACCCCGATAGTAATATTATGGATTGTGTCATTTTAGCGTTAGGGCCATTAGAGGTTGCCATTAATATGTACTGTTTGGTAAAGCATTTTGATGTTTGGGAACAGTGGATAACCTTCGTTATTTGGATATATGTTCAGGGTTACATCATCTACTCAGTGAGGAAAAAATTGAAGAAGCAGTACCTTCATCTGAAAGGAAAGCAAATTGAGAAAATAAAGAAATCTGGTGTCGAGGTTTGTCACTTCTGGTAATTATTTATCTTTAAACATTTGTTATTAGGTATTCATTACTCTTTGAACTTTTCATCATAGATTACAGACATCATATTGTCTCCAGAGGTAGCCTTTACTGGAGATACAACATCAGAGTATATGCTCAATCCACGTAATGCAGATGCATTGAGGGCGAAAATCCTTATAACTGAGGTATAGACCGGTTGGAAGACTGCAAAGTTATTCCTTCTTATAATTCTGAATTGCATATTTATTTAAGCTTTTTCTGGATTTGATTGATCATACTTTTTCCCTGCTAAACTAGTCATTCAATGATTATACCAAAATCTTAGTCTTAATAGTGAGTTTTGAGATCAAGTGGTTCTGAGACATGGCGAGAGAAGTAAATAAAAAAAATAAAATAACAGAAATCAAAGATCAATTAGGTCATTTGAAATCCGAGATAGTATATTAGCTTTAGCTTATCTGATAACACTATGTCAAGACAATCAGCCATAATTTTATGACTTTTCACATGCTGTGAATGTAAAAACTTTCTGGTGCCCACTTGCATATACTTACCCAGCCTACAGCTTCTTGATCATTGTGAACCTTCGGTTGTTGTGGCTGGGGTGATATGTAAAGATCCAAGAGGTTTGATATGTACCATAATTTTATTAACACTGCTTGTTTTCCTGAACAAATTCCTAATTTGGTGGGTTCTAAAGCCTATCTGACCCAGCATTATGGTTGGCTCTTGAATCATAGATATTATGGATCCTGAAATTATGTCAGGTTATGTAATCAGCAAGTTTCACTTATGTCTTTTGTACTTTGAACCTCTTGAAGTTGTTTAAATGTCATTTAGCTTTTCAGTGTTGTGCATTTTCTATTGCAACTGATCTGGCGTACAAGGTATTGGAGCATTCTTTCAAGGAAAATACCCTACTTAGGCATGAAGTACTTGTATCATATTGGTGAATTGTTATCTCTGATCGTGAAGATCTGTTAACAGGCAACATTTTTAGATGAAGAGTGTAGCATCGACCATGCACGACAACATGGTCATACTCATTTGTTTGAGGTATGTAAAGTGTTGATTCTATTTCATTTGTAGGATACCTCACATAAAATTAGCAACTTTTCTAGATATGCCGCTAATTCATATGAAATTCTGAATTATTTTTAAATGCAGATCATTGAACATGCTAAGTGGATTCGAAATAAAGCAGTAGTATTGACTCATTTCTCTTCTCGCTACCATTTAGAGGTAATTTATTGGTAGAACTTTTATGATGTCTCTATAAGAAAAGGTCAGTATCATCCTCTGCATCTGTGTTAGATCATGGCATGATTCTCCAATATGATACATTCAAGAATACCCCAAAGTTATATCTTGCCACAGGAGAGGCACATTGATATATTGGCCTTATATCAGAATTACTTTGAATGATTTACTATCTTTGAGCTTTGATGCTCTATTACGATGAAGCTTCACGAAACTCTAGAGATAGATAATACGATGATCAAGAACTCATTTCATAATCATAATAAGATATTGCATTGTCAATCATTTATCCTCGTTATATATGTATTCAGCTCATCTTCTGGATGCAAACTGAATTTAAGACCAAAGATGTTCCCCTCCCTAGAGGAATACTACTTATTAGAGTTGACTGATATCTACATCCTTTCCGGTCCTTGGGGTTGGTGTATTACTTGGAAAATGGAACTGACTTGTATGAGCAGTAATTGCCTCATCACGAAAACCATCTTCAGCTGGGATATAATTTAGTTCTTTCCTTCACTGCTTCGTGGATAATGTTGAATGGTTCTCTCTGACAATTGCAGGACATCCGTCAAGCTGTACTGAAGTTGCAGTCTAAGGTGTCAGCAAAAGTTGTTCCTCTCACCGAAGGTTTTAAGTCGATGTATACCTAGTCGTCTGGGATCAGTCAGTTTTCTCAAGAGAGATGTGATCAATTAATCTTTGTAATCTTATTACAGTTACAGTAAAAAGCAAGCTTATAGTCATAATAGTAAATGGCTCTCAATGCATCATTGTGTTGGTGTAATTGAGGCATTCTTTCACTCGAACTTTGTATAGTACAGTTTGTCAATGGCTACAGTAAATATGTTATTTAATCTCTATGTGGAACAAAGAGTTCAGTAATTTGTTGTTTCTGAAGATGACTACATTTTTTAATAAGCAAAAGAATTCCTCTTTCCACAATCTTATCCATGTATGTCAAAGAGATTCAGGGACAAAAGCTCTCTTTTCTCTATATAGTTTCAGTATAATACATGCCGGGTAACTAATCAATGAACAAGCGTCTTGTTCTCCTTACAAAACTAAATATTACAGCAATCTCTTTTGCAACTGCTGCAGGACATCTTCTCCAAGCGAGTACAACCAATCTTGATTTCAGAATTTCTACAGTGTAATTGTGTTATTATTATTATTATTTTTAATAATAATTTGAGCGATGGAAGAAATAAAGTTCTGCCTAGATGATCCTAAAGCCATTTCATTGAATTCCTCAGCTAGAGGCCAGTACTTTGATACCGCGAATCTAGTTTAACATTTGGTGAAGAGTAGGGAAGCATTTGTTCCTCCAAAGCCGAAAGAGTTTGACAAGGCAGCTGCTATAGACATCTCCTTTGAAGAGGTTAAAGGCATGAAAGTATCATTGAATATAGGATCTGGTTTAATGAGATTGAGTGTTAATGGTGCAACTCCCTGAGAAAAGATAGCAGATTTTAGTAATCATTGCAGACTTCTCTAAGGCTTAAAGGTCTAAAACAATCTTGCAACAGAAACTACCATAACTAGGCCTTTCAAGTTGCGGATATATACAAAACAAAAATGGCCATAAAAATGTGCAAAACTGAGACTGCTGTTCAGGTGCACTTCCCAGAAGCTGTGTCACCAATCATTACTGTGCATAAGCTTCAATTTGATAATCCAAAAGGCATAATAATTTATATATTACTCACCTGGTTTATTGCTAAAACAGAAAATATTGCTTCAACAGCACCAGCTGCTCCAAGAAGATGACCAATGGCACCCTGGAATGAATGTGATTGCAAGAGTCAATGCCATATAACATAGAAATGGTTAGTAAGAAAACTGAATGACCACTACCCTCAAAGAAAAATATCGATAGATGTAAGTTGGCATGGAATAACCACTGAGACAAAGACATTCTAATTCTTGAGAGCATGATAGTTATCAGAAGAGGACAGTGACAGTTGCCAATTTTTTGAGTTCTGTAACAGGAGATATAAGCTGATGCAAAGGAGGCATACTTTGGAACAATCACATTTCAGGTTAATTGACAATCCATAAAAACCATTCCCTTACAGGCTAACACAAAAGACTTTTGAATATTTCTCCCCCGTTTTATGTCACTCCTATAGTCCTATGTGAATAATAACTCAAGAATGAATGATCATGATGGCAAACAACTTCATAATTGCACAATCAATATAATAATATGTGCAGCTATCATGCACTGCTGTAAAGTCTAATTATTTCTACCATGTTAAGCAGCGCAAGGTGTATGAACCATTAGCTATGCAAAGAGAATCAGTTTAAAACTAATCTGCTTGAAAATACCTAAATTTACCTTTGTGGAGGAGAAGGCCAGAGCACCTGATGTTACATGGTCAGAGAAAACAGTTTTGATAGCAGTGGCTTCCACAGCATCACCTGAGTTAGGATTGCAGCAACATAGACCATGTAAAGAGAAACCATAGAAAATACAACGTTCAAAAGTCACCAGACCAAGGGCAATTTGTAAAGGGCCAAAATGGCTTACCCAATGGTGTAGATGTAGCATGGGCGTTCACATAATCCACTTGATCAGGACGAAGTCCAGACTGCAGGAAATGTAATGCAAGGATATTATAATATAAAACAATAATGATTACCTACATATTGAATTCAGAAAATGAACAACATTGAAAAGGAATTTGTCTAAGATACCTACCACACAAAGACAACCATATTACTAGAAAAACACCAGACAGTTGCCAAAAGGCCCAAACAATATTGTCACACGATCACAATGACCAGGACTCCACTTTACATTCTGCATGCATTCTACATAGTACATATGGTAATCATATATATAACTCATTTTAAACGAAAACTCATAATCTGCATGCTCACAAAATCACTGCAATTAATTATAAGTTAGGCATTTATTATGCATACAAAACCATTTTGAATAGTTGTGTAAACCACCCGAGATAAATGTTGACCAAAGAGTTCATAAAACATTATCTAACTTGATAATTCAAACATAACTTACTTCAGCTAATTACAATCAGTGTGATTCTCAAAAATAATAATAATAATAAATTACAATCAGTGTGGGATGGACAAACGGTTCAAAGCTACTGACATCAATATTTTACCTGCTTCAAGGCTAGTTCCATAGCCAAAACAGCACCTCTTCCATCAGTATGTGGCTGAGTAATGTGATATGCATCACCTAAACAATACAACTGCCGTTAGAAACTAATGATTTATAAAGCAGGACCACAGATGGAAATAATTGAAAATTCCATAATATTTTTGACAATTAACCTGACATTCCATAGCCGCGAACCTCTGCATAAATTTTTGCTCCCCGTTTCTTCGCATGCTCAAGTTCCTTAATAAGGAGAGGAGAAATCAACCATTGAAATGATAGATAAAAACGATTGACTTTATTGAATTGTTCACCAAGAGAATGTCTCAACTCACCTCTAATACCAAGACACCTGAACCTTCACCTATTCTGAGCCCAGAGTATAAGTTCAATGGCATAAAGCATCAAAGAGCAAAACAACAAATAGCTCATCATAAAACATTTAACCTGTTATCTTTAACCACTTACACAAAACCATCCCGACCACAATCAAAAGGTCGTGAAGCTTCTTGTGGTGCAGAATTGTACTTAGAAGTCAAAGCTCTTGACCTGAAATTCAATCAGTAATTATTAGCTAGTGTTACCCAATATATGATACAATACCAAAAAAGGGACAAGTAACTTTCTCAAGCAGACCATTATAGACAATATCAAAGGAGCCTAAATATTCATCACCCATTGTCATATTACTGTGCAAGGGTTTTTCCCAAAAGAGAAAATCCCTAAAAAAGCTTCAATGTCCCCTTTGCATCTTGTGAGAATAATGTAAAACCATCATAGAAGGCTTATGTGCATTTGTGTCTACCTATTCGTCTAAGAACACCCTATCATAGGATAACCTAGTGTATGTCTTTTATCCACCTTCTAAAAAAATCTCTATTCATAAGAGGAGATAAGATACGCTATTTGTCTGATACATACTTGCAAAATCCTGCAATTGATAAAGCATCAATACTGGACTCAGTGCCTCCAGCTACCATAACATCTGAATCGCCAAACTGGATCATCCTTGCAGCATCACCAATAGAATGTGCCCCAGTAGCACAAGCAGTCACTGCAGCATGATTTGGTCCCTATATTTAAAAGCAAGACAGACTATGTGATAGTATCCTTTTCTTTTAATGATATGATGGATAATGTCCCTCACATCACCATACAGATACAAATTAAAGACACAAAAATACAAGAAATGGCTTGTTGAGAACAATAAACTTTGCAGAACTGTTTTTGCATAGTATACTAGTTACTCATCACTTCATTTTGTCTATACAATCTTGTTGGTCTTTCTAGGGTGACTTGACAATGGATCACAAATCAAAACAGCTGATAAATCATTTAAGATTATTAGTTTACATTCCACAAGCCACCATAACATTAACCCTAGCTTGAATAGTTGATTTATTCAAAATACTGAGGAACCATGACCGACAGGGAGGTAGAGCACCTTTTTGTTGGTTCCAGTCAGCACAAAAAAGAGCCACATGAGGAATGTAGTTCAATGCTTGGCTTATGTCTTCAATTACTAATCATACGTTTTGTTTCAAGCAGAAAATAGTTTTAATTGTAGATACAAGCATTCACCTGGAATCCATATTTCATGCTCACGTGACCAGATGCCATGTTGATTAATATTCGTGGAATGAAAAATGGACTAAGCCGACGAAGGCGCTGGAAAGCAGAACTATCACTATCATGTTAGTTACTTCTGGAACCAAATAATTCACTTGTCCAGTCCATAGCTAAGACATGAGAAAAATAATAATAATAATGACTACGAAGTTTTAATGACAATCATAAATGATCTAGAATCATTTCCTACAGATAGTATGAGGTAGTAACAAACCAACCTTTTCAGAAATCAGTTGAGCTGCATCCACTATATCACTGATGCTTCCTATACCCCCACCAATCGATACTCCCTGGTTTCTTTGCATTAGGACACTCACCACAAAACAATGGATTATACATATATAGTATCTATATACAACAAATCATTACCGTTCTTGCTTTCTGTTCCTGATCAGTAGGTAGCCATTTTGCATCATGTAGAGCCTCATCAGCTGCACATAGCGCATAGGCTATGAACCTCGACATTGATCGATGCTCCTAAACCAATATTTATTAAATAAAATTAAAAAAAAAAAAAAAAAGAAAACAACACTAAAAGTTCTCAGAAGGATCACAATGAAACATAAAAAACTCATCAAACACACATCAATCACCAACTCTACTCCATTCATAGCTATTACATCACTCCCTCACAATCAGTCCAATATATTATTATTATATAAGCGTAAATAAGCATCAAAATGATCAAATTCTCACAAATAGAGAGCAAGCAATCACTGAAAGCTATCCAAGTCCAACATTACTAAAGCACCTTAGAATTGAGCCATAGCTGCTCATTGAACTGACCAGGATTGGTCCCACAAGGCACAACAGCAGCAACTTTAGAAGTCAAATGATCAAAAGCATGCAACTGAGCTTCTCTGTCAAAATTCCCCATCTTCATATCCTCAACAGTTATCTCCCTTATCCCACACTCACCACCTATCAAACGCCTCCACGTGGCCTCCACCCCACAACCCAGCGGCGTCACCATTCCCATTCCTGCAAACCAAAAAATCAAAACTTTCACCAAACGCACAAACGTACAAACAGAAACATTCCCATAAATACATTTATATATAGAGAGAGAGTGCGAGAGGTGTTCAGTGTTACCAGTGACGACAACTCTTCGAAGAGGAGCAAGTGGGGGCGCTTCAAAACGAGAAGAAGAAGAAGAAGAAGAAGAAGAAGAAGAAGAAGAAGCTGAGGAAGAGGACATGAAACGAGAAGGGAAAAGGAGTCGACGCCAAGACGAATTGGCCATGGTCGGTTTCTTGCTACTTTCTTCAGTTTTTGGAGTGTTTTGGGTAGAAATATAGTGGCGGTACCATACTCGACAGTCGAGACCGTGAAGTAGCAGTTTAATTCGTTTTTCTATGTATTAGTTCCTCTAAAAATTTATATTTACAAAACTTTCTATTTTTTTTTTTTTCAATTCTAAAATTTATTTGGGTGAGACTTAAATCCTTATTATTAATGTAAAATACAGGTGTATTATTGTTATTAATCATCACGGACTTGTTTGAATTAAACACTATATATATTTTATGAATGTCAATATAACACTGAAAAAATTTAATACATATCTACAACTGATATTTATGTACCATGAAACTTAAACATGCTATTTTAAGTAGAAAAGAGACATGTACAGCAATTAAGTAAAAAAAAATTCAAAAAATTATTTATTTTTTAAAATAATATGGCAGGATGATTTCTACCCATTATAAGATAATAAATCAATTCGTATTAAAAAAAATAAAGTTTCTAAAAAATATAAGAATAAAATTGAAAATTTCTCTTAATTATGAGATAATGTATTGATGTTGTAATAATTACAAATAAACTTACCATACCACAAAATTTAGACAATAAATTTTGGTTAAATTTTGGATGACATAACATTATTCTTAGGAGAAAGAAGAAGAAGAAACAGAAAAAAAAACAAAAAAAAAAACAAAAAAACATTTCGTATGTGCACACACACACATATATATATATATATATATATATACATATAATAAATTTAGCATCAATACTTTCTAACTTTAAAAAGTTAGGACGAACTAATCAAATTTATATATTGTATTATCTCTCATAAAATAAATTTACTTTCCTATTTAATTTAAATGTAATAAATAAATTTAATTAGTTCGTCCTAACCTTTTAAAATTATGAAGTAATTATGATAAAATTACTATATATATAAAGAGAGAGAAAGTTTTTGTAGTTAATACATCTTAACATTTTAATTTTCAAAACCACCAATCAAATTCATTCATTGTATTCTCTCTGCTAATCAATTCAAATATAATAAATGAATTTAATTGACGATTCTAATAATTTAAAAATTATAACACACTGATCATATAAGTTATATATATATATATATTTATATTTATATATAAGATCCAAGTTTGGTATACTTTATGAATTCTCATGTCTATCTTTACGTTTCTTTCCTCGTAAGCAAGTTACATTTTCTTACACCGAATTATCCAAATAAGAATTTAGAATCCAATCCAACGTGGCGGACAGCAATTGGTAAGACAAGGCAGTCGCAAATCTAGAAGAAGTAAGGTGATAGCATATGATCATAATCAACAAACATTTAAAAAAAAAAGAAAAAAAAAGCCAATAGTCGTCTCATTCTCATCGGTGTTCGATGCAATCCATAATTAAATCATAAAAACATCCCATCAACAAGCAACTCTCAAAATCACAACTCAAAAATCAATCTTCATTTCAAAAACCACCCCATAATAATCAAATACACATACCTGCATATATATACACACACGCACGCAAATACAATAAAGATCAAATTTTTCTTCGAAATTTTGGTTGTATAAGTGGAGATTGATGAGGAAGAGAGAGAGGGAGAACCCTTGCGGCGTTTGCGGCCACTACCACAAGTACGAGGAAGGGGAGGTGTGCGGAGTGTGTGGCCACCGCTCCATCTCCTCCGCCGAGAAGTCCTCCACGCTCCTCCACGTTAGCGCCTTCCCTTCCGAGATCCTCCCTGACTTCCTCTTCCTCGGTAGCTACGACAACGCCTCCCGCTCTGAGCTCCTCAAGACTCAGGGCATCACTCGCGTTCTCAATGTAAGGGTTTTTTGTTTGTTGTTTGGGGTTTGTGGGTTTTGTTGGTTTGATATGTTGATTGGATTTGTGTGAGGGGGATGTTTTGGGATAGTTTTGGGGGTGTGGATTTGTGGGTGTTTGTCAAAATTGGATCTTTTTGACTTGTTAGTTTAAGGAACTTAACATCGAAAATATTGGGAATATTTGGGGATATATTGGTTATATGGGGTATCTTTTGGATATTTAGTTGCTTGATTGTTAGTATGGAAGCTAGGTTTAAAAGGTTTTGAGGGAAGAATAGATTAGTTGTTACAATCTTTTTCGTGACAAGGGATTTGTTGAGAAAGTTATGATTTTTAGGATTTGAATGGATTATATGTAAGGATTGGAAAATATTGGCATGGAGATGGGTTGGATATGAGTAGGTGGACAATGGTTTCCGATATGTATGAATAGTTAGTAGTAGGAAGAATAACAAATAAATTTAATTTAGGTGATATAAGTGAAATGATTGAATTCTATGGTTAGGGAAAGATATGCTTGGTTACAATTGTATGATGCGAAATTATTTTTGCTATGTGAAGTAAGTAGCTTTTTGGGTAATGACTTTTATTGATGTTTTACAATTGATCATTTTCGTCGTCATCATAAACTTTTGTTGCTTGTGTTTTTGATTTTTTGATTTTGTGGTGTTAAGTGTATTTGTTAGTTGGTATTTCAAGCTAATTATTAATCATCTGTGGCGGAGAATGGAGTTACTGGTCTGCATTTATGATATTTGTGTTGACCAATGATTTCCAGTTAGTTTGGGCTTGTACTGTGGGAAAATAAATATATGTGACCTTTCCTTTTTCTATAATTAGGCTTAAAGACGTGATTCCGTCTCCGCTTCAGCAGATATAATACATTTTTCTGTTTGATTGTTGCTTATTTCTGTGAAGAATAGAACTCCTTCTAATATGGGTTATTTAAGTTGTATATCATGTGTGGCAATATTCTTATATTGCTTATTTTGTCTGTATGCAGACAGTCCCATCTTGTCAAAATCTCTACAAGAACTCGTTCACCTATCACTGCCTTCAAGATGACAAAACTTTACAATTTGATGATGCAATTCAATTTTTAGGTGCGTTTCGATTTGGTGTTCAAATTCTTGTTTTTGGTTTTAAGACTCTTATGTTTTGAATGTCACTTGTTAAAATTGTCTATTTAGATGTAGGTATATTTATTCATGATCAATGCTTATAGTTAAACATGGTGATTGATATATCATAGGCATTAATTACTGTTCACTGAAACTACAGACTATTCTTTTTAGTTTAAATTGTTTTATTTGAGCTTTAGTTGGCTTAAGAAAGTGAAATTGAGAACATGATTCATGCAATGAGCTGCAGATGACTGCTCTGTCTTAAATGACATGCACATGACCTCCACCTTAGATGGTTCTGTACACATCTGCAATTGACATGAATTTTTGTTTTTTATTTTTCCAATTTGTTTTTGGCAGAGCAATGCGAAAGGGACAGGGCTCGAGTTCTTGTGCACTGCATGTCTGGCAAAAATAGGTTGCCTAATTTCTCTTGTTATGTTCTTTTTTCGCTTAAATGCAGTTAGAGAAATACACAGCACCACATTTCGCACACAAACACAAAAAGGTTGATGTTAGCATGTTATAAACAAGCATCACACACCACCTGTCATGGAAGTGCCTGACAGGTTTTCATTCTGCAAGCTTTCATAACGGTTTATGGTGAGGATCCCATCAGATGATTAGGCCATTGGTAGTTATTGAATTAGATTATACTCTTTCTGACAGGTCACCAGCTATAGTCATAGCTTACTTGATGAAGCGTAAAGGATGGAGACTTGCACAGAGTTATCAGTGGGTGAAGGAGCGGAGACCAACTGTTGAGTTATCACAAGGTGTTCAATTACGTATCTGGATGCTAATCTGTTGCATAAATGCAAAAGTATCAGTTATATTGGAATTTGAGTCAAGAATATAACATGTTTGATAGATTACATTTTATTAATGTGGCAAAGGATGCATGTTCCTATTGTTTGGCTGGAAAAACACTAAATTCTGAGAAGAAACTTAAGTGCTTGATAATCGACTTCCTGCTTCAATTCTTACTCTAGCTTTGAAAAGTTCTTTATTTTTGGATTTAAAATTGGCATTGAATGTAGATGTTGCCGAAATCCGTACCTTTAAAATCACCCTGACTTTCTTTTTGTTGGAACTTTGTTCTTGCAGCTGTCTCAGAGCAATTACAAGAGTATGAACAACAGATCTTTGGACCGATTGATAATAGCAACTCTCTTCAGCCCACCATCATGCCTGCCAGTGTGCCATCATTTAGCTTCGGTTTCCCAAAGGCTAATGACCCGATTCCAGTTCCTGTTCCTACCTTCAATACTGGTTTTGGGACACCTTCCATCTTTGCTCATCCTCCTAGCATCCCTCCGCTGGAGTTCACATTTGGAGCTGGCCAGACTGACAAGAACGTCTCTGAAACTCCTTTTGGTGGTAACATACCTAACCCGAATGGCAGTGATATTTCAATGGACAGTTCTTGAATTGCTCAGTCCCTTTCTGAGATCAGCCATAAAGCAGAAGAAGTTCAGATGAGTCTGTCCCTAGTCCCCCACTTTGGTGAACTCTTATATGACATTTGTTTGTAAAGTGGGAGTAAATGCCCAAACTTTTTGTTGGTTCAAGACATTTGACGTGCATGTAAGTTAAATGCCTTGCTTCGATCCAATATTCTCAAAGTGCACACTGTATGGCTCATTTCTACCACTATACAGTATAATATCAATAGAGATTTTCATTTTGGTTAATAAGAGCACTTTTATGCCTAATAGATGTGTCTGGAATGCTATTGTCTCGTGTCTTTGTCATTTTCAGGATCTTATTTGCAATTCTCTATTCTGCTCTGCCTTTTTCCTTGGCAAGGTCCAGTGAAACAAATATGGTGGAGACTTGTTGAGCCTGATCTTTTATATAACGAGAAATGGTAGATACGAGAGCTCATATCGTAACAATTATCAACTGTCTTAACAATGACAAATCATGCACGTTAGCTGAACCTACAACCTAACAATACACATTTAGAGACCCCATTGATTTTGACTACAAACGGTGTACAAAGTTCATATCAAAACGCATTGCAACGCTGAGAACAACAGCAAAGGAGAAGGATATGGCCCACTTCTTTTAGTTGGATTGACAAAAACTGAGGCAAGTAGAGTTCTATGTTTGTTTTTGAAGCATACCATGAACTGAAATTGCCAATGACTTATAAAGCAACATTTGTCCTTTCAAGGACATCAAACACCCAAATAACAGCATCCTCTTCTCTATAATATCAAGAGTAAGAGCAATACAACTATGAACAACCAGTTTTTAGCAATCGGCTTTCCATAATACAGTTACTATATCCAATATGATTTACAGTATTGTAAGTTTCCAACCGAGTATAATACAATGCACGCTTATTGCACGAAATTTTCACCAATTTTGAAACACCTTTCATGACTAGGAAGCAGCAATGCAGGTTTCGAGGGAAGACTTGGCAAGCCACAATAAGCCTGGATCATTCCGCTTCAGTACTAGATAAGTTTCTGCTTTTCCAATTGCATCCGAAACGTCTTCAATGAAACCAATTAGAAAAAGAATTTCCATGGCAGCTGTTAATCAAAAGTTAAAAAGTTGTTAAACAAGATACCCTACTCCAAGCTGGTGCAGTAGATCAATTTTATTTGGCTAGTTCAAGGACGCTTTATACTTGTTAAAGCTACTAACATGACATCAATTTTCCATTTAATGTGTGTCATCATTTAACCTGGCCTATGTTTCTGCTGGAATAATATATTTCATATGCATATGATTAAGCCATTAAAAAGCACATATATCAACCAGATTTGCTCACTAGGTCTACCATTTTTGTCATTACGCTGGATATGTAACATCAATATTCACACAACTGTCCAACTTTTCCTAGTCTCTGATATCTATACTCAAAACAAGACAGCCAAATCATTTGTCAAATTGCCTAATGTATTAACAGCAAGTGATACGGCACTGATCCCAATAGCTCTAAAGGGTGATGCCTGCTATAAGCTTTTACCAATAAAATGAGAAAGATACGAACCTTTATATTTTGCGACATTCCTTTGGATTATGGGGTTAGCCTGCAGAGTACCATCCATGAAATAATGAAGGATTTGATGAAAAAAATAATATAAGCAAGTTGAATATTTAGATATGTAAAAGTGATTCTACCTTCCGGAGTCTTTTGTACTTCACCTCATCTGGGTGTTCGATCACATTCCTGCCAGCATAGAGAAATCCAGCTATTATTTATAATTCGATGCCAGAAAAAATGAAACCAATTCAATGGACTGATAAAATATCTAAATTTACTAAAAGAGTTTGCATGGGGTCAAATCTTCAAAACCTCTTTACGTTAAAAATTACCAAAAAAAAAAAAGGTCAACGAAAAAACAAAAAGCAAAATCGCCATACCTAATTATCTTAAAAAGAGTTTGCAGGACACTAGTTGCCTCCACGGGATTAAGTTCAGCTTGCAGCATCTCAATGGCCTTCTGCAGACGACTACATACACCTGTCACAGAATCTTGTATTCTCTTTAGTTCTTGATCATCTGGATCTGGCTCATCTATATCCATACTAGATGCTCCCAGAGGATACACTAAGTTATCATCAGGATCCGGCTCTTGCAGCAGAATTCCAATTGCCTGAGATTCATCCGGATCAGGTTCTTCATGAGCTTTGTTTAGATGGCCTTGATCTCCCATAGTTTTATTTTCTAATGAATTACCATGATCAGGTCTTGCAACATTTGCATATCCCAAAAATTTCCCTTCTGTTTCTGAATCATCTGGATCAGGTTCACAATTGATCTCCCTTGGCTGAACCCTGCTGTCCACCTCTACCACCCAAGCGCAACGATAATCAGGTTCAGCCACAACTCCAGACTTCAATAATGCTTCTGAATCATTCTCTGAAGAAGACACCTGGGGAACCATCTCAGGGTTAGCAGTATGTTCAGGTTCTAAAGTTTCCCCATCCTGAGAATCATCCGGATCAGGCTCAAAGTTGTTTGGATTGCCAGAATGGTCATCAGGATCCGGCTCATGGTCTTTCCACTGAGCTTTATTTAGACACTGACTATCAACATTGTCCTTTTCTACAGATTCAGCATGATCAAATTCTTTATGCATAATGGACCCAGAATCATCAGGGTCAGGCTCTTCATGAACTTCAGATACTTCCAAACTGTTGGCAGAAGCACTTGCTAAACGACGATAAGCAGCAGCAACAGAGGACGCACGAGCACTTGCCAACTGATCATAAACACTTCCACCAAGCTTCTGAGGCAAATTCCTAATATCTCCACCATCGAAGTAGTCTTCATAATGATCTGAATGCCGGTGTCCACTCAAGGTCTGTCCCTTTGATCTAGTCCAATCTAGAGCCATCGCTTCTTGGTTCAGCTGCCCAGAAAATATATAAAATCAACATAAGGCTGCTAATACTGAACCATAATAAAGAACCCAAAAATCTAAAATTAAACCTGGGCATTGACCTTGAAGATGCATTTTTACCTGTTTATCAAGGGCATAAAAGTTTGCATCATGTTCTGAGTATACCATGTGTGCCTGAAAAAGTGGAACAATATCAGAGCCCCCAGTAATCGTCTACTAATTAAAATCCATAATAGCAACGGCAGCCAAGTTATAGTCATAAAATAACACAAGCACAATTGCTGATAACGATAATTAAGCTTACAAGTTCATGCAAAAGAGTTTTCTTTATGCTCTCATATTTTCTAAAACCCTTGAGATCATCAGTCCGAAGACGCAGAGATATCTCTTCTCCACAATTCTGAACAAACAAGAGTGAAGCAGATAAGAAAAATGACAGTTGTATAATACTATTGTCTATTGTTCATATGCTTAGAGCAGCTCTTACCTTGTTAAAGCCAAGAATGCATTTTGGACTTACACCAACATAACCAACAGGGGCCATCTCTGTCATAATTCCTACACGCCAACGATGCTTAAAAAATAAAAAGGAAATTATTTTTTTTTTTTTTGAGGAAAAAAAAAGGAAATTATAGAAGCTGTTGAAAGTCAGACTAACTGATTATTATAGCCACAAAAGCAAGTTCAATAGTACCTTGTTCATGATACCAACAATTCCAGGATCTGCAGCAAGCATATGCATTCTTTTCAATGCCTCTGAAGCTGGAGGATTCAACTGTAGACAAGAAAAAAAAATACCTTAAGTCTGTTAAAATGAAAGTTCAGAAAAGTTATGAACATGATTCAGCGTATCTTCTGACGCACGGTCAACGATCTAGAGTCAACAAATGTAATACCAAAAGTAGAAAGATTCAACAATTCAAGTCACACTAAACATATATAAGGTAAACAAACCTATTTCGGAATAGCACACATGCTGCCATGTCCACCAGCCAGGTTATTCGAACACAAATATCAATAAGTATTAAATATTAGAAAACCCAAGGATCCACATTGGTTGTTTATGTTAGCAGCCATCTCATACCAAAGCTAAAAAGTAACACTAAGAGTACCTCTACTCCTGGAAGTTGAAGAGTGCGAAAATCACAAAAGATATATGGTCCTTGAGGGAGTTTTAGAGGAGCATGTGGCCCATCTAGCATTCGCTGCCTCAGTCTCTTTTCCTCTTCATCAAATCCGACTATCCTCAGGTCAGCCTTTTCACTTTGCAGCACATTGTTGACTTCATCTTCTAACACTCCCATCATTCTAATAGTTTTACCCTGAATTAGGAGGAACAGGTATTCAGTGACCTCACAATGATCGGTAAAAGTTTTTCTGCATACTTAAAAAGTAAAGGAAATTTATTGAATTGTGCAAACAAACGAGAAATTCAGTTCAGCAACTCTCTCTGTAGCATTAGACATCATCTTCTAATTTCACCATTCACAGAACAGAATAGGCAAATAACTTATCTCAAATGGATTAAAAAATCCAAAGATATAGCCTATAATTGTACCAATAATTTAACACTGAAAAGATCGAAAAGAGATTCAATCCCAATATGAGCACCAATCGTTATATAATTTTTCACATAAATTCATCAAGCAAATTTATCGATCAAAAAATCCAAGTGAATAACAAAAACGTACCTCAGTAACAGAAGCTTCTTGCAAAGTTAAGCTTGAGTGTTCGTCAGTGAAGGGAGACAGCAATTTCGAGCCATGGTTTAGAGGAACAATGAACCGCATTGTATCTTCCTTGACATCAGTCAACTTCTGCAGCTCATGCCCCAGCTCCTTGACTGATGCACCCGAATTCATTTCCACCACATACTTGGTTCCCCTCCATATAACCGAAACCTTAAGTATACTTCGTGAATCTTCCATTTTGTGCTGCATAAACAACAAAACAAAGAAGCAGCACTCAATACATCATAAATAACATTTCGGTTACAAAGTAAAAAAAAAAAAAAAAAAAAACCTTCAAGTAACACAAACAAGATCCAACTCAAATCCCAAAAACCTATTCTTTATAAACATTTTAAAGTTCTACATACGCCCGCTAAATCAACCATCAAATCAACAACATCAATGACACCAAAATTCCACAGGCCTATAAAACAATATGATGAAATAACTTCAACTAAACAAAGAAAAATTAAATTTTTTTTCTTTCCACACATTAAGTTTCCAAGTTTTTCAATTCAACAAACCAAAAACAAATAAAACAAAGCGAACCCCACCAAAAACAAAACCGTATTTTCGCTTCAATCACTAATAACAACAAATGAAAAATGAAAAATGAAAACTAAAAGTCAACTTATATAACAAAAGTAAAATAATTAACTAAAAACCAGCAAAACATGATTAAAAAAAAAAAAAAAAAACACTCTAGAAACCACAAAAACACAAAATTTTCACCACTCACATTCTCTAACACTCTAAAACACCAAATACAAGATAGATTACAAACAAATTCAATCAATTCACACGCACCCACAAAATAAAAATCTCAACTTTCGAAATTATGGATCAATTAATAAAAAAAAAAATCATACCCAGATGAGCAAAGCTTACCTTTTTGGTAGAAGTCGAATGTTTTTGACGAAATTTTGACGTTTGTATGTATATATCGAGAGAAATTTGAGTACGGAAACAGAGGATTGGTGTGGGGTAATTTTATTTTATTTATAGAAGATGGGTGCGTAGGATAATACGCGGCGCATTTTAACCATTGTTGTAAAATTACAAATGCTAACATGAGCGGTTGGCCCGCCCTTAGTGAGACGCATGTGCTGGCGTATTATCAATGGTGGGAGATGTCTAGAAGGATCTGGCTCTGTTTGGAGACGAAGACTGATGGTTACTACTCGGAATATGGATATTGATATGGGAAAAGTTAATTTTGGTTTTTGAAATTTCAAAAAATATAAGGTTTTTAAAGTTTTTTTTAAATAGTTTTTTCCATTCCTAATTTTTTAAAAACTCTTCAAAAAAATCCAAACCGTCAGGCAACTGATGATTGAAGATGATTTTAAACAATTTAAATTGTAATTTAACAACTTAAATTTAAAGGTATTTTAGACTATTTAACTTATAAATTCACTATTTTATGAAGATAATTTGGTAATTTATGTGTTACTAACAATCATCAAAGGTAAAAATATTTTTTTAACACATTATATTAATATTGACTATTAGTTGATTGATAATTTGAACATTTTTAAAGAGTTTTGGAAAATTTATGAATGAAAATAAATATTTTCAAATAAGCTTTAAAAATCTAATATTTTTGAAATCTTAGAGATTAAAATAAAGTTTTCCCTATTGATATTGCATCGGCTCATCCACTTTAGTTATAAGGGTTCAAGTTCCACTAAATATATTTTATAAGTTTTGTACAAATAGTTATCTCTTATTTATGAAAATTGATAATTGAACATATCATTAATTTTGGAGGTCTTAACAGATTTTATTAGTTAATCCCCGATCATATGAGAGTAGATATTTGAATCAAATAGTTATTAATCTTGGAGGGGTCCTTGGTAGACTAACTTTGTCTGAATGGTTATCTCTTAATTATAAAAATAGTTATTTGGATCACTCAAATATTAATTGATTTTGACAGGTTCCGATAGATATATAACCCATTTAATGTTATATTTTAGCAAAAAAAAAAAATGATTATGAAGATTCAAATTGTATAATTAACACTTTCGATTTCTAAAATACATTTTCAATGTTATATACATATGTGCAATTAAAAAAAAAGAATCGAAGAACTTATGGTAGCTATCAAGATTAAACACTATTTGTGTAATCCGATATCCTCTCATATAAATGGAGAAATAACTACTCTTATAATAAGAATAAATAACTATCAATATAAGTTTTAAAATGTATTTAATGAGAATTAAACCTTTATCAAATAATTTTTTTTTTTTTTATGTGTATGTAATTGCAATAGATAAATGAATAATATATTTCTGTTATATTTAAAAGAGTTTGTCCTTTTGTAAGCTTCATTCGATTGAGTTTCATGGTAATTTGATTTGCACAATTGCATAATACATTATGTACACAAGTTTAAGTTGCCATAAAAATTAATTTCAAAACTAATTTTTGTTTTTTATTTTACTTCGTGTGGTTTATGTTATTATGCAATATAATAATAACTAAAGGAGTCGTTTCAACTTTTACTTAGAAGGAAAGGAAAAGCTAAAGTCCACTCTTCACAACAGCAGAGCCATGATAACAGCTCTTATTCTCACAGTCAACAACGTGAAGATCAGTTTATGGTTTCGCATCCTAATCCGATTTTCAGGACTTTGCAAGAAATGAGATCTTCTCAGATTCCATATGTGCCTCCTCCAGAGCCACTACCATATGTGTCTGATCCTTGTGCTTCACCTTCACCTGATCTTTCTGAAGCATCTTTGGATCGTCCGTACATCAACCCCACTTCACCGATTAATCCTCATCAGATTATCTTCAATAACCCATCCAGTACTTCTGAGAATTCATTCTCCCTAGCTGAAGATAATTTTCGCTCTTCCTATACTGGCAATTACTCCAGTAGCAATTCTTGTGACTCACTACCTCACCTGCCAACTCAGTACATGAATACAGAACCACAAGTTCATTCTGAGTCCTCTGAGTCCTCTCTGCCAACACCTGAGACTGAGAATCCACCACCTATTCCTCCTCAGCCTCCACTTGTTCCGCCAAATCCTAATACATCCAAGCTATTCACTTTCACGCTTGATGATGTACCATATGCTAAATGGCGTGACCGTATTTTTGAGTTCCAATCCTGGCTCCAAACAGATATGTTAAAACCTCAGGCTCAACTCCCACAAGTTCTAGCCCAATTTGCTACCAGATTCACAGGTACCCTATGTGAATGGTGGGAAGAACTTGGTGAATACAGACAAATGCAGTTCTGCCGTCTTCCAGATCTTAACCAAGTCCTTTATCTCCTTTACACTGAATTCTGTGGCAGACCTCAAGGTTATAAAGTAAAAATGTGTGAAGAATACTTCCAAATGAAATGTTGCTCTTACAACCGCGCAGATCTTGATCGTCATTACCAACAAATGCTTAAGCGCTTTCATGCTCTTCATGGAATTGATGATCCAAATATGAAACAGGCTTTCTTGTCTTCTATTCTTGAGTCTCTCTCTCAAGAAACACAGAAACTTATGCAGGCCCAAGATCGACCTCTTCAACAATGCGCTCTTGGTGAAATATACCAATTTGTCATCACTGCTCTTGATAAATGATGTGCTCAAAAGAAATTCTTTGAAGATTATCTAAAGAAAGCCAAGCAGTTAACTACTGTTTGTCAACGTCCTGATCTCCAGATCAAATGCAAAGATCACAATCATTGCCAGTGCTCTTCTAAAAAGAATCGTCATTCTTTAAAATACCAGGTTCCTTCTAAGCATAAACACTATGCCAGAAAGCCGAAGTTTCGAATTAGACGATTCCTCAAGAAGAAACCTTTCAAGCACCATTCCACCACCAGATGTTATCTTTGCAACCAGTCAGGACATTTTGCCAAAAATTGTCCTAATAAACCTCAGAAATCTCAGAAGATGGTTCAATACCTCTCTCAAAAAGGTATTTCTCTTACTGATGATGAAATTGAAGATATCTTCTCTATCCATGATCATCATAAGTCCCATGATCTTCTTCAATTTGATCAATCCTCTATTTCTGATGATTCTGATTCTGGCTGTTCTTCTCCAAGACTTTTATATGTTCTTCACCCTACAGCATCCATAACACCTTCTGTTATGATCAAAGTCTTCCCCTCCAAATATGCAAAACCTATCCCTATCATAGCTTTCATTGATACTGGTGCAGTCACCTTTATCATGAACCCTTCTGTTTTGCCTTCTGAATATTGGCAGCCACATCATGAGAAATTTCGTACAGTAAATAGAAACGATTTCCACATCTCTATGATCAGCAAACCTTTGATCTTTGAGATTTTCCCTGGCTGTACTGTTCGACATAAAGTTCTTGGGTCCAATCTTCCAAACAAAGATCTTGTTTTTGGGTTTGACTTCTACTCAAAGCTCACATCTCTTAGGATCCTTCCCCATGGTCTTCGTTTCAAGAACCATTTCAAACCATGGACTACTGTTCTAAATCTCTATACTCTCCAACCCTCTTTCGACTTCACAGCCATAAAAACTCAACTTGTTGCTTGCTCCTGTGCTGAGTCTCATACTGATTTCCTTAAGAAATGTTTCCATCCTCTCTGGCAAAATCCATACTTCTTTATTAAACTGCCTTTTCACCTGAACGAGGACGTCAATCCTACCAAAGCAAGTCATTCAGGTATGAATCCTGAACATCTCCTACTTGCTCGCACTGAATGCTCTCAACTACAGTCTGAAGGCCTCATTGAATCAACCACTTCCCAATGGGCATGTGAAGCCTTCTATGTTAACAAAAGAGCAGAACAAATAAGAGGAAAACTCAGACTGGTCATCAACTATCGACCCCTGAATCAGTTTCTCCAAGATGATAAGTTTCCTCTTCCCAGTCGTCACACCCTTTTTGACTGTCTATCAAATGCTAGCATCTTCTCCAAATTTGATTTAAAGGCAGGATTTTGGCAACTTGGTATCCATCCAGAGGACCGATACAAAACAACTTTTTGTATCCCTGATCACCACTTTCAGTGGAAGGTCTTTCCTTTTGGCCTCAAGACAGCCCCGTCTTTATTTCAAAAGGCCATGTTACGGATCTATGCTCCTTTACTCCACAGTGCTCTCATCTATATTGATGATATCCTCCTGTTCTCCACCTCTGAGCAAGAACACTATCATCTTCTCCAACAATTTGCCCTGCTTACAGAAAAGTATGGTATCATGCTTTCAGCAAAAAAGATGGAGATTGCTCAGTCCCAGATTACTTTCCTTAGCATGCAGCTTTCTGCAGGAAAGTATCATCTTCAACCTCACATTGGAAATGAACTCCTTAAATTCCCAGATGAGCTGCTCACTAAACATCAGATCCAGCAGTTCCTTGGAATCGTGAATTATGCTCGACCATTCATCTCCAATGCAGCCTCCTTGACAAAACCTCTGTCAACCTTGCTTTAGAAGAATCCTCCTCCCTGGAGTTCCCAGCAAACCATAGCTGTTCAACAGCTCAAGCAAGCTTGTCAGCAATTACCCTCTCTGCACATCCCTTCTACAGGAACCAGGATTCTACAAACTGATGCAAGTGAAAACTTCTGGGGTGCAGTCCTATATGAACAAGATCAGCAAGGCACAAGACATATTTTTGCTTATCAAAGTGGCAGTTTCACACCCAGTCAGCTCCATTATCACTCCACTTTCAAAGAGATTCTTGCAGTCAAGAACGCTATTGACAAGTTTTAGTTCCACCTCATTGGCCATCATTTTATTGTGGAAACAGACATGAAGTCCTTCTCTCAGATGCTGAAGTTCCACAAGAAGAAATTGCCTCACCAGCTTCTTCTCCGGTGGTCAGAATGGTTCAGCAGATTCTCTTTCACTAGAAGATATATCAAAAGTAAACACAACTGTCTTGCAGATGATCTCTCTCGACCAATCCAAACAGATAATATAGTTTCAACTTTTTCAACTTTGCCTCCTCTTCTGTTTATGTATCAGTCTTCCTCTACCTTAGAAATTCCTGAATTTCCAGATTTGCTTAGATCTCATTTTCTTAGGTCTCGTATTAAAGAATTATTGTTTGCCTACCAATACAACTGTATCCTCTCCCATGGAACAGTTTTCTTCAAGACATTATGTGTTTATCCTGAGTATCCGTTTACTAAAGTCATTCATCTTTCTGCCCAGTCACATTATCCGTACTTTATGTTCCCTATTGAGTTTTTTAATTTTCTTTGGTGTCTTGGCCATCTTCACCATTTTGCTCTTGAATTCTCTAATGATCTCTTCCTCAGAGCTCTCACATGGGGATCTGATATTCCTTCTCCAGTTCGGAGCTATTTTCCCCATTTTATCTCCCAGTTTCAATCTTTAGCTTCCTGGCAACTATGGGCAGATGTTAATCAACTTCTTCCAACACACTGGTCTGTTCTAGTATTTCACCATCCATATTTCATTCGTCATGATGGTGTTTACTTCTCCAAGCCACAGTTCACTTTTCTCGAACAGAACCCCCTTCCTGTGTTGATGGTCATCTGAATTATGCTGCAAAAGTTAGCTCTATTCAGAAACAGCTTTTTGAACGCAATCAGACTATCCCCGATGCATTATGGCCATCTCTTCATAATGACACTCCTTGGTCTTCGTTCCCAAAAGTTTATCTAGACAATCTTTCCCAAGCACAAGACCAATACATCACCTCCTTGAGTGTTCATTTATCCTCTTCACCAGAAGACTCTGACCCACTCTGGTTCTATCCAGACACTCAACTAGAAACGTGGCAACAAGAAGATATTGATGTTGCTAAAGCAAGATACAAAGCAGCCAAATCATGCATAAAGACCCAAAAGGCTGGTCCCAGCTCTTCATTTACCGCCAAATTTGCCACTGTGTCTTTGGCGGATGATCACTCTTCCACTTATGACTCATCATTTTGCTCAGAGTGCACATCCTACTCAGCTTGTCCTGTCCATGCGGATCCCATGCACCATTCATGGCCCTGTCACATCTGTGGTACCACTAACTCTGATGATGAAGACCACAATAATTGCAATTTGTCCACATCTGAGTAAGCCCATCCGCATACTGTTCTCAGATTCCTGCCAATCCAAAAGCAAGCGTGTGTCTTAGTCGTGGGCCTCTGTTATAATTAAAGTTTGTAATAATAATGCTTCTACTTTTGAGTCAAAGTAGATAGTCCCACAGGTTATTATTAAAGCTACTAATTATGTTTAGCTTGTGCTTTTACTTTCATCATGGCCTGTCATGATGATTACTTTTGTTTTTGTTTTTCATGCAGCCATTCTCCTATAAAATGGCATTTGCATTTCACTTGTAATCAAGCCTAGAGAAACATTTGAAATAAAATGTGTGTTACTTAAACTTCTCCTGTCTGTTTGAGACTCTTACATTTGAAACAGATGAGTGTGCTTAGTTGATAAGGAAAAAATCTATCTGGTTCTTTGTCTCTGTTCTTCCATTCTTGTACCTTTGGTTTAATCCAGTGAATCCTTTCGTGATAAGGTAATCCCTGGAAATAGAAAGGAAAATGGAAAGACACTAGCCTGAGAGTAAGTCCCGTTGAAGCCAGGAGGGCGTGTTAGAGCAGCAAGGAAAACTGGTGTACCGATGACTTTCCCAGAGGAGTTTTCGATGAGTTTCCACAGGTACTAAAGTGCGTGATGGTTTCAGATTAGCTCGTAAGAGACCAGAGTGAAAGAACAGTGACACAAGATCAGATATTTCGCCCGACATGTATCACAATTTATTTTAAAGTGTTCCTTAATTTTTGGAAAAATAAAAAAATCTCTCTTATAAACTATAACTACACCCATTTTCTTGATTATGGTTACATTCTGGATCACCCGCATCGCGTTCAATGGGTCTATAACTGGTCAGTATCATCTCTACTTGTCTTGCAAAGAGTGTGCATGATGTCAAGAGCATGCAAAGACCGAGAATGAGAATATCGTTTTCTATATAACATAATCAAGGTTCTTCTCAATTTAAACAATCAACCTTAGAAGTAATAGTTTATTTATCTGATTTACTTATTAATATGTACGTTTTAGTATGACAAGAAGACAATGAATCTATTCATACATAGAAGTGATACTAAACATAAAAATTGTTTTTTTTTTTTTAATTATGTTGAATTTGATATATTAAACTCATCTGTCAAGAAAAATAAAAATAGTTTAGATTAACCTTAGTTGTTGGAACTTGAGTACTTCAAAAAAGAATAAGCAAGCCTCAATTAAACTGTGGTTCAAATAAATGCCTAATTAACAAATATTGGCATAAAATCCCAACAATTTAAATCAGACAAAAGGAAGAGATTTTCTCTCCTTAATTTACAAATAGGAAAAACTTTAGTCATTGAACTAGAGGTGAAAATGTGCAAATCCTCGGTTCGTTTAATGCAGACACAATCACGGGTCCAGAAAATTTATCTAGAAGGGATACATAAATAAAGTAATAAAAACAAACGTACTAAACATGTAATGTTTTTATGTTCGATAACAATAAATAACAATAATAATTAAAAATAACAGTTTTTCTTTAATTTTATATATATATATATATATATATATAAGGCATGATTCATGAATCATGATTTGGCCAGGGAATGGAAGCATTGAATCTTGTTTCTGGACGTTAATTTATCATTAATGTGATAAATATGTTTTAATCAATTTTGATAAGTAAACGACATAACAAAGTTAAAATTTTATATTAAAAAAAAAGTTAAATATAAATAACAGAATGGTTAGAGGACCATTCCATCTATAATATTTTAAAATTTTTACAATAATTAAATTGATTGATTGGTGCCACTTGTCAACATTTAGAAATTGAATTCAGAAAATGGCGTAAAATGAATGAATTTTGGAGTTTGATGGATGGCTATGGACAAACCAAAAAATGGAAGGACGAATGGGCACCGCACGTGTCCCCAAAAAAACACATCCAGCAGTTTTTATAATAAAACAATTATAATAAATAATAATAATAATAATAATAATTAATAATCATTCAACAGTACAAGTGCAGTACATGGCAATTGCAGTTTTTCTTTTTTTTTTTTAAAAAAAAAAAAAAATTCCAGGGGGCACGTGTCCCCTGTTCAATGGTGAATCCGTCCCCGTGCATGCATGTATATGTCGCTGATGCAACTTATTGATGAGTGTCAAATTTATTGACGGTGATCGTCTCCTAATCTAAACTTCATAGAACTTGAAACGATCCCCATCCCTACTCTATACACGGCTTTGAAATCCATTACCGTGACTAATTATTTATTATAATAACTATGTAACATATGTTTTTGAGACTGAATGAAATTAGAGTCATGAAAAAGTCTTCAAAGATCAATTGTTTTCATTTCATCCTCCACGGCATTTCTCTACTGCTTCGCAGCCTCTATTCTCGCGATTAGCAGGCGGTCCTTCCTTACAATTCTGCCTATTTTTAGGGTCACATGGGATTCCATCCCGTCCCAAGGCTCCATTGCTGATAGTTGTTGCCTCTACATCTCTAGCAAAAAGGGTGCATACCATGACCACGCAAAGGCCGAAAACAATCATCTTCTTTGACATCATAATCTTGTTAAATGAGTGAACTTGAAAAATTGATGTCTATGAACTTCAAAGCGCGCTGTTTATCTTTGATTTTATTGTAGTTAATTTGATGCTATTGGTGTTGGTTGACAAGGAATTTATATAGAGAAATTCTGCCTAATTAAGGCAACCATAAGGTTAATCTCTATTCTCTAGCATCGAGAGAGAATTTCGTGTGAGGTTGTTATTGAGCCTTCTCGCTACTTCCATGCCAGACATCCATTCATTTGTTTGACTATTTATAGCATCAAATAGATATCCTAAACTTAGCAATTTGACTTTCTCAGTTCTTGGCTTCCATACGTTATTTTAAGAAGTAATCTTTGTCCCATTGTTGATCTTAACAGGCACAAATTGTTTGTCTGTCATTCTCCCTGATCGAGACAACCAAAACTGTTAAATAAAATAATTGATTTTAAATTTTGTTACTTCATGAATTTTTAGGCATAAAAGCAGTGTATACTAATAAATTATATGACAACAAAATACGGTTCGTCCTCACTCTGTTAAGTAAACTAAAATGACAAAACAAGTATTTAATTATTGATTCAACCATAGATAATTGTATTGTATGTTGTATATATAATGTCAAGTTTTGCATTGAAAAGTCAAAACTATAAAAGGAAATGTATCCGATCCAATTGAAAAAGAAACCACACAGAATTTTATTATTATTATTTTTCATGAATTTACTCCACAACTCAAATTATGCGCCATGAAAAATGTTAGGGAAGCAGAAGTTCTTACTAGTGACAGGACTTTGGCTTAGATAGATCGACCCAAATCGCATTAGGTTGCAGATCGAATAGTTTATTGGCGCCACGATTGTGCAAATAATCAGTTTCCTCGATGTACAGGAGCATATAGATCCGGATGATGTCTTAAAGCTAGCTCATGTTATCATCATCAACCATCTATTGACCAGACATGATAAGCGGACATCAATGCACAACTAATTATGGTACATGATAGATGATTTCCTAAGGTTTAATCGGCCACGAAATACACCACTAATTAGCCTATTAATGGGGCATTAAGCCCAATTAGTAGTGAAAACCGGGTTTAATTGGTCCATAAAACCTAGATAGAAATGGAAACTAGGTTTAATTAACACATTAAACCTGGTTGGAAGTGAAAATTATTTTATTATCCCATTAATCTTGCGGAATATAACGATGGTTGTAATTTACAACGTAAGTCGTTGTTGCTCTTAGAATAATTATGCAAGGTGCACCACTAATCGCACCTCACAACGTATCTCACAACTATCTCAAGCGAATCCTTCAAAAAAACATCATAACCAAGTTAATTGGTCCATTACTTTCAATTGAATTTAATGAGCCCATTAAACTCGATTGAAAGTTTATTGGAATTTTTCAAGGGTTTTTTTTATTTTATTTTTTTGTAATGACCTGAAAGACCAAAAAACCACAAAATCAATGATATATTGATTTTTGGGTCAAGATTATAATCAAACATATTCCAATGCTCCTAAGTGAGAACTTCACTAAGTGATACATATACACACTAATGCAACGATAAAGTAGTATGTTATTACTTATTTGCTCAATTAATAATTAAAAAAAAGGGCCGGGGCGGGTGGGGGGGCGGGAGGGCGGGCGAGAGAGGGTGGGGTTAGCAAGAGCAACTTCTGGGCCCAGTAATCTTTTGTATAAAACTAATATTTTTATATTAGGATTTCGATTAATATTTACGTAACCAATTCATCATTTGTTGTTCCAATGTTATTCACATTTCGATTGTGGGGGATTTGGGCATTGAGTTCTGATGTGATAAAAATGTATTGAAAAATATTCCAAACTCCTTATCTAGATTACTCAATTGAGATTCCATAAACTTGGGTACTCCATTCATATGATTGTGTTGAATTTAATAGATCATTTGAGATGTAAACACTATAATAAAGTGAAATTTTCCAAAAAATAATACTAAAACAGGTTTTTACAACTATCAGGACTATAATTTATAAATTAAGATAATAATTTGTGAAAGAAATACGTGAATTATGATATTTTTTAATGTTTTATTTCTAAACTATAATTCGGTATTTAGAAAATTTATTTTAGTTTTTCGATTCTAATTTTAAAATTCTTTTTCTTAATACTTGAAAAAAATAACAAACAAGTTTTGACAGTCCACCATAATAAGTAGTACTGTATATTAAAATTTGTTTGTTACTTTTTTATTTTTTTTGCTACTCTAATTACAATCTCCAAATATCCCACGTCCATATCTTATATCTAAGAACTCATGCATTAAATCATCATTTATATATATTTCTAACTCTGAATCTATAACAGTAGTCATATTAATTATACATAGAAAAAAAAAATCTTAATTTGGAGTGTAGAGAAAATCGAACCCATGTGAATTTGCACGTAGTTTATATGTTCAATGAATTGTAAAACATAAATGGAAAGGTAAGATCGTATCCTCAATTTAGAACAGAAATCAAATTACAAACACTAAGAACAAAAGCAAAACAAAACCAAAAGACAAAGAATATATTTATGAGATAAGTCAACAAAAAAACATTGTCATGAAATAGAAATTTAGAAGAAAGAAACTAACTAGTTTTAGGCCAAGCAGGGTGGTTCCAGACTGCTTGAAACTTGGAAGCTGTCATGAAATCTTTCTCTTGAGCGATGCAATTGAGAGAAATATTGCAAGGTCAAACCAACAACTAAGTTGACATTAATTTTTATTCAATAACCTTGAAACTTCATGAATTTTGATAGCAAGAGAGGCAGTGCATACTACAAATTATATGATAATAATAATTAATTCTGTTAGTCCTCAATTTGTTATTGTCAACTATAATAATAAAGCACTCTCTCAAAAAAATATAATACTTAAACAAGCAATTAACCATTCATCATTCAAACTGTAATTGTACTGTATATGTAATTGATATCAAAGTTTTTATTTTTGATTAAAATGACAAAAATCAAAAAGGGTAAAATATACCATCCAATCGAGTTTGGTAGTAAAAAACATTCATTCAACTTAAAGTTAAAATTGTCCTTACTATAAACAGTATCTCAAAATAAGATATTAAAATGTAATTTTAAAAAAGAAAAAAAATATTAAAACGTAGAAAAATTAAACACAATAAAATATTATTTTATCAATTATTTAATCAGTGAGGAAAAACATAGCATAAGTAATATTTAATAAAAGACTTGGGTAAATAAATTCTGTAACATGAATGTCTTCAAGAGTGTACGTTTTTTTAAAATTGAACTCATTTGAACATCATTTATCCACCACTCACGATAATGATCTCCAGGATTGCATCCTCAATTCTAATTATTAGCTGGTGCTCCTTCATCGCAAAGTTAGTTTCTAATTATGGTTACATTATAGATTATTTGTGTCGCGTTCAATGGGTCCATAGCTGATCAGTGTCATTTCTGCTTCTCTTGCAAAAAGTGTGCATGATGCCAAGAGCATGCAAAGACCGAGAATGAGAATATCGTTTTCTATATAACATAATCATGGTTTCTCTCAATCTAAGCAATCAACTTTAGAAATAACAGATTATTTATCCGATTTACTTGTTAATGTGTGTGTTTTAGCATGATAAGAAGACAATAAATCTATTTATACATAGAAGTGATGACTAATCATATAAGTTTTTTTTTTTTTTTTTTTTGAAATAGACTAATCATGTAAGTTGTTTTTGTTAATTATGTTGATTATTGAGTATGATATGTTAAACTCATCTGTCATGAGAAATAAAATTAGTTTAGATTAAGCTTAGTTGGAAATTGAGTACTTCAAAAAAGAATAAACATGCCTCAATTAAACTGAGGTTCAAATAAATGTCTAAAAAACAAATATTGCATTAAATCCCAACAATTTAAATCAGACAAAAGGAAGAGATTTTCTCTTCTTAATTCACAAATAGGAAAAACTTTAGCCACTGAACTGGAGGCGAAAATGTGCAAATCCTCGGCTCGTTCAATGCATACATATATAGTTGTTGCTAAGGCAACTTATTGATGAGTGTCAAATTTATTGACAATGATTGTCTCCTAATGTAAACTTCTTAGAACTTGGAACGATCCCCATCCCTACTCTATACACGGCTTTGAAATCCACTACCGTGACTAATTATTTATAATAATATCTATGTAACATATGTTTTTGAAGCTGAATGAAATTTTAGTCATGAAAAACTCTTCAAAAATCAATTGTTTTCACTTGATACTCCACGGCAACCCTCTGCTGATTCGCAGCCTCTATTGTGGCCATTAGCAGGCGGTCCTTCCTCACAATTCTTGCTATTTTTAGGGTCACATGGGATTCCGTCACGTCCCATGGCTCCATTGCTGATAGTTGCTGCCTCTACATCTCTTGCAAAAAGGGTGCATACCATGACCACGCAAAGGCCGAAAACAATCATCTTCTTTTGACATCATTGTCTTTTTAAATGAGTAAACTCGAAAAATTGATGTCTATGAACTTCAAAGTACGCTGTTAATCTCTGATTTTGTCGCAGTTAATTTGATGCTATTGGTGTTGGTTGACAAGGAATTTATATAGAGAAATTATGCCTAATTAAGGCGACTATAAGGTTAATCTCTAGCATTGAGAGAGAAATTTCGTGTGAGGTCGTTATTGAGTCATCTCGCTACTTCCATGCTAGATATCCATTCATTTGTTTGACTAATTAAAGCCTCAAATAGATAGATATGCTAACTATAGCAACTTTGACTTTTTTGATTCTTGATTTCAATCAAAACAACAAATAGATTATAGATTGCTAAATATAGCAATTTTTGACTTTCTCAATTCTTGGCCTCAATAAGTTATTTCAAGAAGTAGTTTTTTTCTTCAAAAAAAAAAGAAATAATAATAATAATTTTTGTTTGTCTATTACTCTCCCTGATGAAGACAATCAAAATTGTTTAATAAAATCATTGGTTTTAAATTTTATTACTTAATGAATTTTTAGGCCTAAAAGCAACAGATTCTAGAGAACGAATTGCACAACACCTCTCCTAAGGCTAAGGTATGCTTAAAACTAAGTGGATACACAAATACCCTTTTATTACACTAAATCCCCACATCGTCGGTTGATTTTTGTCAATTTTAACGGTTAACCATAATTTTTGAGTGAAAGTCTAAAATACCCTCAACAATGTAAAGTTACCCAATTACCTAAGAATAAGATAAAAATATAATATTAAAATACTTTTCTGTTTATTTTAAAAAATAATTTTTTTTTTTTTTTTTTTATACAAGAACGGGGCAAAAGTCCAAAGGAGAAGTGAAAAAAACTAATGAAGAGCTTGAGCTCTCTGACAATCAAAACTGATAATTAACTCTAACTTTGGGAGAACAACTTACAAAGACAAATCCTCCGCCATTATTCCAAGAGCTCTCTTAGCCAACCAATCAGCAATCAGCAACATTATTAGCATCCCGAGACACAAAAAGAAGTTTAACATGTCAATCATTCTTCATGATATTCCAAATCTCAAGAAGAATTAACTCATAGCAAAAAGGAACAGGATCCAAATAAAAAATTAAGTCAAAGGTCTCTTTACTGTGAGATTTCATTAAAATCGTAGAATAGAATAAATTTCAGGTAAGACTAAGGCCTCTCCAAATCGCCCTCAACTCAACTTCCAAAGTTGTGCAAACACCAAGGGATCTCCTAAAGCCTCCTTTAAATAAACCCTTATCATCACGCCGACATCACTCTCTTTTCTTTTAAAAATATTCATCTTTTCCCCTTCTCTCTCATCTTCCTCCATTTCTCTCTTCTCTTTTCTCTCTTCTTCGTCGACATCACTCTCTTCCATCAATGTTAATGAAGGCGATGGATTGATGTTGATGATAGTGGTGGGTTGATGATGATAGGGAGTTGATGATGATGATAATGGGTTTCGGTTGTGGCTAGTGCTTTTTTTTTTTTTTTTTTGGTTTTTTTGAAAATCTAGGTTCGAAACCATATCTTCAATCTTCAATCAATATTGAAATATGTATATATATATATATATATATTAAAAAGTTGTTTGCTTATTTGATAGGGTCACCTGGTCCTGATCCTGGTCTTGGCCACATACAACACATTACACATGTACAAAGCTCTCATTTTTTAATTATGTTAGTTGAAACCAACTTAGGCTCTCTCTCTCTCTCTCATTCAAGCTCAATATCCATTGTGATCTTCTCATATCTTCAAAAAAAAAAAAAAGTAGATTGATTGAAGATCTATGTTCAAATCCCATATCTTTAATGTTAAAATTCATTTTCAATGTTATATACGTATGTGCAATTAAAAAAAAAGAATGAATCGAAGAACTTATGGTAGCTATCAAGATTAAACACTATTTGTGTAATCCGATATCCTCTCATATAAATGGAGAAATAACTACTCTTATAATAAGAAGAAATAACTATAAATATAAGTTTTAAAATATATTTAATGAGAATTAAACCTTTATCAAATAACCATTTTTTTTTTATATATGTATGTAATTGCAACAGATAAATGAATAATATATTTCTGTTATATTTAAAAGAGTTTGTCCTTTTGTAAGCTTCATTCGATTGAGTTTCATGGTAATTTGATTTGCACAATTGCATAATACATTATGTACACAAGTTTAACTTGCCATAAAAATTAATTTCAAAACTAATTTTTTTTTTTTTATTATACTTCTTGTGGTTTATGTTACTATGCAATATAATAATAACTAAAGGAGTCGTTTCAACTTTTAACTTCCTGTAGTTATCACAATTTATTTCAAAGTGTTCCTTGATTTTTGGAAAAATAAAAAATCTCTCTTGCAAACTATAACTACACCTATGTTCTTGATTATGGTTACATTCTGGATCATCCGTGTCACGTTCAGTGGGTCTATAACTGATGTCTGATTTATCTTATTTACTTATTAATATGTACGTTTTAGTATGACAAGAAGACAATAAATCTATTCATACATAGAAGTGATACTAAACATAAAAATTGTTTTTTTCTTTTTTTAATTATGTTGAATTTAATATATTAAACTCATCTATCAAGAAAAATAAAAATAGTTGAGATTAACCTTAGTTGTTGGAACTTGAGTACTTCAAAAAAGAATAAGCAAGCCTCAATTAAACTGTGGTTCAAATAAATGCCTAATTAACAAATATTGGCATAAAATCCCAACAATTTAAATCAGACAAAAGGAAGAGATTTTCTCTCCTTAATTTACAAATAGGAAAAACTTTAGTCATTGAACTAGAGGTGAAAATGTGCAAATCCTCGGTTCGTTCAATGCATACACAATCACGGGTTCAGAAAATTTATCTAGAAGGGATACATAAATAAAGTAATAAAAACAAACGTACTAAACATGTAATGTTTTTATGTTCAATAAAAATAAATAACAATAATAATTAAAAATAACAGTTTTTCTTTAATTATATATATATATATATATATAAGGCATGATTCATGAATCATGATTTGGACAGGGAATGGGAGCATTGAATCTTGCTTCTGGGCGTTAATTTATCATTAATGTGATAAATATGTTTTAATCAATTTTGATATGTAAACAACATAACAAAGTTAAAATTTTATATTAAAAAAAAAAGTTAAATATAAATAACAGAATGGTTAGAGCACCATTCCATCTATAATATTTTAAAATTTTAACAATAATTAAATTGATTGATTGGTGCCACTTGTCAACATTTAGAAATTGAATTCAGAAAATGGCGTAAAATGAATGAATTTTGGAGTTTGATGGATGGCTATGGACAAACCAAAAAATGGAAGGACGAAAGGGCACCGCACGTGTCCCCAAACAAACACACCCAGCAGTTTTTATAATAAAACAATTATAATAAATAATAATAATAATAATAATAATTAATAATCATTCAACAGTACAAGTGCAGTACATGGCATTTGCAGTTTTTTTTTTTTTTTTTTTAAATTCCAGGGGGCACGTGTCCCCGTTCAATGGTGAATCCGTCCCGCGCATGCATGTATATGTCGCTGATGCAACTTATTGATGAGTTTCAAATTTATTGACGGTCTCCTAATCTAAACTTCATAGAACTTGAAACGATCCCCATCCCTACTCTATACACGGCTTTGAAATCCATTACCGTGACTAATTATTTATTATAATAACTATGTAACATATGTTTTTGAGACTGAATGAAATTAGAGTCATGAAAAAGTCTTCAAAGATCAATTGTTTTCATTTCATCCTCCACGGCATTTCTCTACTGCTTCGCAGCCTCTATTCTCGCGATTAGCAGGCGGTCCTTCCTTACAATTCTGCCTATTTTTAGGGTCACATGGGATTCCATCCCGTCCCAAGGCTCCATTGCTGATAGTTGTTGCCTCTACATCTCTAGCAAAAAAGGTGCATACCATGACCACGCAAAGGCCGAAAACAATCATCTTCTTTGACATCATAATCTTGTTAAATGAGTGAACTTGAAAAATTGATGTCTATGAACTTCAAAGCGCGCTGTTTATCTTTGATTTTATTGCAGTTAATTTGATGCTATTGGTGTTGGTTGACAAGGAATTTATATAGAGAAATTCTGCCTAATTAAGGCAACCATAAGGTTAATCTCTATTCTCTAGCATCGAGAGAGAATTTCGTGTGAGGTTGTTATTGAGCCTTCTCGCTACTTCCATGCCAGACATCCATTCATTTGTTTGACTAATTATAGCATCAAATAGATATCCTAAACATAGCAATTTGACTTTCTCAGTTCTTGGCTTCCATACGTTATTTTAAGAAGTAATCTTTGTCCCATTGTTGATCTTAACAGGCACAAATTGTTTGTCTGTCATTCTCCCTGATCGAGACAACCAAAACTGTTAAATAAAATAATTGATTTTAAATTTTGTTACTTCATGAATTTTTAGGCATAAAAGCAGTGTCTACTAATAAATTATATGACAACAAAATACAGTTCGTCCTCACTCTGTTAAGTAAATTAAAATGACAAAACAAGTATTTAATTATTGATTCAACCATAGATAATTGTATTGTATGTTGTATATATAATGTCAAGTTTTGCATTGAAAAGTCAAAACTCTAAAAGGAAATGTATCCGACCTAATTGAAAAAGAAACCACACAGAATTTTATTATTATTATTTTTCATGAATTTACTCCACAACTCAAATTATGCGCCATGAAAAATGTTAGGGAAGCAGAAGTTCTTACTAGTGACAGGACTTTGGCTTAGATAGATCGACCCAAATCGCATTAGGTTGCAGATCGAATAGTTTATTGGCGCCACAATTGTGCAAATAATCAGTTTCCTCGATGTACAGGAGCATATAGATCCGGATGATGTCTTAAAGCTAGCTCATGTTATCATCATCAACCATCTATTGACCAGACATGATAAGCGGACATCAATGCACAACTAATTATGGTACATGATAGATGATTTCCTAAGGTTTAATCGGCCACGAAATACACCACTAATTAGCCTATTAATAGGGCATTAAGCCCAATTAGTAGTGAAAACCGCGTTTAATTGGTCCATAAAACCTAGATAGAAGTGGAAACTAGGTTTAATTAACACATTAAACCTGGTTGGAAGTGAAAATTATTTTATTATCCCATTAATCTTGCGGAATATAACGATGGTTGTAATTTACAACGTAAGTCGTTGTTGCTCTTAGAATAATTATGCAAGGTGCACCACTAATCGCACCTCACAACGTATCTCACAACTATCTCAAGCGAATCCTTCAAAAAAACATCATAACCAAGTTAATTGGTCCATTACTTTCAATTGAATTTAATGAGCCCATTAAACTCGATTGAAAGTTTATTGGAATTTTTCAAGGGTTTTTTTATTTTATTTTTTTGTAATGACCTGAAAGACCAAAAAACCACAAAATCAATGATATATTGATTTTTGGGTCAAGATTATAATCAAACATATTCCAATGCTCCTAAGTGAGAACTTCACTAAGTGATACATATACACACTAATGCAACGATAAAGTAGTATGTTATTACTTATTTGCTCAATTAATAATTAAAAAAAAGGGCCGGGGCGGGTGGGGGGGCGGGAGGGCGGGCGAGAGAGGGTGGGGTTAGCAAGAGCAACTTCTGGGCCCAGTAATCTTTTGTATAAAACTAATATTTTTATATTAGGATTTCGATTAATATTTACGTAACCAATTCATCATTTGTTGTTCCAATGTTATTCACATTTCGATTGTGGGGGATTTGGGCATTGAGTTCTGATGTGATAAAAATGTATTGAAAAATATTCCAAACTCCTTATCTAGATTACTCAATTGAGATTCCATAAACTTGGGTACTCCATTCATATGATTGTGTTGAATTTAATAGATCATTTGAGATGTAAACACTATAATAAAGTGAAATTTTCCAAAAAATAATACTAAAACAGGTTTTTACAACTATCAGGACTATAATTTATAAATTAAGATAATAATTTGTGAAAGAAATACGTGAATTATGATATTTTTTAATGTTATATTTCTAAACTATAATTCGGTATTTAGAAAATTTATTTTAGTTTTTCGATTCTAATTTTAAAATTCTTTTTCTTAATACTTGAAAAAAATAACAAACAAGTTTTGATAGTCCACCATAATAAGTAGCACTGTATATTAAAATTTGTTTGTTACTTTTTTATTATTTTTTGCTACTCTAATTACAATCTCCAAATATCCCACGTCCATGTCTTATATCTAAGAACTCATCCATTAAATCATCATTTATATATATTTCTAACTCTGAATCTATAACAGTAGTCATATTAATTATACATAGAAAAAAAAAATTCTTAATTTGGAGTGTAGAGAAAATCGAACCCATATAAATTTGCACGTAGTTTATATGTTCAATGAATTGTAAAACATAAATGGAAAGGTAAGATCGTATCCTCAATTCAGAACAGAAATCAAATAATTACAAACACTAAGAACAAAAGCAAAACAAAACCAAAAGACAAAGAATATACTCATGAGATAAGTCAACAAAAAACATGGTCATGCAATAGAAATTTAGAAGAAAGAAACTAACTAGTTTTAGGCCCAGCCGGGAGGTTCCAGACTGCTTGAAACTTGGAAGCTGTCATGAAATCTTTCTCTTGAGCGATGCAATTGAGAGAAATATTGCAAGGTCAAACCAACAACTAAGTTGACATTAATTTTTATTCAATAACCTTGAAACTTCATGAATTTTGATAGCAAGAGAGGCAGTGCATACTACAAATTATATGATAATAATAATATAATAATAATTAATTCTGTTAGTCCTCAATTTGTTATTGTCAACTATAATAATAAAGCACTCTCTCAAAAAAAATATAATACTTAAACAAGTAATTAACCATTCATCATTCAAACTGTGTTAAATATATATATAGCAATCAATCATTATTGAGACATATTTGTTACCATTATTGTAATATTTTATTTTAAGTACCATTTTTGTATTTTGTCTCTTAGTCTATAAATAGGCTTGATATTGTACATTGTAATTACAATGAAATAAACATTACTTCTTTATTTTATCATGGTATCAGAGCTTAGGGTTCTGTAAATTTTTTTCACTGTCATCACCAGCCTTGGCATCAAACAGCACTCACCGCCGTCAACTTGCATCACCGCGCCGCTGCCGCTGCATCACTCGTTCTAGTTCTGGTCGCACACCACAGCAGTACTGTCGTCGCACACCACACCACATCTCTTCTTGCTAGATTCACGCCGCACACCGTCCGTCGCACCACCACTCCTTTGTCTTCTCAACGCTCACCGTCTGCCACCACCATCACTATATTTCAGTCCCACCATACCGCTGCTGCTGCCTCAATCTATCACTCGACCGTGCACCATTGCATCACCGCACCTCTGCTGCTGCATCAAAACATCACTCTAGCTGCTGGAACATCCACGTTGTTTCCTGTCGCTGCATCACTGGTCATCCCCACCACGCCGGTGTCCTGCTGCTATTTTGCACCGCCGATTCACCAGCACTGCACCCTCTGCATACAACACTGAACCAGCCTCAGTCTGCATCGCCGCAATCATCATACCAGCATCGCACCACTCTCACCTGTTTTCTCTACTGCCGCACCACTGTTGCTGTCTTTGTTCACGCGCCACGCTGCCGTCTCTGTTCGCGTGCCACCACTGCTGTCTCTGTTCGCGCACCACCGTTGCTGTATCTGTTTGCGCACTACACCACCGCTGCGCGAACGCCACTGCTGCTGTCTCTGTTCGCGTGCCACCGCTGCTGTCTCTGTTCGCGCACCGCACCACCGCTGCTGTCTTTGTTCGCGCATCACCGCTGCTGTCTCTGTTCGCGCACCACTACTGCTGTCTCTGTTCACGAACCACATCATCGTTGCAGCCACACCACCGTAACTGCCACTGCCATTGATTTATCTCGCTGCAATATCCGAATCATTTTATTCCATTCAAGATTTCTCATGGAAACTTCATGGAAGACATCGATTTGCCATTATTGTAAGTTGCCAGGACATGATCTTCTTCATTGCCCTACAAGACGATGTACACATTGTCACAAAATTAAGCCAGAGCATTACAATCAAGATTGTCATCAAAATATTAGTAACGGAGGGTTTTCAACCAAATCCAAGAGTGTTTCTCTCAAACCTTTTCAAAATAATCAGCAATGTCCTACTGCTATAGCTGCCGACACACCGGTTACTGTTGGTTCCTCTTCTATCTCAGTTCATGACCTTGCCTCTTTGCTCCATCAACTCATTTCCAAATCTGGTAATTCATCCATTTCTGCTCCTTCTGTGTCAGCAGGTAATTCTTCTTGGTATTTTGACTCAGCTTGTTGTAATCACATGACCTCTGATCCAACACATTTTTCTATACAATCTTCATCTTCCGCATTACCTGTCATTTCTACAGCTAATGGTTCATCCATGTATGTTCAACATATAGGTCAGATATCTACCGATAACTTATCCTTACAAAACACATTCTTCATTCCTAAACTTACCTTAAATCTTATCTCTGTGGGTCAGTTATGTGAACTTGGTTTTGATGTACATTTTACTTCTTCTGGTTGTCGTGTGCAGGATCCACAAACGGGGAAGATTCATGGGATAGGCCGTAAGGTTGGACGTTTGTTTGAGCTCATTCATCTTCAACTACCTTCACAGGTCTCTTCTTCCTATCAGTCTGCTGCTACTCCTTCGTCTGCTGCTACTCCTTCATCTGCTGCTACTTCTTCATCTTTACCATTAAGTCTTTGGCACTCGCGGTTAGGTCATGTTTCATTTAGTCGTTTACGTTCCTTATTGCCTAGTGGATATTTAGGTTCTGTAACTGATGATCACATTGATTGTTTACCTTGTCAATTGTCCAAACATCATGCCTTACCTTTTCATAATAGTGATTCAGTTTCTCAAGCACCTTTTGACCTAGTTCATTCAGATATTTGGGGACCCTCCCCAACAACTACCATGGGGGGATCCAAGTATTTTGTTATCTTTGTGGATGACTATTCCCGTTATACATGGCTTTATCTTATGCATAATAGGTCTGAATTATCAAAAATTTATTCTGATTTTATTCAAATGATTCAAACTCAGTTTTCCAAAGCTATCAAAGTTTTACGTGCTGATAATGCCATGGAATATCGGGATACTACATTTCTTGATTTGTTGAGTCAAATGGGTACTATATGTCATCGTTCATGTCCTGGTACATCGCAACAGAATGGTCGTGCTGAACGCAAACATAGACATATTCTTGAAACAATTCGTGCACTTTTAATATCTGCCTCTTGTCCTGAAAAGTTTTGGGGAGAAGCTGCATTAACAGCAGTATACACTATCAATCGTGTTCCATCTTCCATAATTCATAATCAAACTCCTTATGAGCGTTTATATGGCACTTCACCAAACTATCAAATTCTCAAAGTTTTTGGATGTGTTTGTTTTGTTCTTCTTCAGCCTCACGAACGAAGTAAATTAGAGTCTAGAGCTCGTCTATGTTGTTTTCTTGGCTATGGCATTGAACATAAAGGTTATCGTTGTTGGGACCCTATCTCAAATCGCCTTCGTATCTCTCGTCATGTTGTCTTTTGGGAACATAAAATGTTTTCATCTGTATCCAAATTTCACACATCACATGCATCTCATAATAAACTTTTATAGATCCTACTATTTCTTTGTTTCCTAATGACAGTATGTCTGAGACTCACACAGATGCTCTTGATACTGATCGGTCCATTCCTGAGCAATCTGACCCGTCTGTTGATCCTGCCCCAGAGTCTCCTTGTCCAATCACACCTGTTGATCCTGCCCCAGAGTCTCCTTGTCCAATCACACCTGTTGATCCCCCTCCTCGTCATTCTAATCGGGTAAGAGAACTACCTGTAACCCTTCGTGATTTTCATTGTTTTTCCGCCATTCTTTCTTTGTATGAGCCTCAATCTTATAAAGAGGCCGGTACTAACCCTGTTTGGTAGCAAGCTATGGCTGAAGAAGTACAAGCTCTTGAGAAAACTTACACTTGGGATATGGTTGATCTTCCGTCTAATAAATCTGTCATAGGATGCAAATGGGTATATAAGATCAAAACAAAGTCAGATGGGTCTGTTGAACGTTATAAAGCCCATCTCGTGGCCAAAGGTTTTACCAAGGAATATGGAATTGATTATGAGGAGACATTTGCACCAGTTGCTCGCCTTACATCTGTTCGTAGCTTACTGGCAGTCGCTGCAATCAAACGATGGAACTTATTTCAAATGGATGTGAAGAATGCCTTTCTTATTGGGGATCTTACTGAAGAGGTTTATATGATACCACCGTCAGGTTATCCACATCCTCCACACAAGGTTTGTCGTCTTCGTCGGGCACTGTATGGGCTCAAGCAGGCTCCTAGAGCTTGGTTTGCCAAGTTCTCTTCCACCATTATGCAGTTTGGCTTTGTCTCCAGCTCTTACGATTCTGCACTATTTCTTCGCAAGACAAGTCAAGGTTCTGTTTTCTTGTTACTCTATGTGGATGACATGATTATTACAGGCGATGATATTACTGGTATCTCTGATCTTAAGGATTATCTCCAGCAGCAATTTGAGATGAAGGATCTTGGCTCTCTCAGTTATTTTCTTGGACTTGAGGTCTCTTCGGACTCTGATGGTTACTATCTTTCTCAAGCAAAATATATTTCAGATCTTCTTGCTCGTGCTGGCTTGACTGATAGTAAAATAAGTACTAGTCCCTTAGAAGTCAATGTTAAACTCACGCCTTTCGAAGGCACACCACTCAGTGATCCTACTCTTTATCGTCAACTTGTTGGAAGTCTTGTTTATTTGACCGTGACTCGACCAGACATTGCATATGTTGTGCATGTTGTTAGCCAGTTTATGTCTGCTCCTCATTCCACTCATTTTGCTGCTGTTATTCATCTTTTGCGGTATCTTAAGGGCACAATGTTTTATGGTCTTCATTTTTCTACTCACTCCTCTTTAGAGTTATGTGCTTATTCAGATGCAGATTGGGCTGGTGATCCTAGTGATCGATGATCTACTACTGGTTACTATTTTTTTCTTGGAGATTCTCTCATATCATGGCGTAGTAAGAAACAGACTGTTATAGCTCGATCTAGCACTGAGGCTGAATATCGGGCCCTCGCTGACACTACTCAAGAACTTGTTTGGCTGCGCTGGTTACTTACAGACATGGGAATTCATCACTCCACAGCCACTCCTCTTTGTTGTGACAATCGTAGTGCTATTCAGATTGCTCATAATGATGTTTTTCATGAACGCACCAAACACATTGAAATTGATTGCCATTTTGTTCGACAACATGTTCATCAGGGTACTATTAAACTTCACTCAATTGCTTCCGCTGATCAACCTGCTGATATTTTCACCAAATCTCATCCTCCAGGACGTTTTCGTGAATTGGTTTCCAAACTCAAGCTTGCATCCATCTCGCCATCTTGAGTTTGCGGGGGGATGTTAAATATATATATAGCAATCAATCATTATTGAGACATATTTGTTACCATTATTGTAATATTTTATTTTAAGTACCATTTTTGTATTTTGTCTCTTAGCCTATAAATAGGCTTGATATTGTACATTGTAATTACAATGAAATAAACATTACTTCTTTATTTTATCACTGTAATTGTACTGTATATGTAATTGATATCAAAGTTTTTATTTTTGATTAAAATGACAAAAATCAAAAAGGGTAAAATATACCATCCAATCAAGTTTGGTAGTAAAAAACATTCATTCAACTTAAAGTTAAAATTGTCCTTACTATAAACAGTATCTCAAAATAAGATATTAAAATGTAATTTTAAAAAAGAAAAAAATATTAAAATGTAGAAAAATTAAACACAATAAAATATTATTTTATCAATTATTTAATTAGTGAGGAAAAACATAGCATAAGTAATATTTAATAAAAGACTTGGGTAAATAAATTCTGTAACATGAATGTCTTCAAGAGTGTACGTTTTTTTAAAATTGAACTCATTTGAACATCATTTATCCACCACTCACGATAATGATCTCCAGGATTGCATCCTCAATTCTAATTATTAGCTGGTGCTCCTTCATCGCAAAGTTAGTTTCTAATTATGGTTACATTATAGATTATTTGTGTCGCGTTCAATGGGTCCATAGCTGATCAGTGTCATTTCTGCTTCTCTTGCAAAAAGTGTGCATGATGCCAAGAGCATGCAAAGACCGAGAATGAGAATATCGTTTTCTATATAACATAATCATGGTTTCTCTCAATCTAAGCAATCAACTTTAGAAATAACAGATTATTTATCCGATTTACTTGTTAATGTGTGTGTTTTAGCATGATAAGAAGACAATAAATCTATTTATATATAGAAGTGATGACTAATCATATAAGTTTTTTTTTTTTTTTTTTTTGAAATAGACTAATCATGTAAGTTGTTTTGTTAATTATGTTGATTATTGAGTATGATATGTTAAACTCATCTGTCATGAAAAATAAAATTAGTTTAGATTAAGCTTAGTTGTTGGAAATTGAGTACTTCAAAAAAGAATAAACATGCCTCAATTAAACTGAGGTTTAAATAAATGTCTAAAAAACAAATATTGCATTAAATCCCAACAATTTAAATCAGACAAAAGGAAGAGATTTTCTCTTCTTAATTCACAAATAGGAAAAACTTTAGCCACTGAACTGGAGGCGAAAATGTGCAAATCCTCCGCTCGTTCAATGCATACATATATAGTTGTTGCTAAGGCAACTTATTGATTATGGTTACATTCTGGATCATCCGTGTCACGTTCAATGGGTATATAACTGATGTCTGATTTAGCTGATTTACTTATTAATATGTACGTTTTAGTATGACAAGAAGACAATAAATCTATTCATACATAGAAGTGATACTAAACATAAAAATTGTTTTTTTCTTTTTTTAATTATGTTGAATTTAATATATTAAACTCATCTATCAAGAAAAATAAAAATAGTTGAGATTAACCTTAGTTGTTGGAACTTGAGTACTTCAAAAAAGAATAAGCAAGCCTCAATTAAACTGTGGTTCAAATAAATGCCTAATTAACAAATATTGGCATAAAATCCCAACAATTTAAATCAGACAAAAGGAAGAGATTTTCTCTCCTTAATTTACAAATAGGAAAAACTTTAGTCATTGAACTAGAGGTGAAAATGTGCAAATCCTCGGTTCGTTCAATGCATACACAATCACGGGTTCAGAAAATTTATCTAGAAGGGATACATAAATAAAGTAATAAAAACAAACGTACTAAACATGTAATGTTTTTATGTTCAATAAAAATAAATAACAATAATAATTAAAAATAACAGTTTTTCTTTAATTATATATATATATATATATATATATAAGGCATGATTCATGAATCATGATTTGGACAGGGAATGGGAGCATTGAATCTTGCTTCTGGGCGTTAATTTATCATTAATGTGATAAATATGTTTTAATCAATTTTGATATGTAAACAACATAACAAAGTTAAAATTTTATATTAAAAAAAAAAGTTAAATATAAATAACAGAATGGTTAGAGGCACCATTCCATCTATAATATTTTAAAATTTTAACAATAATTAAATTGATTGATTGGTGCCACTTGTCAACATTTAGAAATTGAATTCAGAAAATGGCGTAAAATGAATGAATTTTGGAGTTTGATGGATGGCTATGGACAAACCAAAAAATGGAAGGACGAAAGGGCACCGCACGTGTCCCCAAACAAACACACCCAGCAGTTTTTATAATAAAACAATTATAATAAATAATAATAATAATAATAATAATTAATAATCATTCAACAGTACAAGTGCAGTACATGGCATTTGCAGTTTTTTTTTTTTTTTTTTAAATTCCAGGGGGCACGTGTCCCCGTTCAATGGTGAATCCGTCCCGCGCATGCATGTATATGTCGCTGATGCAACTTATTGATGAGTTTCAAATTTATTGACGGTGATCGTCTCCTAATCTAAACTTCATAGAACTTGAAACGATCCCCATCCCTACTCTATACACGGCTTTGAAATCCATTACCGTGACTAATTATTTATTATAATAACTATGTAACATATGTTTTTGAGACTGAATGAAATTAGAGTCATGAAAAAGTCTTCAAAGATCAATTGTTTTCATTTCATCCTCCACGGCATTTCTCTACTGCTTCGCAGCCTCTATTCTCGCGATTAGCAGGCGGTCCTTCCTTACAATTCTGCCTATTTTTAGGGTCACATGGGATTCCATCCCGTCCCAAGGCTCCATTGCTGATAGTTGTTGCCTCTACATCTCTAGCAAAAAGGGTGCATACCATGACCACGCAAAGGCCGAAAACAATCATCTTCTTTGACATCATAATCTTGTTAAATGAGTGAACTTGAAAAATTGATGTCTATGAACTTCAAAGCGCGCTGTTTATCTTTGATTTTATTGCAGTTAATTTGATGCTATTGGTGTTGGTTGACAAGGAATTTATATAGAGAAATTCTGCCTAATTAAGGCAACCATAAGGTTAATCTCTATTCTCTAGCATCGAGAGAGAATTTCGTGTGAGGTTGTTATTGAGCCTTCTCGCTACTTCCATGCCAGACATCCATTCATTTGTTTGACTAATTATAGCATCAAATAGATATCCTAAACATAGCAATTTGACTTTCTCAGTTCTTGGCTTCCATACGTTATTTTAAGAAGTAATCTTTGTCCCATTGTTGATCTTAACAGGCACAAATTGTTTGTCTGTCATTCTCCCTGATCGAGACAACCAAAACTGTTAAATAAAATAATTGATTTTAAATTTTGTTACTTCATGAATTTTTAGGCATAAAAGCAGTGTCTACTAATAAATTATATGACAACAAAATACAGTTCGTCCTCACTCTGTTAAGTAAATTAAAATGACAAAACAAGTATTTAATTATTGATTCAACCATAGATAATTGTATTGTATGTTGTATATATAATGTCAAGTTTTGCATTGAAAAGTCAAAACTCTAAAAGGAAATGTATCCGACCTAATTGAAAAAGAAACCACACAGAATTTTATTATTATTATTTTTCATGAATTTACTCCACAACTCAAATTATGCGCCATGAAAAATGTTAGGGAAGCAGAAGTTCTTACTAGTGACAGGACTTTGGCTTAGATAGATCGACCCAAATCGCATTAGGTTGCAGATCGAATAGTTTATTGGCGCCACAATTGTGCAAATAATCAGTTTCCTCGATGTACAGGAGCATATAGATCCGGATGATGTCTTAAAGCTAGCTCATGTTATCATCATCAACCATCTATTGACCAGACATGATAAGCGGACATCAATGCACAACTAATTATGGTACATGATAGATGATTTCCTAAGGTTTAATCGGCCACGAAATACACCACTAATTAGCCTATTAATAGGGCTATTAAGCCCAATTAGTAGTGAAAACCGCGTTTAATTGGTCCATAAAACCTAGATAGAAGTGGAAACTAGGTTTAATTAACACATTAAACCTGGTTGGAAGTGAAAATTATTTTATCATCCCATTAATCTTGCAGAATATGATAATAGTGGTGGGTTGGTGATGATGATAATGGGTTTTGGTCGTGGCTAGTGATTTTTTTTTTTTTTTTTTTTTTTGGCTTTTTTGAAAATTTAGGTTTGAAGCCATATTTTCAATCTTCAATCAATATTGAAATATATATATATATATATATATATATATTAAAAAATTGTTTGCTTATTTGATAAGGTCACCTGGTCTTGATCCTAGTCTTGGCCACATACTACACATTACACATGTACCTATAAAGCTCTCATTTTTAATTTTGTTAGCTGAAACCAACTTAGGCTCTCTCTCTCTCTCTCATTCAAGCTCAATATCCATTGTGATCTTCTCATATCTTCAAAAAAGAAAAGTAGATTGATTGAAGATCTATGTTTGAATCCCATATCTTTAACTTCATTTTTTTTTTTAATTCTTTTTAAGATATGGGTAAATTCTCAAGTTGAAGATTTGAGATTAGTTTGTTTTATATTGTTTTTTTGTTGTTGACCAACCTTAATAGCAATTTTTACATGCAACAAAAAGTTTCCCTCCTTACCTATTCAACTATTAATGATATCTGACTGGTTAAATAAGGTTATTAATCAATAACAACCATTGGATTTGTTGCAAGGGTAATTATTGAAAAATATCCAAAGATTGTTATTAATAGGTAACCTTACACAATTAGTAAATTAGTCAAATCTTAATTCCATATTCACATAATTATCTTTAAATTGTCTCTACATTTTTTCGATTAGAGTGAATTACTCAATTAAAGAGTAAATGATGTCACATAGCTAGCATCAAAGAACCGGTGTCATGTCTAACTAGCACCAAAGAACTCAAATAAGTTTTATTAGCACCTACCTAGATAAAAAGACACTAGTACCCTTCTTTAAGAAAAAAAAAAAAAACCTAATAAAACCCAATTTTTCATCCCTCTCTGCCATTTCCTTTTCTCTCTCACTCCTCCATCTCCCTCATTCACTCACTTCTCCTCCATCTCTCTGTTTCTCTAGCTCCCGCATCCTCTCTATTGCCAACAACCTTTATCTCCTTTTTTTTTTTTTTTTTTTTTTGGTTTTGGGTTTCAAACCAAAAATTTTCTGGTTCTGGGTTTGGGATAGATGAGCCCAGCCCCTGATTTTATTATTTTTATTATTTTTTTGGATGTTATTGATGGATTCGTAGTTATTAGGACGCAATGCGAAGATACGATTTGCATTTGAATCGCATCCTGATAGGACACAGTTCGCATTTGAATTGCGTGATTCGAATGCTAACCGTGTCCTGTTAGAACATGAGAACCTCCCATATTATTTTGATTTTATTTTATTTTATTATTATTATGTTTTTTTTTATGTTGTTAAGGAATGGTTGATGTTGTTGATGATGTTGTTGTGTCAGGATGGATGAAACAGATGGTTGATGATGCTGAATACATTTTATTTATTTTGTTTTTTGGATGTTGTTGAGGGATGGTTGATGTTGTTATGGGAGAATGGATGAAATGGATGGTTGATGATGTTGATCACAAGGGTATGGATGAAATGGATAGTTGATGATGTTGATAACAAGGGTATTTTAACACTTTAAAACCTAGAACCAGACATTATATATTAAGTTAAAATGATAGGTGAGTTTTTTAAAATTTTGAAATAAAGGTATTTTTGTCATTAGTAAAAATTTGTTAGAAAACATTAATTCAGTTTTTTGGCACTAGAAAAATTTGTCTTTAGTTATTTAGTGTTAAAAAAGAATAATTACTCAAATCAGGAGGGCAACATGAAAAATAGAGAAAACGGTGAGAAGGAAAGAGAACACGTTAGTTCTTCATGTTCGAAATTTATTGGACACCTATTCCTAGAAGACATTTTCCTATGAATAGTCACATCCATTTCATTAAATTTAGATTGATTTTAAATTTGAATATTCAAAAATCAATAATATCCCTTAAATTGGTTTCAATAATCACTTATACAATCAATTTAAGGATTATTATTGTTGAAAAATATTATTGGTTAAATAAGATAGTCAAACCCAACAAACAAAAGTTGAAAAACCAAACTAAATCAAAGAGTTCGATAACTTAAACAACTCAATATACTTAATTTTAGCCAAAAAATAAACATATGATGACTACTGGAAATAGTATTATCCTACCATAACTAATGAAAAATGATCTTAAAAATTGAACTCTATAAGCATTGTTTCCATGGTGGATTCTGCCTCCAACAGCGCGGCAACGAAATGATCTCCAGGGTTACATCCTTTTGTCCAATTATCCCGGCAAAGCTCTGGATGATCGATGCTGAGCCTGATCTACTGCATCTCCTAAGAAGAGCGTGCATGCCAAGAGCATGCATGCAAAGGTCGAAAACAATCATTCTCTTCAGTCATGGTACGAGAATTCAAATAGGCAAGCACGCAATTTTATTTTTGTGTAGTATCTATATGGTAGGTATTAATCACATTGTACATTACCATTGTTAAGTTTTTGTCCAATTTTTTCTTTTTTAACTTACTGACATCAGATTAAATTACTATCAGAACTAGTTGCAATATGATTCTGAAATACAGTTCGAATCTCTACTCTTAGAATGTAGAAGAGGACTATCCACAGAAAAATGAGAAAATTACCCACACAAAAGTGGGATTTTAGTGAGTCGAGCCCACCACATAAAAATAAATAGTGGATGAGCTTACTTTTATCACTGCACCAAACTACCTTCTTTTTTGGCCCAATTATTTTTTGGGGAAATTTCAATACACTAGTTTCTCAAATTGTGATGCTGAGTGTAGGAAAATCTCGTTTTTCATTAAAACTGAAGGCTGGTGGTATTAATAGCCTTATTAAAAAAATGGCAATTTCAAGATTCTAAGTTTGTCGACAAAAGAATTTCGTGCTCTTGCATTGCAAATTACATATTCTAAATGCCCATCTTGATTTCCCATTTGATTTTCTTATTGACATTCACTCACCACAATGTCCATGTTCAATGCTGGTTTTGATCTTAACATTTTTAATTGGATTAAACTAGGTTTACTGGATTTAGATACATTAATAATTGGGTTTACATAAATAATAGATAAAAACAAATAAACTCATTCTAATAAGATTACTATTGGAATTCGAAAGAGTGCTTACAGTAATAATCAAAATTTTAAATTTTATTAATGGGTGAACTTATAAATCAGATGTGTAAATCATATTTTTTACTGACAATATCTGTACTTTTTATTTAATATGAAATTAATTGAATTCACATTAGGTATGCAATCTTATAGATTTTTTTTTTCTTTTTAACATAAAGATTCAGAATTTTTAATTTTTTATCATTATAAAACTAAAATTTTTGTTTTCTAATGTCTACATATACTTTAAACATGCCAATAAATTTCAGGCAATTTACTTACTGGTATCTGCAAATCACCTTCCACATGTGCATTCGATAATGACAATTTTTTTGTTTTGAGAATTTTCAGGGCACTAGATTTTAAATTATTTATGCAGATTTTATTAAAAAATCTCATTTCTCATTAAAAAAACTATAGATGCGGCAAATCTTAATTAATATATTAATTGCCTTATTTTAAAATGGCAAATCTCAAAAATTATTGTCAGATAATAGTTTTAAATATCTCAACTTTAATATCTCCTTATATCTCAACTAATAATACGATAATGGATGAATGGACATATTTTCTACGTGAAATAACTAATCTTTAATGTTAGGATGTTATAAAATCACGATTTATTAATCTCATATGGGTTACAATTTTACATACACGAGTACTACCCAATTAAACAAAATAATACGTGTTCATAATTTAAAGTTAACAGTAGAGTAGTAATACTTTGTGAAAAAAAAAATGCTTCTCATATAAGTAGACAAAATTTAATTAGACACCTCATTCAAAATTTTAATAACATGAACTCAGAATAATAAAACAAACATTAACTAATTAACTTCAAAACAAGATCACATCATAACAACTTGAAACAAGAAAACCAAAACAAAATAAAGAATGGATAAGCTAACCAAGGCATGAATAATTTCCGATTAAGAGTGTTTAAATCTGTAGCTGCATGCAACACAGGAATGAATCAATGAATCAACTAATGTCCCATTACAACAAACTTTTGATTCATACGTGCATGGAAGGGTGATGAGATCCTGACATTATGCACAATCTTGTAGGTGTCATCAAAATCATCATCTAAACCGAGCTCATTCTGCTCCGCCTCTTCTTCGAACGTGCAACGGTGATCTTCGCCACTGCCCCCGCCGCTGCTGCATTGGACTGTGCGGTCTTCTGCATGGATGACATTGACCAACATAGAGCTAGCAAGGATGGTCACAAGGAACATAAGAAGCAATCCTCTTGACACTGCCATTGTTGTGGTGGTGTAAATGACCTTCTAAGCCTTTTTTTCCTTGTAATTTATGAGTGCAAATTTTGTCAAGTCTCTGATTTGATAGTGTGATTAGTAGTAGTTGGTTTTAAAGGTGGGGTTTGATTTGCTATTTTAAGAAGTCAGGAGTTTGTTTGAATTGAGCGAGTCTTTAGGCACATAAAAATTTTGAATGTGCGAAATATACTTGGCACATAAGTAGTAGAGTTGAATCATGTGCTTCCAAACACTTCAAGATGAGCCCATTTACTAGATTACCCTTACCAAAATTAAAAAGTAATTTTAATCCCTCATTAAATAATTAAATTGATGTAAAATGGCAGCAGCAAGATTTTTTTTTTCCCTTTTTATAACCGGAACCAACCTAGAATGTTACTGGGACCAACTGCAATATGACTCTAAAATATACCCCGAGGGTCAACTCTCAAAAGACGAGAGGGGATAACCCACGTACATGGAAAAACTTACCTACATTAAGTGAGATTTGTGATTTAAACCCACAACCTATTATAAAGCAAGTAGATGAATATTTGATTTTACCACTATATCAAAACCACTTTCTCGCAGCAGCAAGAATTTATTGCTCTCATGAAGGCTCTTAGTATATAGATTTATACCTATAAGTCAAATGGTTAGTGTATGAACGGACTTGTTTTATTGCACTCATGAAAGCAGTTTTCCAAGGAATAGTACAGATTTGATGATAAATAACGAGGTCGAAATATAGTTGCATGTATCTGTATCTGCAGTGATTTGATGTCAATAGCATATCAGGGTTTCTATCTAAAGTAATAAAAGAAATTAAATTATAGAAACAATTTCTACTGCCAAAGAAACAAAATGTGAACTGAAAGTACTGGTTTCGCTCTAGCAATATCCGATAAATTTATTGGCATGGCTTTATATAGCCTAGTATGATTGATGCTGCTATCATACTTGGGGTGTGTTCAGGAAACTTCCACCGAACATCCTGCTGCTCCAGGTCGTTGATAGTTCTTTCTGATGGGTAGAGAAGTCTGATTACTTTCTCAGCAGCACGAATTTGTTGTTCTCGATGACTCTCATTTTGTAACAACTCCCTGCAATGAGTTACAAGTTTCAAGTCATTGCACGCCAAGGACAGTAAACTACAACATTGAACTACTGTTCTTTTCTAACGCTCTCATTTTGTATCACTCTTATTGCTAGTAAGTCACACATCTCATAAGGTTTACACTTTGCATCTTTTAAAATGCCAATTATTCAGTCAAACACTGGAATTAAAATGATATACGTCCATGTTTGCATTGCATAAACATCTTACATAAGTAATGAGGCCAGTTTATCTGGCGTGCACGCTTGAAGGAGAGCCTCCGGAATGATAGGTGAATCCATGAGAATATTGGGGAGGGAGATATACGGTATCTTGGCTTTATACTGAATAAACCATTCAGTTAGAAAATGAGCTCGATAGGCAACAACACAAGGTAATCGTGCAAGTTGAAGCTCTACAGCAACCGTTCCTGAAGTACATAATGCAACTCTGCTTGCCTGCAAGACATTGAACAAAATTTACAATGTTATATCATTGAAGTTGATTCCATCAATTACCAGGTACTTCGTTCATTAGAAGCAACAAAACTTAATCCAATAATTTAACTTCACCAATAGAATCAGGCTTCCCTGAGCTTCCTGACGTTCTTTCTGTGCCCCTAAGGAAGCAATCAAGTCTGATAATATATATATTATCTAATCCATGTTGGATCAGTGGAAATCTAATGTTCTACTACACTTATATTGCCAACAACTAACTATATCGACAATTTAGATAACAGATGAGACTGGGATGACTTACACTAAATGCTTCATATTTTAGACGCTTGGATCGTCCTGGAACCAATATAGCAGGCACAGGCCACCTATCAGTGACTCTAGTGATGTAGTTCTCCACGTGCTGATTAGGAGCCACATGGATGATTGTTAACAACTTGGGAAAGGAGTCTTTTAGTTGCTGTATAGTGTTTGCAAATATGGGAAGCATTCGGGTGACCTCTTGTAATCTGCTTCCAGGTAACAACGTAATGACCGTGGCTCCTTCTAGAGATCAGAAATTTAAATTGGTCTTCAGACAGGAATTTAACATATAATAAAATTATAAGCTGCAGAACATACACATCTCTCTCTATGTGTGTGTATGTTTATCGACATAACTAAAGCTCGAATAGTGAAATCTTAACTCTAAAAAACTCCAGCAGTGACCTAAAAGATTATATAGACTCCTGCTAAAGTTATAACATTGATGTTAAATTATTTCATCAAATTTTAAAGCTACTGACCAACTAGAACTTCCTGAGATTTGGATTACCTGAAGGCAATGCATATCTATTTTTGAAGTCTTCACAGTTTCCTTCTATCTTCATATCACATGGTGTAACTTCCTTTCCCTGAACATAATATCCGTCCTGTGTTAAAGCTAAGAAACCACACAGGATTTGATTTGAAAAGCATTAATACCAGAGATTAAATTGAAACTTATCAACCATTTTCAAAGCAGATAGGAACAACACACAGAAACAAGAGGTTTTATCCGCTTTCTGCATGAATATGAGTATGAAAAGGAAGATTTGTTAACCAATTCCAAAGCCAAGTAGAACAATATGTTGTATATCTTCTCATCCACTGTAAAACTGTTGTGTAGAACATGAGTACATGACACAATGACATACATTTATGTTTGGAATTCTAACAGAAACTTCTGAGATCTGATTTATAGCAACTATGAACTCTACTAAAGACTTGTTTGAAATCTATCCTAAATTTTATCATAAAATTCATACCAAATTCAACTCCAAACAATCTTCCACAGTGGGGTGACCCACAAAGGTTGCAGCAAGTCCGTTCGATCTACAAACTAGTTCCTCATTCGGGAGTATACACAAGACATGGTCTACAAATGCAGCTAGGTTTTTGAGTCTTGCTTCACCGCCTTTCCATGCCCAGAATGAAGGTGCAACATAATGGAAGTGCACTGGATCATTCAATCGATGCTGACCGTATCTAGCTGCACAAAGCATTCCTTTGTTGACCTACATCATACTTATTGCATAAGAAAATTAAGCAACAAATTGATCCCAACTCTAAGGGTACAATTCAAATTACCCCGTAAGTGCTTTAGCAGACGGAAAGAGAACCCCTTGGAGTCCACCGTCACAACAGCATGAGGCTGAAACAGGACAGCAGCCTCAACAGTTTCTTTCAACTTCACCTGAAATCCAAAGTTACTGTGAAAATGCAAACCAAATTGACAATGTTCACCGGCAGTGTTCCATCTTGCACACCAAAATATAAACAAGACGTTATGTGCCTTGATACTCACTCTGAACTTGTAAATATGTGGCAATAACTCCCAGATTCCCATTACCGCGATATCCTCCATAGGGAACAAGGATTTCAATCCTTGCTCAGACATCATACACCTTGGACATAAAGAAAATATCTTACATTCAAGAAAATGCCGAATGCAAGTAAGATGAAAATTCTAACTTATAAATTTTCACATTCAAACACTGAACTCAAATTAGAGAAAAGTTAACTGCGCCACTGTAAACAGATTTCAAATCGGAAAGTACCAACCGTCAACAGACCGAAGTTGGTTTCTCTACCCAAATGCACCTGAAGAGATAGTTTAAAGATCATAATCTCTTACATTAGCATATATACCATTTACAAACTCTCCTTTTCATTTCACTTCGAAAGAGAAATTTCTACTCAAAATCCATCCACCACAGAGTCCTCACAAAACTGGCTAGACAAAGTTTAACTACAATCTTGAACAAGAAAAGCTTGAAATTTACAATGGTAACAGAGCAAAAACCACCACATCTACAAAAGGAATAGCTTACTCTACAAAAAGAATAGCTTACCCTCCAACACCAGAAAATCTGACAGGAACAGGAGCAAGGTTCTTCAAAGCTAGCATGAGACGAGAACCTAAAGAATCCCCAGAAACCTCTCCTGCAACTATGAAAACTCTAAGTTCCCCAGCTTTGGTAGCCATGTCCATGACACTGCTTCCACTTGATACTGACAAGCATCTTCTCCAAAATCTAGACATACCCATCTTAGTTCTACTCCTGATACTCCATATTTTGTTCCACAACATCTCCTGATCGATCAAAAATCGTGTCTTTAACCCAGGAAAAGAGAAAAAAAAAAAAAAAAAAACTTGAATCAACACAATGCAACTACAAACAGCAGAATATGAAGTTTTTTTTTTTTTTTCTTAAATAAGCAGAATATTAAGTTAAAGATTGAAACTTGATACCAGTTTATTTGAGTCAATAAGCCAGTTTGTTCAGACAAATCTACTAAAGAAACAGAAAGTGACTTACCTTTGACAGATGAGAAGAGACATTGAGAGCAATCTCTTCTCACTCTCGTCTTCAGGCAACTTCAGGAACCCTTTGGGCCCTTAAAGGACTTGCTTTGGGCTCAGCTGAGAATCATCACATTTGGCCCTAACATGGTATCATATTTTGAATTTGTGACGTTATAATATGGAGCGCCGCTATAAAATTGTATGCGCACCTCTTTAACAAGTACATATAATCACATACATTTTAAAAATAATTTAATTTATTTAAAAAATAATTTCAGTAAAATTTACTTATAAATATATAATACAATAAAATTAAGGAATTAATATTTTTCATATTAAATGAAATCTAAGTATTTATTAAAGTTTTTTTCAAATAATAAGTAATCAGTTACACTTACAAAAGGCGTGTACAAACAATTTGAGTGGGGTGTAAATATCATCTCTCTCTAATATAAACTTCTTCATTCACATTATTCACATTAGGATTAGCAAAAAAAAGTCTATAAACCTTTGAATCAGACCGGATCAAACTAAACTGTTTGGTCTGGTGTACTTTTTAATTTTACAAAAATCGTTTGGCTTTATTATAATAAACCCGTATGTCTAATCCGATTAATCATTCAAGTTCATTAAACTAAAGCGAACCATGAACCGAGTATCTTTAAGATTTATGTTTTATATTACTATGTGTCACATTCTGTACTTTCCAACGAACTAATAACTATGTTATAAATTATATTTATTTTAATAAGAGCCCAACATTTGTTATAAATTTTATATTATATAATTTTAATTAGAAAATTTTGAGTTATATTTATATTCGCAATACGGTATCAAGCCAAATCAATCTAAATTAGTTTGGCCTAGATTGGTCTAGAAATAAAATTGGTCCAACCCCACCTTTGATACCATATCCTTCGACCATTAAGAAGCCGGTTTCTTAGGTTGCAGCTGACAGGCACACACACTTATTTTCACGCAGCCTGGTAGCAATACTGATCCTGCAACTCTTAATTTAATATGTCAACTGTAAACAATATTATTTAATATAAATCAGAATCTATTGGAAAGTCGCATACGAATGTGTTAGTCCCTATGCTCCTCACATACTATAACTGTAGATACATTGGATTTGGTTTGGTACTAACTTGGTTACTAAGTGGCATTTTTTTTTTTGGTTATAATTTCATGGTCATATTCGGGAATTTAAAGTATATGCATGGCCTAGACTGGAAGTAGATGCCAGTAATAATATATCAGGAAAATGTCATAAAACTTCAGGGTAAAAAACTGTGGTCAGAAAAGGAAAACTTTTTTTTTTTAACATATTACAAGTACTACATTTATCATTGTCGGGCTTTTAACGTAAGACTCTAAAATACCGTTTAGAACTAAACTTTCAGAAATGGGAGGAATAACCAGGAAAAATTGCCCACAAATCAATGGAGCTTCTATAACTGGAACCTCAGATTAGCTGCTCAAGTAGAGCAGTGACCAAAAAGGAGAGAGCCACTGCACCGCTCCACCAACCGAAGAAAAGTGTTTTTAAGGACCAATAAATTTCATAATTTGATAATTTACTTTCTGATGATGATGACTGACAAGACTTTTTTTACAGGAGAAAGGTGAGAGAAGCCAACTAAGATTAAAAAGTTCTCAGAAACATATCAGCAATGGCTCTTAAATGGGCACCAAATGAGAGCCACCTTCTCTATTGAAAGCCTTTAATGTCACTTAAAGGGTAAGTCAACTGGGGCACTGTGCCCTTCTCGCAGCCCATTTAAATTTTTGTACTGCTCCGTCTTCCCTCTCATAATAGTTTCATTTGTTTTCATTTCTATAAAAGAAATTGATGACTCCCAAAATGAGTTACAAATTTATTTGACATTCAATCTCAATCAAATATATATTGGTTGAATAATTGAATTTTGGTCCCCATGTGTCAGAAAAACAACAATTTTAATATGTACAATATATTTATATCGAAAAAGATTTGTAACGGTATAAATTAAAATATATCAAAAAAAATTTGTATCAATATAAATTAAGAGACATATCACATATATATTAAAGGTATGTAACTCACTTTGTAAAATATAGGTGGTAGTGGTACAAACTAGCTATTAAAACATCCACCAAACCTTTTCAAATCTATTCTCTTAAAACTTCATTTTTTGCCCAACTCAAATTGGTATAAATCACCAGTCCACTTGCATGCAATCTCCATACAAAACTAGAATGGCAAACCATAGACACATTCCAGGTCTGTTGGTGACCATTTTAGCATTAAAACTGGTTTACTACGTAGAAGCCGGAGCTAAAGTTCCAGCAATCATAGTATTTGGAGACTCTTCTGTTGATGCAGGGAACAACAACGTGATTCCGACAGTCCTGAAGAGCAATTTCCAGCCTTATGGCCGCGATTTTGATGCTGGACGCCCCACAGGACGATTCTCCAATGGCCGCATTCCTCCTGATTTTATCTCTGAAGCTTTTGGACTCAAGTCAGCTATACCAGCCTACTTGGATCCAATGTATAGCATCTCAGATTTTGTCACTGGTGTTTGCTTTGCCTCTGCTGGCACTGGCTATGACAATGCAACCTCCAAAGTGCTAGTAAGTTCCCAATACAAAATCGCACTTGTCACACTATGTTTGTCTTTTGAGATACATCCTGTATAGAAGCAATTCGAACCTAAGTCACACTATATTTGTCATGCATTTTTTTTAGTATAACACGTTGATCAAATTTTATGATTTTATTTTCAAATTTAAATGGATTGATTATTGTCTTCTTTTAGAATTTTATTAACCAGTTTTACTAACGGTTGTTGAAAGACTATATAATCTGTACGTTGTGTGACTGTCCTGTTGGAGTGTGAAGCCTAATCCTTGTGTCTCCTTCATTTTTCTGCATTGTGTATGTGCTTGATTTTATGTTTACGATTGCCTATTTTCCTATCACGTCCGTGGTTTCCTGTAGAATGTGATACCACTCTGGAGAGAATTGGAGAACTACAAGGAATATCAGAGCAGACTGAGAGCCTATCTAGGGGAAGAAAAGGCGAATCACATTTTTCACGAGGCATTATACCTGATGAGCCTAGGAACCAACGATTTCCTGGAGAATTACTACACATTTCCTCAAAGAAGATCCCAATTCACTGTAAGACAATACCAGGATTTCCTGGTAGGACTAGCTGAACATTTCATCAGGGAATTGTATGCTCTAGGAGCCCGAAAACTATCCCTGGCAGGAGTTCCTCCAATGGGGTGTTTGCCGTTGGAGAGAACCACAAACTTCCTGAATCAAAATGATTGTGTGGAAGAGTACAACAAGGTTGGCTTGGAATTCAATGGAAAATTGGAAAATCTAGTGACAAAGCTGAACAAGGAGCTCCCTGGAATGAAAATAATTTCTGCTAATGCATATGATACTTTCTATCAAATCATTAGAAAGCCTTCTTCATTTGGTAGGTTTTTCTCTTCATATCCATGCTAGAATCCTGATTGGTGTTTTTTCACTTTAATTTAGATTCTCTTCAATGACTTTTGTTGTTGATCATGCTTGTTTAATTTTCAAGTACTTATCTATCAATTTTTTTTCCTCTTTTAAATTGAAGAAAGTAAAAAAAAAAAAACTGTGTTTGGTGTCTAGAATTTATTTTTGGGTGCTTTGCTTGTATTGTTCGGTCATTGAAACAGTAGTTGATGTATACCTAGAAATCAAAGCCAACAGTTGTGAACTTTAATTGCTGGTTTAATTGGCAATCAGATATCGTTGTTCAAGTCCTGTACTGTCCTGTATCACCAGGACAAGGGTCATTAACTACTCAACTACCTAACAGTCCAAGACATTTTTATGAGTTAGCCAAACCCTTATAATTGATATTGCTTCTCTAATGTTTTGTTGCCTTTTTTTGGTGCATTTAGAAATAGTTTATAAGAAGTACTGCTTTATGTTTAAGTAATTCTATTTGGTAGATCTTCATGAAAAAGCACTTATCAACGTTCCTGTTTGCAAAATTGATTTTATCTATATAAATTTTAGATAACTGAAAAAATCACATTTTTTGGATGTGGTTACTAATCCAACGTGAAAATGAGAGAGAATAAATCCCATAAGACAGAGAATTAGGAAAAGGAATTTTATATTTTAAGTGGAGGAAAAACGAAAAACTTAAGTTCTGTTTTCAATGTTACATAACCTAATCGGACTAGAACCACGAATCAGAAATCTAGTTTCTTTTTCTATTAGGATTTTCGATTATGAAACACACCAAAATCTTTTTAATCATTTGACAACAGTTTTTGAAGTCTTAAAATGCACTTTTTCCCTATTTGTTCTTCCAACCCAAGGAGTATCTAAAAGCACTTTCTTTCTTTTTTTTCTTTTTTTACAATGATTGTCAGGGTTTGAAGTAGCAGGGAAGGCATGCTGTGCAACAGGGACATTTGAAATGAGTTACCTCTGCAGTCAAAACAATCCATTTACATGCACAGATGCAAGCAAATATGTATTTTGGGATGCCTTCCACCCCACAGAAAAAACGAATAAAATCATCTCAGACCATCTAATTCCTCAGCTTTTGGCGACCTTTGCATAATTTTTTGGGACACCAATATATATATGTGTGTGATGTTTGGTTTATTGTAGAATTAGCTAGAAAAAGTGTCATTTTCCGTGTATTAAATCATTAATGTTACAACATATATGTTAAAATTTTGGTGTACAACTGTCTCTCTCTTTTATTTTGTTTTTGGAATTTTTTTAAGTTGGGTGGATAAGTTTAAGCATGTGCTTTTTCTAGCACTTAATTGACATTTGCATTTATAACTTGATAGAGTTTGACTTGATGTGTGGTTTGATTTCTAGGCTAGCTATACGGTACTTTTTTAAACATAAATCAACCAGTACTAATTGTTATCTGAATAATTGTCTTATGTATCTTACTTTTCTTCTTATGAACCAATCACCTGAGATGAAATTGAATTGAAACTCAAAACGATTTAAAATTGAATTAAGTCCGATCAAATTCTAAGCTATATGGAGTTTGAATATATATATATGCAATGTATTGGACTGATTGAAACCAATGAACACTTCTATTTCAAACGTGTACTTCAATTATAATATTTTTATAAGTAAGTTACGTTAACTTTAATTTGTTATTTATATCTAAATTGTCAATAAATTTATATACTTATAAATTTTAAGGCAGTTTCAAAGATAACTTAGAATTCTTCTTATACCTTAAATTAAAACAAATTGATGGTTAAAGTCGAAGTTTAGATTTGAGTTATAATTTTCAAGTTAATATGTAAATGAGTTATAATTTTCAAGTTAATATGTCAATCAAACACCACCTATAAATTTCTTATGATAAGAAACATATGAATCAAAATTGTGTGTGTGGGTCTGTCTTTGAGTGTCAAGGTTTTAATACAATCATCCACGAATACAATCCAAAACATAAAAATACAATCATCCACGAATACAATTCAAAACAATCCAAAGCATAAAAATATAATCATCCACAAATATAATCCAAAACATAAAAATACAATCATCCACAAATACAATCAAAAACATAAAAATACAAACATCCACACAAATGAATATAAAAACATAGATGCAAATATTATTCTTAATATTAAAAAAACAATATCAAAAATATATCCGCAAATATAGTTCTTCGTATTAAAAAACAACATCAACTGTTGATTGCAATTGCATCCACCAACTACAACCTATGAAAAAATAATAACTAAAAGTTAGCTAATTAGTAAATTATACATTTATACATGAAAAGATATTTTAACAAATATTATATCAAAACCGATTAAATTTTACTACTACAAGGCAATTTATGATGCGATAGATTCGATAGTGTGATTACTAGTACTAACAGTTTCATTATCAACATTCATGTTCATCACATCTTCAGTAAGTTCATCCAATCCAAGATTTGGATTCTCTATAATAATGAAAAATAAAAAAAATTAAGAACATCTCATTATAAAAATAAAACTCATAATGATAAGACACATGTAAAGTGCAATTAACACTTTTTAGTAAAAAAATTACCTTTAACTTCATATATTCAATCTCGAGTGCAAACTATAGCCTCCACCACATATGGTTTAAGTGAACTCTGATATTGATCAAAGGACTCGACCACCAACACTAAATGTCGATTCTGTAACACCCCTAAATTTATAAACATGAATATTATTATTATTATTATTATTATAATTAATAAGATGTGGCGTGCAAAAGAAGATTTAGTGTTAATATATATATATATATATATTATAAGTCCCAAATTCTATTTAAGGTTTTCCAGTAATAGTCTCTAAGTGATATTTTAGGGCCCTAAACGATTAATGGGAGTACTCAATGAATGTAGGAAGCTCTTAAATTGATTGAACCCAATTGGAGCATGAATAGGAGGGTAAAGTGGTAAATGGCCTTAAGAGATTATTAAAGTGATAAGGGATTAAAATGAAAGAAATAAATTATATTTGGGGGTCAAACAAGAATTAAGTGAAATTGAGGGACGAAAACCCAATAAATTGAGGGACGAAATGGTCATTTTTGGAAAAGATAAATATATAATGTTGACTTGTGGGTGTGTTTCTCGCCGAACCAAAAGCAAACACTAAACCAACGGTAAAAATAGAGAGAAGGAAAGAAAAGGGGTGTATTTTGGCCAACCAAGAAACCAAGGTGAATCAAGGTGTTTTCAATCAATTTTTATCATCCAAATCAAGCCTCTAAGCTAATCCAAGCTAGTTAATCAAGTCTAGAACAAGAACCAAATGAAAAGAAGTTAGTTTTTATCATTTTGAACTTGTTTCAGTTGTTGATTATTATGTTATAGAAAAATTTTGGGTTGGAAATGAATATGATGTTTGTAACAAGTTAGGAAAGTTCGAATTTTAGGGAAACTCTGACAGTTTTTCCGTTTGAAATAAAAGAGTTTTGTATTATTTTTAAAGTTGTTGAAGTTTCGTATTTTAAAGTGATTAATTTAATATATGATTTTCTAAATAAAGAAATTTGAAATATATGATTTTTACATTATGGATTTTATGAAAATGATATGCATATAACGCCCCTTGGGTTCATCTGGTGAAAGGACGGGCAGGGGGTGTTACAAATTCGGATGCCACCGTAGATACCAAGATGCTTAAAACATCACGAGTCATCATTGTGAGTTCAGGAAATCGAATTGCACTGACTTTCCAAAAACTCAAAATATCAAAATCCTTCGTATCTTGAAGCTTTTGTTCATCCAAGTACAACTCCAATTGTGTCTTTCTTGTGAAATCACTATCAGATGTATCCTTGTCAAACGATTTCCACTCTATAAATATTTATTAATAACAAACAATGTTAATATTATGCAAATAATATATATATATTTTAAACAAACGAAATTAAATATATAAACAAATTAGTAATAGCAATTACCTTTATAAGACTAAAAAATGACGGTCCACTAGTAGCTTGTGACGAAAAACTAGTGATCATGTTACGACCACCACCACTAGGAGTCGACGTCGAAGTTCATCTTGTACCGAAGATCCAAAATCAATGCTATGACCATGATCGTAGAAAAATCACCCCAATATTGGTTAAATTTAGTGTATATTTGAGTGGTCATATTTTGCTTTAATAGCACATAGATTTCTAACACCTAAGGAGAGTATAAATTTGAAGTTGAATACTTCGTTCCCGAAAAAATGCAAGTGACTTAATAAACTATTTTCAAAAATAAGGCAATTTTCTCAACTTTTTTCCCATTCACTTGGAGAAGGACAATGCTTGAAGTTATTATCACTCAACTCTAATGAACATAAAGCACGACGATAATTAATAACACTTTCAAGCATAAGATAAGTCGAATTTCATCTAGTTGGAACATCTTGCCTTAGACCCATCTTACAATCAAGACAAACTTGTTTCACGCATTTTAAAAATTTTTGTTTTCTCACTTGCAACCCCCTCACATATTTCACACACTCACAAATTTTATGGACCACCTCATCTATATCTTTCAAACAATCTTGAATAATCAAATTAAGAATATGAGCACAACAATGAATATGTAAAAAATCATCGTGACATAAAAGTGCCCCTTTGATATTCAATTGATTTTTCAAAATATCAACAAAGGATTTATTAGATGAAGCATTGTCTAAAGTAATTGAAAATATCATATTCTGAATTCCCCACTCACATAACAATGTATTAATCTTATGAGTTAAAGAAACTCCATCATGTGGTGGTGTCATGAAAGAAAAATTCAACACTTTTTTTTGTAACACCCAATTTTTATCAAGAAAATGTGATGTGAGATATAAATAACCATCAGTAGCTATAGATGTCCACAAATCACATGTCAAACTAATTCTACCAGGGAATTCTTCTAGCATACTCCTAACCTTTGTTTTTCACTGGCATACATCTTCAACACACCCGCCTTTACGATATTCCTAGAAACTAGACTTAAATTCATATCCAAATATTTATAACTTTTCCTAATCCACGTCCATTCTATAAATTGAAAAGACAAATCATGACATACAATGGTAGCAACTATCATACCTCGAAATACTTCAAGATCTTTAGGCTTAGTAAGTGTCGCAACATCTCAACTAGATTTGTTAATAAACATTTGACTTATATCATAGTTTTTTTCTCATCGGACAAATTAATTCCATGTGGTGTTTCATATTACCGGTACCATAATTGCTTTCACAAATATAAACCTTATTGCATAGCTTACACTGACTTCTTAACTTTCTATCTTTACTTTCTGGTAGCTTTACAAATACAGTTCACACTTTTGATCTAAGTTTTCCTTTTGCAAATAGGCTTTCTCACTATGACATTCTTCCCTTTTCCCGTATCATTGGCCTCTACTTCAATAGAATCATCTCCTTCCTCATCGAAATCCTCTTCCATAATATTGGTTTCCTAATCGTCGATATTGACATCATTATAATCCATAAATTTAACCTATACATGAAAAGTAATCAATAATAAACAAAATTAATAAAATTACAAAAGAATTAGATTATATCCAAATAACCTCAACAGTTAAATAATAATTCACAACTCAAGTACTCAACTATTTAAATTCCCAAAAAAAAAAAAAAAAAAAAAACATATAACAAAATAGCTGCACGGAGGAGACAACTCACTGAGTCACTGTAACAGATGCTGCGTGAGGAGATGACGCTACGCGGGACGGTGGGAGAAGATGTTAGACAACGGAGATGACACGGCGCGACGACAACAGTTCTCGGGAGACAGCCTGGTGGCAGCAGTTCTGAGGAGACGACGTGACGGGCAATAAGAAGCTAAGCGGAGGAGACGACAGTAGCAATGCTGTGACGACGTTACGCGAGACGACGGGAGAAAATGTTGGACGACAAAGATGACACGGCGCGACGGTAGTAGTTTTGGGGAGACGACGCGACGGGCGAGAAGAAGCTATGCGGAGGAGACGACAGTAGCAGTGCTACGACGATGCTATAGCAGATGCGCTGGGCGGGACGGTGGGAGAAGATGCTGGATAATGGAGGTGACACAGCGCGGCGGCAGATCGACTTGTGTGGACTGTGGACCATGGTGCGGTTGCTAGCTCAGGCTTGGGTTGGGTGGTCAGCTGAGAGAAAAAAGAAAATAGAAATGAAAATGAAATGGTAGGGTTTTGATTTGCAAATGATATATATATTATCAGTAAAATTACATAAATACCCTCTAATGTAAAATTATCATTTTACCTTCATTAACGGGTCAATTCGTAACATGATAAAAGGAACACGAACCCGACACGATTATTAAATGGGTTAGACGAGTTGACCCGTTAATTTATCAAACCCGTTAATACTCAACCTTAACCTGTAATATTCGTATCAAATTCATATCGATCTATTGTGTTAGGTTCCAAATTGTCACCCTTATTTGTAATACCTATACTAGTAACCAAAAAAAAAAAAAAAAGAAAAAAAAGAAAAAGAAAAATCCCAAAGATGGTGTTTGGATCCATTTTCGAAAATAGTTTTTCATTTTTGAAAACAGAAAATGGATAAAAATGTGTTTGATAGTCTATTTTTAAAAACATATTTTTGAGAATTGAAAATATATTTTCAAAAATTATAAGGTAGAGTAAAAAATGATTTTTTTTTTTTTATTTTTCATCATTTTCAAAAACTTTTTTTAACAATTTATTTTAAATACAAAACACTTCAAAAAATCATTTCTTTTTCATTTTTTTCAACTATCATTAAAGATAATTTTTATCCCATCATATTTTCAGTTTTATTAATTTTTAAAAATGATATTAAATAACTTCCATCTTTTTTATTTTCGGAATGTACTTTTAAAAATACTTTTAAATGCACCCTAAAAGTTGACAGATGATAATGAAATGATTGAATGTGATTGAGATATTTGATATTATTTAAAAGTAAACTAAGCTAGTCAATTGTCTAGCTAGCTAGGTGTCTCCCCTCACAGGCCCAGACTTTTCCAAAGTCATTTTCAACTTTTAAGAGTCTGTTTCTGTTGAAAAGGATTTCTTCCAATCAAATTAATTGGCACTAATTGTTCAGGTATCGAATTCGTGGAACCAATTACATGTTGACAGCTTCAAACTTTAGGTACATTATTTCCAACTGCTATGATTTTGAAAGGCAGTTAAAGAGTTATGACTTAAATATACCATTCCATTGATATAAATATATCGAATTATTTTTGAAATTACATATGTCATGGAGTCATTGTTTTAAACTCCCTTAACGTTTTGTCAACCTTGATTTACTTATCGTAATTGACTAACCATAATTAAATATATATATATTGTTTTCAATAGATTATTTAATTAGAAAGATTAAAAAAAATTTATTAGATTTTCTTTCATGTTTGGCCTTATATAAAATTAACATGTAATTGTGTATACCGTCCAATATAATTTAATTATAAAGAACGTCTATTCAATTTAATATTGTTCTAAATTCGAATTATTACATTGTTAATAATATTTCATAAGTAAATAAATAAATTTGAAACATTAATTTCCTTAACACAATAAAAGTTTATAAATAATAAAAGAGCTCATAAGACTGTATTAGTACAAACTAGTTATAAATCTTGAACTTTATATGTAGCTTTTAAAAGAAAACAATTATATATTCTCACATCGGAGAAAATGGATTGATTATCAGAGTAGAGAAATTGTTCAAACGTTTTCCATTTTCACCATTAGAGCGAAGAATAGATCTCCCTGTTTGAAAAGTGCTAATGATAATTATTTTTTTTTTTACTTTCTTTCAATTGTAAAACATAAAACGCTATAGAGAAAAATGATACCTAGCAATGCTTTATTGGTTTATTGATTTTTATATACGTTCAATATTTAGGCCTCATAGTACACTAGACGCTAGCTAGTGCTTGTAATATATGTATGATTATACTATTTTGTATACCAAAATGGTTATATTTTTTGATAGAATCTTCCATATATACCACCGAGGTACGTTTGCAAAAAATTGTATAGGTATTTGATATTGATGAAACAAATTTGAGTATATAATTTTTTTTTCTTAGAATAATTTGAGTACTATATCATTAATGTGCTAGAAGTCGCAATAATATATTATGGTAAGCGGTTGGGGCTACAATTTATGTGATTTTGTTGACAACTGGGTTGGGTTCTTGTGAAGAATTGTTTCTATCATGCTGCCCAACTTAAATACATATTCAAATTCCTTTAAAAAAATAATAATAAAATCCATATTTAAGTACATGATGGATATGTCCAAGAATCAAGCCTACAATTTTTGTGTGGCTACTTAATTATAAAAAGTAGAGAGTACTTGACAAAAAGAATAATGAACTTATTCAAAAATAAAAATAAATAATGGTACAGAAACATGTCAAAATTTTGGTTGAATAGTATTGCTTGTCCTTCTTTTATGTTGTAAATAAAGGTTCTAATTTATCAAACTAATATAAAATTAAATGACGGAAAATCTATTTCCAGTCAATATTACGAGAGTAGCTATAGTCATCCGTGCTGTATTTAGTTTTATTTGCCTTCAATAGGTTATAACAAAAACTGCAGCAAGTGTGATTTGATAATAGAAAAGACTTGTTTAATCCGATGATATAAATTGGGAGGTAAAGTTTTCGATTTTGTTTGGTGGGTATTCTTTATTTCGTGACAATTCATATGCATTTTGTGTGGATTTAAAATTGGTTTTGTCTAGAGTGTGTTTGTGAGATTAAAAGATTTGATTTTGTGTTTTTGTGTGGATTTGAAATTGGCTTTGTTTGGTATATTATCCTTAGTAGGAATAATCGAACACTTTCTTTAATCCTAAAGGTCAAGAGTTTAAATCTCACCCTTCTCGAAGACATGAGTACTTTTCTAGGAATTTAATTCCCCCTCCCCCATCATTAAAAAAAAAAAAAAAAATCTTAAGAGATTAAAAGATTTATATGGGTATGATGTGTTTATGGTTTTGTGACATACTTGGTGAGAGGTAATAAAAGTGTCAAATTTGTTGAATCTTCTCCAAAAGTAAATATTCATGAAATTGATATTATTTATTGTTGACTCTTAATTATATATTTAATTTTAATTATTTAAATTTTTATGCATATATAGTTATTATCTCGGGTTTCTACAAGTCAAGGCGATGATTTGAGTAGAAAAGTGCAAGTTATTGGATTAGATGAGTATTGGAGAAGTGCAGGTCCAAAGCTGAAATCTTTGCTTATGTTAGAAAACCTTCTACAACAGGCATTGCCCGTTATAGAAATGCGTTTCTATGGCGAGCATTGCCCGTAGTAGAAAGTGTATCTATAGCGGATAAAAGAACAGACAATACCTACCAAAGGCAAACCTAATGTAGGCCTAGGTGGGGCTCGAATTCTTACCAAAAAAATAATTTATTGTATTTATTATAAAAATTAACAATTTCATATATAGAAATTTCTTTTAGAAAAAAAAAAAAAAAAACTATATAGATTCGATTTTACATTTTTCAATAATGTTTTTCCTTTTGTATACATATAAAACTTTTGTTCTTCAGTTTTGTCCATATAGTAATATATTTATATCTTTGTTGATACGAATCACAATATTATATTTTCTAATTATATTTTTTTTTTCAATTTTTTTGTTTTTGTAAATTGTAATGTTTTTTAAGTTGACTAACTTCTAATTTGTAAACTTTCCTCTAAATTTGTAGCATCAAAGCTATCAATAGATTAAGACATTTCAATTATTTTTTTTACTCATTTCTTTCTTTGATATATGTTGTTGATTTTATTGTTTTATCAATTCAGTTTTAAAAAATATTTTAATTACAATTTAAGTTTAATATTATCCAAGTTTGTTGATTAGGTGTGTTGCTTCAAATTAATATAAATGTTCTATGAGCATATGTAAAAAATTTTCTTTCTTTAATTTAATGTGAGAGTCCCACAGCGTTATGGAAGTTGATTTTTAAGTCACATATATGGTGTCTAATTTTGGTAGTTGTAGAGCATTGATGTTATTAACTGAGTTTTTTTTTTTTTTTTTTTCGCCTTTGTTTTGAATATGTTATTAATTGAGTTATATATATATATATATATATATATAACTTTTATAATCAATATTTTTTAGCTTTAAAAAGTTAGGACGAACCAATCAAATTTATTCATTACATTCTCTCTCCTAAAATAAACTCTCTATTTTCTTTAATTCAAATATAATTGATAAATTTGATTTGTTCATCCTGATTTTAAAGACACTAATTATAGAATATATATATATATATATATATAGAGAGTAATTTTACAATTAGTATTTCCTAACTTTAAAATGTTAGAACGACCTAATCAAATTTATCCATTAAATTTTCTCTCCTAAAACAAATTATTTTTCATATTTAATTTAAATATAATAGATGAATTTAATTAATTCCTTATAACTTTTTAAAGTTAACAGATATGACAGTAAAATCACTATATGTATAAATATATATAAAATATGTATTGGTACATTAACTAAAAATATTTATGTCAGAATTGAATCTTATTATTTTTATATTATATTTTATTATAGTGTCCTCTCTCATGTAAACTTTCCTATTATAGGGGCAAGGAGGGTGGATACTCCACCCATGGTAAAAAGTCTTCTACAACGGTCTTTGCTCATTGTAGAAAGGAAAAATCCTAAAAAACAACATGAGGTTTGAAACATTATCTATTTTACAATCTATTATTTTATATTTATCTGAAATATAACTTGATATTAACATAAATATCTAAAATTCTCCTTGGAGACGTACAAAAGAACCTTAATTCCCCTGACGGTCACAGAATCCATTAATTGACACGGTTGATCGTTTAATTCTAGGAGCAAAAAGGGAAAAACAATGAATAATTAATTAAAATAATATTAACTCAAATATAAAAAAATAAAATAAATAATATTAATATAAAATTATAAAAAAATGAGATATTTTTATTTAAAAATAAAAAATATATAAATATTTTTTTTCTCACAACTCTCTCTCTCTCTTCCCCTCTCTTCCTCTTCTCTCTCGATCTCCGACCGGTGCTCTTCTTTATTTCTGGCGGACATCTCGACGACATCATCTGTGGAGATCTAAATCTCGTCCACCACCGGAGACTCAGGTTCTCTCTCTCAGTCTCTTATCTACCCCTCTATCTCTTTCTATCCCTCCCTCATTTCTTCTTCGATCAATGATGATGGTGACAACGTTGTGGGTTTGACGACGAACCAATTGGTTTGGTGTTTGGTGGTTTATGATTGATAGGTAGGTTTGGTGCTCGGTGGTTTGATGTTGGTGGTTGATGATTGATAGGTAGGCTTTGGTGCTCGATGGTTTGGTGTTGGTGGTTGATGATTGATGAGTGGGTTTAGATTTTCGGTGGTTTACTGGTTGATGATGATTGGGTTGATGAATTTTTTTGGATGGGATTGATGATTGATGATGATGGTGGTTTCCTAGCCACCTAGAAACGAACTAGGTTTCTAGCCCCCTTATTTCTAGGGTTCTAGTCGCAACTTGGAAACCCAGTTCTAGGTTTCCAATGCGCCTGGAAACCTAGAGTTTCCAGTGCGACTGGAAACCACTGGAACCCAAAAATTGGATTTCCAATCTCTTGAAACCTAGAAATCTAGGTTTCTAATGCGACTGGAAACTCAGAGTTTCCTAGTGCGACTGGAAACCACTGGAAACCCAAAAAATTGGGTTTCCAATCGCTTGGAAACCTAGAAATCTGGGTTTCCAATGCGACTGGAAACCACCAATGGGTTTCCAAGCACACACTGGGTTTCTAGTCGAACCGACTAGAAAATCAAGTTTTCTGGATTTTCAGTACAGATGGTTTCCAGTATGGAGCAATTGGAAACCCAGAAAAATCTGGGTTTCTAGATGATAATGATGGTTATTAATTTTTTTAATTTTAAAATATGTATTTTTTATTTTTATCAATTTTTTTAATATTTTAATTTGATAGATTGATCTCCATTGTCTATGTATCATCAAGAGACGGCAGAGATCAATTTTTATTAATTTATAATTTTTTTATCTTAAATTATTATATTATGATTATTTTATTTTTTAAAATAAATTTTAGAGGTAAAAAGGTTTTTTTAATTTTTTTAAAAACTTTTTGTTAGAATTAACCTTTGTTGGATTTTGGATAAAAACGAAAACTTTATGGGTAAAAGGACGACGTTTCAAACCTTTAGTTGTTTTTTTTGGATGTTTTCTGATAAAAAACTTTTTTTCTTCTAGAGTGTTTGTAATATTAAAAAAAAAATATAGGTTGCAACGGCGGACCTGATTCTTATTAAATAAATGGTGCACAAAATTCTAAGAGGGAATAATGAGAAATAATCAATCTCAAAGTCTGCACCTCCAATTCTGGTGGGAAGCTTTGAATGCCCTCTTTGCCATTACGAGAAGTTGTCACCTTCACGAGCTGCTCCAACCACACGACGTTGATTGCTTGATAGCTCTTTCGGTGGTGGTAGTTGTGAGTAACTGAGTTTTTTCTCTGTGAACTTTCTTACTTTTTATTGATTTTTCTTGCAAACATTAAGGAAAACAATTGTCACATATATCATTTGTTAAGAACAGAAAAAAAGAAGTTAATTGTCCAATAGTTTTAAAATGCTGAAAATGACAGATCAAGAGTAGCATATGCATTTTTAAATCACATATGGATGGTTTCAATTTTAAGAATTACAAAAAAGGAAAAAAAAAAAAAAAAGATTCTAGAACCATGTTAATAATTTTAAATTTAATTACCGTACCCAAGTAGATTAAGATGAAATAGACAAACAGTCATTAAATTTCATATATAATGCAAATTTCAAGAAAAAAAATTGTTACTAAACTTATAATTAAACCATTTCCTTTCAAATACCTATTTCATTGGAGATTGAAGATTGTAACTTGAACAACAGGAACAGAAAGAAGAATTAATTATCTTTAAAGGATGAAATTATTATTCATATATATTCCAAGTATGAATGTTCTCTTCAAAACAGTAGATATAATAAACTTTATAAGCTAAAATTTGAATAAATCCAGACGTTCACATTGAAGAATGACCCGCTACTTTCACCTAATCAGTTACTGTTTTCACATTAAAGCTGAATTTGTGCAAAGCAAAAACAGTTCCAGACCCCACTTCTTAACCAACCAGGTCCTATTCTACCAATCCAGGTACACAGTATTCACTCTGTTTCGTGGTACATTTAAAACTCTCAACCACTTTCTTCTCTCAAGCAAAATATCAACTCTTCATTGATTCTCCAAGCCACTGTGCATTTATAAAAAACCCCAGATTTCCTCTCCACCCCACATTCTCCAACGTTGCATATCGAAACAACAGGCAAGGTTGAAAAAAAAAATGGCTCGTTCACACACTATCAAATGGTTTCTTCTAGCTCAGGTTCTTCTTCTACAGTTGGTTTCAAGAATCGAAGCGAAAGTTCCGGCAGTCATTGTGTTTGGTGACTCATCAGTTGATGCGGGGAACAACAACCATATCCCCACAGTTGCTAGGAGCAATTTCCAGCCGTATGGCCGGGACTTCAATGGTGGACGGGCCACTGGAAGGTTCTCTAACGGAAGGATTGCTACTGACTTCATTGCTCAGGCTTTGGGGATCAAACCAACCATACCAGCTTACTTGGATCCTGCATATAATATCTCGGATTTTGCCACTGGTGTCACTTTTGCTTCTGCTGCAACTGGCTATGACAATGCCACTTCTGATGTTCTTGTAAGTACCTACATGTACAACCCGCAATATGTGTATATATAATTCATCCGGTGTGAGAATTCTACACGATTTTGAATGCAGGACGTACAATTAACATGGATGCGTGAAAATTTATTACCAATGCCAATTGGGCTTCCCACACAATTTTTCCATGCAAAACCCCACACTTGATTGATAAGCATTCTATACATGTATACACATATACACACATATATTTAACTTTTAATAGAAGGTTTTTAGTTTCCTATTAAAACACTTAAAAGTGTTTTTAGTTTCATGAGCTACTATTTAAAGTAGTTTTTTGACAAAAGAAACAAAAGAAAAAAAACACTTACTACAAAAACCCTTTGAGAAAGTGACCTTGTTGTACGGTAAAACAAAAAATTCACCTATTTGACTTATTAAAAGGATTGTGGGTTCAACTCACAAGTCCTATTCAACATGGGTAATTTTTTTTTTAAGTATGTGGATTATCTCTCCCATCTTTTGAGAATTGATCTCTTAAAGTTACATTGTAACCAATCCTAGCAGAATCCTGGACTAGTCCTAGTAATTTAAAAAAAAAATCATGCATTCCTACTTTAAAATGAATACAAATTGCAAGGGTTCAAACTGCACTTATTTTATATGATTATTTGTTATGTTGTCTTTGCTTTTGTAGTCTGTGATTCCTCTTTGGAAAGAGCTGGACTATTATCAGGACTACCAGAAGAAGCTAAGAGCTTATCTTGGAGAAAAGCAAGCAAACTACGTCATCAGCGACTCGATTTATATAATCAGCGTAGGAACGAACGATTTCCTGGAAAACTACTACGCTAATCCAGGTGGCCGTCAAGCCCAGTACAGCATCACGCAATACGAGACTTTTCTCGCAGGTCAAACCTGAATATCGAATCTTGCTTACATCAGACCTATTTTTACTGGTTTCATTTCATTTCAAATCATTATTGTAATGAGGGTTTCCCTTGCAGGAATTGCTGAAAACTTTGTCAAAAGACTCTATGGACTCGGAGCAAGAAAGATATCTCTGGGAGGCTTGCCTCCAATGGGGTGCATGCCATTGGAGAGGACCACAAACATTATGGGTCAACACTTGTGCGTGGAAACATACAACAACGTTGCTTTGGAGTTTAATGGGAAGTTATATGGTTTAGTGGCGAAGTTGAACAAGGAACTTCCTGGAGTCCACCTGGCTTTTTCAAACCCTTATTATGCTTTCTTGCATATTATCCAAAGACCTGCACTTTATGGTAGGTCACTGTCGTTTAATGCTTCTGTGACGTGTTGTTTTCTTACTACTTCTCACACACACACGCACCATTCTCTTCTACTACATATCTTGTACTTCTTTGCTCCAACTACTTCGTGAATAACAAATAAGTTGGATCATTAATGATTTCACGTCGGCCAGGTTGGTTGATACTTGACAGTGTACGTTTCAATTTAATGACCTCATGCGAGACCAGTTTCGTTACAGTTGATAATTATTAGAATTTTATTATATATACAATTAAATATAATTCAATGATTTTTAATATAGTTATCATTAATTGTTCAATGCATGTGCATGCAGGGATTGAGGTAACTGAGGTCGCATGTTGTGCCACAGGGATGTTCGAGATGGGTTACACATGTGGCAGGACAAATCCATTTACGTGCACGGACGCGAACAAGTATGTTTTCTGGGATGCTTTCCATCCAACGGAGAAAACCAACCACGTCATCGCTGATTATTTGGTGAAGAAAGTGCTTTACAAGTTTCTATGATTATTAGGGCAATTTATATATATTATTTATTTATGTATGTGGTGCGTAGTAATTGTACTCCATGTTCATATGGATCGATTGCTGTATTTTTTTTTTCCTTGGCATTGATTGTTGTTGTTATGATATTATTGTGGTATCTTTTGTTGCTATTTTATGTTTGAGATTTTGGTGAAAATAAATAAAAATATTTTGTTCGTGTCCTTTTGGGATATCGGTTCACCTATCTTCGCTTCTATCTTTAAATTTAACTTGATAATTTATTCAACTGACAGGTGAAGTAATATTATAAAGATTCTCTTGTACATATATATATTCTTAATTGTTATGTAGATGGATCATAAATCTGAAAGAATCATTGGATTATACGTTGCTCTATACAGACATATGTTTCAATGTACTTATATTCTTAATTGTTAGGTAGATAGATTATAAATTTGAAAGAATCATTGGACTACATTTATATATATATATATATATATATCCTTAATGATAAAGACATTTTGAAATTTTTATTTTATAACCACTAATCACAATCATATATTTTCAATAAATTCCATAATTATCATGGGATCCACTAAAAATAAATAATTGTAATTTATGATCTTGAGATAAAAATTTCAGAATTACTTATTGAAAAATTATATATATATTTTTACATAAGCAAAGTTAACTAGATTGGCCCATGATGCGTTTCGTACTATCATATTAATAAGGCTCTGTGATTTGAATTTATTTATTTATTTGATTAAATTCTCGTATTTATAATAATTTAAAAGACATGTTCAAATATAAAACTGTTGAATTAAATCTGAAAACTCAAATGAAAGGAATCTATTGAAGCAAATAACTTCGGAAAAACAAAAACAATAATAAACAAGAGCGAAGCCAACACTGCACATGCATGAAGCTTGTCTAGTTTATGACGTGCAAACACAAAACATATCTACCAAACCTACCTATATATCTCTCTTTGTTCCCATTTTTTTGTCCAATCCAAAAATTCGACAAATTGATTGGCCAATAATGTATACTACCAGTACCAACCACATGGATTTTATAAATTCTTTTGTCCTCTCATTGAAACTACCATGTCCAATTGATGAGGTAGCAGAAATTAATAGTGTCCGACAAGTATACATTGGCCACATACTGTTACCACATATATTATTTCGAATTTATAAAAATATAAATTATTGAATTCAAGCTGTATATGTTTGGTACAATCTACAATAGAATTATTTCGATTTAATACTTGATAATCCAAACTCTTTTTCAAATATATATATGTATGTATGTATACCAATTTTTTTAAAGCGGATTATTAGTACTGTTGACACTAAGATAGCAGTTTGGCACAGAAGAAGACAGTGGTGGTCATTGTATTTGTGTGTACCCCGTAGCACCAGATCACCTTCGAGAATTGCACAGTCCAAGTTGAAACGTGGACCATTTCTCTCCCGATTTTCACGGTAGTATTCACTTTCAACTCGAAATCGTAATTTCGTTGAAATAAATATAAAGTCGTCTTAGTCATGCCTTCAGAGATGAAACTCAATTTCTCCTTTGACAACTACAGGGCAGTGAGTTTTATTCGATTAATATTAAATTGTAATCATTATCTTGTTGAGATAATTATTCTGAAGAGTAACTTTTTTATATAATTATTGGTTTATTAGAATTCTGCGGACTTAATTAGGAGTTTATTGGGACATTATCAGGATTGAACATTATATCGCTAGAAAATATACTTCTATAACATTACACTATATGTATAACTCCAAAAAAATTTCTTTTCATAATAAGGGAATAAAACTCGCTCACATAGACTTATAAATAAATATGTTTGGTGGGATACAAATTCGTATCGCAACACATACTAATAAATGTATATATAGTATTCAAACTCTTATTATAAATGTAAACAAAAATGCATTAACCAATTATGATTTTTATTCATGAGATACATCAACAAGACCGTGATGTCAACAAGACAGCAAGACGATACCATCTCAACACAAAGAGATGACAATGCTACATTAATGAGCTGAAATGTAAATGAAATCGTGTCGAAATAGTGTTAAGAGAAACAAAACATAAATATACACATAAGACTTAAACTTCTATTATAAATATGAAAAAAAATGATGCCCATAAATATGTTTAAAAAAATGTTTTAATAAAGTAAAACTAATCACGTAAGAAATGAAATAAAAAAAAAAAGAACTACTAAGCAATCTCATGTCAAAAGTAGATTATCATTGAATTTTTATAATTTCAAAAAGGCAGGTCTGACTGTAAACTATTTTTTTTTTTTTTTTTTTAATAATGCATGACAAGTATTTTTTCCCTTCAAACACTTCAAATTTCCAAAGTGAACAAACAGAAAAAATAACACGTAAAGTCACATGCGCGTCATGGACTCAAACAAGTCAATCACGACCAGTCGACCACTTGATCATCACAAACACACACACACGCAATCTATATCTATATATAAACAAACAAGCGAATAAAAGAGGGAATCACTGAACAACCATGAAGAAGCTCTACAAGAAAGGTAAGGTGTACCCATCGCCGCCGCCATCATCAGCCACCGGCGGCGGCGACCACTACCTATTAGCTCTACAGCTTCCAGCAACAATCCTGACCTTAGCAGCCACTCTCTCCCCACAAGACAAGCAAGTCTTGGCCTATCTCATCTCATGCTGTGGCACCACCACCAACCGCCACAAAACCTTCTCTGACGGCGGCGGCGGAGGAGGAGGAGATCACCTGCCTGTGTTTGAATGTAATTGTTTTGGATGTTACATGAGTTTCTGGGCTAGGTGGGACGCGTCACCCAGCCGTCAGCTTATACATGAGATCATAGAGGTCTATGAAGAACAATTATTATTTGAAGAGAGAAACAAGAGCGTCGCTTCAAAGAAGAAGAAGAAGAGATCAGGGAAGAGAGCTTGCGATGATGATCATGATCATCATCAGCATCATGAGTCAAAGGACGAGTTGACTGAGTTGGAAGAGAGCTCTAGGCTCGAAGTTAATGGTCATGATCATGGTGATATTGATCATCATCATCATCAAGATGGTAATGATCACCAAATAGTGGAACAAGAGAAGGGGTCCATGAGGAAGATGGTCAGTTTTCTTGGTGAGAAAATTTGGTATTTTCTAAATTAATTAAATCTTAGCTTTTTTTTTTTTTTTAATATCTTAAAGTTTCTAAATTGTATATAATTTTTCCCATTTTCTTGATATGAAGAAATGGATTATCTGGGATTTTTTTTTTCTGAAAAAATAAATTCTGATTTTTTTCCCAGGTACTAATCCATTTTTGTACCGTAAAATGAGTAATGTAGCTGGTTTGTTTCTGCATGTAATATATATGAAAATTTAGCTTCGATTTTTTTTTTTTTTTCGCTGAAGTAAAAATTTAGCTTCAAATTAATTGGATGGGTTTGTGTTCTTTACTTCTGCAATCTTCATTCAGATGGGTTTTATTTTATGTAATATTTTGAGTTTTATTGAGGGTTTTGATGGTTTGAAATTGTAAAATGTCAATGTCATTCGAAGTCGATGAACAACCACAGACCAAAGCTTCATTATCGAGACTTTTAGACTTTATTAATTGTATATTAGACTTTTATCTATTTAAGAAATGAATCAGTCAAATCTAGATACACTGTTGATTCCCCTTCTATTATTTTAATTATATTTATGGTTGAGATATATATTTTTTTAATAAGTGTATAATTGCTTAAATATGATGATGCATATACGTCAAAGCTGAGGGTGAATTATTGTCAATGACTATTATGTGATTGTACTTTTTTAGTTTGACTCTAATCAAGTAAAGAGGTGTATTAGGAGCTTACCAGAATAATTATAAGAACCACAATTTTAAAAACAACCATGGTTGTACGGGAGAGTATTAGCCAGTGTAGAATTTTCAAATTTCTATTGCGAATGTAAATATAAAAATATGCAAACTGTTGAAATTATAAATGAACATGAGAATATGTGTAATTACTTACTTTAGAGTCTTATCATCGGATAACAAATTAAACTGATATATTAATAGACCAACCAATTTCTATCAAACATACACTGTTAAATACATTTAGCGATTGTTTAATTTCAACTACCCTTTCAAATTCCGTTTGAAAAATTGTGTGGACTAAAATATTTTTGTGGTTCCTCCTCCAAGATTACCTAAGTAACCATTCTCATTATACTAGATTTTAGCTTATACTAAAACAAATGAATTAACATATTTCCCAATGTTATGTATTTTTTAAAACCAAATTTTGAATAGCAAATATAATACACACTGAAATTGATGTATATCACAATTTTCTTTTTAATTTAGGGTTACTACTTAATCACAATTTTTATTTTCATACATAAGATCAAAAGTTTAATCTCACTTTCGAATCCAAAAAGTTATTAATTTTTTTTCAAAAGAAAAAAAAAAAATTATTAAATAATTATCTATAAACATCTGATCCAACATCTATAGTACCTGTTTCCAGCCCAAACTTGCAGGCCCAGTATGGGCCCATTTAACTTGAAAAGCCCCCGCGCACATTAGCGCTTGGCACCATAAACCGCCACTTGTGTTCCCTTCTTCTTCTTCTTCTTCGACCCAAAAAGAAATTTCGTCACACTCCAAATTCGATCACAACCGTCCACGTCACATCATGGACGCACTCTTCGGCACGATCGATGTCCGCGATCTCCTCTCGACGCACGACCTGACGGACCCGACCGCGCCGCTGTCGGCGCCGGATCTCCGCCTCCTGATCTCGCGACTGGAGACTCACTCCCTCCAGATCAAGTCGAAAGTCCAATCCTACCTCGTTTCCCACCACGACGACTTCGCCGCCCTCTTCTCCCTCTGCAACGACGCCGTGTCGAGGACGGACCGGATCTCCGCCGACTTGAGCGACATCCTCCGGCTGGTATCGGTGCGGCCGGTGGAGGCGGAGGTGAGAGAAGTGGTGGAGGAGCTGAGAATGAAGACGAGGGAGGCGAGGGTGAAGAAGGAGGTTCTGGAGATCGTGGAAGTGATTGTGGCGATCGCAGAGAGGTTGAAGGGAGTGAGAGAGGGAGTGAAGAATGGACGGCTGAGATTTGCTGCTGAAGAGGTGCGAGAGTTGAGGAAAGTGTTGAGGATTGGCGATGAGGACGACGGAGAGCCGATTGTTTATGGTTTGTTGAGGAAGGAGTGGCATGATTACTTGGAGGAGGTAATGTGTGTGTGTGTGTGTTTTTTTGTTTTTGTTTTGTTTTGTTTTGATTTTTTTAGTGAAGAGTCTGTTTGGTTGATGAGAAAATTAAAGGAACTGATGGAATTTTTTTTTTTTTTTTTTTTGTATGGAAAATGAATTAAGAATTTGCTTGGTTGATGAGAAAATTAAGGAAAGTGATGGAAATATGAGGGTTTTTTTTTTTTCCTTTAATGTTTTTGATGGTAAACGAAGGAATAATCTGTTTGGTTGATGAGAAAATCAAGAAAAATGATAGAAAGTTGAGTCATTTTTAGTGGTATTGCTGGAAATTTTAGCTTAATTTAATTTATATGGATGCTTTTGTTGGTTGCTGAAAAATTGGAGACAAATGAAAGAAGCTTGAATTTGAAAGCTTATTGTGCTGTGTTGGGTTTTAATAATTGAAATATCTAGGGTAGCTTAGTTCAAGTGCAATAGTTGTTGGTTACACTGATGTATTATATCAGTTGAAAACTGACTTTCTTAAAATTTGAGAATTTATGTTAGTTGATTTTTGAAGTTTGATTTGTTTTCGCAAAATACTTTCATGAGACTTATGGGTTGTGTAATACTTATTTTGGTGAATTTGTGATTTTTTTTTTTTTTTGTGATTTTTATATTGAGTTTGTGATTGGTTTTATAGATGAACTGGATTTGGGTTTGTAGATTCAAGAGTTGCTTGCAAGGTTTATGAAGAATGCGGTGCAGTTTGAGCCGGAATCGAATGGAATTCGGGTGAGGTATCAATTAAGTGCTGATGGAAACAATGGGATTGAGCTTCGTATGGTGTTAGAAGCAATGGAGGTAAATTTGGTACCTTAGGTTCCTTCAACAGCAACTCAGGGCGTATTTGCATCAGTGATATCTTAAAGACTGTACACGTAAAATGCAGCCTGTTCACTTTTCAGAATGGTGTTGTATAAATTAAAAGCATATTGAAAAAAATTATTACTTAATTGTATATTTTGGGTAGATATAGAGTAATTCTTGAATTAGTTTCATGGTCCAAAATGGTACTTTACCGTTGGGAAAGCTCTTCTTTGAAAATTTTTTGTTGAAATTAATGGGTGCATTATCAGTTACCTGTTGAAGCCAAAACTTCTTTTGTTACTGATGTCTTTCTTCATATTAAGTTAATTTATTAATTTTTAATGGGATTATGTAGGTGGTTGGAATTTTAGATTATGGGCTTGCAAAAGTAGCTGATTTGATGATCAAGCATGTCATTACACCTGCTGTAAATTATGGATCACCTATTACATTTGTGGAAGAATTAAATCAAGGCCCAGGAGAAATGACTGATGCTCTATTAAAGTTGGTGCCATCAGTTGATCCTAAGGTAAGTATTGTATGCTATATTGCATCACGTTCAATTCTTCTTTCTCATTTTTTTATTATCATTGACTTGTTGATGGAGTAAATGTGTTTGATAATGAACCCTCTACTGAAGAAGAGGAAATGATTTTGGTCAGCACATTTGCTTGCTTCTGTGGGGTTTGTTAGATGTTGTATTGACATTTCTTCTGTAATTTTCAGACGGAAAATATGGACGGCAAAATTGTCTATACAAGAATTCTTCAAGTTATCAAGTTTGTTTACAGATGCATATGCTTACAAAATGGTTCTTGGGTCCAATGCTTTGGAAAATTGACATGGCCGAGGATATCAGAACTGATTATTTCCAACTTTCTCTCAAAGGTTTGTTTTCTGGTTCTATGTAGCTCTACAATCTTATGACTTTTGTATTCATTTGTCTGAACTTACCATGCAATTTGTGTATTATCTCTCCTATTAGGTTGTACCTGAAGATGCTTCAAAACTTCCCGAATTTCAAAAGATTGTCCAACATACTTCAAAATTTGAAACTGCATTAAAGGAAATAATGTTTATCTCGGCTTCTGATAACAAGGATGATAGATTAAGCAATTTTGCTGAAAATGTCGAGGTGCACTTTGCTTCTAGGAAGAAGATGGAAATCTTGGCGAAGGCTAGAAATTTGCTTCTACAGTCTGACTTTGCCGTTCCTCAAGTGAGGTTTATCATTGAAATGCATGTGTTGCTAGCTGTTGGTTGAATTGCAGTGCACTTGAATAATGGAATTTTTTCTGCAGGAGTACACTAAAGAAGGTCATGTGCTAAAGAATGATGCGCATTCCTCTGAACATGTTGTTGACTTGCTTTTTTTGTCTGAGAGGTGTGTGGTATCTAAAGCAGCTTCTCAACTTATGAAGCTAGTGCATCAGACGCTAAAGGTAATTTAGTTTGAAAATCGTAATTATCTGATTTAATTTATAATATAGTGTACCTTGTATGTGAGTTCTCTTATACTAGTGCCTAACCTGTTATACATAGCTTCCTTCTATTTTTGTGTGTTTTTAGTTGATGCTGTAAGTAATAAACCTTATTTATCCAATCCTGATCTAGCTAGCTCTATTTAGGAGACATCATGGAGTATGCGTCTGTTATCACCTTAGATAGTTGGTGAAGTGTTATGTATATGGTATTCTTTTGTCAACATCCAGCTATCAAATTTTAACCCATGAAAGAAAAAAACAACGTAATAAAATGGCTAAGAAATGAAGCCCGACATTCATATAGACTTCTATTAAGAGAGCATCGATCCATTTCATGTTGGACCAAACATTATTTGTCTATTTTTGGTAATTGTTTTTTTGAAAATATGATCATGATCATGTGTTATGCAATTCCATGCAGGATGTTTGCTTGTCATCCACCAGAGTTGCTTTGGAATTCTATCGTGCTGCCAGGGATGTTATACTGCTTTATGAGGCTGTCATTCCTGTCAAGGTTAGTTTGTGGAAGGCAGTTGACAAAATGAATCTGTGCCTGATAAGCTTTCTTATGCAATTATTGTTAGGGACAGACTGCCCAAAGAACTTATTTTGCAGTGCTCTAGATTTATCTTAAGTTTACTCTCATAGCCTCTTTCTATGAATCTTGATTACGTTGGTAACATTCAGTTTTACTTGTGAAGCTAGAAAGGCAACTTGATGGCATCAACCAGGTTGCTGCTCTAATGCACAATGATTGCCTTTATTTATCTCAGGAAATACTTGGGCTTGCTTTTGAGGTATGCCCTAACATTGATCCATTATAATGTAAACTTCTTTCTCACTCTCTCTGTCTGCCACTTAACTACTTGTGGATAGATGGCAAATTCTAGGATGTAATGAATGCATGCAACTTGCTCCATTTACTTGGTGCTGTTTACTATTGTTTTAATTATTGGATTCATTTATTTAACTGTTTTGACCAACAGCGTTGTTACAGGTAAAATTTTGAAAGTCTAATAGATAACTAATATAATTGAATCCCATATGCAGTATCACTCAGACTTTTCAAGTGCCAGTAAAAGAGCAAGCTGTGTTTGTTGATATGGCTCCGAGATTTCACCTAATGGCAGAAGAAATATTGCAGAGACAAATTCAACTTGTTATTTTTAATTTGAGAGAAGTAGAGTTGCCTACATTCAATCTTCTTATTTGACTTTGGCCACAGCATTTTCGAAGTCATCTGACTTTGCTGTCTGACTTTTTGTTGTTTTGCATGTCTCATTATGGTTAGGCTATAGATGGCGCTGATGGATTTCAGAATACTCATCAATTGCAACAATTTGAATCTGCAAAATTTAGCATAGATCAGGTAGCTTTGCTGTATATTTTATGATCATGCTTTTTTTTACCTTTTTTTTTTTTTGGGTTTTGACTTCTCTTTCGTGTGAGGCAGCTAATTATTTATTGGTCAGGTTGTTTTCATACTTGAGAAAGTACATATAATATGGGAGCCACTCTTGCTGCCTTCAACTTATAAGAGAAGCATGTGTATGGTTCTGGATTCGGTCTTTTCTAGAATCACAAAAGATATACTCCTCCTAGATGATATGGCAGCAGAAGAAACATTACAGGTATGTTTTCCAGTCTTCATTAGAGCTTTTGAAATTTTGAATGCTCAAGTTTCAGAATACAACTGATCTATTAACACGTTTGCAGCTTCAAAGACTGATACATTTGATGCTTGAAAACATGTCATCTCTGTTGGAGTCCCTCAGTTCTGTCAACCTAAAGGGAAAGACAGAAAAGCACCATGCACGCCCTATTGAGGATCTCATACCTTCTTTACTTAAAATCCGTAAACTTGCAGGCATGTTGTCTCTCTGTGGGTTTAATTTTTCTTGAATCTGGTAGATGGCTGACTACTCAAGCTTAATTTTTCCCTTTCCATTTCTCAAAATTTTCCAGAATTGTTAGACATGCCTTTAAAATCCATAACAGCAGCATGGGAAACTGGAGAACTGGTTAGTTGCGGTTTTACATTATCAGAGGTACAACCAAACATATCTTCACATTTTTTTTTAAGTGAATCTTTTTTTTCCCCTTATTAATTTATGTACGATTCAGTTCACGATGACATATAACAAGTTTCCGTTTTGTCTTTCATGTTGTCATATATAAAGTCATCCCTAATTAGTCAGCTGGATCTCTCTGTAGTTCTGATAAACTTCCATGTATATGCACTTTTAGATCTATGTTGGCACATCAGTTAAGAATTATGCCACCTTTTTGACAAATTATCTTTTTATTGACATCTTATGGTTTGTATTAAGTCTACTTGTTTCAGTTGTTCACAATCTCTCTACTTTGGCAGGTAGAAGATTTTATCAAAGCTATATTCACAGATTCACCTTTGAGAAAAGATTGCTTGTGGAGGATAGAAAACGTCAGCTTGTAAAAGTTGGCAGTTTTACGGAAAGTTTTTATAGCCCAGAAAGGAAGAGAAGCTTGAAGACTAGGATGTTGCAGCATTGTAGAGACATCAATACGGCTAGCATGGACAATTCTTCTGACCAACACCGTCTTGCGAAAGAGGCTGTTTTTTGGGTAGAACCTTCTGGTAAATTTCATCTTCTTTATAAAGAGGTTACCTTGAAATGAAGATGTGTTTTCTGTACTTGTACATTTTTCCTTGTTGGGAAGATGGAAAGAAATTTTTTAATTTTATTCTTTTGTAAGAAAAAGAATTCTTTTATACATGCTAATGATTATCGAGTTGTAATTTATGGAGTGAATTGGACAAATAGAAGAATGTTAAAATGCTTCTGTTCAATCTTGATTAGTGTTGTACAAATTTTCATTTTCTGTTCTGCAAGAGAAGAAAATTCTCATGCGCATAATGAAATTCAAACCCCATCATCAAGAATGCGCACTACTACAAGTCTACAACCACTGGAGTTGGGGGTAAAAGAAGTGTTTGGTTCAAGTTCTGCATTTGGTTTGCCCATTAATATTTTAATTAGGAAATGTTCTGTTTTAAATATTAATCTTTTTAATATTTAAACATAACAAAATAGATAGTTAAAACATGTTATGTTCAATATTATAAGTATGTTTTGTATTAATTTATTTTAAAAAATCAAAGGTATCACCTTGGTATATGCCACTGCTTCCAAAGTCATCAATCGCCAAAATACCTAACAACGGCTCGATGGGTCTCTTAGGAGCAAATGGGAGAGATTATAATTCTACTACACTACTTGACGGGTGTGTTCGGTAATAAAAAAAGGTGGTGGAAAAAGTTTTAGTTCTTGGTTAGTAAAAACAGTTGTACATAAAATCATATGCACTCTATACACAAATTATTTATCAAGTTGCGAATGAATAAGAACTTCATTCCTTCCTGCCATCGAAATAATTAAGTTTTGTTTCCTCTTTAGGAGTTTTTATTAATAAACAAATTGAAAATAGTCTAGTGAAAGTGAAATGATTAATAACTTATAATATTTTCAATTTACAACGGACGACGAGCTAATAGGACGTAACAAAGGCAAAATTTCTAGAGTTAAATCGTTTCATAAGTTCAAAATCGATATAAATACTCCACTCTATAGGACAAAATTCTAAATGGATTCTCAACCCCGGATGTATCCTATAATTAATATTTACTTACGATCATAAATAAACAATAAGATTACGAAGTAACTAAGCTAATCAGAGGCAGAACTTCTCGTTTCAATTACTTATAATATGTGAAAGAAAAAGATTTTTTTCGGCCTTAACAATAGTTATGTACAGCATTTATTCCCATGCAAAGAAAGACATAGAAGCTAATATGGCCCTAAGGTTACGTTTGGTATGCGAGATTGAAATGAAATAGAATGGATTGGATTGGATTAAAAATTACTGTACCATGTTTGGTAAAACTTGAGATTGGATTAAAATTATGTTATATTATGTTTAGTATAAGTTGTGATTGGATTGAAATAAAATTAATTTAAATATTTTATAATATATTTAAAATTAATTTTAAAAATCAACACAACATCAGTCCTTCCACCAAATCGACCATGTTCAACATCATAAAAAACATCCAAATCAACACCCAAAACAACAAAATCCATATCATCTTCCACCAGCATCATCCTTTCACCAAATCAACACAAAAACACAAAATCAACACCATCTATTCTCTGATTCATCACTAAAAAGAGAAATATATATATATATATATATATATATACACAGACACTATCTCTGGTTCTGGATCTGATCAAACCAAGAACCAAGTGGGTTCGATGGGTTTGCTCGAACCTAGAATTAGCTAGGTTTTGGGTTCAGAACCCAAAATAAACTCTTAAAAAAAATGAAGATTGAGGGGTGGGGATGGAGGTGAAGAGGACGGCAACGGGAGAAAGAGTGGGAGAAAGGGAGAGAGAAAGACGAAGGAGAGAGGGTAGAAAGAAAGACAATTGCTGTTGTTGGTTCGTGCCCGGAGATGAGAGATAGATGAAGTGGAGAGAGAGATTGGTTGGTGGGTGAGTTAATGAGAGGATGAATTAAAAAGAAAAAAGAGGGATTCCTAATCAATGTGGGAAATGGGAAACCCATAATTGAGGTTGGGTTTTCATTTTACATGTTGATAGGGAACGGATGTGGGCTCGAGAATGAAAAAATTCTTTCCATTCCTTGCTACAAACTGCTCCAAATGTGGCATATGGTAGGATGAGAAAAATTAAATCCCAATCCCACCTCATTTTCCATGTACCAAACATAACCCAAAGAGCACAACCATGGGACCATTTGAAGAAATTGACACGCTCAATTGAATAAAAAACTAGGAGAGATACTTGTTTGTTTCTAATACTAAGAATTGAATAATGCAGTTTTACATTTCACTTCTCTCTCTCTCTCTATATATATATATGCATAGTCTACAATACATCAAGATATTGATATACTTGACAAAAAAAAAAAAAAAAAGAGTGATTGCATAGTAAAATTATTGATGATAATTTATTATATCTTTATTATATCTTATTACAACTAAACATGTCTGATTACAATCAATAAATGTAATTCTACCTGTCAATTATTATAAATATGATCTGACTCATTTAGTTATAATCAAATATAATAATTTACAAGTATGCATGTGTGTGTTTGTGTGCATGTGTGTGTTTGTGTGCATGTGTGTGTGTGTATATATAATATATATATGACACATTTTAGCATGCACTTAGGTATGCATATACTTGACCACCGAAAAAAAAAAACACATGATTGTATTATAAATATGTTATTGTAATTTATTATATGTGATTATAACTAAACATGTATGATTACAATAAATAAATGTGATCACATTTACTGATTTATTGATTGTGATCATATTTACTAATTGTAATCAAATATGTTTAGTTGTAATATATATAAAAAGTTACACTTATACATTTTAAAATGCAATCTCATATTTTTTTTGTCAAGTATATACTATACTCAAGTGTATCTAAGGGAACCCCTATATATATATATATATGTATATGGATCCCCTTGAATATGTTTGGGTATAGATACACTTAATAAAAAAAATGAATAATTATATTTTAAATTTTAATAAATTATAATAAGCAATTTTAGAATATAAGCACTCTTTTTTTTTTGGTTAAGAATATTGATACTCAGGTATATTATAAAATGTGCTATATACATATACATATGTATATATGTATAGGTATTTTGAAACTAAATTTTAGAGCGTAATCACTTTTTATTTTTTATTTTTATCAAGTATATGGATATCTAGATATATTGTAGAATATGCTTTATAGAGGACTTTTATAATCAGGACATCCTAACTTTAAAAAATCAAGACCAATCAATCAAATTAACCCATTCTATGTGAATAAAATAGGAAAAAAATTTGTTTTAAGAGAGAGAATACAATAGATGAATTTGATTGATTGGTCCTTACTTTTTAAAGTTAGGACATTCTCATTATAGAACACTAATGTTTTGTATTTATGTATAGATATATATGTCTCTATGTGTGTGTGCGCACACGTGCATGTGTGTAAGTGTTTTGAAATTGAATTCTAACCAATCAATTGTTGTATTCAAAGAAGGACAAGAAGTCGAAGATTCAATATCACCCTTACAAATTTAACTTTCAATTTGAAAGACGATTTTATATGTAAGCCTGCAACAATTTAATACCAAAATAATGTTTTACTTCCCCATATAAATTTTTCGTTGTGAATTAATCTATATATAATCAGTACATTGTGTACATAAAATTATCAGCCTTAAACAAAATTAAAAATATGTTAAAGAAGATGATTGTTTGCGGTCTCTACACGCTTGTAGCATGCTCCATGCAAGCTCTTTCTAAAAGAAGTTTGAGCGTAAATCTATCAAGCGATGGAGCCATATAACAGGGTATTAATCATGGAGTGGCCCAACAGATCTTGCACCTAAGGACCACCCATCAATCATTACAACAGAGGATGCAGCACCATGAATCGTTGCCGTGATGGGAACAAAAAGGAAGACAAGGACAGTGAACCACCCATTTCCGATATGGCGACAGCATGAAGAATGATCAAAACAATGAATATGTTTAGATCAAGAATTTATTTCAAGGCAACAACATTTACGTAACTATGATTACTTTTTTTTTTTTTTAATGACTGTAATAACTGATTCCTTACAAATAAAACCAATATTGATCTCTAATTATGTTTGAGTGTCAGATATCCATCATATTATATGTAAGCCCATTAATAAGAATTGAAGGTAAAATTTCATGATACGATAACATGTATCAATGTACAATTTGCAAATAAAGACTACGACATTTTATTATTCGTTTACTTGGAAGTTATCTTGTTAATTAGTAAATCCATCTATAATTAATTTGCTTTGACACGTTTATGTCGAAAGTAAACCGAGAAAAAAAGATAAAATGAAATATAAATTATATAATGAAGCAACTAGTTTTGTAATTAACTGCATTGTTCAATGTTAATACATCGAAAGACGATGATTGCTTTTGCCTTATCGATGTCAACATGCTTGTATATGTAGCCTTTACACCCTCAATTGAATAAAAAATTAGGAGAGACTACTTGTTAGTTTTTAATACTAAGAATTAATTAATGTGGCTTTATTTTTCACTTTACAATGTTCATGTTATTTTTCTAGAAATTAGAGTCTAATTAACCAATTAGCATCGGTATTCTAGGAAGGAAGAACTCAGACTTAATATCGTCCCTACCAATTTAACTTTTTAACTTACAAAGCCAACTTATGTGCTTTTAACTGTATAACAATATAAGTACTATGATAAGACTTCTCTATATAAATCTCCCATAATGAAATAATTCATATAAATAAATCAGTATATCGTATATATCAAATCAACAATTTTTAAGTTAATCAATTCAACAAAGTTATAGATATGTCATTGTTTTCCACCTTTGCATGCTTTTGCTATGCACGCCCTTTTTAAAAGCAGCTGAGGGTAGATATATCAGTTATGGAGGCATGCAACACGATACTAATCCAGGATGTGGCCCAAAACATCCTGAACTTTGCACCGAAGGACCACCTGTTAATAGTCACGACAGAGGATGAGAATCATTGCTGTCAGGGGGAGCGGAAAGTAAGTTGAGGACAGTGAACCGCTCATTTCGGATATGGGACAGCATGAAGAATGATCAATACATGAATATGCCTGAATCAAGAACTCATTAATTTCAATGGCCATATTTTATCACTAGCTACCTATGTAACTGTAATAACCAATCTCTAATTATTTTCCAAAACTTGATTTGTTATCAGATTTCTCTCTTTCAGGTTTCTATTATGTCATACATAAGCCTATTAATTAGAAAAGGTCAAATTCATGATCAATCCAAAGGAGAATATAACATATATCAATTTGTGCATAGTTTGGAAATGAAAGGCTACATCTCATGATTTGTTAACTTGATATCCTCTCATTAAATTAGTCAACCCATCTCTAATTATTTATCTTTGGTACATTTGTACACAAAGTTTACCGAGAAAAAGAAAATCTAATAAACCAGAATGAAACTTCTTATTATCAAATGCATTATTAATATACCCCAAAACTTAAGTTTATAGGTAAAAGTCCAACAATAGTATAAATTTAAGACATAGGTTGATGAGATTAATAATACATTAACACATACCCGCATCAATAGAGTTAAGGATTTGAATCATGTCATGTTCTTCCAATTCTCACATTTGTAACAACTTGAAGAAAAAAGAAAGAATGATTTAGGAGAGATATACTTTTTCGTATCGAAAACCAAGTATTAATTAATGTAATTTTAATTGTTACACCGTCACTTTACCATATCAATTTTGATAAATTGAAATCTAATGAATTAATCCTAGTGATCAAATTAGAAGAAGTTGTGAACCGAAAGAAGCAATACCGTCCCTACAAATTTATCTTTCAAGTTCAATGACCAGTTTATAGATATAGCTGGATAACAATATAAATGCCATAAATAGGAATCACTTCTATAAATTTTCACATCAAGAAATAACCTACATATATAACTATAAAGAATTTTATAAAATTACCAGTCCTGAAATTTATTAACACACTGAAATTGGAGATGATGAAGATAATGATTGTTTTCGGCCTTTGCATTATTTGACTTATGTGTAGAAGATCAAAGAAAAGGATGAGAAGTTTAGAGAACCAGCCGTTGTCTCATAAGTATATTCAACTTTTATTAACAATCCTATAAAAAATCCATAAAAATTTATGAGATTTAAAAAAACAAAAATGATTTGAACATAACAACCAATCATATTGAAGGATTTGCATATAAAAAATCTTTTATATAAGACCACATAAATACAATTCCCAACCCCAAAATCTAAAGTAGTCAATCAAAAGATGCAATAAATAAATATATATATATATATAATCATTACATTTTAATTTTTAAATTGTTAAAACCACTAATCTCAATCATATATTAAATCTAAATTAAAAGGAGAAAAATATCTTTAAGATAGATAATATAATGAATCATTAAAATTAATAATCCTAACAATTTAAAAATTAGAACGTATTAACTATAAAAGCCATATATATTCCCATCAATTACCACTATTAATTGGGTATCCCGCACCTAATGATACATGATATTATTCCATATGGTTACATACAAAACAAAAAGAAAAAAAAAAAAAAAAAAAAGCCCGAAATATATGATTTCTACTCAGATATTTAGACATTGTGTAAGAATGGACTTGAGAACAAGCCTCACAAGAAATCCATTTTAACCATAACAAAAGATTCATTTTTAAGTACACTCACATTAGCAAGATTCATGACACAATGCAATGACAATGATCGTAATATCATAACATCAAATCGATTTCGGCCTAGATTTTCATTAGTGATCAAACTTGTTCTCTTTACTGCTTCGGTTGGATCACAACTCATCCTTGCTTGCTGTCTCTTCGCCCATGAGTTCTTCAAGGGAGAATTCATCCTCTTCAATTATCTGTCCATCCTTACCATCCCACGGTTCTGTTTTTACTATTGATGGGGTGCCATCTAGAGGCAAGTTGCCCTTTCCTCCACGACCTGCTTCCTTGACGAACTCTCTGAAAGATCAAATTAAATGTATTTGTGATTTTGTTCACTAAAAGCTACAAAGATGGCTTTCAATGCGAAGAATTATAAGACTTACACAATGTGGTCAAGCTCAAAGGCACTTTTTAGTGGGGCATATACCGCTTTCTTCACATTCAAGGCTACTAGAGCAGGATAGCCATAGCCACCAACGCCCACACGCTTCTCAAGATCTGGCTGCTTACCAGCAGATGTCCAGACATAGCTGTAGAAAGACATTTGAAGTCATAATCAAAAGACTTTCATCCCATTCAGGCCAAAAGAGCTGTGTTCAACTGAAGATGATAGTTTGCAAACCTATGATTCATGAACATTCAATGATATGCAATATTATGTTGTTCTACTTGCCTGTAAGGACTCCTCTTGAACTTCTCTGCAACTGATAACATCATCTCAAGGTATTTGTTCCTCCCTTCGGCCTTGGAGTCCAAAATGTCAGGAAGAAATGAAACGAAACAAATGGCTGCTGAGCCACATTTCTCTTCCATGACATCCTATAGAACAAAATGGAATTTTCATAAATCATCACAAAGCTTTCACACAAAAATGAATTATCGACAGCAACAAATGACCTACCGGACCACTAAGCTCAGACACTTCAGGCGGTGCAACATTCGTTTCCAGCTGCTCCAGAGCAAATGATTCAATAGCTGAGGCAGTTCTAGCACCCTCGTATGGAGTTGGGCTATCTTTGTCAGCACCGAATACCAAGATGGTGGGAAATCCTTGGACGTTGAATCTGCTCATCAAAGACTGGTCACCGCACTCCATTAGAACCATTGAGTTTGATACTATGGGTGAGGTGTTAAGTAAAGAGAACACAGAAATTTGCCTAATCTCATCACTAGAGCTTTCAAGGGATCCAATGTCTCATGAGAACTGACTTGAGAAATGTAATAAACAATGAAACCAAAAGCCATAGCATTCATGTATAATAAAGAATGAAAACCAAAAAGTGTGAAATTTGAAGATCTTACTATTAAACATAGCATCCACAGCTTCAAATAAAAGGATTACTATCCAGCAGGAAATATCCTAAAGATTTTAACAGTCATAACATTTTGATTTAAAGCTAAAACATGGAGACAAAAACAGTATATATCCCTATACTCTGGCATCAGTTAATATATAAAGATATCAAGGAAATAAAAACAAAACAGGTAAACAAGATGATTACATCCAAAGTGTATAGCAAATATTTGACATTACCTTCTCAGAGTCACAATCAACATGACCCAGTTTCACTTTGCCCTTCAAGTTATTAGCAGCCCGCTTCCACTCAGGAGCCAGCTTTTTACAGTGTCCACACCTTGAGAAAACAAAAGTTATCGAGAGTCATTTAAACAGAATTTTATGTATGTAGAACTTGCATGGCTTCATAAGGATCTGAAAGAATATATACGCCAACCTAAGATCAGAGCTACTAATAATATATTTACAGAAACCGAAAATGCAGTGACTTTTTCATGCAAAAGTGACAATGAATTTAAGCATTTACTGCTTTGCCTCTCAAAAGAAAAGCTTTCAATATTATGTAACTTGCAGATATATATATTTCCATGCAAGCAAAAATGTACATGTACGCATACAGCCAAAGAGATTAACCAATTAAGAAAAATTACCAAGGAGCAAAAAACTCCACAATCCAAAATTCCTTGCTTTTGATCACCAACTCATCAAAATTGCGGGAATTCAATTCTATAGACGCGTTAGAATCAGATTTTTCACTTGATCCCCCAGATGCTTTCCCGTTTAGACGTTCCTTCAAAAGTGCTTTTATCTGCAAAAAGGGTTTAATCATAACATACAGGGGTTATCCCATGCTATCTTTAAAATTTTTTACCAAAATGCAATCTTTCAAGTCAAAGCTGGAAGACTATTATGGAAAATTCCAATCAACGAACCTGTTGGAGAGCAAATTCTGCAATCGGTTTGACATCTCTAGCTCCTTGGTAATCTACTGGAGGCTTCCCTGGTGCAAACACCTTTATGGTTGGAAATCCTCTAATCCCATATTCCTACAGAACAGTCCAAACATAACAAGCCATCATGACATAGACCAACCATTACAAAGTACACAAAAGTTAGAAAAAGGAAACCTGCCCTTCAGGAGACAAAAATCATGTTCTAACTTCTTACATATTCTGTTAACCCTAACTAGTGGATTAATACCCTGAAGCATTTTCTAGTAGGTTCGTATGCAAATCGTGTTTGGCAATAGCTGAAATAGAATGCAAATTTATCAATCACAATGAAATTTTCAAAATAGAAAGAAACCTGAGCAAGAGACTGGTGTGCATCGGCATCAAGAGCTGCCACAGTAGCGACTCCCTTCAAGACACTAGCTGCTTTCTCCCATGTGGGTGTCAGAGCTTTACAATGACCACACCACGGTGCAAAGAACTCAACTAGAACAACTCCATTCGAATTCAAAACCTGCCACCATTTCAAAAGTCCCAATCCATAAAAGATCATTTCTACAAAATCCAACAAACTTCTCAAAAATCAAAACTATCACACGACACTATGCTTGCTCCTTTTTCCTATTCTCACATGAACAATCACATTCACGATATCAATGCAAAAAGTATATATCCAGCACAATTCAAAGACAACAAAAAGAACAACTTTTCAACTCCTAAACTCCCAAAAACCTATTCAAGAATGATGCTTGTCTCTTTCTTCTTCTTTTTTGGACTAGAAAATCCAAAACTAGCTTGAAGAAAACACGCTATCTGAGCTCACAAGTTATAGTACAAATTCACTTAAATTCAAACACCAACTATAAGAAGATAAATTTCCAATCTTGGAACAAAACCACAAAACCAAAAATAACATAAAACAATCCACTAACACAAACTCTTTTAACAGTTCCAATCAGATCCAAAGAACATCAACTAAACCCCAGAAGAAAACAACAACAAAAACATGAAAAGCTTGTAACTTTGCAATCAATTTCAAATCTTTTTAATTTCCCACGAATTTCTCGGCAAACAACATAGAAAACGAAGAAACAAAGAGAAAATACGATTGCAATTTTTTAAAAAAATGGAAAAATCAGACCTTGGACTTGAAGTTGTTGGGAGTGAGCTGGACTACTGGGGAAGAGGGTCCGTAGAGTGCATCACTGTGATTGAAGAATGCTAAGAGGAAGAGGAAAAAGAAGAATGTGAATCGTGATCCGTACATTTGCGATCACTTTCTCGGGAAAATTTTTGTTTTCGCAGAAACCTCTGGAGCGCAGATCACTGCAGAGAAGAAAAACCCCTCCTCCTTCGATCGCTACGTGTGCTAGCCAATCGTTGCGTTACACGTCAGCTGCCATGAATTTTCTTTCGAGTGCTGCTGCTTCTATCAGTCTATGAGAAATTAAAAATGATTTTGGGTTTATTTAAAAATAATAATAATAATAATAAGTTAAAATAATAATAATAATAATAACTGGTTTATATTTGACTTAAAAAATTTGAAATATATATCTCCATTTATATTTTATACATAATTAGAGATGTAATCGTAAAATCTTCTAACACAACGGTCATGATTGTGTTATGATGTGACCAAAAACTCTAACTTAATAATATTAGAAGAAATCTACTTAAAAAAAATTATTTGAAGTCCAATTTTATCATTAATACGAAGATAAATATATTAATCATTTAAACTATATGTTAAAAACAAATAATATAAACTATGTAAGAAAAATTATTTGTATAGAGATTTATTATTATCTACTAACTTTTGTTTTTAAAAATACATGGAATTTGAAGAATAGGAGACAATAAATTTCACGACTTCAATGATATAAATGTAAAAGTTTTCCTTCAAATTGTAAATTTTACCTAATAAAATTTACACTTTTCAAGCACTCTAATTATTGACTAAGTTTTAAAAAGCTGATTACACATTTAGTATTTTTAAGTAGTATTTTTTTCTTTTTCTTATGAAACCATAATCATGAACATTACAATGCTTAGATAGCATATCATTGATAACCAAAGCTAGCAAAACTTTGGTATTTTTATTTCTATTGGTTGTATGATCAGTGTTCTATATATGTTTATGTCATTTTCATCATAGTTTTTTTATTATTTTTATTGGTATCTAATTCAAAAAACAATCAGAACTGATGAAGATATAATTATGAGGTTTGGTCTGAAAATCAACTCTCAAGACTTACAACTCACGGTGCATGAGGGAGAGAAACCCATGTATTAGTGGGAAACGTGCGTTTGAACCCATGATTTTGGTGTCAAAGCATGGGTGGGGATGGCATTTTACTACTGTGCCATGCCATCCTTGCTTTGCGCCATTGTCACCAGAGTTTGGAGCTTCTAGTCTTTCTCTTCTTAAAACACGAAATGTAGTGTTATCGGCATTGAAGCATGTTCAACCTACCAATAGTCTTGCAGCCCATAAACATATTATAGTTGCTGCTTGTGTTTGATTCATAACATTTGTGTCTGATTAATGCCATTTATGTCTGATTATAACCTTTTTAAGTAAGAGATTATAAATCGAAGTTTGAAGATTAGAATGTACTTTATTCAGTGTGGCATCTGAGCTATTTATCATCATGGGCAGTGAAAAATTGACTTGTAGAACATTATACAGGTACTAGAAGAACGTTGTACTCAGTTGATGACCAATTACTAATGATTTCATAGGTCAAAAATAGAGTTGAAGCTCATCAATTAAGCTTGAAAAAGGCCATCATAGGATCATAGACAACTTTATTGGCATTCACTCCAAAAACAAAATCTGCATGAGCATAGTCCTCTCTGTATTGCACCACCAGCTTGTTGTGATCTTTGAGGTTGTCTAGCAAAATCTTCACATCATTGACGTCCGAAAGATAGTCCTTGCCTCCATAGCTCAGCAAAAGAGGAAAATCATTTGGAATGCTGGTCATGTTGTACACTGGTGGAGTAGGCTGTCCATAGTGATTCATGTTCTCGTTTTCGCTACCATAATCATACATCGCTATGGTCCCCTTTCTAATCACTGCCCAAATAATCGTAATACATTAAAAAAAAAAAAATTGTCTTGATTAAAGTTTCATAAAATTTATCAAAAACCATCTACATAATTGGTTTGGAAATTACAGAGACTTACTTTGAGCAAGGTGGATCATGTTCTTTGTTGCGGTTGACTGAGGTTCATGTTCAAGAAAAACATTTGTCCTGGAGGAATTCAGGCAGCAATTTGGGCCTGTGAATAGAGAAAAACACATGTCAATCGATTATACAGAATATAGAAGTTATCTAGTCAAGGTTCTAAGGGGCAAGCTTGAGAGTACCTGTGAAAGAATTCATCAAGTTAGAGCAATTGTTTCCAGGCTTTTGGCAGATATCTTCTAAAAGTTTGGCTACAGCCTCCCTGTTTACTTAGAAAAGAAACTATTATTGGTTTTTAATTCTTCATAGTGTGAGGTTAGTCACTTTACAAGAAACTCTTCATTGTTTTTTTTGAAAATTTTATAATTCGTATATTGTATAATTTGAGGCTTCCGAAGAAATGATTTCAGTTATCTCTTTCAAGACTCGACTAAGATACAGACAGATTTTATTGATTCTGAAATTTAAAAGAATTAAAATTTTCATAAAATTTATAGAGGCCATGAGTTTAAGAAGGAATTAATGCTTATTTTTTCAAATTTGGAGTTCTTAGAGGGAGTGAATGAAATTTACAAAAAATTCAAACCAAATCAACACTAGCTGGATTTCTCAAGATGGTTGCTCACCCTCTTGGAGCAAATTCATGGAGACCTAGCCAGTACAAGTCCTGTTAAACAAAAGAAGACAAAAAAATGTAGAATGTGACTGTAATGAAATGTAGAATTCACACATGAATGGTAGAGTATCATTTGTGGTCATACTTCAGCTAAAAACGCATCAGCAGCACTTTTTGCAAGAGGTGATGACATCTGACCCAGGTGAGCAATTGGACTAAGCAAAGCAGCTGATCTTATCATGTTCACTAGCTTCTTTTGCGAAAAGGCAGCAAAAGCAATCAAAGTTCCCTACAGATTCATGGTTTTTCTCTTAGTATTCCTTAACATATGCCCATCTAAGAAATGCAAGGAAAAAAAAAAGAAAGTGAAGATATTCACCAGGGAATGTCCAACATAATGAAGTTTCTGGCCTGTCTGATCATACACATAATGCACACAAGCAGGAAGATCATAAGCAACCAATTCATCCCATGACCATTCCCAATAAGCCTGAAAACACATGAAAAAAAGGCAAAATGTCCACTTAAAAAAAAAAAGTGCTTCAAGTCAGATAAATGTAGGCCAGTTAACATGTATAAATTCGAAGAGAACCGGATCATTGGGAGTAAGTGATGTGTGTCCTCGGCTGAAATTAGTCCCACGAGTATTCGCAATCCACACATCATAGCCATTATCTGCCAAGATGAATGCCAAGGATTCATCCGGAGCATTTAACAGCCATGTTATAGAATCCTGCAGCCACCAGAATATATGGAGGTTTCCTCACTAACTGTTCACATATTACTATATATGATCAACCAAGTATATATATGTAATCATATATAACTTTGTAAAAGGAACTAACCATCATGAGCCCATGCTGCAGAAAAACTGGTGGCTTGTCTGCTGGCTTACCAGACTGAGCCTTTGGTATCCTCTGTAAGCTAAGAATGTACCCATCTTTCGTCGGTACCTGAAAGAAGTCAAATTAACTTTGGAGAATTCGTACAACTTTCTCCTAAAATTAGCTTTCAACACCTATCATGACGATCCAAAAACGTAACATTTCAAATAATTATTGCAACAATAATGTCAAGCTCTAACATTATCTAAACAAAATGGACTTATTAAATGGAACATTATAGAAGTCAGAGTAGGTTAATTACTGTGTGTTCCTGGCAGATGTAGCCTTGTGGCTCCACCATTGATTTGCATATTCCATCAACAGAAACCAGCATGCGGTCTTCTCCACCATTATTAGAATATAGCTTTGTTCTTGCTGCTACACAAGCTGCCAACACATATAATTGAATGACTAGAATCAATGTAATCAAAGTGTTAGCCATTTTAAGTGACTGCAACAACTTCATATCTTCCTGCATTTTTATAGTGCACGAATTCCATATACAAACAAAAGATCAGAGACGAATATTATATAATGAATAACATACTGTATTCAAATCAATACCATTAAATTCGAGTAATCTATTAATATCGATAAATGATCCTAATGTGTGTCCATTCCTTTAAATATTATTCTATTACTATGGTATCACATCACTAGAATAAGCTGCACTTTTCGTTGCCACCACGGTTTATTCTTCCAGAGAGAAAATTGCTTCCAGGGCAGGTAATAATGCTTTATGGACAAAATTCTATATGGACAAACATAAGATAAGATAACAAATTATATACATAGATATGGGAAAGGAATATATTTAAAGCAGAAAAATATATTAAAATGTAAGATGTATGTTAGACAAATTATGAGTAAATTCAATTGCTGATAATTGGTCAAACAAGGCCATTCTGATAGAAATGTTTGATCATCATCAACAGATAAGGCCATTGCTGGCATTGGTGTGTAGATATGTGAGGTAATACCATATTTATTACTACGACGATCAAAATTTAATCATGTACATGAGTTTGTGAATATGGTTGTAATTCTTGTGAACATTTAAGGGAATGAATTGTTCAAACTTTCATGGTTCTTATATTAAAAATAATAATTTAATAAAATAATGCTATACAATTTTTTAAAAATTTTATTTAATTTTTTTTAAATGATACGATAGATAATTTAATATTATCGTTTATTTACAATATCATTTAAAAACAAATATTATATATGTTGTTGGATTACACTTTGAATAGAGCTTCTGGACACTTAGCATAGTTATTTTAATGTACTAGAAGAACAAAATTCAAAGTAATCTTAAAACATTATATTAATTTCATTATGCCATTTTGAATACAAAAGTTCATTCAACTTTTTAAAATAACTTAATGACGTTAAAATATTTTTAAAAATTATAAACCTATATATCTTTTTTTTTTTGAAATATATATATATCTATTAATTTAAATGAGTCTTTTATGATTGATAATAAAAATAAAAAATAAAAAAATCAACATTTTCCCATCATAAGTTCTATCTATGAAAGCTCTACCTAGAGAAAGTATGGGTTCAAATTCACATGTATAATGATTAAATTCCTAAATTTTTAAACAAGATAAAAATTATCTCCGTAATATTTCTGATTTAACTGTAATGGTTATAAAAAAGCAAAAAAGTCTAAATCTGAAAAAATAATTCTGCTAAAAAAATATGTGAAAAAGAAATTAGGATGAGGCCTGGGCCAGTCTACAAACTGGGCCTAAGCCAGACTGTCCAAGTCGCAACCCCACCTTTAGCTTCATTAAAGCCCACCTAGTCATTAAACTGGGTCTTAATAGAAAATAAGGGTATGTAGCCATTCAATCATATTAGTAATAATTAATCTCTATGACTTCTTGATTTGATCCTGGTATTAGTCTTTTTTTAGAGGGTTTAAAGTTCACATGAAAAACAAATAAAGCTAGAAACTAGATGGTACCATATTGAAATCAACTGGGTTGGTTTTATCTCTTTATCATAATTATGCAAGGTTATGCATAGGGCACCCTAGTTCCATTATAGACCAAACATCCTAATTCCATCATTTTGGTCTTTACATTATTAAAAGAAATAGAGGCAGCATAGCAGAGAACTGTTATCGCAACATGTGATATGACAATTTCATTCGGCTAATACATGACAAGTGAAATAATATGCATCTACATATTTAACAAGATGAAACAATTTTGATATAAAAGTAATTTGATAATTAAAACACAGACTTGGATTATTATTGTAAACTAACATAACAGTATTTGAAAATAATATTACGTACAAACAATGAATTTGAGTCTCATTGTACATTTATAAATTATAAATTAATTTGATAATCAGGATAAACTGCTTTCATTATGGGAAGAAAATTCGGATAATGATTTTCACAAACATTTCCTTTGTTTTCATTTTTTTTTCCATTAAAACTTTCATTGTAGCTTAAAGAAAGTCATAAGAGGATCATATACAACTTGCTTAGCATTTTCAGCCATGACATAGTCAGCATGAGCATAATCATCTCTATATAGAGTCACCAGTTTATCTCTGTGACGATCTTTCAGATTATTAATCAAGATTTTCACATCATTAACATCAGAAAGAGCATCCGCTCCTCCGTACCCTAAGAATAGAGGAAAATCATTTGGAATGTTTGTCATGTTGTACCCTGGTGGCTTGGCCTGACCGTAGTGCTTCATGTTCTCTTCCTCATCATCGTAATCGTACATTGTTATAATTCCTCTCCTGACCACTGACCATTGCCTAGTTTGGTAAATATTTATTCAAATATGTATGAAACTAAGATGTTTATGAATTAGAAGGTGCAAGAAATATACTCTGAGCTATATGGATCATGTTCTTTGTTGCTGTCGCCTGAGGCTCATAATCAAGAAATACATCAACTATGGAAGAGTTTAGGCAGCAGTTTTGGCCTATAAATAGTTGAAAATACATTCCAAGTCAGTAGTTGAAAATTAACTCCGTTAAAAATTAAGTTGAATAACCTATACTATACCTGTAAAAGATGTCAACAAGTTGGTGCAATCAACACCTGGTTTATTACAGATACTCTTGAGAAGTTTAATTACAGCCTCCCTGATAAAGAAGAGGATATTAATTTTTAGCTTGGTCACTAAAGTGTAAATGCAACATTAAGGAGAAGTTATTTGTACCCTTTTGGATCGAATTCATCAAGACCTAACCAATATAATCCCTGTTATATGATCGAAGATACATAATTATCAGAAAGTGTAATATTCTTTTGAATCAAAAAGGAATAAGAAATTAGTACTCACCTCAGCAAGAAAATCTTCAGCAGCATTTCTGGCAAGTGGAGAGGTCATTTGACCAAGATAGGCAATTGGGCTGAGCAAGGCAGCTGATCTCAACTTGTTCACTAGTTGATCCTTAGACAAAGAAGCCAGAGCAATCAATGTTCCCTACAAAACCAATGTTCAGGTTATTCCCATTTTTTTTTGGAAACATAAATTTGAGAAATGGTGGAGGAAATGAATATCCGAAAAAATCACCAGGGAATGCCCAACATAGTGTAGTTTCTGTTCTGTTTGATCATGCACATATTGGACTGTAGCAGGAAGATCATATGCTGCCAATTCATCCCATGACCACATCCAGTAATCCTATAATACATCAAAGTTGTAGACAGAAAAACATAAAATGGTGAAAGCAAAAGCAAAATATCAGAATAGTAAACATACCGAGTCATCAGGACTGAGTGATACGTGCCCACGACTATACTTTGTTCCTCGAGTGTTGGCAAGCCACACGTCATATCCATTATCTGCCAAGAGGAATGCCAAAGATTGTTCTGGAGGTAATAGTAGCCATGTAATTGCATCCTGCCACCACACCATCGCTTGTTATGCAAATGCAAAATATATTAACATTGGTGAGTGGTGACCAATCCCACGACCTGTATGGAATAACTGACTCTGACACCATATTAAATAACCAGCAATATTATGAACTTAAGCTCACAAGCAATATCTGAACTAATAATAATAAATTTTAGCATATACCAATATGGAATAAACTTACTAACCATCAAGAGCCCGTGCTGTAACAGAACCGGTGGCCTGTTTCCAGACGTCTCACCAGACCGCCCGTATGGAATTCTCTGCATGCTGAGAATATAACCATCTTGTGTAGTTACCTGAAACCATCAAAATCCAATTGACACACCAAAGAATCAGTACTTACCATGGACTTCAAAATCTCAAAAACCAAACTCATGATGAAAACTTTGCATGCTACCATATGTTCTTCACAAGCATAGCTTTGTGTCTTCACCATTGCACCACAAATGCCATCACTGCCTGCTGGTGCTGGGGCCAATGCAGCCTCCTTGGCATCCTCACCTGCAGAAAACAACTTTGTTCTGGTTCCAACCGCTGACCCACAGAAAAGAAAAGCCAATACAATCATAGACGCTAAACTGTTGGCCATCTTAATAATAATAATATTGTTTTTTGTTTACTGTCCTAACTCCCCTCCAATGATTTATTCATTTTTATAGTACAAAAACACCCACATAAAAACAGAACCAAGTATTCACATTAGAAAACGTTCTTGAACTTCCTTTGTCAGACAGATTGTCTCAACTCTCAAGGATTTAAATAAAGAATCAAGTAGGGCGCTTCCTATGATTAAAATGAATCAAATTTTAGATTATACCAAGAAATTCCTAGGTTGTTTTTTTTTTGTTCCTTCATTGTAGAGCTGACCAGGCCAATGTGTCAATGTCAGATATGTGAAGCCAAAACGTGGGCCCCTATAATATTATGCCATTCTATAACAGTTATATTTGTCCTATTAGAAATATGAGAAGCCAAAACTGCATATATAGCACCGTGAAAAAAAAAAAAAAAAACCTGCATATATAGCTCCAAAAGAAACGCATAAAACTAAGAGCCATCCATCACCTACTCAGGAAATGGACAAATTTTATTGCAATAGTGGACTTCCATGTCTACTTTATAAAACAAATTAAAACAAATTATAGAATTAGAAGAATACTCCTTTGTTTCTTTATGACTTGGATGTTCCTTAATCTCCCTTTTTTTTATCCCACTTTGTTATTATAAAAGTAAAATTTCTTTCAAGTTCCCTATAATGTGAGTTTTAAATATAAAATAATTTATCATCATTTCAGAATTCATCAAAACTATTACTTAAAACTATTGAAATTCATTATAAAGTTCCTTGAAAATTGCTACGAAATCGAACATCCCTCTAGCAAGGAACAAACTGACAAATTTCCAAATTATACTAGTTCCTTTGTATGTAACTCATACGAAATAGAAATTAGACAAATTTTATCTCATTATAATTAAAATATATCGATATCATATGAGTATCCAAGGGATAGGTTGGCAAGAACCAATATCTTAGCTAACTTTTCCTCATCCTAAATTAGTATCATAATTTTATTATTTTTTTTCTTTTTCTCATCATGTATGTTAATATACCCATCTTGAGCATACTAATTGCTTTTGTATCTTTTTAAATGTTAGAGTTTGGTGACCCGAATTATGTTTGATCTGGTCCGAATGGTTCGCAGTGCGACAATTGTGATAAAACGATAAATATAGAATTTTTGAAATCTGTGGTGGTAGCAAAGGGATCAGACTGATAGGCCCAAGACCGTAGTCTATAAGGACCTATTCTGTTTTGGCCTATTTACTTATTATCTTGGGCCTGGGATTTTTGTGCTCGCATATAGATATATATATATAATGTATTTATGTTAGGGCAAGCCGTAATGCTTTGTAGTTGTCTTAACTTCCCTCTTTGTTCTCATCTTCAATGTAGCGAATTTCTCCTCCTCTGCCCGTGGTTTTTTCCCCAATTTGGGGTTTTTCCATGTAGATTCTGTATGTTATTGTGTTGCTTTCTGTTGCCTATTGCATTGGTTTCTATTTCATTAAATTGATTGAGATATATATATATATATATATATTAAAGAATGATGTATTTTGGTCTTTTTATTAACTGAGACATTTCAGGAGCAAAGTTCCGGAGCTTTCAGTTTATTAATAATAGGAAGCACAGGCAGTATCAGTACAGAAGAAACATAAACAAAATGAAGCAGTGAGCAAAAGTACATTATTTTTTGAAGTACATCTTCAATTAAGTTTTAAGAAATCCAAGAGAGGATCATATACTACTTGCTTGCTATTGTAACCAAGGATGAAATCTAAATGAGCGTATTCAGGGATGAACTTGACCAAAAGCTTGTTTCGATTCTGATATTTTAGGCCATTGAGTAGCAGCTGCACATCGTTAACATCGCAAACTGTATCAGCTCCTCCATGGAATATAGAGAGAGGAAAGTCATTGGGAATGTTTTCCAAAATGTATGCAGGAGGAGTTGGCTGCCCGTAGTGTTTTCTATTATTAATCTCATCGTTGTAATCATACATCATGAATGTGCCTCTTGTGACCACTGAACAAACAAAACCATGGAACCTAATTACCAAACCACATCAAACTGACATAATGAAAGCAGTGAAATTTATCCTGAAGCGACCAAAACTCTCAGGTTCAATTGTACTTGAGTAATAAAACAGGCTTTGTAACCACAGGAATTTCAGGAATTCTTACTTTGTGATAAATGGATAATGTTCTTGGTCGATGTTGGCTCCCCATGGCCTAGCATAGCAGCATATGAGGAAGCATTCAAGCAGCAGTGATGGCCTGCAAGTAAAATTTCTAAGATCAGCAATGGCAGACAGAAATTTCCAAGTCTTGGTTCTAATAGCCTCATCAGGAAATATCATGTATGCCACCTGCTAAAGCAGATTGCAAATCACTGCAACCAACTTTCTTGCAGGCATTGACAATAAGTTGTAAAGCTGCAGCCCTGCCAGATTTGAGTAGCAAAAGTGAAAATTCTTGGGTGTCTAATTTATCAAAACTGAGTGGCGGTACTACAAATTCAGTGATGGCAAGGAAGGAAGAATTGAAATTTACCCAAATGGATTAAATTCTTGAATGTCCAACCAATATGGCACCTGTCAAAGGCCAATACATAGATTATTTGAGAGTTCCATCCTACCGAAAAATCAATGTATATAGAGGGCAGTATTATTTACATTGGCAACAACGATCTCAGCTGCAGCTCTTGTGACCTGGGAGGTCATTTTACCTGCATAGGCCAACGGGGCAAGCAAGGAAGCTGATCTCCACATATTTAGAAGTGATTTATCTTTGGATAAAGCAGCCAGAGCCATCAAAGTTCCCTGTGAAAGAAGGTTTTAACTTTACTATAGTTTCATTGTAAGCAAAAAGAATCTTTGACAAGTATTAGAATTTGTGTCAAACTCACCTGTGAATGTCCAATATAATGGAGTTTCTGTCCTGTCTTCTTGTACACATATGGGAACATGGCAGGAAGCTCATAAGTTACCAATTCATCCCATGACCAAACCCAATAACCCTGCAAATCAAATCGAGATGTTTACTACAATAAGGATAATGATCAACTAAGAGGAAAAAAAAATTCTAGTAGTCTAGAAGATAGGAAATAACTGAGTCATCAGCATTTAGAGATGTATGTCCATGGCTATATTTAGTTCCTCGTGTGTTGGCCACCCATACATCGAAGCCATTATCTGCCAATACAAATGCCAAAGCCTGGTCTCGAGGTAATAGCAGCCACGCTGCTCCATCCTGGCACCCGACCGTCACAGGTTATCAAGTTGATTTGCCACAAACCAAAAATTCATGTCAAAGTTACTAACCGATAGTAAACCATGCTGTAACAAAACCGGAGGCCTTTTTCCTGGCGCCCCACCTGACTGCCACACTGTAATTCTCTGCATGCTGAGAATATAACCATCTTGTGTAGTTACCTAAAACAGATCAAAATTCCATCATATTAAAGTGATCAGTACTCATTAACCTCAAAACTTGCATTGCAAGAAACGATCAATAATGGATTTAGACATATTACTATATGCTCTTCACAAGCATAGCCTTGTGTCTTAACCAATGTCTCGCAGATGCCATCAGCAGCTGCTTCAGACAAAGCAGCAATACCGCCCTGACCCTCGTCTGGAAACAACTGGTTGCTAGCTACAGCTGAACCAGAAAAGAGAATCACTAGAAATATGAATGTCAACATAACTGCCATCTTTCCATGTTATGTTAAAATCCTGCTCGGTCCAACAACCCTCAAAAGTTACGGGAGATTTATAGTTGTAGAAAGCTGATATAAAAATACGATTTAGTGTATGCATAGGAGCATTGAGCATCCCTGTCAACAAATTGTAACTAGTGGTTTAAACAAGGCTTCTGGTGGGGTCTCATATCGACCTGTTTATGATTTAAGTAAACAATCAGGATGGTGAATTTTTAGATTTCATCAATGTCATGATTCCGTATTAGAACAAGAAATTCTATGCAACCTTGCATCAAAGTCGGCTAGAAGGCCAAGCTGACAAATATGAAAACAAAAGTACATATTTATATTTATTAACTAACCCAAATGTAGTTCAAGCTGCTGGAGATGTGTGAATTTTAATTGCTTGCTGTCTTCAAACTTTGGGCCTAGCATTAAATGTTGGACCTAGAATTGGAAGCAGCCCAAAAAGCTCATAGGCCTGTTTAAAAATGGTTGAAATTCGAATCTAGAATGAGTAGTAAGGTTATGTTTGGAACATGAGATTCGAGGTGGCTTCGGGATTTAAAATATTTCAAACTCTCCAATCCCATATTTGAAGAGATCAACTTGAAAATGAGAACTTTATCTCATTTTCATTTCAATCTAATTGTCATAGGAATGCTCATTCCCAAGCTCCACCATAGGATTCTATGGGATGAGATTCAACCTTATTAATTATTTCTCTTTCTTCTCATTAATTGTAATGCACTTTTCTTTCTCTTTCTTCTACTAACCCCATTAATTTACTTCTCATATACTTTGTGAAATTAATTTTATTATATGCAAACAAAAATTTAGAAATAATGTTATTATGTAAATAAATTTCAAAATTAATCTTTATTTACTTATACTTTAAAATAATATAATTTTAAAAAAATCAATATAATATTTTAGAAAAATGATTTATAGGATTTATTTTATTTAAAACATTATTAACTTTATGTATAATATAAGTTAGGTTATATGATAAAATATTTAGTTTAATTTTTTTCCAACTCAATCCCAACCTATATTTTAGTATTTAAAATTAATCTCTGTATTTAAATTAATGAAATATATTTTTCTCTTTTTTTTTTTCAAATTTTTTATAAAATTAAATTTCAAACTAATTTTACGTATATAATAAAGTATTTACATTAATTTTATTATAATTCAATCACAATCTACACCAAACACAATATGAGATATTTTTAATCCAATCTCAAGTTCTACCAAACATGAGACAATAATTTTTCATTCCAATTCAATCTAATACAATCCATTCCAATCTATTTCATTCTAATCCAATTCATTCAATTCCATTACATTCCATCAGAATCTACGTTTGGCACACGTGATTGGAATAGAATAGAATGGATCGAATTAGATTGAAATGAAATTGATTAGATTGGATTGAAAAATTATTATCTCATATTTGATAGAACTTGGGATTGAATTAAAATTATGTCATATTATATTTGGTATAGTTTAGAATTGAATTTGAATAAAATTAATTTAAATATTTTATAATATACTTAAAATTATTTTTTTTAAAAATCTATAATTAAAAAAAAAAAAAAAGTGGTGATGGAATGCTCATTCCCAAACCCATCGAATCCCACCATTTTGGTTGGGAATGAGCATTCCCATGAGAGGAGAATTTGAGAGAGTTTGGAATTGAGTTTGGAATCCCACCCATTGCTCTAAAAACATAGGATTTGAGAGTTTGAGATATTTTGAATTCCAAACCTACCTCAAATCCTATATTTCCAACATAGTTAAAAATATTTCCAATGAAATTTATTTAAAAATATATAATATATTAAAATTAAAGAAACAATACATTTCATATTGAGTTCTAACCCATCAAATCCTATCATTTTGGTTAGGAATGAGCATTCACATGAGAGGAGAATTTGAGGGAGTTTGGGATTGAGTTTGAAATCTCACTTATTGCTCTCAAAACATGGGATTTGAGAGTTTGAGATATTAATCTCAAACCCACCTCAAATCCTATGGTCCAAACACTTTTAATTTATTTAAAAATATTTCCAATGAAATTTATTTAAAAATATATAATATATTAAAATTAAAGAAACAATACATTTCATATTGAGTTCTAAATATTTATTATAATTTTTTAAAATAATAATTAACGGAGTTTATTTTCAATGTGTGTGTTTAGTACACTCATGACTCATCCAGAATAAATCAAATTCTACATAAACAGGTTACAGCTTACAAAGTACTATTAAAATCATAAGCCATTGCTTTATAAAACACTTTTAATGTTATTAATATCGTGATTGGGTTATATTTATTGTTTTTTTAAATATATACATATATTTTTTTGCCAAGAGCTTTCCCCGTCCGAGACACATTGAGATTTGATGGTGGATATCATGAAGGAGAGAGCACGAAGAAGGCAGCAACTAAGTGCACTGGCCGAATAAGAATTCATTTTGCTTAATTTTGAAATTGATCAATATACATTTTATAGTCTCTGTGACACTGCTGAAGAAATAGGAATTTGACAAATAAATTTCTCAGATTTCATTTTTATTAATTACTGATAGGAATGACATTCATTCTCAGTACAGAAGAAAGCATAAACAAATTGAAGCAGCAAACTCAATCACAGTATTTTCAAAACAACGAAGTTTTTCACTAGAACATCTTCAATGAGGTTTTAAAAAATCCATGAGTGGATCATATAGTAATTCCTTACTATTGTAAGCAAGCATAAAATCAAGGTGAGCATATTGATCAATGTACTTCACGGAAAGCTCACTTCGATTATGATTGTTTAGGCCATCGAGCAAGAGCAGTACGTCTTTAACATCACAAAGAGTATCTGCTCCTCCATGGAATAGGTAGAGAGGAAAGTCATTTGGAATATTTTCCAAGTTGTATTCAGGAGGAGTCGGTTGCCTGTAGTATTTTTTATTTTCATTCTTGTCGTTATAATCATACATCATGAACGTGCCTTTTGTGATCACTGTCCAAACAAAATTAGAGAATCAAATTAACAAACCACATTATCCTGGAGAGACCAAAATTGTCAGGTTCCATTGTGTTTTAATAAAACAGGTTTTGTACAACAGGAATTTTAGGAATTTTTACTTTGAGATAAATGGATCATGTTCTTTGTCGATGTTGGCTCCATATAAAGTAACATAGCAACAAGTGAGGAAGGGTTTAGGCAGCAATTATGGCCTGCAAGTAAAATTTCCAAAATCAGTAATGGAAGATGGAAATTTGCCAAGTCTTGGTTCTAATTGCTTCGTCAGATATATATATAGAGTGTGTGTGTGTGCGCCACCTGTTATAGTAGATACCAAAGCAATGCAGTGCACAATTTCAGTTGAAGTGCAGGCTTCTACAAAACCTTTAATTACAGCCGGCCTGCCAGTTTTGAGTAGCAAAAATGAAAATTTGTCCTCGTCTAATTCATCAAAACTGAGTGGCAATACAACAAAATCAGTGGTGGCAAGGAAGATGAGTTGAAATTTACCCAAGTATATTAAATTTTTGAACTCCTAACCAGTATGGTACCTGTCAAACGCCAATACATAGATTATTTGAGAGTTTTATCCTACTGCAAAGTCAACGTAGATAGAGGCCAGTAGTATTTACTTTGGCGATAATGCTCTCAGCGAGAGCTCTTACGGTGTCGGCGGTCGTTTTACCCAAATAGGCGAACGGGGCAAGCAAGGAAGCTGATCTCCACATACTTAGAAGTGATTTGTCTTTGGATAAAGCAGCCAGAGCAATCAAAGTTCCCTGCGAGACAAGTTTGTTAACTTCAGTATATTTTCATTGTATGCAAAGAGAATCCATGAACAAGCAGTAGAATGTATGTCAAACTCACCTGCGAGTGTCCAACATAATGCAGTTTCTGTCCTGTCTCATTGTACACATAGTGGAACATGGCAGGAAGGTCATAAGTTACCAATTCATCCCATGACCAATTCCAATAACCCTGGAAACCAAATCGAAATGTTTAGTTCAGCAAGGACAATCATCAACTAGAAAGGAAAACAAATTTTAGCAATCTAGAAGACAAGAAATTACCGAGTCATCGGCACTTAAAGATGTATGTCCACGGCTATATTTAGTTCCTCGTGTGTTGGCCACCCATACATCGAAGCCATTATCCGCCAGGACAAATGCCAAAGCCTGATGTGTAGGTAAAATGAGCCAATTTGCTCCATCCTGGAACCGGACACTAGCAGGTTGTCAAGCTGATGTGGCAAAAACTAAAATTTGTGTCAAAGTTACTAACCGCAAATAAGCCATGCTGTAACAGAACTGGAGGCCTTTTTCCTGGCACCCCACCTGACCGCCCCACTGGAATTCTCTGCAAGCTGAGAATATAACCATCTTGTGTAGTTACCTAAAACCAATCAAAATTCCATCACGTTATAGTAATCAGTTTCATAAACCTCAAAACTTCCGTAAAAAAGAACAATCATCAGTAACCGATTTAGGCATATTACTGTATGTTCTTCACAGGCATAGCCTCGTATTTTCACCAATGTCATGCAGATGCTAGCTATGACTGCTTCAGGCAATGCAGCAGTACCATCCTGACCCTTGTGTGGAAACGACTGGTTGCTAGCTACAGCAGAACCAGAAAAGAGAATCACTAGAAATACGGATGTTAAAGTAAGTGCCATCTTTGCAGTTTGCATGTTATGTTAATATTCGGCTTTGTCCAACAACCCTCAAGTGATGTACAGCAATCCAATCCATTTTATTGTTGTATCTTGGAATGGGTTGGATTGGAGTGAAATTGAATAGAATAGATTGGATTGGACTGGAATAGAATAGATTTGATTGGATTGGATTGGATTGGAAAATTTCAGTCTCATGTTTTGTAGAACTTGGGATCGGATGAATTGGATTTGATTGGAAACTTATTGTCTTATATTTTGTAAAACTTGGGGTTGGATGGACTAGATTGGATTGGATTTGAAACTAACTGACTTATATTTGGTAGAACTTGAGATTGGATTAAAATTATACCATATTATATTTGATATAAGTTGAGATTGGGTTAGAATAAAATTAATTTAAACATTTGATAATATACTTAAAATTAATTAAAAGATATTTAAAAAAAAAAAATAGAAAGGTCGATATGGATTGCTTATTCTTGAACCCATTAAATCTCACCATTTTGGTTAGGAATGAGCATTCCCATGAGATTAAGATTTGAGGGAGTTTGTGATTGAGTTTGGAACCTTATCTATTGCTCTCCGAATATGAGATTTGAGAGTTTGAGGTATTTTAAATTTCAAATTCACCTCAAATCTCATGTTGCAAACATAGCCTTATTTTATACTTTTATTATTGCAAATTCATTCTAATCTAAAGAGTCTCCAAAATTTTTATTTTTGTATTATTACCTGTTCATGTTATTATTATATTACTAAGTGATGCATAGGAGCATTGAGCATCTCTGTCAACAAATTGAACCAGCTTTTAGTGAGGTCTTACATCTCTTTTTTTTTTTTTTTTTTTTTTTTTTTTTTAAGAAAGGGTCTTATATCTTCATGTCATGAATTAACTAATAAAAAGGGATGAGGAACGGCAGGTTGCCTAAGAGTCAGAATTCCACATAAGAACAATAACTTGTAACTTTATGTGTAAGAGCCAAAACAAATGCATTTAGTTAAAACGAAAGATCATTTTCTGTCAAAGGTTTCTTCGTCCCCATCTAATTATAACCAGAGAAGTACCTCTCCAAGGGCTACGGTGGTGGGTGAACTAGCCAGTCTTGAAAAATTTTAATAACTTCGAAATTATTCATATGCATGTAGTGAATTTATTAATATACCCTTTGTATTTACAATATTTTTTCAAAACCGAATGAAATTTGTAATAGACTTGTTCGATTAACCTAACATTAATGGCCTCAATTTTGAAATGAACATTAAGGAGATACACATCTTTTATTTTCACCAGGAAGAAAAAAAAACAAAAATAAATCATGTAGGAGGACTAGTTGATTAAACTTTCTATAAATTTAGTTATAACAGAAATTATAGCCTTACAAGAAATCGTCCAAACAATAATAACACGGACTGACTTAATGAAATAATATAGAAGCAAGAATAATGTTCCTGCATGTTTATGGCTAATGTAGCCTTGTGTCTGCACTTTAGATATGCAAACACCATCAAGGGAAAACCGGGGAAGAAACAATAGCATGTCCGTCTTCCCCACCACCATTGATAGGATATAACTTTTGTCTTGTTGCTACACAAGCTGCCAACATACAGAATTAAACCAGATTCCATATTGTAATCTAACTGTTACCCACTTTTAAGTGACTGCAACAACTTTGAATCTTCCTGCAATTACGCACAAGCATAAGATAAAGAGACTGATATTCTATTATTTTACTAGAAGTGAAAAATACAAAAAATACCAATACAAGAATGTCAAAATTCGTTTTTAGCCATATTTTTAAAAATATTCGTTTTCAGCCCCTCAAACAAATTAAATGTACCATATATCCACTTTACCCAAATTGTCTCTATCTACCTTGTTCTCCTCCTTCATTTCTCATGATATGAGTTCTTTGGCTTCCTTTGTTGATTGCTTGAGTTTTATTGGAATTTTTTGAGTTTTGTTATGATTGTTCGAGTTTTATTGTGTTTTAGATGTTGGGTATTAATGTTTAGGGTTAAATTTAGTTAGATTTCGTTGGATTTGGCTTAAAAATGGAGCTTTCCAGTGAGATGCAGCGTCAAAGACGACAACCAAATTTTAATGGGCAACAAATATGGTAAATCCGGTTGGATTTTATGGTCCCACAAAATCTGATTGGATTTTAATGGGCAATTCCGTGTTTTTTAAATTTTGACTTAAAAGTAGTTTGATAAATTTGAATATAAAATGAAAATAATTCGTTTAAGGAGTTAAAAATAAATTTTCATAAAAATTGGGTAAAAACCAATTTTTTCTCTTGTTTTTGAATAAACCTTAAAGTCGTATTAATTAGATATAAACAAAATGATCCGGTAAGGAACTATATTAGAGTCTTATCTAACATGTGCAGTATACGTATATATTTAAGTTATTTATTAGTACCGATAATCTATGTATATAATACACAGTTTGCACAAGTTTAATTAATACTCTCCTGTTCATATTTAATTGCTGCATGATTATTCTTCGAGAGAGCTAGGAAAATATTTTCCACGGAACATAAGATAACAAATTATATAATCAATGCAGAAAAAATTAACAAGTACTCAAGTTTAACAAGTAAAACAGATAAATAAACTACCACTTCTAAAGTTATTTGATTTAAGGAAACATACACATTAACAAATAAATCAGATAAATAAACTATCACTTCTAAAGTTGATTGCTTAGATTGAGAAGAGCCATGAACATGTAAAACGATTCTCATTCTCGATCTTGGCAAGCTCCTAGCATCATGCACGCTCTTTGCAAGAGAAGCAGAGGCATCACTGATCAGCTATGGACTTATTGAAGCACGAGACTTGGATAATCTAGAATGTAACCATAATTAGGAGCTAGCTTTGTGATGAAGGAGCACCAGCGAAAAATTAGAATAGAGGATGCAATCCGGGAGATCATTGTCGTGAGTGGTGGATAAACGATGTTCAATGAGTTCAATTTCGGAAAGCATACACTCCTGAAGACATTTATGTTGTAGACTTAGTTTACCTAAGTCTTTTTAATTAGTTTTTTTTTTTTTTTTTGAAATCAAAGTCTCTTTAATTAGTTATGCTATGCTTTTTCTTGCTAATTAAATAACTGAAATAATCTTTTATTGTGTTTAATTTTGTACATTTTATTATCTTCTTTTGAGATACTGCTTATAATGAGGACAACTTGAACTTAGGGACTGTTTTTTATTCTCCCATTAAGACTTATTTGAGAAAATATCTAAAATTAAGATATATATATATATATATATTCAAAAATTCTGACTTTTTCTTAAATAAAAAGTTATGGTTACACTATTACTAAAACATCTCTAACCCAAAAAATCCCCAATTTTACCCAAACTCAAACCCTAACTTAACCCTAACCCTAACCCTAAAAATTTAAACTTTCTTTGATTGAGGGTCGCCGCCATCGGTCACTAACTAATCATCAAAGGCCAACTGACGAGGTTGTCAGCCTCCGGCATAAAGGCCGACAACCTCAATCATCTTCCAAGAGAAGGCAACAACCTCCTCTTGCATCGTGATAGAAAAGCCCCTCCTCCTTCATCATGCTCCTTTGTCATGATGCAAATGGAGGTTGTTAGTTAAGATATCATACTTCTCACATGATTTTAATTAACACCGATTAGCTTAAGTTTGCTTTTTTTTTTTTTTTTGTTAGCTAAGATATCAAATGAAGTTTTTAACACTTAAGAATTCCATGAATATTGGGGCTTTATGTTGGGAAAGAGGAAGATTGATTAAAAACAATAATAATAATAATAGTATTAATGAAGCATAAAATTTTAAAAATCACATTGCTTATTTGGCTTCAATTAATGTTGGTTAGCATAAGTTAATATCTTTTAGAGTTGGTTGAAAGATTAAATGAAGTTTTTGACGCTCAAAATTTACGTGAGTATTAAGCTTTATCTAAAAATAGAGTATCTTAATTGCATTTAAAAACAAACAACACAACAATATAAACCCTAAAAAACCTAAATCTCACATGGTTTCGGTAGGAATGTAAAATGCAAATCCACCTTGACCTACCTTGTTCTGGCCCAAATGGGATGGGGATAATAGTAAAATCAATGGATGTGGGATGGTTTGGGGTCAACTTTTCAAAAAAGGTGGTTCTAACCTTACCAAAGGAATAAGAATTCTTTTTGCTTAATTTCGAAATTGATCGATACAAATTATAGTCTATGACACTGCTGAAGAAATAAGAACTTAAGAACTTAGTTTTAGAGATTTCATTTTTATTAATGATAGGAATGATAGGCATTCTCAGTATAGAAGAAAGGAAAAACAAAGTGAAGTGGCATACTCAATGAAATTATTTTCACTAGAACATCATCTTCAATGAAGTTTTTCACTGGAACACCTTCAATGAAGTTTTAAAAAAGTCAAGAGAGGATCATTTTCCTTACTATTGTAAGCAACGATAAAATCAAGTTGAGCATATTAAGCGATGTACTTCACCAAGAAATTGGTTCAATTATGATAGTTTAGATCATCAAGCAAGAGCTATATGTCATTAACATCACAAAGAGCATCTACTCTTCCATGGAATAGGTAGAGGAAAGTCATTTGGAGTATTTTCCAAGTTGCATGTAGGAGGAGTCGGTTGCCCATAGTATTTTCTATTTTCTATTAGTTTAAATGAGTCTTCTATGATTGATAATAAAAAAACAAAAAAAAAATCAAAATTTTCCCATAATAAGTTCTATTTATGAAAGCTCCACCCAGAGAGAGTATAATAAATAAATTGAAATTGTCAAAATTAGGATAGGCTCTAGGCTCAAATTCACATGTATAATGATTACATTCCCAAATTTTTAAACAAGATAAAATTGTCTCCCTAATATTTCTGATTTAACGGTAATAGTTAGGAAAAAGAAAAAAAAAAAGTCTAAATCTGAAAAAATAATTCTGCTAAAAAAAAAAATTATCTGAAAAAGTAATTAGGATCAGGCCTGAGCCAGTCTATAAACTGGGCCTAAGCTAGACCATCCAAGTCGCTACCCTACCTTTAGCTTTATTAAAGCCTAACTAGTCATTAAACTAGATCTTAATAAAAAATAAAGGTACGTAGCTATTCAATCACATTAATAGTAATTAATCTCTATGATTTTTTGATTTTATCCTAGTACAAGTCTTTTTTAAAAGGGTTTAAAGTTCACATGAAAAACAAATAAAGCTAGAAACTGGATGGTACCATATTGAAATCAACAGGGTTAGTTTTATCTCTTTATCATAATTATGCAAGGTTATGCATAGGGCACCCTAATTCCATTGTAGACCAAACATCCTAATCCCATCATTTTGGTCTTTAAATTACTAAAAGAAATAGAGGCAGCATAACATAGGACTGGTATCGCAACTTGTGATTTGACAATTTCATTCGGCTTATGCATGACAAGTGAAATAATATACATCTACATATTTAACTAGACGAAACAATTTTGATATAAAAGTAATTTCATAATTAAAACATAGTCTTGGATTATTATTGTAAACTAACATAACAATATTTGAAAATGATATTACAAACAATGAATTTGAGTCTCATTGTACATTTATAAATTATAAATTAATTTGATAATCAGGTTAAACTACTCTCATTATGGGAAGAAATTTCAGATAATGATTTTCACAAACGTCTTCTTTGTTTTCTTTTATTCTTTTTTTTTTTTCATTAAAACTTTCATTGTAGCTTTAAGAAAGTCATAAGAGGATCATATAAAACTTGCTTAACATTTTCAGCTATGACATAGTCATCATGAGCATAATCATCTCTATGTAAAGTCACGAGCTTATTTCCGTGGTGATCTTTCAGACCATTAATCAAGACCTTCACATCATTGACATAAGAAAGAGCATCTGCTCCTCCGTACCCGAGGAATAGAGGAAAATCATTTGGAATGTTTGTCATGTTGTACCCTGGTGGCTTGGCCTGACCCTATTGCTTCATGTTCTCTTCCTCATCGTCGTAATCATACATTGTTATGGTTCCTCTTCTGATCACGGAACATTGCCTAGTTTGGTAAATATTTATTCAAATATGTATGAAACTAAGATGTTTATGAATTAGAAGGTGCAAGAAATATACTCTGAGCTATATGGATCATGTTCTTTGTTGCTGTTGCCTGAGGCTCATGATCAAGAAATACATCAACCATGGAAGAGTTTAGGCAGCAGTTTTGGCCTATAAATAGATGAAAATACATTCCAAGTCAGCAGTAGAAAATTAACTCCTTTAAAAATTAATTTGAATAACCTATACTATACCTGTAAAAGATTTCAACAAGTTGGTGCAATCAACACCTGGTTTATTACAGATACTCTTGAGAAGTTTCATTACAGCCTCCCTGATAAAGAAGAGAATATAAATTTTTAGATTGGTTACTAAAGTGTATATGCAACATTAAGGAGAAGTTACTTGTACCCATTTGGATCAAATTCGTCAAGACCTAACCAATATAATCCCTCTTATATGATCGAAGACACAAAATTATCTGAACGTGTAATATTCTTTTGAATCAAAATGGGATAAGAAATTAGTACTCACCTCAGCAAGAAAATCTTCAGCAGCATTTCTGGCAAGTGGAGAGGTCATTTGACCAAGATAGGCAATGGGGCTGAGCAAGGCAGCTGATCTCAATTTGTTCACCAGTTGATCTTTGGACAAAGAGGCCAGAGCAATCAATGTTCCCTACAAAACCAATGTTCAGGTTATTCCAATCTTCATGTGAACATAAATTTGAGAAATGGTGGAAGGAAATATTTATCTGAAAAAATCACCAGGAATGCCCAACATAGCGTAGTTTCTGTTCTGTTTGATCATACACATATTGGACTGTAGCAGGAAGATCATATGCTACCAATTCATCCCATGACCACGTCTAGTACTCCTACAACACATCAAAGTTGTAGACAGAAAAACATAAAATGGTGAAAGCAAAAGCAAAATATCAGAACAGTAAACCATACTGAGTCATCAGGACTGAGTGATACGTGCCCACGACTATACTTTGTTCCTCGAGTGTTGGCAAGCCACACGTCATATCCATTATCTGCCAAGAGGAATGCCAAAGATTGTTCTGGAGGTAATAGTAGCCATGTAATTGCATCATGCTACCGCACCATCGCTTGTTATGCAAATGCACAAATATATTAATATTGGTGACCAACCCAGGACCTGTTTAAAATAACTGACCCTGATACCATATCAAATAACCAGCAATATTATAAACTTAAGCTCACAAGTAATATCTGAACCAATAATAATAAATTTTAGCATATACCAACATGTAATAAACTTACTAACCATCTAGAGTCCGTGCTGTAACAAAACTGGTGGCCTGTTTCCAGATGTCTCACCAGACCGCCCGTATGGAATTCTCTGCATGCTAAGAATATAACCATCTTGTGTAGTTACCTGAAACCATCAAAATTCCATTAACACACCAAAGAATCAGTACTTAACATAAACTGCAAAATCTCAAAAAACCAAACTCATGATGAAAACTATGAATGTCACTATATGTTCTTCACAAGCATGGCTTTGTGTCTCCACCATTGCACCACAAATGCCATCACTGCCAGCTGGTGCAGGGACCAATGCAGCCTCCTTGGCATCCTCACCTACAGAAAACAACTTTGTTCTGGTTCCAACCGCTTACCCACAGAAAAGAAAAGCCAATACAATTATAGACGCTAAACTGTTGGCCATCTTAATAATAATAACATTCTTTTTTGTTTCCTGTTCTAACTACCCTCCAATGTTCTATTCATTTTTATAGTACAAAAACACCCACATAAAGACAGAACCAAGTATTCACATGAGAAAATGTTCTTGAACTTCTTTTGTCAGACATATTGTCTTTAAGATTTAAATAAAGAATCAAGTAGGGCGCTTTCTATGGTTAAAATGAATCAAATTTTAGATTATACTAAGAAATTCCTTGGTTGTTTTTGTTTTTTTAGTCCTTCATTGTAGAGGTGACCAGGGCAATCTGTCAATGTCAGATATGTGGAGCCAAAACATGGTTTCCTATACTATGCCATTCTATAACAGTTATATTTGTCCTATTAGAAATATTTGAAGCCAAAACTGCATACATAGCTCCAAAAGAAACGTATAAAACTAAGAACCATCCATCACCTACTAAGGAAATGGACAAATTATATTGCAATAGTGGACTTCCATGTCTACTTTATAAAACAAATTGTAGAATTAGAAGAATAGTCCTTTGTTTCTTCATAACTAGGATGTTCCTTTATCTCCCTTTTTTTCCCCACTTTGTTATTATAAAAGTAAAATTTCTTTCAAGTTCCCTACAATGTGAGTTTTAAATATAAGATAATTTACTATCGTTTCAGAATTTATCAAAACTATTACTTAAACTATTGAAATTCATCATAAAGTTCCCTGAAAATTGCCACGAAATCGAACATCCCTCTAGCAAGGAACAAATTGACAAATTTCCAAATTATGCTAGTTCCTTTGTATGTAATTCATACGAAATAGAAATTGGACAAATTTTATCTCATTATAATTAAAATATATCAAAATCATATGAGTATCCGAGGGACAGGTTGGCAAGAACCATTATCTTAGCTAACTTTTTCTCATCCTACATCAGTATCGTAATTTATTTTTTTCTTTTTCTCATCATGTACGTTAATATACCCATCTTGAGCATACTTGCATGTTTTTAAATGTTAGAATTTGGTGACCCAAATTCTATTTGATCCGGTCCAAATGGCTCACAGTGCAAAATTGTGATGAAACAAATGTGGAATTTTTGGAATTTGCGGTGGTAGCGAAGGGATAAAGTCGATAGGCCCGAGATCATAGCCCATATGGACCTCTTCTGTTTCAGCCCATTTACTGATTATCTTGAGCCTAAGGTTTCTTGTACTCACATATATATATATATAGTGTTTCTATCGTCAGTGCCTCCTAACTTTAAAAAGTTAGGATGAACCAATCAAATTCATCAATTGCATTTTCTCTTCTAAAACAAATTCTCTCTCCTATTTAATTCAAATGTCAATGAATGAATTTGATTGGTTCGTCCTAACTTGAAAAAGTTAAGAGACACTGATGGTAGAATTACTATATATATATATATATATGATGTATTATGTTAGGACATGCGATAATGCTTTGTAGTTGTCCTAAACTCTCCCCTTTGCACTCATCTTCAATCTAGTGAATTTCTCCTTCTCTACTCATGGTTTTTTCCCTAATTTGAGGTTTTGTCAATTAGATTTTGTATGTTATTGTGTTACTTTTTGTTGCCTATTGCATTAGTTTCTATTTCATTAAATTGATTGATATATATATATATATATATATATATATAAAAGAATGATGTATTTTGGTCTTTTTATTAACTAAGACATTTCAGGAGCAAAGTTCCGGAGCTTTCAATTTATTAATGATAGGAATCACAGGCAGTATTAGTACAGAAGAAACATAAACAAAATGAAGCAGTGAACAAAAGTACATTATTTTTTGAAGTACATCTTCAATTAAGTTTTAAGAAATCCAAGAGAGGATCATATACTACTTGCTTGCTATTGTAACCAAGGACGAAATATAAATGAGCGTATTCAGGGATGAACTTGACCAAAAGCTTGTTTCGATGCTGATATTTTGGACCATTGAGCAGCAGCTGCACATCGTTAACATCACAAACTGTATCAGCTCCTCCATGGAATATGGAGAGAGGAAAGTCATTTGGAATGTTTTCCAAAATGCATGCAGGAGGAGTTGGCTGGCCGTAGTGTTTTCTATTTTTACTGTAATCACTGTAATCATACATCGCAAATGTACCTATTGTGACCACTGAACAAACAAAACTATGGAACCTAATTACCAAACCACATCAAACTGACATAATGAAAGCAGTGAAATTTATCCTGAAGAGACCAAAACTCTCAGGTTCAATTGTACTTGAGTAATAAAGCAGGCTTTGTAACCATAGGAATTTCAGGAATTCTTACTCTGTGATAAATGGATAATGTTCTTTGTTGATGTTGGCTCCCCATGGCCTCACATAGCAGCATATGAGGAATCGTTCAAGCAGCAGTCATGGCCTGCAAGTAAAATTTCTAAGATCAGTAATGGAAGACAGAATTTTCCAAGTCTTGGTTCTAATAGCCTCATCAGGAAATATCATGTATGCCACCCGTTAAAGCAGATTGCAGATCACTGTAACCAACTTTCTTGCAGGCATTGACAATAAGTTGTAACGCTGCCGCCCTGCCAGATTTGAGTAGCAAAAGTGAAAATTCTTGGGTGTCTAATTTATCAAACTGAGTGACAGTACCACAAATTCAGTGATGGCAAGGAAGGAAGAATTCAAATTTACCCAACTGGATTAAATTCTTGAATGTCCAACCAATATTGCACCTGTCAAAGGCCAATACATAGATTATTTGAGAGTTCCATCCTGCTGAAAAATCATTGTATATAGAGGGCAGTATTATTTACATTGGCAACAACGATCTCAGCTGCAGCTATTGTGACCTGGGAGGTCATTTTACCTGCACAGGCCAATGGGGCAAGCAAGGAAGCTGATCTCCACATATTTAGAAGTTATTTATCTTTGGATACGGCAGCCAGAGCCATCAAAGTTCCCTGTGAAATAAGGTTTTAACTTTACTGTATTTTTCATTGTAAGCAAAAAGAATCCTTGACAAGTACTAGAATTTGTGTCAAACTCACCTGTGAATGTCCAACATAATGGAGTTTCTGTCCTGTCTTCTTGTCCACATATGGGAACATGGCAGGAAGCTCATAAGTTACCAATTCATCCCATGACCAAACCCAATAACCCTACAAATCAAATCGAGATGTTCACTACAGTAAGGATAATGATCAACCAAGAGGAAAAAAAAAAATCTAGTAGTCTAGAAGATGGAAAATAACTGAGTCATCAGCATTTAGAGATGTATGTCCGTGGCTATATTTAGCTCCTCTTGTGTTGGCCACCCATACATCGAAGCCATTATCTGACAATACAAATGCCAAAGCCTGGTCTCGAGGTAATAGCAGCCACGCTGCTCCATCCTGGCACCTGACAGTCACAGGTTATCAAGTTGATTTGCCACAAACCAAAAATTCATGTCAAAGTTACTAACCGATAGTAAACCATGCTGTAACAAAACCGGAGGCCTTTTTCCTGGCGCCCCACCTGACTGCCCCACTGTAATTCTCTGCATGCTGAGAATATAACCATCTTGTGTAGTTACCTAAAACCGATCAAAATTCCATCATATTAAAGTAATCAGTACTATAAATCTCAAAACTTGCATTACAAGAAGCGATCGATAACGGATTTAGACATATTACTATATGCTCTTCACAAGCATAGCCTTGTGTCTTAACCAATGTCTCGCAGATGCCATCAGCAGCTGCTTCAGACAAAGCAGCAATACCGCCCTGACCCTCGTCTGGAAACAACTGGTTGCTAGCTACAGCTGAACCAGAAAAGAGAATCACTAGAAATATGAATGTCAACATAACTACCATCTTTCCATGTTATGTTAAAATCCTGCTCGGTCCAACAACCCTCAAAAGCTATGGGAGATTTATAGTTGTAGAAAGCTGATATAAAAATACGACTTAGTGTATGCATAGGAGCATTGAGCATCCCTGTCAACAAATTGTAACTAGTGGTTTAAACAAGGCTTCTGGTGGGGTCTCATATCTGCCTGTTTATGATTTAAGTAAACAATCAGGATGGTGAATTTTAGATTTCATCAATGTCATGATTCCATATTAGAACAAGAAACTCTATGCAACCTTTCGTCAAAGTCGGCTAGGAGGCCAAGCTGACAAATATGAAAACCAAAGTACATATTCATATTCATTAATTAACCCAAATGTAGTTCAAGCTGCTGGAGATGTGTGAATTTTAATTGCTTGCTGTCCTCAAACTTTGGGCCTCGCATTAAATGTTGGATCTAGAATTGGAAGCAACCCAATAAGTGTTAGGGTTATGTGCTTTAAAAGCTTGTAATTTATAAATATTTAAATAAATAATAAAAAAATATATGTTTATTTTATTCAAATTTATGTGTATTTGTGAAATGTTTGTTTCATATGAATATCATGTAACATCTGTGATTACTTATATAATCTTAAACTAAGTAAATAAGTCTTATATACAAGAGGATTTAATTTGAGATTAGTAATCTAAATAGTCCGTAAAAGTAAACAAAGCTGGGTACTTTGTTTATGATAAATTTATAGTTGCGGCCCATTTCGTATTTGATGCGATAACCTTATCCAGTATTATTCATGTGGCAACATAAAAATGGAGGTACCTTATATAATAGAGATTATATAGGACTGGACCACGATAAAAATGAATTTCTTATTAATATCCGTTAAATAAAGAAATTTTTATTTATCGACTAGATGATCATATATGGATTGATCTTAATTATGAATGTTTTATGGACTCCTATTTGTTGAGTCATATTTTTTTATTTATATAGGTGAGACTGTTATAGATTTATGGTCAATAAGCTTCGTACTTGGAGATGTGATTTAATAAGTGGCTAGAAGCATTCAACACAATAGTAAAATCCACTTCTTCTCTCGAGAAGTAGACGAGCAGTTTTCTTAAATGTTGATTTGGGTCTTGAATAGTAAGAACACTCGACTTTCTGTTTACAAGTAAACGGAAAGATAAATCCATAAGTTGTTATGAATATATTGTTCATTAGATAATTAATGATACTTAATAGAATAAAATATAATTAGAGAAGTATAACGGACTTTAATGACCTAGCTCTAATTATGAACTACTTATGGAGGATCGAATCAGATGAAATGATTAAATCCATGGATACTGAAAATTCAGATTATGCAAAATATCTACATTTATGAGAGTGCAACCTTAAGTTTTTAGTAGAGTAATTTTAAAGTTAATAATAGTGAATTATTTAATTAAAAAGTTTAATTAATAATTTCAATATTATTAGAGCTCAAATTGTAGGTCCATTTGGTCTCCTTACTAGCTCACAACCACATAAAGAAACAAATTAAAAAATATAATTAGATTGTCCAATTATAAGTGTAAATATTAATTTTATAGACACATTCACAAATTATTTAAATAAATTGATTATTTAAATATATATATATATAATTATTTAATTATTTGTAAAGGTTATGGGTTCAATTTTAAATGATATTATTAAATTATATATAATTGAGAATCATTTAATTTAATGAAAAATCATTTAAATAATTAATGGAAATAATAATTTTAATTTAATTCGAATTAGATTCCATATTAAATTAAATTAAAAGAGTTTTAATTTAATAGCAATTAGATTCCATATTAAATTAAAAGTAAAAAGTTATAACCTAATAAGGAATTTGATTTTATATTGGGTATGAACTAAGTCTTACAATTTAAATGGAAAATTAAATTCCTTATCAAATTGAAAAACTCTAGCTTACTATTAGAAAATGATGTTTTATGTTGGTGACAAGCAAGATAGAGAATTTTGAGGTACTTGAATCAAAAATTTCTATTGATTAAAAAACTCCATATAACCATCTACTTCAATAAAATCTTCAAAAAGATTGTGTTCACATAGTTTCTTTTGTGAAGAGTCATAGCAAGGAAGATCAGATGATGAAAAATTTGCGAATCAAAAGGGATTAATTCAATCTTCATGCAAGGAAAAATTCGATCTTATTAATTTAATTATTGAATTGTTATTACTAGCATCAATTGAGTATGTTTTGTTTGAAAAAATTTTTAAAATTCACATTTTTGCATTCATATTAAAATCAATTTTCCCTTCAATAAGCTCACTGACCTGTTTAAAAATGGTTGAAATCCGAATCTAGAATAAGTAGTAAGACTATGTTTGGAACATGGGATTTAAGATAGGTATGGGATTCAGAATATCTCAAACTCTCAAATTCCATGTTTGGAGAGGTCAACTTAAGAATGAAAACTCAATCTTATCTTCATTTTAATCTCATCGATTAGGCATGTTTTGTTTGGAAAAATTTTTAAAATCCATGTTTCCGCATTCATATTAAAATCAATTTTTCCCTTCAATAAGCTCACAGACTTGTTTAAAAATGGTTGAAATCTAAATCTAGAATGAGCAGTAAGACTATATTTGGAACATGAGATTTGAGATGGGTTTGGAATTCAGAATATCCTAAACTCTCAAATCTCATATTTGGAGAGGCCAACTTGAGCATGAAAATTCAATCTCATCTTCATTTCAATCCTATTGTCAAATGAATGCTCATTCCCAAGCTCCACCATAGGATTCAATAGGATGTGATTCAACCTCATTAATTATTTCTCTTCCTTCTCATTAATTGTAATCCACTTTTCTTTCTCTTTCTTCTACTAACCCCATTAATTTGCTTTTCATGTACTTTGTGAAATTAATTTTATTATATGCAAACAAAAATAAGAGTTATTCCAAAATTAATTTTTATTTACTCATACTTTAAAATGATATAATTCTAATAAGAATCAATATAATTTTTTAGAAAAATGATTTATAGGATTTATTTTATTTAAAACATTATATAAGTTAGGTTGTACAATAAAATATTTTATTTTATTTTATTCCAATTCAATCACAATCTACATTTTAGTATTTAAAATAATATCTGTATTTAAATTAATGAAATATTTTCTCTTTTTTCCAGATTTTTTATAAAATTAATTTTAAGTATATAATAAAATATTTAAATTAATTTTATTCCTAATCCAATCTCAATCTACATTAAATACGATATGAGACATTTTTAATCAAATTTCAAATTCTACCAAATATAGGATGGTAATTTTCTATTCCAATCTAATCTAATTTAATCTATTTCATTTCAATCTAATCCAATCTAATTTAATCTATTTCATTTCAATTTAATTCAATCCATTCCATTCCAATCCAATTTATTTCATTTCATCATAATTTGCGTTTAGCACACGGGATTGGATTGGAATATAATGGATTAGATTAGATTGAAAAATTACCATTTCATATTTGATAAAACGTGATATTGGATTAAAATTATATCATATTATATTTGGTGTGGGTTGGAATTAGATTGGAATAAAATTAATTTAAATATTTTATAATATACTTAAAATTAATTTTTTAAAAATTCTATAAAAATTTTGATAAAAGAAAAAAATAAAAATAAAGATAGAATGTTCATTCTCAAACTCATCAAATCCCACCATTTTGGTTAGGAATGAGCATTCACATGAGAGGAGAATTTGAGGAAGTTTAGGATTGAGTTTGGAATCTCACTTATTGCTCTCAAAATATGGGATTTGAAAGTTTGGGATATTAAGCTCAAACCCACCTCAAATCCTATGGTCCAAACACTTTTAATTTATTTAAAAATATTTCCAATGAAATTTATTTTAAAATATATAATATATTAAAATTAAAGAAACAATACATTTCATATTGAGTTCTAAATATTTATTATAATTTTTTAAAATAATAATTAACGGAGTTTATTTTCAATGTGTGTGTTTAGTACACTCATGACTCATCCAGAATAAATCAAATTCTACATAAACAGGTTACAGCTTACCAAGTACAATTAAAATCATAAGCCAATGCTTTATAAAACACTTTTAATGTTATTAATATCGTGATTGGGTTATATTTATTGTTTTTTTAAATATATACATTTTTTTTTTTTCCAAGAGCTTTCCCCGTCCGAGACACATTTAGATTTGATGGTGGCATGGATATCACGAAGAAGGCAGCAACTAAGTGCATTGGCCGAATAAGAATTCATTTTGCTTAATTTTGAAATTGATCAATATACATTATATAGTCTCTGTGACATTGCTGAAGAAATAGGAATTTGACAAATAAATTTCTCAGATTTCATTTTTATTAATTACTGATAGGAATGACATTCATTCTCAGTACAGAAGAAAGCATAAACAAATTGAAGCAGCAAACTCAATCACAGTATTTTCAAAACAACGAAGTTTTTCACTAGAACATCTTCAATGAAGTTTTAAAAAATCCATGAGCGGATCATATAGTAATTCCTTACTATTGTAAGCAAGCATAAAATCAAGGTGAGCATATTGATCAATGTACTTCACGGAAAGCTCGCTTCGATTATGATTGTTTAGGCCATTGAGCAAGAGCCGTACGTCTTTAACATCACAAAGAGTATCTGCTCCTCCATGGAATAGGTAGAGAGGAAAGTCATTTGGAATATTTTCCAAGTTGTATTCAGGAGGAGTCGGTTGCCTGTAGTATTTTTTATTTTCATTCTTGTCGTTATAATCATACATCATGAACGTGCCATTTGTGATCACTGTCCAAGCAAAATTAGAGAATCAAATTAACAAACCACATTATCCTGGAGAGACCAAAACTCTCAGGTTCCATTGTGTTTTAATAAAACAGGGTTTGTACAACAGGAATTTTAGGAATTTTTACTTTGAGATAAATGGATCATGTTCTTTGTCGATGTTGGCTCCATATAAAGTAACATAGAAACAAGTGAGGAAGGGTTTAGGCAGCAATTATGGCCTGCAAGTAAAATTTCCAAAATCAGTAATGGAAGATGGAAATTTGCCAAGTCTTGGTTCTAATTGCTTCGTCAAAATATATATATATATATAGTGTGTGTGTGTGTGTGCACCACCTGTTATAGCAGATAACAAATCAATGCAGTGCACAATTCCAGTTGAAGTGCAGGCTTCTGCAAAAGCTTTAATTACAGCCGGCCTGCCAGTTTTGAGTAGCAAAAATGAAAATTTGTCCTTGTCTAATTCATCAAAACTGAGTAGCAATACAACAAAATCAGTGGTGGCAAGGATGATGAGTTGAAATTTACCCAAGTATATTAAATTTTTGAACTCCTAACCAGTATGGTACCTGTCAAACGCCAATACATAGATTATTTGAGAGTTTTATCCTACTGCAAAATCAACGTAGATAGAGGCCAGTAGTATTTACTTTGGCCATAATGCCCTCAGCGAGAGCTCTTACGACGTCGGCGGTCGTTTTACCCAAATAGGCGAAGGGGGCAAGCAAGGAAGCTGATCTCCACATACTTAGAAGTGATTTGTCTTTGGATAAAGCAGCCAGAGCAATCAAAGTTCCCTGTGAGACAAGGTTGTTAACTTCAGTATATTTTCATTTTATGCAAAGAGAATCCATGTACAAGCAGTAGAATGTATGTCAAACTCACCTGCGAGTATCCAACATAATGCAGTTTCTGTCCTGTCTCGTTGTACACATAGTGGAACATGGCGGGAAGGTCATAAGTTACCAATTCATCCCATGACCAATTCCAATAACCCTGGAAACCAAATCGAAACGTTTAGTTCAGCAAGGACAATCATCAACTAGAAAGGAAAACAAATTTTAGCAATCTAGAAGACAAGAAATTACCGAGTCATTGGCACTTAAAGATGTATGTCCACGGCTATATGTAGTTCCTCGTGTGTTGGCCACCCACACATCGAAGCCATTATCCGCCAGGACAAATGCCAAAGCCTGGTCTGTAGGTAAAATGAGCCAATTTGCTCCATCCTGGAACCGGACACTAGCAGGTTATCAAGCTGATGTGCCAAAAACTAAAATTTGTGTCGAAGTTACTAACCGCAAATAAGCCATGCTGTAACAGAACTGGAGGCCTTTTTCCTGGCACCCCACCTGACCGCCCCACTGGAATTCTCTGCAAGCTGAGAATATAACCATCTTTTGTAGTTACCTAAAACCAATCAAAATTCCATCACGTTATAGTAATCAGTTTCATAAACCTCAAAACTTCCGTAAAAAAGAACAATCATCAGTAACCGATTTAGGCATATTACTGTATGTTCTTCACAGGCATAGCCTCGTATTTTCACCAATGTCGTGCAGATGCCACCAATGACTGCTTCATACAATGCTGCAGTACCATCCTGACCGTTGTGTCGAAATGACTGGTTGCTAGCTACAGCAGAACCAGAAAAGAGAATCACTAGAAATATGGATGTTAAAATAAGTGCCGTCTCTGCAGTTTGCATGTTAATTTAATATTCTGCTTTCCCCAACAACCCTCAATTGATGTGCAACAATGGAATCCATTTTATTGTTGTATCTTTGAATAGATTGGATTTGACTGAAATAGAATGAAATTGATTGGATTGGACTGAAATTGAATGAAATTGATTGGATTGGACTGAAATTGAATGAAATTGATTGGATTGGACTGAAATGGAATGAAATTGATTGGATTGGAAACTTACTGGCCCATGTTTTGTGGACCTTAAAATTGGATTAAAATTATACCATATTATGTTTAATGTATGTTGAGATTAGATTAGAATAATATACTTAAAATTATTTTTTTTTTTAAATCTTTAAAAATTTTGAAAAAAACAAATGGAGATAGAATGCTAATTCCCAAACCTATTAAATCACACTATTTTGATTGGGAATGAGCGTTCCAATGAGATGAGGATTTGCTGGCTACAGTAGAACCAGAAAAGAGAATCACTAGAAATATGGATGTTAAAATAAGTGCCGTCTCTGCAGTTTGCATGTTAAGTTAATATTCTGCTTTCTCCAACAACCCTCAATTGATGTGCAACAATCGAATCCATTTTATTGTTGTATCTTTGAATAGATTGGATTGGAATGAAATTGATTGGATTGGATTGAAATGGAATGAAATTGATTGGTTTGGATTGAAATGGAATGAAATTGATTGGATTCGACTGGAATGGAATTGATTGAATTGGAAACTTGCTGCCCCATGTTTTGTGGACCTTAGAATTGGATTAAAATTATACCATATTATGTTTAATGTATATTGATATTAGATTGGAATAATATACTTAAACTTAATTTTTTTTTTAAATCTTTAAAAATTTTGAAAAAAAAAAATGGAGATAGAATGCTAATTCCCAAACCTATTAAATCACACTATTTTGATTGGGAATGAGCGTTCCCATGAGATGAGGATTTGAGAGAGTTTGGAATTGAGTTTGGAATCCTATCCATTACTCTCCAAATATAAGATTTGAGAGTTTGGGACATTTTAAATCTCAAACTCATATGAAATACCATGTTCCAATCATATATAGCCTTTTTTTATATTTTTATTACAGTAAATTTATTGTAATCAGAAGAGTCTCTAGAATTTTTATTTTTATATTATTACCTGTTCATGTTATTATTATATTACTAACTTAGTTTATGCATAGGAGCATTGAGCATCTATGTCGACAAATTAAACCAGCTTCTGGTGAGGCCTTATATCTTTTTTTTTCTGTTTTTTTGTTTTTTTGTTTTTTTTGAGAAGGGGTCTTATATCTTCATGTCATGAATTAACTGATAAAAAAGGATGAGGAACTGTAGGTAGCCTAAGAGTCAGGATTCCACATAAGAACAATAACTTGGTAACTTTATGTAGGGAAAATGGGATAAACACCCATTTTTATTGAATTAGAGAACTTGATTGAGATGGATCAAATTGGATTCATGAAAAAAAAAAATTGTGCATTGAATTGAAGATTTAATTTTCAAAATATAAATGATGGATTAAATGTTATGAATACAACTAGTTAATTTCGAAAAGTGTAACTGCAAAATTAAATTGTAGAGTTAATTTTTCAAATTATAACTGCAAGTATTAACTATAAAATTGTATTGTAGTTTTAATTGTCATGAATTGAAAAATTGAATCTTGAAATTGTAACTGCTGGTGTTAAATGAAAATTTTGAATTTTCAAAATGTAATTGGTTTAATAACTTATTTAAAATCAGTTTTGTAACCGCCCACATGAAGACTATAAGTTGACATCTTTTTTAGTTGTTCAAAGACAACTCAGAATCCATTTTGATTTTCAGTTTGTTTTCTCTCAAACACTATTCCTAGTCATAAGGTTCTAGTGAGATAGAGATTCAAATGTAGTTTAATTTGTCATAAAATATCTGGTTAGTGTTGTTATATCTTGGGAGACAAACGCTGAACAACTCAGAGAATGAACAACAAATTTATTTTAAGGACACAGTAGTTATTATGGGTCTCAACACAAATGCTTTTGGTTTTTTTTTTTCTTTAGAAAATTTATTGTTATCTGAAAAGTCTCCAAAATTTTACTTTTATATGATTATCTGTTCTTTTTATCAAATTTTTCTAACACTTTTACGTGTAAGAGCCAAAACATATGCATTAAGTTAAAACAAAAGATCATTTTCTATCAAAGGTTTCTTCGTCCTCATCTAATTACAACTGGATAAATGCCTCTCCAGGGGCTACGGCGGTGGGTGAACTAGCCAATCTTGAAAAAAAATTTAAGACCTTCAAAATTATTCATAAGCATGCATGTAGTGAATTTATTAATATACCCTTTGTATTTACAATATTTTTTCAAAACCGAATGAAATTTGTAATAGATTTGCTCGATTAACCAAAAACTAGTGGCCTCAGTTTTGAAATGAACACTAGGAAGGTACACATCTTTCATTTTCACCCGGAAGAAAAAAACAAAAATAAATCATGTAGGAGGAGTGGAGGACTCGTTGATTAAACTTTCTATAAATTTAGTTTTAACAGAAATTATATAGCCTTACAAGTAATTGTCCAAACAATTATACCACGGACTGACTTAATGAAATAATATAGAAGCAAGAACAATGTTCCTGCATGTTTATGGCTGATGTAGCTTTGTGTCTACACTTTGGATATATATATATATATATATATGCAAATGCCATTGAGGGAAACCAGGGAAGAAACGATAGCATGTCCCTCTTCCCCACCACCATTGATAGGATATAACTTTGGTCTTGCTGCTACGCAAGCTGCCAACGTACAGAATTAAACCAGATTCCATATTGTAATCTAACTGTTACCCACTTTTAAGTGACTGCAAAAATTTTGAATCTTCTTGCAATTACGCACAAGTATAAGATAAAGAGACTGATATTCTATTATTTTACGAGAAGTGAAAAATACGAAAAATACCAATACAAGAATGTCAAAATTTGTTTTTAGCCACATTTTAAAAATATGCATTTTCAGCCTTAAAAATATTCGTTTTCAGCTCCTTAAACAAAATAGTTGCATCATATACCCATTTTACCCACATTGTCCCTCCCTACCTTGTTCTCCTCCTTCATTACTCATGGTATCAGATCTTTAGCTTTCTTTGTTGATTGTTTGAGTTTAGTTGGGATTTTTTGAGTATTTTATGATTTTTCAAGTTTTATTGTGTTTCAGATATTAGATATTGATATTTAGGGTTAAAATTGGTTAGATTTGGCTTGAAAATTAAATTTCCAGTGAGATGTAGTGTTGAAGATGATGATTGGATTTTATGGGGCCACAAAATCTGATATTGAATTTTATGGGTCATAAAATCCATAATTTTATGGCCTCATAAAATCCACCGGATTTTCATGGGCAATAAATCTAGTAAATCCGGTCAGATTTTATGGCCCCATATAATTTGGTTGGATTCTAATGGGCAATTCCGTGTGTTTTAAATTTTGACTTAAGAGTAGTTTGGTAAATTTGAGTATAAAATGAAAATAATTTGTTTGAGGAGTTAAAAATAACCTTTTATAAAAATTGGGTAAATACGATTTTTTTTTTTTTAATTTTTGAATAAACCTTAAAGTCGTATTAATTAGATATAAATAAAATGATCCAGTAAAGAACTATATTAGAGTCTTTTCTAACGTGTGCAATACATGTATATATTTAAGTTATTTATTAGTGCCGATAATCTATGCATGCAATATACAGTTTGCACAAGTTTAATTAATACTCTCTTGTTCATATTTAATTGTTGCATTATTATTCTTCGAGAGAGAAAACATTTTCCACTGAACATAAGATAACAAATTATATAATTAATGCAGAAAAAATTAACAAGAAGTACTCAAGTTTAACAAGTAAAACAGATAAATAAATTGCCACTTCTAAAGTTATATGATTTAAGAAAACATGCACATTAACAAATAACAAGTAAATCAGATAAATAACTGTCACTTCTAAAGTTGATTGCTTAGATTGAGAAGAGCCATGACCATGTAAAATGATTCTCATTCTTGGTCTTTGCAAGCTCCTGGATCATGCACAGTACTCTTTGCAAGAGAAGCAGAGGCGTCACTGATCAGCTATATATGGACCCATTGAATCACGCAACTCAGATATTCTAGAATGTAACCATAATTAGGGGCTAGCTTTGTGATAGAAGGAGCACCTCAGAATAATTAGAATAGAGGATGCAATCCTGGAGATCATTGTCGTGAGTGGTGGTGGATAAACAAAGTTCAAATGAGTTCAATTTCGGAAAACATACACTCCTGAAGACATTTATGTTAGACTTTGTTTACCTAAGTCTTTTTATTTTTATTTTTTTTCTGAAATCATAGTCTTTTTAATTAGTTATGCTATGCTTTTTCTTGCTAATTAAATAACTGAAAATAATCTTTTATTGTGTTTAATTTTTGTACATTTTAGTATCTTATTTTGAGATATTATTTAGTATTTATAGTAAGGACAACTTGAACTTAGGGGCTGTTTTTTTTTTCCTCCAATTAAGACTCATTTGAGCAATTATCTAAAATTAAGGTATATAATAATGTTTGTTTTTCCTATCCTAAGTCGTAAATTAAGAGATATATATATATATATATATCTAAAAAATAAAAAAGTCAAAAATTCTGACTTTTATCTTAAATAAAAAGTTATGGTTACACTATTACTAAAACATCCCTAACCCAAAAAATCCCCAAATTTACCCAAACTCTAACCCTAACCTTAAAAAATTAAGCTTTCTCCAACCGACGGCTGCCGCCATCAGTCGCTGACTAATCACCGAAGACCAATCGACGAGGTAGTCAGCCTCTGACATAAAGGCCGACAATCTCAATCATCGTGCAAGAGGAGGCAATCATGATAGAGGAGCCCCTCCACCTTCGTCATTTTCCTCTGTCATGATGCAAGAGGAGGCCGTTAGTTAAGATATCATACTTCTCACACGATTTTGATTAACATCAATGAGCTAAAGTTTGCTTTTTTTGTGTTAGTTAAGATATCAAATGAAGTTTTTAATGCTTAAAAATTCCGTGAATATTGGAGCTTTATGTCGGGAAAGAGGCAAACTGATTAATAATAATATTAATATTAATGAAGCATAAAATTTAAAAAGATCACATTTCTTATATGGTTTCAATTAATGTTGGTTAGCATAAGTTAATATCTTTTAGAGTTGGTTGAAAGATTAAATGAAGTTTTTAATGCTCAAAATTTACGTGAATATTAAAGATTTATCTAAAAATTGACTATCTTAATTGCATTTAAAAACAGACAACACAACAATATAAACCCTAAAAATCCAAAATCTCACATGGTTTTGGTAGGAATGTAAAATGCAAATCCACGTTGACATATCTTGTTCCACCCCAAATTGGATAGGGATAATACTAAAATCAATGGATTTGGGATGGTTTGGGGTTAATTTTAAAACTCATTTAAAAAACGGCGGTTCTAACCCTACCGAAGAAATAAAACTTCTTTTTGCTTAATTTCAAAATTGATCAATATAAATTATATAGTCTGTGACACTGCTGCAGAAATAAGAATTTAAGAACTAAGTTTCAGAGATTTCATTTTTATTAATGATAGGAATGACAGGCATTCTCAGTACATAAGAAAGCATAAACAAAGTGAAGTAGCAAACTCAATGACATTATTTTCACTAGAACATCTTCAATGAAGTTTTATAAAACCAATGAGAGGATCATATATTAATTCCTTACTATTGTAAGCAACGATAAAATCAAGGTGAGCATATTGAGCGATGTACTTCACTGAAAAATTGGTTCGATTACGATAGTTTAGGCCATTGAGCAAGAGCTGTACGTCATTAACATCACAAAGAGCATCTGCTCCTCCATGGAATAGGTAGAGAGGAAAGTCATTTGGAATATTTTCCAAGTTGTATACAGGAGGAGTCGGTTGCCCATAGTATCTTCTATTTTCAATCTCAACGTTGTAATCATACATCATGAACGTGCCTTTTGTGATCACTGTCCAAGCAAAATTAGAAAATTAAATTAACAAACCACATTATCCTGAAGAGACCAAAACTCTCACGTTCCATTGTGTTTTAATAAAACAGGTTTTGTACTACAGAATTTTAGGAATTTTTACTCTGAGCTAGATGGATCATGTTCTTTGCCGATGTTGGCTCCGAATGGAAAGCCAAAGCAGCAAGTGACAAAGGGTTTGGGCAGCAATTATGGCCTGCAAATAAAATTTCCAAAATCAGTAATGGAAGATGGAAATTTCCAAAATATATATTGTGTGTGCCACCTGTTGTAGCAGATAGCAAATCAGTGCAGTCCATAAATCGACTTAAACTGCAGGCTTGCGTAAAAGCTTGAATTACAGTCCGCCTGCCAGTTTTGAATAGTAAAAATGACAATTTGCCCTTGTCTAATTCATCAAAATTGAGTGGCAATACAACAAAATCAGTGATGGCAAGGAAGATGAGTTGAAATTTACCCAAGTGCATTAAATTCTGGAACTCCTCCTAACCAGTATGGTACCTGTCAAACGCCAATACATAGATTATTTGAGAGTTTTATCTACTGAAAAATCAATGTAGATAGGGGCCAGTAGTATTTACATTGGCGATCATCATCTCAGAGAAAACTCTTGAGACCACGGAGGTCATTTTACCCAAATAGGCAAACGGGGCAAGCAAGGAAGCTGATCTCCACATACTTAGAAGTGATTTGTCTTTGGATAAAGCAGCCAGAGCAATCAAAGTTCCCTGTGAAACAAGTTTGTTAACTTTAGTATATGTTCATTCTATGCAAAAAGAATCCTTGAACAAGCAGTAGAATGTATGTCAAACTCACCTGCGAGTGTCCGACATAATGAAGTTTCTGTCCTGTCTCATTGTACACATAGTGGAACATGGCAGGAAGGTCATAAGTTACCAATTCATCCCATGACCAATTCCAATAACGCTGGAAACCAAATCAATATGTTTAGTATAACAAGGACAATGACCAACTAAAAGGAAAACAAAATTTAGATAGAAGACAGGAAAGTAAGGAAACTACTAAATCATAGGCACTAAAAGATGTATGTCCACGGCTATATCTAGTTCCTCGTGTGTTGGCCACCCATACATCGAAGCCATTATCTGCCAAGACAAATCCCAAAGCCTGATTTGTCGGTAAAACTAGCCAATCTGCTCCATCCTGGAACCAGACAGTCACATGTTGTATCAAGCTGATTTGCCGAAAACCATAAATTTGTGTCCAAGTTACTAACCGAAGCTAAGCCATGCTGTAACAGAACTGGAGGCCTTTTTCCTGGCACCCCACCAAACCGCCCCCCTGGAATTCTCTGCAAGTGGAGAATATAACCATCTTGTGTAGTTACCTAAAACCAATCAAAATTCCATCACGTTATAGTAATCAGTTGTCATAAACCTCAAAACGTTCGTTATAAGAAATAATCAGTGACGGATTTAGGCATATTACTGAATGTTGTTCGCAAGCATAGCCGTACGGTTGCACCAATGCTATGCAGATGTCATCAATAGCTGCTTCAGACAATGCAGCAATACCATCCTGACCCTTGTGTGGAAACGACTGGCTGCTAGCTACAGCTGAACCAGAAAACAGAATCCCCAGAAATATGTATGATAAAGTAATTGCCATCTTCGCAGTTTGCATGTTATGCTAATATTCTGCTTTCTCCAACAACCCTCAATTGATGTGGGAGGTTTTAGTGTAAAATCCATTATATATATATATATTGGATTGGATTGGATTGGATTGGACTGGATTAGATGCTTACTATCTCATATTTTATAGAACTTGGGATTGAATTAAAATTATACCATATTATATTTGGTATAGGTTGGGATTGGATTGGAATGAAATGGATTACATTAGATTAGAATGGATTGGATTGGATTGGATACTTACTATCTCATATTTTCGTAGAACTTAGGATTAAATTAAAATTATACCATATTATGTTTGGTGTAGGTTGGAATTGGATTAAAATAAAAATAATTTAAACATTTTATAATATACTTAAAATTATTTTTTTTAAAAATCTTTAAAAGATTTGAAAAAAAAATGGAGATGGAATGCCCATTCCCAAACCTATTAAATCTCATCATTTTGGTTAGGAATGAGCATTCCCATGAGATGAGATTTGAGTGAGTTTGGGATTGAGTTTGTAATCCCATCCATTGCTTTCCAAACATAAGATTTAAGAGTTTAGAATATTTTGAATCTTAAACCCACCTCAAATCTCTTGTTCCAAATTGTTGGGGGAAAATTGGATCATACTCAACTCAATTGTGGCCAACATTGAAACCAATTAAAATTTGTTTCAATAAGGGCCCAAAATGAAGTCCATGGAAGCCTATCTCCAAGGAATACGGGCTCAAGCCCTTTCAAGTGACTAAAATAAGCTGTAAAGACACTATTATCCCTTGAAAAAGAGCAGGAAAAGGCCAAAATCAAGATGGGAGCAGAAAATTTGCATGACATCAATATATCCCCCTTTTTGACAGCTAATAGTAGAGAAATCAAGCCTAGGAGTAGGCCTCCAGCTGACACATGACAGGTGTCAGCTGGTAGGTGGGAAAAGGAAAGGCTCTCATTGCGCCATGTGTCACCAAAAGTCAAACGACCAAGAAGAGGGAGCCACATGTCCACCTAAGTTGAGCTAGCCAGGCAAGAGGGCAAGAAGCCAGAAAAAGATGAAAACGACCTAACCAAGGGGTGTTAGGAGACATAATGTAGAAAAGCTAGCTAAGGGGATACAAAGGAAGAGCTTACCAAAAAAGGGAGGGAAAATGAACCCTAAAAGGAATGAGACGAGTATAAAAGGCGTCCACTGTTCCATAGAAAAGTAAGTGAGAGCATACATAATCCTACAACCTTGTTAGAAGGATGTAGCTCCTACAAGCATGATATTCGATAGTTATGGGAGGAAAGGGGAGCTCAATAGCCCAACCTTTAAGGTAGCCTAGCCTTCTCATCTTCCATATGATTCTTCTTCTCCTTTCCACCTTATCAGTCTTAGCCGAGGGGGGAGATAACTTGTAAAGGGGAGGTCATTCTATCAGTCTAGAAAGATCTTGGCACCTTTGGGATTCTAAAAAGGGGTTCTCCCCCCTTTCCCTCTGATTGTATCATATCTATCAAATTAATGCTAAAAGGGAGTATCGTTCCCTCTTTTCCTTTAGACATTGAATATCTACTGCTTTTCTATCATTTATTGTTTGTGTGATTGTCGTGGACAATTTTTGCATCAACACAAACATAGCCTTATTTTATAATTTTATTACTGCAAATTCATTATCATCTGGAGAGTCTCCAGAATTTTTATTTTTATATTATTAACTGTTGATGTTATTATTATATTATTAACTTAGTTTATGCATGGGAGCATTGAGCATCTCTATCAACAAATTGAACCAGCTTCTGGTGGGGTCTTATATCTTCTTTTCTTTTCTCTTTTTTTTTTTCAGAAAGGGTCTTATATCTTCATGTCATGAATTAACTAATAAAACAGGATGAGGAACTGCAGATTGCCTAAGAGTCAGGATTCCACATAAGAAGTAACTTTATGTGTAAGAGCCAAAACATGTGCATTAAGTTAAAACAAAATATCACTTTCTGTCAAAGCTAGTTTCTTCGTCCCCATCTAATTACAACCAGAGAAGTAGCTCTCCAAGGGCTGGGGTGGTGGGTGAACTAGCCAATCATGAAAAAATTTTAAGAGCTTCAAAATTATTCATGTGCATGTAGAGAATTTATTAATATACCCTTTGTATCTACAATATTTTTTTCAAAACGGAATGAAATTTGTAATAGACTTGCTCGATTAACCAAAAACTAGTGGCCTCAATTTTGAAATGAACACTAAGAAGGTACATATCTTTTATTTTCACCTGGAAGAAAAAAACAAAAATAAATCATGTAGGAGGACTTGTTGATTAAACTTTTTATAAATTTAGTTCTAATAGAAATTATAGCCTTGCAAGTAATTGTCCAAACAATAATACCACGGACTGACTTAATGAAATAGTATAGAAGCAAGAATAATGTTCCCGCATGTTTATGGCTAATGTAGCCTTGGAAAACCGGGGAAGAAACAATAGCATGTCCGTCCTCCCCACCACCATTAATAGGATATAACTTTGGTCTTGCTGCTACACAAGCTGCCAACACACATAATTAAGCCAGATTCCATATTGAAATGTAACTGTTACCCACTTTTAGGTGACTACAACAACTTTGAATCTTCCTACAATTACACACAAGTATAAGATAAAGAGACTGATATTCTATTATTTTATAATATGTGTAAAATATAAAAAATATCAATACAAGAATGTCAAAATTTGTTTTTAGCCATGTTTTTAAAAATATTCAGTTTTCCACCCCTCAAACAAATTAATTATATCATATACCCACTCTATCCAGATTGCCCCTACCTACCTTGTTCTCTTCCTCCATTGCTCATGGTATGAAATCTTTGGCTTCCTTTGTTGATTATTTGAGTTTTATTAGGATTTTTTGAGTTTTTTGTGATTTTTAGGGTTTTATTGTGTTTTGAATATAGGGTATTGATATTTAGGGTTAAATTTGATTAGATTTGACTTGAAAATAGGAGTTTTCCGGTGAGATGTAGCGTCTAAGATGACTACCGGATTTTATGGAGCCAAAAATCCGGTTAGATTTTAATGGGCAATTCCATGGTTTTTAAATTTTGACTTAAAAGTAGTTTGGTGAACTTGGGTATAGAATGAAAATAGTTTGTTTGAAGGGTTAAAAACAAATTTTAATAAAAAAATGGTAAAAACAAATTTTTTATTTTGTTTTTGGGTAAAGCCTTAAAGTCTTATTAATTAGATATAAACAAAATGATCCAGTTAGGACCTATGTTAGAGTCTTTTCTAACATGTGCAGTACATGTATATATTTAAGTTATTTATTATTACCGATAATCTATGCGTATAATAATACACAGCTTGCACAAGTTTAATTAATACTCTTCTGTTCATACGTAATTGCTGCATAATTATTCTTCGAGAGAGAAAATATTTTCCACGGAACATAAGATAAGATAACAGATTATATAATTAATGTAGAAAAAAAAAAGGTAAGATATATGTAAGACAAATTATGAGTAATTCAAATGATCATGAAATGATTTATGAATATGATTGCAATTCTTTTTTGAAGAAATACTCAAGTTCCAACAGCTAAGCTTAATCTTTTTATTTTTCTTGACAGACGAGTTTAATATATCATACCAAACATAATTAACAAAACAACTTTTATGATTAGTAATCACTGGAGGCCAACCAACGAGGCTGTCAGCCTCTGGCATAGATGCTGAAGGCGTCAATCATCGTTGCATCATGATAGAGGAGCTCCTCCTTCGTCATACTCCTCCGTCATGATGCAAGAGGAGGTTGTTAATTAAGATGTCATACTTCTCACACAATTTTAATTAACGCTGATTAACTGAAATTTGTTTCTTTTTGTGTTAGTTAAGATATCAAATGAAGTTTTTAACGCTTAAGAATTCCCTAAATATTGGAGCTTTATGTTGGGAAAGAGGCAGATTGATTAAAAATAATAATACTAATATTAGTGAAGCATAAAATTTTTTTAAAAAAATCACATTTCTTACATGGTTTCGGTTAATGTTGGTTAGCATAAGTTAATATCAGCAATGGCAAGGAAGACGAGTCGAAATTTACCCAAATGGATTAAATTCTTGAACGTCTAACCAGTCCGGTGCCTGTCGAAGGCCAACACATAGATTATTTGACAGTGTTCCATCCAAATAATATATGCATGTAGAGAAAGGGCAGTAATATTTACATGGGCAACAATGTTCTCAGCGAGAGCTCTTGCAATTGGGGAGGTAAGTTTGCCCGAACAGGCAAACGGGGCAAGCAAAGAAGCGGATCTCCACATATTTAAAAGTGTTTTGTGTTTGGATAAAGCAGCCAGAGCCAACAAAGTTCTCTGTGAAACAAGCCTGTTTAAGTTTATTATATTTTCGTCGTATGCAAAACGAATCCTCGGACAAGCAGCAGAGTATGTGTGAAATTCACCTGTGAGTGCCCAACATTATGCAGTTTCTGTCCTGTCTCTTTGTACACATATTGGAACATGGCAGGAAGCTCATAAGTTGCCAGTTCATCCCATGACCAATTCCAATAACTCTGGAAACCAAATCGAAATGTTTAGTACGGTAAGGACAATCATCAACTAAAAGGAAAACAAATTTTAGCAATCTAGAAGACAAGAAATAACTGAGTCATCGGCACTTAAAGATGTATATCCACATCTATATTTAGTTCCTCGTGTGTTGGCCACCCATACATCGAAGCCATTATCCGCCAGGACAAATGCCAAAGCCTGGTCTGTAGGTAAAATGAGCCAATTTGCTCCATCCTGGAACCGGACACTAGCAGGTTATCAAGCTGATGTGCCAAAAACTAAAATTTGTGTCAAAGTTACTAACCGCTAGTAAGCCATGCTGTAACTGAAGGCCTTTTTTCCTGCACCCACCTGACAGCCCCATTGGAATTCTCTGCAAGCTGAGAATATAACCATCTTGTGTAGTTACCTAAAATCAATCAAAATTCCATCCCGCTATAGTAATCAGTTTCATAAACCTAAAAACTTCTGTAAAAAAGAACAATCAACAGTAACCGATTTAGGCATATTACTGCATGTTCTTCACAGGCATAGCATCGTATTTTCACCAATGTCATGCAGATGCCACCAAAGGCTGCTTCAGACAGATCAACAGTACCATCCTGACCCTTGTGTGGAAACGACTGGTTGCTAGCTATAGCAAACCACAAAAGAGAATCACTAGAAATATGGATGTTAAAGTAATTGCCATCTTTGCATGTTATTGATGAGGACCTCCGTCTATCGGTGAGGGAAAAGAGGAGTATTTATTTTCTATTTTATTTCTTTTTATTAATTTAGAATTATTTACTTTTAGGATTTGATATTATTTATATATGTTAGATAAATTATGAGTAAATTCAATTGGTCATGATTTATGAATATGATTTCATTTCTTTTTTGAAGAATTACTCTAGTTCCAGCAACTAAGCTTAATCTAAACTTTTTTTTTTTTCCTTGACAGATGAGTTTAATATATCATACTCAAAATAGTTAACAAAACAACTTTTATGATTAGTAATCGCTTCTACGTATAATTAGATTCATTGTCTCTTTGTCATACTAAAACATGCACATTAACAAGTAAATCAGATGAATAAACTATCACTTCTAAAGTTGATTGCTGAGATTGAGAAGAACCATGACCATATAAAATGATTCTCATTCTCGGCCTTTGCAAGCTCCTGGCATCATGCACACTCTTTGCAAGAGAAGCGGAGGCATCACTGATCAGCTATGGACCCATTGAAGTACACGATGTTGATAATCCAGAATGTAACCATAATTAGGAGCTAGCTTGATTTGTGATGAAGGAGCACCTGCTAATAATTAGAATAGAGGATGCAATCCTGGAGATCACTGTCGTGAGTGATGGATAAACAATGTTCAAATGAGTTGAATTTCGAAAAACATACACTCCTGAATACATTTATGTTATAGAATTTGTTTATCTAAGTCTTTTTAGTTAGTTATACTATGCGTTTTCTTGCTAATTAAATAACTGTTAAAATAATCTTTTATTGTGTTTAATTTTTGTATATTTTAGTATCTTAATTTGAGACACTACTTATAATAAGGACAACTTGAACTTAAGGGCTGTTTGTTTTTCTCTCATTAAGACTTATTTATGTTTGTTTTTCCTATCCTAACCTAAGTTTTAAATTAGTATATACAAAGTCAAAAATTCTTGCTTTTATCTTAAATAAAAAGTGATGTTTACGCTATTACTAAAATATCCCTAACCCAAAATATCTCCAAATTTACACAAATCATAACAGCCTAGCCTAACCCTAACACTAAAAATTAAGCTCCCTTGGATTGACCACCATCGTCGCTGATCACTAATTGATCACCGGAGACCAACTAGCCTCCTCCGGGCGTTTGGAGTAGGAGGAGGTCGCGACCTCCTCCCATTTGAATGTGAGGAGGCCGACAGCCTCCTCCATTCTCAAGATTGAGGTTGTTAGCCTTCGGCATGGAGACCAGTAGCCTTAATCATCATGTAAGAGGAAGCACCATCATGACGAAGGAGCCCCTCCTCCTTCGTCCCACTCCTCCTTCATTATGCATAGCCTCCTCATGCTAGGCGATTGCAGCCGTCAACCTCCATGTCAAAGGCTGACAACCTCAATCGATGGTGTAAGAGGAGGCCAACATCACCAGTGACGACAGAGAAGGCAACTCCCCCTTCATCATCCATTTTTTTATTTTTTATTTTTATCTTTTTAAAATTAAAATATTAAAATATCATTTTATTTATGCAAAATAAAATAATTAAAATATAAAATATTATAAGTATAATTTAACATATCCAACAATAATAATAATCTATTAAAAAAACAGTAGAAATTAATAGTTAAGGAAAATGATATAATAGTAATTGTCCAATCACTTAAATATTAAGTATAGGAGTCTGAAATGGAAAAACAAATAAAAATCAATATTTTAATTATAAAATCTTATTAAATCATGATTTAAAATAAGGCCTTATAAGACTTAAGTCAAAAAAAAACAAACACCATCTTTGATGTAAATGAAAGTGTTTTTGCCACCAAACTATATTGGATGGTATGTTTTACCTTTTTTTATTTCTAACATTTCAATTCGAAAGTTAGATATCAATTATGTATATAATACAATTACAATTTGAATGTTCAATGGTTACTTGCTTTTTTTTTTTTTTCTTTTTTTGAGAGAATGTTTTATTATTATAGTCGACTCTAACAAAGTCTCTTGCTATCAAAGTTCATGAAGTTTCAATTTAAAAAAATAAAAAAAATAAAAAAAATAAAAAAAAAAGAGAGAGAGAGAGGGGAAACTTCAATGTTGTCCTTGAAGTTCAAAAAATATTAAAATTTTAAACATTTTTTGGAAATAGCTCTTTTTATCCCTAATTTTTCCAAAACTTATCAAAATAGTCCAAACCATCAGTCAATTGACGGTCAATAGTGACAGATTGTTTAGGCAAAAGGATAAGATGATATTTTCATGTGAAAGACTAAGATCGTGACATGTGGACGGTTAAGATTTTAAACAAATAAACAAAATAATTAATTAAATAAATTAGGTTAATTAGAGGAAAAGACCCTCTCATTAGTCAAACCCAAGTTTGAAGGGCACCACCGATGGCAACGAGGGCTACGGCTCCGGCAAGCTCCTTGGAAGACCATCTCCGGCAAGCTCAGCTACGACTCCATCACCAACTTGAAGGGCCTCACCAACCAAGCTCCATCTCTAGTTTGACAAACAATGAAAGCTCAGCTTGGTTGCAGCGGTAGTGGCTCCAAACCAGGTACAAAATCCGACCACACTCCGTCTCTTTCTCCCTCTTTTCTGTCTCTATTCATCTTTCTGTCTCTATTCAAAACATAAAAAAATTATGTTTTTTTTTTTTTTAATCTATTTTGGAGTCGAATTTCTTTGGTTTTTTAATAGGTTGGTTTTTATTTGGGTTGTTCTGTTGATGAATTGTTGATATGTTGATGATGAAGAAATTGTTCCGAGTTTTATTTTTTGGATGCTAGATCTACCCTGAAACTCTTTTTTTTTTTAATTCTTTTTGCAACAATTTTTTTTTAATTTTTATTTTCTGGGCTGAATTTTTTTAACTTTTAACTTATAAATTGGTTGTTTCAAGGGTAATATGGTAATTTAAGTGTTATTAATCACCACCAAGGTTTAAAAAAGTCTTTTTATGCATTCTGCTTGATGTGACTGACGGTTTGGACTATTTTAGAGCGTTTTGGAAAAGTTGGGGATAAAAAGAGTTGTTTCCAAAATATATTTAAAATTTTAATATTTTTCAAAATCTTAATTACTAAACTAAAGTTTTTCCAAAAAAAAAAAAAAAGGTTTTGATTGTCTCAGTCAGACCGAAAGAGACCGACGAAGTATTTGTGCCTCTTAAGGTCAACGATGGGCTAAATTCTGTTAAAACAAAAATTAATATCAATTTTAGATGTTGGTTTCCTTGCAAAATTTCTCTCAATTGCGATCGCTCGACACAGATTTTATCGCAGGTTCCAAGTTTCAAGCAGTCTGAAACCACCCAGCTGGGCCTAAAACTAACTAGTTAGTTTCTTTCTTTTAAATTTCTATTTCATGACCATAATTTTGTTGATTTATCTCATAAATATATTCTTTGTCTTTTTGTTTTGTTTTTGTTTTTAGTATTTGTAATTTGATTTCTGCTCTAAGTTGAGGATATGATCTTGCCCTTCCATTTATATTTTATAATTCATGGAATATATAAACTACATGCAAATTTATATGGGTACAACTTTCTCTATACTCCAAATTAATTAAGAATTTTTTTCTTTATGTAATTAATACTACTATAATAGATTCAGAGTTAGAAATACAAATGACGATTTAATGTATGAGTTATTAGATATAATAATATTGGATATTTAAAGATTGTAATTAAAGTAACAAACAAATTTTAGTATATACTACTCATTACAGTGGACTATCAAAATTTGTTTATTATTATTTTTATAAGTACTAAAAAAAGCATTTTAAAATTAAAATAAAAAACTAAAATAAATTGTTTAAGCACCAAACTATAATTTATAAACAAAAAATTATTAAAATATATATATTTCACATATTTCGTTCACAAACTATTATCTTAATTTACGAATTATAATGCTAATAGTACTAAAAACCTGATTGAGTTTTTGATAGTAATTGAAAACTTTAAGCTCTTTTTAGTGTTATTTTCTGAAATTTTCACTTTAGTATAGTGTTGACATCTCAAATGATCTATTAAATTCAACATAATCATATTAATGGAGTAATTAAGATTATGAAATCTCACTTAAATAACGAGTTTGGAATTTTTTTAATATATTTTTATTACATCAAAATTGAATACCCAAATCCCCCACTATCCAAATGTAACATTGGAAACAACAAATGTTTGATTGGTTACATAAATACCAATCAAAATTCTAATATAAAACTATCAGTTTTATACAAAATATACTGCTGAGAAGTTACTTGCTAACTGGTTTTTTTTTTTTTTTAATTATTATTATTGATCAAATCACCTGATCATCATTCACCAAATGATGATTTATCATATTCTCATATTCACAGTTCATTTTTGGGCTCCAACTTTCAAGTGGGGTATCAATATTGCTAATATTATAGACATTACAAAGCCACCTGAACAGCTCTCCTATCCTCAACAATCAGGTTTCAATAATTTTCTCCGATTTTTGTGTACATTCATGTAGAAGTGCAATATTATATGTTCAAGAACAATTTTATTTCAATGTTAAACTACTAACATAAATATTGTTTATATCTTATATGGTTTTTCATCAGCACTTGCTTGCAGTTCAGTTGTCTGGGCAAGATATAGTACTGTCATTAAGCCGGTAAATGTCCATTTCAAGTACAAGTATGAATTCTCTAGTTTGAATGTTCGGATTTTAATTGATGTTTATCTGGATGTTGATTCTCGCCATTGAATGCATCAACAACGATTAGGTTTCAAAGTTCAAATGGAGAATTAATTTTAGTTGTCAGTAGCAAAGAACAATCTACTCTAGTTCTAATACATTTTCTGAATCCTATAGCTTCTGATAGAAGAAGAACTGGAACCTTTTCAGTGTCAGCATTGTTATGGCTAGTATTTCTATATTCCATCTTGGACGTAAAATTCGGTAAGTCAATTCCTTTTCAATCTTTTATGTATAAATATTGAACATATTGAACATCTACGGACCGAAATCATATTGACATGAAAATCATATAGAATTTATATTAATATTATTTGACATATTATCAGTAGAGTGAATCAACTAGCTCAATACAATTAATCATTTTTGGATTAAGAAAAATAATAATGGACTATGGAAATGATGTACAGTCATGATTTGTTTCCAGGGTGCAGTTATCAAAGAATATTGAAGACAAACTACCTGCAGGCTCTTAGCAGTACATTTGCAACTCTTGTAGTGCTTGTCCAATGTTGGCTTATTTACTAAATTTATATATGATGAGCTTGCAGGAATAAGAGAGGAAAAACTCTTGTAATTTTCATGCAATATTGGGCGACTGATAGACGCACATTCAACATTTATAAGTCCATGATCAACCATATTGACTTGTTGTTACATCTATATTGTCTGTATTTTAACTTCCTTTAAACTTTGAACTTCTAGTATGTTGTAGCCTTTTTGTATTGGGTATTTTGAGAAAATTTTGCTTCTTACAAAAGTAAAATAGATTATAAAATGAGCTGAGCAACTATAAGAAATTTATATATGTCTCATTCTAATAAACAAGTTGAAAGTTCTCAAATATCTTCTCTCGACATTCTTTTTCTCTGAATATTGTCTCTCTTCTATTTTCTTATTCTTTTTCTCTGAATTCTTTCTTTTCTACTATTTTCTTCACTCCCTTTCTATTTTCATGTGTTACTAATTAATTAATCACGAAATAACCCTAACAGTCCTAAGCTTCTTCATTAAAAAATTGTTTGCATTTGTGATGTTTTGTCAAAACCAAATGAGACCTACTTTAAAAAAACAAAACAAAACCAAATGAGACCTACTTTAAAAAAACAAAACAAAACAAAACAACTGAGACATGTAACAATCCAGCAGACCTACTGGATTAATCACAAATGGACTGCCTCAATCTTGAAAACATTTTCTAACAATTATAAAACAACCCCGTATAAGAATTCACCAAAACATTCTGTTTATTTACTTATTTTATCAAAATTTGACTCAATTTCTTTATTAACATCAAAAACCAGTTTTAAATAAGCCTCAGCCCACATGCTAACAAAGGCATTTCTCTGAAATAATTCTTCCTTGAGATTATAGTTAGTTTGTGATATAAGGGGACAAATATAATGTACAACTTGCTTTACTCTTAAGAAAATAGTAAAAGAAACATACACATACACTCACACCAAAACTCAGAAGACAAGAAAGAAAAAGAAACCATCGAAATTATATTGCTTTTCATAAATTGCAATTGTGCCACTACAAGAAGCAAAACTAGGTGGATCTAAACATGCACATCACCTTGTGTTCTCCCAAGGTATAACCAAACAAAGAAGCAGATTTAAACAATTTATATTTGTTCATTTTCTTTCTTCTTCTTTAAAGTGAATACATCAATGTACTATGATAGTTGTCACACTTATAAACGCTAACAAGACTGATGAATTTCCACAGGATTATGTGCTGTTGGACTATCCTTAAGAATCTTTTCCGATGTTTTTGTAGAAGCAGTTTCTGACACTCTGGATCTAGTTAATGGTCTTCTGAGTAACTGAAACTGCCACCCTCCAGGATTTATATTCGCTAACTGCCACCTTCTAGGTTTTATCTGCCCTAGCAACTTCATCTGCTCCCTTCTAAACTTCCTAGTAGCATACCATCTTCCACCTCGCCAGCCCAAGCCATAACTGTATTTCAACTGAAGAGGTGAACTAGTTGCAGAAGTAGAACTAGTAGAAAGTCGAATGATAATACAGTCACATATATTTAAACTACAACAACATTTCAAATATACGGCAGAATATAAACATAGTTATAATCTGTTTAATCTAATTGTGTTTTCTTAAATCATATAACATTCAATCTCCAAAATAATATTCCCCAAGTATCCACCACCAACCCTGGAAAGAAAGCAACCATCCTTTGGCGAGGTGATGAAGAAAGAACTTTTGCTATTGATTAACCTTTAGTATACATCTTCACTGAAATTAACGCAAACTACTGTTATTGAAATCAGAAACGTAAATCTGTTTCTACTTGAATTGCATTCCACAATTAAGTTGATCATCAGTGCCAAAGGAAGAATCATCTTAGTTGGCTGTCAACCATCGTGCTCTTAATGAGTATCACCTCTACATTCTCACAAATGCATCATTTCTCTTTCCCTTCTACAGGTTTCACTACTTTATTGTTTAGGATCCTAAATTTGGTACTCATTTATTGAACAAGATTTAATGGCAAAAGCTTATTAGACAGATTTTGGAAAGCAAGCAAAAGGCCATAACCATAACCAATAAAGAAATCGCTTCTATAGGTCTTTAAAAAATAGAGAAAAATTGAAGATTAGATGCAAACCCAATAACCAAAGCGGTTCCAGCAGTGGTCATGGTAGCAGCAGCACCAGATCCAGGATCAACCAGCTTTTTAACTTCTGCATGTCCAAGCTCATAATTGTTTTTCAACTGCCATGAATAAAAAACAAAACACTACATTCAGCTGTCACAACCAACACAAGAGACACACAAAAAGGATAATTCAGCCTCGAAGAGAAAAATTCAATGTTATGGTTCAACACTACACGAAACCATCTCCTCTAATTATAACCCTAAACAATCATTTTCATATTCACATACCGCCACCACCAAGTACCCTAGCATCTCTAATTAGCCTCACACACCATTAAAGCAATTCGAAACACTTTAACTACAGACAACTATAAAAAAATATCTAAAGTTACAAGGCAACCAACAATTCTAAGCATATACGCAATGCAGCAAATACTCACAGCTTTTTCGATTGATTCGAGCCTTTGATCAACTTTCGATTGATGATGATACCGTATAGAATACCCTGCTCCATCATTACAAGTCATTTTCTAACTATATCAAACCCAGTTCAAATCAAAACATTCAATACGATATAACAACAAAAGAATCAAAACGAAACTATACACACCAATCCATGCCGTGGCAACTGATGCTATAGAAGTTCCAATTGTAAACACCACCCTATGCCTCTCAAATATATCCTACAAAAACAACATCAAACAATCAAAATCAAAAACACCAAAAAACAAAAACCTATAAGAAAACAATCAAAAAAAATTCAAAAACCAACAACGATTGAAACAAAACCAATCAAAAACATAAACCCAGAAAGAGATAAGCAAAAAGGAAGTACCTTTATTGAAAAGTAGGTGTCTTGAACAGCATTCCATGTGTTAGTGGCTTTTTTCTTGATCTGGGGCACAGCTATTGACTCAAAAAGCGAGGTTCCTCTGCTTCTCAGCCGCTGCATGATGCATTTGACTCGGTACTCAACTGGGTCAGCTCAAATCGAGTCGTTGAGTCCAAAACAACAACAAAAACAGGTGCTTGTAAACGAACCGCGAAGCTTCTGGTTTTGGGTCTGGGAGGGAAAGGATTCTGATTCTCACTCTATGACTATGAGGTTCCGCGTGATTATGGACCGTCGATTCCAGTTTTGTGAAGCAATAAATGAATCTGGATCGTTGGATTTTTTATCATAACGTGTCCCTTTGATCCATTACCTGCTTTAGCTGTCTTCAGACTTTGGGCCTAAATTGGTTATTGGGCCTAGATTGGATATTGAGCCTAGATTGGAATCACCCCAATAAGTTCACAGGCCAATCCGAAACGGGTCAAATAGTAAATCCAGAATAAATCAAATTTTACACGAACATGTTACCGGTGGCAACCATTATTTTATATAGGTATACATATATATATATATAAAAGGTTTTGCTAACTTACTAATTAGATAATGTTACCTATCAATAACAACTTTTAGATTGGTTATTGAAAAATTTCGAAAGATTATTATTGATATATAAATACGAGATAATCGAAAATTTACTAACAGTCTGACATCAATCGTCAAGCTTTATTGGAATCTCCTAAGATTGATCAATTGCAGTAAGAATATCTATTCTGGGAGAAATACGCTGCCACAATGTAATTTAGTTGCAACTATTTGAGTATATATTTATACATACATACATATATATGTGTGTGTGAATGTTGAAATGATATGTTCAAATAGTAGAGAGAATTTTACATTTTAAACTGATTTCTATTGGGAAGAAATCTGCTCCCACGGTTATTTTTAATATAATTTACTTACATTTTTCATTACCACATAACTATATAAAAGATATTTGAATACTCACTACTCACTGCGAAGTTATTATGATGAATTTAAAAAATTAATTCAATCTGTCTCATTACAATTATGAACATAAAAAAGGGGTCGATGAGAATAGTAAAATTCTTCCCTACTACATTATTTGATTCTTAAAATTGCAACTTAATGACCCAGAGTTCATCAATAACTAATACCCAAAGAGAGAGAGAGAGAGAAGGAGAGAGGACAAATTTAATTGTAAGAGGACAAATACAATTGTAAGGTGGGAGACAACATGCTAAATTAAAGGAGGACGTCTTGCAAATTGTTTAAAAACAAACAATTGGCAAATGGCTTCACACTCTCTTCATAGATGTTTATATAATGACCAACAACATTATAATATAAGATAAAGAGGTGATGATGATAGAGAAAATGCTTTTGTGTTCTATAATATAATGCTCTTTTGTGTTTTGTCTATGACAAAAGCAAAATGAGATAGGATACAGATTGAAAGCATATCTCCTGAATATTACTTCAGGCCAAATTACCATCAAGCTTTTCTTCTTCTTTAAGGGAAAAAAAACTATAAAATATAGGTAATGGGGTGTGTCTGTGTGTATATATAACACAGCTTGTGAAACTTAAAAACAAATGTTAAGAGATAGTTGTTTACCAGTTATCACTCATTTATGGCTAACAAATAGTTTAATTACAGTAATCAATGTTAATAAGAACAAAAAATTTTATCGTTATCTAATATGATTCGAAGAAAGTGAACATTCGTTCAGCTTAGTTATATGTTTATATACGAAGTTGGAATCATCTCTACTATATATATATATATATATGTATAAGGTTTTTATAATCAGGCATACCTGATTTTTAAAAGTAAGAACCAACCAATCAAATTCATCCATTGTATTTTCTCTCCTAAAACCAATCGCTCTCCCATTTAATTCAAATGCAATTGATGAATTTGATTGGTTGGTCCTTACTTTTCAAAAGAACCAACCAAACAAATTCATCCATTGTATTCTCTCTCCTAAAACAAATAGCTCTCCCATTTAATTCAAATGCAATTGATGAATTTGATTGGTTGGTCCTTACTTTTCAAAATCAAGTATATCTGATTATAAAAGTCCTCTATATATGAGATAGTTCTAATTTTCTCTTTGTAATTTGATATAATAGTTAAAAAATCTCAATGTCAAAAATCACTAAAGACCCCTTATAGTTTAATAAAATAGTCAAAAAATCTTCTGTTGTTCATAAAAATAGTCAATAACTCCCAGACTTAAGAAATCATTAAAGAATTTTTTGGTTATTTTTATTAACAATAGGGATTTTTTTACTATTACGTTAAATTACTTGGAAAAATTAAAGTTATCCATATATATATACACTATTAAAGATATTGTACCATTTTAAAGATTTCGTAAGATATAAAGTGAAAATGTAGAGATTACAGATAAATTTTACATTGGCACGAAACCGAAGTATGAGATTGAGTGTTACAATTTACAAATAAGAATCTAACAAGCAACTTCAACTTGTGGTTGATAGAAAAAGCAAGCATGGAGGTAAAGGTCAAGTGACAACATTACTTTCAGAGGCTACATTTCTTTTCCCTTTAAGGGCCATGAGAGGAGAGTCTACATTTTCAAAACCTACTCCTTGAGAATCACAAGTAATCAATTTCTTTTCAGCAGAAGTAGAGTCCATTACATGGGAAAAAAACATAAAGATGAAGTAGACACATTGACATGCTGCCTTTGAAGATCTGTTCAGGGCTCGGTAATGTATCAAAAGTAGTGGAGAAATAATTAAGGGTTCTCTCTTTTTCTTCCTCTTTTATTTTTCTTTCTTTGGCTGAATAATGGTTAATAATGAATTTGTGTTCCAATGTTGACAGTAAACCTCTCACTCTACACGAGTGATTTACAACAGTAGTAATCATCAGAGTGTTAAGATTTACCCTTTATGCATCATCACTACAAACGAAAAAGAGGGGAAAACAACAGATAAAGTGAGGGAAGAGACACTGCCATCAGGAGGAGAATCCAAGAAAATATATGCAATTTTGTTTTAACAACCTCAAAATCCAACAAAACAATCACACCCAAGTAAGAGCATTAGGTAGAATTAAATTGTGTAAATCTCAACTAATCACACGTTGACGATCGTCCTTTACGTAAACTATAAACTAAGCTTCTAAAACTCATCGAAACCGCAAAAATGCAAACAGAAAGATAAAAACAAGCCGCTTTAACAAGGATTCTTGAAATACATCCAATTAAATTCTCTCTGCTAACAGAGAACAAGTGTCTAGTTATGTTGAGCAAGTACTACAAACCCTTCCACAAGGGAAGTAAAGTGAAGAGAAGCTAAACAGAAGTGTTTAAACGCACCGGGGGCTTAAAAGTTTAGGGTGGGATATTGTCATGTAGATCCCCAAAAAGGGCCACCTCTAGTATGTACACAAGAATCCACATCACATGTGATGTGCAATAAATGGTTCTTATCAAAAACCCTATCAACGTGCCTGCCTTCTCACCAAACAAACACACCATCACACCCTCCACACTTCCTCAATCCCCTCCCTCTTCCTCCATTACCACAACTCACATTCACATTTCAACAATCAATACATCATCTCAAACCAAAACACCATCTCTCCTCCACGGTAGATATTAATTAAATTACACATTACCACAAAACTACTTCCAAAACACACACATTCACCTATGAAACTCACCATTCACCAATATCATCATGAATCATGTCAAGTCAAAACTATACAAAAACAAGATTACACCATTACAAAGCAAATAAAATGTACCAATAAAACAAATGTGTTATTTTTTTTTCTTGTTGGATTTAACTTGGAAAATGTTTTTGTACAAAGAAAAAAAATAAGACAAAGGATCTCAGATCTTCAAGAAAGTAAATAGACCACAGATCGAATCCATATCTTCCATGACAAAGATCTAAACTTTTTCAACAATACAGACATGTAGCAGCAGCAGAAGCTCATTCAACTTTTTTTGAAGAAACCCCAGATCACAATAAACACTAATCTACACATAAATCTAACGAAGTGGAGATTTTTAGCATAAAATTTCTTTTTTTTTTTTTTTTGCTTCTTGTTCATCATCATCATCATCATCATATTTTTCCCGAGAAAATCAGAAACTTTGAAAAAAAAAAAACATAAGAGGGACATTTTTCAAAGAAAAAGGAAGTAAAAAGTGAAAATAATCATCAGAGGCACAAAGTTGTGGCTCGAAGATCGTCACCATCGTCATCGTCGACGTAATCAGCGACGCCGAAATCCATCATCGTCATCGGCGGCGGCAGATTCAGATCGAAAGGAAGGACTTTTCTAAATGAAGAAGAGAGAACGCAATCGTCGCCGTCATCGACAACCGACGACGACGAATCACAGTCGCTATGACAATCATCCGGCGCGACCGGCGCGAGTCGCTTCTTCTGGACGGCCGTCGGCGGCGGCGGATGATTGGCCGTGGCGGCGGCCCGGGGGCCGCTGAAGGACTCGACGGTACTGCTCATGCTGCTGGTGGTGGGTCTGTTGACCTGAACAACCGGGTTGAATTTACAAAACCCGTTTCGCTGCTGCTGCTGTTGTTGGTGGTGGTGTTGTCGTAGAATAACGGGAAAATCAGAGGAGACGGTCAAGGGGAAATTGGTCTTGGCTTTGGGTCCACGGAGGGAGCGGGCGGCGGCGTCATAGGCGCGGGCGGCGTCCTCGGCAGAGTCGAAGGTTCCGAGCCAGACACGAGTCTTCTTCCACGGATCTCGGATCTCGGCAGCAAATCGGCCCCAGGGTCGCTTCCTGACGCCACGGAATCTGATTTCAGGCTGGCTCTTGTTGTTGTTGGCGTGGTGGCTTATTGGCTTGCTGGCGTTGGCGGTGGTGGGTGCGGTGGTTTTGCCTCGCCGCATGGGGGGATGGGAGGGGCAAATTTGGAAACAAATAGAAAAGTGGTGGGCAGGAGGGAGGACGATGAGGAGGAGGAGGAAACCAAAGGGTTCAAAAATTATTTTTATATGGCTTAGTGGTTGTTGTTGTTCTCCATTTGATTGAATTGAAGAAAATGGCAGGGATTTTGATATGGTTTTTGGTGAGTTGCGTTTTTGTGGTTTATTGGGGTTTCTCTCTCCTTTCTATGGAGTTTCGTTTCGTCCCTCCGGGATGGAGCGATCCGGGTTCGTTCGATGCCCTTTGGCTTGTGGTTTTAGTGCCTTTTTTATTCCGAGGAGGGTCGCTCTCGTTTCTGCCTCTGCAATTACCAAATTATCCTCTCTTTCATTTTTTGTGCATATTTGGTTTCTTTTGTTTTTCGGTTTTTACTTTTCTGCCCCCTAAAAATAACTCCCTATTTGAGATTTTGAAATACAAGTTTGTCACCACCTATAGAATTTCAAAATAATTAATATGAGAGTAACAGTCTATCGATTAAAGTTTATAAAAATCTATCGAAATCAAACTTTTCAAAAAAAATTACGTTGAGGTTAAAGTTTGGTACTACCTATTGAAATCAAATATAATTAGCATCGAAATCATGTTTATTATAATATAATGAAATCATGTACGTTCCACCTGATCACTTGCGGTCTTATTTATCGTGGGAATCAAACCTTATTTCAAATATTAAAATTATTATAATTCTAGTTTTTTAGAAAAAAAAAATAGAAATCGAGTTTAGAGGAGGAAAATATGATATAAATTTATAATTTTACCTATATGAGTGTTAGGAGAGTATCATTGGGTTAATTTTATCTTGTCGAATTTTGTAGTTGATTAAATTTTAAGACATTCGTCATTCTTTATAGAATCGGAATGTTAAGTTAATTGAATTCAATTTGAGAAATTTGTCCTTACACAGTCAAAGATGAAGAAAAATACACTTATACCATCGTCCGATTTACAATAAATAGAGGAAAACGTGCTATGGTGTTTTGATATTATAGTCTGATCATGCAAAAAACTTATGAATATCTCAGCATATATGAAAAATCTAATCATAATTTTTTTTCCTTTTTTTAAAATAAATATTTTCTTTTATTTTTAATGTCTTAGTAAAATCCCACCTATGTTGGAGCAATTGAATTATTGGAATACTAAAAAGCCAAATGCAATGTACAGATGAAATATTGAGGTTTTCACTAACAGCAAAGACGAATTTTGATAGTGATTAAATGTTCTCCTTTATACACAAAATCATAACATTTATATCTTACTAATTTAAAAATGAATTCTACTAATATAATGATTTGGACAAATTTTATCTATAAAAAATTTATTCATAAAAACATAATCATAAGTTCATTAAAACCTCCAACTAGTCTTGCCTCATATCACCGAAAAGTCTGTTTTATATACACAATTTATTGGCCATGAGATTTTTATATGATTTTCTTTTTTTCATTTCAATTTACACCTGTCTAAATTGAACTCACCCAAATTTACATTAATGTAAATCGAAATTTCATCATATATATATATATATATGAAATCCCATACTTAATAATTTGTATATATGGCATTCAAACAATTTCAACCTATTAGTCAAAATCATTTCCTTAACAAAAATATAAATAATGTTTTTATACAGTTTAAATAATTGATTATCATATTTCTCTTAACATGACATTATAAAATACGTACATGTGCATTAGGTTTTTTCCCACGGGCGATTCAATATAAACACGTTTTTCAAATACTATATACGTAAAATTAACAAAAAAACTACAATCATTAAGTAAAAATAAAATTAATGACACCTTAATTTGCCTCCCACAATTGGCAGCATGTCTGCCTTGTCCAGTCTTACCAAATAACATGCGAATAGACTAAAAAAGGGTCATAGTTATGATGGAATAATAAAAGTAGAAGAACAAATTGATTAATTGAAACCATTAATTTGCATGGTAGAGTGATGATCATCAATCATCGATCATGATCATGCAATTTTTCTCAGCCTCACAAAATGACCCATTTTGGTCCGGGCACTTGCTTTGCCTACTTGTTTGTTAAATTGGAGAGTCGGGTACTTTTTAGTTTCTTATAGAAATTAAAAATTTCAGCCACTTAAAATTTTGTGAATTCAAAACAAATGAATTTTATTTATTCTTTAATTTGTTACAAGGAAAAATAATAACTCGAATTTCAAAAGTTTTTCAAATATTTATCACTTTATATATATGTGTGTGTTGTATGGTAAAGTAAAGATATGATGGTTTGCTTTAGATGGATTTTATAAAGAAACTTTATCAATAAACTAATTAAGTTTATTTTCAAAGATACAATATTTCTAATATTGATTTGTACCATTTAAACATATTAAAACAATTAGCTAGTTTGTACAAATAAAAGTAATTTTTAAATAATTTATTTTGAAACGATATGGTTTAAAGAAAAATATAGTAAAAAATCGGACAGGGGATTATTTAGTAGAAAGTTCACATTTCAATCCTTCGTTTCTAGCACATGATTATTGGTTTTGAAAAGGGGAAGAGAAAATAAAAATTAAGACGACTGAGAGATTTATTGAAATATGACTCTACGATTTAAATGTGAAATTAAAAATAATAAAATAAAAAATTATTTTCTCGAACCACGCTCAAATTGGATTATATTTTTATTATAATCTATAAAGATTAATAAGTATTATGGTAGAGCGATATAAAAACGAGTAATACAGATAATGCAAAATTTTTATCCAAATCTATGTCCAAATGATATAGCATGTAAGTTGTAAACATCTTATGATTTATAGGATGTTAACAACTCATATATCATATCATTTAGATATAGATTTGGACAAAAAATTCTGAAAGTCTAGTATTATTCTATAATAACAGCTCCCAATATTATTTATATGATCAAAATGATATTATGATGAATACTTGGAAAAAAGTGAATAATAATTCAACAAAAAGTCAATATGCAATTAGAAAAACTAGCATCTTTAATCCAAACAACACTGTTAATTTCTTTCCAAATCTGAATATTCTACGATTCAAATTTTTTGTTGGAAACATACGCCTTGTTCTCTGAAGATGCCACTGCCACATATGCAAAGTTGCATGAGTCAATACAATGTAAGTTGGGGGAGTCAATACATACAATGTATTGGATTTGGAGGCACTTATTCTTAACATTATTGACGCATGTTAATCCCATAAAAATAAAAATAAAAATAAAAACAGAAAAACAAAAGGAATAAAAAGTACACCATATCTAATCTAATTGTAAATCATGTAAACCATTTGACTGAAAATCAATAATTAGAAGACAAAATAGGGTACTGGTGTTGTTTGAAAATTCCAATTTCTTGATAGAGGAGTTAATAAAATATATTCCTCAAGTATAAAACTTTTTTACTTCATATGAATCAAAATCTTCCACCTAAACCATCAGCTATATTTGCATCATACTAGCAATATTTGATCTTACTTTAAGGAAAAAATCGTGCATAAACCCACTCTCATGATAGGAAATTTAAATCCCATTATAATTTTATTATAAATATGTGTTGATTCATCGGAATTGTGTATATAATAATTGATTTTAATAAACTTGATCGATTTAGTATAAGTTTAAAAAATTAAAAAAGTCTTTTATAAAAGATAGGATAAATATGGAAAATAAATTTTCAAGTTTGGTATATAAACAGTATTAAATCTCAAGATATATTTTTAGTATAAAAATGAGATATTGTAACGGATTAAATTCATAGAAAATTATTGTTTTAGGATAAGAGTAAATTCATATAAAACTATTAATATATGTATTAAAATAAGAATAAGACTTTAATTCGTAATAAAATATTCAATCATTTTTATTAAGAGACGGCTTACATATTTACATCTCAATTAGTGTTTAATTATATATATATATATAACAAATTAAGGAAGTAAAATAGAATAAAGATAGGCTGATTTGAAACCAATCCACCCCGGGACACAGAATCAAAGAGCATGTGAAGTTTCTTGGAGGATGAGCGAAGTTGATTAAATAGATCTTGAATATCAAAAAACCGTGGACACGTGTAGACAGAAAACGTAGGGAGTTGGGTCCCACGTTGACCGAGAAACTGAAGAAAAATATTAAAAAAAAAAAACTCACCGGGTAATCGAGTGGGGTTCAAACTTAAAAATTAAATTAAATTAGAGAAAAAAAAAAAAAAACACATTTATCCAAGACGAATACGATTATAGCGGTTCGGTTCGGTGAATAAAGCCGACACCACCTCAACCCTCTCGCTGTCTGGCTTTTGTTTTAATTTTTTTTCTAATTATTATTACTGTTATCATAATTGTCGCTTACAAGCTACACTACATTACATTACATTGCAATACCACACGGCTCTTCTGCCTTGGCTATTATTACCATCATCACCCTCACAAGTCTCAACTATATTGTGAATGGTCTTGTGGTGCAGTAGTGGCGCACAAACCATACCTTGGCTTTAAGCTTAGGTTCGACACCTCACGTAATAAAAGTGAAATTTTTTTCTATATATAGATTATCTCTCAACCTAGTATGGATGGTTCTTAATCATATAAGAGCCGTTTATCTGGATCATGCTATTAGATTTCTATCAGTTTGATCTCGATTATCTCCTCAGTGCCTCGAAAAAAAAAAAAAAAAGGTCCCAACTAGATTACTACCAGCTTCTCTTATGACTTATTTATCTATCTCCATTTTTCTGTCTTTATCTATTCTCAACTCTTTTGTTACAATGGTCTCGCCAAACATAAACTTATAATTCCACTTCTATCATTGCTATATATGAAATTGTACATTCAAATCATGTCTCTCTCGACTCTCAATTATGTGACTACAATTTGAAATAAATATTCCAAAAAACTTATAGTACATTTTGAAACCATGTAAATTTATTTATATATTATCAAAATTTAGATTTGAATTACTAAAGTTTAGAGTTTTACAGGTTATAAAATACTAGTACACCTTTGAAAAAATATCACATACTTCACTTTATAGACTATTCTTTTTATAATACAGTTTGAAAGTATCATGCTTCTAATAATATGGTTTGAAAGAACGATTATTTTAGTTTGTTCTAAAAATACAGTATCATCTAATTGAGCCTTACATACAATTTCTTAGTATAAAAGTTAAACAACTCGTTTAAGTCTCACCCTTATTATTTAAAACATAACGTGTAGATATAAATATTATTTTAATAAAAATTGTCATCTTTAAATTATATAAATAATTATCCAAACTATTCTATCAATAATCTATTTTAATAAGTTTGGATGTTCATTTTATCGGTGCTCAAACAGAACAAAACAAAAATAAAAAATGAAAAATAATCTGACCGACCCTTAAATCATTTTGACCGCAACAGAGGTGAGAAAAACTTGTGATCCTAGATTTGCGTAAGATGTTAGAGAAGGAAGAGTGGCACATGTGCACACTCAATGTGTTACTTGAAGCAGTGGGCGTGCATGTAAAGTTGTAAACGGCCCCAGTACAAACTCAATCTTTAAATACGAGGGACTTAGATTTTCATGGTTGATATCCACCAAAGATTTTTTGCTATGATTTGAAAGAGTTTGATTTTAATTGCTTTACAAAAAGAAAAAGTATAGGTTATAATCTTGAAAATTAAAAATATAAATGCTTTCATTCTTATCAATTTTAAATTAAAAAAAAAAGTTTTATTATTATTATTTTATTTGGGTCGGCACCAATTACAATTATTCATGCATCTAATGTTGACAAAATTACATTCAAATTATAAATGAGATAAGTTCTTTTTATTATTTTTTTTAAAGTAGATAATTTTTGGGATCCGTAGTTTAAAACTGACCATCATGGCATAAGTATCAATAATATGAAAATATGTAAACTAATTAATAAATACAATATAATATTTAGTTAACATCATACTTCTAAAAATAACTTAAGTATTTTAATTTCCTACCATCATACATAACATCTGTAAAATAATTCAATTATTCAGACGACAACAAATCAACTAATAAATTGTAAATATTTTCTAACATATAGAATGATTTATAATATTCTAGATATATAATATATTTATAATAAAGTAGATTAATAATAGTATTAAATGGATATTATTAACGTTTGTCTTAAAGATATATTCATATATAATTTTTGAACATTAAAAAATATGTATAATTTGAATTATTTATTTTTAAAATTTTATTATACACTTATAGATATTTTTCGTGATAAATATATCAATTTAAAATCACATTCGTTTTCATTTACAAAACTTCCTCAATGGTTACATTACCCAATTACACAAGTCCAGAGAGAGCAGAACAAAGCATCGATGGGCCCACCGAATCAGTCACATCAACTACGTGCCAGCCATCAATAGAGTCACGTTGATCGAGGTACATGTAGAAGACTCAACCGGGCCCGCCAAGTTACCCGGTAAAAAAGTAACCGGCCGGCAACGATACACAAAATCGAGGCGTGGCCTTCCCTCTCTGACTTGGACACAAATTTGTTGGGGAGGGCCTTTACTGTCACGCCAACCGACAGCTGTTCGTCGTTGTGCTCTCTGCGTTTGGCTATTGTTCAATCAGCATCCAACACGCGTCCGTATGCGTTTTCTTTTTTTCTTTTTTATTTTTCTGGGTTTCTCTCTGTTGGTGGTCAAATTAGTCCATTTTAATTTGAAAACCAAACTTTTGACTAATATGGGGGTGGTGGCTTCTTACTTCTAGGCATCAACAACATGATGGACAGCGTGCGCCGCTTGCTTTGGGCTCTCCCACTTCACTTGGGCCCATCTATGTATTTTACATCATCGTGACGTAGCACATCTTCGTCACCGATCATGATAATACGTGGCAGGATCTGGACGCCGTGATCATCAGGTCAGGTAGGATTTAGGATGTGAATTGATGTATATCATGCATGGAAGTTTGATATATTCAATTTTTTATTCGAATAATATGGGAAATGAAATTTATTTGATTGCATAATAATAATGTTAGAACCTGAATGAAAAATATATGATGCTTTACATTAGAATCTGAAAGAAACATATATTATACATTGTGTATATGGAAGCCCTATTGTCATTTTTGTAGATGTATCATATGCATAGAAGTTTGGTGTATTTTATTTTCAACTCGAATAATGAGGAAAAAGAAATTTATTTGACTTTTAATGGATTCTGACATTAGAATCTGAATGAAAAATAGACAATATATTACGAATGAAAAATATACAATACATTACGTTAGAATTTAAATGAAAAATATATGATACATCGTGTATATGAAATCTTTTTTTCATTTTTGTAGTACAGTGAGTTTTAATTCGTGCATTGATGACAATGAAACTTATTTGACTTTAAATAGATTGAGGTATTAGAATTCGAATGATAAAAGTACAATTCAACGAATGTATAGAAATCTCCTTTTTTGAGATGCGAAATTCTTCTCCTTTTATTAATGTCAAACGATCAAAAAGTTGTTAAATAAACTATTGTCTTTGTCATTTTTCTTAGATTATTTTAGTGAGGAAAAGTAATTGACATTATTTGTCAAGTGTACAAATCAAATCGAAAATTTTATTATAAATGAATTGATTTCGGCGGACACACTAAGGAAAACTCACATAGAACACAAGGAACGATGAAAGTTAATGTCACGAACTTAAAGTTCACATGTGAAGTGTGTATGTTCTCTTGAAAATTAAATCAATCACATGATAACACTCATAAAATGTAAATTGTACTCACACACTTCTTGTAATACATTGCTTTTATAACTATTCATACATTTACACGTAACTACTGTGTTTCCATTTTACATTCATGATATTTATTAAATCTTTTATAACAAAAAGAGTAATTAAAACAGTTTCAGAAAAAAAATAAAAAATAAAACAAATTTGCATACAACAATTTTGAGGAGCATATTCACATGGACCCAAGTGAGGACATGAGAAAGCTTGAGAGCCACACAAAATAAGAAGATCTGAATTCTCAAACAAAGCGTATCAAGTTGCCAATAGCACTATAGCAGGCGGTTGCTTCCAAAATAAGCAGCTTTTTCTGCATAAAATCGCTTTTGCTTTTTTAATTAGAGAAAAATATAAATATATATATATATGTATTGATAAAAACCAGAAGCGCACGTTAGCAGAGGCAAGGAACAGCAGCTTTTTTTTTTTTTTGTTTTTAATGGTTTTCAGTCAAGTGGTGGTGTGCCGTGTGACTGGATTTAGTTTCGCGGGCAAGAGCAACGAATAGGGTTAGTTGGTATTGTACGCAACATGCGTTTGCTAGCATTTATAGATATTTTGTGCACCCAACGTGCCGGTAACTTGCGCCGAGCGCCAAAGGTGACTTCGATTACATAATTTTAATTAAATGATTTCATGAAAAAAAGATATTGTTTTAGCAATGGTTTAGTGGTAAATTTGAAATATGGTAATAAAATTATGAGTTCGACTCATGTCGAATTTTTTCAATTTTTTTTTTTAAATTTGTAATAATTTATAGATAATTAATTTCATTAAAAAAAAACCATTACTAATTGTAGGTATTGAAAATGGGGTTATTGTTAGTAAACGTCATTTTATCTTGAATTTGTGGTACAAAATGCAAGGGTCCTAAAGAGATATACGTAAGGCTCTCTTGATCCCAATTCGATAAATAAGAACCGGCAAACAAAAAAAAAGAAAAGGACATAATCCTTGATATTAAAGTTTGTAGTGAACATGTATCCTATCTGATCACATATTATAACTGATTAGTCACGTTATAATCGCTATTCAATAAAGTTTAAATTGTCAAATATAGTTTAGCAATAAAAAATGTTAATTCAATCTGATAAATGTTTTAGATTTAAATTACTACATCACCTCACCGATGATATTGTACCTCAATTAGTATATCATAAATGATATTTTATTCAAAGTACAGTATTGTTGGTATTTTACAAAAATAACGTGTACATGGATGATGTATATTGTTGAATTTTAATTCAATATTTGAAAGAGAGTACACTAGAGAAGAATAAGAGTGGGATGCACCATGCATGTGAATGGATTAATTTTGGGTAATTTGGTGGGAAGTGTAAATGCAAGGGAAGACCCACAGATTTATTTATACAGATCCAATTCTGCCAAACCTGCTGTGGGGCCTTCCTCTACAGAATCACAATTCGAAAACTCACCCAATGTTTTGTTTGATTTTATTTAGATGCTACCCTCTGCATCATCAACTGACTCTGAATTGTTAATTATTTTAACACAACCACTTTTCCTACCAGGAAAAAGTTGCCAACAAAAACTTGAAAAAAAAGGAAAAATGTAAAAAGAAAAAACACCTTGGACAGATAATGTTAGGCACTTAAAAAATGTGACTCCTAGAAAACAATCCACCATGTACCATTGGTTGATAAAATTCTGATAATGGCACTGCAGGGCAGGAGGCACCAATGAGCAATGAGGAGGGTATCTTGTAAGTTTTCAAACAGTGCTAATTGGTGACCTTGTTTTGTCATTAGTTTTATTTTTATTATCAAGTACGACAGTTCACATCCTGATGTCAAAATCAGGCAAACCACAACAACTATAAAGGTCCTGGAAACTGAGAACTTGATAAAGACCATAGAAGCAATGCATGACAGGTTAATTAAAACATTGCCAACCTACTACAACAACAGAGACTTTAATTTTGTTTGCTGTGTGTTATGGTTCAACTTTGACACAACAGCAATCAAAAATCAAAATTTCCAACCAAATTCTGATCAACACAGGATGATATATCATCATACCATATCCAAGAAAGAGCAAATAGTTGGAACTGTGAAAACGGAATCTTTTACACTTTCTTTCACCTGCCTTTTATTTATTCACCACAAAAAATGCCTGCCACGCCCCCCCCCTCCCGAGAGATAATCGCTCAACACAGCCTCCGAACAAACCTAGTATACCACTCCGTGGAACCACAGGTGAAATGGGGGGTTGGAGGTACAATTCATAAAAATCTCCTTCAAAAGCACTTGAGTAAACAAAAATGTAAAATTCAAAGTGAAGAACAAAAAAGGAGTGTGGTTTCAATTAGACTGATCGTGTGATGGTTCTGAAGAATTCTGCATGGAATGAGGTGGTGAGTGATCCGGTGGTGTAGGCGACTCATCTGAATTGGTTGTACCGGAGTTCTTCGTATCAGGGACCTGATGTTTAATGCTTGCAGTATCAGAATTTTGCACCCAATCGGGGTATTTTGATGACATAGCAGGAGAAGTCTCGGATGTGTGAGCTGTTTGTATGACCTGATGATTCATGAGTGATGAATCCAATATAGATAGTGGTGGAATGCTGAAACTATAGTTACAAGGATATCCTGCAAAGGGGTGATCAAATCTACAAGTAGGACCGAACTTGCAGATACCATACATACTGTAATTTGAACATACAGCTTGTCCCTGCATACAGAAAATAAATGAATAAATTCATTTCAACAATGATTTAAAGTAAAAAACAAGTGATTTTGATGATAAAAATTTATGAACTATCACAAGAATTATAAGAACTTTGCAAATATATTATATATGAGTTGCATGATATGGACTTTCCAATTTTTATTCATGCATTCCCAACTGTTTCAAAACGGTCTTCGAAGCAAGAAAATTGCAAATCAAGGAGCATGTCACAATTAAAGAATATAAACATGGCAGCTTATGGTGCTCAAGGGAAGGCCAAGAGGACCTTATATTGTAATAATGTCGACAAAAAAAGTAAATGCAGGAACAAAAGACCTATAAAATTCACCACTCGATTAACCAACAATGAAAAGTAACATAGCTTGAAAGGTAGGATAGCTTTCCCTTTACTTTTTATTACAGATTAAATGGAACAAACCTCCCAAAACCCCTAAGTGAGTGGGATTTGATACCTTTGCACACAAAAAGAGATCTCAGAAGTTGAACTTGTTAGTATATACAATATAATAAGATAGCAACTAATAAGTAGTTCAAAAAATATGCAAGAAGATGAGGACTCTTTTCTTCACAAGTGAGTTGTTCCAAGACTCCTGAATGGAAAACAATCTCTGATCATGATGCATCTCAGAATGTACAAATTAAAGATAAAAACTTACAGGCCTTGAGGGAAGGCCCAGTGGGCCTATAGTATTTCCTGTTGATGGAGCAATCCTTTCTTTTGGGTGGTGGAACTTGCAATCAGAGCCATATTTGCAGGTTCCAGTGTTCATATAATACCGGCATTCTGGCTGATCAGGTCTCTCAGGTAAATTTAGACCAGATGCTGATAACAAGTTCACCTGTCCACCAGCACCCAATTCACCTTGATTCCTGGTGTTGTAAATGAGATTGGATCCAAGAACACCAGTAGAAGATAGAGGGCTCATGTTTCCCTGTTTACCAAAATAAAGCATATTGAAAACCGAATGAGAATTAAGTTCATTTCAACGCAGCAAAAATGTCATATGGAACCTAATAGATACACTCATAGATAAAATTCAACATAACAGCTGTTGGTTTAAGTATAAACAGTTCAAATTTTATCTCATGTATACATTCTATGGTGCATACAACAACCAGTAATAGTAAGAAAGTTAAATGATGTAATCAGGAAAATTCTTCCAATCAATGTAAGGAAACTGAAGAAGTAAATAAACCTGCTTCATAATGATTGTGACTATCGCACAACAAGTTATTTTAGACTTTCTCATTGGTGCAAAAGGGAAAAGAAAATTACGTTCAGACATCATTGCAAGTGGGAAGCACTTGAAAACCCCTCAAGTTCCAGTCAACAATTGTCCTTGTAGCATTGCTCGAAAATCAAGAAAATCTTACTAACATTTTTGTTACAAACGTGCCTGAAAGTACTATGCCTACTAACAGCTAAAAAACAACCTTTAATGCATCCAACTCTATATAATCAAGATGAAATGGTGAAAAATTAACAGAAGCTTACTTCTGTTTTCCAACACTTTATATATACACAAGCACAGAAGTCAAATAGACATTCTTATAACTCACTGACCATGTAGGTGCTCCAGCCTGGTGCAGTTACAATGCCTTGAGAAGGAGAAACAATAACAGGTAAAATGCCTTGTGTCCCTTGTAGACGTGGGCCAGGGACATACGGTGACCTAGGTAATGACCATGTTGGAAGGCCACCAGCATAAGATAGACCAGATGAAGGTAGAATGGATGACCCCATCGATCCCAATGCGGCATTTCCAGTTACTGGTAAGCTAGTTCCAGGCTGGGGATGGTGAAACTTGCATGCAACTCCAAACTTACATGATCCAGTCCGCATGTAATATGGACAAGATTTTTCATCCTAAAAAAAAGTAATTATATTAATAATCAGGAATCATATATAACTATTCATGCACATCGAAGCATGCCAAAACTTGTCGGTTGTAAAATATTCAAGCATTAATTTATGGGAAAGGAACAGGGCAAAATCTTGTACTAGATTACAGAGAGATATAAGCACCTGACGCATAGGAAGACCTAGAATGTTGAATGAGACTGGTCCAGCACCATTCCTATCCTTTGGGTGATGATATTTACATGTTGATCCATATTTGCAGGTCCCTGTCTTTAAATAATACTGCCGTGCACATCCAAAGGCAGACAATAAAAAATGAGAGAACAAATAAGTTATACCAGTTTAGGGATATAATCTTAACATATACGACAAGGCTAACAACTACTACCAACCTAAAAGCGAAAACCCCTAGTGTTTAGTAAAAACAAAACTTAAAATCTTTCAGCCTGAATCATCACTCTCCTTATTCAAACAATCGCTAACATTTGTTCAGCAGCTAAACAAACATAAGGAACATTTCAACCTCATTCTAACAAAGGTTGGTACCCTACGCAGGGCATACCATAATCCTATATTCCTATTAAAGCTTCTCAGTCAACAAACTGGCAAGCCTTCTTGAAAAGTAGTAGCCAACTCAGAGAGATCGTACATGAACAAGCTTGGATTGCTCTACCTTGATAAACAATGAAAATAATGATAAATGAAACACTGTATTTCATTAACGTGAATAACCTTTCTCACAGCTACCATACCATGCGATAGAATTTTCAAAGAACTAACACAACAGTTGATAAATTGTGGGGAAAGACCACATCCACTCTCAAACTATAATTATCAAGCCAACTTGTTAGGCAGGGTATTGTTCAAAGTGCTTTTGGCATTTCACTTGACTGATACTTCAGAAATTCATTTGAATTAAAACATCCAATAAACAACCTATGGTTTCTGCACAAAGTTATTTTCCAACATACTATCATCTATGACTATATATAAACTACATTCCCTTTTCCTCCCCTTTTTTTCAGAAAATTTACATTCTAACATATCCCAAAAAATGAAAATAAAAAAATCACAAAAATTAGATAATCTCATCAAAACAAGAATCGTACCCCACAGTCGGGTTGTCCAAGTCTCTCAGGGAGCTCATCTCTACATTGAGCACCCTGCACATATAAGAAAGCAATCAGACTCTACAATATATCGTCATGTCACACCACCAATGACAAGCAAGAACAACGCAGGCATACATAAAGGAAGTATCAATCGTTTTAGCATGTGGCAAGTAGTATACAAACAATACACACGATGTGTTGTTATAAAATAATCCAGATCAAGCTAGACAAAGCTGCTAAAAAAGACGAACCTTTCAAATGAAAAAATCTTAATTACCTGTGCAGGATAAACAGGATGATTGAACCGACAGTTATTTCCATAACCACACAACCCAGTCCTTAGGTAAAATAAACAATCCGGTTCACCTGGGCGATCCGGGTAGGGGCTTGACTGAGCCAAACCACCCCCTTCTTGATTATCATGAATTTTCAACCTCCATATTGCTTCTGCAATGCACAAAGTAAGAACAAATCATCAAATTCTAAAATTTCCATCAGAACTCCAAGTTCCAAAAAACAAAATCTCACATTAGCCAACACCAAAAACTTAGAAAGATTACCACACTTCATTCGAAACCGATTTTTCACTTTTTAACTTCAAAATTAAACCATTAACAAAAATCATCATCTTTCAAAGGCCCAACATACATTTCATCATCAACCACAGCTCTCAAAACCGAAAACCCACATCCCAAACATCAAAAAGAAGAACCCTCCAATACTACATCAACGCGTCCTTGACAAATCTCAACAATTACAAACCAAAATTCACTACATACATTTGTATCAACAATCACAACTACTATAAGAACTAAACACACCCCCACATGAGCAAAATAAACACAAACTTGCAAACAAAGTCTCCAACTTTTCAACCGAAACAACACAAAACACACATTGCAAACGTCGATCACAACATAAAAACCATCCATCCACTCATGATCATCCACAAAACCAAACACAATCATAACCCATCAAACAACCCACAAACACAAACAAACAAACAAACAAAATCATAAAAACCAAAATCAGATCCCCATATCATCAACCAAAATAGCATATAAAAAACAAACAAAATTTTACTACCTTCAATGTTATCAGCAGATTGATTTGACACAGCATTGCTCTTCACTTGCCGGTTATCTGGCATCGGTGGCACACTCAAAAATACAAAACTTTCTTCTACTCACAATAAAAAAACCAAAAACAAAAACAACCCAGAAACAATTTCTCCACCCTTAACACAAAATCATGTAAAAATCATCAAAAACGAAAAAAAACAGAAAATTTTATCAAGATTTTTTTCCCTTTTTTTTCCTCTTTTTTTTTGGCAAAAAATATACAAACAACTGATAGATAAACAAACAATGAAGAATCGAAAAGTGAAATCTTGAAAATATATTCCAATTTGATTAAAAATTCTTTTTTTTTTCTTTTTCTACGATTCTCAGGTATTTGTTACACGCACTTTCGGATCTCGCGTCTTCAATGTGAAAAACTGAACTTTTTTTTCGCTATATGTATAAAACACAACACAACAAAACATTAAAAAAAAAAAAAAAAGTGAACTTGTTTCGACTCTTGTACGAATAATAAAAAATAACATCTTTAATTTCGGGGGATAAAAAGACGGTTTTGCCCCCACAACCACTTCTGTTCTAGTAGTTATTAACCGTATTGTCAGCCAAATTATTTCTACTTTTTATAGGTGTAGAGAGCTTTCATCGCTTGCCCAATTACAAATTTAGCCCTCATTTACTATTTTAAATGATTTTAGTTATGGGATGCACAATTTGTTACGTGTAAGAATATATTTTTAGCATGTAGAGTCATTAACAATATTTACGATTCTATATCATATTTATTAGAGTTGATAAAAAATGTGATAGTTATTTGATTATCTGATCTGTGTGAATCAATACGAGTAACATGAATTATGAGAATGTTAATGTGTTTAGTAATGCTGGATAAATGCTTGTCGCGTCTAACAAAGGATTTTAAGGAAAATAATAAAGCAACAAAATTGCGTCCTAATCATAGCAAAAGAAAGAGAATCAAAACTATCTGGGTAAGGGTATTTATGTCTTTTGGGTGTCTCAAATGAACAGGACGAAAACAAAGGCGTGAAAGTCACAGGAAAGTATATATTGCCCTTGTAATTCAATTCATAAAATTGTTTTTTAAAAAATATAATAAATAAAATGAAAAATATCATCATCACCGTTAAAGGGCGCGAACCTGAGAGGCGGCGATGCGGTGTGGACCACTGGATTTGAATTTCTAATGGGACCCATTCATAAAGCCATTTTCCCCAAAGTTGACTAAACTACCCCTACACAAATTGTTTTTTTACCTTCGGCCACTGCAATGATGATCTGTGGGGAATGCAAGGGGTAGGGGCGATCTATGTCCTTACAAATTTGCGGGTTACTATTATTATATATTAAAGTCGGGCGCGAAATTACTATATATATTTCGATTTATTTGTTTTTCTTTTTCTGTTTTTAGGCAAAAAATCGCCGCCGTCAAAGGGAGGAGAAGTGGGGCACGTGAACGGTGGTGGTGAGATTTGGAGTATGTGAGATATTGATGGGACCCACAGACGAAGGAAAAAAATAGAAAAAACGAGTTTTTTTGGTCTCTGGTGGGTCCCAGATTTTAAGAAGTGGAGATTCGGACGGCCATTTTTACTCGCCGAGAAAAAGCTACCGATTGCGACTCCCTACCTTACCCGCAGGCTGCGCCTTTGTAAATTATCGGTCTCAATAGAACTACAAAACTCCCAGTTGTGAAAATGAGCTCGTGCTGTGACATCCAAATATATATTCAATTTTTCAAATAAGTAAATGACAAAATTCGGATACCAATCCATAAAAATATAAATAATTTTCTCATTTAATATAGATAAATCTTTTCCATCTTTTAGAAATAATATTTCAGATCCGTATTAAAATATTGTTTCAGTAGATCTCAATAGTTATTTTATTGGAGGTCACGACAAAAATTTAAATTACGAAAAAAATCATGGAAATAGTGTGAGTTTATTAATATTAATAATTTTAAAGTATAAAATATATTAAAAATATGTTGAAATCGTAGCAAGGACGCTATTGTGTGGAAAATGAATAAAGGTAATCCAACTACTGATACTACTCATTTTCTGATTTTCATGGGAAAAAAAGGGTCTGGTTTTTGAGTGAATAGATGAAATTACCCTCTTGTATGAATATGGATGAATTTTTGTTGTTGAAATTGGATTCGGTTTGAAAAAGATTTGTTGTTTTGTTTGTTTATTTGTTTTCTATAATTAGAATGTAAATATAGGAAGATCTAATAGATGACGTGCTTGATTGGTTACAAGCAATTAATTTATTTTACCAATATCCTTTTTGGAATCTATGCATTTTTATATATATGGGCTGTCTTTTATTTGTTTTATTTTTATTCATATGATTGTCTTTTATTTATTAATACTTTTTTTAAAGGTAAGAGAGAAAAAATTAAATTTAAAGAAAATTATTCATACAAAATTAAATTCAAAGAAAATTATTCATACTTAGTATTTAATGATAAAAATATAATTTGAATTATTGACCTTTTAGGATTAAGAAAAATATTTAACTACTTATATTAAAGAGTAGTGTGCGAAACAACATGTTCCATTACTGCTACTAAGAAGTTGTATGCAAAACAACATGTTTTAATTGGGGAGGAAATTGAATCACGATGGATAGAAAGAAAGAAAGTCAAAAATATATTAATGGAATATATTAATACCATAAATGCCTGTTAAACAGCCAATAATAATAAATTTTAATAAAGGATTGTATTATCTTTTGTATGGGTATATTTTTGCAATAAATTTACTGTTTAACTATAAAATTATACAATAATTTATGAAGTTAAATCATTAATTTGTAAAATGAGCACGAAATTCATGCAATGAAAGTTTTCTAAAATATAATAATTTTGTTCGTCTGATTTGTCTAGCAAAAACTAGACAACCCTTTTAATCATATTGTTTATCATGTTACAATAAATTAAACCAATTTAACATTCCAAACTTTCTTTTTCGTATCGTCAACTTTTACTTAGACAAAGTAAATTCCTTGATTTTATCATTTGCATGATATTTGTCTTGCATCTACACATTCTCCAACTCATTAGAAAGCAAATTGTTGGATTGGACCACAAAAGGCATTGACCTAATGTTGTTGTGTTCAAATATATGCTCGTTCAAAGCTGAGTCATCACTGTGTGGACCGGTCCAAAAAATGAAAAAATCTTATTGGGAGTGTATCAAAACTGATGAGGTGAGATTAACAGATAAAAAAAAAGTAAACAAAAAAGAAAAAACTAATGAAAAATATAAGAGAAAAAAATTATATTATTTTTTGGGTTCATCTCAAAACATCAGTTGTCACACAGTATTATGAAAGATTTTCTTAGAAAAAAATCTGTATTGTAATTAAAGCCTAATTAGGGAATACAACGTAGAATTCAGAGGTTGGTATAGGTTTGCTATTGTTTTGGACCCCGCCTTTAATTAAGGTGGGCCTCCCAATGTTTGTTCACTTTAATGTAACAGGTTGGAATTTAGACTTCCAATAGTTATAACTAGTTATAATGTGGCGGCCCCTAAATAATTTCTCACCCCCTACGCCGTTGCACCAAACATTAATGACCCAAGAAAAATGACTCCATTCACCATAAAAATGACAAGCCAAAGATGTAGAAAGAGAAACACAATAATCAAAACTTAAATTTCATGCACATCCATACATAACTTTAACGGATTAATACTTTTTTTTTTTATGTAATTATATTTCTTCTTAATATTTGTCTATCATGAGTATTTAACATGACTGAAATTAAGGGTTTGAGTCTTATTATATATAGTTACAAATATATTTGGAGAGTTTGTTTGTTTTTTTTTTTTTTTTTGTATCGTAGAGTTCAAATCTCATCGAATTGTGGGATTTAAGTTTCATTAAACGTAACTATTAATATATGTAAAGAGTTTTTGTTTCGTGTTTTGAGAATATAGCTACAAACTATGTATAAAATATTTCATCTCGGTAGGTTCAATAATCCTATAAAGATTAATGTCAAATAGGATAATAATTGTATATATTTTATATGAGCATGGATTGCAATTTTTGTTGGGGTTGAGTTTCTCTTAATACATTTCTTTGTACGGTAAAAACTTGTTAAATGTATCATATAATAATTGGGAAAAGAAATCTTTCACTGTCTCTCCCGGTTTAAATGAATCAAAGTGGATTCGAATTACTGGAAAAAAATAGAGAAAAAGCTGGTTGGTCATAAAGTAAATCTCGATAACCAACAACGTGATATTTTATATTGTTTATAATGTTTTACATATTTACAAATACATAAAACCCATATTAAATTAGATTAATGTCATTCAGTCAATAGATTTGCTGTCTAAACAATTGTTATAGTTAGATTTGTTCAACATAACACCATCCGTTGGTTGAATATGAAATCCAAATATATATGAATATAAATATTTTTACCAATGTGTTGTCCTAAATTTGGACTTCAATACAGCGTACAAATATTGTCGGTCTAACAAGAGATCCTTTTGACAGTACAGTTACAAATAGTGTCGGTCTAATTAACTCTCAATTGCAAGGACAAAACGGTCCAAATAAAATATCAAGAGAAAGTAATTTCCTATTTATTTATTATTTTTTATTAGAAAAAAAAAGTCAAAAAATTGATAAAAATATAAAATATTCGAAAGGGTAAAATCGTCAAATCGAGTGAATTTTTGCCCAAGAAACCTCTTATTATTGCGTCAGAAAATTAGTGGGTCCCAAAACTAAAGTAATTACGAGAGCCGCAGCCAATAGAAAAATAATAGAAAAAGAGCTATGGTTCTGTTCTGTTTTGTTACCAGTCTACTAGACTACCACCAAGTTAAAGCTCTCTTGACCAATAAATTAACACCACGTACCAGCCAGCTCTGTACTGTAGCTATGAATTTTTCACATCTATATCAAAAATATTTCCAAATAACCATAAAATTTTGATAAATTTGATAACACTTTTGATCCTTCAAATTTTTAACTTATATTTTCACAAAATTTCAGACACAATTTGGTTCTGATTGGTCGAAAGACTCGAAACACCATATATATTTAGTGGTCCACTCCTCAGGAAATTTCCTCGCCGTTTGCTGACCAAATCCATGACCCAAGAATGGGTAATTGACACGTTGGTCATTCCTGTTTTTTTTAAATGAAACACATTGGGCATTGCATGCAGAGTTAACGATTTCTGCTGAGAATTCTGACCAATTTTTTGACCAACAAAAACAATTTTTCGTCTCCGTTGGTCTAAAATTTCCACTGGAATTCTTCCACCATCCTGTGCCGCACCATACCATCATTCCTCTGATGTATGACCAAACCAACCAGTCAGTCAAGTCAAAACTTGAAACTTTAATTTATTGCATTTTATTCTCTACACGTTGATTTTGATTTTGATTTTTCTTCCCTCATCACTGTAAAGTAAATTATTCTGCTCTTGTATGCAAGACATTAGCCTGCAAAGCGTGATCATGAACATGATTCATGAATGCCAACACATTCAAGGCAGTCAAGATCCCTAAAGACAAGCCAGATTTTGAGTTGTTTCACAAGAATGGCTTATACGTAACAACATTGAACATGCATATAAAACCAATCAAGTATTGAATGTTTTTGTGATATGTGATTCCTCGACCTTTTTGATAAAGCAAATCCCTTGTACACCCCAAAGATGGGTACAAACCCATGATTTCGCTTCGCATGATTTTTGCTTTGGCGGTGGGGAATTGTTCTTCGGAGAATAATATGGACTTGGATAGAGACAAATGTAAGTCATGGAAAAGTAAAAAAGTAATGATTAATAACAAGGGGATTTTTTACCTTTTGCGCAAACAAAGGCAGGAAGGCAGTTGGCAGTTTAACTAGGACGTTAAAGCTGCATCAATTATTGGGATTCTATTGTTATAAAGTAAAAGTACCAGTCAAACAAATGGCACTGCCAAGATTATTAGATTATACTAGGATACACATAAGACATAAATAGAATTTTCAAAGCTTTTTCTTAGACCTACATGTAAGCCAACAACATTAGTAATGTAAGGGAATTTTCCTATTTGACATTGTTATTGGCTACATTTACTTCAAATCAGAGACATTAGCAGGGGTAGATGTTTTGTTACACAATTATTTTACCATTAAATTAATGTAACAATGATTCAGTTGTTCACAAATGTTAAATGGCTTTGATTCTAAATCATGAACACATTCAAAATCCAGCAAAAAATTACAGATAATTCAGATGCAACAATTAAACATTCAGTAACAGAAAACAACAATCTAAAATAGGGTGAAGAACATAAAATAATCTAAAGATAAGGCCGCATAAGCAATCATAAAATGCTGATGAAAATTTTGATAATAATCTTCACAAAATTTCCAAACTATAGCAGGTAAGGACTTTTCATGAAAATGTACTCCCTAGTCATCGAGGGCAGTTCAAATTGAAAAGGTATATAAGTTATTCGGACAAAAATTAGAGTAAACTAGTTCTAGAACTGCTGAACCATCTTTCTATTTTTTTCCCAACCCTACTCAAATTTGTTATCTACAATCTTACACCAAACCAATTTAGCTGTATTTACCATAAGATTGCTATCTATCAGGTAGCTGTGACACCTCAACAAAAGAACATTGAAGATGCAACATTTTTGTGCAACCTAGGAAGCTCAGGAATAGCAATACTACCAACTGCTGTACCGCGCTCTGATGAGGTTTCGGATAAGTCCTCAAATTTGATAAACTGTGCCATTTGTGCCGCAGCCAGGTGCGCATAGCAGATGGGAGCCACTGGAAGTATTACAAGGCAATGAGATGGAGAAATAATAGCAAAATAATATTTAACGTAATTGACAAAAAAAAAGTCCCATTGTAAGACAAAATGTTAAGATTTATGAACTGTGGTAAACTTCTTTTTTTTTTTTTTTTTTAGGAATGAACTGTGGTAAACTTACCAATAGCAATTGCTGTTGTACTCCTTTGATACCTGTATTAAGTGAAAACGGAAAGGAATGCGGTTTAAAATGTTACTAAATTTCAATAATAGATGACAAGGCAAAGCAGCTTGAAAGCTTGCTTACACATATGACAGTGAGTGGATGAGATTTTGCAGGATATCAGGAGAGAAACCAATCTCATCAAGCAAGACATGATAGTGCGCTGGCCTTGAAGTTCCCTATTACAGAGGCAAATAATGGGAGCTTAAATATTGATGGTGAAGAAGCATCAGGAGATTAAAGTAACAAACACAACTTAAAATATCATTAGTCGAGTAGCAAATGTAACCTAGTCATTCATACAGTCAACTGTAAAGGTCTAAATAAGGCAATTATTTCTCCAAGACGAGTTGAAAACACAAACAAAACTTTGATTCCACAATGGAATTTATGGACAATGCAAAGGTAATATTGTTCAGATTTATCATGATTTACAACCAAGCTACTCATATATGAACAGACAATTCTGGCAAAATGGATAAGTTAAATGATCCTGGCAATAAGCTTAAGTGAATCAAGTAAATTAAGAACTTACAATCATCCCAGCTTGGGCACACATGTAGAAATCATAATTTCTGGGATGGACAACTTTTGTGTCCACAACTGTCCCTGTGGTCACAGAGAGAGATTTAAATTAACACAATTAGCACTGAGATAAACCAAAATAAATATAATAAAAAAAGTAGCTTTAGGTCAAGCATACCAGGAGGAACATTTTCAGTGCCATTAGTTTGGAAAAGCTTGGTATGGTGATTCTTCTGGGCCACAATGACATGTGAACTTAGGAACATCAGCCTCGCCAAGATGTTGGTAGGCCTGTAACAATAGAAGTCATACATACGTATGCATTCATGTCCAGGCCAACTTTGCATAAATCATCATAAAGGGGTGACAATTATCATATCATATATAAAAGAATACTTATGCACTTAACTGTCCTTAGAATCAACTATTACAACCCAAACCCTTTAAATATCCAACTCGGAGAATGGATTTTGAACAGTTCAATTAATTGGAAAGAAAGAAAACAGTGCTGCAGTTACCTTCACAATTTGATCCAACTCTATGTTCAAAACTTGACTGAACTGTGATTCACTCACTCCATCCCTTTAACAAAAAAGAAAGCAACATTGTTAACGTAAAAACCTGATAGTCACAAGGGAAACTAATAGAGGCAACACAAGAAAGTAGAAAGTTTGGCTCTAGTCAAAACAAGATTGGAACTCAATTCTTCCAACTCACTTAAGGGAAAAAACAAATGAATTCAGTTTTTATAAGCAATAAAGACAACAAAGACTAGCCATTAAGATAAGCAAGATCTATATTGTGATATGCTGAATATGATTATTCATGGAAGCATACAACATAGATCAACACAATTACAATAACGTAAATACATAAAGAAAACATGATCTATAATTTTTTTCCATAATTTATTAATTTAATAAATGAAAGTTAGCCTGTATAGTGCAGTAATACCTGAACACAATTATCTGTCTTGGTTTTCGTTGATTGCTTGTTTGATAAAAGTCCATGAGCAATTCCCTGTACAAAAGATTCACATCTTAAGCGTAATAATGAAATAGACATTTTAAATTACTGACAAAAGAATGTCATCAATACTTTTAGTGCATCCTATGTATGATAACATGGGAAACAAGTTTGTGCAACAGTCTCACAAAGAAGATGTATTTAATGCTCAAGGCATTCAACAAATTGTCATTATTTCCTGTAAAGAATCCTATGTATTATAATACCAAAAACAAGATTGTACACTAATTTCACAAAGAAACTTGGGAACATTAAACTATACATAAAATATATGGAACAAAAATTTTACAGTGTAAATGTGAACTAGCAATCCACTTAGGGGGACTAAACAACTCCAAAAAAGGAACCACTACAACAAATGTCTTCTGACAGGAACTATCTTTCAGTATATAGTATCACAGTTGTGACCATGTACACTGTCTCTAAAAACATTATAGCAGTAATCCACACCAACCACAAAATAAAAAATTAAACACTTAAGAGATAATAGAAAAGCAAAATGACAAAGATTAATTTTGTTTCTATTGCAATGCTTGTTTAACGTGTCTTATATAAAAAATAAATAAAATAAATAGCCAAAAAAAAAAGAATACATTTGAGGATGCTATAAGATAGAATGCAACTCCAAGGCTCTTGAAGGATACACTAATCACATTATTCTTGATAATATTAATATTATCAACTCTACTATTTGGCATATGTTTAAAATCATAAATCAAAGATAACAGATATGTGAACAAATTATTACAACTTCCGAATTATATCTTAGTGTTAAATGAATGGATATAATATTATAATGCACTGCTTGAATACCTTATAATACCATCATCCGTCCCATCTGCCAGAGGCTTGTATAAAGCATCAATCATCTCCATTTTCGATGATTGAGTTCTCACAGCTGCTCTATACCTTGAAATCAGCGGCCAACATCGAGAGCCAACAACCTTAAAGTTAAGCCATTCAAAGCGTCAGCATGATCATCATAACAGGAAACAGGGAGAATAAATTAAAATGTAGCAGTGATTATGAATGAATTACCGCAGCGATAGATGCATCTGATCGACCAGGAGATCCATGAGAGACATCCATCCCCAAAATCAATGTAGGAGCATCTTTTATCAGAGGGATGTGTGATGAATGCTCCATTTCCAACAAAGAGTTTATTCCTCCAAGCTAGTAAAGAAGACAAAAAATAGCTTATTTGAAGAAGCATGAGTACATATAGAGATTCTTTAGGCATCTAGTTTTCCAAAAATACCTTAGAATTAATTTTAAGTAGCACATTTGTAAGATATTGATCATTAATCTTAGTAGGGGAAATGCATTGTGTGGGAATTCCCATATCAGTAAGACATATCTTCTTCCAAGGCCCTTAACAATAAAATAAAACATAAGTGTAGTAAAATAACAAAGGAAAAAAACACTAGAAGCATTACTAAGGCATACCATAGATGTCAGAATTTTTCCTCTCCGCCAACAAACAAAGAATAAATTCAGGAGGACCCGGAAGTTTTGATTTCATCTGATCAACCATCCTTTCAACTCTGGTAACAGCACTGGCTCTTCTAGATTGTGGATCCTCCTCGATTAAGGTAAAAGGGCGATCAAGTTCCTTTATGAATGAATAGATAGGATGACATGAGTCAAAAGGCGAGAAAGCAAGAAAGAGTTTTTTTTTTTTAAAACACAAAAACAAATATAGATAACTTGGAGGAACAATCTAAAACCAAACATCAGAATCCAGAACAAGAAAACCTACAACACCCTTTCTCCTTGCAGAGTTGATAAGCTCGCGAGATATATGACTACTATCACAGCGAGCAGAGAAGTTCACAACAATCCAACGATCAATGCGAATGGGCTTTAAAAGGCTCTGCAAAAAGTCAGAAGAGAATGAGAAACTGCTACAAACAAGATACCTTCTCTGTAAGATGAACTGATTATATAGTGTCAACACATGCTACATATATAAACATTACCTTGTTGTTAAAGTTCCAGCGTCCATTACGAGGGACACAATCCTCATTGTTACCAACCTTCAACTGTAAATTACAAGGAAAAAATATATTTCAGTTGATACTGACAACTGTATGAATAGAAAAGGCACACTTAACCCCACCTTCAAACAGAGAAAAAGAGAGATCAATTTACCTTTGGGGTCTCAAGAACACGCCCATCAACTTGGGCCAGTTGCTTTTCTATGGATATGCCACATGCTGAAAGAACAGGATCCTGATCATAGTGGTAGTTTCTAACAGCCTGCCAGATCAAGTGAGCAAAGATATAGCAACATCCAAGACAAACAGAATAAACAGATAATTGCGGCAGTAAACTTACATCGGTCAAAGTTCGCATTCTCTCCTGAGGCTTCTGCCTTGATTTTTCCACCAAAGATGCCCTTTGCGTTGAGGAGAGTGACTTCGTATAACGTTGAAGTGAAACAAGAGAACAAAGCTGAATTCAGGAAGGCCAAATATTCAAAAACCATAGAAAGAAACCAACGGATTTAAATTCAAACAACTAAAACAAAACTACATATTGAACACACGATTTCTCATACCTCCAGTGGTAGATAGATTGGCCTGTTTGGTTTGCCAACATCCAGGCATGGCAAATATGCCGAAAATGTCAGCTCAATTCCACAGTTGTTTTTAAAATAATCATACACTGTAATTTCAACAGTGTCACCTTCTTTTTTCATAGTAAATCTAGGAAGAAAAGGATAGCAAAATTAGAAGTAATTCTGAGAAAAGGGTGAGAGCACCGAACAATTAGATCTTGAAGAAGAAATTTATCATTTAAAAAACAGTCACATACAATTGCTGATTGCATGGCCTTTCGCTAAGACCTATGATTTTAAATTCCATGTTGCGGTGCCTCGGCTTAACCCTCAAATTTTTCAGCATCTTCTTGGCCTTTACATCACAGAATGGAAATATATTAGGTAAACTACATAGGATCTCAGGAATCCAATTAAAAAAGTTTCTTACCTTTGCCCAGTCAATATGGCGAGGATCCCGTACATTCTGGTTAAGTGTTAAAAAATCAATGACAGGTCCAGGTCTGACAATCATTGTAGTAGATGTATCTGCATAAACAAATCAAGATAGATATGTCAACATATGAGCGACATAATAAAGGTACAAGACTTGAACCACAAAAAAGCAAGAAATATACCCATGTTAAGAGACAAGCCACCCTGAGTGGGACGGAAACTGGAATGAAACCCCCTTGCACCAGTAACGCCCCCTCCAACATCAACAAAATTCCTTGAATCATCATGAAAGAATGACTGCCTTACTAGAAGACAACCTCTGTGCATCCAACCCAAAAGCTACAGGTCAATGAAACTTGGTGCAAAAAGCAGTTATGCAGCACAAATCAATATGCTCGAGAGTCTTTGAAGGCAGAGAGAGTGAAAGAAACTTAAACACCTGTTAGCAGCCTGCTGCCTCAGTGCAATATCAAGCACTCTTAATGCATCCTGAGTACCACTGTCTACCTCACTCCCTTTGAGGGCCAGCGCTATTGACTTCAAGGGTATTTTAGCAGAATAGCTTATCTCAACCTTGAAACTCTTTGAGCGAAACGATACCTTTGACCGCTTACCAGCATCACTAGCACTATCATCAGCAGAAGGGCTTCCATTTTTACTGCCATAAAAGAAGAACACAAAGTAAGTTTTAACATCATTCTACATTCACTGTCCAAAAAGGGTAAAGCAAAAAGACATACGGCTTTGCACGGGACTCATCAAGCACCACTGTGAACTCAAGATTGTTCTGAGGCAGCGCTCCAACAGTATATAAACTTTTCTCACCGTCATATGCAAATTTCTTATGGGCAAGTTCCACTGAGTACATTTGGTAAAGTCTATCAAGCAGTTTTCTCCCAATTCCCTTCCCTTCAACAGCTCTCTTGTCATCACCGGAAATTGTAACCTGCAAACAGTACATTACATTACAACAAACACTCACTACAAAATACAAATCTAACTAGCAGAGAACAGAAAAACTATCACAAGAACATACAGTATACTGGTAAAACACAGCATCCTGAGCTTTAACCAAAACTTTGAAGTGATTTGTCAGCAAACCTATGTGATGGCCACTGTTACCAACCCCATTGTTTGCAACTCCATGCCTACTCATGATAGTATGTTTAGGTGTGTCCACCCGTTCAAGCTTCATATTAGGCGATATAACCGGAGGCGGTGGGGGCAAAGGTGGAGTTTGACCATCTCCCTTACTAGCTCCTTCTTTCTCCATCTTTTGCTGTGCAAACATCAATGTTCAATAATAAAATGAATAATAAAAAATAATTAAAAAGAAAAAAAGAAAAAACCTAAGGGACTACTTTCTGCACGGAAATTCCACCATAGAATCCTATAAAATGTTGATTTCACATATTTTCAAATAAAAGCGGTTTTATTAACATGGCTTTGGTTCAAAGAACACTCATCTATCAAATGAAGAAGCCACAAAATCAAATACTACAACAACTAGAGGATGAATTACAACATAAAAATCCAGGCAGCTAAACTAAAACCTGTAAAACCAAAACCACATACAAACAAACTGTAAATCCCAAACAAACACTCGCTCTACATTTATGTACGTAAATCTGTATTCAGATTTTTAAAAACAAAAAATTGAAAAAAAAAAAAAAGTAACTACACAGATTGGTTTAAATCTCAAGAATAAAACTAAAACAAACATTCAAACAACAACATAGTATTAAAAATTAAAAAATTAAATTAAATTAAAAAAGAAAAAAGAAAAAAGCGAAGACTACACAAGATCGGTTTCACTCTCAAGAATAAAACTTCAACAAAAATTCAAAACAACAAAATATTTTAAAAATAAGAATAATGAAGAAAAAATCACATGCAATAAATTTTCGAGAGAAGTAGACCGAGCCAAAAACAGTTGATAGCGAGAGACAACGTAGACAAATATACATATCAACAAATTCCATAATCGTGCACAATAAAAAACGAAAACCACCAATGCAGCACCCAATACAAAGAAAACACCACAACCACCGCGAACAGTAACCAAAACAGAATCGGACAGCGAAAATCGAAGACATCAAGAGAGCTTAAACGACAGTGCCGCTTAAACTACAGTCGATTATCAAGTAAAGATATAAACAACAACGAAGAGAAACCATACCTAGAGAGAAATCGCACTCGAATTGTTTCTAGCGTTTCGATTTCGACGACGACTGAAGCGAGTCTCCCCCTCTCTCTCTCGCTCTCTGTTTTTTTTTTAGGCTCCAGAAAGTGAGTGTCAATGGAGGGAAAGAGAGTCTTAAATGGAAAACAAGAGAGAAATATGAGTCGGTCCTTGTTCACATACCATATCAGGCAAATTCGACTAATCGACTTCCCTTCTTCACCACCGTTGATCTCGTTAATCACTGGGAAATCAAGATATCACTCCTATCGAACGAATGATATTTTAAGATGGGTGGGTTTTTCTTTGCTGTCGTCCCATCAATACACTGCCAACTATGTGGACTAATTCATATGACCTACAAGTAGATAGATTTTAGGCAAAATTGTGATTATTGGTCTTATTTATTTCCTTTTATCTCCAAAACTCATTAATTTTTTTTCTAAAAAAGTCGTGTTATTTTGTTTTGGTAATTATCTCTTTATGGTAATTATCAAATAGCTTATATCAGTAATTATTTTTAGGATAAATTCCAAAAAACCCTCAACTTTTACATAAAAATTTAAAAAAAAAACCTAATCTTTTAAAAATAAAAGTTTTACATCATACCATTACACTTTCTGTCTACTTCACCATCAATCATTTTTCTAAAGGCTTTTATTTTTAAACAGAAATTCTCGAAAATTCTATTGATAGAGTGCAAAACTTATATTTTTGAGAGGTTGGGTTTCTTTTTTATTTTCATTTAAAAGTTGGGGTTTTTTTTTAGCATTCACTCTTATTTTTATTTTTTAATTTTTTTTAATTAAAAAAATTACAAATTCCGTCAAAGCGGGCGTTTTGTCATTTGCATGTTGAAACGGGTATGCCTTTGCGGCTTGCCTGCGGTCGTTGTACGACTTCCTTAACTAACCAATTTGCGCAACACGACGCGACAAAATGCTCGTGGCAAGCACGGGTCAGCTCGAGCAGTCCAATGCAGTCAAACACAGCGGTTTCGGTGGCGTTAGTGTGGAGTGTGTACTTCAATAGCTAGGAAAGCGCGTGATGGGTTCCGTACCGTTGGAAAGAGACCGAAAACGCTTGGTATGGAATCACTTTGTTGCTCGTTAATGGTCCGTTGGTTGTTCGCGGTTTCGATGCCACGTGGCGCGAAGCAGGAGAAGTCCGTTGTTAATTCGTGAATGTTGGAGGGTGTTTTGGTCCTTACAGAGACTGTTCCTCGTTGTGATGCGATGGAGAGAGAGCATGTAACTGACACTGCGAGACAGGGATCTGGGAAGGGGAAGTTGTTCTCTGCTTTATGGATCTCACGGTTCTGGATTGTCCACCTCATATGTTGTCTAAATGTGATTATTATTGGACGGTTGAGGGAGCACTTGATCGATGCCTCGAGGAGGACGAATCGGTTTTGCTTCATTGGGTTCTACTGAGTATCAAGAAGAGTAATGTTAAAGTACCAAATTGCAACATTAAACTATAATCTATATGTTAAATTTGTTTATCTCTATGTTAATATATGATTAAGATGTTACATATGTGATGTGGTGCCCGTGGCACCATGGCCATAAATATGAATACATTAAATTGGTTATATCCACACGATTGATTAATGCTACTCTCTTGTCAATTACAATAAATCTCTTTTGGAAATGATAGGTGGAAAAGAAACGCATTATTATTTCATTAATATATAAATATAATTTATTTACAACGGTGTTCGTGTTATACAATTACTATATTTCTAATAATATCGGAGCTGAGTTTGTTGCCGCATGAATTCAGAAAAATCATCTTAATTATTAATGTACGAATGTATGAGATACTATTATACCGCAATTACTTTGCATAGTTCATGATACCTTAGATTGGTCTGATCTAAATTCTTGACTTGATTACTATTGCAATTACAATCATCATTTGGGCATGATAGACTAGAAGATGTTGTTGCATTAAAAGATGAAAACAATTTATTTATAACAATATCCACATCGGATACTTTACTATCTTTTATCTTTATAATAACACCTGCCTTATTTGTGTTCAACTGAGCAACCGTACAATAAATCTAAAAAAGATTGTCTCGATTATTAATTATATAAATTATGGGCCACTGATAGATTATGATACCTCGAGTACATGTTTTGTACGATGATACATTAGATTTATCAAATCTAAACTCTTGGCTAGTGTTACTCTTGCAAAATCCAATAATTCACCAATGGTTATTTGGACATGGTAAATAATAAGAATATATTGTTATTTTGTAAATGATAAAACCAACTTATTCGTAATGGTATCCCCGTTGAAGTTTACTATCTTTATAATATCGATCATCCTCTTTTTCTATGAAATTGAGTCAAAAATATTGTCTCGATATTAATGACATGAATCATGAGTTACTAATATATTATTCATAACTTATATACCATAATTTATTATTTTTATAATAGTATTCATCCTGTTTCTAATCAATAAAGCAATCGTAAAATAAATTTAGAGTCTATGTCAATTATTAATGACGTAGGGTATGAATGACTGACATATTATTCATAACGGTATCCAACTTGTTATCTTGATCATAATGTTCACCTTCTTTTAAGTGGATAAAGCAAATTTAAAAAAAAAAATGTCTCAATAATTGATGACTTCAATTATGAGTGATTGGGATGTTAATCATAAGGGTGTCTATATTGCAACTTATGTCTTTGTAATATCACTCTCTTTTATTAGTTAATAAAACAACTGTGAAGTGAATTCATAAAGACCGTCTCAATCATTAACGATGTAAACTACAAGTGATAGAGACGTTATTAACCTCACAAAGATTGTCTTAATTATTAATGACATTAATTGCTAGTGACTGAGACGTTATTCATGACGACATCCATACAATTCTCTTCTCTTTTTTTTTTTTCATTTTTTAAATAGTATCCACACTGGAACTTACTGCCTTTATAATAGCACACGCCCCCTTTGTAGTCAATAAAGCAATCACGAAACCTAATTAAGAAAACCGTCCCATTTGTTAGTGACTGAAATGCTATAGTGTCATAATTAGGTATTTCGTATGTATTTCGTATGATATGTAGATTAAGCAAATCTAGATTTACTTTTCAAGATGTCTCAATTGTCAAAAACCGAAATTGACAGGATGAATTAATCAAATTTAGATTTATTTCTTAAGATTTATTGACTGTCAATGACTGAGATGCTATAATGCCTCAATTTAATATTTGTATGATTTGTAATATGCTAGATTAAGCGAATCTAAATTTATTTTTTAAGATATCAATTACGGGATAACTTAAATTTTGGATATTATCACATTGAGTGTTTTTAACTATCAATTCACATTAGATGGTTTTGGTGGTGGGAAATCCATAATGCTAACTAATATTACTCCTACAAATTACAATAGTGTTTGCTTATTTTATTAATGGATAAAAACAATTTATTTACAATAGTTTTTGCTTTTGATAATTACTATATCTATAATGAAGAAATTGCATGTGTAGATGATATAAGAAACGAGAGAAAAATATGATAAGGGTTTGATTCTTGTTTTTCTGATTTATTTTCCTTATCCTCAAGTATACAAGCTACAGCTTTATATAGTCAGTTATGACTATCAACTAACTACCAGCTATCTGTTTGAAATCCTATTGGTTAATTACAATATGATTCGTCACTCTCTTATTGGACTCTGAAACTTAACAGAAAGCTCTGTTGTTGCTGATTACTTCATTGCATCAAGATATGGTTTAACATTCCCCTTCAAACGTAGCTGATCAAGATCAGTAAAATGCATATCTATTTCGATGTGCTTGGTGCGGGAGTGATAAACCGGATTATGTGCCAAAGAATTGGCACTCACATTGTCACACTAAAGGATTGGAACACCATCTAGCTGAATATGCAATTCTTGCAAAAGTGATTTTAACCACAAAATATCTGTAGCAGCAAATGCAAGAGATCTGTATTCTGCTTCAGTTGTGGACCGAGCTACCACACTTTGCTTTTTGGAGGACCAAGATATCAAATTTCCACCTAAATATAAGCAATACCCTCCCGTGGATTTTCGATCATCAATACAGTTGGCCCAGTCAGCATCGGCAAAACCTTCAAGATTCAAATGTGAGGCAGGAGTGAAAGTGATTCTGAAAGAGAGTGTACCTTTTATATAACGAAGGACACGTTTAGCGGCTTGCCAATGAGTCTGTGTAGGAGAAGATAGGAATTGGCTCAGCTTATTAACAGCAAAGGCAATGTCAGGCCGAGTTAGTGTGAGATACTGAAGAGCTCCAATGGTACTGCGATACAGAGTAGGATCAGAAAATGGTACCCCATCTGTAGCAGAAAGTTTGCAGCCAGAAGCAAGAGGGGTAGGAGATGGTTTGGACATTGCAAGACCAGTTCGAGTAAGAAGATCCTTTGCATATTTTGTCTGTGAGATTGTAAGTCCAGTAGCAGTTCTCTGTGCTTCAAAACCAAGAAAATACTGAAGGGAGCCAAGAGACTTAAGAGCAAAGGTGAAATTTAAGTCTTTGATGAGCTTTGCAATTAACAAATTGTCACCTCCTGTGATTAGTATATCATCCACATATACTAATAATAGAAGAAATGAAGTTGAAGACTTGTAGATGAATAAGGAAGAGTCAACTTTGCTGTTTTGAAAACCCCATTTGATCAAAGCTGTGCGAAGTTTGTCATACCAGGCTCTTGGAGCCTGTTTGAGTCCATAAAGGGACTTATGCAAGTGACAGACATGAGATGGCATAGAAGAATTGACAAAACCCTCTGGCTGAGTCATGAACACTGCCTCTTTAAGATCACCATTAAGAAAGGCATTGTTTATGTCTACTTGTTGAACATCCCATCCATAGGTGACTGCTAGAGTTAACACAACTCTAATTGTAGAACTTTTAACAACAGGACTGTATGTTTCATTGAAATCAAGTCCAGGTGTTTGTGTAAAACCCTTGGCTACTAGCCTTGCTTTATATCTATCCACTGTACCATCTGGTTTATACTTGATCCGGAAAATCCATTTATTCCCTACTATATTCATGGTAGAATCATAAGGAACTAGAGACCAAGTACCTGATTTCTGTAAAGCGTCAAACTCTGCTTGCATTGCAGCTTGCCAAGCTGGATCCTTGAAAGCTTCTGAGACTGAGTTTGGTACATTTTCTGTTTGTGTTGCTGGTGAAACACTGGTTTGAAAAATTTTGGGTTTGTAGATACCATTTTTAGATCTTGTGACCATATGGTGAGTTTGTTGAGAAGATTTGAGATCACTAGGGGATAATTGTGTATGGGTTGGTTTGGATGGTGATTTCTGAGTTTGTTGGAAAGATGATGTATTTGGAATATGTGTATCTGATGTGTGATAGGAAGATCTCAAGTTATGATGTTGTTGAAGAGTATTATGTAATAGAGGAACTTGATGGACAATACCATATTTTAGTGCTGAACTACTGGAGTCAGTTGACACAATTGAAGAAGATGAAGGAGATTTGGATGAACTGACATTTGACTTGAACAATGAAGTGAAGGGGAATTCTAGCTCATTGAAAATGACATGCCTTGAAAGATAGACCTTGCCATTTGAATTAAGACATTTATAACCTTTCGTTGTGTCAGTTTAACCAATGAATATGCATTTGCTTGAATGATAAGCAAATTTATGTTTGTTATAAGGACGGATATATGGAAAGCATGAACAACCAAAAGATTTTAGGCTTAGATAATCAGGTTTCTGGTTAAAAATGAGTTCAAAAGGAGAAAGATTTTCCAAGCTAGGTGAAGGAAGTCGATTTATGGTGTAAACAGCAGCATAGAATGCTTCCCACCAAAAAGTTAAAGGAAGAGAGGCTTGAACAAGAAAAGTGAGACCAACTTCCACTAAGTGTCTGTGTTTCCTCTCAGCAATGCCATTTTGCTGAGAGGTATAAGGGCAAGTTAGTCTATGTATGATGCCATGCTGTATAAAAAATGGTTTAAGAGCCAAAAATTCCCCTCCATTATCACTTTGAAAGATTTGAATGTTTGTGTTAAACTGACATTTGATCATTTGATGAAACTGTATAAAAGTGGACTTAACTTGGGATTTACATGTCAATGGATATATCCGACAATACCTAGAACAATGGTCAATGAAGCTAACATAGTATTTGTGACCCTGTGTTGAGGCCATAGGAGAAGGTCCCCAGACATCTAAACAAATCATGCTTAATGGTGATGAAGCATGTTGAGATAAGTGTTTAAAAGGTAGTTTGTGAGCTTTCCCTAAAGGACATGTATCACAAAAGAAAGGAGAATCATGAATTGGAGTTTTAACATTCAAATCACTAAGAACTTTATTTAATATTGACAAGGAAGGATGACCAAGTTTGTTGTGCCAAACCTTCAACAAAACATCTTTTGGAGTTTTTAACAGACCAGATTCAACAACAAAAGTATTACATTCAGGACCTACTTTGTTGTTATTTATAGACATACAAGTAGGATTGCAAGTATTTACATTTCTAGAAGGAACTGAACAATGAACACAGATATCAGAACTGACAGACTTGGAATTTTGCTTGCTTGACAGAAATTTTGTCTCAGCACTTGGAAAAATAAGACGGTAAAGTCCATTTCTCAATGTTCCTTTGAGGAGTGTTTTCCTCGTTTGCTTGTCCTTAACAAGACAAAAACTCTTGTCAAACTCAACAACAAAATCATTATCTTGAGTTAATTGAGCAACACTTAACAGATTTTTGGTTATGTCAGGCACAAACAACATATTATTCAGATAAATATTTGATCTGTTATGTGTGTGTGATTGAATGCAAGATTTACCAACATGTGATATAGAGAGTTTCTGACTATTTCCTACAGCAAGTTTGTCATTACCTCTATATTCACTGCTCAAGGAGAGGTTGCTCATGTCTGAGGTGATATGGTTTGTTGCTCCGCTGTCTACATACCAATTGGGGTCACTCACAGTTGAAGGTGATGCAATCAGTGCTGTCGTGTTGTTCTTTTGAAGTTGATAGGTATCATCTGTTTGGTAGTCAACTTGATGAATGATATTGCCTTGTAACATGTTGGTTTGTTGTTGTCTTCCAGTATTGAAAGAATTATCAAACCTGTGGTAGCAGACGTTGGCAATGTGACCCAATTTTCCACAGAGTTGGCATGTAGGCCGAGAAGCTCCACTACGTCCATATTTACCCCTGCTTCTTCCTCTGAACCTACATCTGGAATATTGATTGAACTGACCTCCTCTCAGAAAACTTGGAGGCAATTCTCCTTTGTGAATCCTTCCAAGAATATTAGCAGAGGCATTTGGCAACTCAATTGAAGTAGTTGAAGCAAATTGCTCTAAACGTGACTCAAAACTCATGAGTAAAAATTGTGCATCCTGTAAAGTTATTTCATCTTTCTTGGCTGTAATAGTAACTACAACTGGATCAAATTCTTGACCCAAACCACCAAGAATATATGATACTAAATCCTGCTCAATAATTACTTGTCCCGCAGCCATCAAAGAATCTGCCAAACTCTTGATCTTAACTACATATTCACTAATAGACATAGCCCCCTTTTTCAGGTTTTGCAATTGGCTTCTTAGGTTTATAACCCTAGCCATGGATTGAGTAGAGAACAGCTTCATAATACAATTCCAGACTTCACAGGCAGTAACACAATGTGTAACGTGACCAACTATCGACTCACTAAATGTTGATAACAACCATGACACAAGAATTTGATCAATCTTCTTCCAATTCAAGAACTCATCACTATAAGTTTGTGTTATCTCACTTGAAATTTCATCTCTTGTTTCAATGAACTTCTGTGGACATCTTGAAGGTCCAAAAATATACTCTTCCATGTCAAATGCACGAACAACAGGTAGAATCTGAGACTTCCGGTGGATGAAATTGTTCTGATCCAGCTTGATTGGCAGGTTATAGTTGAGGTTTTTCAAGATCAATTGAACTTGAGCTTCACGTTGCTTCTTGGTCAGCATGGGTGCTCTCCCGAATGATTCAACTGGAGAAAATGATGGAGAATCCATGGCGCCTCAGATCGATTTACGCTCTGATACCATGAAGAAATTGCATGTGTAGATGATATAAGAAACGAGAGAAAAATATGATAAGGGTTTGATTCTTGTTTTTCTGATTTATTTTCCTTATCCTCAAGTATACAAGCTTCAGCTTTATATAGTCAATTATGACTATCAACTAACTACCAGCTATCTGTTTGAAATCCTATTGGTTGATTACAATATGATTCGTCACTCTCTTATTGGACTCTGAAACTTAACAGAAAGCTCTGCTGTTGCTGATTACTTCATTGCATCAAGATATGGTTTAACATATAACTGGCCATCGAGGCAGTTGATGAGTGAATCCCAAAAAAGTACATAAATTATTAATTATATAAACTTAATTACACGTTTTAGAATTTATGAAAAGATTAATTCTAATTTATGGAGTCATTCTTTCAAAACAATAATTACTGTTTTCTCAAATGTCTTTATATTTTAATATATGTACATATTTTACCTTTTGAACTTAAAATTTAAAACCATCATAAATGGACTATCGACTCAAACTAATCACTAATTTCTCAAATGCCTTTTTTTAAAAAAAAAAAAATATATATATATATATATATATCTTCATTTATGCTTTTGTCCCTTCACTTGACCTTTCAATTAATTTTATTGTCCACGTAGTTAATGCACCATTGTCAAATTCCAATTCTCTTCAAATTCTTACCTGCGCTAAAATATAATTAAGAGTCGTAGCCAATAAAATGACACAATAAATTAATTTATTATGTCACTATATTTAATTTACATGTTGCATTTTTTGTATAAATGTCCACTCAACATGTTAAAATATGAAAAGTTTAAAATATTGCAAAATTGTGCCTATAATTCATTAAATGCACGAAAATCAATATCTGGTTCTAAGTCATTCATTTTGATTTTGCAATGTATCACCATGGAAGAAAATCATATTAGTTTGGGTTTAAATCATCATTTTTATATAATTAATAAATTTGATCATTGTTAGCTTGTTCATTATTTAGACACTATCTGATAATTTATTAGAGATATTATTAAAAGCTTGCTTGTGAGTGGTACAGATGGTACCACTCCTCCTGTCTCAAATTAGATAGCAAGATTTTAGTAGCGCTTTCACGTATGTGTGGACTTTGTTGGACTCATATTTTCATTTATGTGTAAACATTTTTTCTTAATTTATGAGAGTTTATTCCGGACCGTATCATATAATTTACATTAAGAGATTACGGATGTAATATCTGTAATACGTGTTTGTAAACAAAAAAAAAATTATTACAAAATTTAATACTTACTAGACTTTCCTTAATATACTTAGGCTAGTTCATCAATTACGTTGTAAATTAGAATGCAGCGAAATACAAATACTAAAATTTACACTAATTAAAGTAATTTAATACAAACAAGAGATATATATCAACTAAACAAAATAAACGTATTTAGTTTGAAAGCTTTATGACATAATTATGTTTATGTCAACATATATATATACACACACATATATAGCATCACTTTAAATTTTGTTAATTATTATTATTTAAAAAAAAAAAAGAAAACATGTAACGCGGACGCGATCACAAATCAGCCGAGTCTCGTGTTTCATTTCCACCCTCAGAAAACCATTTCGTGTGACCCACGGGCACCACACCACACCACACCAGTCCGCGTTCTCATCTCTGCGCTCGAATTGGATGATTTGAGCTCAAAACACAAAAACTACCAAAAATTTAAAAAACTAAAAATTAAAAAAAAAATAGAGAGAGAGAGAGAGAGAGAGAGAAGAGAGAGAGAGAGAGAATGGAGGAAATCTCGACGGAGCCAGTAGTTCCGGCGGTGAAGCAGGAGCTGAAGTCGTCCTCCGCGCCGGTTCCGACCGAATCTGTCGGCGGCGGCGCCACGGACACAGCGACGATGGAGGTGGCGGAGGTGGAGCTGGACAAGGACATGCTGTGTCCGATTTGCATGCAGATCATAAAGGACGCGTTCCTGACGGCGTGCGGGCACAGCTTCTGTTACATGTGCATCATCACTCATCTCCGTAACAAGAGCGATTGTCCGTGTTGCGGCCACTACCTCACCAACAACCAACTCTACCCTAACTTCTTGCTCGACAAGGTTCCCGCTCTTTTCTTCTTTATTTTTAAATAATTTAATTTAATTTTGTTTTTGTATTAAAATTTAGGATATGATATTGAAAATTGAGCTTCGAATTCTTCAAATGTATAGTGAAATTTATATGATACCAATACACATTTCGTGCTTGTTTAACTATTCGTGCTTGATAGAGAAGTTAGTGATAGTGTTATAAATTAAATTTACTAATATTGATAATCAGGTGAAAGATTGTGCGATTCGATGGATGATTTTGTACAATGTTGACTTTTAGTTTGGAAACTTTATTAATTTTTAGTTAAGTTTGTATTGTGGTTCTGTAGTGTGGTAGTCTGGTTTGAACAAAATGTATGTATTTTGAAATGATTGACTACGGGATGCAGCTTATTGTTGTACGATTTCTATGTACCACATGTGTAGCTATTGAAAAAGAGTTCTGCTCGACAAATATCGAAAACTGCATCGCCTTTGGAACATTTTCGTCAGGCATTACAACAGGTCAGTTATCAGTGTATCATAGCTCATTTTTATGTGCAGTTTGCTTTAGACACTGAATTAAATTTTTTTTTGTAGGTTTGTTTTTTTTCCTGTCCAGTGAAGCTTAATATACAACTATAAAAATATGGTACATCTATTATCTTGGTTTTAGTTTCTGGCTTACTATTAGCTTCTGAGCTTGCAGGTTTTGTCCCTTTGTTTACGCTGATGTGGCATTTCTCAAGGATAAGAAATATTTTCTTCAGTTTGTAGATGATTTCTAAGTAATCTGCGTATCTTTGATAGGACCAAAATCGTCAAAGCAAGGCTTTTATTTTCTTTGGAAGTATATCCTAAAACAATCAAGTATTGCGAAGCAAGGCTGCTTCCCTCATGTCCTGAAATACACTATTGTCTCCTTCTTTATGGTTATGGAATGTAGTCCATTATAGACAGATTGGATACAATACATGCACTAGGTCATGGTAGTTGTTATTTCTATTTAAGTGAGAAAAAAAATTCTGGAATGCAGTCTTATATGGCAAATTAACTTGCAGAACCGAATTTCAAATACTGTTTTTGTTTACATTGGGCACTTTCTTGTTAGACAGGGTTGCGAAGTGTCAATTAAAGAGCTTGACAACCTCATATCAGTCCTCACGGAGAAGAAGAGAAAAATGGAACAAGAAGAAGCTGAAAGAAATATGCAAATACTGCTGGACTTCTTGCATTGCTTACGGAAGCAGAAAGTTGATGAACTGAATGAGGTTGGTCCTGATAAGTTTAGAATCAGTTATTTGTGGTTCAGTCAATTTCATCTAAACTGCTTTGGTGCTCTCCTCCCTATTTCTCTGTTTACCTGGACCAGTTGTTGCTGAATATGGTTTCTGATTTATATTTTGTATTACTATGGAGGTTTATTTGCTTGTAAAACTGTAAGGATTGGCACATATCAATCATTCACTTCCAAATGGTTTTGTTTTTCTGGTGTACTGGTATTCATAGTATTCAGTGACACAGTGACATATATTAGTTAGGTTGATTGCTCATGCATTATCTGAAATCTCTGTAGGTACAAACTGATCTCCATTATATTAAGGAGGACATAAATGCTGTAGAGAGACATAGGATAGAGTTGTATCGTGCAAGGGACAGGTACTCTGTAAAATTGCGGATACTTGGAGATGATACTAGTGCAAGAAAACCACGGCTTTCATCGATAGACAAGAACAGCAGTGGTCTCATGTCCAGCTCTCTAAATGTGAGAGGTGGGATGTCTGCAGGAAATGTACAACACAAGAAAGTGGATGGAAAGGCTCTAGTAAATTCCCGTGGACTCCAGAGAAAGGATTCTTTGACAGGGTCAGATTCACAGTGTTTCAATCAATCAGGTGTGTCTGTTGTAAGGAAAACACGGGTCCATGCGCAGGTACGTAATCTTCTAAGGTTGCATCTGCACCATTGTTTTAAGTTGTTAGGTGTCTTTGTAATTGTACGTGACCACCATTAGTGGTAATGTTAGGTTTCCACAATCATTTTGTTAGTGGACAATAGAGAAATAGCATAATTTATGTTGAAATACTGCTATAAAGAGAAGAAGAATATATATATATATAGTTGGTGACTGATTGTGGCGTGTGCTATATCAAAATTATTGTATATTCCATAGGTCAAATGCATACTGCCTTAATAGGTATTATAGATACATTCATAGCTCAAATCATTGAGTCAGAGCTCCATCTTCTTTTTCATTTTTCATGTACAACATACATTTTCATCTTTTAATCTTGTCTGCAGTTCAATGACCTACAAGAGTGTTACCTGCAAAAACGGCGTCAGTTGGCAAACCAACCACATATTAATCAAGAAAGTGATAAAAATGTCATACACAGAGAAGGTTACAATGCTGGTCTTGCAGATTTTCAATCTGTACTAACCACTTTTACTCGCTATAGGTATAGATGCAAATTTTTATTTCCATGGTGGGAATATTGTTTTTTACTTTACATGGTATCAATGTTTACATTTTTCATTACATGTAGTTATCTTTTATTTTTTATGTCCTTGAAATAGTCGACTGAGGGTTATTGCTGAGCTTAGGCATGGGGATCTATTTCATTCAGCCAATATAGTATCAAGGTGAGTTGAAGTTAATTGTTTGCATATCAACGTAAACTCCTTTTCATTTGGCCAATATGAGACTTGTATTTTGAATATTGGGATAATTATCTGCTTCATGGCTTACAACATTTCCTTATAATTAATTAATATCAAAAATCAAGTTTTTCCTGGTGCACTTTTTGAAAGATTAAATATAAATTATTAATTCTTCATTGTTTGCCTTGGACTTGTCCTTAGCTGAATGTGTCAGAAAAGAAATAAATGTCTTAGCTTCATTAAATCTTAGGTCAATGGCACTGTTTGGTTGACTAAAATTGGTGTACCTGATAGATTAGTTATAGTGGTTACATGAAGAAAATGTTAATCGAGGTGTCACAAAAGACAAGATGATGAATTAGAAGAGGCTTTGACACTATAATGGAGGCTCTATTGGATACATTTTAAGGAAATATTGTATGGGCAATCTTAGGTGGTCTTAGTATGAGGCTTTTTGGAGCCGAATGTATGTTCTAGGAATGGAAGGCTTGGTGACATTTGGATTTACACCAATCATTGAGCATACATACTTGCTGTTTTTGTGTCAAATTTTGACCTCTACATGATCATGATAGAACTTTGGATTCTTGCTATTGCTTACAAGCTAACCCATCAAAATGTCTCAAAAGTTGTTGATATAGTTTTTTTTTTTTCACTCTTTCTCTTCATTTGTTTGCGTTATCTATTTATATGGTAATGTAGTATTCTAACAGTTAGGTAATTGATCTTTTAAATTTTTGTTTTTTTTTTTTTCCAGCATAGAATTTGACCGCGATGATAAGTTGTTTGCTACTGCTGGTGTTTCCCGACGGATCAAGGTTTTTGATTTCTCTGCGGTGTGTTCTTGACCTTTTGTTATGTTTCTCATACTCCTCCAGTTGTTTCCGGAGTTTCTGGTCATTAGCAAATAAATGATATGCATAAGACTTGAGTTTATTGGTTCCCACTTAATTTTGTAGTAATGGTGTATTAACAGTAAGGAGCTAGGGTGCAAGATGGATTGCGTTGTTGATCTAAATCAATCAAAATTCTCTGTTTAGTACCCTTGTGCCTTTTGCAGTCAATGTAACTAATTAAAGTACATTCCATCTATACATTTGTAAGATAGTTAATTTGAAGTTAATTTCCATATAATGATTTTATCATCCCTTGGCAGAAGTTGATTTAGTGGTTATTGTCTATGCCTTGCAATTATGCGTGAAATTGTTATCGCATTTGATATTTGTGGGTGTTTCTTGGCATAATGGTTGATGAAACATCTTTTCAGGAGAAAATCTATTTTGTTTGACCAAGTGGGTAACACAATGACAATGGTCCTCTGTTGTGCTCAAACTAATGTAAAGTATTATTCTATCTCCATCTTTAGCTGATCACTTGATCATTTCCTATGTGATTACTTTCCAGGTTGTGAATGAACCTGCAGATTTACATTGTCCTGTTGTGGAGATGTCAACACGTTCTAAACTCAGTTGCTTGAGTTGGAATAAATTTTCTAAAAATCATATAGCTAGTAGCGATTATGAGGGAATAGTCACTGTTTGGGATGTAACAACTCAGCAGGTAATTACGTTGTTGAATTTATTTGTCAGGCTATTAATCTTGTTATGCCACCTTAATATTCACTCTTTCTCTCATTTTAACTTAGTTATGTGCTTATTCCGACATTCTTCAATTTACATCACAAATTTCTTAAATCCTTGTGCAGAGTGTGATGGAGTATGAAGAGCATGAAAAACGTGCTTGGAGTGTTGATTTCTCACGCACTGACCCCTCAATGCTTGTATCCGGTAGTGATGATTGTAAGGTACTCTGATATATCATTCATATCTTGATTCTTGAATCAAATATTTCTTCTTACATGGGAGGTCCATAATGTGGTATATCTGTATATGACCAAATTTTAAAAAGGTTGATTCTCAAAAAAAAAAAAAAAAAGAAGAAGTTGAAGCAGACGGATTACTTATGTACGATCGTCATGTGGACCTATTATGACTATATAGTATCTTTTGATGCTGCAATGACCTGAGGATCGGGCAGTTGTGCTTTTGGTTTACCTCATCAGTACAAAGTACATCAGATGGGAAATTTCACGTGCACTTTGCTTGTTGATGTTCTTGTCTTTGATGATTGTTGTTTAAGATGCCTAGCGAAAGGGGCTTAATTCCTCACTAAATAGATTCTTAGTTGAGCTTGCAATCCAATAGATCATCTGTGAACCTGTTATTAAATATGTGGATGAAATAATTAGTTCCTGTCTGATCTTTTGTAGTTGTATGCGTATAAATGATGTGTCTGCATGGGTGCAAGTCTGTTCCAAACATACGTAGTTAGCATAAGTAGAAAACATATAATGTGATCAATTACCAGCCTTGCTAAATGTAGATACTGTGGTAATGCGTGAAGTAACAACTAAGTGCAATTTCTCAGCTGTTATTTGCTGTTCAATTTTATTTTGCTTACCTTATCAATGTGCTATATGAGTTTCTCTTGTCTTGCCATAGATAGGATTTGTTGTTGGCAATATTGCCCCATTTTGGTCATTTCTCCATTCTCTTGGTCACTTATGCGCCATGGTATGTAGGTCATAGAAAAGGCAAGTGGAGTTAAAAACTAATCAAAATTAGCTCATTTACTTGGAGATTAGAGGAAGAATTTTAGTTTACTAAGTTGGAATGTTACTAAAAGGTGTATCTCAACAAACTATGCATGATGTCCATGAATTTCTACTTCTATCTGATTTTGCTCAAGTGGAGAATTTCTATGCATGATCCAAGGCACTCTTAAACTTTCTGATAATCAAGGGTTGTCGTTCAAATGCTAATTATATATTGCATATGTTCTTACTTATTAATCAGGTCAAAGTTTGGTGCACGAAGCAGGAAGCTAGCATTCTAAACATCGACATGAAAGCAAATATATGTTGTGTCAAGTACAATCCTGGATCTAGCAATTACATTGCAGTATGAGCCTTTCATAAGTTTTCTACAGATATGCTTGTCAAGAAATCTTCTTCCATTAATTATAGTATTTGATCATCAAGGAGCTGATCTAGTCTTTCATCCCGCATGCTCAAATTGCCATGCCATGCTACTAGTTTCATGATTCGATCTGATATTCCTTCTGTGCATGTTAAACTTTATATCCATACATGAAATCTGATCTCAGATAATTCAAATTGTTATTTTCAAGCGGAATTAAATGACTAATGGCTTTTATTTTGCTTTTAAAATGTAGGTTGAAATTCTATGCATCCATATTTTAGTTTTTCGTTCTTAAAGTCACAATAAAGCACATGATTGACTGGTACATGAATACCCTGATAACATTTTTATCCTCTCTGATGGCAAAAACAATAGTATTTCTGAAGTAACCTCTGGTCTTTTGCAGGTTGGTTCGGCAGATCATCACATCCACTATTATGATTTAAGAAACATCAGCCAACCACTCCATGTGTTCACTGGGCACAAGAAAGCTGTTTCATATGTGAAATTCCTGTCCAATGATGAGCTTGCTTCTGCTTCTACAGACAGCACACTACGGTTATGGGATGTGAAGGAGAATGTGCCAGTAAGTAATACCATGCTGTAACTAATAATATATGTAGCTTTCTCAATTTGAGTCTAACACATTCGATTTTAGACTTGCTTGCTTATAGAAGTTGTTTACTAAAGCAAGAGTATAAAATCAAGTCAATAGAAGAATTAAGAAGGTGCTTTTGTCAAATCATAAATTAGAAAATTCTGATGTTTAAGATGTTTTGTTGACAATAATATTTCTCCATTCATTACCTCCATTCAAAATTGCCATTTTTTGAGTAAGAATTGCAAATTTAACTGCCTAATTAAGGAGTTCAACTAGATCTAGGAATTGAACAAGATAAATAATTTTCTAAAAGTTTCTGCTTTTCACATCAGACAACTTTTTCTTTTTGATAAAAAACAGTCATGATGAAATTGAAAAGAAGAGGGCATCTTTGATCTGCTTCAACTAGAGTATGAAGCAAAATGGATTGCTGCTTGCCTTTGGCACTTGTCATCATGTTTTTCTGCTTTAAGAGAAAGACGCATTCTCTGTTGCCTCCTTCTAGTGTGCAATGGCTTGGTCTAGGTGTTATGTATTCACCGATAGCCTATATCTCTAATTGCATCTTCTCTCCCCATAACATGGGTTTGACTGATGTTATGTTTTCAATCTCACTTGTATCAAGAAATAAAATACCAGAATTAATGGCATGACAAACTTCTCATATTTTGTTCCATAGCATGTGTAGTTTTGCATTTCACCTTTTATGTTACATATTTTCCATTCATTCTGTGGTATGGCTCGCCATGTTGGGTAAAAGATCAACTGGGGAGATACTAACTAACTACATTGGTGTGGTCCATGCGGAAAAGTTTGTTCTGGATTCTTGTCATTTATGATTTAATTTTGCATCTGGATTTGGTATGTTCTGTTGCATATACACATTTCTCTTGAATATTTATCAAAAGATATGACAAAACTAACTCTGCAGATGCTTCGCTCGAGTGATCTTTACAGGTTCGAACTTTTAGAGGCCACACAAATGAAAAGAACTTCGTCGGTCTCACAGTAAACAGTGAATACATTGCATGCGGTAGTGAAACAAATGAAGTATATGTCTACCACAAGGTCAGACCATCCGTTGTAGCCAATCTTTTAAAATTCTTGCATTTTCCCTTTATACTAACTTCAATTTTCAAACCAACTTTCAGGAGATCTCGAAACCTGTAACTCGGCATAGATTTGGTTCACCTGATATGGATGATGCCGATGAAGATGCGGGATCATACTTCATCAGCGCTGTATGCTGGAAAAGCGATAGTCCCACTATGCTAACTGCAAACAGTCAAGGAACAATCAAAGTTCTTGTACTTGCGGCTTGAGTCTACTAAGTTGGCAAAAAAGACAAAATTTAACTCCAAAAAAAAAGAGAAGTAAAAAAGGAAAGGCATTGGAATATCCCATCATGCACTGTTATTCAATGTGATGAGCTATTATTTATGTAGATATGTCATTAAAATGTGAAAATAGGAAGATGTTCTAGGCCACATATTCGTTGTGTAAATTCTGCCATTGTATGTATGTAATTAATATAGTGACATTTGGGGTGTTGTAGCATTAAACTGCTGATTGATATTGTACCTAACTATACACTCCAATGCAGCCCAAAAAATTAATTCTGTCTGTAACATTCTCCCCAACTCTGCTACAAAGTTTATTAAATTTTAGCATCTTTGTCCTGGCCCACCATCAGAAATCACATACTGAAATTTCAAATGTAGTATCTAGGTTTCGTAATCTGAAATCATATTGAATTGCATAATTGTACTTGAATTTATAATTACAAAAAGTTACCAAGAGGAAAAAATTCTCTTGTATCAAGTGGCGGTTATGTATTAGGTTCTGATTCGAAATTTTGTTTTTGATAAACTAGCTCACATCATGTACCAAATGTTAAAAACCTATTTAAATTGTAGGAGAGAGAGACAAAAAGAAAAAAAAAATTGTTTAGACATATCTACTACACAGAATTCACAAGAACTCAGAGCAGGATTGACGTTTAAAGGCAGTAAAGAATCAAAGCTCTGCAATTATCTTGACAAGTCAAAAAAGCCATCATGAAAGTTTGCCTGAACACGAAGGAAGCTATTTTATTTACGCTAGAATAAATAAATCAAAAATATATATAGTATTTTTATAATAACGTCAACTTTAAAATATTGAAACAAATTAAATAAATTTATTAGTTGAATTCTCTTTTTTAAAATAATTTTTTTTTTATTTAATTCAAATAAAATATATAAATTTAATTTATTCATTCTAGTTATAAAAACACTCTGTATATGTGTATATATATATATATATTGTTGATTGCTTTAAGGACATTTTTGGGCATGAAAAGAGAAACCCTAAGCAATAGTTTTTGTTGCCCTTTTATAGGAAGTTCATAACTTCTTTATTATCCCTCGTTCTTCCAGGTCCAGACCAAGTTCTTATAACACAATTTCAAGAAAAATATAGAGACAGGCAGTAAAGATGCATGTTATATAACGAATAAAGGGAAACTAACCATGAAACATCAAATAAGAAGTAAATTTAATTCCATTACATTCAGAGGAACATTCACATCACTATTTATTTGAATAAGATACAAGAGAGTGCACTTTATTGGTTATGTTACATATCCATCTCAAACATCATAAGTAAACTTAAGGGTTACATTTTCGTATCAAACATCGAAAGTAAACTTAAACTAAATAAACAAGCAGTTTATATCACGAATTAATATAAACATTACGGTGAGAAAGCTAGAAAAGCTACAAAAGATATAAGAAATAACTTCTACGACCTCATGATCGGACGTTCTCTATTTCAAATCTTTTCTGAGATAAAAAGGATGGTCCTTTTGGAGATGAAAGGATGGCCGTGACCTAAGTCACTATATTGTCGGACTTGCAAGGTCAAGAAAACTCGAACGGCCTTCGTGAGGTTCAAAGAAGAAGAAAGGAGACGTAAGAAGAACAAGCTCAGGAGAGATATCGCCATGGCCTCTACAGAACTGTTTTCAGTAGCAGTTCTCTTGCACCATGACTAGTTTGACCTAGTTGGCCTCTGAGAACCCTAGCCAGGAGAACCACAAAGGGTTCATAAAGTTCATAAACCAACCAAGCCATGGCTGCTATGACCACTTAACCTACCAAGCAGTGAATATTGAGAGAACCAAGAAGAGATTCTTATTAGGGGTTGACCCCCTGAGAGAGAGAAAGAGAGCGAGAGTGAACAACAGTGGCATGAGAGATGAGAAAATATGGTGCAGCTATTTATAATCAAAGTTTGTTTGTTCTTTCTCCTGTATGAAATAAAGGCTGAGGTATAATTGGCTGTTCTTCACTACAGATGGGGTTGATATGTCATTTTCTACAAAGGAAAGCACAATATGGATATTGAGAGTTTGTTTTCTTGGGATTCTAGAGGAAAAAATTAAAAATAACTCATCCTTTTAACATTCTGCTATTTTTTCTTGGAGCACTCATTAGAATTTCATCAAAGTAAACATTAAAAATGAAAATATATTTAAACAAGTTTTCGAATTTAAGGATGGTTTATCAGGATTGGAATAACCAATCTACTGTTTATTATTAGTCCTTGCTGTTCTTGCATGTAACTCCTTGTTTAAATAAAACTTGGTTGAACAAATAAAAATAAGCAACATCATGATCATCTCAATATATTAAAAGTTCCTTCACTAGCAGAAATGATTTTATACATACTACATGCATACATATATATATACATGTATATGTATGCATGTATCCTTAATTTTACTTAAGAAGAATTTGGATATAGTGAGCCACATACATGCACCCTCGAAAAAGACACCAGTGGTCCCCCGTAAAAGTGTCTATTTCAATAGGTTAATGTTATGACTGTGATATTGATTTTATGACTATTACTTGTGTCTTTTACTAGCAGTGATAAACATTTTTGTACATGTTAATTACTAATTTTACACTCTTTTAATAATCCCCTGATTATCCATGTTTGTATACTTTAATCTTAACAATTTTCGAGACTTCACAAACCTACCATCAAATTTGTATATTATGTTCCAGTCTGTTCAAAATTTATTGATAATATAAATAAAAATTATATTTACAATAAACTATAAAGGGTTTATGATATTTTATTATATTATATTGAGTAATATGTTAGGATTTAGTTATTTTACTTGTTGGTAACATTTTACATCTATTATAATTATTAGATTGACTTTAATAGATGTAATTGATGTAATTGGTGGATAAGGTTATCTAAATAGTGAAGTAATCAAACCCAATATGTTAATCTATATATAAGTTTTATTTAAACTTCAAAGGACATAATTGTAACAAAAGAGAAAAGAGAAAAATAGAAAAGGTAAAAACAGTGGGTCATTAAATTTGTGAAGTAATAATACAAACAGAAAGGGTTTTGACCATTGAATTCACTTGCTGTATGCACCATGTATTCCTAATCAAGCAAAAAAACTGTGCCTACCAATCCAAACATCTCTCTCTCACGCTGTCTCTCTCTGTGCAGTGAGAAAGAGAAATGACATAAACAAAACCCTAGGAATTTTGTTTATTTAGCTACAAAAGGGACTCTCCCACTAGTTCAACTTTATTTTGACTGTTCCTTTTGTCCCTCTCTGTATTTTCCCCCAAATTTTTTTTTTTAAAAAAAAAAACACAAACAAAACAAAAAAAATTAAAATACAACAACCCCCAAAACCCTAATTCCCATGTCTTATGTAATTATTAATTGTTCAGAGCAGTTCTCAGAATTGGGGCCTGCATTGTAAGGTCAATCTCAGATGGGCCTCTCATTTATTTCCTATATCTTTTCAAAAAATTATTATTTTTTATTTATTTTGCATTTTTGTGCAAGCAATGGGTTAAGTAACAACATTTTACCATCCTCTTTACTTTGTTCAAATTGCAACTACAAAGTGAATATACATTTATTTGAGGAAATATTTTCGTTCACCTCCCCTTCTCTGTTGTTTAAATATATAATTGCCACCTTGAGTTTGAAAATTTACCACTACATTTTCCTATCTTGAATTTCATAAGTATTACATTTTATACATGATACGTAGTATCACTAATCACAAAAGTGTAAAGGATTTTCATGCTTTGATCTCAATTCTCAATCATTATATTATAAGTTGTTTGAAAACTTGAGAAGATATTTATTAATTTTTCAACCACTGGATTTGAATATCCTATCAAAAAATGACTTTTTATTTACGCAACAATAACAAAATCATTTTTATCTCTTATGATACATAGTCATTAAATTACAATTACAACAATCAAGTCATAAAATTAATTATAACATACTATGAAAGTTTGCTTTTAAAGAATTATAATACTGATTTATTGAAATGAATCGAATTTGTTGGTGAATGTTTGTGTAAAAGTTGAAAATCACGGAAGTAAATAAAAAATTTTCATAAAACATAAAAAAGAATAATTTCACAGTTGGTCACCAAATAAAGTTTTGAATAGGGACATCACATGATATACATGCATGCATGAATATTTTACCAAATGGGGTGTTGAAAATCAGAGAGAGCCTGTAAAAGTTTTAAATACGAAGACAGAAATATTACTCGAGAGAGTGCAGAGTCCAGAGCTCACATTTATAAGATCTCATCATGACCCCCCCCTTTCCTCATTCGTCATCCATTGTCATCACCACTCCTTTTTCATTGACGGGTCCACTTTTCCCATTGTTTCCTATTCGCCAACTTTGAGGCGGGCTACTCCTCTCCTCGACTAGGTCAAATTGGTCATTTCAATTTCTGCTCTGATGGAGCATACTAAATTGAGCATTGCGGAGACACTCATAGCTTAAAATCACAGTTTTATTGCTGTGAACGTGAAAAAGTCGGTCATTTACCGCAAGTAAATATATGTATAGAAACTTATTATAATATTTCTTAATAATTATTAGTTAATAAAAAATTTATCATCTTTAGTGATCAAATATCTGTATAGAGTCATCAAAGGGATAGGGTAAAACGTTGTCCCCTACCTCCTCTCTTGATGTTGTCGTTTTGATTTCGATCGACACCCCACCCTCACACTATGTGGAGAAAGTTGATTTCTCTTAGAAGTCTTTGCAACTTAAGTATATTCCTTATAGTAGTTGAGTCCCGCAACTGTGCCTTCGATCTCTAATGGTTTTATTGAGAATAATGAGAAGAAGAAGAAGATAAACAAGGTGTTCTTGATCAAAAGTAAGAATTTTAGTGTAATGACTCGGAAAACTCATGTTAAATTATATGAAATTGTCATTCTAGTTTATGGAGATATGACATTCAACTACATAAGTCAGTGTTAATTACACAGATAACATGCAACTTTATATGCATAACTTCTTTTTAAAAAAGATAATGATAATAATGCTCGTTAGCTATCGTAATTATATAATGAATAAAATATTATGAAATACACATCAGTTTCTAATTTTTCTAACTTTTAATTTTTAATTTTTATATATCCTTAGCGTAGAAGCTAAAGGCCAGTAATTACTCACATAACCGTACTAATTCAACAAGTTGTTGTATCATAAGACTCTTAAATGTATATACTAAGCAATAGTGTAAAGATAACATAGGATTCTGGGATCTCAAACCTTAACGCTGAGCCAAATGGAACTGAAAGGATGCAGATTGAATGTACCCCATGGATGTGACATGGTCACATGGATGAGCAAACACATAGGCATTTAATTTTGAAGAATTTGTTTCGAAATTGGTAATCATTGGTCTTGGTTTATTAAACGATCCATAAATCCTTATCATGATTTTTATTTAGGATATTTGTTTCATGTACGACCTAGGATATTTATTTATTTATTTATTTAGTCATTACATCATATGAACTTCATGTTAAGCAGTACTTAAGCTTTCAATTTTGTATTTTTACTGTTCTAAGAAGTTCTTTTTATAACTTCTATCTATAAATCTTAGTTACATATTTGTATACAAGCTTACATCAATACAAACAAATGTTCTTTTAAAATAATATATCAACTCATAATCCAAGTGATATTTGAACTTTTACATTTTTATATATACATGATAAGAGTTTAAGGTGCTCTTTGGATGCATTTTTTAAAATAATTTTTCATTTTCAAAATTGAAAAATGGGTCAAATGTGTTTGGTGATATGTTTTATAAAATATGTTTTCAGAAATGAAAAACAAATTTTTAAAAACTATAACTTAAAAATGAAAAACAACTTTTTTATGTTTTTCACTATTTTCAAAACATGTTTTCAGAACAAATAATTAATTTTCTATCCAAATAAGCATTTTACTCATTTTCAAAAACAATATCAAATATATTTATATAATTTTCTGTTTTCAAAATAATTTTTAAAAAATTATATTAAACACATTATATTTTCAAAAACATCATTTTAAAAACATATTTTTCATTTTTAAATATATTTTTCAAAAGCACAATTTTAAAAAGGATTCCAAACACAACTTAAGTTTCACAATGCCTACTTGATGAATTTTTTATCTCCTTATTGGGTCCTATATTATATATAATGTTAAATTTGGAAAAATTCTCCCAATAGATTTTTCCCAATAGGCATTGACAATTATAAGATTTACCTGATAATAACCATAGCGAAAATGCTTACAAAATACTTGAACTAATTTTTCTTTTTTCTAATATTGATATCTTACGAATTACAGGATCATCGAACCTATTGAAATTTATCATTAAAGTGATAACGCAGTTTGGATAAGTACTACTCAACCACTCCTAAATGAACATTATCTTCTAATTATATTATGAGCATGCATGCCACTCTTGTTGTTAATAAACCTTAATTACTGCCATTTATTTATTTATTTGGACAAAACTGCCATTTAATTTGTTGATCATGAATCATTTGACATGTTTCTTACGAAACTCACAGTACATCATATACAAAAATTCAACTATATCCATATATTCATTATTGGTGTCTCTCTCTGACTTGGCTTTCCCAAAAGAGTTGCAGTTAATTACGTTCTCCAAGGTCAAGGCAACTAGTAATAACTAGCAGCGAGCTTTGCGTGCAAACCACATTTCCTGGGGGAACAATCTCCTAATATTTAATGCTATAGATTTTGATCTATCTTGAGAGATTCGGTCACGTAACGTTGATTTAATCCATCTTTACGGCCCCATTTTTTTACTTGTAAATCTGAATTGGTCATTTAAACTCCAATATTTTGGATTCACACATGCTTAGATTGCAAAAGTAAAATCTTATTAATTTATTATGGCTTATGACCTACTTACAGCTACGAATTAGGTAATTGTAAATTGAAAAAAAAAAAGGTTTACGATGTATGACTTGCAAAAGTCGTTTATGTTTAAGTAATATTTCATGGAAAGTCAATAAAATTTATCCACACAAACAAACGTGCAAGCAGTGCATGTTGAGAATGGAAAATGTAAAACGGAAGTTTTGAAAGTAGGTTGATTAACAAACGTAAGCATTGTTTAATCAAAAAAAAAAAAAAAAAAACCAAACGTAAGCATTGTTAATTAAATTAATCAAATGCTAAACATACACTATCTTCAACAATTTTGGCTTTTCGTTGCTTCACATCTCAATGGAAAATGTAAAACGGAAGTTTTGAAAGTAGGTTGATTAACAAACGTAAGCGTTGTTAATTAAATTAATCAAATGCTAAACATACACTATCTTCAACTATTTTGGCTTTTCGTTGCTTCACGTCTCACAAGTAAGAATCATGCCTCATGTCCGAAGGCAAAAATGTCTGCTTGTGAAGATAATTGTCATTAATTAATTTATCTAATTCTTAGTCTTCCGATTATTTTTAATAGTTCAACGAGCTAGTCATGCATGCCTTAGTTTTGACTTTTTTTTTTTTTTAAAATTTATATGTTTATTAGAAACTGGTTTGAAATCGAGAAGTGTTGTACACAACTTATTATTATATATATTTTTTTAACAAAAAAACAAAAACCTAAATTTCAACCCTAATGAGTTTCACATGATTCTATATTATTAACCTGATACTAACAACATAAATCATACATGCCATGTAATTTTGTTTTATTTGTTACACTTTATTCCAATTTCATAGAGATTTCATATAACTTAATTTAAATGAATAAAATATCTAAATTCGAAAATGTAAAAGATGTTATCAATAAATGAGAATACTTACAAAATATCTAAAAATTCTAACTGGTCATGAAGAAATAAACATATGTATATTCCTCCTTATCTAAAAGACATTAGTCGAACTAACAAACCAGAAATCTAAGGCAAAAAAATCATTTGACATAGACTCACGAGACGCAAGCCAAGTCTTCATTATTGGTACATATTAATATATCATACATGTAGACATTCTCATTGAAGCAGCTCTATCAAGAGGAAAAAGTACTTGGTCACTAATTCAAGGTCATGAGTAAAATGTTTAAATTCGAAAATATAAAAGATATGATCAATAAATGAGAACAGGTTACAAAATAACTAAAGATTCTGATTGATCATGAAGCGATATACATGCGTATATTCCTCCTTATCTAAAAGACATTAAAGTCAAGGTAACAAACCAAAAAGTTTAGGAGAAAAAATCATTTGACATGGTGTCACGAAACCAAGTATTCATTATTAGTACATATTAATATATCAAACATGTAGACATTGTCAGTGAAGCAGCTCTATCAAGAGGAAAAAGTACGTAAGTCACTTATTGATGGTCATATTAATCGGCCTGCCCGGAAAAGCCCATTGGCCTGCTTGTATACTCGAGTCAAATTGGACCATGCAAAAGGTCCTTTTCATTTTGCAGTATGTGAACGAGTCTTTTCAAGAGGAGAGAAATATTACAACCTGCACAATTCAAGTATTTTGACTTTCGACGCCCAATAATTGATCGGTTTTCATGAAGTGCTTCTTCGTTTTATCAATTACTATTATCGGCGCGATCATATGTGGATTCCAAGCATCTTAATATATAAAACTGACTCTAATTCTAATATCACATTAAATAATGACTATAATTCGATTAAGTTTACGGACTACGAGCTATGCTTTTGAGTAAATATTTTTTGATAAGTTCTTGTTTTTACTAAATTTTTTTAAGAGTAGTTTAAATTTAAATTAATATATAAAAAATATCTATATAATAATTTTGATAATCCATTATTTTCTATATTAATATATCATTAGATTATAAATTTTTTTAAAAAAATGATAAAACCTCCTTACTAGTTTCTGACTTATATTTTTAAGCTTCCAAGGAAACAGATATACGTAAGGAAACACGAAAAATATAAAAGGGTCCAAGATCTCTTGCACAGACTTGAAAAAGGAGATGTCATCGATCGAACCAGCTTGTTATGACGTGTATTCACGAATTGCATTGTTTTCAAATATATTTTAATATCATTATTGAGCTTACATAGTCAAATTCTTGACCACGACAGGTTAATTAGTAAGTGTATGAGACTTGCCTTTGGTTTGGTGTGAATCTGGTAGCTTCAACAATCATTTGCAAGTCCACCGCCACCGAGCGTGATGTGTATAATGTGTTTACATCACGCTTTTTTATTTTTCTGCAGATAATTAAATGCTTTCAAATTATAATATATTATACAGTACTTTACAAAATTTCCTCCACCGTTGAATATGACAGAAAACTTATCTGTCTTTGTTTGACTTGGTTTTTTATACACTCAGTCTGTGGAATTTGGTAATTAACTTCTACTATTTCTTAACTTTTCTATAGTTTGTTAATTATATTATAAATCAAATTCTCATTCAAAAAGATAAGCTACAAGAATGCAGTGTGTAAATGTATCGTAGCCTTAAATTTTAAATACTATAATTGAGTCATGTTCTATCAATTTAAATTTTTAAGTCTAGTGATAATAACTAACATGTTATTAAAACTTGAAGGTTCTTAATTTAAATTTTTCCTCTCCCCTTATCTGAAAATTTTCTCATTACACATGTTATATAATAAAGACATTTATCATGCATCTGCTATCTGTTACCTATTCATGTTTCATGTGAAGGAGCGTATTAACGTATCATAACTTCAAGTCTTTAATATTATACTTGAGTCTTATATACACATGTTATACAGTATAGAACATTTAACATGTGTCCGTTATCTGTTTTCTGTTCACGTTACACGTGGGGAGACGTGTTAACGTATCATAATTTCAAATATTAAATAATAAATATTATAATTAGGTTTTAAATATTATAATTAGACTCATTTTTATCGGCTTAAGTTTTTGAATCTAGTGATAACTAGTACAGTATAACGGATTACAAATTGCAACAAGTGGTCGCACCACAAATAAGATTATATGTATCCAATAAATGTTTGATTTGTTTGGTGTAGAAAAAACACAAGCTGTTTGTCGCCGCCTTTCAATAAGAACCAACGAAATTGCGCATTTTAATATGATATTTCTTATTATAGTAGGGGACCAATTAATGAGACGTGAGATTTTCAATCATAAAAGAAAGAATAAGGCAACAAAGTGGAAAGCTTAATTTGAGGGCTTATAGTGGTTGCTTATTGTACATGGAACTGGAAAAACAAAGATTAACTTATCAATTTGCATATAAATGCTTCTGAAGTGGATTGATACATGTATGAACGTTCGAAACCGTTTTAATGCAAATTATTATTCTTTGAATTAAAGAGATTGATTCAATGAATCTTCAAGCTACCTTTGAATTTATTACCCTTTCTTATATCGAAGAGACAAAATAATTTAGATGTGTTAGGGAATTTATATATACAAAATTTTTATTTATCTACCTCTGTTCTTTTAAATAATTCATATAAATTAGAAAACCAGTACTTTTCATTTGTGCTATGGTTAGTAAGGGTTGGTCATAATATAAAAACTAACTTGTTTCTCTTCATATTTAAGAAATGTGGAAATTCATATAGTATATCTCAAATTTATATGTATCGATATAACAAATGGACTGATGGTAAGAAGAATGTCAAAATTTAGGATTAAATTACAATATGAAAAATATCCTTTCTATATGTAAAGAACACATGTCCTGTACTAGTGAAAAAATTCCCCTAAAAAAAGTGATTTGAAGGTTTCTAAGCAAGTGAGCAAGCAGCCTAATCATGTTAATTCTCTCCTTAATCAATCATTATAACTCACCCGTCAAACCCAGTATGCTACTAGTACCCTACCACTATCGGCAGCCCTTGTTTTTACTCTTCTATTCATTATATCTAACATGACTTAAACTTACACAGGAAGATAACTCGTGTGAACATAAATAAAGGAGTTTTTTTTTTTTTTTTTCGTTCTCTAAAAATATTAATTTTAATTTTATTTAAATTAATATACTATAAATTTATTTTAAAATCCATTTATTTAAAGATGTTGAGGTAAGACTTACGGTGCATTTACTCTACTTGGAGGAATCGAAATGAGAATTAGAAGAATCTGAAATTGAAATGATGTATTGGAATTAGAATATGTTATTTACTTCAACTGTAAAAATTGGAATCAGTAGTATTCTCATTGAGTTGTTTACTTTGCTTTAAAATCATAATGAATTAATTACAAGTTACAAAAATGTTATTGATTAAAATTATGAATTAATTATAATATGTAAAATAGTTTTTAAGATGTAGTGTCATATTTGTGTCTGGTAACTCGTTATAATAGACTAAAAAAATGAACTTTTTAAGAATATTATTGTAAGTATATTATGTATTTATTTGTTTTAAATAACATATTGTGTATCTATATTGTATACTAAGTCGTGATTTATTTTAATATAAAATGTTATCAAAATAGGTTTTTTTTTTTAAATAAGGGTATAAGAGACATTTTACATTGAATTTGAAAATATGAATGAAATTCTCAAGTGGGGTAGAAGGAATGAGATTCCAACTCTGCAATCCCAATTTAATGTAAGACTCATATTTTTATTCCCACTATAGAATAAATTTTAAACAAATAAACATCATTAATCAATCACATTTTACATTTACCCTATAGAAAACAAAACACACCCTCGCTCCTCCCACCCTACTGGACAAAAAGCAACAACCCCAACCACAAAATATCTCATCTAGTTGGTCAAACCCTCATAAATTTAATCATAGACGTATTTTATAACCATTCGTTCCGACTTTAACACGTCTTATTCGAAAACACGTATCTTCAAAAGTTAATAAAATCAAAACATTAATACATAGATAATTGTTTTAACTACAAATCAATGCTTTTATTGTATTTATATTTTTCCAAACAATAAGATCTAATTTAAACTCTAATCAATAAAAGATGCCAACCACGATCGGGAAAGAGTTGCGAAGTATCTAAAGTGGGGGATTAATTGTACGAAAAAGTGTAAAAAGGAAAAAGTCATAAAAGAAGTACGTGGCGCGCGGGTTTCGCTCGCATTCCAAGCACTACTAAATCCTCTTCACATTCTCTCCCCGCATATTCCTAAGAATGTGCTCTTATCCTTTCTATCTCATCACTTTTTTTTTGCTCTTTTTCCTTTTTCCTTATATTTTTTTTTCCCAAATTCAATTTTATATCCAAATTATTCTCTGCTCCTCACCCCACTCATGTTCCTCATTTGGCCCCCACTCAAAACACTTGATTCTCCTTTCTTCAACATAAATAAGTAATATCTCAGATTTGGTTAATTTTCGAACTTTCCATCACAAGATTCACGTATCGATTTTACTTGAGAGAAATTTCGTAAATCATACGGGTGATATAACTAAGTTTTGGCCCCCCAGTCAAAATTTTGGATTTTTTTGGACAAAAACGTGGTATTTTATATCTACAAGCAGCGAGCAAAATATATTATGGAAAAAACAAAAGATTTTTTCAACAAGCATCAATCTACTTTCTTTCTAACGCTTTTGGAAATGTTTTTATAAAATTGTTCTAGAATACTTTTAGTAATACATAGTAGGGTCAAACATGATGCGTGACACTAACAAGAGGGTACTCAATAAGTGCGGCTGTGATTGACGGGAGTCAATCACCATGCGTGTGATTATTGGAGAAAGCAGGCCGGTGCCGTTGTGGGAGGTAGTAGAGTAACATAGACTTTAAATTAGGCACGGACAAGTCAAAATCGCGGGGGAGGAACGAGAGACTACGCGCTGGTTGACGTGTCTTGGGGAGCGCGTCCCGCTCCTGCCTAACATTGGCGTTGCGGTGCCTTGCAAATCCAAGCAAAGGCACTAACGGATTTCTCTTTTTTTTTTTTTTTTTTTTGTTATTTTATTTGAAAATAACTTGTGGAGTTTTTATCTTTTTTATTTTAAATGAAAATTTTGTTAAAAAAATAGTATTTTACATATATATATTTGTTGATTTTTCAAGTTTAGAATTTGTCTAATCGAGTCAATTTTAAATAATATAATAGTTTCAAGGGATTAAATTAAATCTTAATAATGATAATTATGATTCCACTTATCTAATTATTATTATTATACTATCCAATATTTTTAAAAATTGTTTATAACTAATTTATTATATTATTTCTTATTTTTATACACAAAAAATTAAAATTTAATTTTAACGTAAAATTATCTATACTAAATTGATCAGTTCTTACGTCGATCAATATTACGTTGAACACAATTTTTTTAAGAAAGTCCTACCTTAAAAACATTATTGATAGCTCTTTAAAAGGAAAAAAAAATCTTATATAAATAATATAAGTGTTAGACTAAGAATGCGTCAAACTTTTTGTTATCAAATAATATAATAATTTTTTTTAATTTTTTAAAATTTAATTTATAGTTGATATCTTCTTTATAATAAAAATTATTCTTTAAAATCAATTTATAGTGATTGCTCTAATTAGATATACTTCTTTTGAAAAAAAAAAAAAAAAAAGTCTTAGCTAGTGCAATCCCAATGAATTTATAATGATTGCCCTAGCTAGGGCCTATTTGCTATTAGAGTTGAAACTACGTAGAAAAAAAGAAAAAAAAGAAAGAAAGAAATCAATCAAGTAGTAAATTATATACTTTTACACGATTACATTAAAAGAAAAAATTATCAACCAAACCAAACGACTTAAAAAACAAGCTAAAGTGTTTCCAAGTCATACACTCCATACTTGAAAGAGTTTGTTCACAACACGCAGAAAACCCGGCGCGTGACTACCTCCCAACTCACTCAAATAAATACCCACCAAAAATAAAAACAAAATCAATTTTCACTACTCAATTTATTTCCATTCTCATACAATACCTTCCGACGAGTCATTTCACTTAAGATATTAATTTATATACATTTTTAACTTTCCCCAAAAAATCCGAAATCCAAAACGTAGACAAAAATAAAAAATAAAAATAATAACAGTAAATATTTCAAAAAAAAAAAAAACCACATCACTTTTTCCATTGACATCAATTTATTGCCGTCTCACTCTCTTTCTTTCTAAAAATGTGTCTATATAATCGCATGATCAGCACCAGCATCACCACCCTAATCATCGTCATAATCCAAGAACGCGAAGGATACACTTTAACTACCATCTGAGCAAGTCCTTTAACGGTCAAAAAGAAAACAAAAACAAAAGGGGCCTGCCCCCTCGTATCCGAATCTCGAAACGCATCATCTTTTGATCCCACACAACACAACTCAACTAGTTATGAAACTCGACAACACCACCTCCAACAACACCCGACCGAATTACAAACAACAAGAGTTGTTAGCCGATGAAGAAGAAATGTGCAGGACAATAGAAGTTGTTGACTTCTCCATGGCTCCACCTCCTCCGTCGCTCTCAGCCGCCGACGACCTCAGCCTCATACCCCCCCTCAATTTCTCCATGGTAGATAATGGCATCTTCAGGTCCGGCTTTCCCGACTCCGCCAACTTCACATTCCTCCAAACTCTCCGTCTTCGCTCCATCATGTAACCAGCCCCCCCGCCAACTTTATAATATATTGTTTGTTTGTTTCTGTTTTGTGGTAACTATAATTTTTAGGGTTGTGTTTGGCGATGCAGATATCTGTGTCCGGAGCCGTATCCGGATGCCAACGCTGAGTTTCTTAAGTCGAATGGGATCAGGCTGTTCCAGTTCGGGATTGAAGGTCATAAGGTTTGTTTTTGTTTTTCTTTTTAGAGCTACTTTTTTTGAATTGTTTATCAATATGTTTGTGTTTAAAAGTCAAGAGAAAAAATTGTTTTTTTGGTGGAGTTATTAAACATTAATGAAAAGAGAAGCTTTTAATGATGGTGTTTTGGCTTTTGAGTGTTGTTATTTATTTAGGAGGAAAGGGGTGGTCCATGTCCATTGATTGAGTTTTAGGTAATTATGTATAATAATTCTTGCTTTTCATTTGACGTTAATCAATTATATGGTTGTTTGGAGACTTGAGATAAGTGGAAATTATTGCATTTTGTTAGTTCACTATTTGGATATATACTTGATAATATTTATGATTTAGAATATTGTTGATGTGTTTTGAATTTTTGGATTGACTGAGTAGGTTCTATTTGTAGCTATATGTGTTTGAAACGTTACAAAAAAAGTGTAGTGTTATATTTGGAAAAAGGGAATTATGGAGATGGAATTTTTGTAAAGATGGGTGACATGTGCTTGTGAGTTTTTAATTGTGGTTTGCAATTATCACATGCTTTTGTTCTTTTTATTATTATCATCCGAATCAATTATCAAAAAGCATAATGCTAATGCAATTGGAATGATTCTTGTTCCATCGTGTCTGTCTAAAACAGGAGTGGCCTTTTTTCGGTTTCCTTAGATGTTAAAGCTTTTCTTTTCTTCTTTTGGTGTTCAATTTTTCTGTTTTTGAAGTTGTAAATATTATTGATTTGAAATCTTAGTTGCAAAGTCGTAAATCAAAATTGTTTTGCTTTATTTGTAGTTTGAAATTAGGGTGTCATGGATGGATTGTTTTATGTCATTCTTTTTTATCAGTTTAAAGTAATAAGCAACTAACAAGTAAGCTAATTGGATTAGTCCATAAACTTGCTGAAGAATGCCTCTATCCAATTCAGCTATCTATGCTTAAATAATTTGACTTATAGAATTTACATTGGAAGCTTTAATTTTTGGGCTTCTTTTTCTGTCTTGTATCCAAAACGTGTAGGTTATATGGAACATCGTGTTAAAGATCATAAAATGGGAGTGTTCTTAAAGATAAAAGTTTCATTGTCTCCTAATTATATGATTTAGTTTTCAAAGTAACATATATGTTTGACAAATTCATTTGGTCTTCTCATTTCTTTAATTTTCAATATGCTTGTTCACTTCATGCACCAAGATTTTGCATGCTTTTTGCTTCTTGCTTCAAACTCTGTATTTAACTTGCTAACTTGGTAACTGCATATTTTGTACATCAGATATTTCTCTGCATTGGTTGAAAGATATATAAGAAAATGAAAAGAAAATTCTTCCTACTTTTGATCCTTGAAATTCATGAAATCATGGTGGTGCAAGTAAAACTCACCCTGTCCCATATACTGATTGTTTCGTGTATCTAGTTATCTGGATTCAGTTATAGTATGATCAAGAATTTAAGCTTGATTTTCTCTATGAGGCGTAGTTAAATATCTGACAATTTTGCAGTTTGATTAATTTGACATTGTTAAGTATATGTTTGCTTTGCTTTAGCTTCAATATTTGATGGAATCATCATTGGTTTGTTTAAGTGCACAATACTAAAGTTAAAGTGATTCAACTGCAGTTTGTTTCCTTTGAACTGTTGAAACCTGTGTATTTCAGATAATTGCTCTTAACTTCTTAATCAGTTGCATTTGCATGCTCGTATGCTATTATGAACTTGGTGGCAGCCGTTGTCTGCCAAACAAACATGCCACAGCCGCCATGGTTTTTAGTTTAATCAATTGCACATACGGTCATAGGGTTAGTATTCTGAATTTGACTTTGCGCTTTAATGTGGACCAGCCGGTCTCTGTCTGCTACATATTAAGGGCATTCTTTAGAGCAGAAAATATGTACAGTATAAATGTTTTTGCTGGTTCTATGTTTGGGAAATTTGTGATAGTAACGATTCGCCTGACACTACAAATGATAAATGAATACATGTTGATAATAGATAATTGAATTATTGTGCCTATCAAAAAAGGTGATTGAATTACAAAATATCTTGATTTATTCTATTTGAGTAATCGTTGATCATCAACTGAAATCATCCTTGCCTTGAATGTCATGACACGGGGTGGCTCGGTAGATCTGATATTGCATGAAGCACCTTTGTACATTAATGTCAATCATAATTGACAAAGGTGAGACAAATGATGAAACTTTACCTAACATATCAAAAAACAGAATCATGTCACTTCCCATAGTGTGAGAGAGACAGCTGTTTGTTTTATTTATCATATCTATATAACTATATTTGTTTAATAAAACAAATAGTTCATGATAATGAAAATTATGATAAAGAGCAGCAAGACAGAAGTGATAGAAAGTAATTTGTCATTTTTGCGTCTGGACATAAGGTTTGGGTTAGCCTAGAGTATAATAGTTGCAACAAGCATTCACTAATGAGCTGGCCATTATCGAAAACAACGATTGAGTTGGTTGATGGTAAATTTGATTGATTTATCCATATTAGGGAGGTTAGACTGTCAATTAGATAAAAGTTTGTCGTGGCATTGCATCTAGATTATATTTAATTTTCTAGTAATTATTTTATGTAGGAGTCTTATTCGACCTTGGTAGTATAGCAGTAATAACAAAAATTTTCATTTTATGTGTTTTAGCTGGTAAATTTAAAATAATGCAAAGAATTAGTTTGAACTAACTTCTAATGTTACAAATTTTGGATACAGGAGCCCTTTGTAAACATACCAGAGGACATGATCCGTGAAGCTCTTAAAGTTCTTCTTGGTATCATAAGAACTTTTACACTTAATTTTCAGTTGTTTTTAATTATTGTTACTTGGGGTAGGGGATATGTTTATACTCACTTGTGCTCTTGTATGCTATCCAGATGTAAGGAATCATCCAGTTTTAATTCATTGTAAACGAGGAAAGGTACAATTTCCTTCTTTCATCATAATTATTCATACCTGACTCTAAATTGAATACAGACTGACTCATATACGTGTTTACTCTTTCTGCATTCAGCACCGGACTGGTTGTCTTGTGGGATGCTTGAGAAAATTGCAAAAGTGGTGTCTCTCATCTGTCTTTGATGAGTATCAACGTTTCGCCGCTGCCAAAGCTAGAGTTTCTGATCAGAGGTTTATGGAGTTGTTTGATATCTCTAGCTTGAAGCATCTACCAATGTCATTTTCATGCTTGAAGAGGTAAAATAACCAGCTGTATTTTTTTTTGCCCTTTTTTATTAGGGAGCGAAGAATCTTAGGTCCTGCATTCGAATAAAAATAGGAAAAGGTGATGAGTTCCGGGATTGCATTTCAGCGGCAGAGGAATAATTCTTTCTTTTTCCTTCTCTTAAGGATGATAATAAAAGACATGTATATTGGCATATTCATCACTTCATTAAAACAGTTGGTCCATACGTGCAAACAATTACTTCTATCGATTCCCTCGAATTCTTCTTGGAATTCCTAGTTATAGCTACTTTGCTTTATGTTAAAAAGGTCTTTAGATAATGCTGAATTGGCAGCATGAAACAAGTTTGCAGCTCTTCTCCTCAACCTCCATCAGCTTTTTCAGTCAACAATTGTGTGATAACAAAGAGCAAGGGTCCAAGGCAACTTTAAAGGCTTTGTTCCCATAGATACTGGTTGATTATAGTATAACAATTACTTGAAATATTGTAGTCAATCAAATCTTTAATTTGCTTGTGGAAGAGCCACATATATAGATCCTTTTGACCTTTGTGATGTAATATTTTTATCTACTTGAGAACCCTTGTGGAATACTAGAGTTCCAAGTAGTGGTTCTGATCATTTCTGATTGTTGAAACTTGAAAATTTCTGTTGTAATCTATGTATTTTGTGTAGACACTCTTTGCTGCTTTAAGTACACTATTAAAGATGTGCATGTATTCTATTGCACAAAGTTTCAATAAATTGCAAAAATGGAGGTTTCATCTTTTTTCCTTTTGAGTTTAAGAATTTACTGTTATCCATAACGAAATTATACACTGAATTATTGTTGATTTAAATTTTTTGTATTGTAATAATTACAAAATTTGTGATTAATAGTTAAGAAATGAAGGACGAATACAAGTTTTAATTATCGGACATAATCTGTTATACTTATATTTCATGAAATTTTTTATTTTTTTAATTCCTTGTAGTTATCCATATGGGAAGAAGATCTGAGTTTATATTACTTTTTGTGTATCATTTTGTATTTACATTCTTTTATAATAAATATATTTAAATATCTTTTCATAATATATTAATATAATTTAACGAGATTTTATCAGTTAAGTTAATTATACAGGACTATTCTTATAATGATAGATAGATTACTGCTTAAGGTAAATAATTCCTTTTTTTTATTTTTTAATTTAGTTCCTAGAAACTGAACAAATATTTGTGAGGAAAACAAAAGGAAAAAGTTTGAGCTTGCAGAAGATTTATGCTTCCCTGCTACTATATGTCTATATGAGTATGTCAGGCCATCCCCATTTGTATCATAATAAATCAATATTATTTAGAAGACAGGAGCATAAACCCCTTGGAACAATCAATATTCTAGGAACTATCAAAATGATGTAGATCTTGATGTTGGGGGTGTCACTTGTCCCATTGTCACCCTGAATTTTGTCACCTAGCTATCGTGCTAATAATTCAATTTTATAAGGTGGCATTGTTCTTTGAAGCTTAAAAGGAATATATATATATATATATTCTTGAGCTGTAATATATTTGTATAAGACAAAAGATTTCTTCACAAAAGTGAAATCTCGTGACTTGTCATTTTGTGCTTTGTGATTTTAGATATTCGATTACATGTTATTGACCTTTTACAGATAATGAGTTTATAATATCACAAAATTCATGTAAAATTTCTGGACAAAGTAGTTAAGAAGTTTCCAAATAGATATTTACAACATTTGGAATATTAAGAGAGATAGTCATTAAATTTTAAAAACATTAAGATGCATCTATTTCTTTAATCAAATATAACTTAAAAAATTGATCTAAATTTCTTTCAATATATGTCCACTGTTTTCTTTTTTTTATTTACAATAACTTCTGACTCCAGGTCAAATATCTATCATGTCTTATAGATATTTAGATTGAACGTACAGTATGGAATTATGGAATTTTACTTTGAGGGTAAGACCACCCACTATTTTAGTGGAGAAATTGTCATTATGCTGAGAGGATGAACAGTTTCGAACCTGGTACACCTAAGGGAAGCGTGCCCGGTGTGGTTGTCTCTATCGAGGCGTCCCACCTTTGCTCTATGTCCATTGTTATTTTGTCAAGCAGAAAAAGCGATGAAAATTGACAAGCAAAACTCGCTAAATTTCTCATTGGCAATAAAAGTCTGCCGACCAAAGAAGCACCTTGATCCACATAAAGTGCTTTTGTCGATATGTTTAAATGATTTTAATTATCTTAGTGGGGTTACATTTTTATTATTATTTTTTAAAATAAAATACTGTCAGAATCTATCCAAATATAGTTTGGATAATTACTCACATAATCAAGAAAAGACTGCTCCTACTTGTAAGAAGAGACTAATATTTATATTTTATGTTTGAATAGAATAAGGATGAAATTTGAATACTTAACAAGGAAATACTCAATCACTCTGGTAGGGTTGGTGTGTTCTTAGTGGCAATATTGATTTTTCCCAGATGATTATAGTTATGATTAAAATGAACCAAAAATCAAACTTCGTACACATTTCCTTTCAATTTTATTTGTTTCTTTTCAGGAATGATTAGCTTCTCCACTCACATAAAATTTTTTGTCGACAAGGAAAAATTTTCTGTGGAGTCTGTCGTCATTTTGCTGCCAAGATTGAGAGCTTAAAACAATTCACTTTTGATGATTCCTTTCTTGTATGAGATGGTTTAGAATCGATGTGTTCACCAACTCTTTTTCTTTCATTACTACTTTTGTTTTGTTTTGTTTTTTATTATCATTTTTTAAAAAGATAAAACTGTTTCTACTTTCTACCCACAGCTAAGCCACTCAAAAAACACGTTGATTTTTTCTTTCAAAAAATAAAAAAAAAAACACGTTGATTTCATTGAATTAATTATATACATCTGGACTACATAAATACAATAGTTAAGTGGCTTTAAAAATTTTCTTGGATATTATTTATGTGGTGAAGTTTTTGAAAAGTTCAAACATTTTTTTATAGATCTCCTGACACATTAAATGATTTGTAACTAGACAAATATAATGGATTTGTCTAATGAAGTTCTAATCAATTATAAATTTATATGAATTTATGTGATTTTCGATTAAAACCACAAGAAAAAACCGTAATATTAAGTTAAAAGAGAAAAACTCATATTGAAAAACTGAATTCATTTGAAATAATAATAATAATAATAATAATAAACCTCAAAGCTCACTTTTAAGAGAGAAATCTTATAATAATTATTTTAGACATGAGAGTCTATCTATATTGTCTTCACAAATATTTTTAGTGTTACGAGTAGTCTCTTACAAGTTAACATATGTGTAACGTAATCATATAAAATTTTACAATTTTGTATTGTTTGTAGTGGATGGATTAATATATGCCATCTTGCTGGCTTATATAATTGACAACAACAGTACGGGATGCCTCTGCTTTCCATTATTCCCTCTTTCATTCCTGATCAGGATAATGTTACAATGATCAGTCGGTTCCATTTGGTCTAAAATCTTTCATAAATTCTCTCAAAAAAAAAAAAAAAAAAGAAACAAAAAAATTCTTCCATAAATCAACAATCTAAATCCCGATAAGCTATATATGATTTTTTCTTATAGAAAATTTCTATTTTCGATATCGTCTTTACACAATCTTTGTGATTAATGTGTATGCCTTCGTACGAAAACTTTTTTAGAGTAACACGCAAATCTCTTAATCCATTGGATGTCTCTAAGGATTTCTTTACAACGTCCTAACATGAAAATTACTATTAGTACATATCCTTCAAGATGGTCACTTTTTCTTTAATTAAATCATATATTATTAGTATATATTATCTTTAAAATCACTGTTCCTTTCATGGAAATGGAAGCAAAAGTTGGAATTCAATGTACTGAGAAAAAGTATACAAATCATGTAACCAAAGGCCCAAAGAGTTGCTCTCTAAAGAAACATTTCATTATTTTGTTCCTTGAAGAAACAGCTTCTTAGATCCACAACATAAACAAATATGTGAAGGGAACTTAACAGAAGGACAGATTACATTGAAAAAAAAAAAAACAATACTATATATATATATATATCAACTATAAAAATATATAGTTACTTATTTTACTGTCTACAAGTAGCAAATTTTTGGGGTGGTTGTCACACACCAACACACAAATACTAATAATAATAATCTTATACTAGCTTATAGCTCTTTAAGCTGTGGCAATTGGACCCAAATTGACACTGGTTTTTAACAGCTTTCATGGCTTCAAATCTTGGTTCTTTGGCCTGGAATTTCAGCCCAGCATAGAGCTTCATGTAGTCTTCAAACACAAATTTTGGGTACACTTGTTTCTTCTCCTCTGCTTCTTTCTCCAACAATGCTGGAGCTGGGTAGATCACTGCATCACTTCCCGGGTTGTAGAAGGAAGCTATGGACATCCTGGTACCACCTGTTTGAGCTATCACTCTGTGCTCCACACTCTTATATTTCCCATTCGTGATAACCTGTGTATAGACACGTAGTATTAAAATTCGTCAGCAACCTCTTTTTCAAATAAAAAATTAAAAAGACTAATTAGATCTCTCCGTGGTTAAAAATCAGGTGGGTGTACATATATTGTACGCACCTCAAGTTGGTCACCAAGGTTGACAACAATGGAGTGGCGCATTGGGGGCACGTCGATCCACTGGCCGTCTTTGAGAAGCTGGAGGCCACTGACCTTGTCGTCCTGGAAGAGGAGGATGATGCCACCGGCATCGGTGTGGGCCCGGAGCCCCTTGATCAGGTCTGGTTTGGGGCATGGTGGGTAGTTGCTAACTTTGGTGCCGAAGGTTGGTCCTCTTGACCCATAAAAGGCCTTTTTCAGGTACCCTTTCTCTAGTCCAAGGTTTTCACACAACAAGTCCAACAGCTCCTCTGCTAGTTTCTCCAATTTCTGTGCAAATTCCTTCATTGTCTCCCTGCATACAGTCAAACAAATTTTAAAAATTTAAGCCAAAAGTTTCCTGTAAAAGTGCTTAATAAGCAATTACTGAGTAATTATCTCTTCAGAAACACTAAAAAAAATAATTTTTTATCCCGAAAAAACAAAAGTACTTAATTGACTAAATAAAAGTCCTTAGCATGTTTTTGTCAATTCAGAGCGTTAGACCTAACCTACAAAACTACTGTTTTTAAAATTCTGGAGTCATTATCAGTATATTTTAAGGGTTATGATAAAAGTAAATTATGCATATATTTATTTATATTAGTTTGTTGAGCCAACAGAAGGGGTTGCTTCTGCTTATGCTAAAAGTGCTTCTGAGTTTTTTTTTTTCACCTAAACTCATCATCGAGATCTGGAAGTTGAGAAATGTTTGACTCAGGAAGATGGCGGACAAAGAAAGTGCTTTCCCAGTCCATGTCATTGATCTCAGTCTGGACTCCTTCCAGGGCCCTGCTTGCCATCAACTCTCTGAACCTCTGCTCCATGCACTTCCTGTAGTGCTCCTTTGTCATTCTCTCCACCTTGTCCAGAAGCTCATGTGATATTCCATGGTTCAGCAACTACAATTTTTGCAAAAACATGAAAAACATTTAGCTATTGTTTTTTTAAATTCATCATAAACCTCTTATATATGTACAAGAGCTTCAAGATAAAATATCTCGAAACTATCTGAATCTGTCTCTATTAATCAACACGAAAAGGGAAGAAGTTAAAATGATAAAAACATATACATATATAGGTATATGTGTATATATGTATATATATGTATGTATGTACCTCGAAGAAGCCCCAGTTTTTACAGGCATCTTCGATCTTCTCCATGGTGGCAACTCTCTCCTCGCCATTCAATTTCTCCAAGTTGATAACTGGGAACTCCATTGAAATATTGAATACTCTCTTAACTTCTCTCTCTCTCTCTCTCAAAGGAAGATGTGTATGCAAGTGTGAGTGCTAGCTAGCTGATGTTTGTTAATGCAGATAGTGAGGGGTCGGGGGTGGTATTTATAGAGGGGTTTAAGGAGGCAATGACAACACAAGCAATTGCTACCAAGGTGGTGGGTTGGGGGGCTACCTAGAAAATTAAATTTTTAAGAATATATATGTCAATAACAGTAATAATAATGATTAAAATAACAATTTTTTAATTTATTTCCTCAAGTCAATTAGACTTTATGTATTTGTAAAATTATTGATTTTAAAAGAATAAGTAAAAGTGGCTTTTGTGACTTCTTGAAAGTATACATCCACCATATCGAACTATTTATTACGCGTGTGCATGTGTATGTATCATTATGTGTTCGGTGTTCGAATTGGACCCACTTCGGTGGTGGCTATTGGATGACATCTTTCTTGACAATTTTGACCGAACCAGAGCTTGGCAACCACAAATTTCCATGCTGGGGTGGGTTTTGACGCTGATATTTGCTGGAACTTGGAAGCTGCCCAGTACTTGCACTTGCACCCCCAAAAGGCTTCATCTGCGACTACAAGGGCTTTGACCCTTTGAAATTGTTTTCAATACTTTGAAAGTTATTATAAATGTTTTTGTGGTTTTATATGTGATTAAAGCAATATTTGATCATGTAAATTTCATTATTATTATTATTTTTTTTTACAATTGTAAATTTCATAAAATTACATTTTTACTTGTTTATTTTTTCTTATTCGAACGTGTGGATGTGTTTTTGGTAAAACCAAATCCTTTAATATTTAAAAAAAAATCATTTAATATATTTTTTTATTCTTTCGACGGAATGATTACTAGATTATTTTTATATAAGAAAAATTCATTAAAACAATTTTCATACAAAAATATTTTAACGAATAATTTTGGTGAAGTAGCACTAGCAAATTGTTGAAATCCTAATTTAGCAGTTAATTATATAATTGTGCATAACGAAAGTGTGGGTATAAACAATTTGGGTCTAATTGATCCAATTCTTTTTAATTTTTTCTTGTGGATCCAAACTCAAAGCAGCAACTTTTTCCTGAAAATAGCTCCTCTTAGTCCTATACTTCTAAAAATTGCAATTAATTTTTTTTTAAGTCATGAACATGCCATGCAGATCCACTGTCAGTTTTTAATGACCTTAATACCCTTTGCCCTATATTGAAATTCCAAAACTAGCAACGGAAAACCGTTAAGATATAACACACCACCCTTGACCCTAAGATATCAAATGTTAGAGTCCTACTTTTGTTCTATTAAAATACAAGGTGTGAATGTGAGTCCCCTCTTATAGGAGTAATCATTCGAACCGTATCATTAATGATTAATCTTAGACAACCCTTTGTATTAAAAAATCATATATATGTTAACATATAACATATATAAATTCATAAATAACCTGAGTTTTGTTCGGTCATAAATAAGTTTCAAACACAAATTCAGGTTTGTGTACGCCATTTATAACCTGAGTTGTGAACCATAAAAAAATCAATGCATGATTAACTCATTAATTAATGCGACATCTGACAAGTATTAACAGTATAATAATTCAAACAGTTGAAAATTTGTATAGTTATTGGTGTAGAAAACGAGGAGTCGGTTGATCCTGAAGTATAATATAGCAACAAAGTTGGATTGGATGTTATAAAATAAATACAAATCACAACGTACAAAATACTCATAAATTGCCTTTTAGATCCATGATTAACCTCCATTGTTACACTACTAACACCAATTTAAATTGAAGACAGTAGGGGCAGTGTTGTAATTTGAGATGGTAGTGTAGAAGCCCGATAAAGAAGATAAAATCGGTCGACATCGTGGGGGACTGAAAAGAACATGAAGTGTGAAATGCACCGATTTTTTATTATATATCTTTAAAACTTTATGAAGTTAAAAAAAATTATATAAAATAAGCATAGAATAAAGGCAAAGTTGAGTCATTTCCAGCTAATTGGTCTACCATTTCCCAGCAACATTCTTTTCTCCCTTTCCTCTTTAAATAAGAAATAATTCATATATGAATCATAATTAATTTTTATCATGTATGGCTATAACTTTTTTTTTTTAAAAAATTCAATTGTAAAACTTTCTTTTTGTTAATTATATGATCGATTAACATCATTCAAGTATCAGAATCAGCCTTTATTGGCATGACGAGGATTTGAGAACATTCATATGGGTCCTGTTATGGATTTATATTTTTATGGACAAATCTCTGTTCACGTCTTTTGAATCTTTTATGATAAAATATTATGATTTGTATAAAACTATATTCTATAATATCAGAATTTACATTAATAGAAATTTTTAGGTCTGGATGATTGGATTTTAGAAAAACCAAAATAAATGTTGATGCATCAATAGTTCGAAATTGATTTGGGTATTTTTTTTTTTAGGAAATTAATTTGGGGCATTTTTAATAATTGTTTACATAACTAATATCGATGAGGTCATATTTTTATGATGACTAATATCACTTATATTTAATTAACATATAATACGTTTACTTTACAGTTATACTGCCTAACCATGTTCATTTGGTATGATTTCAATCGGCGAAAACCTAAAACCTCGAAGTTGGTGGCATTGAGAAAAATGCAGTCTGATTAAGTCCTTTGTCAAAATCCAGTTATTCAAAAGATCAATAGTGGAAGACAGCCAATCTTTGCAGCAATCATAGAAATTCGTCTTCAATTAGAAAATTAATTAGGATCCTCTCATTATCAATCCCACTGTAAAATCTTTTCTTTTTAATGGCTTTGAGCCCTTTTTTTTTTCTTTAAAAAAAAAAAGAAGAAATTATTATTATTAAAATTCAATGAAATAATAATGGAGGGTGGCATGAGTTTTCGGAGCAAAACCTGACTGGGATTGGTTGAACGACTTTTGGAATAATTGGTGCAGATGTGGTCCTAAAACTCGTGACATCCTACCTTGTTGGGGCATCTCTATCTACTCAGAAACCCCCCAGCACAGACCGCCAACTGTCAGTGGAATAAGGACGGTAGGAGCCACATTCACGATCATTCACAATATTATTGACAGAAGATCTGCAAAAAGGATAAGGAGAAGTCTTAAATTTGCCACCCATATGTAATGTGCTTGGATTGATGTTGTACATATGTATAATTGCAATATAAAGTCCAATAATTTTGGCAAAGTTGATATTCGCCTAATAATAAGTCAAATAGTAAGTCTCTCACATTAGTTCGTTCTAATTATATTTCACTCACAAATTAATAATTTAAATATTATAAAACAGAATAAAAAAGATAAATTACATGAAAATTGTGATAAATCGCTTCTTAAAAAGCCACTTTTTACAATCTCTTTTTAAATTATGAAGAAAAGTCTAAATCTTATCATACTCATAATTATCTGTAAGCAATTTTTTTGTAAGGGTTTATGTAAGAGTAAATATTTCACGATAATGTGAGTAGATTTTTTTTTTTGTCTAGATGATACTTCAATCAAAAGGAGACATGAGAGTAGATTTTTGAAGTATGGATTTAAATTTTATACATAGATAATGTAATATTTCATTTGGATGAGTGCTACCAAATTCTTTAACTTGTTTGGATTAAGATTAAAAAAATAAAAAACTCCAAATAAACAATAACCTAGAGGAGGATAAAGACATTTGTTCTTTTAAAAGCAAATAATAGTGTTTAAGTCTGCTGAAAAAACTTTCTTTTTAATAAATTGTAAACGTGCGATTTGAGTAAAAAGCAAACGTCTCATCACTAGTTGTAATCATAATTACTTTGAATTTTAAAGATTTAATGATGTTTTTGTCTTTAATTTGATCAAAAACACGACTTGCAAAGGCGTGTACAACAGTCATCTTTAATTTCTATTCTTTTATGTTCCAAAATAATAAAAAAAAAATGATTAACAATAATCAAAACACGTTTTTTCGCAAATATTAATAGTAATTACCTTGGAGGCTCCTCGTTTTCTTGAAGTTCTATCACGTTTTGGCGTTTCCTTTTCAAGCAAGCAACTTCAGCCGACTCTTCGCTGATCTTATGACAGAACATTTCAAATAGTTAAAGGTATATTCAGTCTAACTTTTGATGATTTTAATAAAATTAAAATTTAAAATATATTTAATATAATTTTTAAAGATTTTATAAAAATTATATAATATTTAATATAAATTTTTAATGATATTTAAAAAATTTATAAAAATTATGAGATATTTAATCAAGACTTTTTAAGAACTTATAAAAGTTATGAGGATTCAAAATTAATTACTTTTATAAAATTTTAAATTTTAATAATTTTGATAAATTTTTATGTTAAATTTATAATAATCAAGCTCCACAAATTCTCTCTCATTCTCCTAAAAAACTTTTGTAAATTTTTATTATTGATTATAAAAAGTAAACTTCACAATCTTTTTTACATTTGAATGTCCTCAAATTCAGTGATAGTCATAAGTAAAAATATTTCACTTATTTAAATACATATGCACATACACATGCACACACATACACACAATACCAAAAAAATAAATTAATCAATACCAAAAAAAAAAAGGTCTAGATGTATATTGATCTAAATCATCTCATTATTCTTATGATAAGTAGTATAATTATTATTAACAATTGTGTTGTAAGCTAACAGTTTGACATTTCTTGTGTACAAATAATATAAATAGAACTCACAAATGTACAATTGAAAAATCTCATAAAATTGATGAAATTGATCAATGGAATATTTGTTTTTTATATTAAAAAATAAGAGGAAAAACCTCTATTTCAAATAAAAAAGAAAAAAAAAATAGTATTTGAAGATTTTTAGCTAGTGGTTTACTAAAAAACAAATATTTAAATTTAATTGTTTAATTATATCAATACATATGATTTTTTTTTTCAACTATTATTCCTATTATATACTTGTTGGGGAATTTCTTGAACTTTTATTTATGATTGGTATAACAATCAATTTTGATATTCGTAAAATATCATAAAATCAATCTGCTTGAATTTTGTAAAACATTAGTTTTGACAGTTGTTTGTTTATCAATTTATTTACACTATGTCAAAAAAGTATATATTTATTGATATGAGAAATATAACTTATAAAGTGTAAAATTTACACAAGCTTATCAAAAGGATATATTTTTATTTTAGAAATAAATGAAAATCATCACTACTAATTAATGAAGGGGACAATTTTCACTAATTTATTGAGACTCAAGAACAACAAAGAAAACATGCTAATGAAAAGAGGGCTGCTATAATTGTTGATAGTATGGAGTAAAGTTGAAATTATTGATAACAACATACACTAGAGATATTATTTTTCATAGAAGACATAAAATAAATAATAAAACACTTAAAACACGTAATGTTTTGGTAATCAATTTATCTAATTCAGGTGACTTTACTTTTATTTTATGTGTCGTGTTTTTTCATCATTATTAACATGATAAATATAGTTTTATTATCTTACAAAGTATATATTATATTACAAGTTAATGAAAGTTTAGTCCATGAAAGTATGTGGAAATATATAAAAATCTATGAAAGTTTATGTAAGTTTTTCATAATTTCTTTTAAAAGTCTATCAAAGTTAATAAAAAATTTTTAAAAAAGAGTTTATAAAAATTTATGAAAGTTTTTCATGAATCTGTAAAGTTAGTATAAATCTACGAAATTCTATAAAAATTATTCACTGAAAAAAAATCTATGAAAATTTTTAAAAGTTATAATTAAATACACCCATCTAAAACACTTTTCATGCATGCAAAGGGTTTGTATATACTTCTTCTGTTTTCCATATAATTTCAAAAACTTAAATCATATTTGAAGAAATTAGAAATACCTAATATTGTTAATATTTTTTGTATTTGTAATATGGAACATAATTTTTGTCAAGGGTTTTCAATTGGATATGATTTATTCGAAAAATGTGGTTTTTCTTTTTTTTTTTTTTCTCATAAGTATATATATATATATATATATATATTGTTACAAAAATGAGGCAAAAGCCCAAAAAGATAAAGAAAAAAACATTAAGGGAGAGCTTGAGCTCTCTGATGATCAGAGCTAATAAGAAACTTCAACTCAAGAGGAGTAATAAATAGAGTTATACCCTTTACTGTCATATCAAGACCAACTTTTGCCAACCAATCAATAGCCTGATTAGCATCCCGTGGTACAAGAAGTATTTTAATATGTCAATCTTTCTTCATGGTATTCCAAATGTTCAGGAAAACAGACTCGAAATAAATTGGACTAGACTCTGAATACAGAATCAAATCAATGGCTTCTTTACTATCCGATTCCATCAAAACCGCAAAAAGATATAAATCCCAAGTAAGATGAAGACATCTCCTAATCGCTCTTAACTCAGCTTCTAGAACTATACAAATACCCAGAGAACTCATAAATCCCCTCATGAAAACACCTTGATTATCATAGAGTAAATCCTTAATTGCACAGCTCTTCCAGTAGCTCTTTCTAAAATGCCATCAGTATTTAATTTGATCCATCTAGGAAGAGGTAGATTCCAACAACAACAAAAATTCGAATCAATAGGAGTAGGAAACTTACTATAGCAGTCTCTCCAAGCAACACAACTAACAAAAGTTTGTTTATTAATAATATAAGCTTCATTCAAAGGTTTGGAGAAGTCCGGATCATGCACTGCTTGGTTCCTCCAAAACCAAAGGAAGTAGCACGTAATCGTAAAGGTAGGGGCCTTGGTTTCATATGTATTTCAACTTTCAAGTCTAAGGACAATTCTTCAAAAAAAATTGTTTTTAGTTAGTGGCTATGTACAATATACAGATTTGAACTTTCTTTGGATTGAGAATGTTTAGATATGGACTACTTATGGTGATGGCTTCAAAATGGCAGTAAACTAAAGTTGTGTTGCGTCACGTTTTGGATTGAAAAAATGGTGGGAGTTTAATTAATTTATCATGTATAGATTTTGACCAAATAGTATATATGCACAGTCAACCATGAAAAATTTGAACAAATTAATCAATGTAACTAAATCTAATCACTTCTTCCAACAAAAAAAAAAAAAAGAACATGCCTATTACGCAATCTGTCACATTATTTTTATGTGGAGGCTTTTGGGATTTTTATTAGCCTTCTCTTTTAGACTTGTTATAAATTTATAATTATATATTAATCAAACCATTCAAGCACCAATAAATAAAATTGATTTTCCTAAATTAATAGGAGCCCAAATGCAGAATAATAAATTAACTCAAGATTTATGACTAAATAAAATAAAGTTAGATAAGGTGGTCGGTTCAGTCAAATTTTTAAGATTAGTTACTATTATTTTTAGTGGAAATGGTTAAAAAAGATCCCTTTTCTTTAAGTGTAACTCAACTTAATTAATTTCAAGTTGATTTAATATATATATCCATCTTAACTAATGTACAATTTCTGGCGGCTATGAAATTAATAGTGTTAGTGACAAATGATAAATCCATGTTAAATGCTCCCTACCTATGATATGTGCAATCAGAATTTTAGATAAAGAGGGAAAAAAGTTTGAATCAAGGATTTTCAAATTAATTACCATTAGATTCAAAAGTTTAAATTAATAGAAAATAGTCAAACTATAATATTTAAAATATAAGGTTATGATACATTAACAAATAATTTGATGGGTTAAAAATATTGAATTAACGAGATACATCAGTCATTATTTGGGGCTGACAGATTTACACGTTATTTATACAAATATGACTAAATATGTTTAAATCATTTAAAAGCATGGCTGCTATTTGTTCCCCACTAGATAAAATAGGACAAGTCAAGAGGTCTTCACTTGAAACATATGTTTTTTTGTTAATGTGTGTGGCGATCTTCTTTTGTTCGTTGTCTTCAATAATAATCATGATTGTTTTTTCTTCACATGCCTATGTGCACTGAATTCGAAAAAAGGAACGATAGAGAATCGAATGAGGGGAAGAAAAAATCTTGCTTGATTTTTAGAGAACAACATTTGCAAATTTAATAAAATTTAATTGCTCGATCAATTTGGAAAATTTGATCATGACTTTTCATGTAACATAGTGGGAGTCTATGGGGGACTGACAGGGTCCATAATAATAAATATTCATTTGGTATGGAATTAATTTACTGGGACAACTTTGCGTTCAAGGTTGTGGACCAAAGCTGCTTCCAGGAAATTTCGGATCAAGACGAGAATTTGATAGCTATTTTTGTTTTTGAAAATATTGGAGAAATAGCTACCAATTTTGATTTTTTGGGTTTTTTTTTTCCTTTTCAAATGAAGGTTTTAATACGGAAGTGAAATGTTACTAAATTCTTTATTGAAAATTTCTAACAATTTGTGTTTGAACATAGTTTTGTGTGAACTTTATTGACAGATAATATTAAATTTGTTCGAATCAATTTATTTCTTTTTGCTCTTTACTTCTCTTTCAATCTTATTCATTTTTATTTGTATTTTTAATTTTAAGTTTCGAAAATACAATCTCATTTGTGTGTACTAGCTATTATATGCATCAACAAAATTCAAAAATACATACCTATATCAATGTCCTTAAGTAAAATGATCCTTTTGTGTTGCGTGCGAAAAACGTTAGGTTTTTAGTTATGGGTGTTTTAAATAAATTGTTCATTTTCACAATTAGAAATGACCCCATATATATAATTTGTCAATTAATTGATTTTGACAAATGCATGATTTTAGTGGTCAGTATTTAATTTAAGGTGGGGACCAAAATAACTATGTTTTTATTTTCTTTTTACAAAAAAAAAATTGAGAAACTGATATATATATATATATATATATATATTGGAAAGTGAGAAACTAATAGTTACGGGTAAAAAATTACAAATTTATTGGTGTCAATTTTGTTTTCTTTTGGTCTTCGCTATTTGTTACCTCGAAAGCCTCGTAGAAAGTGAAAATTTACCAAATTATGTGAAATTTGACCAACATTGGGAAAATTGTGGAATTTAGACTATACAGAATATGCAAGAGAAATTTCGTGTTCCATTGACCAACTAAAAGTTGTTTTGGCAAGACAATTTTAATTTTAATTTTAATTTTAATAGTAAACACTAATGGAAATAATCATATTATATACATCGAGGTCCTCACTCATACCGAATAAAATTTAATTAGCCATTGATGTATCTTAAATTTCCCTCACTGATCATAAACATTTTAAATTGTATATATACAATTTTAAATGGTTTTGCTCAAAATAGAAATATCAATTTGGTAATGACAAGATTGAAGTCATATTATATACCTTTTCACTATTCTGATGGATAGATATTCAACTTTACAAATTTATCGTGTGCATTATTTTTCTATTAAAATCATAATGAGAAATACATATACAAAGAAAAATATATAGTATTTTGACATGTGCACGAGACTTATAATTTGTGAACAAAACCACATAATTATCATATTAAGGCGTGTTTGGTGGACCGCTCATTTTGTGGGATGAGACTTAAAATTACCCATATATCCCACATGGTCAGGCGATTGGCCTTCTAAGGAAAGGAAAGCTTTCCTTCCCGCTCAAGCAAGCTCCACAATATATCCTGCCTGAGCAGGATTTTTTAATCCCACCAATATTGATGGGTTTTGGAAATCTGGCTCATGCAGGATTCCTTTTGATTTTTTTTATTTTATGTTTTTTTAATAATTTTTAATCAATATAAATAAATTAATAATTATGATATTATATATACTAAAAATTTTAAATTAATAGCACTTAATAAATCTCACCCAATCCTATCCATTTAATTTCATCTAATATTATTTCATCTAATCCTTGAAATCTCATCCAAACTTATCCCAACTAGTCCCGAAATCCTCATTGTCATCCAATTTTATCTCATCTAATATTGTAATATTCGTTCTCATCCAATTTTATCATATCCAATCCTTGTCAGTCCATTAATCCTCGTTTTCATCCAGTTCTATCATATCCAATCCTGCCAATCCTGTAATCCTTGTTATGAGTCCTACAATCATACACTCCACATGAGACTTTATAAATAAAATGCTTTTTTTTTTTTTTTTCTTCTTTTCTTGGAGTAATTAACATTCAATTTCACATATCACACAAACTGACATTCAAATTTCATTATCTTCTTATCGGTTATCAAATTCACATTGTAGCAAAATTTATAAGAGCAAAATTAATATTAACAAAAAAGAGAAGAAAGTAACAGTTTGAGATACGCACAAAAATCGTTCGCCCGTGGTAAGGGAAAAAAAAAATCGTGCTCATAAACAAAACTGTTGTGAACTATAAACTTTTCTATTCAGTCATCGACACAGAATTCAGCTTAGTAATAAATTAACATTTAATTTTACATATCACAAGATTTATATCGAAATTCCATTAAATTCAGCATTGATATTTTAACTTCACAAACTTTATATTAAGTATTGATTTTATCAGGTAGGTCTTGTTCAAACCGTAGGAAGCACAAGAAGAAGGAAAACGGTGGAGTGATTTGACAGATGCGCGAGGGTCATGCTCTAGAAGAAAACCAGTTCAATTGTCTTTCTTCCTCAGGAGTAGTTATCATATATTCCTTTCTGAGTTTGATTTTGGAGTGTAATTGCAACGTGCGCTTCATTAGAGTTCCCGTTGATCACGGCATCTTAATTGACTTGGCCCCCACTCTTTATTATTTTTATTTTTATTTTTATTTTTCCTATTTTCTTAAAAAAAAAAAATTGTAATTAAATCACTTCGTCATCAACTAACGACAATCCGTCAACTTCTTTGAATTTTCAACAGACTTTTTGGGTAAAATTTGAAGTATAAAATAAGTCCAGTCGTCTACATATCGGTCAAAAATTATGTAATGTCAGCATGGAAGTCCTTTTGGTTTTTTCTTAGATTTTTATTTCCAAAGTCTTCATTGAAAATGTGTGGGTCAAAGTAGCAAATTTAAATGTGTGTTTTTCATTTATAAAACTCGCTTTTAGATACTAAATAGTAATTGCCGACTTTAACCAAATTTCAGAATCCATTAATTTTTTTTTTTTTTTGTTAATGTGTTTTTACCTGGATTTATCATTAGATTCTATGAATCTAGCAATAACTAATTGTTAATTGAAAGTTTTTTTTTAAAAAAATGAAAATATTTGCGTATTTTTTTAAAACTTATTGTTATTTGATTCATATCATGACTTAAGGGTTGGGAGATTTAAGATACAATTTTTTTTTTTTTTTTTTTGATATTTTGGCTCTGAAAATCTTATCCAAAACCGACGTTTAACCAAAATGCAATGTATTTGTAATTTTTATATTATTTTATTTATTTATTTATGTGATGACTGTTTTTGGGTTGAATTTGTATCGAATAGTTGTGTTCAAGCTGGAGGATCCAGTCTAAAGGTATCGGAGGCCCAGGTCAAGGCCCAATATCTTTAAACACAATTCGCCTTCGAAAATGGACGGGATCTGGTTGGGACTTTTTCTTTTATCGGTTATAAACACGCATTTATGACACATGCCCGATCATATATGACTCATTCACCAATTTATTTGTTTATTTTACACCATCCAAGTAAATAAAGACATATATTCCAATAGTCATCACATACATAATATTTCTAATCTGTATATTTTAATTAGATCATAAATCCTTGCTTTGATCCTAATTAAATTTTTGACATTATTCATATTGCAATGCAATCACTATATAATTAATACATACAATTAAACAAGAAATATGTAAGATCAGCATTTAAAAAAGACATATAAACTTAATTTCCTGAATAAGCTTTATTTTGTAAATTATCTAACTAATTAAATTAGATAATACAATCTATTAAACCTTAATGAAAAATTATATTAAAATCTCTGCTTATTCAGTGACATTTCATCATATCATAAAATATAACAAAAGAACAAATTAACAAATTTATTTCCTTAACGAAATTATGAAACTTAGTAGAACATTTTTTTTTTTTTCAATAACACATAAATCTCCATCCTACATGCAGCACATCATCATATAATTATAAGTTTATTCACTATAGGACTTAGTCGGACAAGGTTGAAAGCAAAATGGAATGTTGATGTAATTTTCATTTTTAGAAAAAAAAAAAAAAACTCTCTTTGTTTCTTTTTTAAGAGATGAGAATATTACATCAGATTTTTTATATTTTTATTGGTAAAATTTAAGATAATATACAATATCATAATATTTTAATTTGAAAGTTGATATAATCTACTAGTTAAAACATTAAAACAAAAATTATTATTAAATATAATGAATCATATACATAATCTCTTACTTTCATTTATTATGGAAGATTGAATCAATGCAAGAATATTAATCCATGATCAAGTAATCAACATGCATTGCATACTAACCTTCGCTCATCTATATATAGTGCCACTCAAAAGTTGAATATTCACATTGCTATTTCCTATTTGTCTTCAATATTTTTCTTTTGCATTTCTTTAACCAATCATGGCAAGCTCATCTTTTCTTCTTCTTATGTTTGCTACTATATCATTGTTTGTTCAATTAGTTTACACTCAAATACCCAATGTGATAGTATCACTCGATGGAAAAGGTAATTTTCATTCTGTGGGAGAGGCCGTGAAAACTATTCCTAATAATAGCGATACTTTTTATTACATATATGTAAAACAAGGTGAGTATAGGGAGTCAATTGACATTGGCAATGAGAAAAGAAACGTTGTCATATTTGGCGATGGAATGGGCAAAACAATTATAACTTTCAACAAGAGCAATAGTTCGGGATTCGACATTCAAACCTTTGCAACTATGAGTGAGATTTATTATATAATATTTTTTTATCACTTTTATAGCTTTACTTATATCCTCATATACTAATATACATAATTTATTTTATTATTATATTTGTCAACTCCGTAATAAAACACCTACTACGTGGATTTTGTGTTTTTAATTAAATTAATGCAATTTCAATTACATACAACAGTATTTTGCATACCTTTTTTATTTGAATAAGTTAAGTATTTTAGATACCCATAGTTTTATCTGATTTTTTTTTTCTTATTTCTGCTAATCTTTTTGCAGATGTGAACTCCGATCACTTTTTAGCAAGAGATATTAGTATCATCAACTCCGCAGGTCCAAATGCAGGGCAAGCTGTGGCACTTAGATTTGCAGGCAATTACATGGCATGCCTTAGATGCTCCAACGAGGGGTATTAGGACACTTTATTTATGGCCTATGGGAAAAATCAAATTTTCTATGGATGTCAGGTATACGGTACTATTGACTTCATCTTTGGTGATGCAACAGTAGTACTTCAAAATTCAATTCTTTATGCTAGACTCCCGAGTGAAGGACAAGCAAATGTGATTACTGCCCAGGGAAGAACATTGGATCAGAGTGATACCGGTATTGTGATCCATAATTGCACTATCATTCCAACACCAGAACTTACAAAGAGACCTGATGTCAAAACTTATCTTGGAAGGCCATGGAAGAAATTTTCATGGACAGTCATGATGGAGTCCTATTTAGATGGATTTATTGATCCTGAAGGATGGTTGAAATTTGATAGCAACACTGATCTAGCTTCATTGTATTATGCCGAATACAATAATTATGGACAAGGAGCATCTACTAACGGTAGAGTAAACTGACCTGGATATCACATCTTAAAAAGTCCTAATGAAGTTCAACATTTCACAGTTGAACAATTTATCCATGGGAGCGAGTGGCTTCCAACGTTGCATGTGCCTTATGTTGGTGGACTTATTGGATAATGTTTAGGACAAGTAGAAGGTATTTTTTAGGCTATTTATTTCTAAAATAATCCTACGATATATTTTATCTGCTATTTAGTTAAGAAAAAAATTTGTCAATATATTTTATTTGCATTAGTTATGAATAAAAAGTGTGATATATTTTATTTATGAATAAAGTGTGACATATATACATATCGATCTTTTTTTTTTTTTCTTCTCTAAATTTAGGATATGGAAATTTCCAAATCACATATTAGGAGATGGAGCGTTTGAGAAAAAGCAATTCCCCATCTCTCTCAGATTAAGTTATGCCTCATTGCAGATCACATCATTAACTTGTTCTTGCGCTCCTCATTTTTCCAACTACCAAACCAAATTGAAACCTTCTCAATGACCAAGCTACACAATACAAGCAATAAAATTGAAAATCCATCATTTTATAAAATTGGATAGTCTGAATCAATAATTTGTTTTGTGAGATTCAAGATACGATTTTTTTTTCTTGTATATTTTGGCTGTAAAAATTTTATCCAAATCCAACGTTTAAGCAGAATGCAATTTATTTGTAATTTTTGTATTATTTTATGTATTTATTTATGTGTGACTGTTTTAATGGCTTGAATTTGTACCGTATGGTTGTGTTCAAGCTGGAGGTTCCAGTCTAAAGCTATCAAAGGCCCAGGTCAAGGCCCAATATCTTTAAATACAATTTCTTCTTCTAATATGGACATGACCTGGTTGGGCCTAAGCCCTGTTTGTTTTCGTTTGATAACCAAGCCCATTTAGATATTCGGTTTAGTAGTAAAGCACAGCCTTGTGAGAAATTAAAAAAAAAAGGAGAAAAGCTGTCATTATTCCTATTGTAAAGTATTTGATTTATTTGTAAAATTGTTATTATTCGAATCCAAATTATATTCAATGAGGTCGGATAGTTTACAAAAATTATCAGACATATTTGGGCTATATATTTAATTTCTTTTAATTAATTAATTATAATTTAAGTTTAAACAAATATGAAAGCGATCATTTTAGTAAAATATTACTTGTGAATGTCACCGAGTTTTGTTAAGATAAGTGTGCTATCATAAAATTGTATAAATAAACATGACGGAAATTGAAATGGCACAACCATAAATCTCTAATGAGATTATGGTTTGAATTATATTTCAATATAAATTATAAAACTGTATGATTCATAAATTAACAATTTGGACAAAGTTTCCGAATATCGACTGGAAAGCAAAATTTGGACTTGGAAGATTAGGTGATTTCATACAAGCAATCTCGTTATTGGATCTGCAGCTTGACCATTTGGTGCATTTCAGTGAATTTTGTTTTTCTGTTTTTTATTAAATCAATGTTTTATTATTTTGAAACCATAAATATAACCAAAGTTTATAAATGGATCACAAATTAACATATATAAAATAATCTATATACATTGGATGCCGGTTGAGTAAAACAAACAAAGTACTAAATTTAGAATGGAACACATTTAGAATATGGAATATATTATAGATATTGATCAATAAGTGTAACACTTATAAGTTTGTTCGATTGATAAAATCTCTTATAATTTTCATTAACATAAATCATAACATGCCGGACAACACAGAAAGCCAATGTAATGGACATGAATTATCAGTTTGTTGATATTAGCCTGAAATCGTATTCTAAACCTTCATTTCTCATTTAATCAATAATAATAGTGATCGTTTAAAGCCAAAAAGGAAAAAACGAAAATCTAAAAGATGTCAAGGATCTCGAGAATCGAACGGTTGCAAACAGGGCACGAGCCACGATTGAGCCACAACTCCCGGGAACAAACCCTACAAAAAGCATGTCCACATGGAATAAAAGCCGCACCTTTATTCCTCTCCATGCAGACGCAACACAGCCAATCACTCCCCCCAACAGGCCCCACACCTGCTCCATCCGCCACGTCACTCTTTTTCTTCTTCTGCTTCCAATCATCGCCGTCCGTTTCTTCAATCAACATCATCAACGACTTGACAGTGTTGCTAGCATTCTTCGGTGGACCCCCCACCACATCGCCACCACCGCCCCGCAGATTGCGCTCCGCCTCTAGGGCCGTCGCCAGGTTCATCCCCGCCACTCTGGTGGCCACTTGATGATCATGAACACGTTGATCTTGCATGTGGGTCCCTTGCATATCTGCTTGTTCTTCTTCTTCTTCTTGTTCAAGGATTGTGATCATGGTTGGAGTAGAGGAGGGCCAAGTGATCCCCAAGCACCCCATGCCCTTGAATCCTATCCGTCGCTTCAAATCCTTCCACCTCCTACTCCTCTCTACACCGTTCATTTTCTACCACCTTTATGATCTTATTAAAACTGTTCGCTGCTTCTATTCAGAAACCAACTTTCCTCCTGGAAGAAAGGGGGTGGAAATCAAACAATGAATAAAAAAAAATTTTGAAAAACAAAAACTCAAAGAAGAATTATAGGTTCACTTACATGGAAAAACGAGGATCAAACAAAGTGTTGTTGTCTTGTCACTTGTGTTGTTGAACGTGTAATACTTGAAACAGGCAAAGAGACAAAGAAAAGCTCAAGCGAGTTGGGTTTTTGTAGTGTTTCACTCTTTAGAGTGGCTGTAACTATGTCTTGTCTTGGCATGTGACGATACAAGCGCGTTGTAAAATTGTATCGTATACAAAGCAGGAAGGTTTTGAAACAAGAGACGCGTTGCAAAGTAGGACTCCAGGAAAGAAATATAGATTTCGAATGTACAGGGCGGGACTACATGTTATACAATTCTCTTTAGGCAAGGCCCACCCTGCTTTGTATCATATTAAGAGCGGTAATCTAAACTTTTCAAATTTTTTATCTAAATATGATATGGTATACGAGTTATTTATATCTTATAAATCATAAGATGATTGATAACTATAACTAATATAATTTTAACAACTCATATGTCATATCATTTACATAAAAAATTTGAAAAACTTAATATTACTAAAAAGAAAGAAAAAAAAAAAAAAAGTCTTCAAGCTACCATATTATTGAAAATGTAACACATATTATGATGTGACATATATATTCTGTATTGAAATTTCTCTCCTTCTTTATGGTAATGAACTTTTCTTCATATAGTAGTTTTTCAAATTGATAAAACCAATATTTATTTTAAAGAAAATTTTGATCTTTATGTTAATCAGAGGTACTGTCCTAAACTACATCCTAAAATTTAAAAGTTAGGAGCAATTAGCTTTCCTATCATATTGATAATAAAAGTTTTAATTTCATCATATGAATTTATCATTATATATTGAGAGTTTTCTCTATTTTTTAGTGCTGTGATAATAGATTTTCAAATCACAAATATGATATTTAATTGTGTTAGATTAACTTGTAATTTTGTTAAAAAAAAAGGTTTGAGACTTAGGTCATAAAAATGCGAGGAAATTTCGGCGATGGTGAAGATAATTTGGACTTTTCAGTAGTATGTATGATACAATACTCTTGTGCCCCTGCTAAAATCACAATAACAGTATGAAAAAGGACATCCCATACAATTAAACACAAAAGCAACCTTTGTGAAACAGAGGGAGAAAAAGATGCCATAACGGGACTACTCTTCCTCTAGTGAGAGGAGAAAAAGTAAGTTTTGTAGGTTATAGATGATAATGATTCAATTAGCTCTTCTAAAGCCGTGATACCCGGTCATTGTTGTTATTCTGTGCATGTCCCCATTTTAGGTAGATTAGCAGTGTTTTGATGTAACACATTAGCTAATAAATCAAAACATCAATTCCGATGCCAAACTCATGCCATGAAGACTGATTCTTCACAAGCTTCAAAATTATAAATCCAACATTAACTATAAATCGAGTTTTGTTTACTACATATCAACAGCACTACTTAAGATAAAAAACGATAAATAGCCTTTTTTTTTTTTTTTCCTTTTTTAATGCTTCAATTAGTTTGGTGGTTACAAATTATGAGAGAGTTCAAAAAATTCTCTTTTGGTAAAAAAGTTGGAGATAAATGATAAGTTGAGACATCCAATGATTGCAAGAACATGGGGTTCGTGGACTTTGGATCTTTAGGGGCCCATGCCAGGTGTCTCATGGCCCCATACGCAGAAGACTGGGCCATAAAATCTTCAGAACTGGAAATCAGATTATTAAAATCTGGAGGTACGAAAAGTGTCATCATCACTCGAACATGAAATGGTAATAAGACTGGTTGTGATGAAAAGATCAAGAGAAGAATGAAAGATATCCATATGCTGATCACAGGAAACACAAAGCTTACTTGCAAGTTGCAACTCTAATGTCCTTCACATTTTCATATGGAATGAAAAGATTAGAACGCTAAGTATGAATCAGAATCACTAGATTATAAACAAGAGACCATTGATTAGTCTTATGATTCGGACAAAGGGTTACAAATCCTAATTCATGCCCACAAATCCAACAGTGACAGACATGTTATGAAATAGTATGAGCAAGAGGATTTGGTGTTGAGAGGTAAATTGAATAAATTTATTGCATTTTATTTAAAAAATATACATATAAGGGTCCCAAGACCGTATGTTGATATTTTGACATACAAAAACATAGATTCCTGTCAAAGCAAGATTCTACACTATCAATATCTTGGCCACACATGATACCGTTAGTGTTTTTAAGAATCACTTTAGCTTGGAAACAGTTCATTTAAATTGACTGAGGTCTGTGATCAACTCATGGGAGTGATAATGTCTACACTCACCTTATCATACACAGTAAGTCTTCTGTGTTAATGCAAAATGTATATTGTTAGTGGGGTCTGAATAGCATTCAAAAATAACGGCTTGCTCTGGGGCAACCTACACATCCAGAACCCAAAAGTTACCACCATATTTTGGTGTCAATTTTGCATTGAGAAGCTGAAGATGAATGCATGCTTATTAGCTGAGCGTATGCAACAAATTCTGGTGTAACTATTTGCTAACTTTTACAAAATTTGTCTAAAGTGCATGTATGAGTAGTCTATACACAAGGAGAGAGAAAAACCTTAATGGTCCAGAAAAAATCGTTTAAGAATCATCCATCGTAGATTACAAAAACATCTGCACACTGTAAAACCTGACAATAATATTAGCAACCTGATTTAGAGAATAACTATATAACATAAGCTGAAATCTTTGAATTTATTATACATTTTAACAAAGAAAGATACAATGCACTAGGAACATACAATAAAAAGACAAGAAACTTATCATATCAAGTAAACTTCAAAAAGTCTAAGGCCTCAGCAAATATGCATGCCTTTATCAAAATAAGCCTGAAAAGTAAACCACATAAATTTATTGTTTATACTATAACGCAAAGAATCTTTTACAGTTAATCAAAAGATTTACTACAATTTCAAAGAAGTTTCATAAGTTCTATGCTTTTTCTTCAGTTTTATTTTTGGGGTGTAAGAGAAAGAAAAGTGAAAGTCCTGTAAGCATTTGCCATACTAAATGTATTCCGTCAAAATTGAAATTTGACATAAGCCATGTTATTCTAATTCCCTAGAGTGGTCAAGTGAATGAATACTCATTCCTCAAGCTATTTAAATTATCAAACAATAATAATTTTTTGTTATTTGTAGCACATACTACTATGATCTATCTTGTAGCATCAAATGTCGATAGCTACGGCCACGTATAAGTCGCTGCCAGTGAAACTGGAGCAAATTCCAGGAACTCAGTTGCATCCTCTCTTGGACAAGCCTGCACCACATTACCAGCATAGAGCAATTAATTGTTCTCTCATGCTCATTTTTTAGTGTGCTTCAATAAAGAAGATTGCTCACCATCTTACAAGGCACCTCTTAATACCCCTAGACATGGGGCGCATGAAGGATGGATCCCGTTGAGCATAGAGCAACCCAACCTATGAAAATATACAGGATGAAAAAGTATGGATGCACTTCCCACATGTATCCATCTAATAGAAATTAAGATCAAAATGAAAATCCTCCAATTTTTATTTTTTTGCATATTTTGAAAGGTATACAATAATTATACCTTTTTAGATTAATTTCATTATCCAAAATCCGTTCCACTATAATTTATAAAAACAATTCATGAAATGAAAAGTTAAAATTGAATTAACTGATGGGAAGTCCTAAATTTGAGCAAGGAAAAATCTATTGAAATAATATTTATAAAGCATATTTGTCTAGGATTAGGTTTTGAGAAAAAAAAAAATCCTAAAAATGTGAAAAATAAACCTAGAGAAATGTCAAAAGCGTGGAATCCCTAAATGTAGCGAAAAAATACCTCCAGCAGTGCAGTAGCGGAAGGATCATCCCAGATCTCAAGGCTACAATCTGCCAGATAATTAACCTGCACCAATACAGAAAAGTTTACAGATCATAGAATGAACCAAGAAACCAAGTACACCCACAGCATAAGAAATGATCAGTCTTTGAGTAAAAAGTTAGGCTAGTTTTTTCAAAAACAACTAGCATTTATTCTGGCAACATACAGAAACAGCACATGCAAAAGAACCACTTACACCAAAATCTGCATTGACTAGAGACTGAACAAAATCCATTAGTTGAAGCTTAGCCCATTCAGCAAGTAGAATTGTGTCATCTCTTCGAGGAGGATGCCTCCAAGGAGCACCAAAACGTAATTTATCTTTTCGAACTCTTCCCCTTTGTGCATCAACAGCAAACTTTTGCAGGAGAAGCAAAGCTTTATCCATGGCGGGATTCACCACAGTAACCTGAAGCGAAGAATTAGGAAAAAAAAAAAAAGAGAGTGAACAGTGCCCAGTGACATGCAAAAGAAAACAATCAAAGATAATCAACACAATAATATACAATGATTCATAAAATATATAAATATCACATAGATTATAGAGACAGTCTGCAATACAAGATGAATTTGGATTTACATATATCTAGAAAACTTAGTATAGATAAAATGAATCACACTAATAATTACTCAAATATACTAGTAAATTGTAAGTAAAAAAGGCAATACAAGTATTCAAACAAACTGAGATGTAAAGTCCGTGCATAATTACGAACTCACTTGCAAATAGGCTAAATAGGCATCTAGAATGTCCTCAAATGTACTAGCCTTGTCGTCCATCACCCTAAAATTGACCAAAAGAAATGAGGTTAAAGTATGTCTTAGCTTGATTTCAAAGTAGGAAAAGCGACTTGCATGCTGCATCTTGCAGTACAATAGTCATTCTGCCACATATTTACTATTTGATGTCAAAAGAGAGTAATCATGCTAATTTTCGTTACATCTTTGCAGATGGGAGACAGTGTCAGTGCCTCACAACTTAATAACGCTGTTGGAAATATGATTGATAAAAACAGATTTTAATACAAAACTAATATTTAATTTTACTTGGTACCAGGATAGCAATAGGTCACCCTCATTTGCCATATCCGGATTATAATGCAGCTCAGCTTCCAGATCAGAAGATAAGATAGGATCTAGACATATATTAGACAATATGACAGGAAATACTTGATCATTCTTACTTCTGGTAATAACTGCTTTGCTTGAGTGCATAAAGCTCAAATAGATGGCGAGGATTTGGCCCAAGCACCTCAGAGATCACTGCCCACTAAAATATCAACAGACCAATTGTTAAAACTTGTGAAGATTTCATATCTTAATGGGGCCTCATATGTTGTTTTCTCTTTTTAAACAACTATTAGCAAAGTTGCTCACCTCTGAATGGCTGAAGTAATCAGTAACCATATGCATTTTCGCTTCCTGCAGAGTCCACCCAAACGTCTGCACATCAACCAAATTTAATACGTGGCACATACCAAAATCATTTAGATATATTAATATTCTGTTGACTAGCATATATTAAAAGTGAAACAGAAATACACATATACACAAAAAAAGAAAAAAGATTTAATCAATAATATATGCGCATGAACTTTATTACAGTTTCTACACTTGAGAAGTGCAATTTTCTTTTTATGAAATAAGGAGTGGGCAAAAGTTAAACTAGCAAAACAGACTCTTGGAATTTTGATTTTCCAGGAAAGAGAAAAATCAAGAACTGTTCTCAAAGTAGTATTTTCAAAATACTAGAAATCAATTGTAATACTTGCTCCAAGACAGGATGAACCTATTGAAATTCTTAGTTAAATTTATTGTAGCCACACACTGCCTAGCTATCAGCAATTCTTGTTCAAGTCTTCATAAAGAAGAGAACTAGAAAGAGAGAGAGAGAGAGAGAGAGAGAGAGAGAGAGAGAGAGAGAGGGTAAATAAATTTAGTTTGTGTACCTCACGAGAGATGAATATGTCTATAAATCCAAAATCCAAGTAGGCTTTGTATGAATAGTAGCTGAAATAACAGAACATATAAGAATAGATTCCACATGTATGTAAAGTTCAAAGGATGTCCGAAAAGCAAAGAAGATAAGCTCAACCATCAACTAATATCAAAGTCAAATATACACCTTTCATATCATCTCAAAAATTTACAAGAATAATTACGAAGCAGACTACGCCACAAAGCAAAGTCCATTTAATATTGGCAAAAGACATCAAACCTCAAGTTCCATCTCTAATATTAATCAGTGTAATTTCCTAGATCCTCAACCTATTTTGTATTCAATGACAAACAAGTACATATGTACAACTTAAGCTAAGTTGCAATGATAGCAAAAGCAGGGATTAAAGTAAGAAAAGGATCCAAAAAACTTCCTAACCAAACCTAGCTCAATCAAACTGCCATTTTTTGGGCATTAATTCCAAGCATACTACAAACCAACTCACATGCATTTTAAAATAAGACATGTATAACTTTACTCGGTTCTTAATAACACGAAGTTAAGTTTGTAATGCTAGAAATACAATAGTTACAATAGGCAAACAATAATTACAATGACAAGGGGCAAAACATAACCTATCCGAAGTAACAAGTATAACAGGCAAGCACTGCTCATTTGCACCCAATGCAATGATTCTCCATATCAAACTGTCGTGATACATCGAACCAGAAACCATTGAATCATCAGTCAGAATTGCATTCCGAAGAACCTCAACATTGTTTATCACCAGCTTCGGCTGCCAACACAACGCAAATACATCCATCAATGATAGCAAACACCACAGTGATGAATAATAGTGCATAAATTTACCACCTATGAAGATAAAATTTTCAAAGAAATTTTTCACAACACAAGAGCAACTGATGTACCATATAGACCAAATTTATGGATAAAAAATTTGCAACCAAATGCACTCTTCACCTCATATATACACAACAAAATGTTTAACAAACACTAAAGCACTGACATCTACACATAAATATACCTGGAAATGATCAATCTCAGCTGCCTGTGACAACAGCTCAATCAACAGACAAGGCCAATCAGTACAAGAATTCGCCAAAGACCTCGAAAACCCACCAGTCCTATTCAAATGAGCAATGGCATTGGCTCTCCAACCCCGCTGCATCTCCACAACCTCCTTAGCCAACTTCAATGCCACAATGGCCTCTCGAAAATACGCCTTCTCCTCCACGGAAACACTCTTCCTCCCTTCTTCTTCTCCTCTTCTCTCAGCTCCAAAACCCCATCAATTTCCTCGGCATTTAATCGAGCAGATAGCGTGAAAACCGCCCGCTCCCATAAGACTGACCCGGAAACCTTATCAGAAACCACCACATTCTTCTTGTCACCCGAAAGCACCCTTCGAAGGGCGGTGTTGAGGCTGTGCCATTTGTTGAGAGTAGAGAAAACCTGACTCGAACTGATCGCGCCGAGTCTGATTCCTGTCTCGACCATGGTTTGGAGACAGGTCTCGAGCTGGGTTTTGCAATATAACAAAGTGGGTGGGTCGCAATTGGACCAAGAGCACCATGGAAAGGAGTGGTTGTGCTTGGGGTGGTGGTCTTTGATGGATTCAGCCAAGTCGACGTAGCCTGTGAAATGGGGTGCTTTGTTCCAGTCATTTAACAACCCTGAAAACAAAAACAGCGTCAGATTATAATCATTTTGTATAGTTAAAAACACGCGAAGAAGAAGAGAAAATACGTTCGAGGAGGAGGGTGGTTTTGCCAACGCCACGGGGGCCGTGGAGCAAGAGAGACTGGTGGACTCGATGGCGTTGGGCGTGGTTGTTGAGGACCGTTTCGAGGAGTGGCCTTGGTATTATTTTCCATGCTTTGTTCACCATTTCGTTTCTGGTTTTTCTGCTTCTGCTTCTGCTTATGATGAATCTGAGTGTGCTGCTTTGGCAGCTGAGGTTTTGGACAGTGTGCTGACCAAAATTAGAGGTTTACGCTTCCAAGTACACTGCAAATCATCTAATTATTCTTAGTTTTTTTCAATGTTCAACCAATCAAGATTAAAAATCAGTTACCGTGTTTGGATATCAATTTTTACAAATAAAACTATTTACTTTCAAATATTCGTATTCATAATTGAGAAGATAATAACTCTTATAGTAAGCGGAGAAATTTAATTACATAAATTATGATATTCATTTGATGAGAATTAAACGTAAACCTTTCAAAACCGAAAAATATATAATCACTTGCATTAAGGCGGTGTATTTCTTTTTTTTTTTTTTAATTTGACATCAAATTACAAAAATTTAATCAATTTATGGACTGTTCAATTAGATTTAAAGATTTTTTTTTACATAAATTTAATGACTTTTTTAATATAAAAACTAACTTTTATTTATAATTTTTCTTAAACTCAGATGTATAAAAAATTTATTAGAACAACATTGTATATTAAAAAACCTTATTAATATATATCTTATAATCCAAAAATATCAAATTCTATATATTGAAAAAATATAGATAATTAACCTCATGAAAACGTGTTTTTTTACCTATTAGATTAGCTAAACTGCGTGAAATTCATTTGACAAGTGCAACTTTATACTAATTGTGGTGTAATTTTATCGAAATGTAGTCTTTTCTTTGTAAATTTGTGGATTTAATTGATTAAACATCTTTTTAAAGAAAGATTATAATAGCAATGTAACGTGTATAAAAAATGTTAAAACGTTAATCATATTCTTATTCATTTGTATAAATCAGATTAGGATTGATGAGTCCACATAATTTGAAGCTATTTCGTTGAAATGAGTTGATAAAGAAAATTAATTAAAATCCTAACAAGGTTGACTAAATTTTAATTTATTTCAAAAAGAAAAAAAAAAAAACTAAATTTTAATTTAATACCTTTGGGCTTCTCAGTCTCGTCTCTATGATAAAAGCGACCCGTATCAGACCCATTCAAAAGATATACTCAGCCCAGCCCAAACAATGCATAACCGTACATAAATTGCGTGATGGTATTTACAACCCTGTAAAATTGTTTGCACACGCCTTAATCTGTATATTTTTTAAATTTCAATACCCTAATTCTAAATTTTTAACATAATTAACTATAAGATTCTTAAATAAACACAATTCTAATTTTGTCGCAAAGTCGTATTCTACGAAAATCAACTATTATATGCTTAGTTTGGATAATTATTCTGTCACCTAGAGAAAAATCAACGCACACTTCTCACACAGCCAACCCAACTTAAGAGTGTGGTGCTTGGCCTTGAAAGGCCTAACTTTTTTTTTGTGTCTGAATGGTGAATACACAATAACGGGTCTAAACAATGTCCAAAATAAAGTTGGCAAGTTAGGCTCAGGTCATGACCTACCACTTTAATTTGTAAGCATTCACATTGAAGCCAACAAATCCACCCTAATCGAAGTCAATCAATGTCTCGTGTTTTGGGATATTTTTCAATCGATCAATAAACATTTTCCTTTCATCGAGATATTTCAATGCTCAATTGGGCAATCTAGGTTAAAGCAACTTCCAACACATGGCCCTCAATAATTTTATTGTAGTTAAGTCCAATCATAATTCACATGTTCCCAACTCACATAATTCTAGAGTGACGTTTGATATATGTCACTAGATTCAATCAAACTCCATCAATGTTACAAAATACAAACAAATTTTTGATTATTTAGTTAAAAAAAAAAAAAAACAATTCTTTTGAACTGTGTTTGCTACATAGGATTTAGGATAAGATTGAGATTCAAAATCCCAAACTATTTGAATGTAATGTTTAGAGATTAATTGAATGAATGAGACTTGAATCCCAACCTCCACTCCTTTTCTATTCTTTTGACATTTTTCAATTTCACCCACAACCATATCATTGGGTGAGACGAGATTTCATTTCTCATATTTTTTTTTTCTCTCCATGTATTTCTCTTTCTTTCTCACCTTCATTCATTTTCTCATCACACATCCATGGAACTCCTCCATCCTCTTCTTCTTTCTCTTCTTCTTATCAATTGGGACGAACCCAGAACCATATCGATTTTGGATTCTATTCCGGGTTTTTTTTGTTTTTTGTTAATGTTAGGATGATTTGATGTTGTTGATGATATTGTTGTTGTGAGAGATGATGCTATTGAAAAATTGAATTGATGATATCAATGAACTATGAGTTGATGACGTTGAATTGTGGAATATAATGTTTGTTTTTTTTTTTGTTAGATTTTTTATAAAATTATTTTTATATAATAAAAAATTTATATTGTTTTTTTTTTCAATTCAATCTCAACTTACACCAAACATGATAAGATATAATTTTTAATCTAATATCAAGTTCTACCAAACATGGGATGGTGATTTTTCATTTCAATCAAATCTATTCAATCCTAATCCAATCTATTTCAATTCTGCGTGCCAAATGAAGCATTGGTGTTTATTTTTATTCAACTATCCAACCATTAATATAATGTGTTTTGCACTTCATTTCAACCAAGTTTTTACGAATTGAACATTTGTATTTTGTAAGTATATATGGAGATTTTTCTTTTAACAATAAATAAATTCATTTTTTTAAAAATATATATGGAGAATTTTCTTTTAAATACCAGTAAATATTTATGAATTGTGATAATAAATATGCAAATATATATATATATAACATGTTAAAGTTAATTAGCATTAGATGGAAACTCCATTGCTATCTCCCAACGAGATGGACAGACTCATATACAAAACATATGTATAACATGTCAAAGTTAATTCAGCATTAAATAGAAACTCCATTGCTATCTCCCTACGAGATGGACAAACTCATTAGGACGTCCGCGTGGTGTTCATCGAGGTCGTCCTTTACTGCTTAAGTCGGTTATTGTTTCATATTCTCAAACTAGCGAATGATGTTTTACTAAAAAAGAAAAACAAACCTTTAATGGATATTGTAACATATTTATAGATCTCCAAGCCATTTGTTGAACACTTATTTCAGCTGTACATCAAGTTTAATTTCAACGAAGTTTTAACCCATTTAGATTACAAATATAAAAATAATATGATATATATCTTCGTCTTTTGTGTCTCAAATGAAACTCAATTTATATTCCTAAAAAAATGAAAAAATATAAAAAAAAAAAACCCTCAATTTTGACTTGTCATCTACAATTGTAATTTTATTCACATATTGAAATAGATTCAATCTGTGTGCGATTGCTCTTGATTCAAATGATTTTATACCTTATATTTCCCCATTCAAATAAGATGGTGGAAGTTCAAGATGCACACACCAAATGATCATTCATCTACCATTTTTCTATAAGTTTAGTCCCAAATTTTAATAAATACATATTATATTCACTCATTTATTTTTTTATCTATGTATGAACCCGTGAGATCATGAGGTATCTAAACTCACTAGTCAAAATGAGTTTATTATTTTCAATTTAATCAGAAAAGATTCAAAAGAAACTGGAGAGTATGCTTAATAAATTAACAGAATAATCAATCAACATTAAACTATTAAAAAAGAAATACAAACCCAAATATGACATTCGTCCATCACGTTGGACCGAATTCCATGTCGTCTAGAAAAATCCAATAAAAAAATTCGAAAATGACGTGGCATAAAGTCCGCGGAAAGTGGCCTGGACTGCGACTGAAGCCAGAAGCCAAACTTCCACATTACCTGTCACTGCTTCCCTCTCTTTCTCTCTCGCGTTTTTTTTCTTCTACTGACCACTGCAACTCTCTCTCTCTCTATACGCAAAACAAAAACACAGACCCTCCGTTGTCACATGCAATCTCCTCCTCAACTTGACCCGTTTTAGACCACCCGACCCGACCCCCATCAAATGCATACTCCCAATCCCACTACTACTACTACTACTACTGACGCTCCCTCCGCCGCAGCGCCGCTGCAGCCATTATTAGACATCATAACCAATCTTGTCTCTCTTCTTCTCTTGTCTTCTCTAAGTGTCCAGTCTTTCATCGGACGGTGGCAGATCCTCCGGACGAAGCTGATCTCTCTCCAATCCTCTCTCTCCTCTGTCTCCGAGTCCACTCACTGGAGCGAAAACCCGCTTCTCCACACTCTGCTTCCCTCCCTCCTCTCCACTCTCCAGCGCCTGAAAGCCCTCTCCGACCAATGCGCTCTCTCCTCCTTCACCGGCGGCAAGCTTCTCATGCAGAGCGACCTCGACATCGCCTCCAACTCCCTCTCCAACCACCTCCACGACCTCGACTTGCTCCTCAGATCCGGCGTCCTCCACCAGTCAAACGCCATCGTCTTGTCGCAACCCGGACCCGGCACCGATAAGCAGGATTTGCTCCTCTTCGTCAAGGATCTCTTCACCAGACTCCAAATCGGCGGCGTCGAGTTCAAGAAGAAAGCTCTTGAATCGCTTTTGACTTTGTTAAACGACGACGAAAAAGCTGCCGGTTTGGTCGCTATGGAGGGAAATATTGGGTACTTGATCAGCCTCCTCGATTTCCACCACCACGGCTCCATCCGCGAACAGGCGGTTCTGGCTCTGTCCATGGTGGTTTCGGCCAACGACGAGTCGAGGAAGATTGTGTTCGAAGAAGGTGGTTTGGGTCCTCTGTTGAGGATTCTTGAGACCGGGTCGATGCCGTTGAAAGAAAAGGCGGCAATAGCTATCGAAGCCATCACCACCGACCCGGAAAACGCCTGGGCGGTGTCGGCGTACGGTGGCGTTTCGGTTTTAATCGAGGCTTGTCGATCCGGATCCGTCGTGATACAGTCGCACGCGGTGGGCGCGATCAGCAACGTTGCGGCCGTGGAGGATATAAAATCCACTCTCGCCGAGGAAGGTGTGGTGCCGGTTCTTATACAGTTGCTGGCCTCCGGGTCGGGTCCTTCCGAAGAGAAGGCAGCCAATTGTATCGCGACACTTGCCGGGTCCGGAGAGTACTATCGCGTGTTGATCACGCAAGAGCGTGGACTGCAACGACTAATGCAATTGGTTCAAGATTCCTCGTCGAGTACAACCGCGACAGAACATGCTTTGCGTGCCATCAGTTCACTTTCAATGTCGGAATCCTCCGGGAGGATTTTGTCTTCCTCGACCGGGTTTGTAGTCCAACTCGGCGAATTTATAAAAAAGGGTAGTTTTGTAATGCAGCAAGTATCGTGTTCTTTGTTGGGTAATTTATCCATCAGTGATGGCAACAAGAGAGCTGTTTCGAGCTGCATGGTGTCTTTGGTGAAGCTGATGGAGTGTCCGAAGCCGGTGGGGCTACAGGAGGCGGCGACGCAGGCGCTGGTCACGCTTTTGACGGTCCGGTCGAACCGGAAGGAGCTGATGAGGGATGAGAAGAGCGTCACGAGGCTGGTGAGGATGCTGGACCCGAAGAACGAGGCAGTGAACAAGAAGTATCCGGTGGCGGTGGCAGCGGCGGTTTTGGGGGGCGGGAGCAACGGTTGCCGGAAGAGGCTAGTGGCGGCTGGGGCCCACCAGAACTTGCAAAGCTTGACGGAGATGGAGGTCCCTGGAGCCAAAAAGGTGTTGCAGAGACTTGCCGGGAACCGGCTCAAGAGTATTTTCAGCAGGAGTTGGAGGGAATAATTGAAAAAGATACTAACCCCCGCCAACCAAGGTGAGAATTATTCGAGGATAAAACTGGAATCTTATCTCTGTTTTTGGTCATTGTACATGGCCTTGATAGTGGCGCGGTTTGCTTAACTGTCATCTATTTTAGCGCCTTCATTGTTGTTAAATGACCACCTTGCCCTTACAAGTCTCAGGATTATCATTTTAATTTTTGTTTTTTCACTTACTTTTAAACTAATTTTTGTTTTTTTCTTAAATGCCAAAATTTTATCCACAAATTCTGGTTTTGGGGCACACTAAGATCCAAAATCGTAGGACCCAGTAGAAATGGTGATTCAAAGTAATGATACTTCCAATTTTGGTCACTAGTGTAAATTAAAGAGTCCCATTAATCAAGGTTGTGCCCTCACAAAATTATATTAATAAATCCCAATTTGGTTCTCTAAAGTCGTAAAACACCGTCCATTGACATTTATGCCCACTTTCAACTATTGCCTCGTGAACCAGCTTTTTTTCATTTTTAATACAGACCCAATCAATAGTCAACACGTGACCGACGTTATCTTTCTAACAAAATTTTAAATTTTTTGACTAAATATTCATGTTCATATTATATTGGTTGACACAGGAGGAAGAGACCGTTCGGATTTTGCTAACCGTCGAGAAACAAGAAACTGAAACTACCTGTTTGGTCCAGCGAAGCGACAAACAAACACACATGTTACACGTAACTTTTTCTTTTTCATTTCTTTATTTATTTTTTTATTTACCACCTTATAATATTTAATTATCGTAATTATTATTATAATATAACAGTAAAAAAAAAAAAAAGCATGGATGCGGTTTTTAGGGAGTATCCTCGTTTTGCTTTTTCATTTTTTAATGAAAAAGAAAAAAGAAAAATTGATTCAATTCATGAAAGCTGAGCTGTAAGAGAGCCACTTATTTATGTTGATTGTTAATTTGTTTCTTGCTTTTTTGTTTTTTGTTTTTTTGTAATTTTTCTTGGTTTGATAATGTACATTCCAGAGAGAATTGCAATAGTGTGGATTAAATTATTGATGATGATGATTTTATCTGGTATTGTTATTGATTCTTATTTTGTTTGGTTTCTACTTGGGGGGGCATTATTTATCATGACTGATGATTGATGATAATGATGGTGAGAGTGGAATGTTGATTGATTGAAATGGACGTCGCCGATTCACATAGGGTACACAGTAGTGGAACCCATGTGTATATGATCTTATATGGTTCAGGTTCTGGAGTTAGATTTTGCTTTTTGTTTTTGGTTTTACTTTCCAAGTGGGTATATGGAAATCAATGGTAATGATTTCAGTCTTTAGTTTCTGTATATGCTCTCATGGCTCTTTCATCAGATCCTGATGATGCTTAGTGGGTCCTTTTTCTCATGCTTTGTTTTTGGATTATAAATTAAATTAAAAAAAAAAAGAAAGATCAAGTTTGAGCCCACTGCACCTCTGGTTTCAACTACCAAGTTCCAAGCTTGACTCTGTGGGGTACATACACGCATGTTTTTGTTTATTTTTAATCGATCAAGTGTGTGCATTGACTGACTGACTGACTGATGGTTGTGTCAATGTGTCCCAAAGCAATACGTTGATCAGACGGTAGTGATTCATTGGGCTGTGGGTCCTGATGACAGAATCTGAAAAGAAGAAAGAAAGACTGGGAAGAGGAGGGAGGTTTGATCGGCGCAGATATAGGAAAGAAGTGAAATGGAGGGCGAAAAATGAGGGACCCTAGGTGGCAGATCAATAGATCTCTCACATGGGAAATAATAGGAATGTGTGGTGGTGTGTGGTGTGGTCCATTTTTTGTGTTGGGTCACAGGTTCACATGCAATTGCCTCCTTGAAACCTATTAGGTGATTGTGTGGTACCCTACTGCTGGAGTCACCAGTGGCATCTGATGCCGATAAATAAAAAGAAAAGCAACTCACTTTTTCTGGGGGTGTATATAGTATTGTCTCGTGACATGTCCATGTGCCTTCAAAGCAACAACTGCATGTACAACCTGTAAAGCTTCACGCTTCCTTTGGCAGTTTCTTGTTATTGTTTCCCGCCAACTTCGTAGTTCTTAATGATTCTTCTAATTCTAATCAAAGTGACAAGTTTGCAAAATTTATAGAATCTTAAACAGAAATTTGATTCTAACATGTCTATAATGGACAGGCATAGGAATTTTGTTCTCAAGGTTTAATAACGCAAAAATGCATCCAAAGTTCCAAACTTTTTTATTTCATAAATAGTGGTTTGTTTGGTCTCCGTTAGCATATTTTAAGCATCAAACACAACATAAATTGGCACTAGAAGGCATCCATTTCATGCTTCTGTTTCAAGAAAAATATGGATGTGGCACATAAGAACTTTTAAATGATAGTGAATTTGCAAGAGTTTGAATTCGAAGGAAACAATGGTAGAGAAATGGTACCAAATCTTGGGAACCTAAGAATAGAGTAGAATTATGTACAATCTTGCTTTTTATGATAAATGAACCACTTTGTAGCAATATCAAGCAACACCAAAAAAAAAAACTAGCACTTACTTTTTGCTTGATCGGAGCTTGAGGTTTCATGTCAATCAAATAGCAACCAGCAGTCCAAATAATAATGGCCGACAAATTTATGGGTTTCTGTTTTCAACATGACATTTTGACAAAAGAATATGATATCGATTACATGTAATGGGCCACAACATTATGATCGTGATCTTCTTGATTATTTCATACTGGTAAGCCCACAACACTTGGGTCACTCATAACTTTTTTGGCCCATATTATTAATATCCCACCTTCAATGAAAATTTGGCACCCTTTTACTTTGAAAAATAAAAAATAAAAATTCAACGATGTTTTGGGCATAAATATAAAAGGGACGTCAATATAACCAGATACCAATATCTATTTTTATATGAGGTGTCATATTTTTATATGAGCCGACACCGATTCACAGTCAAGATTTTGCTATAAGAATCTGTATCTTATGTTGAGTTTTAAAAGATCTTAATCCATTAGCAAATGATCAATTGGACAATTGTCAGCAAAGTAATTTTTAGCAGATGATCAAAATTCTTTTCTAAGATCTACCTAAATCAAATGGAAAATCATAGGGTGGTGCCTTTAGCAATTTTTACCACAACGATGCATAGAACAGTAGCCAAGCTTATTGGCTCTGACATTAACTTTTTACTATGACTAAGCTGGAGGGTACATTTAGGTGGCTCTTAGAGTCGATTTAGCAATTGCAAAAATGGATCCAAAGAGAAAAAATTGTCGGGCCTAGAGGCCCAAAGAACCAATAACTTTAAAACAAAGAAGCAAAATGGCTGGTAAGATCTGAGCATCTGCGATAAGTTGTTGGAGAGATCTAGTTTTACGAACAGAAGCACATCAAACCCAAAGCAGAAGACAATGGCGGCACCGGATCACTTGTTCAATCTGAGAAACAACTTCTACTTGGGAGCCTACCAGGCCGCCATCAACAACAGCGACCTCCCTGACCTCTCCCCTGACGACGCCGTCGAGCGCGACTGTCTCGTCTACCGCTCTTACATTGCCTTAGGCAGCTACCAGGTCTTCTACTGCCCCTCTCTCCTCTTTTTATTTTATTAACATTATAAAATTTTCAAAATTTTTTATTTATTTCTCGATTTTCGTTTCTTATTATTATATTCTCCGATTCCGTACCAGCTGGTGATCAGCGAGATCGATGACTCCGCCGCCACTGCCCTCCAGGCTGTCAAGTTGCTCGCTCTCTATCTCTCCAGCCCCGACAACAAGGTTTTTTATTATTATTATTTATTATTAATTTTACGAGATCCAGTTTTATTTGTGATTGTAGATCTTGGAATTGTTGGATCTGTTTTGAATTGATAAACAAAATCGAGAATATTAAGTAGATGTTTTGGAGAACATAGATCCGTTATTCGAAATCGAAAATTTGAGTTGTGTATTGTGTGGTAACTGATTCAGGAATCGACGATTTCAAGTCTAAAGGAGTGGTTGGCTGATTCGGCTATTGGAAGCAACTCCACTTTGCGTTTGATTGCCGGAATTATATTCATGCATGAGGAGGATTTCAATGAGGCACTCAAACACACCAATACTGGAGGAACTATGGAATTGTGAGTCCTATTCATTCACTAATTTGTGTTATAATGTTGATTTTTCCCATTCTTATTGTTACATGCTCTTTTAATATATGTTTTTGTAGCATTAGATCATCATTATTGCTTTTCAATGACTAGGTGTGTTATGTGAATTGCGATTTTTACGTTTTAGGTTTCCAAAAGTTATGTTTCTATTGGATTTTGTGAAATGATCATGCTTCTGTAATTACTATTATTTGGTGATCTTACAAATATTAGTCCAATCCGAAATGCTTTTGATAGCAAAAGTTTCTGACACAGTTCTTATCGTTGTTACTAGTGCCAATATTATATGTTTTATGTGGTTTCTATATTTGTTTATGGCCTTTTGTTGTTTAAGGTGCTGTGTTTTGGAGAGATTATATAGAATTTGTTGTGAAATGTCTTTGGATGTGGGTGATGGATTGTGTATTTAGCTAGCTGGAGTAGTATTTTTGCAATCAACGTAATCTATAGGCCATGGCATTGCTGTTGTTTTTTTTTTCTTATGTTTTGTTATTGATGGATAAGTTTCGCTTAGTGTCTTGAGGTTGATATCTAGTATTCTGGTTTTGCAGGCATGCTTTGAATGTCCAAATATTCCTTAAGATGCACAGGTCTGATTTTGCAGAGAGACAGTTGAGGATCATGCAACAGACTGATGAGGATCACACGCTAACTCAACTTGCACATGCATGGTTGAATTTGGCAGTGGTGTGTACATGTTTGCCATTTTATTGCAATAAGTGAGAAACTGTTTGTGCCCTAACCATGTATTGTTCTGTTTAATTAGGGTGGTTCCAAGATACAGGAAGCATATCTCATCTTCCAAGACTTCTCTGAAAAGTATCCAATGACAGGGCTGATCTTGAATGGAAAGGCTGTTGCCTGCATGCAAATGGGGCAATTTGATGAAGCTGAAACACTGTTGCTTGAAGCACTCAACAAGGTAAATTATAAATGACAAAAATACTAGTTGCTGAGATATGTTATTTGTTTCTAGCTCTCTTTGAACTTATTTCTCAAATGTTAGTGATGTTCTATATTCATATTTGACCATACCATGTGCCCACAACTCCAAATTTTATATGTATATATATATATATATTGGTATATATATTGGTAACTCTTGTTCTGTATTGAAAGAAAACAGGCAAAATTTCCCAGTTATACTAAGTAATCATAGGTTGATTGTGGAACATTTGTTTTAAAATTTCCTTCACTTGGTTTACTCCAACCTTTACATGTCATTGCATCAAATACTTCTGTCCATAGGTTGTCTTTATGTGGCATTTGTGAATGTCATTGTTTACTACGTGGGTTTTTTTGAAATTGTGTAATTGATGATTTTTTTTTCCTAATTTGAAATTATGTCATTGTTTACCACAGGATGCAAAAGATCCAGAAACTCTCGCCAATTTGGTTGTATGCAGCCTTCACCTGGGCAAATCATCTTCACGTTACCTTAGGTAAGCTAGTCTTCATGTCCTCATTTGTTTTCCCCTTCTTTAAATTCATTTGGTATAACTAAGACATATTCAGTTTGCTCAATGATTGCTCTATGTTTTTAAGCATTGTACGATGATTAATGGGAAAGGTAGGCTTGCAAATTAGTATGTTGCCAGAAGATTATTGGGGTTTGAGATGTTTAGAAGTTGTCAGTTTTGCTCCTACTATAGCTATAAACATTTTCTTGTCATGTTGTTGAATTTTAAAATTTTCATATCTTGCAACATTAAAAGGAAACTGTAACTAGAATCCAATTATACTTTGTCATGTTCATTTCGCAGCTTTAACCTAAAACCAAACTTTTAAACAAAATAGATTTAATCATTGGTTTAATCAGTGTATGTTTGCCTTTGTTATATTATTGTCATCATTTCAACCGTAGTGAGTAGGATCCTCAGGATATGTTAGATTCCAAGTGTGCTTATTTCACATCCCCAGTCTAAAAGTTGAGACAAAGAAGCGTTTATAATATAATTGTAATCAATGAATGCATTGCGATATTGATTTGCAGCCAGTTGAAACTCTCAAGTCCGGACCACATTCTTGTTAAACATGCATCATTAGCGGAAGACAACTTTGAGAGAGCAGTTGCAACCGTTGCTTGAAGACCTGAGTCATAATTTGGTGAAGAGATGAATTGTGCTTACTGGTCGTATGGTACAGTTCATTTCACCTGCAAAGACGGCCGCTCTTTTGATTTTGTAATCTACAAGGAATATATGAGATTAATCAAAACAATTGTGTTTGTTAACATAGAGTTCAAAATTTATTATTAGTCTGGGAATTTCCCAAGTCTTATTGTTGGATGAGGTACGACTTCATATGTTATATGTTTTCCAGCAATTTCATTTTTTATGGGCTCTGCGGTGTAAAAATATGCTTAAGAGAAGTATTTTTCGTCGTTGTAATTGTGTTGCTATCCAACTTATTCAAAATTTTGGCGCTTGGGGTCAATATCAGTCTAGGCAAAGCCCGATTGAAGACTTGAGCTTCTCGAGCTTGGTTATAAATATTTTGAGAAAAATTTGAATATGATTTAATTTAGGATAGGAAATTGAGCTTTCATGTTAAATTTGCAGCTTTTATTAATAGCAATGTAATGACTTCCCACAAGGTGAAACCCTATTACTATTTTCGTTTAATCTCTTTGATTAAATTTAGCAAACCCTATTACTATTTTCGTTTAAAAAATCATTATGAGGTTTGTGAGGCATTGATTATATAGAAAAATATGTGTTTTATGGATGATGGCAGAGGTTAGTCCTCTCTTTTGTGTTTTCATTTTCTCACGTAACGCAATTGGCAAAACCCAGTTTTTTGCGAGGGCCCACATTAAGTGTTTGCGCGTGATTGTGAGGCTAAGAAAGCGTACTATATATCTATCATCAGTACTAAAACAAGAGCCAATTGAATAACTTTGTTTAACCGTGAACTTTAATTATACAACAAATATACCAAAGTATAATCACGTAATTGTTTCGTACATAGGTTAACTTATATGCTTAGCTATAATCTTGTTTTGGTTCTGCAACCACAAATGTTGTTCTTGCAACACATTTTGTTGATCCACAGACCCATAATTACTTACATGTTTGTTGTCTGTCACAGCAGGGAATGACCCGAAAAGATCATCCTGAAATTCCGTTGCATTCTGACCTGAATTCTGAGCACTGAATGTTGGGAACATTGAATTTTTATCAGAATTCTGAGTACTAAATGTTGGGGCCATTGCATCCTGATCAGAATTCTGAGTAGTAAATGTTGGGGCTGTTGCAGTCTGAACAGAATTCTGAGCACTAAATGTTGGGTGTGCCTGAAATGTTGGAGCCACATCAAACATATTTGTTCCTGGAAATGCCCCTGGTGAGGTGGTTGCGGTGGTACAACTGGAGGCTGTATTTGTTTCTTCTTGTAAAAATGGATTGTATTGGTGCTGAGTATCAGACCCTTGATCAAAAGAATCCTGTCCAAATGGTACCATTGCCAAATTTTCTGAAACTGGTTGTACAGCAGATTCAGCCAACTCGCGTTCCCAATCGTGACCAGCTTCAGGATTCAAATCCAGGGCAGCTAAATTATGCTCAGCAGGGTTTTGTTCCTGTCCTTGTTTTGTATTTTCCTGAGGCCAGTTTTCGAAAAATAGAATATTTAGAGTCACATCTTTTCCTGATTGTTGATCAACTGGAAAAGAGTGGTTTGATTCAGTTTCCATGGCATTGAAAATATCATCCTGTTGAAATGGCCTGTCAGACATCTCTGAATTTGGATAGAGGTCCATGGAAGGGCTTGTTCCTCCTTCTGTCACACTCATAAGATCTTCTAAAGATGTACATTGTGACCCGTAGTCAGATTGACTCTCAGAAAACCTTTCTGTGGTTTCACCTCTCTGTGAACTCGAACCTGCATTGAGAAGCTTCGAATGTGAAGGTGGTGGTGATCTCCCATTCACAGGAAAAGAACCCTGGTCTTTCAGGAATTCCTGTAATGTTTCGATAAGCTCTTCCGAAATCTTTTGTACACTTGGGTACTCAGAAGTCCTTCCAACGCCAAGCGATTTACACAAATCATAAAACACACAAAGCTCTTCAAATTGTTTGGAGGCCTTCACACAGGCCTGGAAAGCATTGAGACAGGACTGATAGTGGAGATGAAAGAAACTATCCAAAAGCAGTGCAAGCCCATCAGAAATGTCCTTGTAAAGATCAAAACTTTCCTGGACAATCGCGTAGAAAGAAATCTGAACCAACCTGTGGCTCTTGGCTGCCCCGGTTGGTCTTGTCCCCATTGCTCTATCAAGCAATCTTTGCCAATTTGTTATCCTGTCAAGCAACATTGCAGGTTTCATATCACAGACAGGCTCTGAACTTCTTCTTCCTCGACTACTTCCTTTTTCCTTATCTCTATTCGTATATCTTTTCTGTAACTTGCCTCGCAAGAAACAGTCCAGACGTTCATCTAGATACAAAGCAAAAGTCCTGACAAAGGCGGTATAATCCCAGGGACTCGAATTTGAATCATCACGGAAGCTGGAAAGGTTGAGAACCTTGTGACCCTTCTTCATTTGATGAAGAACCTCTCTAGGAAAATAAACATCACCATCCTGGAACACCCTGAGAACAAGCATGAGAGACTTCAGTGCAACCATCCAATTTCGAGTTTTGCCAATTCTCCTGGCAATGGCCTGTGCACAGGAGGCTGCATATACTTTGTTTGATGATATCAACTGAAGCACCTCGTGAACGTATCGGTCATCCACAGGGGCATCATCGTGCCTGGTAGCCTTGAGAATTAGAACTTCAATGTTTGAAGCATTTGTGCTTGAAACCTTGGCAAGACTAATGCTTGTTTGGTCTTTCACGGCCCCAATGGCCCTCTTCAATTTGCTAGGCATTTTGGTTTTTCAATCACAATTTTTTTTTTTTTAAAGTTAAATTTTATGTTTTTTATGTTGAAGTTGGTAGATGAATTTTGGGATGGAAAATAGAGGGTGATTGGGGATTTTCTTGGGAAAATTTTTCTTGGAGAGAAATGTGTAATGATGTGTATATGTTTTGTGATTGAGTGGTGGAAACTTGATCAAAATGCCTCTATAAACTCTTGTCCTCATAGACGTGACACGCAATTCGTTAATTTCGTTGACCAAGTCATTGAATCGGTAGAAATATCTGCCTTTTAATAGCTGTTGTTGGCAATCATCAATCATATAATTGTGGCCATTTGGATGTATCAAATTTTTGTAAAAGTCAATAGAGATGATGATAGAATCATGATGTATGATATGAACTGTAACCATCAATATGCGTATCTTCTACTTTATATCTACAAGAGTTTTTAACTTTTATATGTCGATTTACCAATGATTTAGATTGAAAATTAATCTCAATTAAAAATATCAAATATGAATAGGTGCATTTGATTTTATTTAAAATGACTTGAAAATATCACTTGAATTTTTATCTTATAGGATTAAATTGATGTATTTTATCAAATTTAAGAATCACAGAGTTAAAAAAAAAAAAAAATAGTTTAAGAGTGAGATTTAAAAACAGACAACAACTAAAAATATAATTGTCTTAATTATTTATGTAAGTTACCATCTGTTCAAAAATAAATACTACCATTAACATAAAACACTATTGGCACGATTTTGATCCTATGATATATATATTTGAAACGAAATAAGATACATAAGATAACTATTTAGTTTGGGCACACTCATTCGCATAATGATAAGTCATTAACATCGTCATTGTTAATATATATATATATAGGGAATTTGACTTCTATAATTCTATTGTCTAAGTTGTATAGTTTCTCATACTGACCTGAAAAGTGAAGTTTGGTCCTGATGTTATCGTATAACTTAAACTATACCCACCTAAGTTTGATTAGGTTTTATTACAACACCGTACTGTATATATATATATATATATTAGAGAGAAAGAGAGGCTTGAGGTTGTTACCAATTATACTTAAATTGTAAACTAAGCAATGGGTTTTATAGCCCGTAAATTGTATTTGTAAGATATGTGTACAAATCAATATATATATATATATATATTGTTACATCACCATCATTTCATGTGATTTTATGATAGAGAGCATTCAAAACCAACATTTCAATATTGTTTGGTTCAAGAGGCATTGTATTGTATTGGCGCAAAAATGACTCAATGTTGAAAAGACTTTTGGCATCCAAAAAGGAAATGACATGTGTAAATGTATCGACAACCTTCAACTAAAGGAACTACATACTAACATCGAAGAATAGTTTGTTAATTAAAAGTTAAGAAGAAAAGCCAAAGAAAGAATCAAATGAGAAATATAGTAATTCACGAAGCATTATCACTTGATAAGGAAGTGACAGATGTTAAACATATCGTCAACAACTATCATCCCAAAAATAATATACGTGACAAATGACAAACACATTAACATGTACTGAACTACATTAAAAGATAAGTATTGTTTCCTCATAAACTGTAGTTAAGTTATTTATTTAACGATAAGTTGAAAGTAAGTTTCATAGAGATAAACCTTCTTAAAAGAGACAAATTAACTTAAGCATTGGATGTTGTTTCCAAGATAACCTTCAGACCACCTTAATATAGGTCTTATTTGTTTCGCAGGTTTAGGCAATAACATAAAAGCGAAGGTGAGAAGTGGTAGCAAGGGCAAAGGTCCACTGACGATTGCAACGACCTTCGAACGTATGTTTTAGTCGAAACAACATTAAAATATAGTTCATTATATGCGGTTGAATGGTCTCGGTAAAAATCATTACACTACCGTGTGATAACTCAGAGGGGCAAGTGTTAGAATGTGGGATCTACCTCTATGTACCTTTGAGCGAAATCATGACAAACTGCGTAAAGTCTAGAGAGGTCGAACAATATTGAAGAGGGTACAAACAGAAATAGACAAGATGCAGTGTCGTAAATAACATTGGGAGCAGGTGGAGTCAATAATTGAGCATGTGAATACACTAAAAAAATAATGGTAAACATGAAGCCAACTAGACTGTGTCTGCACCTCCAACTCAGTTTCTATTTCTACTGTGCTCCGACATATCAGGTGCTGTATCATCATTTTTGGGTCCCCAGTTTCTTGCATTTTTTCTTTTTAATATTCTCACTTTCAGTAACTTTTCTTCCAATTTGTTTTGTTCTGATTAAGTTTTGACAATGGAAATTGGTTTGCTCCTCTACGTCACAGGGGACCTCTGATTTAGTATTAATTTTTGTTTGTTTAAGTAGTAATCGAGATAGAATTCTATTGAGATTTATCGAAATCAATTATTATTTATGTGATCTAGATAGTTACTCCATAATTGAGAGACACTTACTCCCATTGAAAGGAGAAAACTCTTTCACTGTATATGCATATTTGTAAAATATACGTAATAAGACCTATCAAAATTTCAATATCTACTCCTACAAAGAAGGAAAAACCACTTATAAATATTTATAGAATGCATATAGTTGAACTTAAATCTCAATATTATAATAAGTGGAGATACGCAAACCAAGTAAACTAAGAAGAGATTATTATTTTGCAAATTCATTTTAAAAAATCAGAGTAGCAGTTAGAGCAGATGGAATCAAAGTTCTAAAGAAAGCAACAAATTGACTCTAGTTTTCTAGATTGACAGAGACCATTGCCATTTGGGCTTCTTATGGCATAAAGTATTGAAATTTCAAACTTTGCAACTATGTAATGTGACTCATGTCTATGTGCAAGTATAGATTCCCTTGCACACCACATCCAAAAACCAGAGTAATTGAGCAGTTGCAGACCCCAGTTTTTTTAGCATGATGCGTTGCATATTCTAAAATCACATTTAGATACAAAAAGCACCACTAATTCAGGAATCCAAAACAACTTTGTATATAGCACTTGGACCTACCTACTGTTATCATTCAACTTGGACCTTGTGAAAGTTGCTTTTACTGTTGGTACACCTTACCTGTCTACAGTCTACTCACACTAGTACTTTAACACACAGGCTTGACTTCTCAGGACAAGTAGAAAATATTAGGTGGAATCCAATGGCAACTCCTATCATGCTTGCGTTAACTGCAGCTTTTTTATTATTTTTTTAAATATTTTGTTTGTTTTTATCACTTCTTTAAGCATGTGTTGGGTTTTCTTGACCTTGCAGTCATTGCCAAACAATCATTTCTCGTGAATGACCATTGAGAGGTATATCCGATTTTATCCCTCTTACTACATATAAAGAAGAAAATTGTTTAAACAAGTTCAGTTTTATGTGGAAGTGTTAAAATATCAAGCAAGCCCGGTCTATTATTTATCGAGGAGTGCCAAACACCATCTACCTTAGATGTTAGGATCTTCAACACCATTCTTTTCACGGGGGCAGAATGAATTTCGAGCCCATCATTTACAGTTGTTTGGTTGCTGAGAATTGTCATTGGTGGTATGTTTTTATCTGCAAACACTCCCAATGCAAACATGAGTTTTCAATCATTTCAACTTTGCTTGTTTTTTGAGAAAAGTCTCACTTGTACTATAAAAACCCTTAATATCCCAAAGCAAATTGATTCCATGATTATTATGAACCTATATAACATCAATCACACATTACTAAAATGTGTACTCAGAATTTAAGTCAAGTGAAATAAAATAAGGTATCTGATACAATATTACAATAACATTTACGAGAGAGTACAAGTTGCAAAACGCGTAAGAGAATTTAATAATTACAGACGGGGAAGGAAGCTAACATAAATTGTCTAACAACCCTCTAACTAGTCAAGAATAATAACATTAATAAAGACACCAGAGATCCCCAAAACTATGTAAAATCCCAAAAAACTACTACAATAAATGGATTAGTTCATTTCTCCACCCATCAAACCAAACCCTTGTCTCTTCTCTTCAGAGTCTTCAATATCCAGTTGGAAACTCGCAGCTTCCATACTCTGCAGACAAATACGACATCGTTTTTAGTAAATGGACAACAATATTAAAAGCAAAATGACACAAGTCTCAGACTCTCCAGTGAATAAAAACTCTTCCCCCAATAAACCAACCCACACCATCTAGATTTTACTTGGTAATATCAAAAAGACGTATAATTAAAATCTACTTCTACCAAGTAAGAAAATAATAAGATTTGTCAGCGAACATCAAATAAATGCATGCCAGGTCACCAGCGCATTTTAGCAAATTAACGTAGTGTTCACTAACGCGAACCAACGTAAAATAAGTAGGGACAAAGAAACACGTACTAGGTGGTTGCGTGACAACGTAAGCAGCCCCGCCGAAATAACAGGAACCACCCGCACGCGAATGCTTCTGGTAATAACTGTTGAACGCGAACGACGCGTGAGCCGCAAGCGTGTTAGGATCGTAACACGTGGAACCTGGCTGGATTGGACGGCAGTCAGCGCCTCCCTCACCGCAGGCGAAATCCAAACCCGCTTGTAGTTTCTGTTTTCCCACCTCAGCATTGGCAACGCACCACGTGTTCCCCGATGTGCTCTTCGAGACGCCACCACCGCCGTTGACAGGGGCCGCCGCCGCCGGCGGCTGTCGGCCGGAAACCGGAGGGCGGTGGTCGTGGTAGCTCTTGAGTCCCTCCACAGTAAATGGGATGTCGTACACTTTTTTCTCGTCCGGATAGAAGAGCCCGTAGTTTCTCTCTGAGGTGGGCCCGTTTTTCTTGTTCTCGTTAAAGAGAGCGAAGAGATAAACGGTCAGATCTGCTTTTGGTCTCAAGGGAGTCCCACCACCGGTCAAGATCCGACGGACCAGATTCCCGTTATACGCTGCAGCGTTTTCCACGCTGGCACCTATCTCGTTCTCGTCACCTTTCGACGGCCAACCCGTCTCGGTGACAACCATTCGAAGGTCGTCGTACTTGAGAGCCGTCATGGCAGCGAAAACAGCGTCAATTTGGGCGTCGAAGAGACTAAAGTATCTTAGCCCGTTACCCGAATCCACCACACCCGGGTTCTCTCTAAAAAGCGCGTAGTCTAAGGATATGACATCCGAGTTTGACTCGTAAGCGAAAAACGGGTAGGCGTTGACCATGAGGAAAGATCCGGTTTGTCGTAGGAAGTCGAACATTGGTTTAAAAACGGGCTCTATCAACTCGGGTCGGAAAGAGCCAGCGGAAGACGGGTACGAAGACTGCAGAGCGCTGAGAGCTATAGGGGAGGAGACCTTGATGGAGGAGTGGAGGTTGGACTTGACGAGAGCTTCGTGGATGTTTTTCATGGCGAGTACTAGGAACTTGGTGGTGTTGTGTGGGTCCACGAACACTTCATTGCCGACTGCAATGGCTTCGATTTCGGTGTCCGGGTAGTAAGCAGCGACATTCTTTTGGACCCACGTGGCGGCGAAAGACGGCCGCTTTGCGGCGGCGAAGAGGAGCTCGTTGGGGAGGTCGACAGTAACTTTGATACCGGATCCGGATAGCGAGTGGAGGACAGCCGGGTCGGTGTCGAAGACTTTGACCCGCTCAATGCCCTGCGACTTGAGTAGCTCCACCACCTTTGCAGCTGACGGCAGGTTGTTCGCTATACGACCGTAATTGACTCCTATCGAACCCGCATCTGCAATAATAACACGACAAAACGTCAACAACGTTTTTAAACAAAATGAGAGAAGCTAGTGTCACGTTGTGGTAGCATGGTATTAGTGTCATTACCTGCAAAAGCGAACAAGATTGTGAGTAGTAGTGAGAGAATGCAAGTGAAATCACAGAGACGCTCCATGCTCTGGTTCTCGGACAAGAAGCAGAGCCCTAGAGAGACAATGTAAAGGGAGAGAGAGAGAGAGAGACTCTGGGTATTTGTGGTCTGAGAGTGACTGAGTGAGTGAGAGAGTAGGGTTTTGTTTTGCTATATAATAAGATGGAAGAGAAGAGGGGTTGTGGAGATCGAGATGGTGGGGTGGGACCCACGTGGCAGACAAATGACAATAACCAAAGACGGACCGGAGAAAATATTGCGTGCACCACTCAGCCGGTGCAACCAATTTTATGTACATATCAATAATAAATTAATAATACTGATTTTTCATTTTAATGACTGTAACAAACAATAATTCCAATAAAATAAAAATATAAAAATCAATCTATTTTTTTATTAAATTATAAGTTCATTGTTGAATAATATATATCAAATCTTGAGTGGCCTGATGCACCATTTAGAACATGCACCGGGCGCACCTGATATTTTCTCAAAAAGGTTAGCCTGCCTTGCACGGACCACCAACAATGCCCCACTAGAGCACGTGGGACCACTTCCTGAAGTGGGTCCACCACGAATTCGACCGTTTCATTGTGTACAGTGAGAACAAAAACAGGCGCGCTTTGGGAACGGTTCATGATTCCCGATGGGGTGTCGGCTTCTGTTCCCTACACTTGTCGTTTGATGAGCCGGATGCCAAGAGCGATCGTGAGGTGTGGGTTCATGGATGGTGGTGGTGGCGCGACGCATTGTGTAGGTAGAACCATGTGAGTGATTAGGTGAGTGATGTGGGGGTTTTGTTTTAGTAAATAGTGTTTTTGAACGTTGTGGGTTTGGGACAGGAGTGCCTTATGTGACAGACAGGTGTTTAACGGGAAATTTTTGTAGACTTTATAGTAAAAAAGTTGGGCCAATAATTGATGAGATCTAGATGGCATTCGTGTAAATATATGTGTGTATAATTATGTGAAAAAAAAAAGTTCATCAACGACCACAGTAACATGTTATGATTTGATGGATAATCATGGAATAAATATTGTTCTCTTTTTGTAGTTACATGTATAACCTGAGTAGTAATCAATATGTTGATAAATTTGAATTCAATTCCCCTACATTCAACCTAAAAAATAAATAGATTATAAATTATTATATTTGCATTGTATAAAGTTGTATGTACAACTCTAATTCATTTATTTTAAAATTTTAATATTACCTCGAAATTAATTTACTGATACTTTAATCAAATATATTGTAATTATTATGTGTTTTAACTATTTATTTCATCAAAATTTGATTAATTAAATAAAATTATAAAATAAAATAAAAACCAACATTGAAAAAGTGGGAAGAACGAAAAGATAAAATAACTCATTTACACGAGACAGAATAAATTGAGACAACAACCTTCCCCATCATAAATTGATGAGAAATGGAAGTAACAAGGTGGTCGAATATCGAATAATTTGCTCTATGTAAAAGAAGCAGAAGCATCTTCTGTTGACAAGGATTCAAACCATAAAACAATCCCGTTAATTCAATTGCAAAAATTCTTCCATTAATATTATTTAGGAAATTACAACATGCTCCTTGTATTTTCATGCTTGATTCATTTTAATGGGAAACCAAACCATCCATCTCCATGGTTGCTGCCTGCCTGCCTGCCTCCACATTTTTTTAATTTTTAATATATTTTTTAATCATTTATGGTTTATTTGTTTGTAATTATTAAAAAAAAAAAAGAAGCAGAACTGGTAAATTGTGAGGTGTGTTAATGAGATATGATATATTAAAATGTTTTAATAAGAAAATCACAATATATGATATATATATTAAAAAACAAAATTCAATTTCGCATGATTACAAGATGCTTAAAGAAGATTTATTTTTATTTTTTTTTTAAAAAAAAAAACAATGTGTGGATATCATGGTTGCATTAAACATTCTTGTATTGTTTGATAAGATCTTCTTAAAAGGAATGGAGTCAAGTTAAATTTCACTTCATTTTCAAAGATTCAACAACATTCCGATTGAGAATAATTTTAGTCTAGTTGATGTTAACCCAAGTGAACATGAAGATTTTGGCATCATTGAAGGTGGATCATCATTGAAAACGATGTTCTAAGGAGGGACTCATTAGATAAATTAATATACACATCACTAAAATACAAATTATAATAAATATGAGTGACCATGACACATTTCAATTGATTTAATATTAATTCTATGAACTCATATCAATATAATACTGGATCAAGTTTGGCACCAAATTTTTGTTCTCACAAATGCTTTAAGGGAACTCTTGTAAATACTTTGCAAAAGTAAAATACTCAAACAATGCCATAAAAAAAAAATAAATCCAGGTAAATCCAAACAAGATAAATAATTTTATCATATTAAATTATGTGATATCATTGAATAAACTTTTTAATGTACTGAGTTTTATATGCTTCAGAATGTGATTACCTGATTATTGATAATTAAACAACTCTCATATTCTTATACATATAAAAAAAAAAAATCAAATTACCAAATAAGAATAAAATAAACGTAGAGGCATAATCTTCCTTTTCATACTTAAATTACAATTATAATTTAATTTATTTCAGCTATATAGAACAACAATACTTTAATTTACTATGTTTAATTAAGATAAACAGCAATTTAAAGTAGTTCATATATTTGTTGTCTTGGACGAATTTTCTTGAATTGGATCCATAACTACTAGGAGTCGAAAGCCTTGTTGTATTGGACATGCTTAATGAAATTTCAGGCTTTATCAATTTCGAGCATAAAACGAAAAATGAAATTTCGTTTTCACTGCAAAACGAAGTAGATTCTTAGCATAGAGTGACAGATAAAGTTCGCCATTCGATTATGAATGTAAAGACGTATGGATGGGATGGTGGAACGATATGATAGTATATATTTAAGTAATGAAGTTAAACCGATAATAAAATATGTGCAAGTAGAATGGTGGAAAGATAATTCTAGTAGTAAGTAAGGTTTATTTAGAAACTAAAGAATCTGAGAGGTGTGTTTATACAATTTTTGAAGGAGTGCAAATATCCGACTCACTAGGTAAGTTGACGCATGAGCCCATTACAAAATGCTGGACACAACGACTGTTGAGCCCACTATGAACCAAACAGTCCACTCGTGGGCCGTGGCCACCTCACACACACATTTTCCGCACAATTCAATGGGCCATTTGCAGTTACTTCCACGGTAATTTTTTTTTTCTTAAGAATATAATATAAACAAAACTATCATTAATATATTTACAAAAAAAAAAAACACTATCATTAATATAATAAAAAACCAAAGGTGCTCAGTAATAAAACTTTCGAGTTTTAATTCTATTATTTTATACGAATTTATTTGTTTCCATTTTGAAACAAACTGCTGCTGCACCACTTACTTTAACATAAATTGTTATTTTAAGATGAGATTTAAAATGTTGTACAGACTTTAAAACAATTTGACTAATCAAAGTAACCAAAATCAAGTCCTCAAAAAAAACAAAAAAAAAAAAAAAGGTGACCAAAATCAAAATAAAAATATTTTGCCAAATTTTGCGTAACGTAACTCGACGAATCAAACAACGCCACGTGCCAAAATGAGGGAAACCAAGAGACGCTAAAAAGTCGTCTATAGCACATAAAAACCAAACAAAATACGACTCTGCTCACGTGAGTCGACGCGTTAGAGACCCTTTTAAAAGGCCCCTAACAAACTGTTCTTTATTTTTCTTCAAAAACGCCCCAAAAACTATACACAGGTAGAGGGAGAGATTGTGGGAGACAGAGGAGAAGAGAAAAATGTCAGGCGTCACGAACCAGGAGGAGGACAAGAAGCCTAACGATCAGTCTGGTCAGGCACATATCAATCTCAAAGTGAAAGGCCAGGTTTGTTTTTTTTTTTTAAATTGAATAACAAATGTGTTTTCTTTGTTGGTTTTGATGTTTGTTCTAGGTTTTTTTTTTTTTTTTGGATGCTGGTTATTGGGTTTGCGATTTTTCGGTTTTTATATATGGGTCTGGTTTGATTTTTGTTGATGGTATTGTTTGTTGCTGTTTTTTGGTTTTTTAGGGTTTACATGGGAAAGTTGCGAGCTTTTTTATTTCTGTGGGTTATTGAAGGTTGATTGTGGTGGTGTTGGTTTTTATTGTGTGGAATTTAGTTGAGATTGTAATAGAATAGTTGAAATTGTGTAAAGTTGGAACCCTAACTTTTGTGGTTACAGAGATGAGTCGTTGAAAATGATGGAGAGTAGATATATGAAACAAAAAGGTGTTTTGGGAAGACGAGAATGGAGACGGAGAGATTTTTAGTTAGTAAGAGTAGATTTGGTGTGGGGATGAGGTTGATGTGGTGATTTTGGTAGCGTGGAAGAGGATTGTGTACATGTCGTGAAATGGGAGTATAATGATTTCTGGAGTGGAAGTGAGAAAAGAAAATAGAGTAAGATGGATAGATGGAAGGATCTGAAGAGAGAATGGCACTATAGTGAAATATGATGAAAGAGAAAGGAGTGAAAATGGAAGGGCGGAAACTCGGGGCTTGCACAGATACTTGAAATATTGTTAGGTAATTAGGGGATTCGGGACTTGCGCACGTAGTTTAAAGATTGTTAGGTAATCAGGGAATTCAGGGGCTGCGTTCGTGGTTGGAAGATTGTTAGGTAATGAGGGAATTCAGGGCTTGCTGATGTGGTTGAAAGATTGTTAGGTAATTAATGATGCTCTTGTGGTTGAAACCCAATTTATCATTAATGACTTCTGCAATTGAAAGATGATTAGAATTACCCATGTGAGATAATGGGACTGTTAACAATTCAGGCAATTGAAATATAAATAATTCGATTACTATCTCGTGAGCTAATTGTGTACTTAATATGGTCTTTTTTCCTTTTTTATCTAACTGAAGTAATGAAGTTTTTACCTGTCTACATGGTGTTGCACTTGCTAGGGTTTTTTTTTTTTTTTTTTGGTTATATGTTTGAACTTGTTCGTCCCTGTTTGTGCGCACCCTATGTGTATAATACAAGTTATTTTGCTTGAAAAGTATTTTCTAGTTAACCACTTGACCTTGTTGGTTGTCCCTGGTTATTGATTGTTTGTCAGCACTAGTTTTTTTCATTTGAAAATTTTCCATTTTCATTCTGCTAAGGCATGGTGAAAGCTTTAGGCTTCTCTGCATATTAAATGTCGAACTATAGGCACCTTGTAACAGATCAAGTGTTTTGAGTTTGGTAGTTTGAATGATTTACGATGCATTTTTGGTAAACACTTGCTGCATCTTTGTTTGAGGGGGCAGTTATAAGAATTGGTATCATTCTATTCAAAAGCTCTCAATGTTGTCTCAAGTCTTTATTACGAGAAAATACTTTTACTGTATTCTCAAGTATCCTTGTTTGTAGAAAACTCATCTTGGAAAGGGAAAATTGAAGATTATTGTTAATTTCATGTTCATATTTCTCTGAACAGGTCGAATTCCATTCTCCATGTTAATCTTGAGTGTTTTACTTGAGGTTGTGAGTTGGAAATGATAAATTGTTGCAAAACTAGTTCTTGACACGCCATTGAATACTTTACATTATCTATAAACTGCAAATACACCTTATGTTTAACAAATTGCTGTTAAGGAGTCAACTTTTGCTAGCAAAATGCTGGTTACAATTTATAAGGTTTGACTTGGAAATTGATTCAAGTACTATTATTCTGTATTTCATTGTAGGATGGGAACGAGGTCTTTTTCAGGATCAAGAGGAGCACACAACTGAAGAAGCTTATGAACGCCTACTGTGACCGACAATCTGTGGAGCTCAACTCAATTGCCTTCTTGTTTGATGGCCGCCGTCTCCGGGCTGAGCAAACTCCTGATGAGGTCTCGTTCTCTTTATAACTCAGTCTCTCTCACACATACACGTGTTTATTAATTGTTTTTGCATTAGCCCACCCACACACTCACGTTTTTGAAGAACAAGAGTCAGTGCATATTAGGTGCTCATGTGACTTTTCTTTTTTGGTTCCCTTGCTTCAGCTGGAAATGGAGGATGGCGATGAGATTGATGCAATGTTGCACCAGACTGGTGGTGGGGATGTTTAGATCATTTGATGCTTGTCAGTTATTAGTATTTCTGTTATAGTATTGCCTATTTAGCTGTTGTAGTGGGATGCAGTTATGTGGGTTTAAATTTCATGGATTTATGAGACATAGTATCTGTGTTCATGTTTATCTAAAGTATTTACAGTGACTGTTTTTATTAAAAAAGATAGAATTTGGAACTTAAAGATTTGTTAAAGTTCAGTTGGTGTGCATAGTTGAGGTTTATCTGAAGTATTTACAGTGACTGTTTTTATTAAAAGAAATAAGAGTTTGGAACTTAAAGATTTGTTCAAGTTCTGTTGGTGCGTTATATCTTGATACTGGCTTCGTTTGTTCTTGATTATAAGTTAACTATAAGCCAAGGTTTTTATCAAAAAAATTCGCAATACAGGGCAAATTAATGAATAATTTCACTTGTTTGTTAATGGCTAAAGCACATTGTGGCGAAATGAACTACTATTTTGTGTTATGGGAGTAAATCAAATTAGTAGAGTTCAGTTTTAATTGGATCAAACTAGTATAATAAAGTGAATAAAAGCTTAAAAGATCTCTTGATTTTCTTTCGAAGAAATAAAAATTGGAGAGAGCGAGCTATGTATGCAGTGAAAAGTATCAGAAGATAAAACAGCTGAACCCGAAAAGTTAAACAAATGTTTCATATTTTTCATGGTGAGATTGGCAAGGTGGTGACATTTCTCTCTACGTTTTTGGTGGTCCCCTCCCTAGTGCTTGATTGCATGTCAGTATGTTACAACTTAACAACTATGGCAATGTTGTTGTCGTCCTTTCGGTTTCCATGATCTACTTCAGCTTTTTTGGTCTGAGAAACTCAGATTGTCTCTTCATGATTTCTTCATATGATATAATTCCACCAAAACTAAGAGAAAAAACTTGAGATCTCTGCATGTGGACATGAAGCAATATGACGACTTGTTAGCAAATGAAGTTTCAGGTGTTTGGAAACTTCTTGTTTTGTGAAAATATGTGGATTCAAACAACTTTCTGTTGTGTTTTAGGTTAATTAATTGCTGCATAAATGTTTGAGGATGCTTTTATTTATGACGAATTCAAATAAAAGCAAAATCGTTCATACTCTGGTGCTCTGAGGGTATAAACTGTAAAGGTTTCATTTTATTTGGATTTGTACCGATAAATCCTGCTTTAACTTAAGAAATTTTATCTCTCTTCAAAAACAGGAAAAAAAAAACATTCTGTTCCAAAGAAAATACTTTCTGGGTACTTTCTGAGTATCATTTTTAAAGAAAAACATCATTGGGCATAGGAAAAACAGTTGAAAAACTTCATTAAGAACTGAGGTACCTATGCTTGATAAGCAGTCTCATTTCTTGCTTATCGAAGTCGTGTTAGTACCCGTTAATAGCCTAATACTGTTCAGAGTTTATTCGGTCAACTTGAACTTCGCAAGACGACAATATCAACTAACTGATTCAGTTAATGTATTCCTATTTTAAGAGCAAATTGCACAACTCTTAGAGAATTTTTTTTTTAATAAAGTTTCGTAATTATATATAGATTAATAGATAGATAGAGTACTTCAAAAACTTATATAAATAAGACCAATTATTAAAAGGGTTCAAAAATCCGAGGTGTATTAGCAGCAGTGAAACAACACCCACGACTACGCCCCCGCCGTGGTCAACGGGCATTGCTCAAGAGCACGTGAAAGCTTCGGCGAAAATTTAAACTGAGACCTATTTAGAGAAAGATGCAATTACACAGCGATCTCGTGGATGGTGGATGTTTTTGTCCTTGTAATGGTCAAGCAAGTTATCTAGTGGAAGTAGTTATGCAAGTCCTGCTTAATTTAATAAGTCTGTAAGTCTCTGTTTTTCCTCTTCGAGATATGTTCATGATTCCAAAACTTTTTGAGATTTTTATATTTATGTTTATATATAGGCCGCCTGTACAACATGTTATTTACATCAAAGCAATGACAATTAAGATACAACAATACAACAAGGCCGTAACTTGGAAGGTTAAAGAGGCCAAGGTAAGATATGAAATATAAAATAAGTCTGTAAGTCTCTGTTTTTCCTCTTCGAGATATGTTCATGATTCCAAAACTTTTTGAGATTTTATATTTATGTATATATATAGGCCGCCTGTACAACATGTTATTTACATCAAAGCAATGACAATTAAGATACAACAATACAACAAGGCCATAACTTGGAAGGTTAAAGAGGCCAAGGTAAGATATGAAATATAAAATTACTAAATCACAAAGAGATGGGTACCCGACCTGAGGAACGAATGAATGAACTCTGCTAGTGTTACACTTTGATACTCGCTCTTTCGTCCTTCTGTCCAAAGTTAGGCTTTTCGTACGGTTGTAAAATGTTTATACCTTGAAAAAAGGCAGTGTTTCAACTAATTTGGACTTTCCTTTGCATTTCCCGCTGAAGAAAGATAAGCAAACACAATCAGCTCATGTTCTCCGTATACATAGATCTATATCTAATAACTGTAACAGTAAATCTGGTTTTTGGAAACTAGAAAAGAAGCATAGGCATTCACGCATATGATAACTTACTGGACTATGATGTCTATGTGACGAGCCACCGTGTCTAGCACCCAACCGCCTTGATCTTTCACTTCGACCAAGCAGTCTCTGTATAAAGTCTTGTATATGGTTATAAATGCTGCATTCCAATACATGAAAACTTAGTGAGTTGACTTACTAGAGATTTTCTAACATCTTGGATCATAAGAAGCTATAAACTTTACAAGCACAGTATCGCAGGAAGGAAGATACGTGCAAACTTATGCAAAGACTCCTATGAAAAGAAATTACTAGTCTAACTGCCACTTGGGCTGAATTTTAGCAAAATGAGAGTAGTTCAAACTCCCAATTCACACTTAAAACTTTCAAGTTTGCTTACAAAGTAGATGGAAGTTGCTTCTCCAAATCCACTTAAAACAGTTGGAAAGCTGATTAGTAGGAACATTATCCAGAACTAGTTAAAAAAAAAATAAAAATAGGAACATTATCCAGAACTATTTAAAAAAAAATAAAAATAGGAACATTATCCAGAACTAGTGACATCGGTAAATTATGTTGTAGAATGAAAAGCAACTCTACTTATCACTGTCCTGATCATTCCGGCAGTTGATGATGAAGTTTAGTATTCCACTGACTTATGAATATGTCCTAAACTGAATGTGGTACAATTATGTAATCCAATATATATGCCACCTCATAACATAAGAAATGTGTTAATAACAAGGTCAATCGAGATTATACTCTCAGGTAGACATTAGTATTTTCATTCTTCTATGTTCTCAAAATTTATTCAGAAATAAACTTGTTTCAGCAAATTCCTACCGTAAATTGCTAAAATTGCCAGGACAACAACCAGATACTTTCTATTTGCTGTCTAGTTGCCCTAATTATTTTACCCACAGTTGTCATATAACACAATCAGCTAGATGAAATGAAGTGAAGCAAAACAAGGATACAATATGTTTTTAAAGATTTTATTGCTTGATTGTAATTGGCGTATGGTTTTTCGGATTTTAACTCATTTTAGTTGCTAATAAATACGTCTTTATGCTGTTCTTCAGAAAAAATACATCTTTATGTTATTTATTAATAAAAAAAAACAATTATCTGATTAATGTATTTTTGAAACCCTATTCTTTCTCCTCTATTTCTTGTACATTTATCCCCTTTCCTCCGACATTCTCCTCCTATTTCACTGGGATTACCCTCTTTCCTAATTCCGTTTCTCCCTTCTTCTTATTTCTTTTCTTGTCTGAGATGATGAAGCCAAAGAGAACTTCGAAAATGTGGGTGTGCAAGCAAAACATCTGCAAATGAGAGCAAGAAAAACAGATAGAAAAGTGGATATAAAACACCTGAGGCGATGCCGATTGCAGGCAGCAAAGAACGCAACAAAACCATGTAATATACTTCTGACAGCACGAAATATCTGAAAAGATTATGATCAACAATGACAACCATTCACAAGACCATGTCAAACTAATCTTCATATATAGTGATGCATGGTATACCAACCTGCGAGAATAGGTCATTCCAAAGTGAACGCCACATAGAAACTTCATATGTCGTCACTGTTGCCTCAGAAGCTGCAGCAATCTTAAATATGCTACTCACAGTCCGCCATACATCTCCAAGGCATTCAACTATGTGGGCACAGATGAAAGTCATACCACCAGCCAATCCAAGGATTATTCGTACTGGAGAATATAATATTTCCCACAAGACCCAAAAAATTGGATATAGAACAGAAGTTGCTGAGATGCAAAGCAACCAAAAATTAAAGTCAACTAATACAAGGTTTAAAGACTGTATGGCTGCAAAATAAGCAATAGGTCACAACAAGAATAAACCAGTTAAGTAATACCTACCGATACTCCAGATAACTGAAATGATTAACCACACAGGCGACAATATGAACTCGACCAAGTCTTCCACTAGATTGTAAGAAGACTCAATTATGACCCAAATAACAGAAAATAAACTCTCTGCTACTTCAATGAAACCGTTCCACATTGGATAAAGGAGGCTCAAAATCTCCATAAGGGGTTCTGCTAGTGGTACTTTGAGAACTGACAAACAAGAACGAACGGAGCGCATAATTGATAAACACCATTTAACAGCCTTCTGGCAATTATGCAAAAATAGCATCGTCCCCAAGTACTTTATTCTTGATACCATCTCCCAAGTTTCTATCCAATCAAATAGCGGCCCACACAAACGAGCAGCAGTTGCTTTGAGAACAGGAACATTTTTGTACAAATCATAAAATCCTATAAGAACAGTTACTAATGAGATCAGCACATATAAAGCTCGTACAAGTGGGCACATCCAAGGACGATAAAGGTGGCAAAATACTGGATATGACTGGAGGAATAAAACCCAAGATGGAAGCCCAGCCTCCAACAGAGTAAGTAGACGAAGATCAGACATTATAATTTGCCTTAATGAGAATGGAAGGTCATGGTCATTGAACCTAAACAAGATCAACACATCATGGTACTGGGTAGCTTCGGCTGCAAGTTCACAATCACCGGCAGATGCCTCAGAGTTGTCTGATGTACCCTCAACTTCACTTCTTGTTTCTTCAGTATACATATCAACTTCAATCCCAGTAGAGATGCACTTCGTTACTTTTCTTCTCTTATAAGGCCCAGTTGGAGGAGGCGTGTGTGGCTCACTCGTTCCATTCTCTGTGGTCCCCAAGCATACATTAAAACTGTCACCAAAGTTGCAAAGATTATCCTCAACACACGGATTATCATTACAAATATCTTCGCCATCACTGACAGTAGTAACCATTGAGAAATCTTCTTCAGCATCATAGAAAACCTCCCCTGCATAAGGTTGCAGAGAAATGGCAAATTGTTGGTATAAGCTTACTCCAAGTTGGTATAAAATTCTTGTGTGAGTGGTTTGTTCTATGCAGCATATTAATGGTTAAACAAACTGTGATATGTAATCTACTGATGATTATTTTTTAAATGGACATAAAAGAAAAACCACCAATACTCCTTGCATTGCATTATTGAAAAAATACCCTAGTAATGGATAACATGAAGGAATATACACAATAGACTTAAAGCCCCAAAAAAATAAAAATTCTTTTAAAAGTCATCTCAAAGACACCTTAATAGCACTGGCATGAATCATCACAAATTAATAACCTGTAAAGTACAACTGGGTATAGGGCACCTAGAGAAGACATCTACAGTTCGTATGATTAAATTTACGAAATTCTAAATTTTTGCCTTATGCTGCTCACAAAACATCAAGAGCAACTGTCAGCAACACACCTATGGTTCTTACATATGTGTGTAAAAAGCATTTGGTCTATCAATGTTGAATCACAAACTCCATTTAATGCAAAAATTTCTCAACATTTAATATTCTTTCTGTTCATATCAGAAAAGGCAATTAATTGGTGTCTAGATACTCTTTCAATTGGAGTCTCTTTCAATACCTATTGCAGAATCTAGATACTGTTTCAATTGGTGTCTCTCATAGCGAGTTCCTGAGAACCATGAAGACAAACAGCTTGCAGCCTGACCTATGCTATCAAATTCCCATCTTCGCATAAGTTTAGCCTCTATAGCCAGAGATGTATCAGTCTGCAAGTGACATGAAAACCATTATAGGTAGAAATTTATGATTCCTTGCAATCAAAGTATGGATCAAAAACAAAAGGGTGGTACCTGAAGTTCATTTAGGTAGTTTATGCCGCGGACATTGGTCCATGCAACTTCAAATACAATAAAACCATATAGGGTCCTACGCAACTCACTGCTGATAAGCAATTGATTTCGCAGTGTTCGCAATGTCTTTGCCGGCAGCAGAACCCTCTTCTTAGACAATGTTGCAGCATCAATTAAAGAAAACCATCCCTTTAACTTTTTTGATCCAATAGCACTGCATTCAGAGTACTCATCCTTTCCCTCCTTTCTATTCCTCCGCGCTTTACTGTTTGCAAAAGGTGATAGCCTGGACTGTATATACAAAATGCAACTTTATTTTGTGACCATTGTCAAGTTCGAAAAGGAAAAAAGAAAAAAAGTAGATAGAGATCTACTAATATGTGAATATGTTTTTAGCAACCTTGGTAACCATCAATTGCCAAAAGCGTGTTGGCCGTGAATTCAGGTCCCTCAGCCATGGCCGATTGTCCACCAAAACGTAGAATTTGTTACTTTCATGGACCAGGAAGAGACTAAGATCTGAAAGGTAAGACTGCAAATCTCTGCAATTATAAAAGCCAGAGAATACTTGAATTTCACAGCATGCCAGGCATACAAAATAGTTTAATAATCCTTCATCATTAAGAGCACATTCAAACCATATAGCATCTAAACAAACACAAATCATGGTTTCCTTACCCATATAAAAAAAAAAATCTCCAGAGGATAAAAAAATAATAGCAATACCCAAGCTCCACTATGACCAGACAACCACAACTTTAGATATCTAAAACTTCTTTTAAGGAATTGACAAAGGGCAATTAAATCAACATCATCACATTACTATATCTATCATACATGAAAATCATTTGGATTCTATGTCAATCTATCCTAAATCTCTAGTCATTATATCTGAACCATAACCAAACCACAGATTCCAGCAACATAAATCTCTTTTGCAACAAAAATAAGAGAGATTTCGCTAGCACAATACGAGAACATAATATAGCGGATGTCGAATTCCATCCGTCCATCCCTCAACTTCCTTAACACGGTCTTCTGCATACCAATAAGATTATCCAGATGCTAATTTAATCATGGAAACGGAGACGAATTCCAGAAGACAACCTTCCAAAAATAAAATCCGTAAACTTACACATAAATCAAACTCTGCATAAATCAAACAAGGAAAATTCTAATCTGATTCACACTCAACACGAAATTAGCTAATCAAAATTCTGTAACTGTAGACACATCTTTCACAGCACGCAGTCTGCAGGCTAATTTCTTGCACATTGACCACCTTGAATTAGAACAAAAACCGATATAACAATAACAATTCTAATCCAAAAAGCACATTATAGACAACAACATAAACTCCACACACAGACTATCATCAAATTCGACACTCTGGTCAGACCAGAGCAAAATTTTCAATCTAAATTTCCATATAATTATCAACAGTGATTGTAAAAACCTTCAAAAAAAGGAAACAAAAAAAAAACAAAAATCATACCCGATTTGGAGACTTGTTAAAGGAAATATGCATTTCGAATCATTGCTTTTCGCCATCAAAATTACACTTCAAGTCCCTACAAATCACTCCTGCTTCAAAATCGCGAAAACAAACACGAAACATATTTGTTTATATCGTAGTATTATACTCGTCGTCATTTGATCACATTAATTACAAGATTACAACAAAATATATACAAATACACGCTACCATTAAAAACATATAGGTGTATATAAATGCGTGTATAAATATAAATACCTTGAACAGAAGAATTGCAATTCCGTCGAAACGGAAGTGACGAGAAGCGAAGCAAAGAAGAAAAGCGATCGCCAGAGCTAAACTTCATAACAAACAAAATCAAACGGCCGTGAAGAAATTGTAAGTCCAAACGCAAACACGAACGGAACGAACTCTTTCTCTCTCTGTGTTCACATTTACACGGAGACGAGAGTTCATATCGGTAAATAGAGGTATTGAAGGAGGGTATAAAGTTAAAATGACGGTGTCGGGATCTGATGCTTCGCTTCCCGCCAGGAAGACCGTCGTTTTCTCTTTACAGAGAGAGAGAAATATGAAATTCTAGAGAGAGAGAGAGAGAGAGGGGGCCCAGACCGTGAAAGGCGCGTGTGGTGAATTTTTGGTGCGTTTCGTGTGTGTGCGTGTGTGTTTTTTTTTGTTTTTCAAATTTAAAGATTGAGATGACTGCAAACTCGGTGGTGGCAATAATGTAGAATTTTTATTGATTTTTTTTTTTTTTTGTCGTATTTAAATCATGGAATGGATTGTCCATGTGGATAAGAAGGGATCCTTGGCAGTAGAAAATTGTCACGCTTACGCCATCTATTTTGTAATTCACTATTAATACATAATTTTGAAATTAGATAAAATTTATTCAACTGAGAAACTCCCTTCTCTAACTACCATTTACCTGGCCATTAAAACTATGACAATGCTTTTGCGTCTATAATTTGTTGGATAATAAATGACATTCCATTTACAACTAAACCAACCATTCACCATATCAGCAAAACATCTAGATTTGGAGTCCAATTCTTCCCTTCATAGTAATGTATTAATAGTATCTCATAAATTACATTACCATTAGTTCCTTATAAAAGACCAACTATTCTTTATACAAGTTTTTAGAAAGTCAAATGGAATTCGAATTCAACGGGTGCGTATTTACAATTTGTGACTCATAAAAAAGGAGAATTAAGTTCTGATCCCAGTCTAATAAAAATTTAATTTCTAATTACAGTTGCAGTACGCATAATTGGATTTAAAAATGATTTTTTTTTTGTCTAGATCATAGATTTTTAAACACTTCATCCTAATTGGGAAACAGAAATAGAGCAACAAGAAATGTGTTGAAACGTAAATTGTGGACAGGAGAGTAGGGTACAAAACGCATGAATTTTTAATTTTATGCCATATTTTTTAATTGGGGTGGGGCGGCGGGGGGTGCGTGGTCCATTTATTAACCTAAATAAAAAACAATGCAACAGGATGTGCCTATTGTGCGCCGCTTTCAATTATGGTTGTTCCGTGTTCATCGCTTGTGTTTTAAATGCATTACTTAGCTGGTCTGTATTAATTTTCTAGTGAATAGTGTTGGATATCTTTTATTTATTTATAGTAAATTGATCGTTACTTTCACTTTAATTTTACGGCCAACTTGGCATAGCTTTTAATTGTTAAGTATATTCTAGGATAAAACTACATTAAATTGAGACTCGTATAATTAACATCAACTGTATTTAGATAAAATTAATTAATATTCCCATTACGAAAAACTTCATGTATTTAAAAAAAAAATAAAATTTGCTAGACTCCAAATTTTTTTACTGTCAACATCTTTTCAATCATAGAATAATGTGATAATTAATATAATATTGATAATTCATATATCATATCATTTTGATAAAAATTTTTATCAGTCTATCATTGCTCTAAAAAAATTATCATTAACCTTTTCTAATTAATAAATGAAAAATGTACATAATATCTCAATAAAGGTGGTTAGGCATGATATTTCCATTTACTAAAGTGTAGGAGTTTCATTTTTTACTAATTGCATTTTAAAACTTGTGCTGTAGTTGTTTTCTACTTATTTTATGAGTAAATATTCAAACTATCCCTAATTGATATTTAATCTTGATAAGTTTGGATAGTTTTCTATTTCTATTTGGTATTAGCTTTTAGAAAATAAAGTGAAAACATATCATTGATTAGTTTTAATTTAAATTATAAATAGATAGTACAAAACATGATAAAATCAAATTAATTAAAAAATGACATTTATATTCATTTTGTAAACATTTATATAAATCTTGACAATAATATGTTCTTATGACAATTTTTTTTGTTAAGAATATGTTCCAAGTACAATTTAGACGCACATCATTAGAGAGAAAGCTAATTATTCAAAAGAACCATTATATGTATTTTGAGTATAGATGATTGTATATATCACTATCCTCTACGAAATCAAATGTTCAATTTTATTAATTTTATATGAACTGTGTTTTTTGGAGTAGTTATCTCCTCTGTTCGTAATAACAAAGAAGACATACGAATTCTACAAATATTTATTGATATTAAAAATTTTACTTGCAGTGTCAGCTTCAAAAAAATATATATGTTTAAAAAAAACTTTTAAAAAAATATGTATAATTTATATTAAAATTAACATCAAAATTGAGGAAATTAAACATTTTAATACATATTAGAGGAGTGGGGATAAAACGTGTTTATGACTTTTTACACTTGAATGCAACAACGCCAAACTTTTTTAACTTTCCGACAAAGATATGGAACAACCAAGAACCGGTTTCAAAAGCAGGAGCCCATTGGAATCAATCAAACGTGTTGACAATCGACACACGATTCGATCACATCCATAAATGGTTCAATCAAACAGATAAGATCACCAAGATGCGTTCTAGTGCAACGTAAAGCGCACCTACTGCGGGCTTCCGTGGACCTCAACGGATTCAACATCAATCATGTTGGGGGGGCCATAAGAAACTTTTGGACGCATCTGATTGGAAGCAGTCCCCATCGATCTTGTGGTAGGCCCCACGGTGGCCGTTGCGTAGTGGCTTTGTTTGGGAGTGTATAAAATAATGGAACAGGTACAGATGCATGTACATTATGGTTTAGACCGGAGCCATGCCGCTTCAGGTTTGTGGTGGATACAGTGGTGTATGCGTGGTTTTTGTTTGTTGTTTTTGTCGGTTTTGGTGGGGTGGGTTTCTTTTTCTTATGGGCTGATTGAGATTATTGGCCGTGATGTATGACTGGATGGCTGAGTTGTTTGGATTATTTTGGGACATGTACTGCCCTGTCAAGCAAATCGGATCCGGAGAAACTTTGATTGATGATTCTTTAAGTTATCAAAACATCTTTTTTGAGAGAAAGTTATCAAAATGTCTTGTATATCGAATCTAATGCTTTCAACACGAATGTTGATAATAATTCTCGTCATGTTCCGATAATAGACCAAATTCTGGATTAAATGATCTGCAAATTTTAGTTTCTAGATTATTTTCCTTTTAATAGCATGAATCGTCATTTATCATAATTTATAGCAATATCATATCGATTTTGATCCCTTATCTATTTTTTGTTCTTATAATATTGATATATTAATAGACTAACTTCATATTTTTTATTCGTAGCCTCTGAGAACATCTAAATATTAGAAATTCGGGTGTATTTAGCATTAAAGATAGATTAATAATTTAAAATGAAATCCTGAAATCTTAATATTTACTTTTTATTATATTCTAACTATCAATATAGATTTTTAAAATCAAGATGAAATATTCTTTAAAAAAAAATAAATAAATGAATAAACGTCATCTTTTTATCTCATATAATAGCTAATGTTTGAAAATTTGAATCTCAAATCTTTATTGTTTTTTTGAGTATAAACCTCGTTGCTTTAGTGGTAGGAGGTTTATATCTACAAACATTTAAAACTGTTTCAATGATAAAAAATTTACACGTAAAAGATATTTAAAATTTCGAATTTAAACGTAAAATAGTTCTTATATAAAATAAAAAAATCAAAACGTCGAGATAAATGATGGAAGGATTGACTCGAGATCGAGGTCCCAACAAAAGGATTCTGCGGAATGCCTGTCCGTTGGATAAAGAGTGAAGTTAATGAAGTCTTGTTCGGATAAGAAAAAGGACAGCATTAAGTTTCTTTACATTAAAATAATAACGTGACCGCTTCGACGTGGTCACATATTGGTGTTTATGTTTCCAACAAATATAGCGACTAAATGCCCGAACCAGCTTGCTTTTGCTGTTTTGCATTGCAATCCACTTTGCATCTTTCGAGGCTTGCAAACGGTGGGGACTGACTGGATGCCTTCTGCTGCGAAATGATGACACATAGCATTGATGTTTCTCACTTGTTTCCACGTAGCCTGCCAGGTAGCCAGAGATGATGCGAGTCTTGTTCTATAATTTGTCTTTATTGGAGTTGGATTGGGTGCAATGCAACCGGGATTCCTTTATTGCCTTCTCTGTTACAATTGGAATTGCTCCAAAGTCTATTTTTCAGTCAGTATTCACCATCACGATTCACATCATCCCAGAAACAAAAGGGGCTTTTAATTCATTGAAAGCTTTCACAAATGAGGCAACCTATCTGCCAATCGCCCATGTTTGGATGATGCGTGGCACAAGCCGCACAACACCATCTCCATATTTCACTTGTTGATATTACCATAAATAGCCACGAATGAAATTTTAAATTCGATGTTAGTCCATCATCAAATTTCATTTTCATTGCATGTTCTTAAATTACATAACTATCCTTGAGCATTCAATTTTCTTTCTACCTTTCTTCTTTCTCCTTCCATCAATCTTCTACCTCACCCACCAACATATTGCTGCTCTCTTCCATTGTATTTATCTTCTTATTGCATTGTCTCAAATTCTTCGCTTATTTGTTCCATAGGATTTTGATCACTTTACCTCGTAGGATAGACAGCGTATTGAGGTTTGAATTCGAGATTTTAAGTGTTATTGTGTGAAAAACCTTAACTTACCTTGGTGGTAAGAAGTTTGTATTCAAAAATCATTAAAGGTCTCGAATTTAAATTTCAAGATGCTACTTATCTTATACGGACAAATGAACGAAAGATTTGACTGAGATCCCGACAACTTTCAATGTCATCGTTTCAAGAGAATAAGCTAAGAAAACATTTGAATATTGTGATGAAGTTAGAAAATAAAAATAAAAATTGATTGTTAGTTTCATTACCTTCATCTTCACATTCGTTTTGAGCATTGTCATTGTTAATTGCAAGGATTTAGAATTTAGTTTCTAGTTTATAGAAAAACCCGTAATGGGATTGCAACCGAAAGGAAATCCATTTTATACTACAGTGTTTATGTAATTGAACGCTAAACAGATAAAAAATGAATATAATTACGTTTAGGATGAAAAACAATTATGCATATTGTTTGCAAGTCAATTTAGGATTTTTTTCCTACTTTTTTGCTACTGCTTCATTGACTTCAAGCATGATTACGTTGAAGTGAGCAGCATAAAATTTTATTGTTACTGTTCATTAATTATACATGTTGTAAATATTTCATCACAAACCAAAGTTTCTTTAAAAGTTGTTTAGTGACAAATTTAAGTGCAACAAAAGCACCATGGGCCTGAATTTATGGCCCGCTAATCACTCCCGTAAACCATCCAGTAGATGACCACTGGTCATATTTATAGGCCCAAACTAGCAGTGGAAATTGTTGCTAATTTTTACAATGATTGATGCTAAATTGCTAATAATACCAACAAACACACGATTAAATTACACTGATAAAAATATTCATACATAATTCATGATCTATACTGCGTGTTATGGTCATAGACCTGATAAAAAGAATCAATAACCAATTTATATTGCAGAAAAGCATGTATAAAATTAAAATCAGTTACATCAGTATTCACATCATATGGTCAACACTGCACAAAAAATTGAGTGTTCTTTAATAGGCATCTGATACTGCTAATGGAAGTAGCATTGCAGTAAAAATATTACACACAACAGACGTTGATGGAAACTAAGACGCGTGATAGAAAGTAATTGACTATGTACCGCCCTTTTTCACTGGAAGAGGCCATGAAAGTCTCCTATGGTTTGTGCCATCTAGATGGTTTAAATCACCCACTTCACTACTTTCATCCTCCACCTCTTGTCGCTCAAGTTCTTGCCTTCTAACGCTTTTGATGGCTAAGTCGTCAAAACTAGATTCGGTTCTCCAAGCAGGTGGGGTCACACAATCAGATTCACCAGGCATTCTCTGTGAGGAATCCTTAGCCGGCTGGTGTTGGCAATGATGAAGTAGAATGACCCACTCTGAGGTTCTGAAGAGTTGTAAATGATTCTCTCATAGCTGACATCGCTTCAAAGAATCGGGTGCATGATGCCAAAGCAACAGGAATTGGGCGAAGCATTTCCTGCATCAAGGAAATAATACTAAGATCACAAAGTGTAGTGAACCTTCTTGTTACCTGCTAGAAGTACGTGTTCAATACTTATCAATGAAGTTTATATTGTAGCTAGTCTTGTTTTATAACCACATGAACAATAAATCATTGAAACCAATATCATGATATATAGATAATACGTTTTCTTATATTAACGAGGTTGTCTATAAGTTTTCAAGAAATGGCTTCACTAAAGAGGTTTCAGAAAAAAATCACTTCATCAGTGATTAGTGATATTTCTAGAAACCTCAAGGATATCAAGCATATATAATTTTCAATTTGTTTATCTACTTGCTAAATCCTTTTGAAAAATTATTCAACAATAAATCATCACATTAGCATCTTAGTTAAAGGAAATGAAAAGAAGAAAATTAGAATGGCAAGGACTATCACATTAATTTAACCTACAAACATACTGACAATCTGCCTAGAATATAAAATTTCAATGTTCGTATTGCACTCTGGACTTGATATAGAAATCAAATGCCTCATAAACATACCCCCCAAACTGAAGGAGGCTCCTTAAAGTTCTGACTCCATTGAAAATCTGCAACTGATGCAGTCAAGGCTCCATAATCACTAGCAGCTTTCATCAATAATTCTGAAAATTGTTTCTGCGTGAAACCAAGAAAAAATGCCCATTAGAACACAACTAATTTGAAATTTCAGTAAAGAGCCCGGAACTAAGATAATCATTCAATAGCCTTAAATAACATTTATCCACGAGTTGAAAAATCAACATACGTGCTATTACTCTGAACTATTTATCATTTGCACAAGTTTATCATACAGGCCATCGAAGCTTGGAGTAAACGAACTTGCATAAATTCACAGTGAACATGAAGTTTTCACAATATAAGAGCTTCCACTCTACTTAAAAAAGTACGCTTTACTAGATTACCAACCTGATATTCCGCTTCCACAGGAATGCAGTCTAGTGAATAAGGCTGTTGAAGGCGAGCTATAATACGATCCTGACATCATAACAAATTACAGAAACAATCATATACGACATACGATAGTCATTTTATGTATGTCATCAAATGGCTCAAGCAGGTAAGAAAACGAAAACAACAATTTTCAGGGCAAGGTAGAATCATTTCTAACAACTACCATAGTCAAATTGCAACTTTCAACATAAACGCTAGATAATTTTACAATACAATGAACTCATATGTACGTTATATGCATCAAGCAATTTCCCAAAAGGGCACACGCATCAATCAATCTAGAAACAACATATCAACGTTGTAATATTGTGAAACTTCACCTTATTTTGAATAACGTCTTTCAGTATAGCAGTAATCCTCGACAATGTCTCAATCTTCTTCTCCATTTCACTCACATGCGTCAAATGTGCCACGTTTTTATCATCCTACAATTTCCAAAACAAAACACACAATCAAGCATTTCAACAAGTAAAACACCCCACAAGCATCAAACAAACACACAATTCATTAAACAAATCCAAAACCTCCACCTTTCGACCTTGAAGTTCTACTTGCAGATCCGCAATCTTCCTCTGCACATTGGTCAGCTCTCTCAACACTCTAATCAAGTCATCACCTTTCTCTCCACCATTTGCACACAAATTTTGAAGCTCTTCCTACGTTTTCAAACACACAACCAACCAAACCCTCATCAAGCAACTGACTTGAAAACTACGACAATACAATTGGGCAATTCAATTGTTTAGAAGCTGAATTCATCGACGTCGTTTGATTGAGTTTTAGAGGGATACCTGGGAAGGAGGAGCGGAGACGGAGAAGCCGAGATCGGCAGCGATGGAGAGAGCATCGGACATGCCTCCAATGCGTCTCAGAGGCTTCTTCCCCACCCACGTCGTGTCAGTCCCCATCGACATTTTCTCACCAACCAAACCCACACTCTTCCTTCTCGATCTGGACGGCAAATTTCAAAAATTTTTAAAATTGATTTAGTTACCAGTGCTCCACTAGTGCCGTCCCGGTTGCTGGGCTTTTAAGTGTCACATGCAGAGCCCAAGATCATTCTGAACCTGATTTCAGGCCCATAAAGCCCGTTTCTCTCGAGGTATCAAATGGGTCGGATGGCCCACGATCAGCCTGCACCCACCCAGCTCTAAAATTGACGGCAAATCCGCATCAAGCCTGAAGATGCTTTAGACAGGACTATTGAAATACATATATATATATATGCACTTCAAACATATATATATATGTATGTATGTATGTATAATGTTTCATATGATTGGGTTTATTTGTCAAAGAAGAGTGCATATACAATTTTAAAGAGGTGTAAATATCGGTACTCAATTGAAAAAGCTTAAAATTTTACATAAAAAATAAACTAGAGTAATAATATGTGCATTCTCCGCAACAGTCCTCATATCAAATAAGTCCATGTAAGCTAACACAAATTATACAGGACTATTGGACAGGCCTAGACGTCATAAACATGCTTGTCCAGCCTACACTTAGCCCTTAAAACTTATTGGGCATTAAAATTTCAGGCTTGCGCCACCCATTTGACGCCAACACTCCAATAACGATCCAGGTACCGAAAATGTCGATTAGGGTTTCATGTTCTCTTTTTCTTCTCTATATAAACCTTTCCTCTCAGCCCCTCTTCGTCTCTCACTTCAACTCTTTCGTCTAGGGTTTTGATTTCTCTCTTTCAATGTTTCGATTTCAACGTCTTTAAATTTCTAGGGTTTTTTCGAAAGTCTGTTCCCGATGAGGAAGCAAACCCAAAAGATAGGAAGTGCCGTATGACACTTTAAAACAGCAGCGGCTCATCCGGAGGCCTAACCGTTTCCCATCCACCAATCACAAGCCCTCTGATTCGTCTCCCTCACCGGATTCGTCCTCTTTGGGCTCTGTGATTGGTCGGGAGACCACCTGGACTCCGATGTGCCGCTGTGTGTGTGATTTGAAACGGGACCCTGAGGGCTTCAATCTACTAGTTTTCAATTTAAAGTTGACTTTTTTTCACGGTCCAATGCCACGTCGCCGGTAGCTCACGGGCTTTGACCGGCGATGCTATGATTGGACCAAGATCAAATTTTTTTCGCTTGCTGATAGGAACCTGTGGATCTGATTTTCTAGTTGGTCTACGGTGCCGTTTTCGGCGATGACATTTTTAATCAATTAAATTAATGAATTAACTAGATTGATTAATGATTTTAGAGCGTTCTTTTTTATTTAATAGTATTATATAATTAGAGAAGCCAATGAGGATTTAAGATCTTTATAGTTGGAATTACCGGCTGAATTACTTTGATGTAAAATAGACTGGCTGTCTGAGGCTTCTAATTATTCTTTTTAAAGATAAATAATTTAAATTTTATTTGATTTTTAGATGAATTTAAAAATTGTTCTGGGTTTAGCTGGATTTTTCATGGAAAAATTTTTTGTGAAAAAATTATAGATTTTAGTTTAAGAAATTAGGTGGACTGGTTAATTGCACAAGGGTAAATTGCAATGGCCCCAAGAAAATGGGTTTTTTTTTTTTTCTTTTTTTAAATAGAGATTTTAATTTAAGAAATCAGTTTATGGACTGATTAATTATACAAGGAGTAATGTTTTAATGGCCCCAGGAAACTTTAAACTGAAAATCAGAAATCTCATAATTCCTGCCCTTGAGTGCAAAAAAGTACTGAAAATAATTAATATTGATTAAGAACTTAATAAGATGTGGTTGTAATTTCTTTCAAAAGAAAAAGATGTGGTCGTACTTTATATGTTTCTTTTGATGTACTAAAATTAAGGGAAAAATGAATTTCTTTTTTATTATGCGCATCTACAAAATAGCATGGATCCAAACATTCTACAATCCTAAGCTTAGATACGGCCCGCATTAATAACTTGACTTACAAAAAAATTGGGTTGATACTTGAAAAACAGGAAATGATTACACAAGGCTTGATCAGAAGATGTTCCTCCCATAAAGCACTCTCAAGAACAACTGCTCAAATCTTGTTAAAATTTGAATTGAATTGCAGAATGGAATTAGCTTTCAATCCGTTTCGATCCCGGAATTTGAATAAAAGTTCATTTCAGGCTATGCTACGTAGGTGGGAAGAACCTATTAAGATTGAATGGTAATGTGTAGAATTCTTCGTTTCTGTTGTCTCCTCTAAACGTTCTAAATTTCACCCACCATGGCATGCCTCTGTCTTTCTTTGACTTCTCGACCTCCAACGTGTTGTCTAGAAACACCGCGACTATCAAACCTACTGTGGCCGGAGATGAGAATATTGTGTTCAGGAAGGCATTGAACTACAAACAAGAAAAATCTGTATTCAGATAGACAGTTTATCATAATAGGTGACTTGAGACACAAGTCATAGAATACTGAAAATTTTGACTGAATAATTTTTAGTTTCTTACCCATCCGGCATTGGTGTGTACGAGACCATGGTGTTGGGGATTCCAGTATTCATTGAAAAATTGGGGGACAGATATACCAAGGAATAGCGAGAGCCCGGTGATGATGAGGTTTCTCATGCAGTTCATGTTTGTGAATTGAAGAAATGATAATCCAACTGAGGCTGAAAACAAAATAACAAGGATTTTGTTATGATTGGTAATGCAACAGAAGTAATTTATAGAAGTTGTTTCTTGAATTAAGTCATGTCACCGTACCAACAAGACCAAAGAGAACACAGTACAATGCTGCAAATATTGGGAAAGGTATGGATGCAAATACAGCTCCAAATTTTCCTGCAAAACCACAAAGTAGTTAACCATGCTATATGACATAAATATCAGTTAGGGAAATATTGAAAGTTGCTTTAAGATTATGCCCTGAATTACAATGTCTCTAAGAAGTGTAGGAATACATACCTAAGGTAGAGAAGAATATCATGAAGCCAGCAGATACTTCAACTACGCGACGACTCCCAACTCGGGTTAGTCCAAGGAGTCCCACATTTTCCCTGATTTACATTAAAATGACCTCTGGTAAATGCCTATTGCATGAGAGAGAACATAGCAACGCATATTGTTCATTTAAGACTATATCTTACACAGAAACAGTAGAGCCGGTTCCTGTACCAAAAAGACCATCAAGCAAAATTCCAATTCCCTGCCAAAGTGATGAAACAAAACAACTCGTTTCATCAATGCATAATATATCAACATGTAACATAAAAAATCAAGAACTCGTCATGTGATGGTCAAAGTTGGGAACACTACAACTGATGTGTGAACCACATGCCATAGTGGGAATGACATCTTTTATCATTACAAATCCTTTCCTTTTCTAGGTCAGCAGATAAGTTCTTCTAAAAGAAACTTGAGCACAATTTAGATTCAGCAAACAGATAGGGAAGAAGGGGTACAATGCTTCTTTGTATAATGTGGGTGACAACATAGCTTCACATTTTTAGATGCACTAGTTCACATTCGAAGTCAGTATTATTTTTCAAGGCACCATTCCCAAATGCTAGAGCAAAGTTGTAAATGCCATGCTTAAGTAAATTAAAAAATGAATGGAAGTAACAAATGAACCAAACCAGCTCACCTGCCAGCCGATGCCACGGCTCAATACATAAGCAGGAGGTGGAGTAGCAATTGCCAACCGAGATGCTGCCTTGTATGCTCCAGTTGACTGCAGCATGAATTTAGATCATCAAGTGAGCAATTTTGTCAAAACCAGAGTGATTTATGTGATTACAAATAGCAAAGGTTGCACAACCAAAGAGTTCTTGAGAAGAAACATATAGGAATACAGTGAACCATCAAGAAAATAAGAATTCAGTGTCAGTATGACTATAACCAAAGATATACCTCTACCATAGACACAAGAACTGCGGACATCATAGCAACTGAGTGACCTGCTGAAAATGTGGGAGGGCCCCATTGCAGAGGATACGGGAACTTGAACCTGAAATAACCATAAAACATGAAATTCCAGGACCAGCAAATAAACCACACATGTCGAGAGAGGTATGAATTAATTCTTTGCATACCATGGGGCAGTAGATATAAGATTGGCTCTATCTGTACGACAACTGAGCTGAGTAACAGTTGGCTTGCCCCGATATGCCCCGCTAGCAGTTAAGATAACAGAATAGATCCAAACGATTGTAACACAGATTAATACCGGAAATCTTTCGAAAATAGGGACACCTCTGAATGGTCTCACATGCTTTAGATACTGGTAATGTCCAAAAACCGATACAGTAAGTGAAGGAAAGCAAGAGTTATTACAGTACAAGCTATTATCCAACAGGTGCATTCAAACCACTCACTTGTGATAGTCCAACAACCAACAGCAGCATTGGTATTCCAACTTCCACACAATTTCCCAACTGCAAAACGAAAAATTATAGAAAATTTTCCATATCTAATTAGTGCCTATTTCAAAGAGAATGATAAACAAGTTATCAAGAAAGAAGAATTGGGGTATCTATTGAGTGTCACGGTCACGAATATAGTGAACTTGTACTGAATGGCGCATATGATGAATAAGGCTTACACAATTCATTGATCTTAGCAAGTTCTAAAATTTTAGTTTCAAAATATCTTTGTCCTGGTTAAAACTAATATCTTGCAAAAAAAGTTCAAAATTTCTTTAATGTTGTAGAGTAGGAACTAGGAACCCTTTACTTCTGAGTTTAAAATTTCAGACTGCCAGAACTTTTCGAAGTTTCTCATTTTAAATAAACTAGAAGCAAATGTGTATGACTCTGGTTCATGAGTTATGGGGAAAATGGGGTTGATTAGATGCCATGGATGTTAATGTTTGTGGTCATAATCATAGGGATTAAATGAGGCCTTAAGAGTTGTCATCAACTGCATCAAACAAAAAACCATTTCAGCATTGACTTAACAGGTAGGAATTTATTTTCAAAGCAACACCAACCAGAGGAAAACCCCGTTGAAACAACCCCAAGCCAACCAAACCAACCACAGGTGCCATACCAAGAGGACTGAAAAACCTGCAAGGAAGACCCAAATAACAGTGAACAACATACATGTTTGTGGTAGTTTAAGTGTTTTATCAAATTTAGCTACCAATTTACCGTGAGAACAGGCCCCAAACTTGACTGTATCCCAGGATGATTTGTATGCTTGAGGCTACAATTAGGGCTCCTTGAATAGCTCGCATTGTTTGTATAAATCTCTGCATATCAATCGCAAAGAAAATAACATGCAATTGAAATAGATTAATATAAAGATCGTAAACATATCCCTGTGAGAATCTGGTTGACATCAATGCAACTTATTCTTGAAATGGTTCTCAAGCGTTTTAAGGCCTAATATTTTGTTCTAACAATCCACACAAAAGAAGCGAGAACACTGGTGAACTTACTTCTTGATCATCAGTTATCCGTTGCAATGAGGAATCACTTATTATATAAGCTATTGGAATAACATAGGCGAAAGATCCGCCAACAACAGCAGGCAACCGGGTTCCAAAAAGAGCTTGGAGAAGCGTGTTAATACCAGCTACAAACAGAAGAGTCTGTATTACTCGAGCTCTGTCCCCCTAGTTGTGTGAGCAAGAAATTGGTCAAGGAGAGAAATTGTCAAACGAAAAGAAAACAAATTTTAGAATGAAAAGACCAATAGCTGACCTCCCATTGTTACAGGTCCCACCAAGTTCTTCTAGGCTGAAATTCCACCACACACAATAATCACAACATTCCAATCTACAATTACTTTTGGACAAAGAAAAGAAAAAGAGTTGTCAGGAAAATTAAGCTTCTAAACAGTGGAACTTCAACCTAGCGTGTCATTGGTGGGACACAGCAACTAATGAGTCCTAAGTTTTCCACACACTCCCTCCAGATAGGTCAGGGTGAAAACAATACTCGAATTGCCAACTTATATTTTAAGTATGAGCATATGTGTAGGAAACGTGAAACTGAATTTAAAGAAAAAAGAAGGTTGGTAGAAAAGCAACTTACATCACTACCACCCATTGCAGGAACGAGTACAGACGGGATCATTACACTTGTTCCCAGCATCAGGATGTAGTTTTGAAATGCTAGCATGATAGTTTCAGCTGCAACATTAACACTTTGAATATAAGCGTGATGAGATACTAAAAAACAACATGGACATGCGTACATCTGTGTGTCCTGTGATTAAATGACAAAGGCTTCATCAAAATTTATCGTCTTTACTATCAGCCGGATTATTATAATAATGAGTAAATGACAGATATATTTGTACACACACTGCTCTCATGAATGCCACATATTTCCCCCAGTGAAACAAAGAAGAGGCAGGATAAAAAGTTTTCCCAGTAATGATAAAACACACACAAGTGAAAAAATCATCTTCAAATCGCTTCATGTTAAATTAAATAACAATAAGGAAAAAACATTCTACATTTGTTTAAGTTGGGTAGGAATGTGGCCCAGATTGGTGGATATTTTAATAATGCATCTTCTGTGCAAGGCCACACCTACATACCTAAATCAATCAATACTCAGTACTGTACCTTTCCACTCATTGAAGCCTCATCTCTGCTTCAGATAATGTTGTTTAATTTAAGGCCTAATGTTATATGCTATGCCATGAACCAACATTCCATTTTTTGCTTAGCAAAATGATCTATTGACCAACTGGAAAATGGAGAATCATAAAACCAAGAATTGATCAAACAGTCGAGAAAACGATAATAGATAACATAACAGACTGGCTCACCGAAGAAACAGAATCCACTCACAAAGAATATCCTAAGGAGGACCTATACAGCATAGCTCATGCCGGATTCAATAGCCTACTTGTCAAATAGACTCATTGGTTGTGCCCTGAATACTCATATCCTTTGCTTACTAGGAAAATGGAGTTCAAAACGAAGCAGCTCTAGCTCACTTGCTGATAGCAGCTTCAAATGATAAGTAGAAGAGGAGAACTAGGAATAAAAACAAAAAAGGGTTGTTTAATAGTAAACTATAACAACTTTCCGCATCCGTGGGACATATACAGAGACAATCCAAAATTACAGACTGTGTCAAACTCTTAAATAGAGTTTCATTTATGCAGTTTAAGAATTCAGTTTGATAGTAGTAAAAATAGAATCCATAAACACCCCCCATGGCTGATCATGTAATTCTAAACACTATCATTATTTTCAATATGACCTGATTCTACAAGGATTCCCCAAATCATTAATGCAAAGACATAAAAAGGAAAATGCAACAAAACCGAAATGACAATAATTTTGACATGACTAAAACACATTTTCCACATTTGTTTCCAAATGACAAACTTTTTATTATCAATTATTCAAAGTGCGTGTAGTACTACTAACTAATGTCATGACTGCTAAAAGTCTAAAACCAACCATGGACGATAACAAAAACACCAGATGTATACTCCATAAGTAGGCATTTGATAAAAGAGCAAGAGACTGAGCATTGAGGGGCAAAATGGTAAATACACAACGACCTTTACCAAAATTCCGTAAGAGGAAGGAAAGCAACATAAGTAAACTTCAAATGTCGCATTATCTTAATTCGTAACATCCAAAACACCCATTTAAAGTTTCAAAATTTCCCATTCATTTCGCAATAACTTATCTCAACAACCAAACAAAACAAACAAAGCAGGACAAAACCAAACAACATAATAAAACAATGAAGAAGAAGAAGAAGACTTCTTCCACTTCACAAAATAAAAAAATCTCACATAAATCTAGACAAGAAAACAACCTTGTTACCTTCCAAGTAAACAAAAACAAAATAAAATAACCCCAAAAATGCAGTTTTCAAGTAATAAAAAAACGAAACATGTTTTGTCTTCTCTTCTACTAGAACAACCGATGCTAGTAATGCCATTAATAGTAACTCTATAACTTAAAAACTGCCACCAACAGCACACTGAAGAAGCAAAACCAACTCCAACTGCAAGTACTTACTTGAATACCCACAAGTCCATTTCCATTTAACACCAAGCCAGACTCATTAAAAACATCAAAACAAAAAGACCCCAGAAGAGAGAGAACCACGTACGCCAAGGAGGGTTTGAGTCTATGCAGTACTCGAGGTCCTGAAGCTGGTCCATAGGAGGGTGGATGTTGTCCGCCATTTTTGAAACTCTTAGAGAGAAAAGAAAAAAAAGAAGAGAAGAAGAAGAAGAACAAAGCTACTAAAGTGCAGATATAAAGTGAAGTAAAGTGTTTGCATAAAAAAATACAAAAGAGAACCTAACAACATGCAAAGCAAATCAAAACCAATCTCTTTCTGTGTGTGTGTAGAGTGTTGTTATGTGAACTCTCTCTTCCGTGTCGTCGATGATCATGTTCTTTTACGCTTCGTGTTTGTGGATTATTGGCCTTGTGTTTGGAGTTATTTGCTGGATAGCCATCTGGGCCCACTGTTTTTCACAACTGTCAATGAAAAACATACTGTTTTGAAACATAAAAGAAAAAGTTGTTGCATTTATGAGAAACCTATGTGAAGTGACCAGTAATCTAGGATAAGTAGTTTCATTTTAAACAATACTTTATTAATAAAATTTAAAATGTGGTTTTGATTAAAAAATTCATAAATGATGGAATAAAAGAATAATATTTTAATCAGTTTTATATAATAAAAAAAGTATTTTAATGATGGTGGTGATTTCTATGTTGTAAATTTGTTATATATATATTTAAATTTATAATGATTTAAAAGGTATTATTTTTTATGATGAATTTTAAAGATTTATATCGTTTTTTGAATGAATAATGAGGTAATGTAAATGCATCCAAATTTATCAAAATATTCATTGTGTAGTATGCATGAATCATTTTTAAAAAATGATCAAAAGTGATTTCTTAAATTTCCTTAATGTTTATGGAAGATAATTAAAAAAAAATCAAAGAAAAAAGCTAATAGAATCCATTGCTACTTTAAACTAAACCTTAAAACTTACAAAAACAGCTAGTTATAATTGTTTACTATACAAAATTTATTATTCATAAATATAAAGTTTTATTATAATTTTTTCCTTTGAGTCAGAATAAAAGTATTTTAATTTTCTAATTCCATTAAAATCATATTTAACTATTCAAATTATATGAATAAACAACTAAGTAATATCTATCTATAGCTTTTGTATTTACAGATTAATCATATATCTCAAAATTTCATAAAAGTTATATTAATATTTGACGAATTTTACACATTAATATCATAAATTTAATATTTAATTATGAATAAATTATAATTTTATTTTAAATTTTAAATCTCTACTTTTAGGCTGTATAGTGAAATGGCAAATATACCCTTAATAAATACAACATTGTGAGAATGAAGTGGGGTCTAAGTCTGGCCTAAGAGAACCTGAAGGCTAAAAACTTGAAGTACAAGATTGCTATAATCACCAAGCAGTAAGGGATTGGACGCAGTTGACAGCGGATTGGTGAAATTTTAGCGCTACATTTATCTGTAAAGACTACAACTGGCCCACCCATAATAAATGACATAGCCGTTGAAAATCAGCAAATGAGAGCATCCAATCAATATGGGCCCTCTCATTGGCAGACTTATCAGTAGTCTGCACAGCCAACACAGCTGACAATGAAAAACAAACTGCAAAAACTGCTGCTTGTAAGTCTGTACGGTGATTGGTGAGACAAAAAGGTTTTCGAATTGAGTAAGTTTGGATTTAAATTGGTGTGTTTAATGTTTTCAAGAAAATCTTGTACGAAAGTGTCACATGATTGACAAGGTAAAATGGATTAATAAAATAATATTATTTTTAATTATCTTTTTTATTGTTTTTTTTTTAACTTCTCTCGTTGATCTGTTTCGTATCGAGACAATTCGTAGATAATTTTTTCTTACCCACGATGAACTTGATTGGAATCTCTGGAGATGATTATAAATGATAGCTCAGGTATAGCAGTTGCTGTAACTATTGTACCTTATAATCTTTGTTGTATCCCCATTTGATTCTTTTTCCCATAAATAATGAAAATTCTCTTCCAAATTCCAATCAATGTATATATGGTATACGTACACACCTAAACCAAGTTGTTAGTTTATTGTATTGTGAGGAATGTGAAACGTGAACATTGTATTCACAAAACAAAAGATATAATCACTCGATAAATAATGAATATGCTATGGCTCGAAAGATTTAAATATATTTTCTCTTGTACCGTTATAGTTAGACGGTTTTCAAATAAATTATTTTGACATAGGAGAAAAGCTTTATTGCACTGATGCATTACCATGTGGTACATCTGATCCTCTAAAGATGTGAAATGTGGCAATATCTAGGGCCAACTGTGAGTTTCGTTTTACTCTTGTCATATCTTGTAGTTGGGTGCACCAATAGTGAGGTGATGCACTAAAGATCAATTGATTAGGTTGTGACGAAGTTTATCTAGGTTGTGTGATTTTGATGAAAGTTACACAAATGATTTAGACTTAAACAAACAATTTTATAACTTAAATCCGAATATAATTAAAATGATTTAGTTACTGTGTAGTTGTTGCATAACTATATGACAATAATTAGAGATCGTAAAACATTATCACTATTAAAAAAATTCGAAATTGAAGTTACAATGTGCTCCGTATTTATAGAAATATAATATGACAGGATGAGTCATTGTTTCTTTAAAATCTTTCATCATCTCTTGGGATATATTGATTTTCTCTAATCATATATATTTTTTATGAGTAATTTTATTATCTCTCTAATTATTTCTTCCTGAATCTATATACTCTATAAATAATTGGATTACATCCATAATCTTATATCCATACTAAATCTATATAGTATGACTCGAATCAAAATCCAAACAAGCGCTTGATCAGTGAAAGGTGATTAGATCAATCGATTTGGCTTATAGATTTGGTAAATGTAGTGTGGAAGAGGAGAGAATATGTGCAGAACAAGCAAAAAGCAACGAGTGGGGCTGCTGCTTCATTGAAAACATGAAAGGAAAGGAGGGGTAGACCTGTGAATAAAGCGGAAAGAGAGGGGTAGAATGTGAGAAAGACAAAGGCAATGACTGACGTCAAAGTCTTCAAAATCAACAAGTAAAGTCGCACGTGCGGCATAAAGCTTTCGGTTGGAACCTAAATTCCTATCCCACGATCTTGACATCCCCCAAAATGGGATTCCCATTAACAACAAAAAACAAAAAAAGAAACCTCCGCACCAAACAACCCAAACTTGCAACTTCAATTTCATAGGTTTACGTCACCATTTTTGGTGTTTTTACAACTCTCCAACTCTCCTTTTTTTTTTTTTTACCTCACAAAAGAAAAAAAAAAAAAAGACTCTTCATTTTAAAAATGAGAATCTCTTTTGTTTGTCAAAAAAGAAAGAAAGAAAGAAATAAGAATCTCTTTGTATACCAAACGCTTCTATTCATCAGTTATGAGAATGAAAAATAATTAAGTTTAAATTTTAATAACATTTGTTATCATAATTTTGATATCTTATTAGTAATATAAAATTATTCATCAATAACAACTTATTTAATTAATTATAAGAGTGGTTTGACTAACACCTAAGGGTTGTGAGTACAGTAGCCAAATCTTTAGTACTATGGTGTAAAAATCACAATAATATATAAGAAAATGTAATATTACATTTTGAGAAATTTTGTTTATGATGTAAATGATAAATAATTTATAATTATGCATTTTTTTTTATAGTTTAAATAATTATCTACTTTCCAATTCACCTTAAGTCTACCGTATATATGCATTTTTACAACATGTGTGAGTGTGATGAGTTTTCTCTTATTATGGAAGTATATATATATATATTTTATGAGAATAGATTTTTAAATTATATAAATAATGGTAGATTTCGACAAATCATAATAATAGTTTACCTTGTTTCGTGTTAAATTTTAAATAATAGTAATAGCTTAAAAATATGAGCTTAGATTCATATCATATTATTTGAATAAATTTATATATTTGTTTTTTTAGAAACCAAAAACATTATTCAGTACAATATTGACTTATTAGTTATTATTGATAAATTATAGGTTTTAATGCTTTTACTTACCTATCAAAAGTAGATCAATGCAAGCGAATTCGTTGTTCTTTGTTAACACTTAAATGTATAATAATTTTTTTTCAAGAAAAAAGATTTTCACTCTCTTAAAAGTACACGTAACTTATTAAAAACCAAAAATCTATATACAGTTGACACAATCATAATAACAAAAGTCCAACTAGACACTAACATCATCCTTTAATAGAAATATTTAAATACTTAACTTATCCTAAAAGACTTAATATTCAAATATTGTCATTCTATTTGTAATCATGGGACAGTCATTTCACTTATAAGTGTTAGCCTTGAAAATTAAAAATAAAAGCAAAGTCCAACTTGTTACTATAAGGTATACTTCGCATGAATCAATAATCGACAAATAAGGAAATCTTATGATTGAGCTCAAAAATTATAAAAAATAGTCCCATCAAAATGTCAATTCAATTGAAAGTCCATGAACAAGACACTGATTTCTCTCCTTCCTGTCCAACCTCATTTTCAGTTAAACAAATGAAAAAAAATAAAAATAAAAATCAGATCTATGACAATTAAATATACGCTCCAAAAGTTCCATCTAGTATGTGTATTAATTATTTATTGTTAAATTATCAATTAGAATTTTGGAATGACTTGGGTTGGCTTCCATTGCCCCACAATCCAACTAACCACTTTTCAATGCACTGCCCAAAACCAATAAATTAAAGCCAATTACTTCCATACTCGTACTTACTCAATCCTTGACCCTGTCTTTGCTCTACAATTACCAAATTACCCATAGTCAAGTGAAGGGTATCGTTGTAATAAACTCTGATCTTTAGGGTTTTATTTACAAGCCGACCCAAGTCGTTCCTTTGTGTAGGGAATAGATGCTGTGCACCGTAGTGGGACAGGAGTTAGGACTACTAATTCCACCTCCTTTTAATTTTTTTCATGAATAATTAAGTACTTTTTTTTGGGTGCACATAGAAAGCAGTCACTCACACCTGATGAATGACACGTGGTAACATAGGAATACCCATACGAATTTCTAAAGTATCAAAGCATCAAATGTATCCCTTTATAAATAAATTTGTCTACTTTATTGATGTATTAACCTTACCCAATCAATAATAACTCTTTAATTAGTTATAAGAATAATTATTAATAAATATTCAAAAGTTGTTATTGATGGGTAATCTTACCCAACTAATAAGGTAACTAAATCTTTCTAAATTTATGTGGATAATTTTTTTTTTTTTTTATGTAATACACTAATACTTATCCTTTGATTATATCTTATAAGAATAGATATTCAACCAATTTTTAACATATTATTTTGGAGAGAAATTTTGGGTTGGGTTGGTTTATGTTACATTACACAAAAAGCAATATAGGTATAAATTATAGTTTGCTTAATGTGAGAATAAAATCAGATTTGGCAGCAGAGGGTAGACAGAAAGTTTTGGCTATATTTTGCTTTCTTTTGTAGGAATGGAATTGTCACCCTCTCTCTAATCTCTATCTGTGCAATAAGTTGGAGCAACTAAAGGCCCAATTGGACAATCATTTCTTTTTCCTCTCTGCATTATGATTTTTTTGGAGGCTGCTTTGAGTGGAAACAGACAATTCATTCAACCTTCGGTCTATCTCACATCTGTCTTTACTAGATTTTAATGTCACTTTGTCGCACATGGCTGGTGGTGCCAGCCCATGAAAACTATGACCCATTTGAACCACAAGTCCATGATTCGATCTACATCTAAAACCCTTGAGTTAAGAACAATTTTCTCATGCAATGTAAGCCATTTCTCTCATTTCTAAGAGCTCTAATTTTGGACCACGCCTCCAAAACTTTAATCAAAAGCATCCGACAAACTACACGGTATGTAATTATAGTACATGATAGGTGTAATAATAAAAATAGAAAAAAAGGCCACTTTGCCGTCTTACTAAATTTTAACATTGCCATCGAAGTTGTCTTTGCAAACATATAACCAAATAATTTCCATTATTCATTTTCAAAAATAAAAAATAATAATAATTTCCTCTATTTATTTATACTGGTGTTTCAACTTGGTTTCCAACAGATATTGGCAGCTCGTTCATTGATTGTGTAAGAGACTTTTGCTTCCAGTTCCAACCAAAGGGAAAAACTTGGGAGCAGCAAGCCCTTTGCATCTTCCACTACCATCATGCTGTGATTTACGACAGAGATACAAGTGCATCCCGCCGCAACCAAGATTCCCTCCAGCCAAAGAGCTAATGGATATCGAAGTCCTCAACTGGTCTGGCATGTTATATTTTCCATAAGTTTCCAAGTTTCTAAGGTTGTACACTTTCGACAATTCACTTTCCGGGAATTTCCGGTAATGAACAAAACAATAAGTTTCCATTATACTAGAAGAAAAAAACATGAGACAAAACTGCTGAAAATCAACAAGTAGATTACAACAAAGAATGGGCGTGGCACACCTTGTAGCGAGCACGCCTTTTAAAGGACTGAGGAATATGCTATCTCATTCATCTCTTTATCAGGACCAATATACATGGTAAAACTCACAGAAAGTAATATAAACAAACAACCAATGAAACGGCCAAAAGATGGAACTATCCTTGACAAACCAAGACCCCATACAAGAGTTAGGGCAGCCTGAAACATGGGAATTAAAAAATTAAATGAGAGATTATAAATACAATCTAGCAGTGATTTATGCACTCAGAAGCCAGAAAACGATGCAGAGCTGCAAATTCTTATATCTGCAATTATATGTCATGTAAGAGCAATTGATATGAAACACGACTGAAAACTTCTCAGTGACTATTGGAACCTAGAGATGCCACCAGCTGGATGTGAAATGAAAATTAATCACATGTGATCATCATGAAGAGAAAGAGACAAAATTTTTTGAGTAGCTTTTAGACAAGGATTTCATGACAGTTCAAACTACAGTTAGCAAACTATTGTTTTCTGACATCTTGAATTCAAACTACAAATTAAAGTTTAGTTGTATTCAGTAATTAACAAGGAATAACCAAGGAGTGGAATTGTATATGATGAGAAGCGAAAAAAATCTTTGTTAATGGCAGGAAAAGCAGCTTTTAACTGTAACTCTTTCCCCACAAAGAAGTCGAGAAAAGAATACTCTAAAAGTGATGCAATCATTCCAAAATTATGTAGATACTCATTTCTCTTTCTCATTTTGTACGAGAACAGTCTTTGAACAACTTTGACTAGGTTTTTTCAGGTTAGTAAAATTCAGTACCTCAAGGTATAGCAAATTTACAACTCTGCTGGTTTTCTCAAGCTGCAATGCACGAGCCAAAAACACCTACAATTGAGCACACATGTTCAGAGGTTCATTTGAATTTTTTTTTTTTTTTTTTGAGAAAGAAAGAGGTTCATTTGATTTTAAAGCAGGGAGAAAAAAGATAAAATGAGGATTAAGTACAAAGAAACTGATGATAAAGGGTTATAATAATTACAATTTAGTTTGATAACAAAGTAAATAATAACGTCAAATTATCACCTGTGCAAAGAAGGCCAGGACACCAAGTACAAGCATCAGAGAAACAGAATAAAGACTTGGCAGCTGAAAATCCTGCATTGTAAAAGCAGAAGTTATTGAGAAACACTGATACAACCTGTTCAAAACGTACTGAAACAAGCAAAGAATCATGCCAAACAATTATTTTTGACCCTGGCAATGCTTACAACAGTTAGTCGTGATTCTGCCACAACTTTAGCAGCTGATCATCAATACCCAGGAGCACCAAAATATTTAAGCCACTTTCATAGAAACTTCAATTTAAGTCTTTAAGCTGTGCACCAAGTTTCTTTTCATACAAACACCAGACATCTTTTGCAATTGGGTGACAACCAATGTGCAAAATGTCCATGGAACAGACCAATAGTATCTAAGGTAAACCAAGGATTTCAGGCTGTTAAGTCTATAATAAACTCATACATCACAATACACACAAGTAATAGGGCTATTTTGATGCAAACAAGGTAGGTACACATAACTGAGACAATGCCAGGGCCATCATGCACTATCAGGCTCCCTTGTTTACCATTCATTCTTTGTGTGAAAGTGGGTGACCCTAACATAAGGTGCTTAGGATCCAGTTGCAGAGATCAAAATCACCAAGATACAGTTTGGAACTAACACTAGAAGACTTCTGCTAGACACCATATGTTGAGCATGCCAGGCAACTCACCTCAAAGGAAAATGTACAGAGTCCTGCAGCAGGAGTGGCCAGTATGCCAAATGAAAAAAGAGTGACCCTGAAAAATGAGTCACGTTTAACATCAACATTCTGACAGAATAAAACAATTTTTATGACAGCAGGTAAAGAATAAAGAACATAAACACCAACAGAACAAAAATGTAGGGAATTGAGGAACAAACATCAGTAGCAGGAATTAAAAAGTCAAACTATAAATTTTCCTCTTCAAACAACAGCATAATTTCATTTTAGAACAAGCAACCAAGTCAGTAATCTTACACAGGTTGATCAGATGCCTTTGCTCCAGCTCTTATGAGGCAGTAGCTGATTCCACCAGTTACTGATGAAAACAAACCAACCAAAACTGCAAATATACGGTGGCTTTCCCTAACATGTAATATGCTTGCTTCCCCAGCTTTCAACAATCCTTCAGACACAGCTGAAGATAAAAAATGAAAAAAGAAAAAGAAAATAATCTCCTACATATGTTCATAACATTTCTTGGAAAAAATAAGTGAAAATACACCATACACCCAATGTTTGAAATGACACAGACATATAGCTAAAAATTAAGGCATGGGAAAAGAAGAGCAAGAAGAAGTAAAGCAGTTGAAAACATATATGTTCTAACAAGATTAATCTAGCAAGCAAATCAGACGACATTTGACCCTGAAAATGAGGTCTATCAGAATATTATTACGGACTACAAAACAGCATATTGAGTTGTAGAATGAATTGTTTACAAGTTTATTATCCATCCCACACAAGACTAACAGTTGATTCCAACATTGAAAATTTAACACACACTATTATAGCTAACAGATGGAGAGAGAAACATACAAAGAGTTTATAATGAATCACTCAGCCTATTGTACATTGGATTTCTTGGCCAGCAAGCACCAACATCATTACAACAGCAACAGCATGTACATGATTAAGGCATGTAATGGCAACAAAGACTGGTGCTACCAAATTCTAACAATGTTTGGTTCCTAACATATCCAAATTATCCATTTTTTGCAAAGTACAGAAGGTTTTGTTAACTCACTTCTCTACCTTGTGTAGTAAGTATCTGTCGAGAAATGAAGAGCACGCCAAAGAAGCTGCAAGCAAGACCTGGAAAATGGAAGATCATTTACAAAGCAATTACTTACTGTCTAACAATAGCAGTCGAACTTCTACGGCATTATTCAAGAAAAAACAAAGAAATGCTGCCACACCTCCTACGTCTGAAATCTTCAATTTCTCATGGAAAATGAATTTCGCCGCAAGTGAAGCAATAATTGGAGTGGTGAAGCTTAATACAATAGCCTGAGAGAAATGTAACCTTTGAATGCTGAGAACGAAAAATAGCCAATTGGTTATCAAAAAGTATTGATCCAACCTTAATTAAGTTCCAAAAGTAAAGCTGGCAAGACATCGAAAATATTTTCCAAGCATAGTAAAGCAGGCATGTAGTGAGAGTATATCTGAAATTGTAGCTCACTTCCAATCATCATAAGAAACCATATTTGGAGAGCCAAGCGGAAAAACAGAGAGAAACCTAGGTGCATTTTCTCCTTTAACCAAAAAGCCTATGCAGTTACGCTTCATTTGATACCACTTCAACCTCAGCTACTAGAACACGACATTTCTATTTTTAGATTACAAAACCAGCACTTAAGAGTACATTAACTACGTTCTACCCTTAAATGTAATCATTAACAATAAGACTCATGAAAGCATCGAACGAGCTGTGACTTACCAATAAATAAAACTGAACAATGAAAGACACCCCATTATAGCTCTTGAAATCAAAACCTTCCTAGCATGTGGCGGCCCAAATATAGGTTGTCCGCTTTTCCTCAACCACATATACGACAACATCAAGACAACCATGCACCTCACGAAACTAGTCTCGAACAAGGGAATAGACTGAACTGGCATTGCAAGTATTTGATCAGAAACTATCAAATCAAAACCCCTTTAAAACTACCCAAACCGAAACAAACTCTCATACACATACAATCACAACCAACCTGTAAAAACATCAGAAATCACTTCCATGACGAAATAAATCACCGCTGAAAACACCATACACAATAATCCCGAATATCTAGACCCATTCCACACCCACGAAACAAATATAGTAAACGGAGATATCTCTGTTTCCGTCACTCGCTCCTGCATAGCAACACCATCAATAAACATAAACAAACTAATTGACTTGAAACTTGAAATCAAAAGTCCAATTTTGGTTCACAGTATAACTACGTAGCCGCTAAAGATCCGAGCTTTGGATTGAAATTGAGAGGCGGAGAACCAAGGAGGGTAAAATTAGTATTCTGTAGACTTACGCGAGGTTTTCGTCGGGAATAGGAGACGGAGAAGATGTTGACCTTGGGCTTCTCGGATTGGGATAAGAGAGGAGCGATTTCGTCAGAGGGTTTGACGCTTGAGACGTCTGATGCGGATGCGTCGCAGACGATTAGCTCCACCACTGGCTCTGCGTCGGTCGTCTCGGTCGACGACGACGACATCTTGTTCGATTGCAGAAGTGAAACCCTAGAGAGAGAAGTTTAGATACAGTGACTGACGGACCACGGAGAGAGAGAGAGAGAGAGAGAGGGAAGAGAAATATATATATTTTTTAATTGTTGGTGGGAAGTGACAAGTAAACGGTCAAGTTGGTGGAAGTACACGTGGCAACCAACAGTAAATTGTGGGCCCCACTCTCCGAAGTTTCTATTCTGTATTTGCACTTCGAATATTGGAGAGAGTCTGTGGTGCATTCATGTCAAGACCTCGTCGCGGGATCATTCTGCCACGTGGAAATATCTTCGTTGAAGGTTTATCAAATGTTCGTTGGATACAAGATTGTTGTTTGAAAATTTGATCTGCCTGATTTGTGGGTGATAGACGGTTGGGATTGTTATTGTTTGATGAAGAAGGCGTTTATTATTATTATTATTATTTTTGCTGAAGCAAGAAGGCTTATGTATTTGATGAAAGTTGTGACACTAATCATTAAAAATAAATAAAAAAAAGAAGGTTGTGACGCTAACTGGAACATAGTTACATGTAATACACATGAAAGCTACAATCTACAAACAGTTTTATTAGGCGAAAACGGTGATGCTGCTGACAGCCGCCGATCCAGTTGGCGCCACGTATGTAATTGCACCCATAAGCTATCCGGAAGTTGTAACAAATTGCATTTCCCGAGGTGGGCACGAGCACCAATGCTAATTTTTTATTAACCATTACAAATAATAAGAGGTCCATTATTAATAAACAGACTGTCCCGATAAAATATTACATGGCCTACTAAAAATTTGTACATATGATATTGGGAAATAACTACTTTAATTATACGTAAATAACTGTTATATCGAATTTTTACATTAATTTATGTTTTAATGTCATTATTTATTTTTATGTTATTTATTTGAGTGTTAATGTTTGTGTTTAGCTTTTGCATGCGGATGTGGTGTGTCTATTAGGAGTTTCCAGATGATTGTGGTGTGCTATTTGATTGTTGGGGTCAGGTTTTTCTCAGGTATAGGCCCTCGAGGGTGTAACTAGGGTACTGTGCTAAATTTTTCTCAGCTTCCATTCTCCTACTTTCAGGATTTCTTTCTTGTCTACGAAAGAAACTGGGATTCTTGCATTAATAACAACTATAGTAGATGTTGTGTGTAATGGCTGAGATTCTGTACCTAAGTAAGCCTAGAACTGCTCATTTTTTAAGGTAGATTTTTAGTGTGTACATGGTTGGATGTTGTTGAGAGATTTCAAGCCCAATTTGACAGAGTCAACTTGGGCTGGAAATTCTTTTTTAATAAACTAACAAGAATTGGGAGGTGCATGTACTATTTAAAATCATGAATCAAACAAACAAGGCCCCAACTCCGATTAGTGGAGAACTTGAGAGAGAGGCTGTGAGTTGATTAATGCTTGTTGATGCAACTAGTAGTCCAACCTTGATTTTGGTTTCAATTGACTCATTAATTAGATATACACCGGGTAGAACTAGGATCTTTCTGTTTTGGGGCCAAACTAATAATAAATATTCATGATAGATTCTCAAAAAAAAAAAAAAAAAAAAGAGAATTCATGACAGGTTTTATCAGATATGGTAAATAAAAATAAACAAAGCATTTAAATAGATTGTATTATTAAAGTAATAAATAAAACTTAAGTAAACAAATAAAAGATAACAGGGTTTACTCATTTGTAGCTCTTGTAAACTGTACATGTCTGCATGTGACGTTATATACCTATCCGTTTGGACAGAATACCATTTCCCGAGGCAGGCACAAAGACCAATGCCATTGCCACCCCTTTATCCTTCCATGTGTCATGGGCTTTGCATAAACGTTTTAACATGCTAGGCGCAAGAAGCCACACAAACCTTTAGGCTACGTTTGGTGCTCAAGAATTGAAGATAGAATCGGATTTAAAACGCCTCATCTTGTATGTGTTAACTCATACTTTGGGAGAGCTACTTGGAAATTAAAATCCAATTTTATCTTTATTTCAATCCTATTATTATAGGAATACTTATTCCCAAGTTATACCATGAAATTCAAAGGCTCATTAATCGCATTGCTATTTTTTTCTTTATTCTCATCAATTGTACACTAACTTTCTTTCTCTTTCTTCTACCAATCCCTTTATTTTTCATCCACCACTCATACTTTAAAATAATATAATTATAAAAAAATCAATATAACTTTTCAAAAAATGATTTATGAGATTTATTTTATTTGAAATATTATCAACTTTATGTATCATATAAATTAGGTTATATAATAATATATTTAAATTATTTTTATTTCAATCTAATCATAACTTATATTTTCATATTAAAAATTAATCCTGATATTTAAATTAATAAAATATTTTTCTATTTTTTTCAGATTTTTAATAAAATTAATTTTAAGTATATAATAAATTTAAATTAATTTTATTTCAATTTAATCTCAACCTATATAAAATACAATATGGTATAATTTTAATTCAACCTCAAGTTCTATTAAATATGGAATAATAATTTTTTAATTCAATCTAATTTATTCCAATTTAATTCAATCCAATCTAATTTAATATATTTCATTTTAATCCAATTTAATATATTTCATTTCAATTATACATGGCAAACGTAGCCTACTTCACCCACAAAGATAATGCTCCATGTACCCATCCACTTGCCACCCCACCTCTTTATATGTTGCATGTTTCTTCACTTTCCCATTCTCATACTCAAACAACATACAAGGGAAAAAAAAAAGGTCTTAGTTTTATCACAAGAGAAGCAAGATGATGAGGTCTGGAACCCACCCTGCTCCAGTGACAAAAAAGATCACCGCATATGATGTTCCTGAAGGAGTGGACATTAGGGGACGATACAGTGAAGAGTTTGCAAAGATTCTCACTAGGGATGCCTTGCAGTTTGTTGCTGATTTGCAAAGACAGTTTAGAAACCGCATCAAGTATGCTATGGAGTGTCGCAAAGAGGCGAAAAGGAGGTACAATGAGGGTGCATTACCGGGGTTTGATCCAGCGACTAGGTACATAAGGGAAGGGGAGTGGACTTGTGCACCAGTCCCACCTGCCGTTGCTGATAGGAGGGTGGAGATTACAGGCCCTGTTGAAAGGAAGATGGTCATCAATGCACTCAACTCTGGAGCTAAAGTGTTTATGGTGAGTTGTTCAACATGTTCATGATCATTCACTTAATCATAATCGTTACAATTTCTATACATGAGTTTTATTAGAGAAACATATGCTGAGACTTGGGTTGATTTCTCATAGGCTGACTTTGAAGATGCTCTCTCACCTAGTTGGGAGAACCTGATGAGTGGCCAAGTGAATTTGAAGGATGCTGTAAATGGCACCATAAGCTTCCATGACAAGGCCAGGAACAGGGTTTATAAGCTCAATGATCAGACAGCTAAGCTATTTGTCCGCCCACGAGGCTGGCACCTACCTGAAGCTCACATCTTCATTGATGGTGAACCTGCAACTGGGTGCCTAGTGGACTTTGGCCTATATTTCTTCCACAACTATGCGGCATTCCGCCGCAACCAAGGCCAAGGATTCGGGCCTTTCTTTTATCTCCCTAAAATGGAGCATTCAAGGTAAGAGAGTTATATCTCTGTAATAATTCTGTAGTCAAGACTGGTCCATAAATTATTTTCAAGACCAGTTAGATATGAGACTAATAACATAAGCTCAAGTATGGATTCTGGAGGAAGTGACATGAGCTCTATTTGATCGGCAGGGAAGCCAAAATGTGGAACTGTGTCTTTGAAAGGGCTGAGAAGATCGCAGGAATAGAAACAGGAAGCATCAGGGCCACTGTTCTAATTGAAACTCTTCCGGCAGTCTTCCAAATGGATGAAATCCTCTATGAGCTTAGGGATCATTCTGTTGGCCTGAATTGTGGACGATGGGATTATATTTTTAGCTATGTGAAGACATTCCAGGCTCATCCAGATAGGCTACTACCAGACAGGGTTCTGGTGGGCATGACTCAACACTTCATGAAGAGTTACTCTGATCTACTTATCAGGACATGCCACAGGCGTGGTGTGCATGCCATGGGTGGCATGGCAGCTCAGATACCAATTAGAGATGATCCAGCGGCAAATGAGGCTGCACTCGAACTTGTGAGGAAGGACAAGCTAAGAGAGGTGAGGGCAGGGCATGATGGAACTTGGGCAGCCCATCCTGGATTGATCCCAGCCTGCATCAAAGTCTTCGACGACAACATGGGCAATGCCCCTCATCAAATCCAAACTGTGAAACGAGAAGATGCAGCCAACATAACAGAAGAAGACCTTTTACAGAGGCCAAGAGGGGTACGTACCTTGGAAGGTCTCCGCCATAATACCCGTGTTGGAATCCAGTACTTGGCAGCATGGCTCACTGGATCCGGATCAGTGCCTCTTTACAACCTCATGGAGGATGCTGCCACGGCTGAGATTAGCAGAGTTCAGAACTGGCAATGGCTGAAATACCAGGTGGAGTTGGATGGAGAAGGTCTTGGTGTCAAAGTGAGCCGTGAGCTCTTTGGGAGAGTTGTAGAGGAAGAAATGGCCAGGATGGAAAGGGAGGTTGGCAAAGAGAAGTTCAGAAAAGGAAAGTACAAGGAGGCTTGCAAGCTGTTCACCCGACAATGCCAAGCCCCGGAAATGGATGATTTTCTGACCCTGGATGCCTATAATCATATTGTCATACACCATCCAAAGGGACCATCTAAGCTCTAAATGAGTTTAATCCTTGCCATTGTCAGGATTTTTTTTCCGTCATGTGTTTCTGCTACTATTGCTAATGATAAATAATAATCCCATGCCATTTCAACTTTGTTCTAGATAAAATGTCAACTTCAACACAAATAAATTATCATTTATCAAAAACTTAACCGAAATGAAGAATTCATCGAACTTAATAGCCTTAACATGACAATTGAATTCTACAACCACCTTGAGTAAACAACACGACGAAACAAACAAAAGGCGAATGGAAACCAGTTGACTGTAAAAAAGCCAGAAACACTGTCATGGTCCATCATCGGACCTCTACAGAAATATATATAAATGTAAACCATATTCAATAAATTTGTCTATTATTTGTTCATGAACTGAAGGAAAACCGAAGAACGAAAAGAAACTGTTATCAAATTAAGATGAGCATTTTTTTTTCTTTTTGAATTAACAAGTGTTACATTTTACCTAAAGATTTTTTTTTTCCTCCAAATTTAACATGTATTGCTATTACATTTGGGTTTATAATTCTGACAGAAACATGTAATTTTTCATTGTTTTCCATGTACAAATTGGAAGAATGCTAAAAAAATAACGATAAAAGAATAGGTTATCTCATCTTCCTGTGACTATGAAGTGTTAATTCTCCAAGAACTTACAAGTAATCTAGAGACAGCGGCAACATCAGGTGTCGACACCAGTAATCTCTCCATTATAGTATCTTTGCAAGTAACCTCAAGCATTGCAATTCTTCTCTTCTGTGGTGCTATCCTAGCTGTGGTTCTATCATAGACTTGGAATCAGAACCAGTCACTTAGTACCTCCTCCTCGGAGATTGGGGTTCAGTGACATTTCTATTTCCTCGAGAGAGCGGCCTTTAGTTTCCACTAGAAAGTAGTAAGCGAATAACGCTGACATCAAGGAAATCCCACCAAAAGCAGCATAAACAGGAGCAATTCCAAATATCTCCACTAAGTCAAGAAAAAATAGACCGACCAAGAAATTACAAACCTGAATAAAAGCACAGTACTTATGTGAGAGATTTCGGCAGGAGCATCATAAACAAGAGAAGATAGAAAAAGCTGCAATCAATCTTCTTGTCATTTTCAAAACGTGTAGTACAGGATTTGAAGCTCTTTTTGGCCATGGATTAAACCACATTGCAAGTAACAATTGCTAAAATGAGAATGACAGCTTTCCCTATGTACTATGCAAGTTGCAACAGTCAATATACCTAAAAAAACAGAAAATGGTAAAAATACCCAATGAACAGAGAAACTAAATCCCAGGATCTTTGCACGTGTCCTGCTGCCGCTGAGTTCTGGTATAATGAGACCAGTTACCGGACCAGATCCAATTGCAAAGCTGAATATGTACCTGGAAGAACATTCAGGAATAGGTATCAATTGGAGATATCCAGATTATGATTAGAAACAAAAATTATCTAGATGCTTTTGAGAGGTGATCTTTAGAAGTGATTTTGTTTTATATATTGGTGGACCTATTTAACTGCTCACTGAACGTATAGTTCTTCCATGTTCACCACCAAGTAGAGCAGATGGAAAAGTAGCTCAAGAAAAAACAACAAAGGTAGTCCTAGTATGCTCACCGCTAAGTATTAGTGTATTGCATTGTCTTGTTGATAAAGCTCTGAATAAAAGACACTTACAGGAGGGTTCCAAGAATTGATAAGTTGTGACTGAAATCTTTGTCCAAGGGTATACTGATGCCAGAAACTACAAGTGACATTGATATTGCCTGCAAATATTATAAACAGCAATGTCATATGATTTACTGATCTAACACTATGTACAATCAGGTTTCACTCTTTTTATAGAAACACAGAGGTAGGCAGACGTTGATGGCACCCTCTACCAGTGAAATCCCCATATAAGTTCAATTTTAAGCTAAGCAATTTAGTCACTCACCATGCCCAAGTAACTTCCAATGAGAAGCTTTTGTCTACCTTCCTTATCCATTAAGTATGCGGCACAGAGTGCACCTGGAGATGTGCACCAGTCAAAGTAAAGGCTGTTTCAAGGACAGAAAATCACAATTCAACTTACATACCCACAATATTTCACAGATCTCAAACCTGCTAAGTTCGTCAGTCCAATATATGAGCTTGCTAAGGCGCCATTTGTAATTCCAACATCTCGAAAAGTCAAAGATGAAAAATAAAGGACTCCATTTATGCCAGCAAACTGCTGAAGCACAAAAAGGGCACCTCCAATCAAGGCAACTGCAACCATAGAAAAGGAATAAAACAAACCGTTATGCACTGAGGATTGGGTTGGCATATCAGATATATATTCTCAAACTATAACTTAGAAATCAGATGTGAATAAGGTATAACCTAACCACTTAGAAGTGTTACCACACAAAGAAAACTTTTCCTAAAACTGAGAATTTAAATATAACGTGTACATTTTTTTGACCAAAAATATATAATACAAAACAAGAAAGTTATTTTATCAACTAGAATTCTTGCAACACACAAACACAGCACAGATGCAAAAATCAAAACCACCTTGATACAACCTCTAGAGTGTGGTTCCTCAAGGAGTTCCAACCACTGGCTGTCTGTATCACTACCATCAATCTTGATGACCGACTGGAATTCTTCAATTGCTTTGTCAACTTCAGATTCTCCCCAGAGATTACAGATAACTTCTTTGGCATCATCTAACATCCCTACCTACAGAAAACCATAAGATGGTATTTTCAGAAAACAAGCCCAGAAACAAAACTAGTCAACTTTTGTATCAAAAATGAAATGAGAATCAGACCTTACATAGCCAGCGAGGGCTTTCTACTGCAAACTGCATACCAAGAGCAATAACAAAACCAGGGACACTTGCAATATAGAGAATTGTCCTCCACCTGAAAAACATTGCTTATTAAACTTTAACATGAGCAAGAAGCTTTCCCATTTAAAATCAGGGATATTATAGTGTACAGGGCTCAATAAAATATCCATGCATGCAGGTATAATATAACAACTGGATAAATTTTGAAGTTCCTCCATCCAACTGACAGCACTTGTCTCTTGAAAGTCAGCTTTGGAGACTGCCAAAGAATTAAATTATAGAAAGAAAGCTTCCTGACTAGCACCTTGAAGTTGGTGACTACATAATGTGTGCAGCTTCTATATAAATTTTCCAATCAAAACAACATCCAAACATCTTCCACAGGAACAGAACTTAAAGCTTTAAGAGCAGAAATAGTGTTAATATCACATGCGACTAATATCAGACTCACTTCCCCTACACCTAATATTTTTCATAAACTTCTGATGTTCTATTATCTGCCCTGCCTAGTAAATTGTAAATTATACAATGCCAACATAAGCAGGTGAATATAACAAATATCACGAAGCATTCACATCAAACATATAGGCTCAGTTTTACTTAATGTATATTTATTATGGTCCCTCTCATAAAGAAGCATGAGGTCTAGTCATTACCACAGAAACAAAAGAAGAACCTATAATGATCAAGTATTCAAGATAAATTCCATAACATGCTCTTAAACAGATATCAGTGTACAGTCAGAAACGCCAGATTTAAATATGAACTCAAACAAGGATGTTTTTCGTGCAGCACAAGCTGTCAGAAGCTCAAGTGGTCCACTATTACACCCAGATGCATCTAGAAAGAGGAAAGCAAAACATATGCCCCTCGTCAACAACTCTGCTACAAATGACAAGAAACATGAAAAGAAAAAAAAAACAAAAAAACTCACCAATGTGGATCATTTTCCGCAGGAATATCTAAAAACAGTGATGCAATAATGCCAAGGCAGGTACCAATTTGACACATAGTCCCCAGTAAACCTCTATATTTTGTTGGAGCCACCTAAAAAACACGAAGAAAAACACCAGGAAACAGATAGTAAACAGAATTTCAGTTATTCTCATTCTCTGAAAAATATTATAACTAGGATGAAATTATTGCCATCTTATAGTACATAAGGAATTGTACATTAGCACATACCTCTGAAACATAAATTGGAACAAGAACTGTGTTCACACCAATACCAAGGCCAACAAGAAATCTTCCCAATAGCATTTCATCCAAGGAGTGGGCTTGTGCACTGATAAAATATGGAAGAAGTTAGTCATCAAAAGGTCCTTTTAAAAAAACATATATATCTTTGATGAGATAAATAAAGGAATAAAAAGAAAAATGCCATAATTTTTAAAAAAAAAAATAGAAAATTGCCATAAATTTTTTTTTTTTTTTTTAAATAGAAAAATGCCATAATTTGTGAATTAAAATGATTCTCATGAACAAGTTATGAGGATAGAGTGAAAAGTACCAGAACTCAATCACATCTAAATTTGAAGCACATCTGTACTTATATACCCCATGAAAGTTTATTTTTCCTATTTGCCTTACAAAAGCTATTATACTATACTCTTTTCAATAGTTGGTGAACACAATAGAGCTAAGGAGTTGACTTCACTGTTTTAAACAAATGAGAATACTTATATAAAAGGTCTAAGAGTATCATTAACGCCTAAATAGTAATTTTGTTCTTGTAATCACAATACAAAAAATTAATAAATTAATCTGCACTCACGAAGAACAAAAACAACAGAGAATTTAGCACTTATGCCAACTACTTTCCCTAAAGGCTACCAGTTGATAACGTGAAGCGCTCCATATATCTCACTATTAATGCATGAAGACAAAAAGTTGAAAAACATCAATGCATACGATTTCTATTATCACTACGAATTACCTTGTAAGTGCACCAAGAATCAACGGTATCGTGTCAATCTGGAAAGTACGCCGACAACCAAGTTTATCCACCAAGAACCCTGAGCTTATGCTTCCAATAAATGCACCAGCTATAAATATGCTCACCACAAGCCCTTCAAGAATTGGATCCCCTTCGAAACCAAGTTCTCGTGCAACCGAAACAATTGGACCATTCATCACTCTGCAAAGCACACATTCCAATCCAAAAATAACATGCACCTTTTCAAAACAATCACTCATTCTTGTCTTCACAATCCACACTCTAAACCTAGTAGAATCCATTACTCTAAACCAGTACACAGTTTTCAATTTCATTGATTTATCAATTTTCATTCTCTGCTATTAACAATCACAAGTGAAATTTCAAAATATTGAGTACCAGAGATCAAAATAGACTCACCCTATGTGATAACCGAAGACAAAATTGGACATTGAAGCTATCACTGCATGAGGAAACGCAGGTAGCCATCCCAAATCGAATCCTTTACTGTCCTTCCGATCACGCAACGATGATTTTTCTTTTTCTGAGATTCGAATTTTAACATACAACAAAATAAATTATTAAAAAAATAATAATAGAATTTTAAAGGCAAATTCATGATTAATTAAAGGACCTGGATTTTCGTTCAAGTCGGAGAGTTGATTCTTGGTGGCAGGGACTTTGGACTTGAGCGGCCGATAAGAGAAGCTAAAACGCAGCGTTTTTCTCAGTTCGGGAGAAGTGAGAGGACAGACGAGTTTCGAGTTTAGAGGCGGCGGTGTAATGAGTGTGAGAGTGGACGAAACCGGGGCGACCGGTTGATGACGAAGTGCGCCGGCGACCAGCATCTGGCGGCGACGGAGCCTTTTATGATTTTTTTCTTTTTTCTAACGGAAGAGACGGAGGAAATTAGCGGTGTGACGTTTGTTGATCAGTGGCGTCGTCGATGATGCGCCACGTGGTTTGCACGTGCTGGAACAGTGTGGGGACCTTTATGAAAAATCAAAAAATCAAACGGGCAAGGTAACTGTTTGATCGAGCAGATATGGGGGGAACACGTGTCAGGCTGTCGGCTCATTTGAACAGCGCGAGAGATTGGATAAGTGCGGGCCCCAACTAAATTCATTATTGGTGCATGGCCTAGGAACTCAGGTTTCGGCACAGAAACAGCATGCCTTATGAGTTTGTTTTTTACCTACTCTATCTCCCTGCAATTTGTCCGGATTCAATATTATTATATGAATATATGTGATCTCATGAAATTCTAATAAATTTATAATTCATTTAATGTTAATCCAAACTTATAATTTATAAATAAGATTAATGATTGGATATAATAATTAAACCCAAAATATATATTCATCTTGATTACAAACACGATTTGATAGTTCCTACAACAATATAAAATGAGGTCTCTTTTCATTTGTTTTGGTTATTCTTAATTTTGAAAAATTATGATAATTATAGAAAAGATTTAGATAGTTTAATCATCTATTTATCTTTTTATTGAAATAAGTTTACAACATCATAACAATAAAATTGGAGATGAGATGCTTCTGTAATCTTGTTCTTTGTATCGAGGTTATCTTAATAGATTATCAAAATTATCATTAATTAGACTCTACATATCAATTTCAAATTTATTCAGTCCCATGAAACATTCTACATTGATCAAGAGAAAAATGCACTAAAATTCAAATTGAGACAAGTTTTATATGTCGTGCATGAAGTACAGATAACAAGACTGCATTGATAAGACGTCGAGTTAAAGCTGTGACTGTTTCGAACAAAAATGTGGACGGTATATGGATCATAAATAATAGGTTATCTTTTCAAAATAAATAAACAACAAATTCGGTACGCCAACTAGTATCAATTCATAGGACACCACCTAGTCCCTCCGTGTAGGCCACTTATTAGGTCTTATGATGCATTTACATCAATGGAACAAATAAATTGATATTAAAAATAGTGACACATTTACACATGAACAAGGAACTATAATATATTTTATTTATGAGACTATACAACATATATTATATGTCAAAAAATAACACTTAAACTTTGAATTCAATAAGTGATTATGAGAACCCAGAAAGGATAATATCATTGTGAGGCCCATAGAACCTACCTTGGCAGCGCGTGCCTTGTCAGGGCGTCCGATGAGTAGCTCTTAAGGAAAGTAACTCGTATACGATTTTAACTTAACAGCAAAAATTAATATATTTTCTTATTTCAATAAATTTCTGAAAAATAAAATAGATCTTCAGCAAATAATAAATTACTCTAATCAAGAAATCTCCATAATTATGATTTGATTTGGTATCTAAATACTTAATACAGTTTGATATAAAAATATAAAAGATAATCTTAGCATTTCCTATATTTTAATAATTAAATCATACGTAAACAAGGATTTCTAACACTATATAATAAGGTCATTTGCATGTATACAAAAATACATCCAGACACACTATAACTTGATCATTCACCCTTAACAGAAACTCAACATTCAAATGATCGAACCACGTTAAAAACTCTCTCGTCTCTTTATTTACTCTTACATTTTCATTATCTTGTTTATTCATCATTATTATAGCCCTACATTTATCATTCGTATGGATTTTGATCAATTTTTTACATCAACAATATATATATTTTTAATTTTCAATATAAATGTAGATGGTGTGTCGACTATAAATAACACATTTGGCGTACCAACTGGTATCAACTAATTGGACATCACTTAATTCTCCGTGTAGGCCAATTGCCTAGCTGTCATATATGTGCTAGTATGTTTACATATTTTTTGTGGTTGAGATTTGCATTTTATATTATAAAATATATAAAATTTTTACTTACATTTATATTTAGATCAAATAAAGATGTGCACCGACACATTATTTTTGTCATATATATGCTAGTATAGTAGTATGTTAACATATCTTTTGTGGTTGAGGTTTTCAATTTATATTATAAAATATATAATATTTTTACTTATGTTTATATTTATATCAAATATAGATGTGCACCGACACATTACTTGAAAAATAAGACAAATCATGTTAAAGAAAGACACAATACTTTTTAAAAAACAATCAAACCCGATCATTTAGATTTAAAATTAAATTAAAACCCTTTGATTGTATACCAAAATCATTTTATACTTTCAAAATGAAGTTTTTTTTAAAAAAAAAAAAAAAATTACTGAATTGTGTGCCAAAATCCCCTACAAATATTTTTCTATTAAATTAGAATCGAAAGAATTATTTTTGAAAAGGGGTCAAACCTTAGGGTTTTCTTTTAGATATCTCATTTTTAAAAATATTCGCTAGTATTAAATCTAAAAAATAACATTCATTCAAAAAATATATATATGTATCACGTTAACGAAATTATGTATCCAAGTATTTTCAAAAAAATAAAAATAAAAATTATGCATCCAACTTCTACATATGTGACGGTTCAAATTCCAATAAATAAATAAACAAGAGCTTTACTTAAGCATAATCTAACTATGATTAGGTGAGTTGGGCTTTAAATTGGTTTAATGATTTAGTTTAAATTCACTGATGGGTAGAGCTGGGCTAAAATTAGCCCAAGTTTGAATCTAAAAAAAAATTAGAAGAGTTTTTAAATGTCAGAAAAAATAAAAGAAAAGAGTTTTTTAGACCATGATATAAATATATATATATATATGTGTGTGTGCGTGTGTGTATTTATGAAATGAGAAGGCGAGACCGAGTTGAAGTGGTGGTATCAACGTCAACATGTGGGGACTAATTGGTGTGCCAAATGGTGTTAATATCAACGAGAAGCACGTTTAACTTTGACAACAATTGACAAAAAAACGGAAGACAGACTTCAAAGCATCCAAGTTCCACCGGATACAACGGTATTAATTGACTATGATTCCGCGATTATTTAGGTTTTGTTTAACAATATCACGTATAAATCAATAATTTTTTTCTTTTAACACACAGATATAAATCAAGGTTTGTTTTGTATTTATTAACACGTTAAAAACATGTTTTTTTTTTTGGACACACAGATATAAATCAAGATTTGTTTTGTATTTTTTGACACTTCAAATCATTTTGTGCTTAAATCACGGTGTTTGTTTGACTATAAAATTTGTATAACTTTTAAGGGATAATCCCAATTTTTCTCTTATTGTTTGATATAATCATTAACTATCTTCTATAGTTTAAAAAAATCACATTTTCTCCCTTCTATTAATTTTGTTAGTAAAAAGTGGACTTTAACTATGAAAGTGCATGAAAAGACTAAACTGTCATTGAATTACATAAAAAACTAAGAAAAATAAAAATAATACAAAAATTTATTAAAAAAAAATTAATCTCTTATATCCATTTCTATTATAGATGACAAAGATTCATTTTTAAATGATTTTTTGAAAAAACTTAAAATAACCAAAAAAAAAAAAAAATTGAAGTACGCATTTCTTGTTTGAAAGCCTAGAAAATTCATTTTTATCAATGCCTACACCAAACCCAAATGAACCCCAGTTCATCATCTTGAACCATCATCAAGGTCTAAACTAAACTTAAACCAAACCTAGATCATTTTCTTCACCCAGTTTATCATCTTCAATGTCTAAACCATTGTCAACCCTTAAACGCCAACAATCTCTCCTTTTTCTTCCACCATAAACCACCATCAACAGATCATTAACATCATCAATATCAACATAATTTCTTAAAAAAAAAAAAAAATTTAAAAAAACAAAATGGGTTTCAAATTTAAAAAAAAAAATGAAAAATGAAAAATAAAAAATAAAAAATGAAAAATCTTCTTCTTCATTTTTCATCAATGAACACCAAATCAATAACAACAAACAACATATTGCATTTGAAAAAAAGAAAAAAAAAAAAACCCAAATTCATCACCTCATCCTTAAAAAAATGAGAAAAAATTAAAAAGAAAAAAACTAAAAAAAATGTAACCATTGGATCTCTTTTGTCGAAGACCCACTAGTCTCCACGCAACGGAGACCCAATGTTCTTCATGCCGATGTCAATCCTGAAAATGGAAGAAGAAGAAGATGTCTTCCATGTTGACTTCTAGTTTTCGACTACAACGACAAAGAAGAAGAATAAGATGGAAAAGAAGATGGAAGAAAATGGATATTAGATGGTCAAATGGAAGAAAATGAAATAAAAAGAAGAGATGACTTTTAAAAAAAAAAAACAAAAAAAAACTATTTTAATATTTTTTAATGTTATTTTTTTTTTTTTTGTTTTCATCTCTATTATGCATCATTGATAAACAATGGAAATGACATTATTTTTTATTTCAAAAAATTCTATTTTGATTTAATTAATTAATTAATATTATTATATATTTTATTTTGTTTTTACAGTTTTTCCCTTTCACATTAACTGTCAAACATTGACTTCTAACATCCAAGTTGACGACAATAAGTTTTTTGGACATTTCAATAAATTACAAGGGCTTTTTTGGACATATCAACCAACTACAGGGGGATGTTAGCTAATTATCAAACCAAGGGAGGATTTTAGCTATTTCATCACATTACAAGGGGGAATTGGGATTATCCCTTTTTTTAATTAACACATAATCAATCCAAAAGTTCCAATTGAGGGGTAAGGTTAGTAGTTGGGTAAAGTAAGTAAACTTTATTTGATTAATAAATAAATTTGATTATTACATGCTTTTAGTTAGAGATCTTAAGTTAGACAGTACCAACTTCAATTTGCATTTTTTTTTTAAAAAAAAAAAAAAAAATTAAGGTCAAAACAATTACTAAATTTGTACTGATTTTTAATACATTTATATTACAAAAATCAAGTTTAAATGGATGTCTAAATTTTGAAATCATAAATCCAAACCAATACAACCTTGTTTGTTGGGTTATATGATATTTTTTCTAGGATCATGTTTATATCAAACTAAAATTTTAATTTATATTTGTAACTTTTATATTCATCATTGAATTCTTATGATCAAAGGATTGTCGTTTATACTAAATTTACTTACACTTTTTCACTCCTCCTATATTATGAAAAAAAAAATGTATAAATGATCAAAATTTGGTGTCATAAATTTGAGTTAATTATATATATATATATACGTATATATATTTTTTTCATGTAACTATTGCTGAATGGATAAAATTCATGCACCTCGGTGACATAAAAAGCGAAAGGAAGAAATTTTGAAATTCGAAAATTTGAAAAATCGGGAGTGTTGAAAAAACAACAAAAAAAAATGAAGAGGAATGTCGGCCAGGGAACAGGGGTAGGTCCACGGCGAGTCGGTGCTTGAAATCGAGCGGCCAACCCGGTCTCACTTTTGAAGCTATGGTTACCGCAAACAGAGGACCTCACTCTACTACAAGTTTTTGCTCATTGTACTGTAGTAAGGCTAACCCTCTTACACGTGCAGGTAGCACCGACAACACCAATTTCTACCTGGGCAAATTAAACTTGGATATCCGATTTAAGTGGGCTAGCACTATGATTGTGAATTTATGATTAACCTTGATTACAATTCACTCACATATTTTTATTCCATCGTTGGGTCGGGTGTTTGTGTGGATCCTTTTTTTTTTTTTAAATCTTATAAGTCTGTCAAACACCTAACAAAATTAGAACAATCATTTTACATAATTTAAATATTTATTTTTATCAATGCTAAGTTACTATTACAATAAGAAAAAAAATCATTCACACAAGTTTGAAATACATGCTCGTTAGAAATCAAATCCGTTTCATCTAGTGAATGGGGAGATGCATATTTTGCAGTACTAATAGCTGATGTATTTGTGTCAGTTGTCTGGATTTACTTGAATCAAAATTTTATTATGAATGATTACTTTATGATAAAAATGATGTCACTTTAGTATAAAATGAATTACAAATCTCCTTTCCATTAAAATAGATGAAAAGGGGTATATTCAACTTAACCAAAAGTTTGAGTGCATATAGGTTTAATATTACAGTCTGTATTGGAAGCAATGTTTTTTTTACATTAGTGTAAATGACACATAAATTTGGTAATGTCCAATTTAGAAATATTTGCATGATAAGAATTATATATATATATATACGAGAATAGTACATGTATAAAAATAATAGTGATATATATAATTGTGATTTGCGATCATGGCAATGACTGAGTTAGGTAGGGCTTTCCCTCAATTGGGACCCCGTTCTATTAGTCAACTAGGAGTAAAATCAATTAGGGCATCTACAGGGTTTTATCTCCTTTACTTTTTGAGAATGTTTTGAGTCAATCCAAGTCAAAGTCCACAGCAATGTTATTTATAAAGCAAGAAATAACAATGGTTATAAAAATTCCTCTTTTTTTTTTTTTTTTCCTGTGAATTGTTTATTTAAAGAAAGAATCCCTTATTCCTTAGTTTTCGCCTAAATAATTCATAACAATAGAAAATAACTCATTTTTTAGACTATAGTTTTTTTTTTCAACATTTGTTTTTATTATTGGGACAAACCCAGAACGTTGTTAGAATCCGTTGCAATATGACTCTGAGTACGATTCTCCGAGATCAACTCTCAAAAAAAGGAGAGAACAGCTCACATGCGTGAAGGAAAAATATCCCTATAAATAGAACTTCATGCGAGTAGAACCTATGACCTCTAAAGACAACATAAATGGATTGTGGTTTATCACCGCACCACATTCATTTTCTCTTTTTTTTTCCCAAACAATTAGACTATATAGTTATATAATTAAAGATTCAATGTTGAGATAGAACAAAAGTAAATGTTTTTTTTTTTTAATTATAGAATGAATCATGATAGTTCTCTTTAGTGTAACAACCAAATTCTAGTAATGATCCACAACTTTTCAGGTGCATGGTCAATATATTTTCATGTACTGACTTGATATACTACAGCCTATAATTACTACATTTGCTTTTTAGTAAATCAAGACCATGATTGCGATATGATACCACACAGGATCATCGACGGTGGATTGGACTAATTGGTGTTGATGAAAAAATAATCATGATCTATCTCGTTTGTTCCTCAAAATGGGTCCATCAATTGATAATTTACTCAATTATGAACAAGCTGTAATCTATTACTATAAGTTCTTCCTTTGCTAGTTGGACCATTGTAGCCTATGATTGATTATAGTAATTTAGATTTATCAACTCAAAAAAGGATAAAAACAAAACATATAAATTTTGAAATTAAAATCTAGGGAGTAGAATACCATTCAAACTCACAATTTAAAGAGTGTCTGTCTAAGAGACAAACACCGCAGTAATTCATTTTCTCCAATTCCTAAAACTCTTATTACTTAATAAAATTGTACTAATTATTTCAGTTTCTTCAAATCCTGAAACTTTTGTACTCAATAAAATTGTATTGATTATGTCAAACCTTCTCAATAAGGTAAATTAATGAGATAATGAAGAATTTTATTATTTGGGGGGGAAAAATCATTTTAGTCCCTAACTTTTGAGAAATGATCAAATTTTTAACTATGTTTCGAAAAAGGACAAATTGAATCTTAACTTTTCAAAAAAGTGTCAAATTAGTCCCTCTCATTGGTCAACTAACAGTCAAACCTAAAAACAAATGTTAAAAGACTTATTTAACCTTACACTCAATTACAACAAATAAAAAGACCATTATACCCCCAACTAAAGTTAAATATTACAATGATATAATTTTCATGATGTATATTCATTAATTGTAAAATTACCATGTTATCCTTATAGTAAAAATTTTTCTTAAATCTTTTAATGAAAATGTGATTCTTTTATTATTATTATATTTTTTTTTAGTTTATGCTTAGGCTCCAGCTTTTCATTTTTGATTTTTTTTTTTTTTTTCAGTTTATACTCCAGCTTTTGCTCATTCTTATACTGCAGTTTATACTGCAGCCATAATTTTCAGTTTATGGCAGCCTATAATTTTTGCTCATTTTCTTTTCTTTTTCTTTTTAAACTAATTTTTGCTCCATGTATGTAATATTTTTTTGCTTTTGCTCCATGTATGTAAACCCATGTTCATACAGCCTTTCTTAGCAAAACCCACAACAAAATCAGAAGGAAAATCACCGTCGCTCAAACCCTAACGGACTCACCTGACTTGATGAAGACAATCACCGTCGCTCGAGAAGTTGACCGAACGGCGTCCTGGCTATGGGTTGACAGCGGCAGAACGGGGTGCAGGTTGACAATGGCAGAACGGGTCGAACGGCTGTGCGCGAACGGGCTGCGGGTTGACAACAGCGGAACGGGTCGAACGGCAGCAAATGGGTGACCGTCGGACGGTGACGGTAGTGGTCGAGGGTCGGTGGTCGATGCTCAGGTGAACAGGTGTGGCGTGGAAACGGGGTGTGGTGTGGCGTTGAAACAGGGTGCAGTGTGGCGTGTAAACGGGGTGCGGTGTGGCGTGGAAAGGGTGTGTAAAGTGGCTTTGTTTTTAAATTCAAAGTCATTTTATTTTTAATTTTCATTTTTTAACTCAATTTATCTCACTTACACATGTCATCATCCTGCATCATAATTGGAAATGTCAATTGTACCCCCATCTATTATGATATCAGTTAGTTTGACTATTAGTTGACCAATGAGAGAGACTAATTTGACACTTTTTTGAAAAGTTAAGATTCAGTTTGTCCTTTTTCGAAATATAGTTAAAAATTTGATCATTTCCCAAAAGTTAGGGACTAAAATGATTTTTCCCCTTATTTGGGTAGCTAAAGATAATTTTCTATATTTTATTGTAATAATTACTAATAGAGGGCAGCAAGCGAATGTATATCGAAAATAGACATTGAATTTGGTTACCATAACTAAGGATGACAAAAATATCTGATCCGATCCAAATTCGGTTTATTCAAAGCGAGTTTGAGAAGGAAAGTAGTGATCCATTTGAGATATGGGTTGGGTTTGAGGCAACCGTTAATAATTCCGAATCGGGTTTGAAATAAGCTTTTTTGTCCCGATCCTATCCAATAACTCAGTCCATACACAAACATAAAAGACCCTAAATCTACGACTATATATTATAGAGACTTATTAAATGATGTCCAAGTCTTGCATGTTAACTGTAAGAATTTTTATATGAGTTTGAAATTCTTTTTGAAACATCATAAATATTATAGTCAATTTATCTTTTTATATATATTTTTATATTAATTATATGATTAGTTAAAAATTAAATCGGATCAACGGATCGAGTTCAAAGCATGACTCTCCAATCAGGTTTGAGTTTTGGACGAAAAGTAGTGACTCGTATGGGACATGGGTCAGGTTTTGGACACCCTTAAAAAAAATTTGGATTGGATTTGGTAAGGGCCAAACTCGATCTGATCCTATTCAACCTATTGTCATGCCTAACCATAACCCATTAACTAAAGTTTTAATGGGTGCATAATCACCATTTAATGATATACCATAACTTGCTTTAATGCTACAAAAGCATGGATTCCTAACTTCTATCATGACATTTTTTTTTTTAAGCTAATTATATCTATCAGAACCATTATAGTAGATATTATGTTGCAGTGTAGATCACATATCCTTATTTAAAGAGAAAATTGCTCTTACTGCCTTGAAAAACCTTATCTGTAATTTATCTAGTAACACAGGGGTGTTCTAATAAAAATTATCCTCATTGTGACGGAGGGTATTCGAACCCGCACGTCTCACATTAGGGCAGGTGTGTCATGCTGCAGAGGCGCAAGAACTTGAGTCTGTCATGACATTTATTAAAGGCAAATTAGGAGAACCAACTGACATTAATCTGCGACCAGCTTGCATCACTCATTTTATTTTGTTAATTTTTTATTAGTGTTGGTTTCATTTTGTACTGTTTTGCATCATCAATCACCGCCGCAGCCCCCAATCTCACTGACCTTATAATATTCACGGGCATTTGAGCCTTAATAAAATTTTAATATTTGGAATTTAGATAAGTCCCAATCAACACGACAACGAGACAAATTTCCCGGTCTCCTCGTGGGATAAAAATTACCGCCACCTTGCTAAAACATAACTATTATAATATTATGAAAGGGAAACTCATTTTAATCTTTAAGATTTTGAAAATATCAACTTTTTAAATTTCTTTTAAAAATAATTTTTGTCATCTCTAGCTTTTACAAAATTCTTTAAAAAATTTCAAATCATTAGTCAATAAACGGTTAACGGTAATAGATTGTTTGGATGGAAAAGATAAAATAATCTTTTTATGTGAGAGGGTAAATTAATTTAAATTAATTTAAATAATTTATTATATACATAAAAATAATTTTGTAAAAAAATGGAAAAAAAAAAAGTGGAGATCCACCAGATTGGATCTCCACCGTCCATCAATGAGATCCAATTTGGTGGATCTTCACCATATTCAACGCATCAAGATTGCTTGTCAAACCCTTTTACCAACATCATCGGCAACCTACTTCATCAATATCATCAACAACCCCACTGTCTTCAACATCATCAACAACATCATAACATCTTCAATAGCATCATCTCCTACAACAACAACATCAACACTAACATTAAAAAAAAAAATCAAAACTGCTTATAAAAAAAAAAAAAAAAATCAAAACAAGGAGGCTGATGACGGAACCTAGATGAAGAAGCGGTCGAGATCGAACCAAGCTGAAGCTCCTTATTTGGGCTTTATTTGGGTTCGATTGAATCCAAACGAAGAAGCTTTATTGAACCCAGATGAAGCTCCTCATCTAGGTTCGACGAACCCATAGGCTTTTCATCTGGCTTTGGGTTCAATCAAACCCAGATGAAGACTTCATCTGGATTCTATCAAACCTACATGAAACCTATCTGGGTCTGGGTTCGATCGAACTCAAAATCAGAGAGGACCTCCATCTTATTGATCTGAGATGGAGACCCATCAGAGATAGAGCAGATCGACTCTATTTTCGACGAAGAGAACTTTTATCTCGTCAAAGGTGCTTCATTTGATGCGGAGGAAACATTGGGCATAAGAAGCTGAGAAAGAAGGAGAAGGGACGGAGAAGAAGGAAATGAAGGAGACAGAGAAGAACAAAGGAGACAAATAAGAGGTAAAACAGAGGAAGGAGATGACAAAGGTTTTATAGGTTTGTTTTGGATTCTTCCGGATCAAAGGAAAAAATAAAAATTAACTTGTTTAATTTTTTTTTTTAAACTTGTTTTATTTTTTAAATTAATATTTTTAATGCTTAGATGGAGAATGAATGGAAACAATAACAAGATTTTTTTTCCTAAATTGAATTTTTTTTCCCTGATTTTTTTTAATTATTGTTTAATTCAAACAAAAGACAATGATAAGATTTTTTTTTTTTTTTAAAAAATATATAACTATATATACACATGTTAGCTTTTCATTAGTAAAATGATATGCAATATTATGGTTTTATTAGGGGTAAAATAATTATTTTAAGTTATAAGGGGTAATTAAGTCTTTTTTGTTTTTTGTTTAGTTTGACTGTCAGTTGATTGATGATTTGAATTTTTTTTTAAGAGTTTTGGAAAAGTTAGGGATGAAAAGAGCTATTTTTAAAAGAGTTTTAAAAAATTAATATCCTTCGAAACCTTGAGGATTAAAATGAAGTTTTTCCTTTTACGAGTCGTTCCCATTAATATTATATAATCCATTCATTCAAGTAAGCATCGAGATCACATTATAAATTATCACATCATCTCATTATTTATATATCTTATTATCATATTAATTATTACATCATTTCATTAATTATCATATTATCTTATAAATTTTAATATCATATTAATTATCATATCATCTTATTATTGATAAGATTTTAATAAATTATATACCATATCAATTAGGAATGAATTTAAAAAAAAAATAAATAAATAAGAAGCCAAGTCCTACTGTTTTCAAATATAAAGGCACAACAAAAGCAATAAACGCCTGCACAAATCACGCTTATGTGAGAAGAAAAACAAAAAGCTACAAAGAAATAAAACGACTCAAATCTTCTCATGTGATACTCACATGCATATGATCAGAGAGACACGTAACAGAGACCTTTGAAAACATAATTCAGAAGGGCCAACACCACCACCAGTAACTGCGACTGATAGACAGACACATACACACTCACAAAAAATGGAGGAGGAGAAGAAGAAGAAGAACCCACCACCACCTCCGACAACCCCTCTTCTGCTTCTTCTTCTTTCCATTCTCTTCATTGCCTCTCCTTCTACAGTCTCCTCCTTCGACTACGGCGATGCTCTCACAAAGAGCCTCCTCTATTTCGAGTCACAACGCTCCGGCAGACTTCCCTACAACCAACGGGTGACGTGGCGCGACCATTCTGGGCTAACCGACGGCCTCGAACAAGGAGTCAGTAGAAAAAACAAATAAATAAAACACAAAACGTAGATTTTCATTTTTTTGACATTTTTTTTTTTAAATGCATGTACGTTACGTTGCTATGTGTAGGTGGATTTGGTTGGCGGATATTATGACGCTGGAGACCATGTGAAATTTGGCCTGCCGATGGCTTTTACGGTGACAATGCTTTCGTGGGGTGTGATCGAATACGGTGACCAGATCGCCGACGCTGGCGAGTTGGACCACGCGCTGGAGGCGATCAAGTGGGGCACTGATTATTTCATCAAGGCACATACAGGTCCAAATGTGTTGTGGGCCGAGGTATTGCTTTTACAATATTTTATTTTATTTATTTAAATTGCATTGCTCATTTGATTTTAATTAGTTTACACTATCTTTTTTTTTTTTTTTTTTAAATTAAATAGGTTGGTGATGGTGACACTGATCACTATTGCTGGCAAAGGCCGGAGGACATGACCACTTCACGGCATGCCTACAAGATCGACGAGAACAATCCCGGGTCTGATCTCGCCGGAGAGACGGCGGCCGCCATGGCTGGTGCCTCTATTGTGTTTAGGAGAACAAATCCCCATTACTCACGTCTACTTTTGCACCATGCTCAACAGGTACTACTTTGCAGTGTTAGTTTTTCTCAACTAACGTATTCTCTGATATTAAATATATTAAAATTCAAAATTTTGGGTTTAATTGTACTTGTAGTGTCATGAATTGGGTAGGACTTGTTTTTTTCTAGTGGTACAATTGTGGCGAAGATTGAAATCGATGTCAATTATTGTTGGGGTGTTTGTGCAGTTGTTTGAGTTTGGTGACAAATACAGAGGGAGATATGATGGGAGTGTTGAGGTGGTGAAGAGCTACTATGCGTCGGTGAGTGGGTACATGGATGAATTGTTGTGGGGAGCAATGTGGCTCTACAAGGCCACCGACAATGACAAGTACTTGAACTATGTCATTGGCAACGCTCATTCTTTTGGTGGCGTTGGCTGGGCTATTACAGAGTTCAGCTGGGATGTTAAATATGCTGGTCTTCAAATCATGGCCTCCAAGGTACTGTCTTTACAATATCTTCACTCCTATTGTTTGAATTTAATTAACTGGACTCATTTATAGTCTATTATAATCCGTCCGTCTTAGAGTTCTAGACTACCCTTTTATGTTTTGAGGATTTATTTTCAATTTATTGATTGAAAACGTATATATAATTATATATTAAAATGGAGACATTTAATGTTTAGCATTATACCTATAGAAGATTTTTAAATATGGGTACTTTCAAAGGACATTTAAAGTTACAAATGCGTTACTTGTGTTTTTTTTTTTTTTTTTTTTAACTTTTCTAATGAGACAGTCAACTTTCAAAATTAACTTAAAATGGTACAGCAACGTATGTCAGTTTTTTCAACAGCCTTTTTTTTTGTTTCTTGGAAACAAAACGAAGGGAGTTATATGGTGACTAAACTTGTTTGGTGAATAGTGAATACTCGTCGACTTTCAAAATCAACTTAAAACGGTTGTTGCCTTTTTTTTCCACGGACTTTTTTCTATTTTCTTCTGTGTTTATTAGGAACAAAACAAAGGGAGTTGTATATGGTGACTTGTTTGGTGAATACTCAGTCAACTTTCAAAATCAACTTAAAACGGTACAATAATATATGCCAGATTTTTCCACTGTCTTATCCTATTTTCTTTTGTGTTTTTTTGAGACAAAACAAAGAAAGTTAGATGGTGACTATTTTGGTGATTACTCTCTCAAATCTCAAGGGGATTTTGCTTTTTCAATAGATTCAACTATGGAATTATAATATATTAAAATTGAACCTTTAAATCACACAAATTACACTTTCTAGGATAAAGTAATTCAGTGATTGAGTGAGCCCTAATTAAGGTACAATCACCACTGAGGGAATAAAAATAAAGTTATCCTGAAGCACAATACCATGTGAAAATGATTCTCTGCATCTGCGTGGCGGCAATGTAAAGTGGTCAAGCCTGAAAAGTTAAAACTAGAGCCACATGTCGCAAAACTAGTGGATCAAACATGAAACAGCACACAATTATGTGATCTAGCCACCCCATCATCTTATTTGATAATGTTTCTTAGGTGCAACAGATAAATCAATAATAATTCCGTGCAAAGTTGTTTTCACTTATGTAACAAATATTTACAGTACATTAGAGTCTTTGTCACGTCTAGACGTTAATATTTGGCTCATAAACTTTATGTCATATAACGAGCAGTCTTTGTCACGTTTAGACTAAATATTTGGTTCATAAATTTTATGTCCTATAACTTGTGAAAATGAATGATTTGAATATATACGCGTATGTACTGAATGCAAATAAGTGCAACGGTGGCAGAGCTCAAATGATTGATTTTGTGAAGCTTTGGGTAGGACCTTGCTTTTACATTTTGGAGTGTCCAATGGTTAAAAAATAAGTGAATGGATACAAGTCTTTCATTTACGGGATGATGGACAGTTTGTTTTAGATGAGACACAATGGGCACAAGTTATATTGATGATCTAAAAGATCCACTTCTGTTGGGTTCATTTGTTGTGCAAGCAGAAGTAGATTTGAAAGTGTATATAGTCCAAAATTCACTGGGTAATAATATCTTGTAAAAAATATTGACACATGCTGCACATGGAGAAGAGGTCCTAGACCTCTTAGTCCTTTAGGTCCACCATTCAAAAATGACAAATAACATGGTCATTATGAAGGCAGCTGTCCTATCCTCACGCTCTTTTGCTATTCATAGATGGAGACACCATTGCTCTCATCATCTTTTCTCTGTTCTTGTTTTTAGATATGCGTTATCAACCTCTCCTCACAGTAAACAAAAAAGAAAAATCAAATCATAAACAAAATATTAAATAATATTTTACGAAGCTTTTTATCGCGTCAGTCCGGTTTAGCTCCTATTATTAGCCTTTAGGAGCTGGTTTTTGAGTTGCTAAACTGAACCACTCCTGAGCGAAGTGGCGCCATACCCAGCTTTGCTGATGGTTGGGTTCAAGTGTTTTTGTCTATAAAAGTGAGTAATTTCGCAAATAATCAATAAGTATGGATAAATTTTTAAAAAGTTTGATTAATATATGGATAGGTTTTTTATCTTGTATAAGCCGCTCTCTTCCGTCTATTCGAGAGTAAAAATCCGAACTGTATACTCAAGATCTATGTCAGAAGGTCTAGCTAGTTGTAAAATGAACTTATAAAGTCAAGAAAAAAAAAAATCCTTAACTGATCTGAATCATTGCGTTTTGGTTCTATTCTTTCATTTGGTTTAGTTTGGTTTCTAATATTGAGATTGAAAAATTTTCATGTTCTGGCCTAGATTGGCCCAAATTTGAATATAACCAAAACATGTCCACTCTTTAACTGTATATATTTATTTAAATTTGAGATTCTTCGGACTAGTTATTTATTGAAACTAGCCTAACCATTGGGAGATGCGTATCCATACACTAGTGCATATAGACACATTTATTAAGATTACAGACTTGTGTAAGATTTTCACTCTATAATATTATTTAATAACATTATAACATTTTGTAATTTTACATAGTTGACTATAAAAATTACATAGTCGATTTCTATACGAGTGCAAATTGTTAATTCACAAAAAAATTTAGGATTTGAAAGATAAAACCGCCCTATATATGTGTAATAACTACTAAGTATAAGTTATGTGCATTTTTTTCATATGAGATTTTCACTCTACAACACTTTGCAGTAATATTGATTTATTTATTTTATAAAGTTACATAATTAACTATAAAACAGGTCAAAGTTGATTATCACACAAGGTGCTTACACTGTTGTATTCCTAAACCATCAACTGATGAATTTATATCGTTATACTCAATCAACATCTTAAAAATTTCCTCCTGAATTTATTAATTTTTGCTGTGCATGGGAAAGCTTTTACATTATACTAACAAAATCCCTCCCACCCATGCAGTTGTTAATAGAAGAAAAGCACAAGCGTCACAGACATATACTCGAACAATACAGATCAAAAGCCGAACACTATCTGTGTTCATGTCTCAACAAGAACAACAACAGTAGCAACGTGGACCGTACCCCGGGCGGCCTCTTGTACATCCGTCAATGGAACAATATGCAATACGTCTCTGCCGCAGCATTTCTCCTCACCGTCTACTCTGACTTCCTCCGTGGCTCGGACGATCACCTCCGCTGCCATGTCGGGGCAGTGGACCACCATGAAATCCTCAACTTCGCCAAGTCTCAAGTCCATTACATCCTCGGATCTAACCCGATGAACATGAGTTATCTGGTCGGGTATGGGTCCAAGTACCCTACCCGGGTCCACCATAGGGGGGCCTCCATTGTATCCTATAGGGAGAACAAGGGTTTCATAGGGTGCACTCAAGGGTATGACAATTGGTTCAACCGGGAGGATCCGAACCCGAATGTGATAGTCGGGGCACTGGTCGGAGGGCCCAACCGTGTAGACAATTTCATGGATGAACGAGACAATTACATGCAAACCGAGGCTTGCACATATAATACGGCGCCGTTGGTGGGTGTTTTTGCAAAATTGTTACAATTAGAAGAGGAACAAAATGGTTCCAAATCATTAATTGCTTCTTCTTAGAAATAAAAATTAAATAAACATATAGATATAAATATTATATAGTGTTAAATTTTTATAAAAAAAGAAATAGTGCTTTTTTGGTGGCTGATTTGAGGTGTTCTTCTAGCCCAGGCCATTATTTATTTATTTTTTAAAGTTTAATATCTATATCATAGATAAGAAAAGTATATAAGTTCATGCAAGATTGTTGATTCTTATCTTTTTCTTTTTCCTTTTCCATGTAAAGAAGAGATACCTATGTTACGTTACTGCACAGCCCTTGAAATCAAAGTAAAGTCACCAAAAAAGAATATAGACTGAATTCAAAAGGCTGCTTTCAATGTGAAAAAGAAGTTAACGAGTTATATAATTCCATCAGCAATACCATTACGACTTTTAGAAAGCATGTTTGTAAACAAAATGTAAGGATTCTTATGCAAGTTGGCATGTAATTTAATGACGGGATAATCCCAATTTCCCCCATGTAGTTTGATGAAATAGCCAAAATCCCCCATCGCTTTAAAAAATCGCTAATATCCCCCCTATTGATTTACAAAATGGATAAAAAACCCCCTGTAGTTTATTAAAATATCCAAAAAACCCCTTACCGTCAATTTGGACGTTAAAAATCAACGGTTGACCGTTAAAATGGAAGGGCAAAACTGTCCAAGTGAAATAAAATATAAAAAATATAAATATTTAATAAAATAATAATTTACTATTAAAAAAATTGAAAAACATCTTCACCGTCCATCTTTAAGATGGACGGTGGAGATCAAAAATATTTAAAAAAGTTTAAGATTTTTTTCTCACTCTCTCTTCACTTCTCACTCTCTCTCCCTCTCTTTCTTCTTTTTCTTCTTCTTCCTTTCTCTCTTTCTCTCTCTCTCTTCTTCTTCTTCTTCTTCTTCTTCTCTCTCGGCAGACCCTCGGAAACCCAGATCCCATCTGGGTTTCCGCGACCGAAACCCAGATCGCAGCTGGGTTTTCGTCGCGGAAACCCAGATGGATCTGGGTTTCCATCGCGGAAACCCAGATGGATCTGGGTTTCCATCGCGGAAACCCAGATGGGATCTGGGTTTCGGTCGCGGAAACCCAGATCGCAGCTGGGTTTCCGACACCGGAAATGGTTGATGATGTTGTTTGTGTTGTTGCTGTTGCATTTGATGATGGATTGGTTGATTAAAGATGAGGTAATGTGTCTGGGTTGGTGTATTGGTTGAGTAGAGATGAGGAATGTGTCTGAGTTGGATGATGATGGATGGTGATAGTGTTCTGGATGGTCACAGTGTTGAGGGGCAGTTTGGTCTTTTCACTCCCTATTATAGTTAGAAACCAACTTTCATTAACAGAGTTAACAGAAGAGGAAAAATAGGATTTTCAGAAACTATAGGGGGGTAATTAGCGATTACGTTAAACTACAGGGGGGAAACTAGGATTATCCCTTTAATGACGTACTTATGCTGGAAGCTCTACAGTTTTGGTGTTTAATTATATGAAATTAAAACAAGCATTGATTATCGACTTAGAAAGGGGGAGCCCATAGGGGCCATGCCCCTCCTTTCTTTACCTACTTAAAAGTACAATTTAAGATTTTTTATTTTTTATTTACCTGTTTAAGATTGTTTTTTAAAATCAAATATGTATAATTAAATTTTGTAAAATTTTCTCTTTTAACTTATCTAAAATATTTTATTTAATGTAGTTGTTTGTCGAAGCAAAATATTTTTACTCCGTCCCTGGTAACTATAATAATCGGATCCTAGCAAAAAGCAGTGTGAGTATTGAACGGTGAGTTGTAATGTACGAAGTTGATGGTGATCTCTTCATAATCTGACTCCCATCGTTGTCCATCAAGGCATCAATGAATCAACTGTTTCAAAATTTGAAATCCTGAGAGGGTTGTTTGGGCAATCCGTTGCCTGGTCCCCATAAAAAAAGAGACTTGAACATTTTTGGAGGCTTCGAGGGAGATAGGCCAAACCCATCAAAGAGCCCACGTTGTTTGTTTTCTTTAGGGCCTTCGAGCTTTAGTCCGGATCTAGGCCTTTAGCTTCCATTATTTAAGCTAATGATGGACAAGCATTGTACATTTTTTCACTCGTCAAAATGGTCCACAATTAATAGTTTAAAATTGCATTTGTCAAAAAATAAGTTTTAATTTTTACAAAAATTTGTGATAGTTATAAATCAATTTATAACATTATTTGAAAAATATGTTTCGCCAACTTGATTCCCTTCCTCAATTTAGAATCAATATACAATCTATGGGAGGACCATAGGAAAACTATGGGAGGACCATATGATTCCCTTCCCTAATTTACCATCCATATATGGTCTATTAGGACCATAGGAAAGCCATGGGAGGACCATAGGAAAACCATGTTTCGCCAATCATATGAGAGGACCATAGGAAAACCATCAACCCCAATTTACCATCGATATACAATCTATACTAAATTTAGCTCATCATTACTTTTACCTTTTTTATGTTATTGACGGTCCATCTTTATTTTAATAGAGTCTTTCATTAACAAGTTTTGGTCCTTTTACCCTTTTTCAGCAAAAGCAAGCCATTAGTTGATACAAGATATTATCATTAGCGCTTGCATAATTAAACGTAAGTACATGGTTCAAACTCATAATTTTAACAACGTATATATGATAGAGGTATATTATTGGAACAATTTCAAAATTTCTGAAATATATATCTACCAATTACAATTATGATTTATGACTCTAAGTAATGTTAAAAGTTAAAAGTGCATGATCATATCAATTATTTACATTTAATTATTAATTAATTAATTTAATAGTTACTTTGTTTAAAGTTGGTCTTGATTTCGACAGCAAATTGGTGAGTGGTCCCTATCCAGCCAAAGTATGATATATCCTTTCTCAGACAATGTGATTTTCACTTTTCAATCATTCATTCATACCAATGTAAAATAGCAAGAGGTTTGACTTTCACATTTCACTCTTTCACTTCTTCCCACTAACTATCTTGGTCTAAGGCAAAGTTGGAGCTATAATTGGTGTTCGGTCAAAACTTTTTTCCCATTAGTTTCGAAAAAAAAAAAAAAAAAGAAACCTATTTCACGTTAAATTGTGGTTTTGCTATGTATTAAAAGGAATTAGATATCTTCAAAAAAAAAAAAAAAAGATTTCATAGTATGCTTATACTAGCATATCATAATTTGTTATCCATTCTTATTGCACATAAAATTTTACGTAATTTACTATATTAATCTAATTAAGATGGTTATAATTTAACTATCATAGTATCAATATGTTATCCTATAATTAAAGTGTTTATTACAAATCATCTTGTCACATTATTACGATAAAAAGTTTAGAAAAATTATTGAAAAACGTTGTATTATTCTTAGTTTAATGTGTGATTCATTTTTATCTAATTTGCTAAACCACCTTTCATGTGTTATAGGCACGTAGTCGTTGTCAATGGAGTAATGCCTATCTGATATTCAAGATTTAATCTATTTTGATTGTTACACTTACCAATTTATGTAAGTTCTTTTGCTAATCTAATAATCAGAACCATTTCAAGTTGCCTTGAATCAAACAAACTAATTAATATTGTTTGACGTGTTATTTCGTGATGTCTAGTTCGCCAGCCTGCCCTTCATGCTTTATGGGTGGTCGTTGACAAATCCATCGGTAGCTACTTTGATAAGTTCACGATTTAATCCAACTCTATTCAACGTGGAATCATAACACGTAAATACTTGCCTCTTCACTGAATCTTGAAAAGGACCGAGTTATGAATAAGATCTTATTGAAGACAGTACATTAGGTTACAAGAACTAATTTGAAAGGACAGTGGAAACAAAATGTTGAGGAAATCACCATCCACGTTTTGAAAAAGTGATTTGTTTTTTGACACATGATGACATGAACCGACCAACTTTACTACTTGAGGGACTCCATGGTGGTGGGTCTAGATTAAGTGCTATTACTTTAAGTCATTTTTTGGGTCAAGAATCTGCCAGCTCTGGTTAAATATTTTTGAAGCAGTAGTGTAGTACCAAGAAAAATTAGGTGACTTGGCTTCATATCTTTTTCAAAGAAATGTAAATGTATGGTTCCACTTCAATTAGACAAAGTCATCCACATAAACTAGTTGATTTGAGACGGTTAGTTACCATTAAACCCAAAAGTTTAAGCTGATAAGAAAGAGTCAAACTATAATATTTAAGACTTGAAATTAACACATGATACGTCATTTTACGTGTAACGTAGACAGATAACAGATATCGTATATATGCTAAATGTCCTCTACCGTTATAATATGTATAATAAGAATTCGAGATAAATGAGAAAGATGGGGTTTGAACTAGGATTTTCAAAACTCTGATACCATAATAGTTATCACCAAACCTCAAAACTTTAACTAATAGAGACATTGAGAAATTTTCTCTAGTGTGAATTCTAAATGTTTCCAATGTGAAGAGATGCAAAATTATCTTTTGTATTATTTGGATAAGAAACAAAAGTTGTAGTGTTCAACTGTTTGTTTTTTGGCTGAGAAAAAAGCACTTGATAATGTTAAAAACTTTTCTCTTTTTGTAGGCGGAAAGGTACCATCTTGAATTCAATTATTGATGTTATGAGTCCTAGTAACATAGATTAACATTGAATTCAATTATTCATATAGATAGAAATATTGTCAACCTAATTATTTAGGCATGTATAGCTATTTTGTAATGCAGTTTGGTTAAAATAGATAAAAGTGTCTTAGTGAACAAAAAAACTCCTCAAGTATTTCTAGAATAAATGCTTTCAAGTATCTTTTTATAAAAAAGAGGACGAGAATCATACGCCATTTTTTTTAAAAATTTTTATTTATTCATTTATTTATTTTTTAAGGGAAAGAATCATATCTAATTATTTTAGTTATGTTTAACCCTTAATTCATCCATTCGAATAATATCACATCATCTTATACTTTTTATTTGAAATTTAATACCGATTGGATTATGGTCTCGATATCAAGCACTAAATGGGCAACTTGAATATTCAACCAATATCACAATAACATGGAAAAATTTACTCTCATATGCCAGAGAGTACTAGTGGTAAAACTTGAATCCTCCACTGCAAATATGCAGTGCTACATTATCAGACAATAGTGCATACTCTATAATATTAGGACATCATCCCATACTTGAACAATAAAAGAAATTTAGAAATAGAAACATTATTAAACAAAAACAGTTTCTAAGAAGATACAAAATGTAATACACACACACACACACCAAATAAGGTATATTAGTACTTTAATTAATCACTAAAGCCAAAAGGGAGCTCAAGTTGGATACTTAAAAGTCTCGTTCTGCGTAGAAGATAAACTGAAAACCATATGAGAACGAAAAAGTTATATGATCTAAATCTCTTTTCAGTCTCAGCATTAACAGTATCAGCAATAGGCAAACCGACAATGTGTACGATTTGGACAGCCCTAAACGACAAAGCTGAATTTAATTCACAGGAAAAAAAAATTATTCGTTTCCTTTGTTGACAAGACTCCATGCATGCGCCACGGACTATTAATTTTGGCAGTGCCTCTCTTTTGATTCTTTCTTCTTCGAATGGAAATGATATATATCGAAGATGCCTATAGCGCCATGGACCATGGTTTGATCACGTTATTGGATGACAAAAGCCTGCCTATCAAAATGGTTATATGGTGCAGAGATCTACATATGTAACCACTCACGTTGCGCATTCGAACATGGGACCGTTAAGACATTTTTTACCAGGCCCGAACCAGGATTTTGGATAGAGACGTACGCAGCAGTGGGCCACGTTCAGACCTAAATCAACCAAATCATGTTGATGGGAAGGCCAAATTTATAAGAACCTAGAGAATTTTTTCCTGGGGGTGGATTGGTCCCCCTAGCTGGGTTATCGAGGGATTTACACAGAAAAGTGTTGGTGGTGAGCTTTTTGATAATCTCACATTAACGAATATTCAATAAAATAAATGTATATTATTCGCATTTCAAGTAATTAGTATATTTTTTTATTTATATATGTATGAAAGGAGTGTTTCGGATTTTAAGGTATATTTTGTCAGTATATGTGGCAAAAAATATAGTTAAATCCCTAACCATAAATATTTAGATTTTCGTATAATATATATATATATATATAATACATAACCTGGTTGTTCATTTAATAATAGTTTATCAAAACTCTCTAGTGACCATTATTTCTATGCTATATTACATTTTGAAGTTTGAACAATGTTCACACTGTTCCAACAGTTTTTGAGGCCCCATTTCAGAATATAGTTTCGAGAGATTTCTTCAAGTGTAATCTGTAACCACTTTTTTTTTTTTTTTTTTTCTCGACCATAATCATAACTAGTTAAATCATGCAATAAAGCTATGTTCATATCATATATATCCGAATCTTATTGCCAAGTAGGTATCTTTGTCCTGTACACAACAAGAAACCAAGTTTCAAATGTCACGATTTTGGATTCTGAGAATGCTATTATTACGTTGTCAGTGTCTTATAAATTCACTTTCAAAATGATTACAATTCAATGGATATCATCATTATGATTTTACTAGTTTACAATGACTTATCAATACAAAGTAACTACAAAAAGGATTTAGGTTATTTTAATTTTCAAAATATGAATTTTTGTGGATTATTGAATTTAAAATTAATAATCACTATCCTATTAACAATACGGATCCTGTATAATAATTTAACCTTTATCACATATTTTTTTTAAGATATCCTTTATAATTGATATTCCAAAATTATTATAATTCTTAATTTTTCTCTCTCCCTCTCGTTTGTCTCTAAAACGTCCATTCCTACAAATGCACTGAAATTTGAATCTTTTTTGCATAAAAAATAAACTATATTTTATAACATATGAATAAAAAATATACCACTCTTATGACATATTATGAGAATGTTTTGGAGATTTTTTAATCTACTAATAATCCCAACTTTTATAAATGGTGTTTAATTCTATATTTTTGGCTAAATCATGAGAGCCATCAATATATTTGTTAAAATTTTGTATAAACAGTAGCATGTTTAATGTGACAATTTTTGGCATTATTAAAGTTAATTATGTCAGAAATTTTGACAAAGAAGCATGTTTGATGACAATTTTATAAATATTATTGTATTCAATGGATGAACAAATTATCATACTATTCTAATAGCATCACCAAACTTTCAACATTTGTATTGTAAGTGTACACATACTGTGTAAAGTATAAACGTGGAAGCCTAAAAGGAGTGGGCTTCCTGGGTTTGAATGTGCTTTTTCTAATTGAATGCACATATTGACTGTAAACAATATAGGGACGGGGATTTACAATGCCCAGAAAGAGGAATATAGTCCCAAAATATGTAGGGTCGAATTCTAATGAAACCCCCGCTTGAATTTCAACTTGTCAAACATGTACATATAGACAATGGTTCTATATACATGTATATCTTGTGTTTTTCATTAATGAAGAGATAAGAACCAAATGTAGAACTAAGAATTGTCACTTTCTAGTGTGGTTTTGGAAGATGTGGTGTGTGACCCCTTTTTTATCATCAGTACATGCTCTCTTTTGCCAACTCCAATCATGCACCTGCATTTTGTTCTTTTCCTTATAAGAACTTAACAACCTAGCTATGAACAGGTTCCATTGCTCTTTTCTTTTCCTCTTCCTCTCTGCACATCTCTTTTCTTCATTGTCTTAACCATGGTAAAGTACTCTTATGAAACATCTTGAATACTGTAAGCTTAAGCTGTTGGGTCGAGGGGTGATTAGTGTGAGTTTGGAAATGTTTGTTTCGCTCTAAATTTTGTTGAATTATGTCTTGTTTGTAACAGGTTTTGGTGGCATCTAATGGAGAAAGAGATGGTTCAAACGAGGAGATTGTGGTGGATTATAGAGGGAATCCGGTCGACAAGTCCAAGACTGGCGGATGGCTAGCTGCAGGGCTCATCTTAGGTGACTTTCTTTGGTTGCTAAAATGAACTATAGTGTGTGTGTGTGTGTCATGGTTTCAATTTTGTTTAATCTTTTTTATATAATGCAAACTTTTGTTGCAGGAATTGAACTCTCTGAGAGAATATGTGTGATGGGCATATCCATGAATCTAGTGACTTACTTGGTTGGAGATTTGCATATATCTTCTGCAAAATCTGCAACCATTGTCACCAACTTCATGGGAACTCTCAACCTTCTTGGACTGCTTGGTGGTTTCTTAGCAGACGCCAAACTCGGCCGGTACTTGACAGTTGCAATCTCTGCCGCCATAACTGCTGTCGTAGGTTCTGATTCTTCGAAATTACAAGCTATTAAATAATGTACATGTCTTAATTAGCGCAGCTAAAAATTCAATGTAGCTAAAAATTCAAGAACTAAGTAAAAAAATCAATGAGTACGAAATTTAATTTAGTGTAACATTTTTAAAAACTAGAAGAGTAGTACCTAATTTTAGTCATTATAATAGCAGTCTGAGACTGCTTGACACTTTTTTTTTTAATTAATCTTGTGATAGGGAGCGATTTTATTGACTTTGGCCACAAGCATCCCAAGCATGATACCCCCAAAATGTGATGATTATAGAAAACAGCATCACCAATGCATAGAGGCCAATGGAAGGCAACTGGCCCTGCTCTATGCAGCACTCTACACTATAGCACTTGGTGGTGGCGGCATCAAATCAAATGTCTCGGGATTCGGGTCCGACCAATTCGACACATCAGACCCCAAGGAGGAGAAGTCCATGATATTCTTCTTCAACAGGTTCTATTTTGCCATTAGTATTGGGTCCTTATTTGCGGTGATTGTGTTGGTGTACGTGCAAGATAACATAGGAAGAGGGTGGGGATACGGCATTTCAGCAGCCACAATGGCGATTGCTGTGGCAGTGTTGCTCTCCGGGATGCGGAGGTACAGGTTTAAGCACCCTCAAGGAAGCCCCTTGACAGTCATATGGAGGGTGCTACTCTTGGCTTGGAAGAAAAGGGCTCTGCCTTATCCTTCTCATGCTGGCCTGTTGAATGAGTACCACAATGCCAAGGTCCCCCACACCGACAGGTTCAAGTAAGTACTAACTTGTCATACTTTCGGACCAAACTTAATTGCAGTAAAAGAATAAATTCAGACACGTGATTAAATAGATATCCAAATTAAGATCTTTTGATAAAACTAATTATGATATCCTATTAGATAATTCTTTAAAGAATTTGAGTATAATCTATTAAAATATATAGATAAAATTTTAATAGACAGTCTAACCAATTTTCATTTCTATATGAATGTGATTATATAGGTGCCTTGACAAGGCTGCAATCCTAGATGACGATGTTTCTTCTATTGAGGACAAGAATGACCCTTGGATAGTTTCTACAGTGACACAAGTTGAAGAAGTGAAAATGGTTGTGAAGTTGATCCCAATTTGGTCTACATGTATTCTTTTCTGGACAGTTTACTCTCAAATGACCACCTTCAGCATCGAGCAAGCCACCTTCACGAACCGAAAAATCGGATCCTTTGTAGTCCCTTCAGGTTCCCTCTCTGGTTTTCTCTTCGTCACAATTCTCCTCTTCACTTCACTGAATGAGAAAGTCTTCATCCCACTAGCTAGACAACTCACTCACAACCCTCAAGGAATGACAAGCCTTCAAAGGGTAGGAATAGGACTCATTTTCTCAATAGTTGCAATGGTAGCAGCTGCTGTCATTGAAATAAAAAGGAGGGACACTGCAGTCCAAAAGCACTTAAAAATAAGCGCTTTCTGGCTGGTCCCTCAGTTCTTTCTAGTGGGTGCAGGAGAAGCATTTGTCTATGTAGGAGAACTGGAGTTCTTCATAAGGGAAGCACCAGAGAGAATGAAGTCCATGAGCACAGGGCTGTTCCTCAGTGCCATTTCAATGGGGATGTTTGTGAGCAGCTTGTTGGTGTCACTTGTTGACAAAGTGACCAACAACCAGTGGCTGAGAAGCAACTTGGACAATGGCATGTTGAACAACTTCTACTGGCTCCTTGCCGTTCTAGGTGTATTGAACTTCTTTGTGTTCCTTGTGTTTGCAACGAGACATCAGTACAAAATTCAACACCATGTCAAGTTTGATGGCTCTGGAGAGAAGGAACTTAACAGCTTCAATGATGAAAAAGTTGTTGAAGATTTAGAGATAGTTGCTATTGCAGAGGGAAAGGCAGAGCCCTAGTGACTAGTAGTGCATTTGGCTTCTGTTGTTGTATACAATTGTCATGAGGTTGTGGTTTTTTGTTTTTCTAAGTATTCTATTTGTTGCCAAATCAAGCATTGTATCACTCTAAAAATGTTATAGTGATATTTCAAATTCTCAACTCTCAAAAGAGTTGATTTCATCCAAATTATTTATGTGTTGATGTTATGATAGTAAATTTTTGGAAATAGATTTCTCATGGTATTATAGGAGTAAAATTTTGGACCTTATTTATGATATTAAATTTCAACGTATTTTAACAAGCTCTTAATAATCAATGTTAAATTATGTTGTAATTATTTTTTAAAAAATAATTATTTGGTCAAAACATATGACTTAATTTGCTTATGAAATGTCTAAAAGTATATCTAATACTAAGCTGTAATAGTGTCAAAAAAATCGAATGTGATTATTTTATATTTATATTATTTAGTTATATGAGAAAACATAGTTTAAAAAAAAAAAAAAAAAAAAAAACAAAAGCCCAAGTATTCAGTATTACATTAAATTAGGCCTCACCTGGCCTGATTCTATGTGAAAGTCGGCCCAAGAGCCTACAAGAAAGGAGCCTTATCGACGTCGTTTAACTTGAAATTAGTTAAAACTTTTTGAAGCTGTCAACTTCATTATCAATCCCTGCAAAACTTGGGCCGACTTTCATGCACACAAATACGCTCATGCTCTGTGTTTTTTTTTTTTTTTTTTTTTCATTTTTCATTTCCTTTTCTGTTGGCTAATATTCTATTCACATTTTTCAAACACTACATTACTAATTTCGATAAATTTAGTTTTTGACCGACTTAACAGATTTAGTAGACTTTACCGACTTTAATAAATGTTCCTCGACTTTATTTATATTTATTTTATTTTTATGCTTATCACTTTTAAATAGTAGTGGTTGAATATTTTTCTTGATTTTAAAAGATAAATAGTTCAAATTTCACATTTTTCCTAAGGTATAAGTAGTTTTTTCTAAATTTAATTACTCCTCCTCATCATTAAAAAAAAAATTTGTTGTTGTCCATCCTGATACTTTATTTTATACTATTATTCACAATCATTTTTGTAACTCAACATCAACTTTTGCTATCAACACATCCAACACTAACATCACATTTTGCCCAATAATGTCAGTTGAAACCGACTTTGGTTGTGTTTCTCAACTTTCTTCTTTTTTTTTTCGGTACATTTAGTTTATGTAATCATTTACAATCATTTTTGTAATTTAATATCGACTTATATTATCAAAACATCTAACATTGATCATTGTGTTTGTATCTGTGTATTAACACTCAGTCTTACAACTAAAAGCAAACCACACAAATCTTTCGTTTTTCATATTTGGAACAGCATACTTGAGAGTGTCACCCTTTCATTTTCTAAGTAATTAACAACCTAGAAACTTGATAACCAATAAAATCAGCCAACACCCAATTTAATACGAATTAGGCAGAATTAATGAATAAACTAGAGCAATCATGGCAAGGTGAAGATGCAAATATGATGCAAAAGCAGCAAGTCAATAGGACACAAGAATTATGGATGAGTTTATGTCCACGGTTATGTTATTTACTTGGGAGAAAGGGCATGAAAATAGAGTTTTGTAATAGGGTGGCCAAAGTTGGATCTCCTTTCTTTGCATTAAGGATCCTATTTAAAGTGCTAAGGTTCTTTGTTATAGTATAATCACTAAAATGTAGAAAAAGCTAAAGTTCGTTTCCTATTTTATATCAAACTACATTAAATATATAGATTTTGAATTAAACTACAATTTTAAAAATTTTCAATCTAGTGTGATTTTCTGTTTAATGCAAAATTCTCTCGCCTTCAAAATCCCACTGAAATAAAGAATATCACGAGCTGCTATGCTTTAAGTTGTTGCATGAAGTGAACTCAAGCTGCTTCTCATGCGAGCTACCTGGTTCGAGCTACTCTACTGTGTAATACCTAGAGCAATGGGTCTCGTCCATTTCCTGACAACGTTGCACATGCTGATGTTGCTGGCTTCATGGTGATTCCCTCCCCTTTGGGCCTTTGGGCTTTTGGGCTCTTGAATCTCTTATCGGGCTTCATTTGGGCGGGGTCCAGTTATTATTTTTACGTACAACAATTTTTTTTTGAAGGGAGCACAACAAAATTTAAGTTGGGAAGTTTGGACCAACCCAAAAACAAATACAAAACAAGTTAGTGGCACTTGGCAGCTGCTATATACCTCAAAAGTGCAACACTCACTGACTCGAGATATTCAAATATCGGGTTTGGCTTGCATAAATGCTGCTGATTTCTGTCACATTTTCCTTCTCTTATGACTTAGTTTGGATCTATGCAGTGTTGGAGATGGGTATTGTGTACTGCACATGATTGCATCTTAACAACAAATCTTTCTTTAAAAAAAAAATCCATCTTTTCTTTTATTATTATTATTTAAAAAAACTACTTTATCGTACAGCTCAATTAGTTGCCAACAACTTTCTTAAATTTAGTTTTTTTTTTTTTTTTTTAACTTCTTAAATTTAGTCATGTCAAGAAGTTTTTGATGTAATTTTAACATTTAATCATATTTACGAATTAAAAAAATGAAAGACAAAGCAGCAAGAATGATGAAATAAAGAAATAAGAGGAGAAAAAGAAATTTGAGTTTTAAGTACTTAGGCTATGTTTGATACATCGAAAATCATATGGGATTGAGATTAAAAATTTTCAATCCCACCGAATCTGTGTCTGAGAGATTTGGGAGGGATTCAAAACTCAATCCCAATTTCATTTGATTCCTTCTTTTATGAGAATTCACATTCCCAAGCTCACTAGTGGGATTCGACCAGATGAGAATGATAATTCTATTTTGTTGCTTTGTCTCCTCCATCTCTCTTTCTTCTCGTTCCCAAACATTGAGAACCCGAACCATGGAGGCTACCTTCGTCGGCTCTATTGGCTTTGATATGTTAGCTTCATAGGCCTTACATTTGGTGGTCAAACCCTCCATCCTCGGTTTCAATGGTTGGAAGTAGCTAAACGTCGATGAGACATGGAGGGTTTTTGAGACTGATAGCGTCAGTTTTAGGTTGGTTCTTGATGACAAACACAACGTTTGTGATATGGGTTTTCGTTGAAGACACGGATTCGACTCGTTAAAAGCCGCTGATGGGGTTTTTAGATATAGAGGTATTTATTGAGTTGCATCTTTTTTACGACAACCCAATTGAGTTCTTTACGAAAATCGAAATAGGTATCCTAGTTGAATTCTCAACGGCGATCTGGGTTTCTCTTTTTTATTTTTATTATTATTTTTTAAAATTTTCTGATTTCTTTTCGGGTTTTTTTCTTGATAAATTTTGTGGCTTGTGGTGGATGTTGGTTTGATAAAGATGATAGTTGGTGTTGAACTAAATGTGGGTGGATTTGGATGATGGATGGAGATGGATCTCCACTTTTTCTTTTTTTTTTTTTTCCTTTTCAAAATTTTTAAAAATTAATTTTGAACAGCGATCTAGGTTTCTCTTTTTTATTTTTATTATTACTTTTTTAATTTTCTGTTTTTTTTAAGATATTTTTTTCTTAATACATTTTATGGTTTGTGGTCGATGTTGGTTTGATAAAGATGATGGTTGTTGTTGAACTGAACGTGGGTGGATCTAGATAATGGATGGAGATGGATCTTCACTTTTTTTTTTTTTTTTTGCAGATTTTTTTAAAAATTAATTTTTATTATATAATAAAATATTTAAATTAAATTTATTCCAATCCAATTACAACTTACATTAAATATAATATGATATAATTCTAATAAAATCTCAAATTCTACCAAATATGAGACAATAATTTTTTAATTAAATCTATTCTAATTCCGTGTACCACGTTAACAAACGGGATTGGAATGAAATAAAATGGATTGAATTGAATTAGATTAAAATGAAAAATTACTGTCGTATATTTGGTAGAACTTCGAATTGGATTAAAAATATCTCATATTGTGTTTGGTATAGGTTGAGATTGAATTGAAATAAAATTAATTTAAATTTTTTATTATATAAAATTAGTTTTATAAAAAATCTGAAAAAAATTAAAAACAACTAAGTTCATCTTTAACCCATTGTCTTTAACATCATCAATCCACAGTTCATCAATATCATCAATCAAATTTATGAATATCATCATCTTCCACAATAACAACATCATCAGCACTAATGAAATCCATCAACAACATCAAAATAACACACAAACAAGGGTGGGTGGGTGGGGGGGGGGGGGGGGGGGGGGGGGGGGGGTGGTGTGGTTTGTGGTTATCCATCATTAAACTCAGAATCTCAAGTTTTGAGTTTGATGGAACCTAGAACTATGTGATTTGGGTTCGATCAAACCCAAACCACAGCATTAAAAAAAAAAAAAAATGAAGAATGAGGACAGTAACCAAGATGAAGAGGACGACGACGACAAAGATGAAGAGGACAGTGGCGATTGGCGAGAGAAAGAGAGAGAACATTAGTGAGAGGAAGAGATCGAGTTGAGACTTGAGAGAGCCATTCCCATACTATTAAAACCCAAGAGCCAACTTGGGAATCGAAAGTCCCCAAAGATTGGGATTTTAAAGAGTTTGGGATTGAGTTTTCAATCCCAAGCTTTTCTCTCCAAATGTCGAATTTCATGGGACTGCAAATTTTTGAATTCCCATCCAACTCTAAATCCGGTGAAATAAACATAGTCTAAGGACAACATTACAATTCTAGTCGTGACTAAAATTGGAATTTTGAATACTTAAGGTTAAAAATAAAGTTCTATTATGAAAGGTGGATAAACACTAATTTAAATAATAATATCGGTGGATAAACACCAAATTAAATGACAATATTATATATATATGTGTATATATATACAAGTTGTCAGGCAGTGGATTGGTAGGTTGTTTTGCCTATAAATAGATTGTTTTGCCTTTTATTTTATGTATGTGAAACCCCTCTCAAACTTTCTAATATTAAGTAAATTTCCCTTCTTTCCTATTCTACTGTCTCACTTTCATATTTATTATTATTTTATTTGTGTTATTATATTCACGTGTTCTTTTATCTCTACTCATTTTCTATTTTGTTTCATTAATTTTATAACAGATTATCAGCTTGATCCAGAACTTGAAGTTCTAAATAAATTCAATCAGAACTTAAAGTTTCAGATTCTAATTTATCAGAACCTAAAGTTTTAAATACTGTAACTCTAACTCTAACCAAGAAGTTTGACTATGTCAACCCAATCTATGTATGGCTTTGCCAACTTAATATACTAATTTTATTTGTTGTTTTGTATTATATATACGGCTCTGCTAACTTTATTAATTGTTATTATTATGCACTATATGTGCGGCGCACCACCGTTAGTTGCTGTTTTTATTATGTATTACATGCATGGCTATGCTGGCTTAATATCATTCACATTAACAAATTATAATTGATTGTCTTATTTCTCTATATCTTTATATTTTTTTGTTTTTTGTTCTCTTTAATTTATAATGTACTAGAACTTGAAGTTCTGGATTTAAATTAATGAAACCTGAAGTTCTAAATCTCTACTGTTAAAACCTGAAATTATCATTTTTTACTTGAAAATATATATGAAATTCTTGGCAGCTTGAAGTTCCAGATATATTAATAAAGGAATTTATCATATATAGATTTTCTTTGAATATAATGTTAATATTATTTACCATTTTGGTTATGTCACTGATTGTGGTGTTTGTTGCATATAGCTATGTCAAATATTGCAAAACTAGAATTTGCTCTATTTGATATTTCTAGAAAGAATTATCTTTCAAAATATATTGAAAAAAATACTAAAACAGTTCAATATGACTAAAGTTCATCCCTTGAGTACCCTTATGGTTTTTCGGTCTCTTGATTTTAAACAGGATCCACTTCATCCTAAAAAAGATAATGAACAAATACTTAGTCCAAAAGTATTATATCTGAGTATAATTGGTGCTTTATTATATTTAACATAATGTATTAGGCCTAATATTGTTTTTTCAGTAAATCTGTTAGCTAGATTCGGTTTTGAATCAACAAAGCATCACTAAAATGAAATCAAACATATTTTTCTTTATCATTGTGGAACAATAGATTTAGGGTTATTCTATTCAAAATCTAATAATGATGTAGGTTTGATTGGCTATGTTGATGTTGGATATCTTTCAAATCCCTACAAGGCTTATTCACAAATTAAGTATATTTTTACTTATAATGATACAACAATTTCATGACGCTCTACAAAATAAACTTTTGTTGCTACATTCTCTAACCATTCTGAAATTCTTACACTTCATGAAACAAGTCAAGAATGTATATGATTGAAATTTGTCATTCATCATATACAGAGTACTTGTGAAGTATTTACTGCTTTAAATTCCCCAGTTGTCATATATGAGGATAATGTCGTAAGTATTGCTCAAATCAGAGAGAGATACATCAAAGGGGACAGAACTAAACATATCTCACCAAAGTTCTTTTATACTCATGAGCTTTAACAAAGCTAGCAAATTAATGTTAAACAAGTTTGCTATCCGAATAATCTTATAGATTTATTCACCAAGACATTACCAACATCAACATTCGAGAAATTGGCTCATGGCATTGAAATGTGTTGAGCATGTAAGCTACATGATTAATTATGAAACATCCTTTCAAGGAGAGTATATTAAATCAATATGGACATATGTGCATTGCACTATTTTTCCCTTCCATCAAGTTTTGTCCCACTAGGTTTTCCTGACAAGGTTTTTAACGAGACAATATCTTAAAGTACGTCTAAATACTATTACATCCAGACGATGATTGTATATTTTTGTGTTCGATTCAACAGATCATAAAATATATTTTACTTAGATTTTTATCCCATCTGGTTTTTACTGGCAAATAGTAAATTGATGTATATCTAAAGGAAAGTATTATGAAAGGTGGATAAATACTAATTTAAATAATAATATTGGTGGATAAACATCAAATTAAATAACAATATTTTATATATATATACAAGTTGTGAGGCAGTGGATTGCTAGGCTGCTTTGCCTTGTATTTTATAAATAGATTGCTTTGCCTTTTATTTGATGTATGTAAACCCCTCTTAAACTTTCTAATATCATGTAAATTTCCCTTGTCTTCTATTCTACTGTCCCACTTTCATATTTGTTATTATTTTATTTGTGTTATTATGTTCACGTGCTACTTCCCTTCCATTTTATTCCATTAATTTTACATCAAGTGCCATTTTTTTTTTTTTTTTGGGAGTAGTGTTCCAACCATTTCGGTAAATTCAAAACGCACACGAAATATTACAAGACACAACGGCACAGCACAACACAAAACCAGCGATTTCTTTGTTTGTGTTATTACACTCACGATCTTCACGTTGTCATGTCACTATTCGCTGCATCAAACGGCGGCGCCACCTCCTCCGCAGTCAAAAGGGACGGTCCCGGCCGTCTTGCTTCTGTCTACAGTGAACTCCAGTCCAGCAGACTAGACGTCTCCCTCCCTCTCCCTTCTGTCCTCAAAAACTCCTTCAACGACGTCGACGGCCCTCCTAGCTCCGCTGCCGGAAACCCCGGTAACGTTACAGTCCCCATATGGTAGATGCATCCATAACCAAAAACCATACGTGTTTGTAGTACTCTAGTTCAAGTTTTTAACGTGGAGACCAAGTTTTTTTACTGTGTTTATGTGATTTGTAATGTGAATGCAGATGAGATAGCGAAGTTGTTCCCACACCTGTTCGGGCAGCCGTCTGCGAAGCTGGTGGCCGGGTCGGGGAGTGTGGCGGCAGACAAGAGTTTGAAAATTGGAGTTGTTTTGTCTGGAGGGCAGGCCCCTGGTGGACACAATGTCATATCTGGGATTTTTGGTTAGACTCTTGTTTCTTGGAGTTGTCATCAATTTGCGATCTTTTTTTGCTTTTTTGTATCCTTTTTTGGGTTTGGAAATTTAATATTTTTATTTGGTTTTTGGTTGGGTTTATAGATTATTTGCAGGAGTGTACAACGGCAAGCAAGCTTTATGGTTTCAAAGGTGGTCCAGCTGGGATCATGAAGTGTAAATATGTTGAATTGTCTACTGATTTTATCTACCCTTACAGAAACCACGTGGGGATTTTTATTTATTTTTTGTTTTCCGCTTTGTATTTTGATAATATAAAACAATGTCAAAGTATAGTTATTTTAAAGTTGCTTTTAGAACTTTTTGTCTTGGATTTGTATTGACATAACCTGTGATTTTGTTTACAGGGTGGGTTTGATATGATATGCAGTGGCAGAGACAAGATTGAAACACCAGAACAGGTTTGTTTGTTCTGTTTATGATAGTGCTATTTTAGTGTTGGTTGTCATCAAATTGGTATTCAAAATATTCTATAGGGGTGTCTATTTCTTTTTATGATTATATTATATATATGATGTCTAGTTTAAGCAAGCTGAAGAAACAGCAATCAAGCTTGATTTGGATGGACTAGTTGTCATCGGTGGGGATGATTCGAATACAAATGCTTGTCTTCTTGCTGAAAATTTTAGGTACATTGTGCAAAAGCTTCAAGGCAAAATGCTGCTATATATGTAGTATTGTACATGTGAGGTTCTCTTGACACAATTGAACTCATTTGTTGGAAATTTTCAGGGGTAAGAATATGAAGACGCAGGTCATTGGATGCCCCAAGACCATTGATGGTGATTTGAAATGCAAAGAGGTTTCCACAAGTTTTGGATTTGACACAGCATGCAAGGTAATAACATTTTTTTTTTTTTAACATTAGACGTAGTTATTGTCATTGTGATCTCTTTCTGATTTTAGTTCATTTAACCGACAACTCAGTTGTTAGTGTTATTGAAATTATTTCCTGGCTATAAACGTGTAGATATATGCAGAGATGATTGGAAATGTTATGGTGGATGCTCGTTCGACTGGAAAATATTACCATTGTAACTTGTAAGTGCTCTGATTGTAAACTTTCAGTAAAAATTTGTCATCATTCCTGTTTCTAGCGTGTTTTATACTTATAGTGGCAAAGGTAGTTAGCATATGCTTTACTGATTTTATGGCCTTGGCTACAGTTGTGAGGCTCATGGGCCGTGCAGCTTCTCATATAACACTGGAGTGTGCCTTGCAGACTCATCCAAATATCACAATTATCGGGGAAGAGGTACTTTGTAATGTCTTTATCTTAATTCAATTTGGTCAACCATATAATTGACCAACTTTTGTAGGCTATAACAAAAGTTTGTCTTGATGAAGGTTGCTGCCAAGAAGCACACATTGAAGAATGTTACAGATTATATTATGAACATAATCTGCAAACGTGCGGAACTCGGTTATAATTATGGTGTTATACTTATACCAGAAGGCCTAATCGACTTCATTCCTGAGGTATGATCTCGAATAGTGTAGAGATGATGCTGCTCTATAGTGAAACTGAAACTTAAACTAATGTGTTTTGCTTGTATCGCTATGTAATTTTCAGGTACAACAACTGATTGCAGAGCTAAATGAAGTCTTAGTTCATGATGTTGTTGATGAAGCTGGAATTTGGAAGAAGAAACTTCAAAGTCAATCTCGCGAGCTATTTGAGTTGTTGCCTACACCAATTCAGGAACAACTGCTGCTTGAAAGAGATCCACATGGGAATGTGCAGGTATTTTCATAATTCTAAACTTTTGCTCTATTCTAGACGAACATAACAGGATTTCAATCTACTGTATATAAAAACTTTTTGAGATCATCTGTTTAGGTTGCCAAGATGGAAACAGAGAAAATGCTCATCCAAATGGTGGAAACTGAATTGAATAAAAGAAAACAAGTGGGTGCATATAAAGGGCAGTTCAGTGGACAGTCCCACTTCCTCGGGTAATTAACATGTTTGTTCATCTATTAAACTTTACATGAATAGTGTAGAAGGCTTAACTTTATACAATCAATCACTATGCAGCTATGAGGGCAGATGCGGTTTGCCAACCAACTTTGATGCAAATTACTGCTATGCATTGGGGTATGCTGCAGGAGCTCTCCTTCACTCCGGAAAGACAGGACTGATTTCATCGGTTAGTGTTTGTTTCCTCCTTTCCTGTGCATCTCTCTCTTTTTCCACTATCTTATCAGTGAGTATATATTAAGTACAGATGGGAAATCTTGGTGCTCCTGTCGAAGAATGGACGGTTGGAGGAACAGCATTGACTTCCTTGATGGATGTAGAGCGAAGACACGGTATACCACCACTCACCCTTTGTCGAACATATAATGTTTCTTCATGAATTCAAGATTACTACTTGTGTGTTTACACATCATGCACCAAATTGTAAACTTTGTTTTCCTTCAAAACTCTTTCAGGGAAGTCTAAACCTGTAATCAAGAAGGCAATGGTGGAGCTCGAAGGTAAAATGACTGGTGACACTAACAAAGTAGTGCCTCGCTCGGTGCTGCCTGCTGCACTAGTAACGCAAAACACTTCTTGAATGCTTATATTATATTACATATGTGAAATATCAGGTTCACCATTCAAGAAATTCGCATCCTTGCGGGACGAGTGGGCTGTCAATAACCGATGTGTCAGTCCATGTATGTTTGGATTATATATTCCATTCAGAGTTCACACTGGTGCTTCCTTCCTTGAATCTGATTTTTTGCAAACTTCAACAAGACTTCATTGTTTGACCACTTGTAACTCCTTATTGCTGTCATGATCAGGCCCAATTCAATTTGTTGGACCAACAGCACACGTTATCAATCACACTCTGATACTGGAGCTAGGAGCATAAGCACAGGACAAGTGACGCAAAGCGGTTGATATCTCAGTTGTTTTTTCCAAAAATTGCCACTGAACATGCGGCATAAATCTAATAACTTTTCTGCACATCTTGCAATTTTTCCTGACACGGAAAATAAGTGTTCATGTGATTGAATTTTGAGTATAATTATTTAGATCTTTAGCCATCTTGTTGGATTGAAGTGTGTAGGATATCGGTTTTGAGTTATTATAACCCTGCTTTGTTGTTGAAGACAAAGTTGAAATTTTATTTAATACTGTATGTGACATTAACAAATTGGTAATGTTATTATTTTTAACTGATTCGTTAGTCCATAAACATCTACATTCAATAAACATAATTATATAATTTACATCATTTTTTCAAACTGCTTTACATGATCAGATAGAAAGTGTTGATTTAATCCGGTAAAATTTTAGGGGTTTAACTACCTTATTGGTTAGATAAAAAGACCACCAATAATAATATTAAAATACCTTATAATAAAAATTGTTATCCATAGATAAATAATAATTACCATTAATTAATAATCTTACCTAACCTTTGGTTCCTTTATTTCTGTCACTAATCCAGTTATAATATACTTCTTTAAAAAAAAGTTATTAAATATTAAAGGTGCCCAGAAATTGTCAGAAGTTGTAAGCAGCAACATAGTCACTGCAGGAAACTGGCTATTGAAAGATGATGAAGAAAAAGAGTCTTGTATTCACTATTGCTAGAAGAGCATTGACATCTGTGAACAACACACCTCTCAATCTGCGCTGTTTCTGTTCCCCGCCTTCAACATCCAACTCTAAACTCTTCGTCGGAGGTCCCCTCTTCATTATTTGTCCAAACACACACACACACACACACATCACATACATATTTTAACATACATACACATATCAAGTAGTATCTTAATGGGTGGTGGGTTTCGTAGTTGCAGGTTTGTCATGGTCACTCGACGAGAAGTCCTTGAAAGACGCTTTCTCTAACTTTGGAGAAGTCACTGAAGGTAAATTATATCAACCCACTTAACATGATTCCTGAGAAGTTTGTTTAGTTAGTTACTCGTGTCCAGCCACTAAAGTGTTCGATGAATTGTCTCAATGAACTTAAAGTCAATTTGATATCATGATATAGTAAGCATTTTATTAAATTGTGTTGAGACTTTCAAAGTTTTTATAAGAGAAAACCTCGATAATGATCGACAGTTTTGACATGTTAAATGGTATAATAGATACGCAATAGTGTGCAAAGTTTATTATTTATGACTAGTTTTCAGTCTTGAGTCTTTTGACATGCCAAATAATAGTTACACAATAATGTTTTTGTACCATCTTTTCTTTTCACTATACATTTGCTAGAATAATCAATTACTTGGGGAGAAACTTGTGTGTGTTCATATATTACGAATGTATATGTCCGCTCATAGTATGTCATATTGAAAAAATAATCATATGTGATTGGATGGATAAAAAATAGAAATTAAAATTTTGTCACATAACATATTGTGAGTGGATGGGTGGACACGCTATGCCTGACCCACTCATGAGAAAGTTTTTCTCCTTCTGTAGTCCTTTATAAAATCCATGCCTGTTAATGAGAGCAGAGACAGTGCAAGAGTGAGTGCTCAACAACAGGTACAAAGAAAAATTTCCACCATTTGTCATGGGGTCATTTTAAGCAAGGAAATGGTAGCTTCTTAATACATCAATCTTCTAGACAATGAACCCGGATTGGTTTTTGTTGCCATATCTCTAACCTATCCATTTGATTGAATTATGAAGTATGTTGAATTTTCTTTATGTGTCAATACGGTAGTAGCGTTACTAATTCCTACAAATGTGGTGATATGCAGTGAAAATAATATATGATAGAGACTCTGGCAGGTCAAGAGGCTTTGGATTTGTTCATTTTTCTAAAGAAGAGGATGCGGTATGTGCAAAAGATGCCATGGACGGAAAGGTACAAGCAATGAATCATTGTAATGGCTTGAATTTAAAGTGATCTACTCATATCTTTTTTGGTTCAGAAATGAGTGAGAAGAACATACTGCCGACTGACAAGTTTTGTTTGCAGGCATTGTTAGGTCGACCATTAAGAATTAGCTTTGCTCTTGAAAGGGTTCGGGGAGAACCAGTAGTCGTTCCTCGCCTCAGAAACACTGGAGATTTCTCTGGTCGCGATGCTTGAACTTAATGAATAAAATTAGTCATCGCTTAGTTTGGTTCATTTGGTGGTTGTGAGTGAATGGCTTGTGAGCTCAAGAATGTAGTGTGTAACATCAAGTTTTGGTTTTTGGGATATCATTGAATGAAACATATTTGGGGAAGTTCATTACATTTTTAATTTTTAAATTGAGTTAATTATAAATATATATTTATATCTAGTTTTTTTTTAATTATATACAAAAATGGAGGTCTTTTGTGAATTTTGTGAAAATATTGAAGTGCATTAACAATTTTAGGAAGATTTTTTTGAACCATATTTTAGGAAGATCTAAAAAGAGAGAAATCAATTTCTAATGAAGATAATTTTAATACCTCACTTTAATTTCTTTTTCTCAATTATTAGTCAAACAGAGCATTGTTAAGCATCTTTTTATTTAAAAGTACAACACTTTCAAAAAATAAAAATAGTTTTAAGGATGACATATATGAATATAAATAAATGTCTCATCCAATTTTTATATCTTTTGTTTTTTAATATTTATTATGCAAATTTTAATGTAGTTTGATTAACCTTTTTAAATTTATATAATTATAAAAATATAATTTTTATAATCATATATAAATTCTATATCCTAAATTTATTTATTTTTTTTTATACACTTCAAATTTTATTAATGTATCCCTATTTTTCAATTAATCAAGATATTGTTTAAAAGGACTTATTTGTGATTCAAAAATTTTGACACTTAAGAAATTTTTAAAACTTCTAAAATACCTTAAGTTTAATTGATCAATTAAACCAAACTCATACAAATTAAAATTTAACTGAAATAAATATAAAATCGATTCCTATTTTTAATTGAATCCAATTAATGATAATTGTTGTATGCTATTTTATTTTTTATTGAAGTTTTTTAGCAAGTGGCATTAGTAAAAGACAAAGGGACGAATATAGAATTTTATTTTATTTTTTGGATATTTACGTATGGATTCTTCAGATTCGATGTTTTGATCATCGAATAGAAAAATATCGGAATCAGACGACGAAAAATGGAGGATTCCACTGAAAAGTCAAAGTCTCGCTTGATCAGCTCAAGGACCTTCCTCGAGTCTCATCAGTGGGACCTGGACGCCGCCGCAGACGCCTTCGCCGATTATTGCGCCGACGAGTACGCGGATGCCTGCGCTGACGCCTATGCCGACGCTTGCGCGGACGCTGCCTGCGACGCTTACGCCGACGCCTGCACGGACGCGGCCTGTGACGCTTACGCCGATGCTTGGGCGGACGCCGTCTGCGACGCTTGGGCGGACGCCGCCTGCGACGCCTACGCCGACGCTTGCGCGGACGCTGCCTGCGATGCTTACGCTGACGCCTGCGCGGACGCTGCCTGTGACGCCTACGCAGACGCCATCGCCGACGCCATGGCGGACACCGCCTTCAACTCCCTCTATCAAACGCAGTCTTCGTCCCGCTACCGGTCTCCTCCTTTCCCTGCTCGGGAGCCCTACCAGCACCGGTCACTCCGGCGGCCAAAGAGGAAACAAGAGGAGCAGAAGACAAATTCGGCATACAGAACACGTGGCAGCATCCGGACGCGTGCTGATTCAAACAGGACTCGTCCCGGCGGTTACTATAGCAAGCGGCAGCACTATTATACTGGTGGTGAGAAAAGGTAATGCCATTTTTGTAAAATAACTCCTTTTCCACTTCGATTTTCAGTTTTATAAAGCAATCTATCAATTGTTGTTGTTCATTTTATAACGGAATTTTTTTACTTGCGTAATTTTTTAATAATAATTTATGATTAACTGTTAACAATTGGTAGGAGAGGATTGTCAACTGTGAACAACACTGCTTATAATCTCCACCGCTGTCGTTCACAACCTTCATCATCCAACACTAGACTTTTCGTCGGAGGTTAGGTTCTTTTTCTTTTCTTTTCTATCGGTTTATTACTGTATAAACTTACGAATATTGTAATAGTGAAGAGTTTGCATGTGCATATACAAACAAGTATCTTATTGGGTGATGGATTTGGGTGCTGAAGGTTTGTCGTGGTCGCTTGACGAGAAGTCGTTGAAAAATGCTTTGTCTTCCTTTGGAAAGATCATTGAAGGTAAATTATATCAACCCATTTGACATGACTCGAAGATATTACTTACTGATATGCTGCTATTGAAGAGTTTGATGAATGCCTGAATGAACTTAACTCGATTCCTTCTGTGAGTGAAGAAAGTCAATATGATGTCATGATATGGTATGCATTTTGTTGGATCATTGTTATCTTTGTATTAATTTGTGAACTTATTTAGTTAATCTAAAAACTGATTAAATATGTAAAAAGAATGATTAAAAGTGTAATATCAAACTTTAACACTATGTGGGTACCTTAGTTCACTGAGATTCTATTACTTGATGTCTTAAGATTTTTAATTTTTTAGAGCAGAAATTCTCAAGAAGTCTCTAGTTTCGACTTATGGAGCAAATCACTGGTTTTGACATACCAAATAATAGTACATCAATAATGTTCTATACCTTCTTCTTATTCAGGTTCCAATTGTTAAAATATCTCAATTACTTAGATGAAATCTTGGGTGGAGGCACACCACATAATAACCTGTGCATCCACTAATATTCTTTGAGGAAAAATAATCCTATGTAATTGGAGAGACAAAGAGTATAATTTAAAATTGTCATTTGATATATTGTGAGTGGGTAAGCGCACTACACCCACCCTTACACTGCCCACCGATGAGTAAATTCTTCTCCTATAGTCCCTTGTGACATCCATGCCAGTCGATGAGATCACAGCCGTGAAGGAGTGATTACGCCCAACAGGGTACAAACAAAATTTTCCTCCATTTGTCATGGAGTCATTTTAAGCAAGGAAATTGTAGCTAGCTATCCAAGAATATAAGACAACATTAATCTTTCAAGCAATGAACCCAAATTGGCAGCTTATACCATCTATCGGTTTAGGGTGTCAGTTCTCTTCAACCTATCCATTTGATGAATATGTTGAGTTATTTTTTTTTTCTTTTTCTTTTTTTTTTTTTAAAAAAAAACTGCATTACTAATTTCTACAAATGTGGTGTGTTGCAGTGAAAATAATTTATGATCGATACTCTGGTAGGTCAAGAGGTTTTGGATTTGTTCATTTTTCTAAAGAAGAGGATGCCACTTGTGCAAAAGATGCCATGGATGGAAAGGTAGAAGCCGAGAATCATTACTATGGCTTGAACTTGAAGTGATTTTCCCATATCTTTCTTTGTTTTAAAATTCAGTGAAAAGAATACAGTTAACTGACCTAGTTCTATTTGTAGGCATTATCAGGTCAACCATTAAGAATAAGCTTTGCTCTCCGAAGGGTTCTGAGACAACCAGAAGTCATCCGACGCCTCAGGAACACCAGAGATTTCTCCAAAAGGGTGCGCAAAGAACCAATAGTTGTACCACGTCGCAGAAACACCAGAGATTTCTAATGTTGGATGAGAATTAATAGTTGCCCCATGCTGCATAATACTTGAACTCCAGCCGGAATACTTGAACTCAATCAATAAAATTAGTCATCTCTTTGGTGGTTGATAGTGAGTAGAATACTTTGTAAGCTCAATATCGTATAGTGATTAGTGTGTGTATTTTAAAAGGAACAACAATAATAATGTATAAATAATGCTAAGGTGGTTTTTGCCACCGTTTTTTAAAACTATTTTTCATTTTTAAAAACAAAGAACGCTTGAAAATGTGTTTGACAATTGTATTCAAAAACATATTTTTGGAAATAAAAAAATATGTTTTCAAAAATATTGAGGTAAAAGTAAAAAATGATTTTTTTTTTGTTTTTATTATTTTTAAAAATCATTTTTATTTATACAGTAAAACTCAAAAAAGATAAAAACACTTATCTCTATCAATCACATCGTCATTTTTAAAAATAGTTTTCATCCAAATATATTTTTAGTTTTTACCAATTTTTACAAATGGTATCAAATAATTTTTATCATTTTTCATTTTTCGAAATGTATTTTTAAAAATGTTATCAAACGCATTATCGTTTTTGAAAACGTCACTTTCAAAATATGTTTTTTATTTTTGAAAATATTTTTTAAAAACACCATTTTAAAAACGTATTCAAATTCATCCTAAGCTTTTTAAATTTTTTATTCAAATGATGTGGTATGTGAATTATCAACGTCTTTAACTGACATTAACTATCATTTAAGTATGAATTTGGATAAAAATTATGAAAAGTCTAACATTACTCATAATGTATAATGTATACTATCAAACTTTTGGTTTTTGGTTATTATTATTATTATTATTGACAATTGGAGCCAGTTGAAAATACACTCGGGTCAGTAATGATAGACAATCCGGGGATCAGCTATTAGAAACGGGATGAGTCAACCAACAAAGAATGGAAATTAACCTACAAATAATGGAAAAAATACTTACAATAATTTTATGGTATTTGATGAGTTTAAACCGAAAACCAATGAAGCCAAGAGTGTGGATGGCTTTTGTCTACCACTGGCCCGCGAGACAATTCTCGTTTTTGGTTATTATTTCACTTTAGCATCAAGGCACATGCGGGAATATCCTTTACACTATTGTTATGTAAATATAGTGAAAACGAACTCTTGGCATCAAACTTAAATTTGACTTAATTATATATTTATATATGAATAATTTAAAGAATTTTTAAAGAGATAATCTTATTTAGAGGAAGGTTATCTAATTAATAATTAATTTCTCTTAGCAGATGAATCGAACTAACAAGAAGTCAAGAAAAACATGACGGCACAATCCTGAAAGGAGTCTTGCTAGTAAAGTCACGTCTCTAGAGTACACCAAACCGGCGTCGTTTTAAGTCACCGCAAATTTGATATTCACAGATAAATATATAAATATATATAGAGAGATCCATCAGATCCGATATCGAATCGAAAAATATATATATCGTAATCAAAATCAGAGGAGGACGACGACGACCACAATGGACAACCCCACTCAAGAAATTAATTCTCAGTTGGTCACCTCCTTCATCGAGATCACCTCCTCCACCAGAGACGAGGCTCTCTTCTTCCTCGAGTCTCACCAGTGGGACCTTGACGCCGCCGTCTCTACTTTCCTCGACAACGCCGACGCCCCCGCCCTCCCTCGTCCTGTTGCCGCTCTCCCTCGCAATCCCGTCGTCAACTCCCCCTCGCAGTCGCAGTCTCCCTCCGCTTCCCCTTCCTCTCCGTCTGCTTCCACGTCGCCGTCACGGTCGGCCTCCCGGTCCCGGTCTGCCTCGCCGGTCGCGGCACGGGAGCCGTACCAGCTCCGGTCTCGCCGCCGGCCGGAGCGGAAGCAGGAGGATGACAAGAAGGCCTCTGCGTCGTCAGGGACACGTGGCGGGATCCGGACACTTGCTGACTTGAATAGGACTCCTCCTGGTGGGTCCGATAGTGACGACGATGACGAGCCACAGCGGTATTACACTGGTGGTGAGAAAAGGTGAAATTTTTTTGTTTCCTGTTAACTAAATTGATCCAAATTGCTATGCTTTAGTATTATTTTTCGATTTCTTAGTGTTTTTATAACTAATTGTTACTACTTTACTCGTATAACAGTTAATTATCCATAATTATGTGGTGGTAGGTTGTTTTTCGACTTCAAGAATTGCAACTAATTAGTAGTTTAAACCTAATTGTGTGTGGAAAACCTAGAGTTGCTTTGTAACTGTAAAATTATCGAAATAAATTTGTTAGCTTTGGAGAAAGATTGATGGTTTCGTGCTAAGAGAAGCTGAATGTCTTATTTATAATTATAATGATAACTTGTGGAATATCAATTACTTTTGTTGGTGATTGTGTTATTGAAGATCCTGATGCATTGTTAATTATAGTGAATATGTAATGCTTGTTGGTTTTTATTTGGGAATTTAAAAAATGAAAAAAAAAAAAAAAAAAAAAGGAAAAAAAAAAGAACTAAATAGTATATTAAACAAACTTGCATTGGAACCCTTTTTCCTGGCATAATGTAGTTTGTCATGTCTTTGCCTTGTGACTTTGGTTTCTACTTTATGTCTTTGTTAGATTCTTTTTGAACTATCTTTTATTTTGGTGAGCTGTTAAAGCTTGTTTTATTCTTTTTTGTATTTCTACGTTTAGATGTTATGTAGTGAGATTTGTGCCACTAGATACTCTGTGAATAACTGAATATATGAAGGGATTCTGTTTGGTAAACATAATCATTTTTTTTTTTTGTTTGTTATTCTGGTTGCAGTGGAATGCTGATCCAAGATCCTGCCAGGGGTAATGATGTGGATGCAATTTTTGATCAAGCTAGACATTCAGCTGTGGATGGACCGTTAGATCACCTTAGACCATCTTCTAGCTCGAAGGCCTTCACTGGAACAGCAAGATTACTCACAGGAGAGACTGTGTCATCTGCTCCATCTGCTCCGTCTCCACCTGAAGTTGTCTCGCATAACATCACTTTTTGGAGAAACGGATTTACTGTAGATAATGGCCCATTGCGGAGGTTGGATGATCCTGCTAATGCATCCTTCTTGGAGGTAAAATTTAAACGTTACGAACTTTCTCCATATTGGTACTGATGTAGCTTGAATTTTCATGATTTGGTTCTTGATGTCTTTGTGAAATTGCTCGTGCTGCTGTAACAATACCTCTTCATCTAGCTCTAAAATGAATTTTGCAAGTGTTGGGGTTTTGAGAGACTTAACTTGATCAAATTCAACTTCAAAATGAAGTAGTTTAATTTGTATCTTTTGCAGGGATGAAACAACATTTACATATATAATGAAAGAGGGCTTTTATATAATGTTTTACTTTTACTGGAGAGCTGTATACTTATGAATTGCTTGCATCTCAATCCAGAGCATCAGGAGGTCTGAGTGCCCGAAAGAACTTGAACCAGCTGATAGGAGGACTCGTGTGCATTGTGAATTCAGTAGGAGGGAAGAAGACTACATTGTGAGTCCATTTCTCCGCTTTTTCTGTATTTATTTTTCATTGTCTTTGCATCCAGCTTTCAAAGTTAATCTGTCCTCCATTTCGTACAGGAACCACCAAAGCGCCGATCGGCTTTCCAGGGTGTGGGTAGAACTTTAGGCAGTGACACCCCCACCACAGCTGCCCCCGAGCCAACTGTTGCTGCCACTCCGTTCAACTCTGCTCCCACACCCACATCAGGCCTAGTGGTGGACTCATCACTACCAACAACCTCAATACAGCTCAGATTGGCAGATGGTACACGGATGGTCTCACGCTTCAATCATCACCATACAATTGGAGACATCCATGCCTTCATTGATGCATCAAGACCCGGTGGCGCTAGCAATTACCAACTTCAGGCAATGGGGTTCCCTCCCAAACAACTCACCGATCTAAACCAGACAATAGAGCAAGCCGGCATAGCCAATTCAGTGGTTATCCAGAAACTCTAAAAAAAGCTAAAATGCATGTCTAGGGTATATTTTCTTGCTCCCCCAAATTTCAACTCCCAAATCATAACTAGCGCTATTAAAACAGTGTTCCAATGTTCATTTGATGTTATTTCTTGTGATAACATCAAAAAGTTTGATGTTGGATTATTGTGTTTTTTGAAATATAGATTCTTGCTGTCGTTTTAGTTTAAACTGTTTCATCACAATGGCCGTTCTGATTAAATACCATGTGTCGAAAATGTTGTACAATATTTACAATTAAAATTGTACTGTCGACATCAGATGATGCGGTGGTGCGTCCAACTTCGAGAATTGATTGGGAAATGGATGCCGCCAGATACCAAGGGAGCTGTAAATACGCTACATCAAAAAAAAAAAAAAAAAAAAAAAGACCTAGTCAGTTTGACTTCTGGCCGTTTAACAGATTATGAATCCTAACAGTATTGGAGATTTAATTTTAATTTGTATGTTAATAGGAAAATGTTAATATAATGATGGTGTGTTTACTTATTACCTTACTAGAGAAATTAGATCCATTTTTTTCAAAAAAATAAAATAAAAGAAAAGAAAACCTTAAGCGTGGGTATGTATTGTATCTTTTAAAGCTATGAGAAAGAGATCAATAAATTATTAAAGTCTATTTAGGTTAATTTTTATTTACATGATCTGTACATATACTTTTATAAACGAAAATAATTAATTTTTATAATAAATGGGAAAAATTACACAAACTTTAAAATACGATTAGTGGAAATTAAATCTTTAACACTTTGTAGTGTTGATAATTTGTACTATATTTTATAATATTAAAGGGTATGAATCCCATACAAAGTCATTCTAAATTTAAATGTAAAGAAGTTTAAATAAAATAAATAAATGTAAAAGGCTAACAAAACAATTATATATGGTTTTCAATCCCCTTTCCGAAATAGGATTTAAGAAATAAAAGGAGAAAAGTGCATCTTCTTAAATTCTCATGTCATTTGAAATGAAGTTAAATTTAATTTGTTAAATTGAATAAAGTTAGAGGTTGTTTGTTTTTTTTTTTTTGTCTGAAAATTAAATAATATTGCTGAAAACTGAAGACTAATAGTGACTGAAACCGAAAATCTGAATGATGTATTTGTTTTTTTTTCTTACATCTAAATGTATAATGATCTTATTTGTTTTTTAAAATTAAAATTATCTGAAAACTAGTAATTTGACATTTATATCATTTTACTATTAGTTATTATACAACTTTATTTAATATAATATAAAAAATTATTTAATAAATATTAAAATATTTTTATGTAAATATTAATAATATTTTTATTCATAATTCAAATATGATTAATTATTATAAAAATTTATTTTTTTAAAAAAATTATATATACATAAATAAATTATTATAGTAAATTAAATTAAATTTATATATTTAAATAGAAATAAATAAAATAATATTAAGTTGAATTACTATTGAAATAAAAGTTGAAATTGTAAAGTAATACATATTTTTTACTAAAATTAAACAAGAACAATATCTTATTCTTATTTAATTTTAATAGAAAATATATTATTTTAAAAATAATATATTTAAAATAATATATTTAAAAAATAATTAAGTGATTCGATATTCAAATAAGTTAGAAATTATAATTTTTTTTAATGATTTTTAAAAGCGATTTGACCACTTTAAAAAGAAAATATCTAATATGTGTAATTTAAATTCATTAAATGAAAAATGATAAAAACAAATAGTCTCATGATGTTATAACAATTTATTATTATTATATTTTTTTGAAAAGCAGCCAAAGACATTCATTAAGCAAAAGGATGTTGATTAAGCAGAAGTCCATGATCTAATGATGATTAAGAAGAAGTTGATGATCTAACGATTTTATAGATTAATTAGAAGTTGATGATCTAATGATGTTGCTGATTAATTAGAAATTAACGAACCCAGTCAGTGATAGTCGAGCAACTAACATAACTTTATGTACAGTAACTTGCCAATTAAAATGTAATTGCAAGCTTCGAATTTTGAAGGAGTTTGACGTAAGAATCAGATGCTGAGTAGCAAGTACCTGGTCTCATTGAATTCTACTTCTAGCTACAATGAATTACAAACATCTAAAATTCGTACTGTTCCTCTGCTTTTTTATCTACTTTCCATTGTTGTTGCTGATTCATGACGCACACCTAAATATCATATCAAACTCGATTGTCCTCGTGCTTATTTTTAGAGCAATGTGTTAAATCATGTATTTGTCATCTCCTTTTATCTTATCCTGTAACATCTAGTTCTTCAAAAAAATAATTAATCAACAAATTAACTAAACACCTTTTCATTTCATGTCATAGTTTATCAATCATTCGATTTAATAGCATATCTCAAGAAAGAAAAGAAAATAACTAGGAATGGGACTTCATTACACTTTTTAGTCTAAAAATTTCAATAGGCATCAATTTAAATTTAATTAAACATCTCACATATACAATTAAAAAAACGGTAGAATTTGAGCTTAATATCAATTTGTGTGGAATGTGGATAGACCAATGACATGTTTAAAAAAAAAAAATCAGTAGAAAAAAAAATGAAATGCATCTTCATTGCATTTCTTTAAAATTTTATATCAATATAATCAATAATTAACTTTAACACACATGTTTAAATATACTATTAACATGTATCAATTATCTTTTATGACTGGAAAAAGGCCTTTCAGCTTATAAACATTGCTACAGTATTTCTTCATTTATATACAAAAGTCGTAATGTAATTAGTCCAAGAGTGGAAATTATCAGGAGACTATAATACAAGGAGTGAAAAAGGAGACTTGACAGGAGGAAGAGTAGTGTAGAGAGAGAGAGAGAGAGACGATCACGTTGTGACATACGACATATTCGAAGTGCCCCACTAACCACATCAGCTTTGTGAGAGTCTCTCTCTTCACTCTCTGTTGGTTTCCCAAAACGAAACCTTTTTTCCACTCCCTGAATCATTACCCTCTCTACGACTCTACCATTGATTTGACCTGCTGACTCAGACGCTCTTTACATTAACAAGGTGCCTAGACTCCACACTTGAAAACTGACTCACTGGCTCACTAGAAACCCTGTCCTTACATCCAAAAAAATTAAAATAAAAAAATTTGAGAGGCAGATCAGTGGCGTGGTGGCGTTACGCCACACTTTGGTGACTTATGTGCCTTTATCAACTCTCATTAATAGTAAAAATAAACTTCTTTCTCTTTCCTATAAAATTATATGAATTATCCTCTCATCTCATGCGTATCTCATTTCCACTTATATATAAATTGATGTCTCTCATACGAAAGTCATTCTTTTGATCGTGTCTCAAAATCAACATTCATTTGATCTCGACTAATTCCTAAACTTGTCTTAACCATAAAAAATAATAATTTTTAAAAATAAAAAATATATTTTTAAATTTATTGATTAAATTTTAAAAATAAATTTTAAAAACTAAAATTAATATAAAAGTATTTGATATTATTTTTGAAATTAAATAAAATAATTATTTAGAAAAAAAATTGTTTTGAAAATAATAAAAAATATAAAAAAATATTTTTTACTTTTTAATTATATTAAAGAAAATGTTATTTTTCATTTTTCAAAAAAAGCTTCATAAACCATGCCACCAAATATATTTCACCAATTTTTTGTTTTTGAAAATGAAAAATCATTTTAAAATGATTTCAATCGTCACCTAAACTTTTGAAAGGAGCAAATTAACAGTTCTACTACTACTACTACTACTACTACTACTAACACGCATGACACCGCCATTATCATCATCATCATCATCCGCCCATTGCATGCCACCATGCACCCACCCACCACGAGGTTTGTTTGTCTGAGTTTTTGCTTTTGTTGCATCTTTTGGCTTTGCATCCTTAAAAGTGAAAATTAGAAACAAAGAGAAGAGAGAGATTATATAGAAGACAACCAAACAACGTCCCAAGAGAATATATGAGATGGATGGATGGTAGAGATCAATCTATCTAATCTACAGCGAAATAAGAAAAAGAGAGGAAGAAAGTGGTAGTACAGGTGTTGTGTCCTTGATTAAAGGCTGAGAGACCTTTCCTTCCCATCAATCTCTTCAGTGAGAGCTTGGCTTAGCTTAGCTTAGCTTTGCTTGTCCATTTTGTTGCTTGATGAGAAACTGTACCCTCTCTCACTCACTATCTGAATATTTTTCTCTTTAATTCATTTTTCTATCTCTTTTCTCTTCCACTACTGTGTCTCTATGAGACGGTAACAGTAGTTCATTACATTATCAGTGGCAGTGCAATAAACGAGGTGATAGTGTGTGTGTGTGCCTTCTTTCATTGGGAAGGAAATACTCAGTAGCATTTGCAGAGAGGCGCACGTTATCTTCCGTTCTTTCGTTTCTCTTTTTCTTTTTCTCTCTTTGTTTCTCTATTTACATGTGATAATAAGACATGATGGGTTTTGAGAGATAGAGATAGAGAGAGGGAGACTGAGTGTCGTTTTACACCGAGGAGAGAGATACTGTTTTTGTACAGAAAGAAAAAAGAGTACCTAATCGTCACCCGTTTCCAAGGGAAGGTCTCTGAAATCTGCCCTTATTTTTACCACTGACCAGAGTTTTTCTTCTCTGGAAAAGAGGAGGAAAAAACTGCTAATGTTAGCTTGAAAACCGGGAGTGCTTGTTGGGAGACAAACAGTAGATAAACACTGAGAACTTCTGTGGGTGCATGGGTTTTTTCAGTACTAGAAGAATTTTAAGTGTAAGTGTGTGAGAGAGAGAAGACTAGGAATGGAAGGAGGATCTAGTAGTACTACTAATAGGGTTTGTCCTGATAATTCTATGATGGGTTTTGGAGATATGAATTCTAAGATGTTATTTCCTTTGTTGAACTACAATTGTGATGTACAAATGAAGGTACCTGGTTTTGTGCAACAAGATAGTGGAAACCACAACAACAACGACATCAACATCAACAACAGAAGCAGCAGGAACAATAGCATTTGTAATACTATGAGGACAAAGATCATGGCTCACCCTCAGTTTCCTCGCTTGTTGGCTGCTTATGTTAATTGTCAAAAGGTGAGAGAAGGGTTGAAAACCCTAACACGTCAAAATTTGACCACAAACCCACCTAATGTATAGATGATCACATGCATCTCTCTCTCTCTCCCTCCCTTTCAAAACACCATGAAAACCGCAGCTAGAAAAAAGCATCATTGAATTCTCAGCTTTTTTTTTTTTTTTTTCTTTTCAAAATTATATTGATGTCAAGATTTGTTATAAGGTTTAACCAGACACTTTCCGAGTTGAAAACCTCAGTCATGTGGGTTTCTTTAAATCAAGAGAGATCAGTAGTTGAATGCTCCACTTGAAGTCACTTGTGAGGGATATTGTACTAGGGCTTTTTTTTTTTTTTTTTTTTTTTTTCTATTTTATGTTTAATTTTCATATATTTACCCAAAACCTTGCTTTTATGACATCTAACTACTTTGATGTGAGGAAAATTAGATTAAATATATTTACATCTATCTCAGGTTGGAGCACCTCCTGAAGTGGTGGCTAGGTTGGAGGAAGCATGTGCTTGTGCTTCTGGGGAGGCCATGAATGGTAGGTCAACTGGAAGTAGTAGTACAGGTTGCTTGGGTGATGACCCATCACTTGACCAGTTTATGGAAGCATACTGTGAAATGTTAACCAAATATGAACAAGAGCTCACCAAACCCTTCAAAGAAGCCATGCTCTTCCTCTCCAAGATTGAGTCCCAACTCAAAGCCCTAACTCTTGTCCCTCCTATTTCTGGTAAAACAAAATGAAACCCTTCTTCTCTTTTCACCTTCTTATCTCCTTATCATCATCATCATCTTCTTTTTTTAATATATTTGTGTCCTCATCGTAAACTTCTTCAAACTATTTCTTTGTAAATCTTTAATTTTTTTTATATTTTTTTATTCTATAATTATATAATAATAATAATAATACAACTCGAATATACATAACGAAACCTTCTTGAAGTGTGCAAGATTGGATTCTCTTTTTTTTTTTTTCTTTGAAAGAGTGCAAGACTGGATTTGATGTCTTACATGGTTAAGATAATTTATATATATTAATATTAAGATACTTCTCAAGTCCTTGCATATCCAGCTATTTCTGTTTGGAGGCTCCCGTGGGTGCTAGGTAGCGCCATAGCGGCTAGATTTCTGTTGCTTAATTTGATTCTCTTTGCTTTGTCTGTTGTGTTTCTAGAGAACTGAGAAAAATGGTTTGTTTATTATAATCTGTCTTATCTAAAATGTCAGAATTATAATAATCCTTGTACGTTTGTTCTAAAGTATTTTAATCATTAAACAGAAATTGTTATTTTCACTTGTAATCGTAGATGCAGGTTCTTGATCTTCTTAATTACGATGGATCTAGGAACAGCTACAAAAAAATCAACCGTTACTTTAGCTGAGTTAATTTCTTATTAGGTTATATCTTATCCGCAGGTTGACATGACAGGGATTGAGAATGGTAACCTGTCACTTTTCAATTTTCATGCCATCCATGCTTTCATTTTTTTTTTTTTTTGTAGTTAATATAAAGAAGAAGTTATATACATTAAATGGAATCTAGTAATCTCTCAATTTTACTGGGTTTTTAGGACGTATGATGAGTTGATTAACAAAGTAATGTATTCATATAGTAACCCTATATATAGTTTCATGATGAACATATATATGTACATGTATGTATATTATAACTGAAAGTATTTTGTTGAAAAAAAAAAACCCTGCAGAAAGTTTCACTATTTGATGAATCAGTTGTGTTATCATATCAGACTCAAATTATTTGCAAAATGTTATTGATCTGTCTAATCGTTTAGTCTCTTAAGGCAAGCTGAGGTCTCATACAAAAGTTGCCTTAAATGACTTTTTGGATTCCATTAATGTATGATAAATGATGAATATTTATTGGTTGAAATGACCAGATCATGATCAGTTTGTGTGTCTTTGTCTTTGTTTAGATAACATGTATGTAATTGTAAAAGACTTCCTTTTATCGACATACCTATTAATTATTGTTTTAGTTAAATAATTAGAGTAAAACATTGGTAATATGTATCGTAAATAGCTTCATAGATCATTCCTTGAATGAAATGATCAATAAAGCAGAACTGTTGACAACAAATCTACAATGCTAATCAACATGGCAGCTGCTTCACCATTGGCGTGGAGTGGATTTTTGGGTGATTAAATCAATAATGGATAATGCTTTTTCTTCGTAATGTTCCTGTTTTTACATTGTGTTCGTTGATTTACAAGCAACCTCAATTAATATACAGGTGTATTAGAGCAAACTTGTTATTATACTAAAAGGAGTCTTTAAATGACACAACAAAGCCTTAAACTATAGTTTTGAGATTCTTAAATTATATGTGCGTGTCTATAGCATTTGACCAATCTGTTGTCAAGTGATTTTTGGTTTATATATCTTCCGGGCCCCTCAGGCAAACACATATGATTGTGAATCGTGAACCGAACTTTGCCTTCATGTAAAATCCTTTATTCTATATGCACATTTAGTTTCTTTTAATTAGTAAATAGAAAATTGTTTAGTTTGTTTTATCAAGACATATCTTGCATTGTGAATTGATTATTGATGTGGTTCAAAGTCGTTGCTAAGAAGTGGCCGCTGATGCAACTATTTTGCATGTACCTTGAGTTAATATTTCCACATTGGACGATGAGCATATAATAATTATCTAATTATTTAGTTGTTTTAGGCCCTTGTTTTGCTTTTGTAACAATTCACCAAGGTATACATATGCATCTTATCTACCTTTTGCATCTACCTTGCCTGCTATTTATGTTGTAGTTATCTTATTTGCCTGTATTGGCTTGCAAATTGTGATAACTTTACAGGGCAAAATGGATCATCTGAGGAAGAGTTTGATGTAAATGACAACAGCTGCATAGATCCTCATGCTGAGGATGGTGAACTGAAGTGTCAGCTTTTGCGCAAGTACAGTGGACATCTCGGCAATCTAAAGCAGGAGTTCATGAAGAAGAAAAAGAAAGGGAAATTGCCAAGGGAAGCCCGCCAGCAGTTGCTAGATTGGTGGAGCAGACATGACAAGTGGCCTTATCCGTCGGTAAGTACCATATCACATAGCTAGAGCTAGCAAAGATTAGCACCTAGAAAATTGTGAAGAAAGTCATAAGCAACCAATAAATACATTGGTTCCTTTTGACATGCATTCACATTATTTGAAATGTTAACCTGTATTATTAGATCATTTATTAATAGTAACACCTTTTGACATGCATTCACATTATTTGAAATGTTAACCTGTATTCTTAGATCACTTATTAATGGTAACACCTTTTGACATGCATTCACATTATTTGAAATCTTAACCTATATTCTTAGATCACTTATTAATAGTAACACTACCCTAGTACTATAATATGCATATATCCTTATTCATTTTCCTTTTACTAATTTGTGTCGTAAATATTGATAGTTGGAATGGTCATTGATTCTTTCTTTTCTTTTGATTGCCAGTCTTTTTTGCTAAGCTGAGTAAGAGATGACATACTTGGTTATGTTGAGTTTTATTAAGATTGTTTGCAGTATTTGAGCAGTGCACTTTCTCTAGGCAACCCAAGCTTGTGCTCTATGCATAGTTTTTAGCAAAATATGGTCAATATGTAACTTAAATTATATGAAATAGTGAGATAATTTTTTCAATATGAAGTTTCAATACAAGGTGCCTTTATTGACCCCCCAAGATGTATAGAAAATCAGTCATGCGTCAAAAAAGAAAACTAATTACCATTTATCCTTTTAAATATTGTGGCCATGTAATTATTAGTCTTTAATTCATTAATTTCATCTATAATGTATTTGCTTTTTTCATTCAACAAAACTATAATATATATATACACATACATATTATGTATAGATATGTTATTATTCATGTGTTTTGATAATTTATATATTCTTTACTATTTAATATGGTATGCGAACACTCTTTAAATGTATGTATACATATATTCATGTGCAGGAGTCACAAAAGCTAGCACTAGCAGAATCCACAGGCTTGGATCATAAACAAATTAACAACTGGTTTATCAATCAAAGGAAACGCCACTGGAAGCCCTCGGAAGACATGCAATTTGTTGTGATGGATGGTGTGTACCCCTACAACTATATGGAAAATGTCATGGGTAATCCCTATCCCATGGATTGTGCTCCATCTCACTTCTAATGACATTTTCCTAGCATCCTTTAATTGCATCCAATGTTTGAAACTCCAATTTATGTGTTATTGTGACCTTTTTGTAATATGATCACTAGCCAGCACAAAACTTGAAAGTGCTTGTGGAAACTAGAATACCTTATATCTCTATCTATATATATATATATATATATAGGTTACATGGACAAGAATAGGATTACCCTATCTTATGTTTAGGGTTGTCCATTTCAATTGCTGATGATAATGTACAAGATGTGTTATTGCCATTTGGATTGTTTGTATCTTGATCAAGACCCTGTTGATAAGTAATGTATCCTGCTGAATTTGGTGGCTTGGATGAAATCGATCGAATGATGGATTGTGATTTTCTTTTCTCCATTAGTGAAAAAATTTACAGATTGTGTTATGTTGTGTATGTGTTTTGAATGGTTTTTGTATTCAGTCATTTGAAATCCAAATAATCCAATATCTATAGACTGATCAATCCGATCACATTGAAATTGAGTTTAATTGGTACCATTTGATGTTAATGTTGAAAAAATGTTGTTTGATTTGAAAGTAACAGCTGAAGGCAGATTAATTAAAATGGTTGGTGTTGGTATTTGGTATTTATTTGGTAATGGTAGTTAAGTACGACGTAACTATGCAAGGCAGTGATGCATTATACCGGATACACTTGTACGGTACTGATCTAGTTGTAGGTGCGGTGTTTGGTAACATTTTAATACTTCGTTCTGTTTGTAATTTTATTAGTTTGGTAACATTTTTTTGTTCTACTAGTTGTTGTTAATAGAGTAATGATTGATAACTACCCCATAATTAATATGTCATTCTATAATAACTGTGATGGGTAGGAGTTAATTTGTCGTATTATTTGGATAAGTTTTTAGGAATTATAGGATTATTTATTAATTAGTAATTGCCCAATGTAATTTGAGGATAGTGAGCACTCATTTTGTAGGCATGCCTTGACGGATAGGCAGCATGTCTGTCCGCTTAATTCGCAGTGTGATCGTGGGGGTCCTTAATACAGGCTTCTTCCACTCCTTTGGACTCTAAATGTGGCCCAATAAAACTTACAAAAAATTTCAGTCATAATGCCTAACAAGGATAACCGATGGATTGATCATCAGTGAAGTTCCCATGTATCGTTAGACTCCATGAGTTTTGACAAAATGGGTTCAATAAACTGAAACTTGTTCTCTCAAATAAATAAATAAACTGAAACTTGTTTTTTGGAAAGTAGAAACACATTTATGAAGAACATTTTAGTTTCCCCATTTGTCTTTAAATAAAAGTCCCAACGGTTTTCAAAAAAATAAAATAAAACAAAATAAAAGTCCCAACGGCTTTCCAGAAAGGAAATTATAGTTCCAACCCAATTTAATGGATTCAATTCCTCTTTTACGCTCACAGTTTTCATAACGTAAGTCTAAATTTTGATAACAATTTACTTTATTGGATTTTTAGATCAGGGGAGACTTGGAGAGTGGAGAGGATATCAATTCATAATTAATGTGAGTTGTTTATTTATTTCTATCATTTTGTATCTATTTCAACTTAGTGGTGTTAAACCAATAGATTCTTTTTATTTTGTTTAATTTCTATTGATAAGAATACTTTTTTCATTTTTCTTTCTTCTTTTTTTTTTTTTTTTTTTGGGAAGTATCCTTGTATATCAACACAACTAAAAATTTATGTTCTCGAATATATTAGAGTATATCAATTTCAAAAGTTTTCACTTAAATATAATTAATATCCATCCATAAGTTTTCTTTTAATCTTATAATTATCCTTTACTTTTAATTCATTTACAATTTTCCAACGTTGAATTGATAGGAAAAATAGATAAGTAAATATTAATGATTTGAAATCACTACATACATATATATATAGAGAAAACAAATAATTTAAATCAATTGAAGTTTCATTAATTAATTTATAAATCATATTCGAATGGACGAAGAAATTCATAAAATTGCTTCCATTACATTCATCCAATAAAAAATCTTAACATGTTTGAACTATGCAACATTATTTAATCAGTTGACTACACAAGTGAAGTGATGAGATGAAGTAAAAATTTTTTCACGTGACACCTTTCTCTCTCAAATTTTGATTTAATTGTACTAATAAAAAATATATATAATTGCATTATCCAAACATACCATTTTCTATTTTTGAAGACAAACGTACCATATATATGTCAAAAAACAAAAACATACCAGACATAGGGGCAACAAATTTCCATATGTAGAGACACACACTTCTTGACTTCTACACATATAATGTGAAAACAGTCAGGCCATTGCCATGCATTATGACTTTTGATTGCATTAGTATATATAAATATTAAATACAGAGATGACGCTGACGTGTCATCTGTACTCTTCCTTCTAGCTCCTCAACAAAACCCCCTCTCTCGCTCTCTTCCTGTCTCTGTGGACTGTCTAGGGTTTCTGTGTGTCCCTCCAGCAAAAGTATTGAAACCACAGAACCTCTAACAAATCAACTCAAGAAATTGAATACAAATCCAATCACATTCTCATCGAAAGAGCTGATTTTTTGCAAATTTTTGCTGCTCAAAATCCAAACTTTCATGGCCAAGACCAAACCTGGCAAAAAGGACCTCGACTCTTACACCATCAAAGGCACCAACAAAGTTGTCAGACGTATGTAGTTTCACTCTCTCCCAAATACCAATTATTTTTTTTTTTTCCATTCATTTCACCCTAGTAACATCAAAATTTCACCTTTTAATCTCCATTTCGAAAAACCTAAATTTTGTTATTGTTGTTTTTTCTATGAATCCCAGATTTGTGTTTTGTGTTTTATTGCTTTTGATGGATTATGACTTGGGTTGTTTTGTCTTGTTTTTTTTTTTTTTTTTTCTTGTTTTAATGTTTCGGTGGTGGTGTTTTTTGTTTTGTTTTGTTTTGTTTGTGTTTGTGGTTGTATTGCAGCTGGTGATTGCGTGTTGATGAGACCATCGGACTCTGATAAGCCACCATACGTGGCGCGTGTGGAGAAGATCGAGGCTGATCATAGGAACAACGTGAAGGTTCGTGTTCGGTGGTATTATAGGCCTGAGGAGTCCATGGGAGGGCGGAGGCAGTTCCATGGAGCCAAGGAGCTGTTTTTGTCTGATCACTTCGATGTGCAAAGTGCACACACCATTGAAGGGAAATGTATAGTGCACAGTTTCAAGAACTATACTAAGCTTGAAAATGTTGGTGCGGAGGATTACTTTTGTAGGTTTGAATACAAGGCTGCCACTGGAGGTTTCACCCCAGACCGTGTGGCCGTGTGAGTTGGTTTGTTTGTTGGTTTCATTTTGATTAATTGTGATTGGTTTTGTGTGTGTGTGGATAGCAATGGCTTTTGATGTTTTTGGTTGATTGGTTTTGGAATTAACTATAGTCTGTTTCGGTTCAATTTTGAAGGTATTGCAAGTGTGAGATGCCATATAACCCGGATGACTTGATGGTGCAGTGCGAGGCGTGCAAGGATTGGTAAAGTTGTTGCATACATTTACCATTTTGTAATATGAATTGTTAATTCAATTTTGTAATTATTGAAGTTGGAGTTTGTAGTATATTACTTGAGTCTTGAGTTTTGAATAATGTGTCGTGGTTTGGTTGTTTCTTAGAGAATATGTCTTGAATGGTCTTCCTTTATAGAAACTAAAGGTAATCAATAGAAAGTAAGTTCATAGGACTACGCGCCTTAAAGTTATAAATTTTGAGACTGGACATAGACAATAACTACAGTAATCTTAGATCAATAATCCATTATATAGTAAATGACTTATGGTGGGGCTTTGCTCAAGTAAAAAAATATTATCTTAATTCCTTGTTGTAAGCTACGTATGTAGACTACACTGCTTAGAGATTTAGAATAACAAATCTATTTTATGTATATTTATGTATTTTGCTGGGTTGTAATTCACTAGTATGTTATGTATTTTTATTTAAGAGCTGCACTTTACAAATTATTGTTATCAAGTGTTTATTAAGCTGGAGAACTATATATCTTGTGGCAGGGTGCTTGCTTTCTTTACTATTGTTTATGCAGATTGTGTATATCTTGATCAATGCTGATAAAGTGACAGTGATAATCTTGTTTCCCTGATCATATGTACTGATGTCTTGTAGGTTTCATCCTTCTTGTATGGGCATGACCATTGAACAAGCCAAAAAATTGGATCACTTTTTGTGCTCTGATTGTTCATCAGATGATGATGCCAAAAGATCTTTGAATACATTTCCAGTGTCCCCATCTGTAGAGGATAAGGTATGAGCACACAGATTTCCATTTCTATGTTTGTCTCTATGTGTGGTTTGTTATAGTTAAGACAAATTAGTAGGTCAGCTCTTATCCTCTGTTTATTATGCATGTAAGATATGAGGATCAATCTTGTATACGTTTGGTTGGTCCACCTGTCATGCTCTTTTGAAACTGTTTGATTTATTACTTTCTCTCAAAGCAGACAGAGTTGACTACATATCTGATACCTTCATCTATATTGGTTATAGAACCTAGGTTTTAAGGCTAACGTGTGAGCGCTCATGTTCTTAGTTATACTGTGCTTGTTCACCCTCTTCTGCATTCCCCTCCTCCTCCAACACCCCCCCTTCCCCTTCCCCTTCCCCTTCCCCTTTTAATCTTGTTCTCTCTCTGTGAGAGCACTTATTATAACTGAAGGCACCTTTTTATTATCTGGATGTGTTCTCCTTTGTAGTGAAATCCTTACCCTTTCATGGGACATAGAAAGATAACTTCATTGTCTCAAACCAGGATGATTTTGTCGTCTTCTTGCTTAACTTATGTTTGAAGATCACTTGTATGAATCGCTTTAATGCTATTAACGCAATTGGTTAAATGGTTGCACTCTAGGCATTCTCTGTACACCACTATGGTTGTAACTTTCTGTAAACACGGTAGTTTATTTTTCTTTTTCTTGTTTAATGTGGATCTTATGTACTAATGATTTTAGTTTTATTTGTACTCTAGCTATTCTGTCTACACTACTGCGGTTGTAACTTTCTGTAAACACTCTAGTGTACTTGTCTTTTGCTTTTTTAATGTGGATCTTATATACTAATGATTTTAGTTTTATTTATCAGCGGTTCTTGTAGTGGCAGTTATAAGTGCCACCGAACGTTCCTAGAATTCCTGAGTGGGTTATATGTGATAGTTTCATCAGTAAGAGTTTACATAGGCTGAGAATTTTAACCTTAGCAGATTTCATTTGTAAACTTTCTCTGGCTTCATTATTTTGAAAATTTCTGCGCTTAGTAGTTTCCTTGTGTTTGTCTTTGTTCTGAGACTATTAAAAAACCAAGCATTTTTCAAATTACATTTGACAGTCATTACCATTAGTCGGCACGTATTATGGATGATTATATCCTTTGATGGTGATTCAATTATATGAGTGAATCTACTGAATGAATTGCTAGTTTTCACGCACCGCCTGTTTGGTGGGTTAGTGTACCCCATACCGTCTTTGTCATTATTAGCTCGGTTAGCAGTATAGAAAATCTAAAGCATAGACAGTAATGAAGTTGGCCTTTGACCCTCTAGAAAAATGAAACAGATAGCTGGGTGGCATGGACTTTAGTAATATTAACTGAGTATTGTCTATGCTTCATCACAGTAGACACGGCAAAGCTTAATTAATGTCATTTCATGAAATCAAAGTCTATTTTTGTAAAAATGCATTTTAGGTCCTATTAAAATCGTATGGGATTAATTGTAAATATCGTACTAGGGAATCAGTTTACTTCTTTGAATGGTCCATTAATATATGCGTGGCTGCAGTCATTCAGTCATGTGTAATGCTTTGATCTTGATATGGATTTCTTGCTCTTTCTCCCTATAGTGAGTGGTGGTCTTGTCTTTGGTTGTTGATAGGTTGAGTCAAAGCGCAGAAAGAGATGACCAAAGGATCATGATGCAAATTGAGGAGGTACTGATTTTCTTGCACATTAGCTCCAGCATTGTTGTTGGTGTCATCTTTGTGTTGTGGAATTGTACAGTGCAGAGAAATTACTGTGCTTGCACAAACCAGAGGCTTTTTCATAATTCACCATGTCTCAATGGTTGTATGTGTGATAGACTTTAGAGAGATCAACTTTGTGATATGTGATGTCCTGGTGATTGGAATCTGTGCATAAAAAATGCTTTTCCTTTTTTTTTTTTTATCATATTTAAAGTGAAAACATGACACATTTAGAACTCAGATTTTTAGGGGAAATGATGGATATTCTTGTGATGTTTCTTGCTTGTATCTCATTCTGGTGCATTTTTCACTATTTTGGGCTCTTAAACACCCGGCATGGCAATGGTGTTCCCCAAGAGTAATGTGATAACTACTGAGACAAATGCTTTATTCAGCGGATTAAGATGTCGATATACAGCTTTGTACAAATTTTATTTGCGGGATTAAAATGATATATGTAATTTCTAGACTAACCAATCCAAGGATTTGGTTGGTGATTGATTCATCTTTACTCACGGAAAAAAGCACTGTGCAATGAGGGATGGCATTGGATCAACCTAACCCAGAATGTGTGACATCAACTGCTACATTGGGTGGTGAATGTCATCTGGATATATGCTTTATTCTAGTAAACTTTACACATGCAGTTCCTGTTTAATTTATCTTGTGTTTCTTCTTTTCTAGAGATTGTAATTGAGTCCACCAAGCATGTTCGCGGGTTCTGAGGGAATTTTGGATTATCAAAAAAGAAAAAATCTTGATTTATGTTGATAGATTTTTAGATGTCAAGAGAAGCATTCCGTGTCACATGACCAGTTGAAACTTAAATAGTTTCATTTTGATGTCTCATAAATGATAATGGTGCGATCGGTTGTTACAACTTTTATGCAACAAAAAGAAAATTGAAAATTAAGGTGCCGGATAGTTCTTTATGGAGGATTTGGTTTGGGTGTATAAGATTGTTCTTTGTATTTCCAAATTAGGTTGGGTGTCTGTTGGATGTACCCTCAGTGTGCCTAAGTTTGGGTGAATGTTAATGAATATCCAGCTTATTTAAAAAATATATATATATTGAAAAATCAAGTATGGCAGCAGATGGTGAATACTTCATCATAAGTTTTAATGAACACAACTTTTTGTTGCAACCAGTGGGGTGATCTGGTCACTGCGTGCACCACAATTTCTACCCCAAATCACACGAAGAAGCTTTTGACTTTTCCTACTCGTTGTCTTCTGTCTCTCTCCCTCTCTCTCTGTCTCTCTCTCTCTCTCACGTGTGCAGCTTTTTCTTGTGATGTATGTTAGACGCACGTGTGCCACTTCAATCACTTTTTTTAACTTTTTCACTTTTCCATATATTCACTATTCTTGATTTTATACCCCAAACTTGAATCACATTGAATACAGTAAGCCAAACAAGGAAAAATGATAGCAATAGTCGATGCCCTTGTGGTGTAGTGGTTGTGCACAGATTATGCCTCGGCTTAAAGCCAAGCTTCGATATTTTATCCCTATCTTACTTAATAAAAGGTGGGATTTTCTCCATCCATATCTTCCATTTTGATATAGGTGGTTTCCAATCATATGTGGGGTTTAATTATCCAGATTATGTTATTAGGATCTTATCAGTTTAATCTCAGTTATTTATTGGGTTTATTCCGATATCTCAAAAAAAAAATTTTAAAAAAAAGAAGAAGATAGGAATAATAAGGTCAAGGATCATCTGCTTGTACCACCCTTTTTTTTTTCTTTTCACTTTATAAACAAATTTGTTAGACCCTTTTACAAAATCTTGTAACATGTAATGTAATTATTGTCATTAATCTATTAATCTACTTTTACTTGAGTTATTAATTTATTTGATCTCCATAAATATCTATTGTTCTATATATTCTTTTGGAATACGAAATAAAGTCTAGGTTGAACAACTCTTTAGAAAAGACTTTAATGGGTTTCCAGTTTCTATAGTCATTGACTTAAACTGTGGTTGATAGACGTATTCCTTTTTACACGGTCAGTTCTTTTGAAAGCTTTTTGAGAGTCAATTAAGTAGCAAATAAGTTAATATTAGTTGATAAAAGAGGAAACTTTCAAGAGTTCATCGAGTTAATAAGGTACAACAATTGTACAAATCTGAAACTTTCTCTGATTCTATGATTCTACTATAGCTCTCGCAATTAATAATAATAATAAAAAAAAAAGAGAGATTAAGGGAGACTTATTAAACTTAAAAAGTGTTTGAATTTTATAGTAGTCTAAAATTTTGACTGAATCCCCACAAATTCTTTTTGAATTGATATCTATGTTTGAACTATGACTTTCAAATGGCTTGCTAATGAATTCTCTTCATGACACATTTGCAAAATGACGGGGTCCCTGTGGAAAATTGAGTCAGTTAGATTTAGTGTTATCAATTGAACTATATCAAACATTTACCATATATTACACTGCATATCATTTATTCATCTATTAAATATCAATACAGATACAAATTTTTAAATTTGACACTAAAATCACTACATAATTAGTATGTGTTATTACAATAAAATATGAACATGATTCATCAGTTTTTGGTCTTGAGTGATTATCTACCTTCCCTTTCCGTAACAATCTGAATTAAATTTTATTAAATCTTGACAACCCCTAAATTCCCAATTAAATTTATAATCATACGTATTCCTTTCTACAACAATTTAAATTAAATCCCATTAAATATAAACATATCTCTAACTTCATATTAAACTTCATTAAGTCTTAGATAAATCATTGACGAAATCGCACCATCCATTCATGAAAATAACACACAAACAAATATCGAATTAAGGAGGAATCCTTCTACCCAACGGAGAGGCGATTTAGGAGAAAGTCAATACCAAGTAGTAGGACAAACCAGGTCAACCCAATTACACCACAGACATTAGAAAAAACTGGGACCCAATTTCACCTACAAATATAATATTTGTGATGATGTTGTGGGTCCATTTTACGTCATAATCACTCACCAGTCCAACCCCAAACCAAAAACATTCAAAATCCAAAAGGACAAAACCGTCATTTCGAAATTAAAACCATGTCCACTCATGCTCCTCCTCTCCTCCTCTGAAACTATCTAAACCAGAAACCTCTATTTAGTTCTCATCTCCTATATTTCTGCTTTTAATTCAACAGCACCACCACCAGCACCACTTTAGTTGTTTTTTTTTCTTAGACAAAGAGAGAGAGGAGAGAGGGTTCTTTGTAGTGTCTTTTTTTTTAAAAAATTTTGTGATAATAGTTATTTAGATTTTCTCTTCTTGTTAGAGTTTTAAATTTGAAAATTTTCCTGCTTTTTAATTAAATAATTAATTAAATTGTTTTCTGTTTTCACTTAATTTCCCTCTCTCTCTCGTGCATTGAATTGGGCAAAAAAAGAGCTTGTTAGGGTCTATCGATTCAAGATCCTTTAAAGCTCTGATTTTTAGTGCCCCGGATCTCTCCAATCATGTGGTAATTGTAAGTTGTTATCTTTTCTCAAAAACCCATCTTTGAATTGTTTATCGTTTTGGTGGATTGAGTTTTTTAACTGTAATCGTCCAATTTTAGGGTTTTTAACTTATATAAAACTCGTTGTGTTGATATGTTATGGAAATGTGTACATTTTGAGTTGTTTTAAGATTTGAGTGTTGTTTGGGTAAATTAGGGTTAGGGTTTTTGTAGATATGATCAAACAAATATTGGGTAAGTTACCCAGAAAACCCTCCAAGTCATCTAACAATGACTCAAATAATGGGTCTTTGAACTCATCTCCAGTACCCAATTCGGTAAATAGCTCGAAGCCTGGTTTGGCTTCTTCGAAATCTTTGAATACAGGCACTCGGTTGAGCAATGGGATGGTGAATAATGCGAATCAAGGGAAGAAAGCCGTGGCTGGAGTGCCCGTTGGGAGCCAGGGGCGTTCTGTGTTGAATTCTAGTGTTTATGAGGCTTTGCCGAGTTTTAGGGATGTTCCTAGTTCGGAGAAGCATAATTTGTTTATTAGGAAGTTGAATATGTGTTGTGTTGTGTTTGATTTTAATGATGCATCGAAGAATCTTAAAGAGAAGGATGTAAAGAGGCAAACTCTGCTTGAGCTTGTTGATTATATCTCAACTGTAACATCGAAGTTCAATGAGGTGGCAATGCAAGAGATTACGAAGATGGTAGCCATCAATTTGTTTAGAACGTTTCCGTCTGCGAGTCATGATAAGGGGGGTTTCGAAATGTATGACCCTGAAGATGAGGAGCCAATGATGGAGCCGGCATGGCCTCATCTTCAGATTGTGTATGAAATTCTGCTTCGATTTGTGGCATCATCGGAGACTGATGCCAAGCTTGCTAAAAGATACATTGACCATTCGTTTGTGTTGAGATTGTTAGATTTGTTTGATTCTGAGGATCAAAGAGAGAGGGAGTATTTGAAGACTATTCTTCATCGTGTTTATGGGAAGTTCATGGTGCATCGGCCCTTTATCAGGAAAGCCATCAACAATATCTTCTACCAGTTCATTTTTGAGACGGAAAGGCACAATGGGATTGCAGAATTGCTTGAGATTTTGGGTAGTATTATTAACGGGTTTGCATTGCCTTTGAAGGAAGAACACAAGCTTTTCCTTGTCCGGGCATTAATTCCCCTGCACAAACCCAAGTGTGTATCAATGTACCACCAACAGCTTTCAGTATTGCATTACTCAGTTTGTGGAGAAAGATTTCAAGCTCGCAGATACTGTCATCCGAGGTCTTTTGAAGTATTGGCCCCTAACTAATAGTTCCAAGGAGGTTATGTTCCTTGGTGAGTTGGAAGAAGTTCTAGAAGCTACCCAAGCTGCAGAATTTCAACGTTGCATGGTCCCTCTCTTCCATCAAATCAGTCGTTGCCTCAACAGTTCGCATTTTCAGGTATAGATGTCGGATTTGTCTAGCTTTATAACCATGTATTTTGTGCATTTTGTCTTCTTATCTTACATATAAGTTACTGTAATTCGTCTTCATATCCTACATAAACTGTATGGATTCTCTCTGCTTTACTTTGCTTGTTACTTTTGAACTTAGTCTGGTTATTTATATATGATATCTTGTTCCGTTGGAACTTCTCATTGTGATAATGACTTTGGACTCCATGTAAATGCTGTTTCATTTGGGCACACTGTTCTCATAAGGTGCATATAAAATTTCAAAGCTATGATGGAAATTTTGTAAGGAATTTGTGATTACTTAATATTTTTTGTAGGAAAGTGAGATTTATGTGCATATCTTGATATTCTTGTTGGCTTTGTTGAGTTGTTGTAATTTTCATTGTTATGTTCTTATAGTTCATTAAATTGAGTTTGCGAAATGGCTGCTGGACTGCATATTGTGATATTTTGACCAGCAAAGATTACAGTAATTTAAATATTCTCTATTGTTAGTGTACACAGAAAATTAGTATGCACATATATATTACTAGTTATGAATGCAAGAATTGATAAGATGTATCCAAATTTCTTGACTTCCATAATATTAACTCTCTTGCTTAATATTCCGAGGAAAGGAAACTGTTTTTATTGCATACGAGACTTTTGATATGTTATTGAAATCAAGTGGATGTATATGTCCATCCTGTTGTTTATAATGGGAGAAAGTTTGTTCAAAATTAAGTTTATGGTACATATATCAGAATTTGTCTTTTAGTAGTTGCATGAATGTCGAATATGCAAACAGTTGATGGATTTGATTTTTGGAGTGAAAGGCAGTATATTTTGCTAGCGATTTTTTCTTGATAGCATTACCGTTACTTTGGAAGGCATATAAGTTTTTTGAGCAAGTTCTATAATTTGTGGAAACAGCATTACTCATATTACATCATTACTTGCCTTCTTCTCTTTTGACACAAATCTTGATATAGGATAGAATTTGGAACTCTTTTATTCAGTTGACTACCTCATTGATCCACCTCAGGCAATGAATATATAAAGTTTAATTTGATACAACTAATGTTGATCTGCATATTTATTTGCCAGGTAGCTGAGCGTGCACTGTTTTTGTGGAACAATGATCACATAAGAAATCTGATCAATGTGAACCGTAAAGTGATACTGCCTATAACTTTCCCAGCTCTGGAGAGAAACACTCGGGGTCACTGGAACCAAGCTGTTCAGAGTCTGACGCTGAATGTCAGAAAGATATTTTCAGACTCTGATCAAGCACTATTTGATGAGTGCTTGGCCAGATTCCGAGAGGATGAATCCAAGGAGAAAGAGACATCAGAGAAACGGGAATCAACCTGGAAACGCTTGGAAGATGTGGCTGCCTCCAAGGCTGTAAGCAATGAAGCTGTTCTTGTCCCAAGGTTTGCCACTTCTGTTGCCATTGCCAGTAGCGCGAGCCCACGGGCTGCTGTCAATACTTGAGAGCTGCATGCAAATCAGAAGAATTCATTTGTATCACCATTGCAAAACAGTACCAGGTGCCAATCAAATGATGCCTGCTTGGATTGTTTTGTCTGACTTCCCTTATAGTGCAACTCTGCTGGTTGAATGAGTAAAGAGAAGGTGGTTTGTGTGAATATCTAAAGCTCCTCGTTTCGGATTCTAGGCTAATTCCTTATTTGTTCTTTCTCCCCTCTTCCTCTCCTGTGATGATGTGTGTAACATAAGGGATTTGGTTTATAAAGGTAGTTTCTTTGGATTTCTTACCAGATAATATTTCTTGTGTAATGATGCAAAGAGATTGTTCCCATTTTGCTAAGTTGAGTAATGTTTCTACTTCTTCAATGTTTGCTGTTGAATTTTTTTTTTTTTTTTGAGATAGTTTGTTGTTGAATTTTATGTCAACTGTATATAACCATTTATGCAGTAATTATTTGTACCATGTCCAATGGTTGCTGCCTTATACAAACTGTCATGGCTGATTGTATGATGGTGGTCCTATAGTCTACCTTTTTGTTTCTGAAGGTGTGATTTTTCATATATGTCATACTGGTAATTACTTGTGATTGTTTCTTCTTTCAGTGTGCTTCACTATTTTTGTGACTAAGCATTCTTTTATGCTGTCAAATGATAAAAATATCAAGAGTAATTTTAGGTTTTTCAAATTTTATGCCCAAATCTATACCAAAATAATGTAGCATGTGGATTGTTATTATTTTATAAATTATGAGATGATGTGATAATTAATATAATATTAACAATTCATATATTATGTTATTTGAGCATAGATTGAAACAAAAAATTTGGTAAGTCAAGTATTACTCAAATATCAATATCTGAATTTTGGGATCTGAGATGCAATGTGTTAGCCTATCTCACGATTCATGAGCATTTGCTGGTGATTGGACGATTAGTTTTCTAATAATTATTATGCTCTCAGTCACTTCCCACTAAAAGAGCTACACATGGAGATAAGCATTGTCAGGCAAAACGCTTCATACACTAATGCACAAGCAAAACTGTCTACATGGGGTGCATACCTCTACCGGGACAATGTATTTTGGTAGTTGCCTAGAAAGTTAAAAATATAAATTTAGATTGATGTCTGAGTCTCTTTTAAATGACAAGTTCCATGAATGACTGCATCCAAGAGATGTTAAAACAAAGCGAGATGGAGATAAAACCTTCATGCTGTATTAATTGGGTATTAGTCATCCCCGTATGCTCGGAAACTATATCGCTCTTGGTATGGACCATTGAACCATAGGTCAGCTTCAAACCACTTGGGATAACGAACAAGGTCTCCAGCCACAAACTGCATGAACCGCTTGCTTCCTTCAGGTACCACCCTCACCTCCCCTTCTTCAATGTAGACCAACTGGTCCACCTGCCAGTCCCAGGGCAACTTGCACTTGCCAGTCTTCCATACTGACCATTTTGAAACCCCAAGCTCCTTCAGTCGCTCCAGTGATACTTTTCTTTCCACCTTTACATTGTATAGCTCCTCCAGGGGTCTCTCAACCTGCATTGCCTTTATACCTTGATATTTCTCATTTTTATTATTCAATGTTCGCAATTCTTTTCTGCCTTTCTTGATTGCAAATAAGCTGAAGGTTGGGGCTGTTATCACACTTGCCATGCCTATGTACAGTTTCTTCCTTGATGTTGCTCACCTGTCTAAAATGGAAAAAAGTTGTATGCAAAGTCATAAAGAAGTTCAAAGCATCTATATTAACTACATGCATCGAGTCATAAGATCATGATATCTTAAGAAATGGAATTTATATGATTCCCTTGAATGCCAATGCCAGAATAGTAGAAATAAATGAATTAGTTTACAACAACTTGACTATGTGAAATAGACAAAAGCAGTCTTAATCAAAAGTGCACAAGTGCAAAAACCATTAGAAACCCTCTCCAACACAACTTCCGTCAGCTATAATGAATGTGATATCATCAGTTTTGATTTTCCCTATTCCCTTTTACATATCTGAATGCTACATGCATTCTGTTCTAACTCGCATCTCATGCACCTTAGATTGCTGTTTTTCTCCATTTTTATAACCTTATTACCAGACTTAGCATTTATTCTTGGCAAACACTGTTTTGTGACCCCAAAGCAAATAGGAAAGCGTAGCGCCCCAAACTCGATTAAAACCTTACAAGATAAGTTCTTATGGACCAGTCAAGGCTCAAAAACTCTTTCATATAATTGAGGACGTGAACGTGAAAGGGGCTTCAACAGAATCTTCAGACAGTAAAAGTGACCATATGTGCATTTTCTACAAATCATAATTGAAAATTTTAGCCAATACTTCAATTCAAGCAAGCTAGTTTCTTACGGGGTAACTGCAATGCTCTTCTGCAGTCCAACTTTGCATTTTACACTTCATCAGTTCTGCCAAAGGTACGAAAAATGCCTAATAGAGACCAGCTACTATTTTTAGAATGGCAAAGTGTCTAGGAACTAGAAAGCAGGAACATCCTTAAGCTCTATACACTTCGCAAATCTTTGAAAAATTTTACTAACATGAATACACTGTTACAAAAGCATCATTCACCTGAGTCTATAGTTTAACTACCGTGCAATCTTAACATGACTCTTACCATTCCAAACCAAACCTTAATGATATTTTAAATCATTCCCTCTTCTTGGTTCCAACAAAAATCAATAAAGAGAGGAAATTTAAAGCAAAAGTGTTAGATATTTAATCACTTGACAACCCAACAGAGAAAAAAAGGAAATTGAACACAAGCTAAAGACTCAATTTTTCCTTTAACCTAATTCTCTTTTTCCTCATTTTCTCAGCAACCAAACAGAAATTCAGATATTTCATATTTTGACAACCCAAAATAGAAAAAGAAATTGAACAGAAAGTTTAAGGAAATTTTTCCCAGCAACCAAACAGAAAAATTTATCACATAGTTCAAAGCTAGCAACAAAAATAATCAGAAAAAATAAAATAAAATCTTTAGGTATTTACCTGCTGTTTGAATTTATATATAGGGAGAGATTCTCTTGAAGAGGCTTGGAGATGAATGAGCAAAACCCGAGGGTGTTCTAAAACCCTATAGCAGCTAAGGTTTTAAAAAGTTTCGATTTTTAATTGATTATCCACAGAGAAACTAATTTTAAGTCACATAGAGGTGACTTTTTATTATTTCACCTGCAGGCTTTCCGGTCAGTAGTTACCAGGTACCGGTTCATTCGGTGAAAAGAAGACAAAACTCAAAAAGTGAGAGATTTGATAGTTAAACGTGTCAGGCTCTTTTACACACATGTGCAACCCTGTCTAGGCTTCCCAGTTTTGGAAGTTTAAATGATAAAATGGAGTGAAACTGACAAATGAGAGGAAGTGACTAATAAAGTGTTATTGTGGGAGACCTCAATTTTTTTTTTTTTTTGGGTTTGATTTAGTTATTTCAAGTCATGGTTTTGCTTCAGCCAAGATGCTTTAATGGGGTCTTGCAATGTCCATCAGTGAGTCCACTGGTTCAGAGAACAAATAGAATGAGAGTTCATAGAAGTATCTGCTCTCAAACACAGACTGTTGCTCGCTCTAGAACCCAGGTATGCTTTGTTCTTTTATAATATTTTTGTTTATTTTATAATTTTATTTGAATCTACGTTGATGGTATTAAGGGTGTGGAATTTTGATCACTTAGAAGACAAATAGAGTACATAAACTTTTAATGAGCTCATTATTGTGATATGGTACTTGAAATTTTGAGTTTTGTTTTTTCAATTTGCTAGAGGATAATGGAGGGCACATCTGTCAGTGGGGAAGTTGGTGGTGCTGGTGGAGCATACTCATATGAGGCCTTGAAAAGACTAGACAAAATTTGGTCAGGCATATGTGCTGCTCAAACCGGTAGAATTTGTTTCATTTTCAGATACAAGATGGTCGATAGTCATCCAATGTAGTGATTTTTTACTTTTTGTTTGTAGTTTTACAAGAGCCTCAGCAGGTAGTTTCGAGTATTCCTGGCCTGTTTAGTCAGTCTGACATGGCTGATAAGGCAGTAGATACATTTGATGTTGTAGTTTGTGGCGGTACTTTGGGGATCTTCTTAGCCACAGCCTTGAGTTACAAAGGTCTTCGAGTTGCCGTCGTGGAAAGAAATATACTGAAAGGGGTATTTGTATATTGTGTTGAGAAGTTTTGTTGTAGAATCAAGAGATAGGGTATGAAAAATTGCTTCAATTTGGGTGTTCTAATAGATGTAAATCCGTTTTCATAACCAATTGTTAGAGGGAACAAGAATGGAATATCTCGAGGAAAGAGCTGTTGGAACTTGTAGAATTTGGAATTTTGGGAAAAGATGACATTGATCGAGCAATAGCTGCGAAATTTAATCCTGTAAGTAAAACTTCATAATAGTGAAGAACTTACATTGGACCACTAGGCCTTAGAAAATTTTGATGTTTTTATCAGGTTTTTGACAATGAAGTTTGTATGAATTCTGTACCGAACTTGAAGAACATTTTACCTCTATGGTTCTCCTCAAAAGAGATTCCATTAAGTGAATTATAATAGTTTAAAGTGGCTTTGTGCATGATTTTATAATATTTGGGGACTGTTTGCTCCTTGTAATGGCATCTCAGACACTTTCCAAAGATTGCATGTCTCTGGCTGGCTGTGCTGGTTTGAACACATGCAAAGAAGTACTATAACAAAATTTATGCTAAAATTTGTTTCACTGATTATATTGCTATTATCTGTATTTTTAACTTTTTATTTGGTATCATTCGATATGTGCAGAACAGATGTGGATTTGAGGGGAAGGGTGAAATCTGGGTTGAAGATATTCTCAATCTTGGTGTTTCGTGAGTATTGTTTTTGATTCTGCATTGTTTAGTCCTAATCAGAAATTGTAAAAAAAATTATTTTGTTGAGACTTTAGTTATTGAAATTTCATGTCCATGTTTTTATTACGTTAGAGTTGAAATTCTGTAAATATGCCCCTCCCTCTCCTCCACAATTTGTCTACAAATATTTACCATATCTTATATATAAGCATAAGAATAAGAGTTATTGGTTAACATGGGTATAGGTAATTATTACAATACCAAGCACATTAGTTAAAACACATATTGGACTTGTTTCTTGCTTTCATTTTAGGTGACTTTACCTGACGTATGCTTGTAGTATTCTGTATTGTACACATCGTATGCATCTTACACGGATCACTAATTTTTTTCTAGATCATTTAGATCTAAAGATATGCATTTGGGTGACTTGGTGACAAAAACAATTATATGGATTGGAAAATCTGATACATTGCTTGGGTTGAAAGATCAAAGAGCTTTCCCCTTTGATGCTAAAAATTCATCCGTGAGTTGAAAGGCATCACGGAGAAAGCATCGTAGCATGTAATTTGAGGCCATCATCAATAGTATTGGGTTAATAATCGGCTGGAAAGGGCTATATGGTAAATGCTTTAATTCCATACATACAAACTGACTCCTTAATAGTCTGAAAAAATCATGTTGCCCAATTAGTTTACTTCCCAAAATTTTAAAACGTCATATCTATCTTGGTACTTTATTCTTTCTGAACCCCTTTCTATACGTGTTTCATTGACAGTTAAACAATTTTTTAATGTTCTTTCAGCTGATAATGAGAGAATTGGCCTTGCTTCTGTAACTGATAACATAATTTTATTTGCATTTCAGACCTGTAAAGCTTATAGAGATTGTAAAGAAACGTTTTGTTTCCTTTGGTGGAATCTTCTTAGAGGGTTACAGTGTCTCCAACATGTGCATATATGATGATGCAGCTGTGAGTTGACCGGCACTTGTAAAGTACTTAAATTAATCTTTTGCTGATTCTGTTGTTTACAATAGAGGTCAATTGGTTCTCCATATGATAAGCACCGCTGTGACCTAATAACGCAGCTATATTCCATATAATGTTCCTATTAGACCGAAGAGTTTAGTTTGTGAGACATGACTTGGACCATAACATGACATATTCAGAGGTAAATTTTCTGAGGTGCTGATGACAAGCACGAAGGATGAGAGAAAAACTAGAAAAGGCGAGTAACATAATGGCTGATTGTTTGAATGTGACTGGAGGAGGCCTACAAAAATATGAAGAGATTGTTTTGAATCATTCCATTTTAATGAGTGATAATGAAAGATATAAAAATGAGAATGTGGTACAAAACTGAATTCGTTCTATGACTGGAGATAGTGCTTACAACAGGCACTTAGCTTATGAAATACACAACGATATGAATTTGCTCAATTATTCTTCATTAATTAACTACTAGATAGCATGAATTCTTCTTTTTCACAGGTCTTACAACTTGCTGAGGGGAAGATCCTGTCATCCTGTCTCATTGTAGATGCAATGGGAAACTTTTCCCCAGTGGTGAAACAGGTCAGGTTCCTTTTTTTTGTACATAAATGATGTTGATGCGCATTATATCGTGATATCCATCCACTGTCAATGATATGGTGGCCTAGGAGGAATATCAAGCACAAGATCAACTGATATTGTATATGTATACATAATAGCTGCATTTCTTCTATAATTTTGGGTTTACGTGTGGTTTCTGTTTATCTTAGTAGATATAATAATAGATGCATGAATAATAGTACATAGGGCAAGAGTGGCAAAGACTTCCCCACTCTATATTGAAAGATAAGTTTTGTACATGTTTCAGCTTATTTGCCTAGCTCATGCCAAGTTTAGTACATGTTTCAGCTTATTTGCCTAGTTCATGCCCACTAGCAGGCCAAAACTGCCTGTCAATATGCTCTGTTGTTGTTAACAGATACGACGCAGTAGGAAGCCAGATGGTGTTTGCCTGGTTGTGGGATCTTGTGCCCGTGGTTTTACAAATAACTCTACAAGTGATGTAATATATAGCAGTTCGTCTGTGAAGAAAGTTGGAGACTCATTAGTACATCTATTTTGGGAGGTAATTGACTCTCTCGTGTGCTGTAAACATTATTGGAACTTTTTCTTTTTTTTCGAGACTCAAGGATTTAGAAAATATTTCACAGGCATTTCCATCTGGCTCTGGTCCATTGGATCGCACTACTTATATGTTCACTTACATTGATCCTCAACCAGGATCCCCAAAACTGGAAGAATTGTTAGAAGCCTATTGGGATTTGATGCCAAAATATCAGGTCAGTTCAGACTAGTAGTACTTTTGATTACACTTCCACTCTAGACAGAATCTGTTAATTTTTCTTAAGTTCTCATATAAAAAAATAATAGCTGCTCCCGTCCTTCAAGATTACAATTTTACTGTTAAAGCAAGTTGTTTTATAATTATGCTTCTAGATGCTACATTGTGTTATGTTCCAACAAAAATTTGAACAACATGTAAACTGATATATTGTAGGGAGTCTCTCTTGACAATCTGGAGATACTAAGAGTTATATATGGAATTTTCCCTACATATCGGGACAGGTAATAACGCCAGGATTGAGGTTTACTTTTTCATTGATCATCTTCATATGGTTTCTGTGGGGAATTCGGAGTTATATAAAAATGAAATGTCCTTCCTTCCATAATATTCATGACTCAAGGTTTCAATTCTCATAGCTTATATTATCATCTGTTTATGTAATTAGGTTATTGTTTAACATTTTGTAAGACTACATGCAAAAATTGGTTCTCTTAAGATAGGAAAGAAGAGTTCTTCAAGGAAAAAAAGAAAAAAGGGAAAAAAGAGAATAGTAGGTGTTTTGTCATATGCTGAAAAATCACTCTAATATTTCAAGTTGAATATACTAGCAGTTGAATTCTTCAGATCTAACATCCTTAATTTTTTTAATGGGGAGGATTGGCTTGACAGTCCACTGCCAGCTGCTTTTAATCGTGTTATACAGGTGGTTTATGTTTTACACTTCTAAAGCATCAAATTGATTATGACACTTAAGAAATGGAATGCAACTGTCACGAATTTATTCTCTGCAGTTTGGCGATGCTAGTGGTATACAATCGCCTGTTTCATTTGGTGGTTTTGGAAGCTTGACCAGGCACCTCGGGAGATTATCAACAGGTATTTTCTTATATATAACTATTACCTTGACCATTGTACCACTTTACAAATTCAAAAGTCCGATGAATTAAATAGAAGTCCCTGTATAGCATTTGAATCAAATTGTTTACTTTGAGTGCCTTTTATTCCATTGCTTTTGATTCCTGTATCATCCTTTTTACCTGTATTTAAATGAACTCAACATGATGGACCTGTGCACTGAAATGTTGTGGTAGAAATTGAATGACTTCAGTTTGCATGTATCTAGACCCAATATGTTATTTATGGAAAACTTTTAGCCAAAAGTTACTGATGTGTTTTTCTTTTGCTTGAGGACAGGAATATACGAGGCAATTAATGGAGAGTTTGTTGACTCATACAGCTTGTCCCTGCTGAACCCATACATGGTTGGTAACTTGCATTTCTTATTCATATAATTACGGGACTTTTTATATGATGTCTGAACCTAAATTTTGTATTGCAGCCCAACTTGAGTGCTTCATGGCTATTTCAGCGTGCAATGTCAGCAAAGCAACAGCCTGATGTTTCAACAGATTTCATCAATGAGCTTCTTTATGTCAATTTCCAGAGTATGCAGGTAGGTAGGCTATTTTGCTAGGGGACAAAGCCAAGCCAAGAGTACCCTGGTTCTGCTACTCATGCTTATTTCCTTTTTCTTCTTGTTTTGTGATGGATTTCTGTTTCTCTTCTCCAGAGGCTGGGTGATCCTGTCTTAAGACCGTTTCTTCAGGTTTTTTGGTTTCTTTCTTCTGCTGGATTTATGATATTGACTGATTGAATTAAGTCTAATCAAGAGCCTAATGTTCATATATTTTCACAGGATGTTATAAAGTTTGAGCCTCTTGCCAAGACATTAGGGCTTGTAATGCTAACTAAACCTCAAATTCTTCCATCAATACTCAAACAGGTACATCGATAAGCAAAGAACCCCGCCACCTCACTGCACCTTTTATTTCTCTATTTTTAGATGGAGTGTCATTGCTATCAAGATACTTTCTCTTGTATTTGGAATTGCTGTGCTAAAGAAAATATGCTTATATTGCATGTAATCTATTTGAAACTCAATTCAATTTGTGATGCAGGTTGGCATTCCTGTGCTGCTAGACTGGTCTCTGCATTTTTTCATGCTAGGTTACTATACATTTCTTGCAACCTTTGCTGACCCTGTGATAAGGTAATAGCATTATCAAGCGCCAATGCTCTAACGGATTTTAGTTTCTACGACTGAAAAATTTATTGCCATCTCTCTTGCAAGGTCATTATTGAATGCATTTCCTCCCAGAATGAAGTATGAGTGGAAGCGATATCTCGAAGCTTGGAAATATGGAGCAGGTTTAGATTATAAACTTTGAGGTTTCTATTCGAAGATTGCTGATAACACACCGTTACAGAAACACAGATTGATCTGAAAGTGAAAGTTACAGAAACACAGATTGATCTGAAAGTGAAACGTATACCATCCGCTTTCTTGCAGTGTTTTGAATGTCTAGCAGATGTTTACAACTTCATCCTCCTTGCTTCTTTCTGTTTTTGAGCTTTCAAATGTTTATTCAGCCTGTTCTATTTTCACTGTACAGACAATATTCTGATAATATTCTTTAATAAATAATTATTCAGTAGGTTACTCTTGACAGAATTGTATCAATACCCAATTCAAACCATTCAACAAAAATCAACAAAGCGTACTTTCATATTGCTGCCAACATATATGACCATATGTAGGTTAATGTTTCACTCTCATAAATAACTACAAGACAATGCCCCTTCGCTTGTAGACTTTTTAAACAACATTTAACACTATTATTATTTTCAAGCGCCCTGATTTGCAACTACAGTGACTGGCACGATTGCAGAACAACATTTACATACATGAAAACAGAAAAATTAGGTGAAGATCAACTTGATGTTTTCGCACCCAAAATTCTGGAAAGTTCCTTTATTATAGGCTTCTCTTCTATGTCTTCCTCTCTTTCCAAATGCCATTTCTTTGATGTGTTTTCAGCCTGTGGTTAGACTCCATGTTAACACAGGTAAACAAGACTTAGAAAAGGAGAAGAGCAATAGTGTTGACTCATGAGTTTTTTAACGTTACTTACCCAAGTTCTAATGGGGGTCACTTGCTCCCTAATCATCTCAAATTTTGGATGAACCAAGTCTCTTCCTTTCATTCGAAGATCATCACTCTGAAAAAGGAAAAGAAATTACGTTACTGCATGTAAACTATAAGTTTTTCAAAGAGAAGGGAGGTGAAGCATCATCTTAAGAGAATTGTAAGTTTGTAACAAATAGATTAACAAAAAGCAAACAACATGCAATCAAATGGAATGGAAATACAGAGTGACAAGAATTTGCAGAGATTCTTTATGTAATTCACCATTCCTGGTTTTTAACAAAACTATTATCATACATATAGATCAAACATTTTAAACTAAAGATAAAGAGTAATTGCAAATAAACTACACTCTTTAAAATTCTGGGGTTCAGTTCTATGGTAGTTAATCCATTTTTCATCTAGCTCAAGACATATGGCCTTGAAGCTAATGGTGTTTGTTGTCCTGCAAACCGTAGTAGGTTAAGGGTGTTCACTTTAAGTGCTTCTGGTACAAATGAAAAACTTGTACCATTTGGCTGTAACATTTCTTACAATTGCTAATAAAATTCTCCTTCCATTAATATAGAACAGAAAGAAAAGTGGCAGATTTTTTTCTTCACAAGGAGGATGTGAAGCATGATTATAACCTTGGGTATCAGAATATAGTTAAAAATTATAATACTGATGTGTGTACCTTTTCCTGAGATCAAGTTTTATGATTTGGGAAAGAAAAAAATTATTAAAAAGCACAACAGAACCACACTTACATTGTGCACTTCAAGCTTGGAGAGCATCATCGAAAAGACTACAGTGGCTCCACCAAATACAACCAAAGTTGCAACTGCAAATGCCTTCCCAACTACAAAGAACCATAAACACAATGCATACAAGCTTTAGCCACTCAAAATTCTATTTATGCTAACAGCAATCAAAGGCTACAATTTTCCCCCCGATAAGATGAGCTTATTAAAACCACTGAAACTAGTAAGTAACAGCAAAGGAAAGGCAGGACAACAGTTCACAGACTCGCTTAACCAAATCGAATTCATATTCCCGCGTAAGCAGACTCTCTTTCCACTACCTTCATCAACACAAATTTATCAATGTCATATGATACATATAGATATGCAATTCAAACATGAACCACAAAATATAATCAAATGCGATCCTGTCTTAGTCTTTCAACTCTCAATATTCACTAACAAAACGTTGTTTCTTTTCACATGTAATACAGTCTGTCACATTCTTAGTATATACTTTCGAATTCGTAAAACATAAAGAACCCTAAAAAACCAACTGAAGACAAATTTAAAAATTGAAACCTACTTTGTTGAAGTCCTTCAGCTGCAGCCTTTAACTTGTCAGGATTGATAGGAGTATACTTGTCTCTTCTCAATTCATTAGCTGTAGACGCCGAAACCGAATTCTCTTGTCTAGGCAACACCCACCTAATAAAAACACACAACCCAACAAAACCATAATTTCAAAATCCGAACTTTTAGCATAAAAAAACAAGTCTTTTTTAAATTGCACAACCTTTTGGGGCCAAATGTGACTTGGGGAAGAGAAACATAAGCTCTCAGAGGGTTCAATGCGTCAGGCGAGGCCGAAACCGACCCAGTTTTCGGGTCAGTCGGCAAGACCCACCACTTGGACGCCGCCGTCGAGAGAGACGACGGATCAGACGGCCGCCCGAATATCTTCGGCGGCAGAGAGTGTTTCAAAACCTCCGGGAGCACGTCTGCCTGGAGCTCGGTCTCCGCCGAAGACGGCGGAGAGGTTTTGGCAGCGGTGGTTGTTTTTTCTACAAGACGATTAACGGCGTGTTTGGATTCCTGGAAAAAAAATGCTCCTTCTTTTCCTGCTAATCGTCCTGCAAGAAAACTCATTTTTTGATCTCTTGCTTTCTCTGTGAATTCAAAAAACGAAAAATTTGGAGCAAATGAGGATGAGAACAGAGTTTTTTTTGAGTTGGTGGTGTATTTATAGTAGAAGAAGTTAGGTTACTGTTAATTTTTCGAGCGAAAATTTTAGAATCTACTCAAAACTTTGTCATTTTTTATTTTTATTTTTTGATGGTTGGACAAATACTAAGATCAACGAGAACCAAACGAAATTTGACTTTATGATACAATCCGAAGAGTTACTCCAATATAAAATGAAGCAATCCATACATAGATGGCGAGAAAGATCCACACAAGATGGGGGAACAACCTATAGATTTTAATATAATGGAAAAAAGGTTATCTATTTTGAAAGTTGAACGTGAAACATGAATATATAAAAATCAATGGCTGACCAGCCAAGGCACTGACCGACTCCCAAAAACTATGTCGTTTTTGTTGTTTTGAGGAATGTTTATTTTATTAATTAATTGTAAATTCGGTTTTTGAAAATTTTATTGAATATTAAAACCCTTTTTAAAATTCAGTTTGTTGGAGGGACCTTTTAAAAATCAGTTAAATATTTGTTTACAATAGGAGTGACAATTATAAGTAATATAAATTTGACATTTGGTTGAATTTATTCAAGGTTTTAGAAGACAATGTTTGATTAAAAGATTGGAATAGGGGTGACAATATTTGTTTGCAGTAGGAGTGACATTATTTGATTAAAAACTTGTACCTAATTTTACATTTTCATGACGGTTCTGTAATTTGATAAATTTTGAAGAAAAATTTATTTTTCTTTTGTTTTGAATGTTATTGGGCTATACCTCTTTATTTTTATTTTTTTTAATCTTTGTGCCATTTGAATTATGAACATATGATACCAATATTATGAGTATCATAATCCAAAATGTTTCAATAGTATATAGCTAGTTAAAATTTGTCAACTAGATGATATATGAAAATGAGTCAAGTATTTTTTATTTTTTATTTTTTTGAAATAATGAGTCAGGTAATTTGCTCAAAAAATTTGAGTCAAGTAATTATTGCTATACTATAAAAATTATATCTACTTCGTTTTGACTTAAACAATTGTTAATATTACAGCAATTTGTTTCTTGGGGATCAAGAGCTAAAGCAGCCAACTTGTCATCTGTGTTCCTTGGAGGAAAAGATTTTGAATAAAATATGTTATATTAAAAAAAAATGTATTCAAATGCTGTTTGTCAAAGGAGATAAAATTTTCTACAATAATAAAGTTAATTGTTGTTTGTACTGCCACTCCTTTTCTTGAGTCACACATATTATTATTTAACATTCTGATGTCTTAATATTAAAAAAAAAAAAATGTTAATCGATAGGATCTCTTAAAAAAAAAATGTTAATCAATAAGAGGAGTTCAACGCGTGTTCTTTTCTTCTTTTTTCATTTGTTTTAGTTTTATTAGCGCAACACTTCACATATCAAAAGACTGTCAAACTCACATCTCATACAAAATTTTAAATATTATAATTAAATTATTACCTATCAATTTAAACTTTTTAAAGAATCAACATACGAAAGTAATCTCAAATCTGTAATTATTTTTTGCAAAAATATTGGCAATTTTTCGCTCAAGATTGGATATGTAAGTATCACAGTTTCCACGTTTCAACACCATTGAAATTCATCTGCTTTAGACATCGAAAAAAAAAAAAAGGCCATTTACTTTTAATTAATTTTCAAATCAATGTTTATTCCTTAAAAAAAAAAAAAAAAAAAAAAAAAAAAAAAAAAAAAAAAAAAAAAAAAAACCCAACCTGCAGCCCATGAATGGGCCCAAATGAAAAAAGTTGTCAAGGCCCAGGTTGTTTTCTAATCGTCACTGTTGGTTAGACCCACACATAAAATTTAATTGGACCTGATGATAACATATTAAAGTCCATAGTCAAAGTTTTTCAAATATTACATATTTGGAGTCAGGAAAGGGAGATACTTCTAACCCATAATTTGATTAATTGGGTGTGAGAAGCTAATTATTGCACTACGTAATCAAAGTTTGACTACAATCTAAGGCATCACATCACGTTGATAATATATGATTATATATGTCTTAAGTGTTTTGATAACAATAACCAATTATTACGTTTAATTTATTCAACTCTTTTAATTATAGGATCAACATATTTAAAACAAAGTACGAAAATTAAAAATAATATGACATTAAATAAATATCGCAAACTTTCCATTTCAAATAATATGGGTGCACAGTTAATTTATAGATCGAGGGATAATATAAAAAAATGATTTCAAATATATAATTCAAGTCAACTTTGAAAGCTTAATCCTACCGGACATCTAATCATCCTTGCAAAAAGACACAAAATTTGATTAACTCATAACCAAGAAAAATGTAAATGGGGTTGACTAATAGCAGTCTCAACTTGAAACCCAACAAAAATAATGTAATGTCATCTCTATATATGACTAGATAAAATTAAAAAAGGCAGTTGCTCCAAATTTGTGAACTTGTTGACTCATATCATATTCACATCCACAGCAAAAAATGGAAAATAAGAGAAAAGCAAAAAAAAAGTAATAGTAAAATATCATGGAGACAAATAATGAATTGATTCAACTTCCCACTCAAGTGGATTTCTATAGACAACCACCACAAAAAAGTAAAAGATGCCTTTCAGATCATCTCTATTGGACTTGATGCCACACCATAAAAACTTATGGTATGCAGCAGAACTCATCACTTATTTTTGTTCAGTTTCCACCAATATTAATTTCTTTATCAAGTGGGTTACATATGTACTCAAGCATGAACATCTACATATATATAAATGGGGTTTCTATTTTAACAGCCACATGAGGACTTTATAACTACTGAAGCTGCCAAGTTTGTGTGTTATAGTCAATGGAAATCGAATGGCACTGGAAGGGATTTTTTATCTTAATGGGTTTATTATATGATCATCACTTTCAAATAAAAGTGCTCCATCGTAAATCATCTAGATTAATGAAGAAATATAGTAATACTAGACATTCAATACTTTATGCAGAGACGGACCTAACATATTGATGTTAATATAGTAATGTCCTCTCTTATATTAATTTTTGGGTCTGCCATTGATCTTGTGTCTTCTTTGCAATCAATAACGTTACAATTAGTAATTAGATACATATTGATATTATATCTCACTTGTATATTTTACATGAATCCAGTTATCATATTATTAATTGAAATACTAATATAATGTCTAGCATTACTTTTAAAGATGTCCGCACTCAGTTCGAACTCACAATTTCATTTGTATGAAAGCATGTAAAGTTGCTTATCACCAAATTATTTTGACTTTCATCATGATTTCTTACTCGTTAATAATTTAACTTAATTTTTTTCAAAGATGTTATCACATTTTACAAAAGAGGACCTAGTCGGTGCAACCCTTGATTATTAAAACATTACAAAACATATATATATAGTGGAAGAAATGACAGATGAACTAAAGTGGAGCAGAAGAAAACTTCTTAGTGTGGTGGGTTACAAAAATAAGAAAAATCGTCAAAGTTTTGATGTCGCAATATGAATTTTAAGTACCCCGTACATGAAAGATTAGACCACCTCCATTATGATTTTTATTTTATTAGGTGGGCATTCCTCTTCATCCTCTTCCTCTTCCTCTTCAACTTCATCATTCCTTCTCTTACAAGGTTTTCACTGTATGAAATATTTCTCAAACTCGTACAAATTTACGAGTACAAAAAAGATTAGAATGAAAAAGAAAACAAACCGTACATCACTTGGTAAAAAAAGTGTGTTTTTGTGTGCATGTTGCTTAATTTTTTGTAGTTTTTTTTTTCATATTGTATCATAAATACCCTCACTATGAAACTACCTATATCTAAAGTATAATTATAACTCATGCTATATTCACTCAATTTGACAAATTCAAGCACAATATTTATTATACACTTGAAAAGATTAATTATTTTGAAGGCTTATCTCCTATCTAGGGTTCAATAATTGCATGGCACACAGTAAGAGAGTATAGTACCAAAAAATTCAATGGTCTAGTTGATATTAATTAAGTTTGATCCAAGTCTTTGTACACTTGATGTTAAATAAGAATTTAATGTGAAAACTTTTCAAGATGATAGATACCCATGACAGAGACATTTAAATAGAATGGCACCCCACACCTAAATAAAATAATCAATTAATTAAGTAGTAATTAATAATATTAACCACATTGTTACGCTCCTTAATTAATGCCGGTTTTTTAATTAATTAATTATTATGTTGTATAAATGAGTAATTAACACATTGTTGAAAGTTAATTTTTTTATGCGGGCGGTCCACAGAAAATCTTCACCAAATTTGTTGTCTAACAAACCAGGAAAGTCATCCGATCCCTTGACTTTCTTTTTCACTTTCTAAAGAACATTTGAATACTAAACAAATCCGAGATGATTCCTGAAATATTATAAATGTATTGGGATGATTTCAGAATTTATTAGAACTACTTTTATAATTTGTAAAGGGGGAATTGTAAACAATTATGGTTTAACCTTTTCTCAAAAATAAATTTTGAGTTTTGAGTTTAGATAAGAACCTTGTTACTGTATATTAAAACCAATTTGAATCTTCAAAATTTAATTAAAAATTCGTTAATTATGTATTGAATGGAGGGTTTTTATATAAATTTAAAACAAAAGGATTAGTTTTGTAAAGGGGTTAACGAGTTTTGTAAATATTCCTTTTTGGAATGTACTATAAATCTTCCATGAAAAATTATCAAAGACTTCCTTTAAAATCACTTGGATTTTCTTAGAGAAGTTTATTAATAGAAAGTGTCAGTGTTTTTTTTTTGGGGGGGAGGGGGGCGGGGTTGTGGTGTTTTTAAATGTAGTCTTTCTATTTCTATGAAAGAGTGTTTGTCGATTTCATTAAACAAAAGTGAAAACAACAAAATAAATGAATTTGAAAACATTTTAACTTGGACTATTGAAAAGATTCTTAGACAGGCTCTACTATTATCTTATTTTAATCACAACAAATTCGTTTGTCGTTTATTTTTTCTTCTTAGACACTGTCAACTGTTTCTGTCTTCAACTTCACACCAAAATTTTGTTCACTTTGTCAAGAATGGAAAAGAAATGATGAGGCAAGCAATTAAACCATGCGTTAATAGTCATACCATACAAATGGAATTTAAGAAAAAAGTGGGAAACTTTTTTCCACCCGTGCACCAAAAAGTGATCTCTCACAGTCTAATCCATATATATAATTCTTATTTGTTTTTTCCTTATTCAACTTTCCATCATTTTATACATGAAAATAACCCTATAACTTTGCAACGAAGAACCACTAATTAGCTTACATATTAGTTTTGGTTGGTTTGGTGGCTAAACATTGGCTTAAATCATTTTATACATAAAAAAAACACACTCCGTGACTTTGGATAAGAATTACTAGTTAGATTACATATTAATTTGGTTCGTTTGGTGTCTAAACAATTGCTTTTACATCATGTTATGCATGAAAAACACTCCATAGCTTTGCCATAAAAAACCACTTATTAGTTTACGGATTATTTGGCTTGTTGGTTGGTTCGATGTCTAAAACATTAGTTTGCTATGCAACAAAAACCTGTTCCTTCCTGAAGCATTGATTGTTCATATAAATCAGTAAAGGTAAAAATCAGCGGTCAATTCTAAATTAATATTTGATCAAAGTGTAAAACATAAAGCGTCAATTTTCGACTTTATAAATTTTTAGTACTTTAAAGGGTATTATAAGAAAAGAATTATGATAAATTATGGATAATCAACGGTTAATCCTAAATTAATATTTAATCAAAGTGTAAAGCGTCGATTTTCGACTCTATAAATTTTTAGTAATTTAAAGGGTATTATAAGAAAAGAATTATGATAAATTATGGATACTTAGATCAATGATATTATGAATTTGAAATATATATAATTTATTTTGTAAGCATTAAATTATAGTAATTCAAGTGGGTTGGAGTCATGTCTCATGCTTAAACCAAAACGTTCAATTCACATATAATAACAGTAATCATATTTTCATACACTGGGGTCACCATTGTGGGAATTCATGAAGTCTTCTAATACCACGTGGTGTCCAGCCATCGGGGAAGCAACCAGATTTTCATTTCCAGAACTGACCTTTATGATAGGTGTCTATATTCATATATAATATGGTATTTGCATTTTGTTTGATCCTAATGGAACCACGCGCCTATGCTGGTTTGTTTTTTTAATTTTTTTCAACACGACTAATCAAGTGCATGCGTCGGCATTGGACCTTTGACTTTTCTCAGACTGTAATGCCCTTTATAGATCATAATAGTTGTACTAATTTCAATGTAAAAGCAATGGCCATTTTGGTCTTTCCAAAGCACAATTTATATATTCGATATATGTTCGAAGACTCACACAGACGGCAATCGCTTCCCTTCTCATCCAAGGTTTCACATCTGGGGTTTTATGAGTTTTAATTAAATTGTCAATATGTCATTTTCCCAATTGAATTGTGACCACCACCGCCTCCCTCTCAACCGCCATTCTCAGCCAGTGATCCTATGTTTGACCCTTGTTTAATAAAATCTCACATCTTGATATTCCACCGCCACTTGATCCTGATCATATGGTGCCAAACCGTCGACCTAACTACTACCATTTGTTATAATAATGATTGAGAGATTCTATATCTGCCGCGGTCATAGTTCTCGGATGTAGAAAGTCTCCATTAAGAATACTGTCAGCGTAACACTTCCTTCGTGTATACCTTCATTTAATAAAATTTCCCTAATAAGAATGTTTTGTTTTAATTATTCGATCACAACACTAATCACTTATATTACAAGATTAATTATCTAGGTCATGAGACTAATTGTTTAATTCTATATTGCTTAATCAGTCATTATAACACATGAATGATTATTTAGATTTATTATGATATCCAAATAAAACTTTACATACTACACATGTAAGACTTACTCGAACCATATAGTGATGTGAATATGTAAAATCTGTTGGGATCTACTTAAAAAAAAAAAAAAAGAATCTGGACTATAGAATTTTGTTTTCTTTCGAAACACATACATTTGGTATACCTTTTAGAAAAAGGACCGACCATATGTCCATATAAATATATATACACAACCTAATTAACTATACCACAACCTTGCTTGCTTGCCTTCCCATCTCTCTCTCTCTCTCTCTCTCTCTCTCTCTCTCTCTCTATCTTTCAACAATCATCCACATTCCTCTCCAAACTAATAACCACATAAAAATGAATCTCTTTCTAGTTGTTGTGGCTGCTATTGCTACTCTTCTCCTTGTCTTCACTCCACGGATTCACGCAGCTCGAAGCTTTCCAAGCCCTTCAACAAGAGACGACCAACACTACCATCTCCACCTCCATCACCAACTAAAACAACAACAAGAAGTAGCAGCCTTTCATGTTTCTGTCACAACTCCCAGCAGTTCCACCAAGGAATTCGAGTCCCAGAAGCGTAGAGTTCCTACTGGATCCAATCCATTACACAACAAACGACGATGATGATGTTGTTGTTGTGACGTTGATGATCAAGTTTATGGGGAGACTTTGAACGATGATCGTGACCAGGCGCCATAAAATCCAGATAATATGTTTATTTGATTTTTCTCCTATTTTTCCATATATATATATATATATATATATATATATAGCTTACAGCTTGACCACATCTTATTTGAAGAAAATTATATATAAATTAATTGTTAGAGATATACTATAGAGCTAGTCAGCTAGAAATGTAGAGGGTCTTTGTACAGCAGGGTAATTAGTTAATTAATGAAAATGATATATTACTGTTTGCTTGAATCTCGTGTATTGTAATTATCTGCTGATTTCAAAGTTTACACATAGTAGCATTTGTTTTTGTCTTCTTGTTATCTGGGCATCATCTTTTGTCCAACAACCCACAGCTTTTTATGTTGAAATATAACAAAGATGATAATGTTTAGATTTTTTTTTTTTTTTAAAAAAAGCCTTTTAATTATAGTTGTTACAATATCTATAATATGTTATAGTATGTCCATGCATGCAATCTGAAGCTAATTTTAAAGTTTTGTTTTAGAATGTATATGTAGATATCGACGTATCATCTGTAACATCTGTTTGAATTTAGTTCCAAAAAAAGAAAAAAAAAAAAGAGACATCTGTTTGAATTGCATTAGGTGATTTCATGATAGAGTCTCCATGCGAATCCGATTTTTCATTTGTTTTTGTGCTCTAGTATTTTTTTTCTGTTTGAACACTGCTGTTTTCTCGGTTAGCAAACCAACAGTTTTTGCGGCTTTTAGTTCATTTATATTTTTATCACACAAATGTATATTGAAAGATCTCTATCAAAACAGCTACACTGAAATCAAGAATTCAAGCTCCAATATTGGTCACTAACAGTAATCGAGATGACCCAGTGAGTTATATATGTTACTAAATTGATTTTTTTTCTTTTTTTTAATTGGGGATAGTAAATGGAACCAGACTCACTCAGTCTCTGACCTGTAATAGCCCAACATTAATGGGCCAGTTTAAATACCCATTAAATCACACAACTACCATGCAATTAAAGATGGCAAATAGCTCTTTTTGCAGTATATGGAATATATGTTGGCTTTTTTTATATTATTTGGTCCACAACAACACAACGCAACACTACCTCACCACAAATGTGGCCACCAGTGTCAGTTCCAAGACCCCTTCAGGTTAAAATTATAGAGATGTCAGTAAGCCGAGGTGACAATATGTTCATATAATTAATAAAATCACACTTTTGCAAATTCCGTTTGGTTTAATTTGGACCTAGATCTGGGCCGGTGGGCCTACGTTAAAACAGGCGGTCCGGTTCGTTAAAGTATAGGCCCAGCTCTGACGTGCTGCAAAGAGACGTACAATACAAGAAGTTGATTTCAAAAATGCTGCATTTGATGCACTTGATATGCGGAATGAAGGTGCGTGTGGTCCACTACTGGTGTATTTCAAGTGCAAACAGATGGTCTGGTTCCCACACACCGTCCAGCTCTTTATCGTGCTGTAATGGAAATGCGCGTGTCGCAATTTTTGAGTCAGTTGAGCAAATTATTACTAGCTGATTTTTTTTTTTTTTTTTTTAAAAAAAACAACCTTTCATCGAGTCATATGAGGAATGCCAACCCCACGCACCAGTTCAGGCACGTCGAAACCTGACAAGACTGACCGTAGAGACTATTGCATATTTGCATTTGTATACCATTTTAGTTTTTCAGTTACTATGTATCTTAACGTTACCTATCCATGATAACTTTTGAATATTTTTTAATAATTATTCTTACAATCAATACAAAGGTTATATATTAATGATATTATTATAATATTATTATAATAAAAATACATATTTATTGAAGATAAAAAAGTTATATGATTTTTCTAAATGCTTACAGAGTACGTAATTTTAATTAAAGATATATTTATTACTTGTAATTAATTCATTTCGATTCAAAATCAAAATAAACATCTCAATAGGATACTGTTAATTCCTATTACAATTTTTGTAATTAAAGTAAATAACTTATTTTGATTTCGATACATCATTCTAATTACAGACTAGTCCTATTTTGGATCTTTCCAATTCTAGACTATTTTGACTACATACAAATAAATGCAGCATATTTGTTTTAGAGAGATCATGAAGTATGTTTTGATAATTGATTTTTTTTTCTTTAGAGATATTATGCGCCTAAGGTAGGAACAATTCGAATCTAGAACATTGATAGGTTGAATGAATGTCTTTTTACACTAAATTAATTTGAAGGTATAATTGAAATAATATCGAAATAGACTAATGTAGAGTAATAACATGATTATTTAAGGCACTAATAATTTGGTCTAAGTAACTCAATTACATTTATACACGTTTACCGAACTATTTACCTGAATTATAAACATTTATAAGAGTGCCAATATTGGCACCCAAAATAATGAGTTAAACACCTAATTTATAAATAATCCATAATTAAAATTTGAGCATTAAAATTCTATAATAAGCACCAAAAAAATTCCAATAATAAACCTTCATGCATTAACTTTTTCTTTTTTTTTTTTCATGCATTAACTTTTTTTTTTTTCATGCATTAACTTTAACATTACTTATTAAGTGTCTGTGAATATGCTTATTAGAGTTATATTTTTTTCTTCAAAATTTATAATCGTTGCGTATCACTCTTTCGATGGTTTTGATCCCACAAACTTAAATTTTGAAACATCCTAAGCAATTTTTTCAATATAACAGAGCCTGGATAAAGAATATAACAACAAATCGAAGTTAGTAAGAAACCTTTTTAAACCATATATATGCTGCTGCCCCGTTTATCCAATTTGTTAAAACTCAAAATATTTACGGTCGCTTTGTTACAAAAGAAATTGTTTTGTAGACTAAATTGATTTTGCACTTTCTTCCGTGTCTTCGTATAAAATTACACATCAACAACGGTTATATAATTAGTAATAAAATTAACAAATCTAAATATATGAATTGGACGGTGGGTTTGTTCCATTAGTGCACTGCAAGCTTAAAATTAACAATCATTAAGTTAAAACTTGTTAGTAATTATCGCTCATTTAATTGAATAAAAGGATTTAGATATATCGATTTAGTTGAGATAAGAAAAATATGAAGGTTTATAATTGAACAAATATATATAAATATGTTTTGAAACTGGAATAATTTATTGCAAACGAGAAAATACATCCATGTTGGACATCTTCTATGACAAACTTAAAAGTGAAACTTCGAAAGCTTACAAAATATTACTACAATGGCAGAGTTGTCAAACATTGATCTAAGTCTGCTACTCTGGCATCTAAAGAAACAACCAATAGCTCAGTTAATGCAACCAAACACTAGTAGCCTCTCTCTTAAAAAAAAAAAAACAAAAAATAACAAACAAAAACAAAAGCGAAAAACAAAACACTACTAGCCATCATCAAATTAGATGTAGGTATGTAAAGGTCTTTCTAGTAATTTTCAAAAGACATATTTTACTAACTTAATAAATATCTGCATCCTATCAGTAATTTTTCATATTTCCTTTTATTTTGTCGCTGCTACCATGACGAGATTCGTTTTAACCTCACCACTATCCATTAAAGCTTAGTTTACCCCAATATCTCAAATCAAACCTATCTATGCTTTGAATATTTTTAATAATTAAAATTTAGGTGGACTCATTTCATGTTATCTATTTACAATTTTTGAAAATAAAAACCATTTGCAATTGCATTACAGAATTAAAGTCTAGTAGATAACCTCATCTTCACATCAATATTATGCATGAGTACTTATGAGAAGCTGATAACGAAAATGCAAATTATGTGTACATATACGTATTGGTGTTGGTTATAACCATACGAATTTCTTATTTTAATTAATAACAATTAAGTAAAAAAAAATATACTTTAAAAAAAAAAAAAAAAAAAATCAGCAAAGGCTTTTAAAGCTAAATTTTGAAGCAACCATCTTATAATAGAGACAAAGGTTAACTGATTGAAAAGAACACACAGTAACCTCAACCTATTAATTTCCACACGCGACGACACTTAATGTTCGATCGCATAATATCTACTATTTATTGAAAAATTATTGTTCATTTTTTTTTCATGTAAATTATAGGATGTTGTAACGAATAATATAGAATATACAGGCATTTTTTTATTACTTTTTAAATTTAGTGTATTTCAAAAATATATATATAAAAAAAAATGCAAACGTAATTTTAAAAGTTAAAAGCAGGCTCGGTGGAATATTGGACCAATTCAAATTTAGTTTCGTGCGACGCATGTGATGCTCTTGTTTGTTGTTAGAATCATAAATGGAATTCGGTGACATTATACATATCCCACTCACATCATTTTTAGTTATTAGAACCACCTTCAGGCACTCAATTAATAGAAACGGGCCCGATTTGTGAAAGAAAATATGAACTTCAGCCCAAGTTTGAATAGCACTTTTATATATTTCTTTTATATAATTTCCTTTTATTTATTTATTGTTTGAAAGGAAAGGTGAACTTCATAGATCCACAGGATCTGATAGTTTTAGATGCTATAATTTATAAATGAATATAAAAGCTAGTGGAAATATATATATATATATATTTTATAATGTGATTTAATTTAAAAATATTATAATTAATTGGAGGTTAGAGGAATGAGACATGACTTGATTCCTTTGTATGAACCGAGGCTACACCAATTAAATTATAATTCGAACCAATGCCCATACTCTTACTTTTAAATTTAACTAGATCCATTTATAGGTTAAGTGATTAGTACACTTTCTATTTATATTCACAATAGGGTTTCAAATGTTATTATACATATTTATCACCGTTTATGAAGAGTTTTTCTTTACAATTTTATGGAAGTAAATTTTCAAATCATATATAAAATATTAATTTTCATAGATCCCAACAATACCCTAGAGTATTGGTATAAACTAACTCATTTCAAAAAAGGTTTTAAATTTATAATATTAAAAAATGGGTATGTATAATATATATTGAGGTTTTATTATGAGAAAAAAAAATTTCTATTTTCTTGGTTGGATAACTTTACTCATCAATTATAACAATTGGATTGATCGTAAGGGTGATTATTGAAATCAATCAAATTATTGTAATTAATGGATAAGATAGCCTAATTAGGTAGCCAAATCCCTTCATTAATTATTTCATGTTTTTGACTCAACTAAGTCATGTGGACTGGTTTTTTCCAAAAAAAATAAAAATCATGTGAATAGAAGTTTCAAAAAATAAAAATTTATATGGATAGGCCCAACTTTTTTTATTTTTTGTTCATGGGCCTATTGCCTTATAAAAAACAATTTACATCATCTTCGTGGCGCGTATCCATCACTTTTCACCTCCAGAGAGTTCCCTCAACCTCCCTCAGACTGAAAAACCGCGGGAATTGAATGTCATATAGTGCGACACCTGGACCAAAAAATACGGCAAACTCAGAAACGTAAACAGTTAAAACATCTTTACTTTAAATCTAATATCGTAATTAAAACACGACATGTCTGATTAACAACTCCTCTAATCACCATTAAACAATCCAAACACCACTCGTCAACAGTCCAAAAACAATCAAACACCAAAAACACTTCCTGTACTTCTTTTTATTATCCACTGTTGTCTCTCTCATTTCCACCAAAACTTCTAGGGTTTCAATGAAACTCTCACGCATCGTCATTGTGTTATCACTTAGTGTCATCACCGTCCAATCAAAATGCAGAACAGGCTGCGACCGAGCTCTGGCGTCCTACTACGTCTGGAACGGCTTGAACCTCACGTTCATAGCCCAGAGGATGAAGTCATCGCTGGTGGACCCGGCCGACATCAGTTTCAAAGCTATCTTGGACTACAACGACCGGATACCGAACAAAGACAGCGTCTTGGCCGACACCAGAATCAACATCCCCTTCCCTTGCGATTGCATCAACGGTGAATTCCTCGGCCACGTGTTCCCATACGAAGTCAACTTCGACGACACGTACGAGAAGATGGCGAACAAGTCCTACGCGAACCTGGCGACCGGGCAGTGGCTGGAGAGCACGAACAGCTACCCGCCGATCAATATTCCCGATGGCGGGAGGGTGAATGTGAAGGTGAATTGTTCGTGTGGAGATGCTTCGGTTTCCAGAGATTATGGGTTGTTTGTTACGTACCCGTTGAGGCCGGAGGATAGTTTGGCGTCGGTTGCTTCGAGTGCGACTTTGAGTGAGAGTTTGCTGCAGCGTTATAATCCTGGTGTGGATTTCAATCGCGGAAGTGGCTTGATTTTTATTCCTGGTAGAGGTGATTATTTTCTGTTCTCCAAGGCAGCTTTGTTTCTTTTTCGTGTTTTATTGAATTTTTTGTAGTGTTGGCCACCTTAGACCTAAAAGATGATACTGATAGATGATGGTAAGATTCAGGTGGATGAGATTTACGATGCGGTGTTGAAAATGGGAATTGAATGTTGAAGTTTATAAATTTGTTAGTGAAGAGAATGGTGAATGAGAGTTTGATGTTGTGATATTTTAGGAAATCTGATTACTGGATTTGCTTATTTGAAGTAGCTAGCTCAGGTTTGGTCATGTAGTTCTAAATTGGGCCGCCAATTTTTGTTGGTGAATGTGTTGTTAGGTAGGCGTGTAACTGTATAAAGTCATGAATATGTAGAGGAGGTGTTTTTCTTTTTTTGAAGTTATGTAGAGGAGGTTTTGGTGATGATTTGGAGGAGTAGTCTTTTCGTATTATATCACAGCGTAGATGATGGGAGTTAATGTTGATTGAATCAAAGATGTTGTGCATTCGGCAATCGTCGGTGAAATGAAAACAATTCTATTTTTAATTATAATTTTATATCTATAAAAATTTTAAAATTTTTGGGATGGGATCTCCTCTAATAAATATTTATATATAATAAATATGCCTGATGTGCTTAATTAATTCACGTGGACTGATAAGTACTGGCAGTGTGCTCAATTAACTCACCTCGACTGCCCCTGTAGATCATCTTTGTAGCGCGTATCCTTCACGTTCCACTCCAGAGAGTACCCTCAATTTCCCTGGAATGTGAAAACCGCGGGAATTAAATGTCAGGCACTTCGACTTGAACTTAAAAATACGACAAATTCAAACGCTTAAACAGTTAAACATCTTCAGTTTAACGCTAATCTCCTAATTAAAAAACAAAATGTCTGATTGAACAGCTCCTCTAATCACCTTCCCCAGTCAAACTAATCTTAAACAATTCAAACAGCGCCAGTCAACGGTCAAAAATAAAACCAACAGATAAACACCAAAAATACCTCTCCTTCTTAATCATTCTCATTCTCCATTGTTATCTCTCCCAAACCGCCCAAAATTTCTAGGGTTTCGATGAAGCCGCAATCGATTCTGGTTTCGTTCTCTCTCATCCTCGTGCTGTCACTTAGTGTCATCACCGTCCAATCAAAATGCAGCAGAGGCTGCGACCGAGCTCTGGCGTCCTACTACGTCTGGACCGGCTCGAACCTCACGTTCATAGCCGAGACCATGAAGTCGTCGCTGGTGGACGCGACCGATATCAATTTCAAAGTTATCTTGGACTACAACGACAATATACCGAACAAAGACAACGTCCTGGCCGGCACTAGAATTAACATCCCCTTCCCGTGCGATTGCATCGACGGTGAATTCCTCGGCCACGTGTTCCAATACAACGTCAACGACGGCGACTCGTACGCGAAGATCGCGACTGAGTACTACGCCAACCTGACAACGGTTGATTTGCTACAGAGCAGCAACAGCTATCCGCCAGAGAATATTCCGAACACCGGGACGGTCAACGTGACGGTGAATTGTTCATGTGGAAATCGTTTGGTTTCGAGAGACTACGGGTTGTTTATTACGTACCCGTTGAGACCGGAGGATAGTTTGGCGTCGATTGCATCGACTGCGACTTTGAGTGCGAGCTTGCTGCAGAGTTATAATCCTGGTGTCAATTTTAGTCGAGGGAGTGGATTGGTTTTTATTCCGGGCAGAGGTGATTTTGTTTTCTAATTTATAACACTAATGTTTTTGGTTTAAATATTTGAGTGTTAGATTGGAATTTACATTTTTTGTTATTAAGGCAATGGTATATATGTTACTAGATTTAGAATTTGTTTGTTCCTATCAGACTCAAAAACTCAAAAACTGAATCCGATGGGAAAAAACTTAGTTATAGTTTTTAAGATTCGAGATTGACACGAGACACGTCCCTTATGGCCTCATCTGTAACGTGGACAGATAACAGAAGTCGAACATATGTTAAACGTCCCCTACTGTTATAACATGTGTAACAAAAATGCAAGATAAAGGAGGGAGAGAGGGATCAAATCAAGGATCTTAAAGTTTTAATACCATATTAGTTACTATCAGATCTAAAAGTTTAAGTTATTAAGAAATGACTCAACTATAATATTTTTAAACTGATAGATTGGAACTTACATTTTTTGTTATTAAGGGAATGGTATATATGTTACTAGATTTTGAATTTGTTTGTTACCATCATACTCAAAAACTCAAAAACTGAATCTAGTAGGAAAAAACTTAGTTATAGTATTAAGATTCGAGGTTGACACGTGATATGTGCCCTTATGGCCTCATCTGTAACGTGGACAGATAACAGAAGTCGAACACATGCTAAACGCCTCCTACTGTTATAACATGTGTAACAAAAATTCAAAATAAAGGGGGGAGAGAGAGTTTAAATCAGAGACCTCCAAGTTTTAATACCATATTAATTACTATCAGATCTAAAAGTTTAAGTTGATAAGAAATTACTCAACTATAATATTTTTAAACTGATAGGAAAAGACTCAACTATAGTATTTAAGACTTAAGGTTGACACATGACAGAATTGATATAGGCAATTAAGAAGGTTGTTGGATTTGATTCTATTGCATTTGATTTGCCTCATTAAAGCCTTGTGTCATTTATTTATTTATTTATTTATTTTTTTTGCAGATGAAAATAATGTCTATCCGCCTTTAAATTCCTCAAGGTAACTTCCATGAGTTCGATCTTCATGCTACTAAATTTATAGTAATTAGTTGTTTGATTTATGAATCTTTTATCAAGTTTCAAATGTTAATATCGTCTGTCATTCTTCCTTTTTGCAGCACAGGTGGTTTGGCCTTCCCTCCATGTTGCTTATTATATAACTATTGGAGTCCTGATGTGAGATGCTAAACTGGAAACTAGATATTTTGAACTTATGTTTAATTTTATATAACCAGGAATAGGTGGTGGAGTTATTGCTGGCATATCTGCTGCAGCGATAGTGGTCGTTCTGTTCCTGGCAGCTTTAGTATATTTTGGAATTTACCGAAAGAGAAAGTTGAAGGGGGCAACGTTGCTCTCAACAGGATCTCATGATCTGGCTGTTCAAAATGATTATGGTATTTTTTCGTGCTGTATGATTCACATATCGTGCCGTTGTATGTTTCTATAGACAATTGTGACATGGAAAGTGCTTCGTGGTTACTGGTCTTAGGCCCTTTGTAATTAATTATCTTTAACCTTACCATGCCTCTTAGAAGATACTGTCAAAATCACATATATATTACTGATGATTGCCTTTAAACAAGCCAAGGTCTTTGTGGCCCGTATTGCTTAGCCACCTCATACTTGTTTAAACGTACCCTTTTTCTTGAAACTCTCTCTGTAGTTAAAACCGTATCGAATATTGAAGTTACTACTATTTAAAGTTTTCATTTTTTATTGCTTTCGTTTTTGTTTTCTGTTTTCTTATATATATATATATATATATATTATAAGATCTAAAATTGTGAGATGTGATTTCCTAATTTTGTTAGAAGAGCATGCTATTTTGATTGGCAGAACCTTCCTATTTCAACCATGTGTTTACTCTTCTTTTATTTTTTTCCTCTCTCTCTCTAAGGCTTTACAGGTTTTTTTGGTTCTTGTACCTTGATCATAAACCAAACCATGAATAGTTATGATTTCTGTGACTGATTTCTACTATTATTATGTTCAGAGAAAGCGGCAGAATCCACTATTCCATCTGCTGGTGCTGCCACAGTTCTTTCGGGAATAACTGTGGACAAGTCAGTGGAGTTCTCATATGAAGAACTTGCCAAGGCTACTGATAATTTCAGTATGGCTAATAAAATCGGTGAAGGTGGTTTTGGAGCTGTTTACTATGCAGAGCTGAGAGGAGAGGTATGTACTCACAGTCTTTCATTTGTTATAAATGAATGACTGATGAAGACTTCTGTGTAGATGCCTGTGAAATATTGTTTATCAATTTAATTTGAATTCTGAATTCTGTCAGTAACTTCATCTAGACACGAAAAACTTATTTCTGGAAAATTTGGCTGTATTTTAGGTATGCTAGAAGGTTATTTACTGAATGAACAGTTATGCGAGGAGCTCATACGTGATAGCAACTAGCACGTGAAAAAAATGAGATATTTTAGCTTACCCCAGTTAATAGTATGTGGCTTAGTTGAGTGGAGATGAGCTACCAAGCTGGAACAAGGAACGTACTGTGAAATTAATTATCTCTGTATAAATAAAATATGGATAACTTGGAAGTCATATTTAATTGCATGTAACACCATTTTCCTAAGAGCACAGATTTCCAGCACATATGTGTGTGCACATTCATCATAGATTTATATATTGCATTTCTTGATGCTGTGGATGGATATGAACGCAATAAATGTTCCTTGGTCATGTCATGTTGATTCTTGTCTTAATTATCAGACTGACTAGTTTCTATAGAACTCATCCCTTTATAACTCTCATGCAGAAAGCTGCAATAAAAAAGATGGATATGCAAGCATCTCGGGAATTTCTTGCTGAATTGAAGGTTCTGACGCATGTTCATCATTTGAACCTGGTAAGTATGTTTTCTTTCTTAATGAAGCTATTTCTTGCTAGATGGATTATTTTATAACTGTCAACTGTCTATTATCAATAGTTATGAGTTGTACAAGATTTGATATTTCTCTCTCTCTGCTCAGTTTCATTTTTCTTTGTTTCTTTCTTGTGGAAAATCCTTGAATGTGTAAACTTTGTCAGTCACTTAGGCTCTACAGACTAATAAATACTAATGACATCCTGAGTAGGTACGCTTGATTGGATACTGTGTTGAGGGTTCCCTTTTCCTAGTATATGAATTCATTGAGAATGGCAACTTAAGCCAACATTTGCGTGGCTCGGGTAAGCTTACACGTGTTTGGCAAGAGCTTTTATTGTTGCTGGACATTGAGAGCAATTTTAATTATTATTTTCCTCTGTTTCAGGAAGGGAACCACTGCCATGGCCTGCTAGAGTGCAAATCGCCCTCGACTCAGCAAGAGGTCTTGAATATATTCACGAGCACACAGTTCCTGTTTACATCCATCGAGACATTAAATCGGCTAATATTTTGATAGACAAGAACTTTCATGCAAAGGTTACATTCATGATTTGTGGCCAAGGTACCATTTGAAAGCATTTTCACGTTGTTAAATCGAGTTCATTGCAGGTTGCTGATTTTGGATTAACAAAGCTGACTGAAGTTGGAAGTACATCGCTTCCCACACGTCTTGTGGGTACATTTGGATACATGCCACCAGAGTAAGATAATTTAATTTTTGATTTGTTTTCTGAGTTAATGGCAAATTCAGTATTATTGCCCAAGCCAACATAGGAATATATATTGAATTAGTAAAATGTAGGCTGGATTTTGATCAACAATTTTAATTTTATTTCCTTTCTTTTATGTTCTTTTGGTTAAATATTGGAAGTCACAATTGGATAGCATGCCTGCTATGAAGATTGATTTATAACACATAGGAACTCTTTAAGTTTACAGAATGTTAAACACTACATATTTTTTGACAATCGGGGGTATCTCTTTGTTGGCATTCGAACTTTGTTGCATTTTTATGAAGATTTTGGCGCTAAATTTGGATGAATTGATTACTGGAAGCAAAAATGGGAATGGATGCACTTTCAAGGATGGTTTACTATTCACTGCTTGCAAAAGCTCTATTTCTTTGTTAAATAAGTGGATTAAGGTACTGTATTGCTTGTGCAGATATGCTCAATATGGTGATGTTTCTCCCAAGATAGATGTATATGCTTTTGGAGTGGTCCTGTATGAGTTAATATCTGCCAAAGAAGCCATAGTCAAGCAAAATGGTTCTGCTGCTGAATCAAAGGGCCTTGTTGCTTTGGTTAGTTTCCTTCTCAAATCTCAACCTTCTATATTGCCAAATAATTAAGTGGTAATAAATGGGGTCTCTATGAACTTCAGCTGTGTTAAAATCTGAAAGCTAATTGTTATCAAACTATTAAATCTTCTGATTTGTCTACACTTTACTGAACCTTGAGCCAATTGATCGTGTAAAAGACCGAGCTTATTGGTTAAATTTCTCGTATTCAAAGCAAATCAGAACAGAATTTGGAATAGCCACCATGAACTTATTTTGATGGTTTCTTCTTGATCAACAGTTCGAGGAGGTTCTTAATCTGCCTGATCCTAAGGAGGAGCTTCATAAAGTTGTTGATCCTAGGCTCGGTGATAACTATCCACTTGACTCGGTATTGAAGGTGAGTAAACTTTTGGAAGGAAAAATTTCTAGATTGTTCGTGATTTCAGTTGCATAAAGCTGTGGTGTTTCTTCTTATCGCAGATGGCCCAGCTTGCCAAAGTATGCACACAAGAACTTCCACAACTTCGTCCCACTATGCGATCCATCGTGGTTGCCTTAATGACGCTTTCTTCCACATCCGAGGATTGGGATGTTGGCCCGTTCTATGAAAACAATGCTCTCGTCAACCTAATGTCAGGAAGGTAGAGTTATCCCTCATACTTGTTGAGTCACGGAAGTTTCTCGATGTGAATAATACCTAAATTTATGTCATTCTACTACACGTAATATTATTTGTAAATGCATATATATAGTTGAGATCATGAAAAGACATTGTAATTTTGTTCATTGTTCATTAAATCACCAGACCAAGAGACCCGTTTATTCTCATACAAGTATTTGTTTCTTTAACAAAGAGACTCAGTTTATTCTGGCTGGCATTTCGTTTCGAAAAATGCTAATCAAAGAACAGAAAGTTGTAAATTCTGTTTAATCTCATATTTCCGCCACATGAACAGTTGAACACAAGCCATGACGGTGAATCTTTGTAGATTTTGGTGTGTAACGTGGTAGCTAGAAGATGTTTAAAATTTTTGCTTTTATTGAGGACAAAGAGAGAGCCTCTAAGAGAAAATTTCATGGTCAGTGTCCAATGCTTTTTCATCAACTCTTCCCTCCAGAAAAGCCATGCTGACATGTCCTAGCTAACTGAAACTGATATCGGTCTGAACCTAAAAGATCTGCTGATGAGAGTACTTGTCAGATGCTGATACGACACACTATCATCTTTTTATATTTGGGAAAACTTCATATTAATCCCTAAGATTTCAACAAATATCAAAATTTTAAATATTTTTTTAAAACAGTTTTTTTACTCCTTAACTTTTTTAAAACTCTTCAAAATAGTTCAAATCGTTAGTTAACTACCGATCAAACTAAACAAAAAAATTAAAAGAACTCAATTACCCCTCACAACTTAAAATGACTGTTTTACCCTAATAAAACCATAATATTACATATTAATTGATTAATGAAAAGCTAATATGTGTACAAAATAATATGATTATGTTTTTTGAAAAAATTTGATTATTTATTTTTAAATTAAACAATAATTTAAAAAAATAGAAAAAAAAAAATCAATTTATGAAAAAAAATCAAACCATTGTTTTTATCCATACCCCGTCCAATCATTAAAATATTGATTTAAAACATAAAACAAATTATTTTTTAACAAAAAGTAAAAACTAAACTAATTTTTATTTTTTCCTTTGATCTGGAAGACTCCAAATCAATGTCATTTCCTCTCTCCCTCTCTTTTCCTCCTCCTTCTTCTCCTTCGTTCTTCTCGTTCTCTTTCATCTCCTCCATCTGCCACCATCTTCTCCGCCTTCGTCTTTTCTCCTTCTTCCTTAATCTCTTCTAGCCACCATCTCTTTCGCCTCCACCTCGGCCTCCTTTTTTTCTCCTTCTTCCTTAGTCTCTTCTAGCCACCATCTCTTCCGCCTCAAAGCACCTCATATCCATCGAAAATGAAGTCGATTTGAGTTCCATCGAACCCAGACCTAGAGTCGAACCCAGATAAAGAGCAATTCTAGGTCTGGGTTTGATCAAACCCAGATGAAGAACTGGGTTCGATCAAACTCAAATGAAGAATCATATGGGTTCGATCGAACCCAGTTCTTCATCTGGGTTCGATCAAACCTAAATAAAGAATTCACCTGGGTTCGACGAACCTAGATGAAGAGTTTCTGGGTTCGGTCCAACCCAGACTTTATTTGGGTTCGGTCCAACCCAGACTTCATTTGGGTTCAATTGAACCACAAATTGTTCATCGATGCGAATGTTTTGATTTTTTTTTTTTTTATAAACAATTTTATTTATTTATTTTCTTAATGTTGTTGTGGGAGATAATGCTGTGATGTTGAAGACTGTGGGGTTGTTAATGATGTTAGTAAAAGGGTTTAATGAACAATCAAACTATGAGTTTGAATTCATACTTAAAAAAAAAAAAAAATCAATTTTTTTTTTTTAGATTTTAAATTTTTTCATAAGTAATTTTTGATTTTTTAAATTATTTTAAAATTTTTATAGGTTTAAAATCTCAATCATCCACATGTCACGATCTAAACTTCTTACATAAAAAGATTATTTTACCATTTTCACCAAAGCTTTCTGTCACCGTTGACCATTAGTTGACTAACGGTTTAGATTATTATGAAGAGTTTTGAAAAAGTTAGGGATTAAAAGAGTTGTTTTTAAAAGATGTTTAAAATTTTGATATTTTTCAAAACATCATAGATTAAAATGAAGTTTTTTCTTTATTTTTATTTTTCATGACAGTATACACATATTATATTCAAAACAGAAGTGGAAGAACAGTTCTGGAAAGTGTTTTCAAGAGCTGTAAGCACTTTTGACAGCTAAAGCTATGTTAATGATGTGTAAAACTATTTAAGAAAATAATTTTATACACCAAAAATCTTAAGTTAACAAAAGCAGTAATATTTGTCTGATAAATTCTAAACTTATTGATTTAATTTTTTAAAAATTGTTTAAAAAATATAATACTAAATAAAGAAGATCCCGCAATTTTCTTTGACCTTAAGTTTAACTTGGTAAACTTTGGGTGGTTGATTATCAACCAAACAATCATGATCATCAACTCTGGGTGGACCCATGATCGCCATCGGATTGTGGACTTTGCCAACGCACCAAAGTGGTCCATGATCATGCCTTTTTGTGACCTCTTACCGAATTCAAAGTTCTCTCTCTTTCTTCACGAAAAGAAAGTGTTGGACAATATTACTATAGGGACAAAAATGAAAATAAAAATAAAAATAAAAATGGTATTAAATTACATTAAAGTAAAATTTTGTGAATTTAATATTTATTTACTGATTTACTTTCCATTTACAGTGGAAAAAAGCAAATAAATTGAATTATACAGAACGCAGATATAGAAAGGTAAATTTGCACTTCTGTTTTGGCACATTTAAACTAGTAGCATTACGTCTTATGGCTTGAATTTTGTTGTAGTTATATGGTTTGAGTTTCTTATGTCATTGGACTTTTACGCCATATAGCATAATGTCACTGAACCAAACATTTTGTGAATGATACATTTGAAAACTTATTTGGTAAACTTTTGTTAGAAAATCAACTAACAAGATTATGATAGAGAAAAGAAATTTTGTAATTATATCTTATAACTTACTCGTTAAATATAAAAAGGTTTGAAATTTCAATTCATAAATGCCTTCAATTATGGTTTAGTATCCAATTATTTCAAAATATATATCATCAATTTGTTTCAACAATCACATGGGGTGACATTAATGGAATGACGTAGATATTGGATGGAATGAGTTCACTCTTGATAATTTTTTATTAGAACATCAATAAGAATATAATATCATATATATGTTGGATGGAATGAATTCACTCACGATAAGTTTTTATTAAAACATCAGTAAGGATATGATGTCATATATAACAAAACGAAGAAGATTTTGTAATTATATCTTAAGATTTTAGTACCAAATGTATAAGATTTAGACAATCTAATTCATAAATGACTTTACTTATAAATTAGAATTAGACAATCTAATTCCTAAATGACTTAATATCCATTTATTTTAAAAAAAAAAATGATATATTAATTTAATGATAAACTTTACATAATATTTCACATACACATTTTCACTTTTATTTCTTTTTAATTTGCACACATTCTTAAACTTCGCAAAACATTTACATGAACTCCAACAAAACCCTAATTAAACTATATTGTAAACATAACAATATTGTAACTTAAAATATGGATTATGACACCATTAATCACACTATTGTTTGGTATTGTAAATATTGTTGAGCCCATAAAAGTCAACTCAAGTGGCTACAACCATGACATGAAAGATTTTTTTTGTACTTCTGGTAAAATCTTGATCGAAACAGGGTCTAGTTCGAATGAAATGAAAGCTGTCCCACCCCATATTACCATTGACCGACCTTTTTTCTGACTTGGGACACAAGAAAAGGCCAAAAAGTCGAGTACTTGACCCTCATTCAACCCCAATAGTTTTTGGCCATGTCAGCTCCCAATCCCAACACCAGTTCGTTGTCTACTTTTGTACAATCAATGGGCTTTATGGAGCACAAACAGGTGGATGGATGTTGGTCAGATCCAATTAATCTTTGATGACCATTGCATGTCATTTTGCACGCTCTTTGAACTTAATATTATCTCTTAATTGCTTTATGTCTTATTTATTCATGCATGCTTGTTTGATAAAATTAATTTCTTCTAACCCCACCAAGAAAACAACAAAATTTAATATAACAACAAAATAGTTGTATTAAAATCGTTATTCATTACATTAAGTTATCTACTTCAATAAGGAAAACCAGATCAATTGAGAGATTAAAAGAAAAAGATAAAAAGAAAACAACCATTTCTTCTTGTAAACCCTAATTTAATTAACAAGCAGAAACAAAATCAAATTGAAAAACAAAAACCTAAAAAAGTCAACTTCGAGTTCCCTTTGCCACACGTTGGAACCAACCTTGATGATTTACTTTTCCCTTTATAGACTTTTCATGTGCAATCCATCAAACTCATAATCACTAGTTTCTCTTACATCTTAAATATTTTAAACCTATACAACAAAAACTTTTGTTTTTGTTTTTCCATTTTATTTCGAAAATCATTTTACTTCATCGTTAAGATCGATTAAGTCATCTTTATTTTTATTGTATATATAGAGGCATCCCATTAATTTCATCACCATATATAGTCTTGTGTCAATATATCAAGTCTCCTCTTTTTTTTCTCTGCGATAATATTTTATTTTCTTGCATGACAATATCCATAACAACCACCATGGAAGCACAGAAAGAAGAAGCACTTTCCCAGAAAGCACTTTTCCAAATAAAAGTCCTCAATTTAGAAGATGAAACCGACCCATCAAAAACCAAGTCAACCCATATTGACCCTGACCATGTTCATGATGATCAGCCAACAGTTCCAAGTCTCGATGAAGTGGAGGAGATTCTGGGGTACAAGTTCAATAACCAGAGCCTGTTAGAAGAAGCTTTCACGGATTCTACATATTTTCCTGACAAAAGCTTCTCGTATGAGCGCTTGGAGTACATTGGTGACTCCGTTCTCAACCTAATTTTCACCAAAGAACAATTTTTCAAGTACCCGGATTTGTCTCCCGGAGCTCTGACTCGGCTCCGGTCAGCCAATGTCAACACCGAGAAGCTCGCACGTGTGGCCATCAAACTTGGGTTGCATCGCTATCTGCGTCACAAGAAGCCTCTTCTTGAAGAACAAGTAAGTGTCATCACAAGAAAAATCTTTTCCAAACTTATCTTTCATTGCCATTTTTTTAATAACATACAGATCCGTTTAATAAGAATGGTCCCGACTCTCCTGAATAGAGAGAATTATATATATATATATATATATATATTATCAAATTACTCTTAGACTTTTGATATCGATTAGTGCTTTGAAACTCTCTTCAAATTGTCCCTCTTTAATAAGAACTCAACTTGTTTCTTTAGGAGATAAAGATGTTCTGAAGGGCACATGATTGAATCTTAAACTATAACTCATCCCGGACGTCCCGAATGTCTCAGGACGTTGAATAAGGATTTTAGATTTGTGTGTCTGTGTTTTGTTTTTGTCACTCTTCCTTCTTTTTTTTTTTTCCCTGATGTTCAAGGAAACCTTTGTTTTTGTATTTATATGATACGTAAGAGCATTTTTATTTTAAAATTTAAATTATTGATACAGTAACCATACCAAAAGTGGCATAGTAAAGAGTGTTAGTAAAAAAATTTCTATACATGCAATTTGTGGTAGATATTTTGATGATGATGTGATGTATGACGGATATTTTGATGATGATGTGATGTGTTAATAAGCAAAATCTAAGGTTATGGCTTGTCAGATTATCTTCGATTGTATATAAAATTTCACAGCATTTTGATGTCAAAAAGATAACTATACTAAATTTGTTTACATTAATTTTTTTTTGCATTCCAAAGTATTTTACATAAAATTGGTGTAAATGACATCTTCAAAGAATATTTTATACATGATTCTTTAATAAATTAAATTTTTTTATTAAAAATATTATTCTTTGTATTAAATAATTATTAAAATAATAAATTTTATTTACATTAAAAAATTCAATTTATTTTAAAATTTTAAAAATATATTAAATATTATACTCATTTTAAAGATCTCAATAAAATATTTTTAATGGTATATATTTTTTATAATAATTTAATTTATATATTTTAATTAAATTAATTTATATTCCAACACCATTTTTAATGTTGATGAATAATGTATCATTAACACCACAAAATTGTTTTGAGATAAAGATAATATAATATAAATGGTGTGTTCATTGAAGATCATTTGGGATACCAAAACGGTGGTAACCATTTTGGTGTCCTATTGTAGATGGCCATTACGTTAGGTGAGTTTTTGTTGTATTTGTTGTTGTTAGATATAGTGTAAAAGAGTTGATTATGATTAAACCTTGATGCTTGTTAACAAAAATCTTGTTGATAGTGACACCCTATGTAGACTTTTGTCTCATTTACCAGTGAGAAAAACTAATTGGGTTATAATTCTATTTTATTAATATAATATAGATTATGACTTCAATATAGTAATTAGTGTCCTTATTTTTAATATGGGTTCTTGAATTTGTTTGAATTATGATGAGAATTTAGATTGATAACTAAGAAAGAAAAGATTTTATGTTAAAAAGCTTCAAGCTTATAACTGGAGATATATTTTTTGAGTATCAAATGATGTTTTATAGGCATTAAAATTTAGGGATAAATCTAATTTCCCGCCTGTAGTTTGATATAATCGCTATGGACCCCCCTATAGTTTGACATAAACCCATTTTCCCCCTTTTGTTAATTCTGTTACTGAACAGTATATCCTGATATTGACAATATGCAAAAAGACGATCTTGGCCCTCAGACAAAACAAATTATCAAAAAAACTAAAATAAAAATGAAAAAAAAAAATCCTATTCATTTTCCGGTGATGGAAAACCCATTTTCTGGGTTTCCAGCAGCTGGGTTTCCATTTTACTAGATTTGCTTGGAACTAATCTTCACCAGCAGCATCAAACAGACAAACACAGAAACATAAACATTTAATCACCACAAACATCAAATATCATCACCAATACACCAAACACAATTACACCAAACATTTAATCACCACAAACATCATATGGGTTCGATTTTGAACCCAGAAATTCACGTATGGGTTCGAAGTCGAACCCAGATGTTCGCATCTGGGTTCGAAGGCAAACCCAGACGAGAGCTTCTAGGTTCGAAAGCGAACCTAGATGCTCGCATCTGGGTTCGATCTTCGAACCCAGACGCTCGCATCTGGGTTCCAAATCGAACCCAGACACGAGCTTCTGGGTTCAAAAGTCGAACCCAGAAGCTTGCGTCTGGGTTCGATTTCCGAACCCAGATGATGGGGGTTTGAGAAGGAGAAGGAGAAGAAGAAAAAGAAGAAGAGACTGGAGAGTGGAGGAGATGGCGGCAGGCAAAGAGCGGAGGAGGGAGGGCGATCGGCGTCGGAGATCAAGAGAGAGAAAAAGATAGAGAGATGGAGAGAGAGAGAATGAGAGAACTGCTCCTTTTTTATTTTTTATTTTTGTTTTTTTTTTTAAATTTTTTTTAATTATATCCACCATCTATCATGTTGATGGACGATGGACATAATTTTTTTAAAAATTATTAATAAATTTATTTTTTTTATTTCTTATTTTTATATTTTTAATTATTTTAAAATAATATAATCTATTTTATATTGAATTGACAGTTTTACTCTTTCTAGTTAACGGTCAAACATTGATTTTTAACATCCAAATTCACGGTAAGGGGTATTTTGACCATTTTAATAAGCAAGAGCGGATTTTTTGATTATTTTTATAAACTAGAAGGGGTCTGTAGCGATTTTTTTAAGGTAGGGGGTTTTTTGACTATTATATCAAACTAGAGGGGCGAAATTAGATTTATCCCTAAAATTTATTGTTACTCAATTCGATATACGTTTTTAATCATTAAATATATCTATATCAAACAGGATGTATTTTTCTACTAATTTCTTTGATGGTTATATAGGATGAAAATTTAATTTCGGAAATCACACACAAAAAGAGGCAAAATTTTATTTGTGTATATTTACTAGTTGATATTTGAACAGATTCGTGAATTCTCGATTGAAATTTTGGACTATCCATTGCATTCCAATGGACTTATTGACGTACCAAAGCCTCTAGCTGACATTGTTGAATCAGCTGCGGGAGCTGTCTTCATTGACAGTCATTCTTCCTTGGATACCGTCTCGAAGGTACTGCTCTTGCATTTTATATACTATCAACTATTTTCTTCTCAGACTTCAACAAAAGTATATTCACATATGTATAGATAAGTTGTTTTCATGGTATTTTATCCGAAAATGACTCAGATTTGAGATTAGTATTAAAAATACAAAAAGACTCTCTACACACATACTTATTGTTTAATTAGTTTTGCATGATTTGGTAGATGTTAAAATTTAATATTTAACAAATATGATTTTGGGGTGTGTGGTTCAGGTTTTTAGGACTCTATTGGAGCCAATAATTAGTTTGGAGACACTCAAGGTGCACCCGGTAACAGAGTTGTATGAGGTGTGCCAGAAGAACAATCTGAAAATAAAATTTGTAGATTTGTGGAAAGAAAGCACAGCATTTATTGTATTTATAGAGGATCAGCTTGTAGGAAGAGGATCTTATGGTCTCAAGAAGGAAATTGCTCATAATAGAGCTGCTAGAGATGCTTTGAACAACATTGGCAAACTCCTGATTGAGAAAGATAATGCTGCTGCTGATCAAGAACATGACTCCCTGTGAGCTGATGTTGGTTCACCATTGCTTTTGAACTGTAAAATTGCTTTCAAAATAATATTCCTATAGAGTTGTTTTTCTACAGTGGAAATCATCACTTCGTCAACTGATGCTAAATGTTACTGTTTTTAAATTAATGAGAAGCGACGAAATCTCTTTCAAGATTTTGGTTAAATTAAAAAACAACCTTATAATTTTGAGAATAAAATAAAGTGAAATTCTATCGACTGTACTGGAAAATTCAACCATATTAATTTCAACAATCACACATAGGAAAGAAACAAATATATAAATAAAAAAATCCAAACGATTGTTTTTGTTCATTTGAATTCGTCAACTTGTACAGATGGCGAATTCTCAATTGGAATATTGTACCGCCCATTGCATTCGAATGGGATGGGTGACGTGCCCAAGGCCCTAGCCGACATACTTGAATCAACGGCTGGGGCTGTCTTCATCCACAGCAATTCGTTTCTTCAGTTGAAACTGTCTGGAAGGCACTGGTTTTCCACCGTGATATTTCATGTACACTTGATACATGCTTTTTTTCATGAGATGTTGACTATTATTTGCAGCATCGTTAGTAGCCTAACAAGTCTTTCTAGAGAAAAGTAAAGTGGTCATGTAGTAAAGTCAGCCCCACCTATCCCATTATTAAAGTGATAGATTCATCTCTTATTTTTTATCATTTATGTGTATAATCCTTTTCCGACTTTTAAAAATAGAATTTCGAAAGCCCCATCTCATTTGGTCTGGTCAAAAAGAACATAAAAAGACAAGTCTTTCTTTATGCATGCTTCTTGTCTAAATATATGATTGGGTTCACATGATTTTATAAATGTTAAAATTCATTTTTCACAAATATGATTTTGGGGTTTTTAGGCCTCTAATGGAGCCAACAATAAGTCCATAGACACTCAAGCAGCACCCAGTACCAGAGTTGCATGAGTTGTGCCAAAAGAAGAATTTACAATTAAAAGTTGTAGATTTCTTTTTACAAATTTTTATTATTTTATTAAACCAATCTACACAAATAAATAAATTTTAAAAGTTACTACGAGCATAAAATTTAATTGGGCTTTGATCCATCAATTGGGCCGTAAAATCCGTAAAAAAAGGTAGTTGGACCCAGTTAGGTGTAAGAAGAAAAGCCCAGATGATTCTGGAACCAAACGTGTATCCCAGTTGAGTTTAGAATCCAAAACAACAAAACGAAAAGGAAACTGTCTTCCTCTACTCTTGCATATGCTGTTTTCTTAGCCAACACGAACTCCTCCCAACTCTTGTCTATAAAAAAAAAACCACCGATATCAAACAAACAAACATACCCAACACAGAGAGAGAGAGAGAGAGATGGATTTTGAGTTGAGAAGAGCGAGAGAGAAGCTAGACAGAGAACAGAAGGAGAGAAAAGAAAGGGCAAGACTCAAACTTGAGAGAGATAGGAAGTCCAAAGAGGAAGCCAAGAAACAACGTGATGCCATTGAAGCTGCTCAGAGATCCCGAAGACTCCATGCAATCGATGCCCAACTCAAGGTCTCTCCCACCCTTTTCATTGATTTTGCTTATATGTGTGTTTTCTTGATCTTTTTGTTTTAGATAATGTGTTTAATCGCAAGGTTTGAAATTGAAGGTATTGGGTTTGTTATGATGAGATTGAATATGTGTTTATTGTTGTTGTCTAGGTGGATCAAGTATTAGTCTTTTCTGTGTATGCATTTGTTCACTTTAGTTGTATAACTTTTTTTAGCGGCTTGTGAACTGGATTGGATTTGGACATGATCTCTTGTATGTGGATGATAGTTTACAAGTTTTGTTCCATTGTGTTGTGTCGGTTATGTGTATTGGGGTTTTCATTAATGTAGTTATGTTTTAGCAGTGCTTGAATTGGAATCAGATGTTTTCGTGTTGGATGAATGGTGAAATAGAATAGAGGGGGCGTTTTTTTGATAGCGAAATTCGCTTCTATCGAGTTTAGTTACTAGGGTTTTGAAAATTTTTTGCTTTCTTTGCAGGCTGAACTGCAGATGCAGGAAGATATGCTGGTTGGAGGCGGGATTGTGTTTTCTCGTATATTTGAAGCTTGGCCTTATCAGGGTAGTGGAGATAAAATCAGACTGCCACCATCTTGTTTCAGTGAATTGTCTGGTCAAGGCGCTTTTGATAAGGGTCCTTTGCATTTTAAATTATCAGTTGTTCATCAAGAGGGTACGTTGGATATGAAGAATGGCGAGGGAGAAAATCAGAGGACCACTCATTCAGGTGTTTTGGAATTCACTGCAGATGAAGGTTCTGTTGGGCTACCTCCTCATGTTTGGAGTAACTTATTCCCTACTAATACGCTATCGGCTCCATTAGTTGAAGTTCGTTATGTTCGATTGCCGAAAGGAACTTATGCAAAACTTCAGCCTGATAATAGTGGTTTTACAGAATTACCAAATCAGAAGGCTATCCTTGAGACAAGCCTTCGGCAACATGCCACTCTTTCGAAGGATGATGTATTCACTGTCAATTATGGGGAACTAGCCTACAAGTTACGAGTTCTTGAGTTAAAACCTTCTTCGAGCATATCTGTTTTAGAAACAGATATTGAGGTCGATATAGTCAGTCCTGATGTAACATCAGAAGTGAAAGACCAGTATACATTGAAGCCACTTGTGTTTGGAATGTCAGAATCTGGTGTGGTCGAAGAAGGAAACTATGTGTATTACAAGTTTTCCATTAATGATAGCACTTTGGAAAATGTTGCTTCAGGAGATAAAAGAATCGAGGTGAAGATTGATAATGAGATAGATGGAGGCGACACTAATGTTTATATGTCCAGGCATCCCCTAATATTCCCAAGCCGTCACCAACACGAATGGTCTTCTCATGATTTGAGTTCAAAGGTTTTGATTCTTAGTTCTAATGATAACAGATTGGGGGTTGGTACTTACAGCATTGGTGTGTATGGCTTCAAAGGCACGACAAAGTACCATGTTTTAGTTAGTATTGAGGATAACAGTGGCCGCAAGGTGGGTCAACAAGCTACATCATCCTCATCATCTGTGGAGATGGACACTGTGAAGTGTAGAAACTGCAACCATTATATACCCAGCCAGAGTATAGTCTTGCATGAAGCCTATTGTAGCAGACACAGCGTGGTATGTCAGCATGCTGGTTGTGGAATTGTTCTTAGGATTGACGAGGCCAAGAATCATGTTCACTGTGACAAATGTGGGCAAGCTTTTCAGCGTGATGAAATGGAGAAGCACATGAAGGTGTTCCACGAGCCACATAGTTGCCCCTGCGGAGTAGTCCTTGAGAAGGCTGCAATGGTAAGAGATATGCTCTTTTTATGTAATGACTTCAATTCAACTCCTTGAATCCTGCAGTTTGGTGTCTATTGGGTCAGATTGCTCTTGGCCTCTTGCTGTTCGTATAAAGTAGAAAGCAAACTTTTTTCCAATGGGATCCTTTTCTTGAAACTAGTTGAAGAGTCACAGATTTTTCACTAAACAAGCTTTTGTTGTAGGATTCCTGATTAGATTATGTATCCTTTTTTATCTCCTAATTTATTGACTTTTTTGAAACTTCTCCTTTTTGACAGGTGCAACACCAAGCTTCAAATTGCCCTCTACGCCTCATTACATGTCGGTTCTGTGGGGACATGGTCCAAGCTGGAAGCTCTGCAAAGGATGCTCGGGACAGATTGCGAGGACTATCTGAGCATGAGAGCATCTGTGGATCAAGGACTGCGCCCTGTGATTCTTGTGGGCGTTCAATCATGTTGAAGGACATGGACATCCACCAAGTTGCTGTTCATCAGAAGAGCTAACTTCCATGTTAAACTTCCAAATTTCCCTGCAACCCTGTCGGCTGGCATGTGTTTTTATATATCACAGCTTAGTCAAAAGGTGCTATGCTGCTATGATGAACTGAAGAGCCTACACTTGCTTGTCTTGTAGCAGCTGTAGTAAAATACTACTTGTGATTGATTGCTTGTGCATGTGAAATGCAATATAGAGAATGTTGTTTGATCATGATGTGAGTTGTAGATGTGGCAGTTGAGTAATTTAGTGTCTTTAGTCCTATACCATTGAAGACATTGCCAGTCTGGTTCCAATAGTGAAAAGTTTCTACTTTCCTGCATGTTCTCTATATAATGGCACATGAAGGGAGATGCACAGTATTCAGTACTCTTTGACTCATAAATAGGGTGTAATTATCGTTCCAGCAAAGCTTGAAATTCTTTGCACCGGAAATGCAGTTAATAACAAACGTTTCAATTTTTTTCAAACACCACGTATGGTGGGGCAATTAGAATGAGTGCATTTGTCACCAAAAGTTCACTCTTGAATACGTATCAGCAGAACATGAATGCAAAAATCTCCCAACATAGAGTTAAAAAGGAAAAATGATCGTCAATAACAGACCATTAAAATTATATTCACAATGTTACAAATATATCACCAATTGGAGGCGGACTACTATCCAAGTCAATTTTGTTGCTGGTACAAACTTTTATTTCCCAAATCTAACTCTGCACACAAGTGATGACACAAACTACTTGTGAACTCCTAAATGTACTTGAATTGCAGGAGTTTCAAGAAGAAGAGATTGAAGCTCTCTGAAATGATTTTCTAGAGGACTGCAGTCTACATGATGCTCTTGCAAACCGGATATGCTAGAGCTAGTTTCAGTATGCTCACTGGGTTCTACTGCCTTGCTTGTCACAATATTGTCATTAAACAACCTAAGTGCATCTGTTGTCGAAAGTGAATGCACCGATTCATGGAAGTCCTGAGATTTGGCTCGGTTTTCCCGTGTTTTGATTAACATCTCTTTCAGCTCATCAGGAAGGCATGCCAGCGCACTTTATCCATATAGAGACACCCAACAAAATAAACGAACAAAAAGTTAAACAAAGGCATGCTGGCAACCCAACAAAACAAGAATAAAAGAACAGAAAGTCAAAGCCAAAATGTGGTAACAACGAAGAAACTACAAGGAAAAGGAATTGCAAAACTTTTTCACAAGCTAGAACACACTAACATATCGAAAATTATTCTTTATATTCCACTTTTCTTTTACCTGGCAACACCTCTAACAAGACCTAACAAGACCCCAGTTGTATCCAGCAGGAAATGACTGCTTAAAGTCTGCATTAAATTCCCTCTTGTGCAGAGGCTTCTTTCCCTGCTATAATTCCATCACGATATCCCATCTGAAATTCACCGCGTATGAAATTCCTACAAATTTCTAACTTATCACAATCTTGTGAAAAAAATAAAGCAAAAACAAAGTCAACTACAACTTATCATATACAATGTGGAATTGATCATGCCTCCTCTGCCATTCTCTATCCAAATCAGATGATTTATCCAATTCCTCCTCATCAGAATCAATCCACAAAGATCCATCGCCATCCGGCAAGTCACCTTCATCATGATCTGAAATTACACAATACATTTGACAAAGAAATTTCACAGCTATAGAAGGTTAAAACCTAAATTTAGAGCAAAAGTTGATATATGATCCATCAACAAAAGCAACCCTCAAGCAAGAAAGTGAACTCTAATCAATTCTCACAGAACATGTCAAGTGCCTAAACAGAGTCCAAGAAAAGAACAAGATAGTGCAAAGGCCCACATTTTCACCCTTAAACTGTTAGTTACCACTAGAGCCAAAAACTTAAACTTAAACCGATAGGAAATGGTCAAACTATAATATTTAAGACTTGAGGTTATTATACTGTTTAGGTAGGTGATTGGGTTAATGTAGCAGTATGCAGAACTTCACATAGCATTTGTCAAATACAAATCTAAATCTCAGAAGCAAGATTTTCTCAAGTAAACAACACCTTGAGGATGTTGCATTAGCCTCTGTGCTTTCTGTTTTGCGCAACTGTTCCACAAATTCAGAAGTTCCAGAATCTTATCAGCTGAGTGGACCTGCATTAGAAGCAGAAACAATCAACGACTAACAAGAACTAATTTACCAAAGAACACATGAATACATCAATAAAATACACATTCATCCATTAAAGAAATGTCATAAATAAAATAAAAGATTTAACAAAACCACATTAAGGTTGCCAAAGGAATATGGCAACTACTGAATAAAAAATTCATAGGCAGATGAACAATATCGAGTTGTAAAGAATTTGCAAGATGCCATAAAAAGTAAAAGCAAAAAATTAAATATAGTTTATATTAGAGATAACATTCTGATCCAGTTTGGTCCAAAACACTAAAAGAAGCAAAAGATATTCATTCAGTTCTCGCAGGTTACTGGATGGCCAGATAATACAAAAACCATTAACAATTACTGTTTCTTTCCATGATCATAGAGCTTTAACTAACACACACAATAGAGCTTGTTCTGTCATTGAAGAAAGGAAAAATATTGGACTATTTCTGTAGAGATCCATTCTAAACTTTGGCACAAACAGAAAATACATTAATCGAATCGATAGCTTCCTGAATACACTAACAATGACAATGCTCCTATTACACGGCAAAGAAACCACCATCTAACAGCAACAATGTCCCCTAATACAGATCAACAAATGCAAAGAAAGCACCACACAACCTACGGGGGGCATTTCTCGGCTTCAAATGGCAACCCAAACAAGGAAAAATCTAAAACAAACTGCCAATAAGGAGAAGGTTCAAGACTGTAAACAAACATGCAAGCACAAATAACAAACAAGCACTGAAAATACTACCTAATACAACACAGTCCACTGCCCAAAGCCAAACCTTGCGGGTTCTCTGCACACAACACTAACAACACTGCTCAATTTCTCATAGCTCTTTATACAACCTTGAATATGCTTAAACAGCAAACAGACCACAAGAACACATAACGTATCTAACAAGCCACATGCAAACAACAGCAATCTCACACAAAACTCATCAAAGTGTCTACTCAAAATCAATTATTTTCTCTCACAAAACTTCAACAGTTCCTGCCAAATTGCTATAAGCATCAAATGAAGTCTCTAACACAAACGGCATCCATCAACAATACTATACTGGCAGCAACATATCCACTTGCAAGGAATCCAAGAGACAGAAAGCTCACATAACTTTAACCAATAAATGTTTCAACTTTTATTTCCCGCTGCCTTAAACAAAAAACATTCGACTCCAAAACAACACTCAAACAAACAAAATCACAAATTTTAAATCAGAAAGTGAAAGTGAAACAGGAGATGGAGATCTGTACCTACGAGAGAGACATAGAAGAAAAGGTGGTGCGACGGAGAGAAGCAAGCAAAGTGCGGCGGCAAGCAAGGTGAAGGAGGGTGCGACGGCGAGCAAGAACCTGAAGGAAAAAAGAGAAAATGGGAGAGAACATGAAGAAGAAGAACTGAAGTGAATGTGTGAGAGGCGGCTACGGTCGGGTCGGGTTTCCAATGTTGCGGCAAAAAATGGTTCGAAAGTTGACCGAATCCTTTGTTGAACGTTTGCTTCGTACCATAGTTGATCTCAACTGAATTCTGCAACATGATCTGCAAAACAAATAAAAGTTTTTGTTAGGGTGGATCCTGAGGTTATCCGAAAGACCCGAACCAATCGAGAACTGATCGTGTTGCATGAAAACAACCCGATCTCAGGCTTTTTCAAGCTCCAACCCGACCCAACCCAGCCAAAAATGATCGGATTGGGTCGGGTGGGTTGAAAATGTCCACCCTAAATTTTTGGAGCATAAAGGACCCTAGGAGATATAAACATATCCGTGGTTAAAAATAAGAAATTTTTTAAAAATATAGGAACCAAAATACAGTTTTTCTTAATAATTATAGTGGAAAAAATAATTTACTATATTGACAAATATACTAATTCTAAAAGATATATAATTTTTCCTTTTGTAATTTAATCTAGGATTGATATATTTGATAATATATAAAAAAAATATATTACACTTGCATTTGCATTCTAAGAAAAAAAATATGAAAATAGTTTTTTTTTTTTTTTTTTTTTTTTTTTTTGTTTTAAGTGTAAAGGATTATCTAAACTTAAGTTTGATTGTATTAATAGTTTAATTAGGTGCCTTTGGTAAATAAATTATTTATTTTCATAAGGCTAATTTTGGTATTGGACTGACTGTTTAATGTGAAGTTGATTTTAGAATTTTTAATAATGGATGTATTTATAATTTGGATGTATAAATCTTTTTTTTTTTGGCAATCTCTGCACCCTTAATCATTATTGGATATAATCTAGATATATAATTGAAGATTCTACACAATCTGCATTTTTGGAAATCTTGCACAAACAAAACAGGCAACAAATGACATTAAATTTAAGGTTCTGTTGATTTTGACCTCAACCAAATTTGTCATTGAAGATTCTACACAATCTGCATTTTTGGCATGGAAATCTTGCACAAACAAAACCGGCAACAAATGACATTAAATTTAGCCAAATTTGTCAAGAACCATAAGCACAATAGTTTTGTATATAATTTTTTTTTTTAAAAAGGAAGTTTTGTATTTATTCCTATTCTTGAACCCAATATTTAGTGACGTCATGAGTTGTCCATGATAAGTCTCTCGCACCTATATTGGTAAAATTGTAATCTTATTCAAATTCTAATAAATGTCTAATTATTTAGCGTTGATTTACATGAAAAATAATTATCACATACTACAAAACTGTAGATAATATCATTCTCATGGTGTACAATGATATCATCAGAAGTCAAGAACGAGAACCATGCGTGTAATTCGTGCTTTTTTGTCTACTTTAAAATACCAATCAAATGAGAGCACCAAAACTGGACCAAACCCAACCGGGCAACTAAGGTCTATTAAATCACTAAATACTAAGAAGAAGAAACACGTCAGTTGTCACTTGGTCTAGTTTGGGACATGATGGTCATTTTGATGCAATAGACTTTCAATCTGTTTAAATTCACAAATAGTAGCCGTTTAAAGCTCCTTGGCATGCAAAAAGCGCCGACCATCACCTTTTACATGTCAATTATGAGTACAATAATGATTTTCAAAAAATAAAATAATCCCCACCAGCTAGAGCAAGTCTTGTTTTCCTTTGCTTTTATGTTCTGCAACAACAATTTTTTTCTAACATAAAAAAAAAAAAAAAGAACAACAATTTTTTTCAACGACACCAAGGTCCCAATAGTCCCCAACTGTGCTTCTCACTGTCTTTTTTTTTATCCAAAAAAAGGGAAAAGCTGGCACAGATCTTACTTCACCTGATTTAGAACCCAAGCACAAATGCTATGTTTTTAATGAGTTTTGATTTTTTCTTTTTTTTTGTGTCATTTTGTTCTGTGCAGTTACGTTTCTTGCATCTGTGTGTATGTGTGTAGTTATAAACCTGTAATAATAGTCTCTGAAACCTCTCATTGAACCAAAAGATTGCACCTTTTAGCTTCTGTTTTGACTTTTTTTTTTGGTGGGGTTTGGTTTCTCTGAAGTGGGGAGAGTAAAGTTTGGTTTTTTTCATCTAAAGGTAAGATTTTTGAATCTTGGGGTTTTTCCTTTTGGTCTATTTGTATGTTTGGTCGGTGGGAAATTGAGGGAAAAGAGACGGAAGTGAAGAGTTTGTCAAGTCATTGAAATGGATTGTTGTCTGTTTGGTTGCTGAGAATGTGGAGGGAATATGAAACGGAATATTTATTTCTTGTGTTTTTTTTCCTCTTTCTGTTTCTTTTTTAAATTAAGCAAACGTTAAATCTCAATGTCTGTTACTTTCTTCTTCCAATTCAATGGCAATAATTATTGCAGTCTGCTTTTATGATGCAACTTTCAAGACTTAACGTTTAATCAGCATCAAAATTGAGAATTATGTGGATTCTGGATTTGTTTTTCACTTTGCATTCTAATAGCGTTTGAAAATCTCATGCAAGGTTTTATGTTTGTTGAGATAGTACGTTGTAAGATTTAGTCTACGTGACTTGGTTTTTTTTGTTTTTGTCTTTGTTTTGTTTTCTTTTTTAATTATTTTTAATTTTTTTACTGTGGTGTTATGATTTGTTGAACAAAATTAAATGTTGTGATAGAGATTTTGTCATGGATTCTCCACTCAATTGCATGATTTCTGTTTGGATTCCACAATTTTGTTCTGTGATGGAAAATGTACTAGGTTTGAAAGCGCATGTGCAGTTTTCCAGTGTCATTGTCAGGCATATTATGTGTCATGATTTATATATTTGTCTAAACATTATATATATATTCGTTTTCCTTAATTGTTGTTAATTGCGGACTTTGAAGATCCTTTTGGTGACAAATAAGGGGGACATATCTTTGAAATTGAATCTCTAAAGTCAAAAAGTTGTTGCTTTTGTATCATGCTTTTCAAACCGCAGTTAAGAGTTGTCAAAGAGGGGTGTCTAGTGACTGGTTTATTGATCTATCATCTAAAACTGAAGGTTTCTTAATGTTGTTCTGTTTTTTATACAGGAAGCTGCATTTTGTTTTGAAGGGAACCTATGGCCACACTTAGTGATATAGGAGTTTCAGCAACTATCAATATCCTCAGTGCATTTGCTTTCTTTTTGGCGTTTGCCATTCTTCGGATTCAACCTGTAAATGATAGGGTCTACTTTCCGAAATGGTACCTGAAAGGTTTGCGGAGCAGTCCTTTGCGTGGTGGTGCACTTGTAAGCAAATTTGTCAATCTGGACTTAAGGTTGTATGTGAGGTTTTTGGGCTGGATGCCAGCGGCATTGCAAATGCCTGAGCCAGAGCTGATTGACCATGCTGGATTGGATTCTGCTGTTTACTTGAGAATTTACTTGATAGGGTATGCTCTAGTACATCTTTTTTTAGTTTTTTTGGTTGGATATGATATGCATGATATAACTGATCTACATTTAGAGTTGATTTTTGTTGATACAGTTTATAGTACTTGTTGCACTCTAGTCAAAGTGAACAAGCTAGGGGGTTATTTTATCATTAGGTTTCAGCAACTTATCTTTACTATATCTTGACAATGACCATTGAATTAATATCTCCTCAGCGTACATGTTTGCATTTGATTGACGTAACTAAATCTTTTTTTTTTTTTTGGGCCAGTATTATTTACTTTCTTCTTCTACTCATGCTGGCTTTTGTTTTTTGCTTGTTTGATTGCAGGCTTAAAATCTTTGTTCCAATTGCCTTTCTTGCTTTTACAATCATGGTACCTGTAAATTGGACCAATAAAACTTTAGAGCACTCCAATTTAGTTTACAGTGATGTGGATAAGCTCTCTATATCAAATATTCCAATTGGATCAAGTAGGTATGCACAACTATCTGATATTAAGCTCTGTTGTGTGATTATATTTGTTCATATGGCTTATTTATTTGTCCAGCTGCCTTCTCTGAAAACTGAGATTTCTGAACATTGACACAGGTTTTCAAATGTGCTTGACTTATCATAACTGGGACTACTTTTCAGTCCACTAGTATCGAGCGTTCTCTCATTGGGTTTAAACAGAACTAAGAATCACACAATGGATGTTTTGAAGTCAAAATAATTATTATAATAACTTTTTATGCACATTTTTAAGTTTTGTTCTGACAAAGCTTCTATAGCATCTCTTATAAGGTGCTTGTTGGATATCTGAGGACAGGGGTGTTACATCTTTATGATAAACTTGTGTGTCATAATATCAGTATATATGTCTATTTTGACAACATAAACTTTGATGTATATAGGAGAGGCACTGCCAGCTCTAAGTCATAGGACATGTCACACTCAGCTACTGTGTGTGGCAATAGATGATCTTACAACTTGGAATTCTCTTTACCTGATAAGGATTTCATAATGACATTAATTTGCTCAATAATATTTTATCATTAGCAGTGTTATAAATTCTTATTGAACATATTTTCTGGTTGCAGATTTTGGACCCATTTAGTTATGGCATATGCCTTTACATTCTGGACATGTTATGTGTTGAAAAGGGAGTATGAGATAGTGGCATCAATGAGGTTGCATTTTCTTGCTTCAAATCACCGGCGGCCAGATGAATTCACGGTAAGATCCTTTGAAATAGTATTTACTTTGAGTTGTGTCACAAGAAATATAGATAATTTTGAGTAGAGAAGAACAGGATGTATTAGGTTTCAATGATGCAGCATCAAATGCATACGTTGATTCACTACAATCTGCCTGTTCCAACTGACATTCTCACCTTTACTTGTAGCTGTCCATACCCAAATGAATATGAGTTAGCATAAAACTTTCTGGATTTTATAGACCCAACATTTAGATTCTTGCAATCATTATATGGTGGGGACTCTCTGCATCTTTGGTTAAGTCAGAATATTATCAAACCCTTTGGGCAAATGGTGACTCTATGTATCTTTCTTCATGATATGTTAGAAGTTAATTTCTGCTGCAGGTGCTGGTCAGAAATGTGCCACCAGATCCAGATGAATCAATTAGTGAGCTTGTGGAGCATTTTTTTCTTGTCAACCATCCGGACCACTATCTTTCTCATCAGGTTTGGAACTGTTACATTTTTGTATGTAATTCTTTTAAGTATTTGGTTGAACAAAAGCCAGCAGGTAATGGCTTAAACATTAGTAATGAGCTCAAATAACTCCACAAAGTTTGCTTTGCGTGCAATTCTAAACAAATGTAGATGACCCTGTCATCTTTTAAATGTAATAGCTGACCAGTTTTGAACCATACAAGCCTATTTGCGCTGAATTTTTGTTGACGATAACTGCGTTTCCTCTTCTTATTTTCATATTCAAATACATGTGCAGGTTGTATACAATGCTAACAAACTTTCTGAATTAGTGAGTAAGAAGAAAAAATTGGAGAATTGGCTTGACTTCTATCAACTTAAAAATTCAAGAAATCCATCTAGAAAGCCTGTGATGAAGGTACTGCATAGTTATTGATGGACTCTTGATTATATGGCCTCTTGGGTTGCTTACCCCAAATGAAGACTAATGAGATTACTAAAATCATGTGATGGATCTTTATTTTTTTGGTTATCTTTTTTTCATTAAACAGACGGGTTTTCTTGGTCTATGGGGAGAAAAAGTTGATACAATTGATTTCTATACATCCAAGATCCACAAATTGATGAACAAAGTAAGTTGCATTTCTGCATACTCAATTGCATATACTAAATAATCTTTTATCTCTTGTTTTGTTTAGTCTCCTAGAGCGCATACAATTCTCTAAACTGAGTATGTATTTGTCTTCCATTGTTTGTCATCAGCATTGGTTTATATGGGCCTATGGAAGAATATTTCCTTAACTTTGTAGATGGAACTTTTGTACTTGTTACTTTCTATTCACTAATTTGTGTTTAAATTCCACTTTGTTCATTATCCATCAAAGATCTCTAATAATTTAAGTAATACAGTCGAGCGTCCATTGTCTGAACAATGTTTTTAGGCTACATATTTTGTGATTGATGTGCTACTTTATTTAGAATGAAGCTTATGACTTTCGCTACTTGGTTACATGTGTTGTTGATTTCTAATTTGTTTCAGTGCATCTAGGAAGGGATTTGTATTTCAAATGTGTTCCTTAAGGCAACATGAGGAATTGAATTGTGCATTGATTTGAAAGCATGTGTTTTAATTATATGCTTTTTGAATGGTTAACTGCCAGATGTGCTTGGAGAGAGATAAGGTAATGAGCAAGGATAAATCTATTATGCCAGCAGCATTTGTTTCCTTCAAAACTCGATGGGCAGCAGCTGTGTGTGCACAAACTCAACAATGCCGAAATCCAACTCTGTGGTTGACTGAATGGGCTCCAGAGCCCTGCGATATATATTGGAACAATTTGGCAATTCCATATGTTTCACTTGCAATCAGGAAGCTGATTATTGGAGTCGCATATTTCTTCCTGACCTTCTTTTTCATGATTCCAATCGCATTTGTACAGTCCCTTGCAAATATTGAGGGCATTGAGAAAGCTGTGCCATTCTTGAGACCCATAATCGAATTGTAAGTTACTACTTCTTGAAAATTAATTATCTTTTGTGCAACACTGTACCCCTAACACATACTAAGATCATAATAATTTCCATGCAGGAAGGTCGTAAAGTCATTCATTCAAGGTTTCCTTCCCGGAATCGCGCTGAAGATCTTTCTTATTTTTCTGCCAGATATATTGATGCTTATGTCTAAGTTTGAAGGGTTTATTAGTCAGTCAGCCCTGGAGAGGAGATCTGCAACTAGATATTATATTTTCCAATTTGTTAATGTATTTCTTGGGAGCATTGTCACAGGAACTGCGTTTCAACAACTAGATAATTTTATCCACCAGTCAGCTAATGAGTAAGTTCTACTTGCTCATGAACAATCGATTGTCCCTGGATGATTAAACAATTATAGGTTGACTGGATCTGAATTACATGCAAGCGTATTTGTCTTTTGTGATTCGAGTGTTTATTTGATAACTTTTGATGTTAAAGTTATAGCGGGTTATTCGTGCAGTATCCCTAAGACAATCGGTGTCTCAATCCCTATGAAGGCAACATTTTTCATTACTTATATAATGGTTGATGGATGGGCTGGAATTGCTGGGGAGATTCTGAGGTTGAAACCTTTGATAATCTATCACTTAAAAAACTTCTTCTTGGTGAAGACCGAAAAGGATAGGGAAGAGGCAATGGATCCCGGAACCCTTGGTTTCAACAACGGAGAACCTCAAATACAACTTTATTTCTTACTTGGCCTGGTGTACGCTGTGGTGACACCTTTCCTACTTCCTTTCATAGTAGTATTCTTTGCGCTGGCATTTGTTGTATATCGTCATCAGGTAAAATTCGGCAGTTCCACAAAGTGTAGTGTATTATGCTTTTTGGCCAATTAATATATATATTCATATGTTTGTAACATAAGGGCATTGACAGTACAAGGACATCATTTCATAGAAATTAAATGACTTGCTTCATTAATAGAAATATGCACTCCTCATTGCACTATCACATTTTTCTTACATTTGAGTAATGCTAAGCTTATTATTAGGTTTATGCTGTTGGGATTGTTTTGATGATTCTCGTTCTAACAATCTCTTGTTTTAACTCTGTAGATTATAAATGTCTACAATCAGGAGTACGAGAGTGCTGCAGCTTTCTGGCCAGATGTCCATGGACGCATCATAACTGCATTGATTGTCTCACAGCTTCTTTTAATGGGATTGTTGAGCACAAAAATGGCTGCTCAGTCGACTCCACTACTCATTGCACTCCCAGTACTGACCATATGGTTCCACCGGTTCTGCAAAGGGCGATATGAGCCTGCTTTTATTAGATATCCATTACAGGTCAGTTTAGTGTTTTTTTTTTTTTTTTTTTTTTGGGGGGGAAATAGGTCAGTTTAGTGTTACAATCAACCTCATGCCTCGTATGCAGCAAAGGATATAGCTCAAACTTTATCATTGCAATTTTATTACAATGTACATTCTATTATCGCATCATATTCATTTATCAAGAGATACGTTAAAATACTCATTTGGGGTATTCTCAGGAGGCAATGATGAAAGATACATTGGAGCGCGCAAGGGAGCCGAACCTGAACTTGAAAAACTTCCTCCAAAATGCATATATCCATCCAGTTTTCAAGAGTGTCGTCGAATCTGAGACCAAACCAGCTTCTCAGGAATCAGAACAGGAGCTTGTGCTCATCCCTACCAAGCGTCAGTTCTCGAACAGACACTCCAATGCCTAGCAAACACATTGGTTCTACCTCACCCTAAGTTTTGAGCAACTTTCTCAACCTTAAAAACTGTTCAATTTTCATTCATTGTGACATTGGATTGGTGAAGTTGAGATAACTTTGTAAATATGCTTCATTTGTGTAGAGAAAATGAAAATTCTATAAGGAAGATATCTTTCCAGTGTTGCCAACCAAGTCTTATGGTTTTTATGGAGTAAAATAAATAAAGAAAATTATGCAAAATTTGATTAGTTGATTCATAGCACAGAAGTATTAGAAGAATCTCTTGTTACGATTAAAGTTTTTATCGGTCTAATCAAGCATGAAAAATGACAAAAATATGTAGGTCTCAGTCATGGTACAAATTTGTTTTTTCAAATCAAAGTATACTCTAATAAGTTCTAATAAAAGTGGCACTTATGGATTCTGCTACAATGATATAAATTGTCATCCCAAAATCAAAATAAATTAGAACCCTTCGATATGAAATAAATTCAAATCGTAAATATGTATATTATAATATACTATCAAGAAACTGTAAGAATCACACTGGTTTTTCTTCTATGTTGTCTAAGAATATTTTAGACAATTATTCTTTCTTCTTAACTAAACCATCTACACATATCTCTCATTATTATATTGTTAATTTTTAATCAAATGCTGTCATTACTTGATTATTTGCTGTTATGAAGTTGTTTTGTGTTCAGCCTGAGACAAAATAGTGATCCAATTCCAGCCCATAAGTGGGCCCACTGTTGGCCCATTATTGGTAGAACCCATATCAGTGGGGCTCATTTTGCCCAACCACTCGGACGGACCACCACGGCTTCGTCCCTCTTTCCTCTCAAGTTCTGTCAAAGAGTCAAGAGTCGCTACTGGCTGGCAAGAGAGAAAAGAGGGAAAAAGATAAGAGAGAAAAATAAAGAGGAAGAGAGAGAGTGTGTTTGGGAATTGTAAATTTGCGAACCGCAGAGATCGTCTCGTCCATCTTTGTTAAAAAAATTAATTAAACAGAGAGAGCGAGAGAGAGGGAGAGCGATAGAAAATGGACGAGGTGATCACAATAGCGGACGCGGCGGCGGCGACGGCTGCACACGCGACGTCTCCGCCGGCGTCATCGTCTTCTCTTTTGCTCCCGAGCAACCTCCCTCTGGTCTCCGCGTTTCTCGCCTTCGCTCTCGCTCAGTTCCTCAAGGTCTTCACCACCTGGTCCGTCCCTAAATCTCATCATAACCACTCCTCTCTCTCTCTCTCTCTCTCTCTCATGTTTTCAACAAATTTTCATTGTTCAGTACTTGCTTTCCGATCATGATTCGTATCTCGGATGCTTCATGTTTGATATGATACATATTTGAATTCGAAATAACATTGTTCATATTAATTTGAACAAAATCGCGATTGATCTCTCCAAGTCGTTTCAATCTCCTAAACAGTTGTTTGAATCCTGATTGCTGCATACAAATTATATCAACCCAAGCTAAATATAAAGCTGTTGTGGTTTTCAATTGCTTGAGTTCTTATTTTAGTCAAAGTTATGTTATCTCAGTTATAGTGTATGTTTCTGCTAGATGCTCAGGTATAAAGAAAAGAGATGGGATTCTAAAAGGATGGTTGATTCTGGTGGAATGCCATCATCGCATTCCGCAACTGTGACTGCCTTAGCGGTAGCCATTGGTCTACAAGAAGGGATAGGAGGACCAGCCTTTGCCATCGCAGTCGTCTTGGCTTGCATTGTAACTGCTTAATGCTTTTCTTTCGCTGACATGTTTTATTATTGTATAAATTTACCAGTATAGTTCTATGTCTGCTAATATTATAGATTTTCTATTATCTTAACCTACCCTTTTTCTGATGCAATTTAGGTGATGTATGATGCCTCTGGAGTCAGACTGCATGCTGGTCGGCAAGCTGAAGTAAGTGGTTACTCTGTTTAAAACCTTGGTGGTTGTTTATTGCTTAACATCGTGTAATTGATGATTGCATATTTTTTCTTTCATGTACACTTTTCGTGATTATTCTGTTTTCACTGCAGCTGCTTAATCAAATTGTGTGCGAGTTCCCTCCTGAACATCCATTATCTAATGTTAGACCTCTACGAGAATTACTTGGACATACTCCACTACAGGTATGTTGCAGTCATCTATGCTCATTCTATTTAGAATAAGTGATGCTTTTTCTTTAGCTATTCTTACTTCGTAAATTATCAGGCTGATAACTACCTCGAATTTAGACATATATCCTTCGGTTGAGTAATTAAACACACTCGTTTTCTGTAGTTTGTTGAACTTGTCTATATTATTATGGATTAACGTCAACTGAATGTAATAGTCATAAATTCTAGCTATTAAAGACTGAGTTGCTGATGAAAGGGAGGTGGTATCTATATACCATACGGAAGTGTAGATATATGCTATATGCAGTTCACCTTGATGTTTGTGAATTGGCTTTCTTCAATGGAGTGTTATACTTATAATGTCTTTGGATCCAATCCATACACGAGTTCTTATTTGTAAGGTTGTAGAGTCAACTAAGAGAAATGGACAATTTCAGGCCATTACAAAAAGAGAGAGAGATGAGAATTTTGACGTCTTTAGTTGAAAAATGTCGATGTAAGGAAAATGGCATTGTTAAGTCAATAGATGAACAAATTACATGTGAGATGCTTCTATTATCTTAAACAAGCTTGTTAATATCCTTATCTTTGGTTTGGACATCGTTCTGTTTGGTATGATTACAGGTTGTTGCCGGTGCTATTCTAGGATGCATTGTAGCTTATTTGATGAGAGACAGAGAATAGACCAGATCAATGGTAATTGTAATTCTTTAGTCTTTGTCTTTATCAAGTTCGATTGATGCAGCAGATCATCAAGAAGGAGATCAGATCATGAAAAGCAAAGCAGATGTTGTATGAAGAGTTTCCAGTTGATGAGCCGTAGATTGATTGATTATTGGGGTTGTATTTGGACACTGGGGGAGAAGGTATCGTTCTTGGTGACTTGGAAGTTGGGGGACTTTTATCGTTTATAGTTTATACTTGATATATTTGTTCACTAAATAAACACTTCATCTTACTTCCCAAAAAAAAAAAAAAAAAACACTTCATCTTGTGAAACTCGTGAATATTTATCATAATGATAGAGAATTAGATTTTTCCAAATTCTTCATTTCATATTATCATTTATTGTTTTTTTGAAGATACTAATTTCGGTTATTATTAGGTTGAATGAGAGTTCCTACTATTAAGACATATTAGATGATGGTTTTATAACTATTTATTATTTATTAAATAACAATTTAAATTGACATATATATCATAGTTTGATAATTGAATTGACCAATTTAGTTAATTAATTACATGATTAATCAACTTACATTACGGATTTAAGTTTAGGTTTTTATACAGTAAAATCTATGAAAATAAACATTAAAAAATATATGAAATTTCACATTTAATAATTTATGCGGTTATATAATCAAATAAATTTTAATTGTGGGTGTCTTAAATGAATTTATGTTTTATGTCAATGGGTCAATAAAATTGAATTAATTATAAGACAAATTCGGGGGCGTTCTCGTGAATTCGAAAAATAATAAATGTCGGTCATGATCAGTGGACGCTGATCACGTAAGCAAGTTTAGTTTCAACGGTTAGTGATTATCATACCACGTGACCATTACCACAAATCCGACAACACGCTAACATTTCTCTCGATTCCAAAATTTCAAAAACAAAAAGTGGAGGGAAAATGAATAAAAAATCAAAACAACACAACAATAACCATCAACGATCGATCACTCACCAACCCTAATTGGCGATCCCGAAATTCGGTTCCCAAATCGGAAAAAAAATGGGTGAAATTCTGAGCCCTAACCAGAGGCAGAGAATCGCCATGGTCTCTCGCAGCCTCCAGTCTCCAACTAGCCCTTTCTTCTTGGGCTCCAACGATGACAAGCTCGAGCGCGCCCAGGCTCGAGCCGCCCGAGCCGCCGCCATCCGACGCAAGCCATTGACGGTCGACTCTCAGCCGCACGGTGAGGGCTCCGATCCCTCCTGTCTGGGCAAGGACCAGATTCTCGAGTTGTTTCAGAATTGCATCAAACTCGCTAGCGAAAATGTCCGTACGAGACCCTCTAATTTTCAATATATTTTTCTTAAAAAAAAAATTGAATTCTGTTTCTATTTTTTATTTGTATGTGAACACTGTAGTACAACGGAGAACTTATTTCACTAGAAACTTATTGAATTTTAAACTGTAATTTCTCTTTGTGTGTGTGTATAGTTGAAAAGTAGAATGGTAAATTTGTATTAGTCTTTTGAAGAGATGTTTTTGATTTTTTACAAATTAGGGTTTTGGTGGATGGGATGGTGTATTGAGGTTTGAGTTTCAATTTTTATTTATTAATTTAATAATTTGTGTATTGACTGATGGGGTGTGCAGAAAATCAATCAAAAGAATACTTGGCAGCTGAATTTGATAGACCATCTCTGTGAGATTATAAAGGTTGAAGAAGAAAATGATGTGGAGACAAATTTTCAAAAGGTATGTTTGTTCTTTTTTGTGTATATCATTAACTGATATATGTGAAAGAAAATGAATTTTTATTTTAGTAGACAAAAAGTTAAGGTATTGAAAATTTTGTTACTGGTGTACTAACATTTGACCATATTAGTGTACATTGTTGCATTTTAGTTATTAATATATGAGTAGCTGATAGTGAGAAGTTTTGTAAATATGAAATTGAACATTGAAGAGATTGCGTTTTGGGGGAAAAATATAATAATCAACAAATGTTTTAAATTGTTTGGCCCCTTAAAATTGGGATAAATCTAATTTCCCCCCTGTAGTTTGATATAAGCTCTATGGACCCCCCTGTAGTTTGGCATAATCCCATTTTCCCCCTTCTGTTAATTCTGTTACTGAACAGTACACCCTGACATTGACAGTATGCAAAAAGACGATCTTGCCCCTCATATTATAGACAAAACAAATTATCAAAAAAACTAAAATAAAATTGAAAAAAAAAATTCTTATTCATTTTCCGGTAAGTGAATACCCATTTTCTGGGTTTCCAGCAGCTAGAATATGCTTGGAACTAATCTTCACCAGCAGCATCAAACAGACAAAAACAGAAACATAAACATTTAATTACCACAAACATCAAATATCATCAACAATACACCAAGCACAATTACACCAAACATTTAATCACCACAAACATCATATGGGTTCGATTTCGAACCCAGAAATTCGCGTCTGAGTTTGAAGTCGAACCCAGATGTTCGCGTCTGGGTTCGAAGTCGAACCCCAGACCCGAGCTTCCGGGTTCGAAGTCGAACCCCAGAAGCTCGCGTAGGGGTTCGAAGTCGAACCCCAGATGCGAGCTTCTAGGTTCGACTTCGAACCCAGATGTGAACCCAGAACCCAGACGCTCGTGTCTGGGTTCGATTTCCGAACCCAGATGATGGGGGTTTGAGAAGGAGAAGAAGAGGAGGAGGAGAAGAAGAAAAAGAAGAAGAGACTGGAGAGTGGAGGGGATGGCGGCAGGCAAAGAGCGGAGGAGGGAGGGCGATCGGCGTCGGAGATCAGAGAGAGAGAAAAAGATAGAGAGAGGGAGAGAGAGAATGAAAGAGCTGCTCTTTTTTATTTTTATTTTTGTTTTTTTTTTTTGTTTTTAATAAATTTATATATTTTTTATTTTTTATTTTTATATTTTTAATTATTTTAAAAAAATATAATCTATTTTATATTGAATTGACAGTTTTACCCTTTCTAATTAACGGTCAAACATTGATTCCTAACGTCCAAGTTCACGGTAAGGGGTATTTTGACCATTTTAATAAACAAGAGGGGTTTTTTGATCATTTTTATAAACTAGAAGGGGGCTGTAGCGATTTTTTTAAGGTAGGGGGTTTTTTGACCATTATATCAAACTACAGGGGGGATATTAGATTTATCCCCTTAAAATTTCATATACTAAAATTTGAACTTACCTAGAAAATATTGTTTAAACTGGCATGTGCAAGTCTTTCAAGAGTACAAAGATTGTGTATTGTCTTTTTACTTAAACGCTCATTGTGTGTCCAGAGGAAGTTATTAGTCATATTTGAGAGGAATTCTAAGGTTATTGTTGGTGGTCCTAACACCTTTCTGCTTGTTTTTAATGAAAATATCTTGCTTTTATCTGCTTCCACAGGCAAGTTGCACTTTGGAAGCCGGAGTTAAGATATACTCGTTAAGAGTGGATTCGGTGCATTCAGAGGCGTACAAGGTCCTAGGGGGAATTAGTAGAGCAGGTCAAGAAGATGAACCAGGTTAGGTTTATATCATGAAGTTCTTTACGGTGAATTGTCATTGTGGGCCTGTGGGCCTTCTAGTATAAGATACAATATGTATATAACTGAGTACAGCATTTTGCATTGCTGCTGTTCTCATTGGCATTAAATTCAGTATAAATGTTCTTGGTAGTTTCCAGCATGTGCTTGGAATCTGACCAGCAAATCTCATACATGCCTGAAAATGTAATTCCATATAGGATTAGTTTCAGAGTAATTGTTAGTTGACTTTGCTGAGATTTCCCTCTAACTCAAAGCCTGTTGTCTTTGAGTCCTTGGCAAATATAAAGTTAATCGTTTTGAATATACCTGCTCATTTTTTAGCTAAAAGCAAGTTCTGGTTCAATTCCTGTCAGATAGAAGTCAATAATTTTTTTTTTTTTTTTATTGTAAAGTGTTTCATGTCACTTTTTGATGGTATGTATAATTTGACTTATATACAGTTGACAGTTCAACTCATTTTCTCCAAAGATCTGTTGGTAGTGTTCTTATCTTCTTTTTTTTTTCTTTCTTCTTTTTTTTTTTCTTTTTTTTTTTTGTTTAAATTTACATTTTAAGCATTTCTTCCTTTTTTTTTTTCTCAATTTTCTTAGTTTAACGTATTCAAACTGCTAAGAGCATTTAGTAACACTACATGATCTTATATTACCCTTTAAGCTTCTGAATTGACAGCAGCATGCTGCCCACAGGTTTTATGCCCCTTTTATGAGTTTCCTGATTCTGTATTCAGGTACCGTGGGTGAAGATGCTAATGCTGACAATGGACATGAGGAAGGCCATTCTAAGAAAGATATGGAGAAAAAGGTTGATATATTTTGTTTTGTGAACTAACCAAATTTATCCATTCAAAAATTAATACATGTCTGTATGTGCAGTTGTCACCTTTATCAACACTGGAATCATCTTTCGAAGCTCTCAATGTGAAGAAGTTTGATGGTATTAACATCCTGGCTTTGTTTATTATGAATGTGCGATTTAAGTTAAAAAATATGATGTCATTTCTTCTGTTTTTCAGTTGCATTTGCTGTAGATCCACTCTATCATCAGACATCTGCACAATTTGATGAAGGTGGAGCCAAGGGTCTTCTGTTGAATAACCTTGGAGTATATGCTGGATGTCGCGTGCTCTTTGATTCTTTGGAAGTACCGGGGAAAGATGTTTCATGTGCAAACCAAAATTATGAATCAGAGACCATTGACCTTTCATTCACCAGAGGTTTGCTTCTATTAGAATACTGATTTTGCTCTGTCCTTCAGTCTCAATTTATTAGGAACCTTTTGTTCTAATTACAATTATTTTATTTATAGAGTACATTGAACAGATGGTACTGAATATGCAAGTGAAGGATGAAATCTCACCGACCCTCAAATATATAGTTAATCAATTTGATGAAGACAATAAAAGGCCATCATATACTGTTTCATCTGGCGAGAAGTTAACAGACCAAGTTGAACCAGAGTATAATAATGAAGTTGAGTTTGATGGTGATGCATTTGAAGATGGTGGGACCTATGCTTTTGATCATGATGACCAGCCAAGCGTAGTTGATGAGGACCTCAGCGTTGCAAATCCAACTTTTACAAGCTATCATGAGGTTTTTGTTATCGACTACCTACTCCTTGGTTTCAGCTTTTTTACAATTTCTTTTACTATTTCATCACTTTTTGAAGAATTTAGGAATGAAGTTGTATGCTAATAGGTTGTTAATGACTTTTGCAGGACACCGAACCTTTTTCATCACAAAATTATGATATTGATGATAGACTTGATAACGTTGATGAATATTTGTTTTTGAGTTTGGGATTTTCATCGAAACAAAATGCTTGGGCAGGTCCTGATCATTGGAAGTTCCGAAAAGCTAAAGGTGCAGTGGCAGGTGATACCATCGATTGATAGTTTCTGTTTTGGTGGTTCGTTGGCATGAGGACGTAACATGGATTCTGTTATGCAGGTACAGAGGATGACCCTGCTGCAGAAAATGATGCAGCAGTACCAACTAAGAAAACAAGGAGTAAGAAACAAGCAGAACCTGACATTGATTTCTCAAAAGCCTTAGATGAAGAATTGCCAGATCTTTTTGCTCCTCCAAAAAATCCAAAGTCATTACTGATGCCTGGAAATAGAGCCCCTTGTAATACTACATTGCCAGAAGATTGTCACTATCAGCCTGAGGATCTTGTCAAATTGTTTCTTCTTCCTAATGCAATGGTAAAACTTGTCACAGTTATAGAACTATGACATGATTTACTGTTTTTTCGCTTTATTTTTTCTTCTTTCTTTTTTTTTCCTCTTATTATTCATAAGATACTTCTGCTGCTTGTAGTGCCTTGGGAAGAGGAGGAAAAGCAAGTCTTCTGGTAATAATTTTTCTCTCATAGATGATTATCAAATACTTGGATGTCTAAGAAGTATTTATAATTAGCATAGGCTTTGCAACTCTTATCCAATTAGCATTGCCATATTCTAATATTTTCATAAATAAGTTTGACGTGAATATGTTGCCACAATCGAATGTTTCAAATGCCAGTCCTTCCGACAAATTGTTTGGCAGATCCTGCCTTTTTTTTATTGCTAGATAAACAATGATCATCTTTTAGCTTGAAATATTTTTACCTATAGGAGTGTGTAATTTCTATAAGACTATAAGTTACCTTCTGGTTGTAAGATCATTTAAGCTGCGTATCTTAGGATGTGTTTGTTTGATTTGTCTTTTTCTTTTTCTTTTTTCCTTTTTTTTCTCTCAATAGTACTTTTGTTCCCCATGATACTTTTGCTTTCCTTTCTCCTCGACATGATGATTAAACATATCTGTGACGTATGGAATTGTATAAATTCTTATATTATGTTTATGTGTGACTTTGCTTCTTTTTTCCAGTTGAACCTAGGCAGGAAACTGATGATTTTGAACCCTCATCATCCTGGGGTGACGAAAATGTGTTTGATGGTCCATTTGATGATGGAAATGACCAAAGTGATGGGGAGGACCCCAACGCTCTCATCTCTCAGCCTCGTCAGGTTTGTTTGTTTCTCTGTTTTAGTCCCTGAATTTCCGATTATCATATACGTACGATAACAAATATTATCAAGAGGTAAAAACTTTCAATATTGTTCATGTTTTCAAAATGTAACTTAAAAAGTAAAAAAATTTGGCCTCTATTGTTAGTGACTTTTATTTGCTGCTTATGTTTGTTCTGTTCTATCTCAATTATTCAGATACATAAAATGGAAGTTGAGTATGACAAAACTGCCAAACAAGTTGATGTTCAAACGTTAAAAGAAACTATCTGGGAGCATATACAGGAATCTCCTCAAATGGCTGTCCAGGTATGCAAAAAACTTATAGGATGTTAAATTTCATTACTTTCATAAAACATGCTACCGAAAATGGAAGGGCCAAGACCTCTCGCAAGTTGCAACTAACATTTAAATACATCAAATTGGCAAATTTTCTTGATCTTATTAATAAAAATAAAAAATGCTGGCTAAAATTGTGAAATAGTGTTGTCTGATTCTCGATTTTTTGTTTTCAACAGAAGGGTGAAGAAGAGAAAGTATCATTCCGGAACCTATTGTCCAGCTTTCCTAGTGACTGCAGAGCTGCTGCAACGATCAAGGATATTTCTCCTCATTTGTGTTTCATATGCCTATTGCATTTAGCTAATGAGCATGGTTTGAGCATCCATGGCTCTCCCAACTTGGATGATCTCAGTATACACCTTCCTCAAAACGACATGCCAACAAATAAAGTGAGGTAAAGCATCATCATGCTGATTAATTTTTGTACTGTGACAATATTATGTATCTATGACAGTCACTCATCTTGTCCGCGTGCTAGTTTCGTTGTGTGCGTGTGTCCAGTGTCCCTCTTGTTCACACTGAATTTGCTTTCACATACCAAACTTAAAATTGTCTGTCTCTATGTCTGTCCTTGTCTGTCCACACTGCCAAATTATTGCCACATGCACCATGTTATGAATTCTTGTTCCAGGCTGGCTCTCCCAATATCATGTCTAAAGATTGTCACAAAGTAATGTATATTATTTCTAACGGGATATTTATTTACCCCCAAGTGTGATCATAATCTGAAACTACTACCTCTAATTTCGTAATTAACCATTTTCCCCCCTATTGTTAGTTTGACCGTTTAAAAACGTAACTCTGTGCAAAGCATTAAATGACTTATTTGTCCTTGATTTAAATTTAATTAAAATAAAATTAAAAATTTAACTTAAACTTAATTAAAATAAAATTTAAAAAAAAATTATAAAAAAAGATTTTTACTGTTTATCTCTGAAATGGATGATGGAATATCAAAATAAATTTATTAAACAAAAATTAAAAAAAAAAAACTAAATACAAGTTTTTTTATTTAATTTTCAAATTAAAATTAATTTTTAATTTGATCTCCACCGTCCAAATGGACGATGGAGATCTAGATGGTAGAGATCAACCATTCTTTTTTAGTAATGCTTTTTTGGTTTTTTAATTACTTTTTATTAATTGATATTGGTTTATTAACTTCATTTATCATTTTATCCTTTCACCTCTAATGGCATGAACGGAATTGATAATGATGGGGTATTAATTTTTTATTTAATTAAATTTCTGTGAGGAAAAATGTTAATTATGAAATTGCGGGAGTCATTTCAAATTATGATCAAAAGTTGAGTGGCAAATTATAAATATCCCTTAACAGATGGATTGACTTGATAAAACACTAAGACCCTTTCTCCAACCTAGAGGAAGTAATAGGATTCGAAAGTAGTCTCCTATACAACCTATTCGGTTTGCACCATATGCTTGATAAACTTGTATATTTGTTTTTCAAAATATGTGGTTGTAAAGGAGAAAGGCGGTAATAAGGGTCTGTCAAAATTTAGAATCTATGTATAAAGACACGAGTTTTGAAAATGACAAGGGAAATGCTAGCGAATTGAATTTTGATATAGAAAATATTTTATGAAAGAGTAAATTATAATCTAGTTATCCAATTGAAATTTTAATTCAGGTGGAGTAACCGTTTCGATATTATTACAGTTTACCCCTTTTCGTTAGTAAGATTCCGTTATATTTAATAGTTCATAGTATCAAAGTGGCGAAAAGATAGAATTATCCTTGATAATTAAAGTTGACCCAATTGACTAAATAATAAATTAAATAATTAAATACAAAAATTAAATAATAAATTTTTATTTATCTTTTGCCTTCTCTCTCTTTCTTATCATCTTCCCTCATCTCCTATCACATTCTTTCTCTCATTCTTCTTCTTTTCTTTCGCTTTTTCTTCTTCTTTTCTCCTTTTTCTTCTCTTTTAAACCCAGATGAATTTAGGTTCGTTCCAGAACCCAGATGAAATCTGGGTTCGTTCAATAGAACCCAGATGAATTTGGAAAGAGAGAGTTGATGGGTTGTTGTTGGGGTGGAGATAAGGGTTGATAGGTTGCGTTTCAGGTGCTAGAAATGGAGCGTTTAAGGCCTTATAGGCATGGTGGAGATAGGGTCAGAGTAGGAGTTAGAGAAATGGGTGGTAGTAGGGGGGTTGATGGGTTGTTTTTGTTGGGTGAAGGAGGTGCGGAGTGAGAGAGGTGGGTGGTGGGAGAAAAGAGAATTGGAGAATGGTGGTGGGTTTAGGAGGAGAGGCAATGAGTACGAAGGTGGAAGTGGTGGTGGTGGGTGGATCTTGGTTTGATGTTGGTTTGATTTTTTTGATGATGATGATGATTTTCAAATGGGTTTCAAATCATCTTTTTCTTCTTCTCTTCTTCAATCTTTCTGGGTTCACAAATGAACCTAGAATCTCTGGATTCATCTATGGGTTCATTCGAATGAACTCAGAATTGAACCTAGAGATTTTGGGTTTCTTTGAATAAACCCAAAAATATGAATTCATTAACCTAGATGTTTTTTTTTTTTCAATTTTTTTTCTTATTATTTGGGTTAAACTGGTAATCTTTATTTTTGTTGATGGGGTTGAATTGATAGATTATTTGGGTTGATGATTTTTTTTTTTTTTTTAACTAGTAACTGTTAGTGGATTTTTTATGATGAACTGGTGAAGAAGATGATGATGATGATGATGGGTTCAAGTTGATGATTTTCTAATGGTGATTTTTTATTTTTTTAAAAAAATAAAATAATAAAATTAAAAGATAATTTTATCCCTCATTCAATTAATTTTAATATAGAAATGTTAACAGGAGGGGAGCAAATTGTAATCATATTGAAACAATTGTTCCGTCTGAATTAAAATTTTAATTGGGTAGTTAAATTAAAATTTGTTTTTTATGAAATCATGTCCAATAATTCCACATGTTTCACGGGGGTAAAGATAGTGATTATTGGAAGATTTCTGTTTGGTCCAGTTTGGAGAAGAAATAAAATAGAGAAACTGTTTTGCAGGCTACATGATTTATTATCATTGGTCCCAAAGAAAGGCCCACCTCATAAACTCTCAGCAATTACTCTCCATATAAATTGCACCATTTATAGAACCTTTATTTGTGATCTATGATTCCTTCATATATATATACATACGTTGTTTAATATTATTGGATAATGGATAATGTTAAAAAAAAATCAACCAAAAAAGCATTTACTCTCTAATATAATGAAATTCATATGTTAATGCAATTATTATTTTGTATTTGTTTTGCCATGGTTTTGTTGTTATTCACGTGAATCACATGTTTAAAAAACAATTTGCGACACATCCCATCACAGTACATCAGTGATCTCTTTGGGCGGGAGTGGTCCTATAATTTATTTAAGAGAACAAATTGCTGGTGTTTCACTGTAAGAACAGTTGCAAAAATCGGGAAGAGGTGGGACAGACGCGCGCCTTGTTTGAGAAATGCACGTGACATAGTTTTGGAAACTAGTTGTTAATCTTGCATTCGGAGTCTGACCATTGAACAACCCCTTGAGAAATCTCATTAACTCATTGTCAGTGTGGGCCACTCGAATTTAATGAAGTTTCTACTACCAATTCATTATTTTTAATTATAGATTCCCTAAGAAAAATAAATTTTGTTAAATTGGAATGTATTTTAGATTGATAATTAATTGAAAAGAATATTCAAATCAAAATTAAAAAAATATGGGTATTTATATTACACGAGGTTATTAGATTGGATGAATAATTAGTATGATTTTTTTTCTTTTCATAGGTTTGGATGTTATACTTATGTTACATGATATTCACATGATAATTTAATTTCATTTGTTAAAAAACTGTCAAAATTTGTGAAAAGATATTGAATGTGAAAATATATTATATAATATTGGGAGAAATTTGTTCTCTCAATAACAGAATAATACTCTTTATATAAATATTGATAAATACTTACGATGGACTAAATTTTAATTGTGAAAGTAGAAAAAGAAGTATACGAATCATTTAATTCTGAATTTATGTATTATAAATACCTTTAATAATAATATTACGTTGATAAACAAATGTCAAGTTAATTTGGTATCATCCAAATTTAAAGTTATGGATGAATAATTAGTTTCATATTTACTTATAAATTTTCTCTTTTGTTAAAGAATTACACGTATAATGGACGCACTTTCTTTACTTTTGTTTTAAGAAAAAGATAATAGGATGAAAATTGTAGCTCAATGTCTCGATCGTTTGACTCGGGCATAGGCACAGTGACATGCGAAAACAACACGACCACACTTACGGAAACTGCACTTTTGTCTGTACAAAGAGAGATCTTTTCCTATGGAGATTATTCTGTGTTCCGCTCATTATCATACACCTGCAGTTACTAATTAGTATTAAAAGTAAATCAAAAACTAATATTGTGATATAGGATGAAATTTATTTATGGTGTGTCCACAACCAATTTTTTAATTCAAGTGGCAAAATAATGCTGACCTTAAGCTGCTATCAACCCTGTAAAATAATATCTAATAACAATGGTAATTTCTTTGTAAAATATATTTACTTAATTTTTAAATAAAAAATAACTAAATTGTAGTTACTGTAATGGTATGTCACTCAAATGCACCTAAAAGAATTTTGCTACCAAATTATATGCATATTCGGATGAATTGGATGTTTCCTCCCTATTTTTGTAAGTTGATATAAAATGATTCAAAAACACTAACAGAATAACAATAGTGTTAATTTGATCTCTTCTATTATGATTTGGATAGTAAGTCGGATAATTACGCCACATAAAAGCGGAAACAATTATATCTTCTCTCATAAATTTCATAATAGTTTTTAAGTACCATTAAATAAATAAATAAATAATGAATAAAAATAACCTTATTCTAGTATAAAAACTAAAAAAATTCTCATTTAAGTATCAGGATTTGAGTCATACTCCCACCTCTATACCAGTTTGAAGCAATTCCCACTTATATGTGTGAATCTTCCTCCTAACTTTTTGTAGCTCGTTTCAAGCTGTGTTTCCAAGTTTATATTAGAAGATTTCAACTATAATGCTTGTACTTATAAAACGTATTGGTAAAAGAATAAAAAATGGAAAATTAATTTTTTAGAAAAAAAAAAAATCATGAATGATTTGAACATGTGACCCACGACCCAAGACCTACTAGTAGTCCGCTGTTGGCACCTTTTGTTAAAAGCCATAGCTCCATGTCTCTTGGTGTAGGTTTTATACCTCATGGCAACATCCTCTATCAATTTGTGTGGATAGTCTCCCTATCCATGCACAAGCCACTCTTTCACCTTTGTGTGGACCAATTCCTTTCATACAAGAGTAGTTTTTCGGACCACATCATTAGTGTTCAATCTTAATATTTTCCTGAGTCAATAAAAAAAGAAAAAATTTTATTTTAGTTCTCAATATTTCGAAAAATATCAAATTTTTAAAGTTTATTTTGAAATAACTTTTTTATCCATAATATTTTCAAAACTCTTCAAGTAAGTCCGAATTATTAGTTAACTGACAGTCAATGGTAACTTTTAACTATTATTAATAACTTAAATTTATAGATATTTTAAATAATTTAACTTATGAATTCATTATTTTATTAGGATAATTCAGTAATTTACGTGAAACTGACAATCATCAAGGGTAAACTTTTTTTTTTTTACGTATTTTGTTAATTTTAACCGTCAGTTTACTGACGATTTTGGATCTTTTTGAAGAGTTTTTAAAAAATTACGAATGAAAATAACTATTTTTAGAAAAGTATTAAATATCTAATATTTTTTGAAACTTTAGGATATAAAAAGAAATTTTTACTCCAAAAAAACAGGGATACTACTGCACAAAGACAGTATGCTAGAAACTTTTTTATGCGTGGAGGGGAAGGGGCATGAAATTCGGATATTTAACCAACTCTCAACACAAAAAATGAAATAAATTGATGCCCACCCCACGTTATCATCTCCAAAATCTCTAGCCCATTCGCTCTTCAGATTCTCTTTCTCTCTCTCTCTAAACTCGACACGCTCTCTCCATGACTTGTTCGATGATCACGAACATCAAATCCATGAGCGTCTCACCAGGCATGCCTTCCTCATACTCCTTCTCTTCGACTTCCTCCTCACAATCAGTCTCCACTCCCTCGCCTCCCTCCACGACCGCCCTTCCTCTCCGCACCATCCCCGGCTCCTACGGGTGGCCTCTTCTGGGGCCCATCTCGGACCGCCTCAGCTACTTCTGGTTCCAAGGCCCCGAGACCTTCTTCAGGAAACGCATCGAGAAGTACAAGAGCACCGTCTTCCGCACCAACGTGCCCCCCACCTGGCCCCTCTTCCTCGGCGTCAACCCCAACGTCGTCGCCGTCCTCGATTGCAAGTCCTTTGCGCACCTCTTCGACATGGACCTCGTCGAGAAGAGGAACGTCCTCGTCGGTGACTTCGTGCCTAGTGTCAAGTTCACTGGAAATATCAGGACCTGTGCTTATCTCGACACATCTGAGCCTCAACATGCACAGGTACTCTACGGATCTCACTGCTTTTTTACTTTCTTTTTTTAACTTGGTTGTGGTGATTAGGGAATGAAAAGATACTTAAAGAGTGGATTGTGTTGATATTAGTTTAGGGTGTGCTTTTTTTTTTTTTTGTAAATTATCTTATTTTTAGTCCAAAATGAACACTAATTTTTTAAAAAAATCCTGTAAGAATAACCATTATTTTGATAAAAATCTCCAAAAATAGTTATTTTTCAACTTTAAAAAAAGTTATTTTCATAATTCTCATTAGTTAAAAGAATTTCGTTAATTAACTGTCTTGACTTTGACCTAATTACAAGTAATAATTTATGTCAAACATGGTTTACTAAATTTTTAAGTACATTGAAAAGAAAATTAGTCATTTAATTATAGTTCAAGCCTAAAATATAATAAAAACTTCATAATTACTACTTTATATTATAAAAATGAGTGCTTTGGCTCCTAGTTAGGTGCCTCGTTTGCGCCTTCCGATTACTTTATTGGTAAGAGCTACGTCTCTCTATACAACTTATAAGCCTTGTATGAGTAGGTCTTGTGTTGATTTTGAAAGTAGTTATTTTTGGTTATGAGAGTATAATTAGGCCACCTCAAGTGATAATTCTTTTATTAATAAGAGTAATTATTTCTGATTATAGAAATACATCTCAAGATTTACAAGCAGTGTTGACATAAGCAAGTCCCAACATTCTCTCACCGATTCAACTAAAAAACGCTAAATGCTTATGGGAATAAATATAGAGGCAATTATAAATATTTTGCACACCATAATTGAATACTTTTTTGATTTTAAGAGGTTAAATATTAAAGTTTTATAGTTGTTTATTAAAATTCAAGTGTGAGTCTCATTTTACTGGAGTTGTCATATTGTGGCTGTAAAAGTAGTCGTTCGGATCGCATTAGTAATGATCTATTTCGGTAGATTCCGACAGTCTTCTGATTTATAAATTATTAGTAAGATGTTAGTGTTAAAAAAAATGAAACATTTTAATTTGTAATACAAATAAATGATGGTATTTTAATCAAAAGATATGATGTGCTTTTATTGGGTTAATTTAGGAGATGCTTGCAACCATTTCTAAAATTGGTTTTTTTCATTTTCAAAAGCAAAAAAATGGACGAAACATAGTTAGATGCATGTTTTGTAAAATATATTTTTAAAAATCAAAAACAATTTTTTTTTTCAGTTATAACTAAAAAGTAAAAAACAATTTTTTTTTATATATTTCTGATCATTTCCAAAATAAATTTGTAAAATAAATCAATATTTTTCTCTCTAAACAGTTATTTTACTTATTTTCAAAGATAATATCAAATACTTTTATATTATTTTCTATTTTTGGAAATAACTTTTAAAAATTTCAATTAATCATTTTGCCTTGTTTCAAGACATTCTTTCTTAAAGTATGTTTTTAATTTTAAAAAATATCATTATAAATACGATATAAAACATATCCAAACTCTCGATTTATGCTAGGTCTAGGTAATTAAAATTTTAATTTTTAATAATAGCAAAAATTTATTAAAAATTAGAAAATTACACTCTCAAGAAAAAAAAAAAGTTTCTTAAAAAAAAAGACAATTAATTAAGCAAACTGCATTTTTAGAATTTTTTTACTAATCTACACTCTCAAGAAGGTTATGATAATTTATAAAACACCAATAAAAAATAAAGGAGAATCCACTTGTATTTTAAAATTAAAACCAAAAACATGTTTTTTTTTTTTTTTTAATTAGAAGCTTAAATAGAGGATCAGTTAATATAGATTGCGAGATATTTTCAGAAGATAAGGTTGTACATACAATACCAAACGAGTAATCCAATCAATTAATTTTGTCAGCATGGTCTCTTGACTTGTACTGGTCCCAATTTGGAATTTCATGTGACAACGCGACACACCACCATTGAAGTTTCTATAATAAAAATGATTAATAGCATTGCTTTAAAAAAAAAAAAAAAAAAAACTAATAGCATTGACACGTGCATGTGCTTGAAGACTTGTTGTAACCTGTGTTCAACGTAGTCTGCCCTTCTGTCATCTTCCAACAATGCTACAAAAACTAGCCTGGAAATCCCACCTGGGATTGTGGTCCTTTGGTAGCTGATTAAAAAAAAAACTTTGTAACCACTGGAAAAATGATTTTTTTAGATACGATATTTCTTGCCTTAGTTATTATAGTCTCGAGGAAACATGTAACCTAGTTTTCAGGAAATTAATGGTATATAATTTGTTGTAATCATTTTTCACATGTGAAAATCTCTTAAGTCTTAACACATTTTTTTAATCTAAACATCTTTCGATGTAACCACGTGGCCTCCTAGTCGCATGGCATTGCTAGAAATCCAGGTCATGTTCACGTTATGCAAGCTGCATTCGTATTTATACGAAAAATATGCAAAAACCCATTGCCGATAATCTATAACCAACACTTTTTACCCACCGACTGATTGTGTATCTCCTGTTTTGTCGATTCAATTGTCATTAAATTAATGTTAAACTTTTACATGTTTTAATAAATTTAAATTTGGTAATATTAGAGATTTTGAATTCCCAGTACATAGAAGCTCACTCAACGACTCTATGTAAAAAATGACAAGTTGTTATTATCCCCCCCCCAAAAAAAAATGATAAGTTGAGATTGATATAATGATATGTTATTCACATTTACATAAAAGAATAGATTGTTAGTTCGGATCTTATTCTCTTCCTTCTAATTGTTAAAAAAATGTTTATATAAAAAAAAAATAATCTAAATCATTATTTTCATAATTTGATTTTATTACAAATACATTTTTAACTACCTATGATCATTAGTTCAAAAAGCAAAAATAACAAAATATTTGCATGGTTTTCTATATATTTATAAAAGAAATTGCATGGAGGAAAAAACCATGGTTGATGACAACGATCACAGTCATGTCCTCTTCTTCTTCCTTCTCGACAGATCAAGAATTTCGCGATGGACACCCTAAAACGAAGCTCAAAAGTGTGGGTGCCAGAACTGATGTCAAGTCTCGATACAATGTTCGATACCATCGAGACCAAGCTCGCCGAGAAAGGCTCTGCAAGTATCCTCGCCCCATTACAGCAATGCATGTTCCATTTCCTCTGCAAGTCCCTCCTCGGAGCGGAACCGAAAGCCGAGCCGAAAGTGGCGGAGTCCGGGTACATCATGGTGGACCGGTGGCTGGCTCTGATGCTCCTTCCGACCGTCAAAATCGGCATCCTACAACCCCTGGAAGAGCTCTTCCTCCACTCCTTTCAATACCCTTTTTTCCTAGTCAGTGGAGACTACAACAACCTTTACAACTTCATCGAAAAACACGCCACGGAGGTTGTTAATAGAGGCCAGTCGGAGTTCGGACTCACTAAAGAAGAGACCATCCACAACCTCCTCTTCATTCTCGGATTCAATTCCTTTGGTGGGTTTTCCATCTTCTTGCCGTCTCTCTTCAACCAAATCGCTGAGGACAAAACTGGGTTGCAGAAGAAGTTGAGAGAAGAAGTGAGTCGAAACTGTGACTCGACGATGAGTTTGAGTTTTGACTCAGTGAAGAACCTCCCACTCGTTCAGTCAGTTGTTTACGAGTCGTTGCGACTCAGTCCTCCGGTCCCACTTCAGTTCGCTCGAGCGAGGAAGGATTTCCGGCTCAGTTCTCATGACTCGGCGTTTGAGATCAAGAAAGGTGAGTTGTTGTGCGGGTACCAGCCGTTGGTTATGAGAGACTTGCGGGTTTTTAACGAGCCGGAATTGTTTAAACCGGACCGGTTCATTGGGGAGAATGGGAACGAGTTACTGAGTTATTTGTACTGGTCGAATGGGCCACAGACCGGGTCGCCGAGTGAGTCGAATAAACAGTGTGCGGCTAAGGACTACGTGACGCTCACTACTTGTTTGATAGTCGCTTACGTGTTTCAAAGGTACGAGTCCATTGTAGGGGGTTCCGGTTCGATAACAGCCGTTGAAAAGGCTAATTGAATGATGATATGATATGATGTGATGTGATGGCGGATGACGATTCTGTCTTGTTCATATCTATTAAGGGAAAAGGACATGGGTCCCATGAAATTGGTCTTAAAACAAATGAAGTGAAATGATAAGAGGACGATCAAATCTGTGGTGATTATAAAATAATGTGGTATGCCTCCGTTTGATGTTTTTTTGGTAAATCTTGAATGGTTGTGATCATGCATGTTTGTTTTTTTCCAAAGAGATGAGATGGGGCCACTTTTGATTTTTTGTGTATATATTTTGTAGGGTAAGGTCATTTGAAATCCTATTTGGTCAGTGTCGACAAAATTTAACAAGTGGTTGATATTTATAAAACATTATTTAGATTGCTAGTAGGCAACTTGTCATTTATAGAAAATAATGTTATTCCGTTTGATATGATCTAATAACATTTTTTAAAAACAAAATTCATCACGCTAAATAATAGATTAAGTTAGGTTTTTGTAAATTAAATTAAAATTATAATATAAGATGAATTAATCAACTAAAAAATAAACATAGAAAAACATCATATCTAAGCACGTGATTGTACCTCTTAGTCTTAGTTCACTCTAATGGTGTGAAGTTAAATCCCGTCTACACATGTCACTAGTGCATGTGAAAGTCTGATAATTAATAATTGATCTCTTTATAATAACTGATTTCGATAGATACCAAAACTTTTGGTCTATTTGTTGTCAGCTTAAGGTCTACTCCTCGTTCGCTTAACAGAAAAACAGAAACGTAAGAGTTATTCATAAGTTAATGTTGAGATATTTGGGTTTCTCTTACAGGGAACAAATAATTAATACCTTTGCATTTTTACCTGGCTATATTGGACCATGTGAAAATGATATGTAGTCCCACAAGGCCACAACAATATTCAGTGTGTGTGTCCCTCATCTACAACCAACCATGTTAGAGACACAGAAAATGACAGTTTAAGTCAAGTGCAAAGTATTAAGTTTGAGGTTTGTTTTAAAACTCCAATCATCCATCAATCTGTTTACACTTTCCAGCCCAACACCAGATGTTGACATCCAAAATTTGGGCTTACGTTAAAATCTCAAGCCCAAATGAATAATAAATTAATTATAGCAGTTACAATGCCAAAGAGTGTCCCATAAAAACACTTTGGAACAAAAACATTTTTTGAAAACCACTTTCAACAACTCTTAAAATAGCATTTCAAACACCATTTTCCACCAAAAAGTGTTTTTTAAAACAAAGGCACCACATACTTAACAAAGACTCCCAGTAGTTCTTTAAAATGACAATCAATTTATGTCCATCTCAACCAGATCATCAAACACATTATTTGATTGTTTGTTTTTAACAACTATGCCAATAGCATTCTCAAACACAAATAAGTTTTGGTTTAAAACTGTCTGAGTTGGTTCAATTGCTAAATATTACCCGAATAGCAAATCTACATTCAGCTTATAATCTGGCACTTGTTTTCATTTTAAGTGCTACAAGTAGAACCTAATACTACAACAGTGGAAAACAAGTAACTTTGGGCTTTCCCAAATAGATTGGTTGCTTCAAAAAACTCTATAATGGCAGTGTATCCATACTTTGCTATAAAGCACAACAAATAAATCATATTGCTAAAGATGTGTTCGCCAAAGTCATGAATATCATACCCTTTTGCAGTGAGACAACCTCATGAAATTTTATACAAGGCAATGATTGTGTTCTAAGCAGTCTGGACAGTTCCTTGAGACTGAGTATGGGACTTGGCAACTCCTTCTCTCCATCCTCTCTGGCGAGCTCTCTGCTCCCACATGGCGGTCAGTTTCTTTTGAGCTGTTAATGCTGCTTCCGCTTTCTCCCTTGCTTCTTCACATGTCTCCATACCAGAATTGCATTTGTCGGCTTCCTTTTGGTACTGGGATGTCAGCTTCTTAGCCTCGAGTAAAGCCATGTCAGCACGCTGCTGATTCTCCAAAGCTTCAGCTTCCCGGAGTTTCAATTCTTCAGACAATAGCTCCGCAAAATTCTTCTCTGTATCTTCACTCACTTCTGGGTCATGCTTTGCACAATCTGCTAGATATAGACACCAATTAAACGAAAGCAATCGTACCTGAGGAACTAATTCTGGTTATCATACTTAAGCAAACAATTTTGTAGTTCAAAGAACAATAAAAACATAGTAATTAACATATCCTCGTAAAGTAAACCAAAAATGGTAATAACTAAATTTAGTTATTTTGAATTGTTCTTCAGTTCTCATTAATATTGTTATAACTGTAATCAATTTTCAATCCACCAACTACTTCTGATGTAATGGCTTATGAATAACGGATTAATGCATAAAATATAAATTATAAGCAACACTTTTATATATGACCATACAACATCTAAATCATGAGTTTACCATTTTGTCCTTGTCAAGCTAGCTTAAGGAAGAAAAGGGTGCATGGAAGCTGACAGCAAGAAGAAAACATGGTTTCATTTCATCTAGATAACATCTGATTGGAGCATCAATGTCAATTACAGGTTACATGATTTTTGGTACATCAAATTGCTTTAAAGCCACTTGTTTGCTTCACAAGACAGCACCACGGTTTATGGAAACAAGATGCCAGCTTTTAACTATGTTTTGCAACACAAAATTTACCATTTTCTTTCTTCATAGCAGGTAAAGATTCAACCAGCTATTTCTACCTTAACAGCGCATTCTCAAAGGCAAATTAGACAAAAAAACACAAAAACACAAGCAGATAGAAACATCACAGAGACAAGTGCCTTATCACAGAAAGGAACAACCTTCAGCATAGACAACTCAACTAAAATAAAAACCATCCTACTCCGACAAACAAAACTCCAATATAGAAACTAACCTGCAAATGACGCATTACTCAATCCTGCAAGACCAAAAAACAAAACCATAAATAACTACATCATAATGTTAAACTTATCCAACACGAAATAAAAATAAGCACAACCCATATCCACTTTTTGAACAATGATATTCACAGCTAAGAAACAGTTTGTGCAGAGTCCATATCGCTGGGGCAATTGACAATATCCACCCTTTAAACCAATCTAAAACAATCAAGGTCAGATTTTTATCAAATTTTCTATTTTCCAATTTAAAAAGCTGTGATCCAATGCAATTACTGCTAGAATTTCGAAACGTAAAAACCTAATTAGAATTCAAAGAATAAAAAAACACGACAATTTTTTCACCAGCAATCAATAAAGTCTCACTTTTCGTCAACTCCCAATTCTCTAAATCAAATCAAGAATTCAGTCCAATCAAAAGCCACCAACAGTCAAATCACACTACAAAAAACCAAAATGTGATAACAGATCTGACAAATCGAGGAGGATCGAAGCAGATCCACGAGAAAAGGTACCGTCAGGAATGGAGAGGAGAGGCTGGGAGGAGCAATCGCAGGCACAAGGAGGACAGGTGGCGGAGGAGGAGTGTCTGACGGCGGCTAGACCCTCCATGACATGCCAGTAGAGAGGTGGACCCAGTAAGTAGCCGAGCAAACAGAGACCCATCAAACCCAGACCCACCTTCAATACTGCTGCTTGGTTCATGGCCATTTCTCTGTCTCCCGATTCTTCGAAGAATGAAAATGTAAGTGGTGCTTGTGCTTTTGCCCTTGCTTCTACAGTTCTACTCTGTTTCGTCTACAGCTGTGTGTGAGTGTTTTATTTATTTATTTTTGGGCAAATTGCACAAACCTCCCCTGAGGTTTGACGAAATTGCACAAATATTACGATATTTGGGTAACTCGCACGGACACTACTTGAGGTTTCAAAAACTCCGCACAAACCTCCCCTGTCGTCAGTCAACAACCATTAAATCGTCATAGTCAATGGTTAAAATTATAAAAAGACTAAAATACCCTTCAATAAATTTAAAATTAATATATAATATATTTTTGTTTAATTTAATTTGAAAATAAAATATAAAAAATTAAAAAAAAAAGAAAAAAAAAAAAGAAAAAATGGGTCTCCATGGGAGACCAGATCTGGTCTCCCATGGAGACCAACAGTCTCCATCGCTGGAGACGGCTGCGTCTCCAGCGATGGCCGTCCGTCTCCAGCGATGGAGACGGTCTCCATCGCTGGAGATCGTTGGTCGACCAGCGATGGAGATCAGTCTCCATCGCTGGAGTCTCAGCGATGGAGCGATCTCCATCGCTGGAGACTCCAGCTCGCTCCATCGCTGAGTTTCAGCGATGGAGACCCAGCGATGGATCTCCATCGCTGGTCTCGCTGGAGTCTCCAGCGATGGAGAGAGGGTCTCCATCGCTGGTCGCTGATGGAGACCGATCTCCATCGCTGAAGTCTCCAGCGATGGAGATCGCTCCATCGCTGGAGACTCAGCGATGGAGATCGGTCTCCATCAGCGACCAACGATGGAGACCGTCTCTCCATCGCTGGAGACTCCAACGAGACCAGCGATGGAGATCCATCGCTGGGTCTCCATCGCTGAAACTCAGCGATGGAGCGAGCTGGAGTCTCCAGCGATGGAGATCGCTCCATCGCTGAGACTCCAGCGATGGAGACTGATCTCCATCGCTGGTCGACCAACGATCTCCAGCGATGGAGACCGTCTCCATCGCTGGAGACGGACGGCCATCGCTGGAGACGCAGCCGTCTCCAGCGATGGAGACTGTTGGTCTCCATGGGAGACCAGATCTGGTCTCCCATGGAGACCCATTTTTTCTTTTTTTTTTTCTTTTTTTTTTAATTTTTTATATTTTATTTTCAAATTAAATTAAACAAAAATATATTATATATTAATTTTAAATTTATTGAAGGGTATTTTAGTCTTTTTATAATTTTAACCATTGACTATGACGATTTAATGGTTGTTGACTGACGACAGGGGAGGTTTGTGCGGAGTTTTTGAAACCTCAAGTAGTGTCCGTGCGAGTTACCCAAATATCGTAATATTTGTGCAATTTCGTAAAACCTCAGGGGAGGTTTGTGCAATTTGCCCTTTATTTTTTAAAAAATAATTTATTTCTTCAATTCAATGGTTTTCGACGGTGTAAACGCGGTGGATGGAACAATGAACCCATTCAGTGCCGACAGTGGCCCAGTTTTGAGTTTCTCTCTTCAACGGCCCATGAGTAATTATTATTTTCATTTTGTATAACATGGACATAATCATTAGGGATGGTGGTGAGAAATTATTCAGATAGGTAATATGGTTGATTTGTTTTGAATACTAGATGGTATTTAAAAAAAAAGCATCAATAGTGATGGACATGGTTTGAAAAGGTATGGATTTATTGGATTTTAAATCAGTTTAATTCTGACTTAAGTAGCATTCGAGTTTGATTATTTCAGTAATATGAATTCAAATATTAAAATAAATGGTTTGTATCAAATCGGACCTTTCCTTGTTGAAATCGAATCATATTTGTCTGTATGAAAATGAATCTAACAAAATATGATTTGATCTATTTGTCATTACGTATGAACATAATTATTTTATAAATAGCTACGAATGCCCTTGATTAATCTTTACAAATTATAATTTTCTTTAAACATTCATTACTAATACCAATTTTAGAAAAACGATTGATTTCTTTAAAAATATTTTTACATTAATTTATTAAAATCAAAATTAAAATTCACTTGAGATCTAAAAATCTCATTTAAAAAAAACCACAAAACGGAGCGTTTTGATTGAACCCGATAAAACGCAAAAAAGACATGCGTTTTAATGGAGACTGAAATAGCAATGACAGTGGAGGAGCAAAACCAAAACCGAAACCAGTTACCGTACTAAAACAAAACAATGAAAGGTCCCTGATCTGGATATCGCAAACCCTAACAATGTCGATCGAAATCCCTCACGATTTAATCAAGCAAGTCCAGGCCGCAGTCCTCCGCGAAGTCAACCTCTCATCATACGATCCAAACGACGCCACGCTTCTCTCTCAACTCCCATCGATCGAATCCTCAATCTCCGACCTCGACCCGTCTCCTCCGCATCTCAGATGCAACTATTGCAACGGACGACTCCTACGCGGCGCGGATTCTGTGTTGTGTGTCTTCTGCGGGAAGCAAATCGCACAACACGAGGAGGCTCCTCCTGAACCTATTCATTTCAAGTCCACTTTTGGCTGCAGATGGTTTCTCGACGCTCTCAACTTGGATGGATCTGTAAGTCGATTTTTTTTTTGAATATTTCTTTTGAAAATTCGTTATTTTTAGTGAATTTGAAATGATGTGGATTTGTTTTTAGTTAGATATGTTAATAATGTTGAATTCGAAGGTTTAGATATTGTGTTGTTAAATTGGGACAATGTTTTGTAGGAGATTGTGGGAGTGCCTGTGGAAGGAAGTGAATCGAATAGGGGACGGAGTTCGAGAGAGGAGGAAGAGGTTATCTTATCGGATTTTTTAGATTTAGAAGTGAGGTGGAATTCCAAGTTTGAGACTTTAGGGGGTGAGAGTGATAAGAGTTTGTTGAGTTTGATTGGAGTTGATGTTGATAGTTTTTCGGGTGAAAGGAAGGTGGAGACTGTTTCTGCTGTTCTGGAAGAGCAGTCTCGGGGGAATGAAAAGGATGATGATGGTAATGATTTTCAAGTTCGGGATGATTTCAGTTCGTTAGCGAAGGTTGAGCGGTTTGAAACTGTGGTGAGGTCTACGGAGGAGGATGAGAGTGGCAGTGACTCTTTTGCTGGGTGGGAGGCTAGCTTTCAGTCCACAGGGGTTTCTAGAATTGGTTATGAGGAGTCCAAATTGGTTGATTCTGTTGTGGAATCATCTGTTGATCTTTTTGAGGAGTCCTCCAAAGTGGTTGTTCCTGTTGCGGGTTCGTCTGTTGATTTTTTTGAGGAGTCTAAATCAGTTGATCCAGTTGCGGAGTTTCCTGTTAATGTTTTTGAGGAGTCCAAATCAGTTGACCCTGCTAGGGAATCGTCTGTTGATCTTTCTGCTCACATGGATGCAGTCTTTGGATCTGGAAATAGTTTGTTTGATGTAAAAGAGAAGGGAAATGTAGTTTCTTCATCATCTAATGTAAGTGATTGGTTTCAAGATGAAGTGACTGCAAATGTGAAGGATGACAGGACGGCAGAGAATGCAAATAGTTCTTCCTCGATGAATATTGATTGGATTGAGGGTGATCAATTGCAAAGAAAAAGTGACAAGGCAACTAACGATGAAGCTGTCGTTGAAGAAGACGAGTCATTTGATGCCTGGAATGACTTTACAAGCTCCACGAGTCCTGAGAATCCTTCTAATAAGCAAAATGACCATGGTAAGCAATTTGAACTGACAGCTGTGGTTGAAGATAGTGGAAAAGCTGAGGACACAAATAATTCTCCTTTGACTAGTATAGATAATAAAGCAGCTGATAATAAGGCCCTTGATGAAGAAGATGATTCTTTTGATGCTTGGAATGATTTTGCTGGCTCAACTAGCACACAAATTGCTTTTAGTGCTCAGAGTGGCCCAGACAAGCAGTTTGAATGGAATGCAAATGTTAGGGATGGCGAAACAGCTGAAAATGTTAATACTTCTTCTTCCATGAATGTTGATTGGTTTCAAGGTGATGAATGGCAAACCAACAGCGACAAGGTGCCTGACAGTAAAACTATTGAGGTAGATGATGATCCATTTGATGCTTGGAATGATTTTGCAAGCTCAAGTGCTGCACAAGACTCTTCTAAAAAACAAAGTGGTCAGGTCAAGCAGTCTGAAGTGACTACACCTACTAAGGATAGTGAAATGATGGAGAACGCAAATAATTCCACAACTATTTCATGGACTCAAGATGATCAGTGGTCCACTATTTCCAGCAAGACACCTGATAATAAAACCATTGATGATGGCAATGATTTATTTGATACTTGGAATGATTTTACAAGCTCAACCAATGCCCAAGATTCGCTTAATAAACAGACTGGAAAAGCCAAACAGTTTGAAATGACTGCAAATGTCAAAGATCATGGAACTATGGGAGTGAATGATTCTTCTTTTCATTGGTTTCAAGGAAATGAATTGCAAACCAGCAGCAGTATGGCACCTGATAAGAAAACCATCGATAAAGGTTATGATCCATTTGATCCTTGGAATAATTTTACAGGATCAAGTAGTGCACAAGATCTTTCCAACAAGCAATCTGTCAATCATATGACACCATCGGTTGAGCAGACTACTACAAACACCTTGCAGGACTTTGATTTTGGTGGCTTTTCGCAATCACAAGTTTTTCCAGGATCAGTGAAGGATCAAAATTGTTCCACAAAAGTAGACATTATGAGCTCAGAGCCTTCAGTCTCAGATAGGTACATGGGTGCAATTGTCATTTTATGGAATTCAATTTCACCACTTCATTTTTATCTTTGTTTTTAATAGACACCTACTAAACCATTTCTTTACATCTTGTTGTCAGTCAGGCTTTTTGATTTAAGATAGTAGTACTATGATTTTTGTGCCTACCTCCCCTCTTTGCTGCCCCGCCCCACTCCACCCAACCCCTGATCCCACCACCTTTACTGTCTCTTTTCATCTCTTCTAAAATACGAGCGGATGTAGTGAAAGAGAAAATAAATCAAACCATTGGGAGCCCTTAATAGGAATTTGGAGGACATTGCCTTTTGGCTAAGTAAAAATATTAATCACTCGCCACTGTCTTTTGTGTTTATTTCGCCTCTGTTGATGCCCCTTAGGATCGTTTAAACATGGTTGGGAAGGAGGACTAGAGAGTTTATCAATAAATTTACTTTGTAGTCAATGAGGATTGTATTTGTAGTTGTCAAAAGATTGTTGACTGGTGAAAGAATATATTAATGAGTTTGCTAGGTACTGTATTCAATGTACAAGTTTGGAATATGGGTTAAATTTTAGCATTAGTGGAGCAGTGTTCTCCAATAGAGTTGTTCCGTTGCATGTTAGTGCAGAATTAAGTTGGCTTGGGTGGAGGCAAGTGAATTATAAATTTGTAATGACCCAAAAGCTTGGTTGAAATGTGGATGCGACTAACTTTTGTATGCACCAGGATATTTGTTTTTGAGGTTTCTACTTTATGCCTCTATATATATATATATAGTGAGAGAGAGAGGGAGATGGATAGTTTTGTATGCCCTCTTTGAATACTGAATATGCAACCACAACTCTCTTGTGCTGAAATTACAAATTAGCTTACTCTACTGCTGAGTGCTTATCATGAATTTTATGAATTGACGTTAGGAAGAGGTTGATAGACATTAATGCCGTAGCACCTCTTGCATCCACCAAACAATATGTAATTTTAAAAATGACTTCCCCTTCTCAACTGGATTGTTTCTTAGTACTGGTCAATTATCTAACTAGTAGTTTTATTTGTTTTCATTAATGAAAGTGGAAATAATTGGAAAAACTACCTCGCAGCATCTTCAGAGATTGCACTTGCTCCTTTTGAAAATCTGCTGTCTTTATGTTGGATTCTTTACATTTAGAAGTGTAAACATTAATAAAGAAAAAGCTGGGTTTAAATAATTGTTTTTTTTGCTTCTTTTGTTGCCTGTTTCAGGATTTTTGATGTGAATGCAAAAGATGGAGGAAATGCTGGAGAAGAAGCTGCAAAAGGCAATGATGTTCCCACAGCAATTACAAGATCAACGACTGACAATGTAGAGATGTTAATCTCTCAGATGCACGATCTTTCATTCATGCTTGAAACCGATCTCTCAATACCCCAAAAACAAGATGAATTTCATTCATTTTCTAAAGGTTGAGATCCTGAGCATTATTTTTGTTTTTTTGAGTTTTGAGTATATAGTCTGTTGTCCGATATGTATTCTAGTTCCAATCAGTGCTTATACCAATATTCTTTATTTTTTGTTAAGTTTCCACACCGTGTGATGTTTTAGCTCTTCCGCTATTTTCATTCTGCAAACGGCTGTTCTCTCCTTGGTGTATTTATTACCATCTGTTGGCCAGACTGGAAAAGTTACAATTGAATACCTTAACAAAATTTGACTTCTCTTGCAGGCTCTGTTAATGCTTCTTATTTTGATTCCAGCAATGCATTGTATCATGATGAAACAAAAAACTAAACCTTATATACGAGGGAAAAATTGCAAATTCCTGCAAGCTATAAGCCGTTATGGTAAATGCTATGCAATTTCTGTTTCAAAGAATATAAGCTTTTCATCTAGAAGGATTAGTAAAACTGTAACACTCTATCATCCACAAGGCATATTTTTGGTACACACCTGATGAAGCAAGTTCGGGTTTACGCATGTGGTATGTATCACAGTATGCTCTGTACTGCGGAGTATAAACCAATGTGTATGTAAAAAGACTCAGCTGGCATGGATGATCGATTGTAGTTGCCTAACGTCTGGTGCTGCCGCACAGGTGCATTTCTCTACTAGTGACGATTCTATTAGAGTTGTAAGGCAATTCATGACTACTGGGTCATCCTAAATTTTTGAGAAAGTAGAATTAAATATATATATATATATATATAAGAAAAAAAAGAAGCCAAGTAATAATCATGTAAACAACGACCATCTAAACTTGAGAGTAGCTAAAATTGTAGAACGAAGGTTTTTGAAGAACGTACTCTATGTTTTGACAAGTCATGATATCTTTATGCTCTGACGAAGAGAACCTCTGAGTGCATCAAGTGCCCTGCATTTTCAAAATGAAACCCTTTTAAGCTTTCAAGTATATTATGCAGAATTGGACACTAGCAAATCAAGAAGTGCATCAATGTTGTACTAACTCACCTTGTATTCTTGGTGAGCGTGAGATAACAAAGAAATACATGTTTTAGCAGCAGTGGTGAGGGCACTGCAACAAGTTGTTTAAACTGGGATATTAAAGCTTCTAATAATGTACAGAACTTGTCGCCCGCACTACAGCAAAGCTGCAACGCTGCATCGTGCTTCAGGATTGTGTGAATTATATACGTGGCGATCTGTATAAACAGAAAGTTTTTTTACTAGTAACAATCCTTCAAATGATCAAGAAAGGTTTAGATTTCAGTCACTTACACTCTTGACTCGGTATTGCCCACCTTCATGCAGGTTATGCACCGTGGAAATACTTTGGTCCCAAGAAGGAGATGGGCAACTTCAGCAACACCATACTGTAGAGATTAGAAAAGATTTGAACATGTTCTAGTCATTTTCACAAGCAATAGACATCTATAAAAAGTAGGAACAGACGATGAATCTGATCGAGAAAGATACGTACTGTCACTAGTCCAGCAATAACATCTAAGCTGGCAGTCCTCAGACTTTCATGAGGCTGGTTTTCCTGGATCTCAGTTTCCAAAAAGGGGTCGATATACCATAAACAACCAGCTACAAATGATGGAAATTCAAGTAATATTGATCTCCAGGACAAGTCCTTAACATGGAGAACTATTTATATTGAAGGGTTAGAAAAATGTACCTCGGAGAAACGGCATCCTGGTAGCTGGATGGGAAGCTATGCTCTGTAAAAATAAAAAATATTACAATGTCTATTTAATTTGGAAAATAATTTACAACATAGTTTTAGAAATAAAGACTTCTAACCTTGAATAGACCAACAGCATGAGAGGCACGAATTGATATACTTTGGGTAAGATGCGGAGCTGATAGTAATTTGTATACTGATGTTATTTCTTAAATTTAGGATAACGTCAAATATCGATCAAAACTTACAATATTTCTAGATTTTGATTGACATGCAAAAACATATATGCACAACGAATAAAATATTGAGAAAATATACCTGTAACAGTATCCATGTTTAGCCGAAAGAGTTCCACAACAATAGCGCCAAATTTTCATGAAGGAGTTCCATTTTCTGGAAAAAAAAGTGCAAAAAGTGTCATATATATATATATGCAATTTTTCATGATCAAGAACTTAATATATTATCAGCTAATGACTTCTTTTCTAATTAAAAAATATAATATAAGTTAAAGATTATATACAAAATCACTGGTTTGCTGTTTGGTGGCCAAGAAAACACAAAAGTATAAAGAAAAGGATCAATGTTAGTTGCCCAATTTCCAACTTTTATTCATTTCTTGATCTATTCTAAACTTTCCCACATTTTCTGAGCGACCAAACATATATTTTTTTGAAGGTAGGTACCTGGTAGAGAATAGCGAGAGTAGTGTCGCGTTTTGCAGGATTCAGGAGAGCCTCAATCAAGTTGATGACGATGGGACGGTGCGTGTTCGAGTCACGTTGTTGTCCCAATCGGTTTGCTAAAGACGTGCTTGTTGTTGGTACCTTTGATGATTCTTGCAGGTTCGCCATCATTATTTACGTCAAGAATTCTTCTTGATTTCTTTCTCTCAGGTTGGTTCGGTTGCAGAGAGTCACCAAGACTGTCCAACCTCGCCCGCTCTTTTAACGGTCCTTTTTTTAATTCCTTATATTGATACCTTTAATGACTTTATTATTTATATAATTGAGTTTATTTTATTTTATTTTTTTTATTTCCTATTTGTGATAATTTGTTTTAACCGCAGTAAATTTACTCTAAAATAAATATATGAACAAAAAAATCATAAGCCCCAAATTGAGTGGTGCAGTGACACTCATTTTCTTACTTTAGGTGGGTTATTCCTCCTACTAGTATTTATAATTGTACTTATAATATGTGAAAAAATAAAACAAAATCATAAACTAATTGATGATAAATAGTAGTTATTGGGTCAAAAAAGAGTAGATCATAAAATGCCTATCCTGCGTGTGCCTCAGGCATGATTTAGATTTTAGTGAAAAAATATAAAATAAAATTACATACTGACTAGTACACTAAGAAAAACATTAACTAAAAGCACAATATCAAGCAATCAAGAAATTAAAATCTATTACTTTTGTTTATTTTGTTATTTATAATTATTAGGCATGTTTAGTACAATGTAGCTGATAATTAAGAACCATGGCAATTGTTATTACCATGTTCACTAGAAGACGCATGACTCATGAACTTTTTGTGTCATTTCAGATCCTGTGTCTGGTAACCTCAAGAGTTTGATTATGAGTGTATGACACTAGAAAGTGCAAATAATTATGCCACTCGTTGTGGTGATTCTTTCCATTCTTTGGTTAGTCCACCATGATTGAATCGAAGGCTTGTTTTCTATATACTCCAATAGGATTTATCGGTTGCATAGCAACGGAAATATGACCTACATTTATAGTACGCAATTGTTTAAAATTTATCCGCTTTTACTGAAAGTTTAGTATACATCTAATGCACTCTACATTTTCATTTAATTAAGGTCATGTAATAGGATTAGTCAATCAAATTAATTTATTTATATAATATAAATCAAACTAAAGATGTACGATGCATCGGATGTATTCTAGACTTTTTCTTATTTGTCTCACATAAAAATTATTAAAAGTTGGTGTTTAAACTAACTTTAGGCAAGAAATTCGATTTGGTGATGATGCGATAAGCTATTAGAGTGGCATAGTACAGGAATGGAGCGGAATCCCAAAATGAAGACCCGGAAATAGCTCAGGCGCTGCCTGAATTGGAGGTTGCTGCTGAAGAGTGGCAAATATGGAGTTTTTGAAATTGAGTAGAATTTCAAGTAGGCCAATGATCCATCTCTTTTATTGGATCATTGAGGCTGGCCTGCCCTTTGGCGTGCAACTGAGGAAAGCTGGTGCGTTCAATAAGCAAATAGCAAGATCTCCTACAACATTCAAACTTTTGTACAGATGATGTGGATGATTTGGACATGGTTTTCTTTTGTTATGCGAGAACTAATTAATGAGTGAATGATTTTTTCACCTCCATAAAATTGTGTGTACACCATTTTTGTACACATACCTTCATTAAAGATTGATTTAAAAAATTATTATTTAGATAAAAATAAAAAACATAACTTCATTAAAGATTGTTTTAAAAAATTATTATTTAAAAAAAAAAGTCAAAAATACTTCATAAGATGAAAAATAATATTATTAAACTCAATTTCTGAATAGAGTCAATTATAGTTTCATATTAATTTTATTTTCAGGAATCATTTTGATAATATCTCTATAATTTAACTATTAAAACATTCAAGATATTTACTCTCTATATCTTATCATCCCATATTTGTCGAATAATAAATAATAAGAAAATCAGTAACAAGTACATATACAAAGAAAGTGTTTTTTATTCTAAATTTCAACAATAATAAATTAATCATTAACCTATATAATGTAGCTAATAATTTGCATATGGTGGATAAGGGAATCCCATACTTTCCTCTCCCAAACAGCCCCTTAACAAAAGGCTAGAAGCATAAAACCACACAAACACTGCACATGAACTCCCCTTGCCCTGACCCTCCTGCACCATGATCAACTTGTGGTTGCAGCCCAATTGAACCAGCGGCTAACGCAGTCAGAGGCACTAGAACCATAGTCGTTCCTGGAATGAACATGGAGAATCCATCAAAGTCAAATCCGTCGATACTATTGTTGCCATCGTCACCATCACTGGAAGATGACTCATGCTCTTTTTTAGCAACTTCAAATATTGTCTCTGATAGTCCTAAGAGATTGAGTATGACACTTGAAAGTGCAAATATCCATGCATTCATTGTGATTATTCTCGCCATTATTTGGCTAGTCCACCATGATTGAATTGAAAACCCCATCTCAAGGTACTCTGATAGAGAATGTAGGTTGTATATCACAAAAAGTGCAACAGGAATATAAATGCCAGCTTCATGGACCTGCATTGATAATAAGCAAATGTGCACAAGGTCTGACGCTCTTTGCTATTATAATGTATAATATAAATCTTACTATTGTGTATCTTTCATTCAATTTATGTCATGTAACATAATTAACCAATTTTACATCGTGGTAATTCATGTTATAACAAAGATCTTAAGGCATAGAAATTGTTTTAAAGTAGATTCATATAATGAAAATCATAAATTGAATTAAAGATATACCATACATCCAATGTATTCTAAATTTTTTTCTGCTTCTAAAAGATAATTTTTTGATCAAATGTTAATGTCAGTGTGTCCTGACCTGGGGCATAAAATTCGAGTCTGTTACGATGCAATATGCTGGCAGAGCAGCGTAGCACAACTCAGGAATGGATCGCAACCCCCAAATAAGAACCCACAAATAGGCCAAGCATTGCCTGAATTGGAGCTTTCCGATAACGGTAGCAAATATGGGGTTATTTTCTCTGAACAGGATTTCAAGCAGGCCACGGCTCAATCTCTTTAGTTGGGTCATTGCTACTGGGCCGCCTGATGGGACGCAGCCTAGAAAGGATAGTGGGCTCGGTGAGCAGTAGCAGGATCCGCAGCCTCTTTTGTGGATCGTAATACCAGTTAGGACATCTTCATTTTTGGAGCCATATAGCTAACCAACCTGAAAACAAAGTAAAATTTCTTCAAATAGCATCATCGATGTGAAAAGTGGATGTCACATTTTTATGTGACGACCAAATTTAGAATAACGCATTATCAGTGTTTTATGTATGGTTTTGATACCAACCCTTCTACCCCAATTAGTACCACATTCGTAGTCACAATCTGAAACCTCGTATGCTGCCTCAGTAGAGTCTGAAAGGTTAACTCGGACGATCTGTATTTCCTTGCAAAGTATCAGCAGCTGAGTTGATGAATTCCTTTGAAACTTCAAATTCTCTTACTAATTCATTCTCAACTAATTTTCCTACAAAAAAAAAAATGAATTAATGAATATCATATCATACATTTTGAATACATTAAAAATAGATCAATTGAATGAATCAATGGAAATGCAATCTAGTAAATAAACTGTTACAATTCACAGAGAGTTTGAGTACCATAGCTAGTTGATATATGATTTCTTTCTTTATTTTCCGGGTCATTCAGGCACAAACCATAGATAACTTTTCATCTATGAAAGCATCCTGTTCCTTCATTTGAAGGTCCTTGAATTCCCATCATTCCTTTACCCATATACTATAAAGATAAACAAAGCATTCTACTTTAGTTTAAAAATTAATTTGAACTACTTTCACCTCAGGAACCCGATGCATTTGCAAATTTATATAAAAATGACTCGCTTCTTGCAAAACAAATTCTTCATCAGCCGGTGCATCATAGAACAACTGTGGACATTGAACGAATCCACATTATTTTTCTTTCTCGAGATTGAGAAGCAGACACATTGCTTGATGAACAGCTAGTGGGTTGTTTACAAACGTGTCATAGTCCACGTTCAACATAAATGGAGCATTAGTCATCAACCCAGAAACTCTAGTCTGTTTTATCATATAACAAAAATTGATTAAAAACAACTTAAAATGACATCATTTAATCATAACTGAAAGTTGAATTGAGTGAGCAACTAATTACTAGCACATTCATTGCTCCAGCTTTATAGTGATGTGGATGTTTTGGCCGCTTCTCTCTGGACATATAGACTAAATGAGGTACTCCATCTAAGGAACTTTCCTTGTTCTCCATTATAACCTACAAATTAAAGATCAATGTACAAGAACATTTAAGGTCTTTTTCTTTTTACTAGTAGTTTAAATTAGGCTCAAATTAGCTACCTTGACTATAGTTGGAGGATTTTTGGGATCTGTATTGAAGAAATCAGCCAACTCCCTTGTTAGAACACAAGGAGATGTGTACTTATTGGTTGCATCTTCTGTTTTTTGGCTAAGCTGGACAGACTCATCCTTCATTTGTAGCCATTCTTGTTCGAATTCGAATGAATTATTTTTATCAGAAGATGTAGACTGATCAACTAAAAAGTATCTGAAGGGAGCTCTAACATGGACATTGTACTTCTTACAAAATGGCACCCAAAGCTTAGCAAATTTGGAGGCTTCAACGAGAGAGTAGAAGGTGAGAGGTGAGCAGCCACCATCTGATACATAGCAAGCTAGCTTGTGAGCTGGATATTCAACTGCCAACAAAGAAAGCACAGTGTTTACAGTGATGAGTGGTGGCTCTACTCTAGCACAGGATCTGCAGTTGTCACAAACATGTCCACCTGTGGGAGATCCAGTACCCTATGCAAATTTTCACAAATTAATTATTGGAAGCAACATATAAAACAATTTCTCATAAAGAAGACTATATACTCATATAATGTTATTTTTTAGTTTGGACTTCTACACATTTTTCCTCCGCGAGATACTCAAAATTCACCTATTGGATATATTTATGGTCTATTGTATATTCATTTTATTTTTTCAAAAATAAGTGGAATTTGAACATATGGCAACGAACAAATATCAATGTCTAATGGGATAATCCTAGTGTCCCCCCTGTAGTTTAACGTAATCGCTAATTACCCCCTGTAGTTTCTGAAAATCCTATTTTTCCTCTTCTGTTAACTCTGTTAATGAAAGTTAGTTTCTAACTATAATAGGGAGTGAAAAGACCAAACTGCCCCTCAATACTGTGACCATCCAGAACACTATCACCATCCATCATCATCCAACCCAAACACATTCCTCATCTTTACTCAACCAATACATCAACCCAGACACATTCCCTCATCTTTAATCAACCAATTCATCATCAAATACAACAGCAACAACACAAACAACATCATCAACCATTTCCGGTGTCGGAAGCCCAGCTGCGATCTGGGTTTCCACGACGGAAACCCAGCTCCGATTTGGGTTTCCACGACGGAAACCCAGCTCCGATTTGGGTTTCAGCGTCGGAAACCCAGAGAGCTGGGTTTCCGTCGAAAACCCATCGGGTTTCCGTCGAAAACCCATTGGGTTTCCGTCGGAATGGGTTTCCGAGGGTACTGCCAAGAGAGAAGAAGAAGAAGAAGAGAGAGAGAGAGAGAGGAAAGAAGAAGAAGAAAGAGAGGGAGAGAGAGTGAGAAGTGAAGAGAGAGTGAGAAAAAAATCTTAAACTTTTTTAAATATTTTTGATCTCCACCGTCCATCTTAAAGATGGACGGTGAAGATGTTTTTCAATTTTTTTAATAGTAAATTATTATTTTATTAAATATTTATATTTTTTATATTTTATTTCACTTGGACAGTTTTGCCCTTCCATTTTAACGGTCAACTGTTGATTTTTAACGTCCAAATTGACGGTAAGGGGTTTTTTGGATATTTTAATAAACTACAGGGGGTTTTTTATCCATTTTGTAAATCAAAAGGGGGATATTAGCGATTTTTTAAAGCGATGGGGGATTTTGGCTATTTCATCAAACTACAGGGGGGAAATTGGGATTATCCTGTGTCTAATTGTCCAAACCTGAAATATTATCAAATTACACCATGTGAAAGTAAAAGTGATGTGAAATCACCTCCCTTTTATATTAAAAAAATGAGATTAGTGATGTTATTTTTTATTTTAGGCGGTTTTACAGATTTATGCTTTGTTACCTTTTATGAAGACGTTTTGGATAAGTTTGATATTGTGCAGGGGTCCATCGTGTGGTAGTGGACAGAATCCAGATGAGGGTGAACCACAATTCGCATAGAAATGCAAGAAACCAAGGAAATCCATGATTTTGGAGAGAAATGAAACGGTAGATGAGAAGAGTGAAAAGAAGGAAGAGTATGGTAACGTTCAAAGCTCTTCGTTCAGTCATTTTGCAGTCTATTTTTTCATATAATGGGAGAGAGATTGGACTGGCCATTGACATACAAGGGTTCGTTTGCATGTATATTTGTTGTATGTTTTTAGGTCTCCATGGTTGTAAACTGCTTGCAGTTATTTATGGTTGCAATCTTGGTTACTTCTCAGCTTAATTTTCTAGAGAGCTCAAAATGCATAACTTGGAGCCAAAGGCCTTTGGCCGTCAACGCATCGTTGAGTAGCAAAAATAGACGACTCTTTTAAAAATTATAGTTAATTCAATCATACTTACTGTAGAGTGATACATCGTGAATATTTCTTTCACATAAACTAAAGTCAAATTAGTTTTTATACTATTTAATCAAATCAAATGCTATCAGATCATCATTGTAATAGCAAAAAATGTATCGTTCACAAACTCAATTGATAGATAAATAGAAAGACCCAATAACGCAATTCTGGTGTTGGGTCAATATTTAATTAAGCCCAATTGAAACCCAGAATCATGAAAGCCCATGACTAATAGTAACTCTCGGATGACTAATACAACGTTAAAGAGGGGTTTGACCAGACTAATATGGACATATGCTAATAAACACAGAGATGGAGATTAAGGGAATGGATCTCTTGAACCCAACTACCATTACACTCCTGCAACGATCCGCTCCCCACTCATAAAAGGAGAGCAACCAAAGAGACAAAAGACATCTCATTCATCCTAGTGTTACTCTGCCAAATCCTTTTTAGACACTCGACAAACATCATTGACTACCCTATCTATATTTTCGCATGAACAGTCAACTTTTGTCCAAGTCTTATCCTACTCAAGTCTCAGCAATTATCTTCCTCACTTGTTGTATGCCACCGTTATGGTTATTAATCATATGCTCTTCCCTTCTTTTATCTATTTTTATTTCGTATTCTAACTTAATCATCGAAATGTCTTTAATCGGTATCACCTCAATGTCAAGGTAATCTGTTCTCGTCGTTTGACTTTTTACATGTTGTTAGGTCTTGAAAAGTTAATCGTAAAATCAAATCTTCACATCAGTCATTATAGAATTCAACCCATTACAATCATATAGTTATTTATCATTTTATATATATATTTGTTGAATTTTACTTGTTCAAGGATTAGCGAATTTTTATAATTATATATACAAATTTCGTCTGATGGAAAACTCTCTTCCAGAAAAAGATAATGGGTTTACCTTGAATAAATCGTATAAATTAAAAATATAATCTTTATGGGTCATTGGGTCCGTTTCTTGGTAACAAGATTGACAGTACCCACAAAAATAAAAAAAGGGATTGACAATTAATGCCAGGTTATAATGGCTTCTATTTAATTTAATTTATTAGCATGGCATAAGCATAGCTAGAGATAAGCAATGAGGATGAGCCACATATGTTCACTGCCGTGATGATCCAAGCCTGTCTTCATCTGTGGATAATTAAGAAAAAAACAAAGATTTATTAGGATTTTTTTTTATTTCGATTTATTAGGAGTTTTTTTAAATTAACATGTTATCAAGAGTTTTCTTGTCAAAGAAGACTAATGATATTTTCTTTTTGTCCCTACATGTTTCTGCTTATTTATCAACCAAAAAGTACTTTTCAGGATGTATTTAAACTAATTATGTTGATCATTTCAAGTTTAGCTAAGCTTAGCAGCCCCTTATGCATGAGCGTCACTTGTAATCAAGTTTTGAATAAACTTCTCTTGGTCATTTATATATATCCTACCCGATATATATATATATATATATATATATATATATATTATGCATGAACATGACTCGTGATCAAATTTTGAAGAAACTTCTCTTTGTCCGAAACACCACTATCATTTATATATATCGTGTCCCCTATATATATATATATATATATATTATGCATGAACAGGACTCGTAATCGAGTTTTGAATAAACTTCTCTTGATCCGAAACACTACTATCATTCATATATACCCCATATATATATATATATATATACACACACATATATGCCAGTCGGTTTACTGCTTTATGCATGATACTTCCACTAGTTTACAAAAGACAACATACAAAATCTTAATTAAAAGACTCATGTTTGATTTGATAAAGAAATTTTGTTCTTATTCACCGGTTTTAAATTAGGGACCACTTGTATCATTTTAAAAAAAAATCTTAAAAATATTATCAAAATACCACTAAAATAAAACTGATGTGAAATATTACATTTTTTACATTAAAAAATGGGCCAATGATATTATTTTTTATTTTAGGAAGTTTTTCAATTTTTTCTTTTTTCTGAATTAATCTTATCACTCAATCTGGGTTGTTGGTGTCAAATAAAGTTGTATTGGAATTTCCGCTGCAAAAAGGAAAATATGTTTCTTGAATTTACTGTTGTCACAATGAGTATGTATGTAATTCGTCCATATTTAACATTAAAAAGAGCTACACATTCTATGATTCTGTATCTTCCCTTCCATTTTAGATTTCAAGTTTCATTATATTTATTTTATAAATATATATATGGAGTTCTCTCTATTTATTGTATGAGCAAATATATCCTAATAATATAAATAAATATCAAAGTGAGCAAATAGTACTTGATTTTAATAAATCTTAACAAATTTATAATTTGTTCTATGTTAGACCCTAACCATTCTATGTACAATATATAAAAACAAACACAAATAATATGAAAAATTCTTTTACTTGGTAGCCGTATGACCTGTTATTGGGAATAATCTCATCAGTAAAATGACATCATCAATAAATTTAATTAATTGATTCTTGAGTCACCAAATATTTAACGCGAATTTTAAGGTGACAAAATTTTTTTATTTAGTATTAAAACGACAATGAAGAATTAACTATATATAGAAATAACAGTGAGGGAAAAAAATAGTACATGTGTTTTTTTTTAAATATATGTCAAACAAACAGCAGTGTAGCATTTTTACTCAAACACACAAAAAGTGATGCCAAAGCAGTTGATTTGAGTATGGTGGACGATGGAATCCCATATTTCCCTTTCCTGAACAGCCCTTCCACAAAGGGCCAGAAGCATAGCACAACAAGCGCACTACAGAGGACCTCACCTAGCCCTGAGGAGCCCTGCCTGCCTGGTGGTGGTTGCAGCCCTAGGAAGAGGGTGGCTAACGCGGTCAGATGCACCAGGAGAACTGTTGTGCCCAACACAAAAACTGGGGACTCATCGAAGGTAAATTTACCGGCACTTTCTTCGTTGTGGTCCCCGGGAGTAGACTTATCACGGTCTACTTTCTCTGTAATTTCAAAGACAGTCTCTAGTAAACCCAAGTGCTTGAGTACTACATTATAAACTCCAAGTAACCATGCAGTCATTATGATAACTCTTGCATTGCTTTGGTTGATCCACCATGAATAAATTGAGAAGCCGGTTCTAATGTATTCTGATAGAGTATACAAATTATAAATTACATGAAGGGCAAGAGGTATACATATTCCTGGTTCCTGAAGCTGCATAGCCACACATCATAAATTTAGTATGCTTTAGATTATGTCACTGGTGAAATAAACTTGAATGTATCAAGTGTTCTTATATATCTTTTATTTGAGCACATGTAAATATTTGTAATTGATTGATCTTCACAAAAAAAAAATCTATATTATTATGTCATAAGACTTCTAAAAACCAATTATGAACTAAGATTAATATAGAAGGAAATCTGAAAAACTCCATAAAATAAAAAATAATATCACTTAATCTTATTTTTTAACATAAAAAAATGGTGATTTCACATTAATTGTACTCACCTTGGGCAAGAAATTTGAGTTGGTGATAATGCAATAAGCTGGTAAAAGACCATAGCAAAGCTCAGGAATGGAGCGTAAGCCCCAAATAAGGATGTACAGATAGGCCACACAATGCCTAAATTTGAGGTTGGCTTTGAGGGTAGCAGAGATGGGGTTATTTTTGCTAAAGAGGATTTCAAGGAATCCGGTGGACCATCTTTTTTGTTGGATCATGACTGCCAGTAAGCTAGATGGTGAACACCCCAGAAAGGCTGGTGGGTCCGGATTGCAATAGCCTGACCTCCACCCTTTTTTATGAATCGTCAACCCAGTTAGAAGGTCTTCTACTGTTGACCCATACATCCACCCAACCTGAAACAACATCAGCCAAAATTTTACATGAATATTATATATAAATGAGTCTTTTCATGTGACATGTGATCTTGAATGAAATAGAAATATGAGAACTCTCTTGAGAGAATAAATTGTTGTTAAAAATTCACTAACCTTTTCACCCCAACTACTACCGTACTCATAGGCAGAACCAGCAACTTGGTGTGCCGCATCAAGAGAGTTAGACAAGTTCATTGGGACACTAGTCTTTCCCTTCAAAGCATGAGCAGCCAATGTGATGAATTCCTTTGAATTTCCAAATTCTTTTGATAATTCATCATGATCATCTACCTTTCCTGCAGAGAGAGGACAGAAAACTCGTGTCATTGGAGAAAATTTCAAATGATACATACGAGAGAGACCAGTACAATGAAAAAAGAACAAGAAATATAAGAAATAATAATGACAACGTATATATTGAAGTACCATTTACAGAATTAAGATGTCTTCCATCTTTATCTTCTGTGTCACCTGGCCATAGACCATATATAACTTTTCGTCTGTGGAAGCATCCTGTCCCTGTGTAAAAAGGACCTTCAGTTCCCACTATTCCTTTGCCCACATACTGATTAACATAAACATAGAAAACATGCATACATTAGCAATAATTAACTGCAAATAAACATCCTCGTCTTCTTCACTCCATCAACTAATCCCACATGCTATATATATATATGAGTCATATAATATATAATCAACAATTTATAGCTGCAAATGATGATAATTACAGATTATTTGTCATATTGTTTGAAATAAAATTTAGAAAAAAAAAAAAAAAAAGTAAACAGAATATTATTTCTCAAGAATTAAAGATGACTCACTTCGTGCAGAATCACAAAGGAATTAGTGGGGCTGTCGTAGAATAATTGAGGACATTGAACAAAAGCGCAATCTCGTTCCTTGGAACCGAGCAGCAGGCACATTGCTTGACGAACAATCTGTGGATTGTTGGCAAACATGTCACAGTCCACATTTAGCATGAAGGGAGCATTTGTCATCACCCCAGAGACCCTTGTCTGTTAATCATACACAAAAATTAGACGTAATATATATGTTACACTATTGAATTAATTTACAAAGGGATAATTTATCATATGTAACTGCAGCTTGTATAATTGTATATCTTAAGCTATAATTCCTTGAAACTCTTTACTTAAAGTATTCAGATGGAAATAAAAAAATTCTTGAGATTTTTGTTGTATCTAATGTCCTAAAAATAACAAAAGTTTTATCTTTGTTGGAGCTATTTATATGTAAAGGAAAATTTTTATTGGACAACCATTAAGGTAATATTTTATTAGAACTCAGTGTATTATTCATCTCTGAGTAAGAGTGACTGAATATTTATTTTGATTTCAAATATTCAACTCTCATTCTTATCATAAAGCATAAGGTGTGAGTAGTTTTCTTTGGATTTAATGTCCTTTCCTCATCATAAAACAAAAAAAAAAAAAAAGAGTAAATATATATATATATATATATAAAACTTGATAACTTACAAGTACATTCATGGCTCCAGCTTTGTAATGATGTGGATGCTTCGGCCGCTTCTCTCTTGATATGTAAACTAAATGTGGTAACTCATTTGAGCGCCCCTCCTTGTTTTCCCATATAATCTATAAAAAGGAATTAATATAAAGAAATATCTAAATCGTGTGATCATATCTTGTTTGTCTTTTGTTCAATATACCTATTACATCATTTTTAAAAGAATAAATTACAATTTAACTACCTAGACGAAACTCTAATTCAAGCGGAGCAACTGTTTCGATATTTTTGCAATTTACCCCCCTCCCGTTATCAACTTTCCGTTAAAATTACCTGTGAACAGTGAAAAAAAGTAAAAAGACGAAAATGTTATTGATTGTTGAAGTTGACGTAATTGACCGAATAAAAAATTGAAAAATCTAAAAAAAACATAAATGTGGCGCGAGAAGTTGCAGTTTACTGAAGTTGACCCAGTTGGAATTTACCCAGCGAGAAGAAAGAGAGTGAACAGAGATTGACGACAAATAAGAAGAAAGAGAATGAGGAGATGCAAAGTGTGAAGAGGTCGTCTCATGAACTTGGTTAACCCAGATCGTCTCCACAAACCGGCCACCAAGCCTTTACCAACACTGCCAAAAACCTACCACCAAGCCTTCACCAGCCACCAAGGCCACAAATTGGTGCTAAACACAGCCACCACAACCATACCAAAAACAAAGATCAAACCCAGTTCGATCTTCATCTTCTTCACAAACTCAGTTCGATCAAACCCAGTTTTTGAGGATCGAATATCCACAAACCTACTTCATCTTCTTCCATTTGCCGTCACCTTCTTCCTTTGGCGTTCATCCCTTCACATTTTCATCTTCCTTCAGGTCTAAAGTGAACAGATGCGAAAAGACCCACTCCATCACAACCATAACGCAGAGATCGAAAACCCAGTGGGTTACATCTCTGCCACAACCACAAATCGAAAGTCTCTGTCAATCAGTCTCAGCTGTCTCTCTCTCTAGTGAGTTCGATCTTCATCTTCTTCACAAACCCAGTTCGATCAAACCCAGTTTTTGAGGATCGAATATCCACAAACCCACTTTATCTTCTTCCATCTGCCCTCACCTTCTTCCTTTGGCGTTCATCCCTTCACCTCTTTCATCTTCCTTCACCTTCTTCCATCTGCTTTCATCTTCTATCCACCACTAAGCCCTCAAAATACCGCCACGACAAGGCTCCATCTTAAATGGATGGAGATGGGTTGACCTGAGATGGAGACATCTCAGACGGATGCTACATCTGAGAATTTTTTTTTTTTTTTAAATTCATTTAATTTTTAAATTTTTAATTTTTTTTTTAATTCATTTAACAGACCATTGTCCATCGAAATGACGACTTTACCCCTGAATTAGTTCACAGTAATCGAAAGTTGATAACGGGAGGGGGGTAAATTGCAATAATATCGAAATAGTTAATCCGCTTAAATTAGAGTTTCGTCTGGATAGTTAAATTGTAATTTGCTCTTTTTAAAAATATCATCATTTTGTCCCCATTCTGTATTCAACTTGTTAACCGCTGCCGCCGTTTGTATTCCATCACAAAATGAGTGTAGAAAATTTCGCAAAAAGCAAAAATCACATCAAAGTCAAATGAAACTATGTGTACTTTAAACATAAAGTGACAAAATCCACTAGGCGAAGGCAATTCGGCAAATTTGATAAGCTAGTTCACCTTGACTATTGCTGGATGATTTTGTCGTTCTGTATTGGAAAAAACAGCCAACTCGCCAGCTAAATCAAAGCCAAAGACAGCCGACTTTTGGGTTGCATCTTCTATGTCCCGTTTAAGTTGCTCGTACTCTTCCTACAATACACCAAACAAATTAAAGTTCAATTGGACATACCAAGGCACTTATGTCAAACGGTCAAAAGAATCTCTTGTGCCTCTAATAGACGACATACGGTGCTTGCGCTGCAGTGCAGATAGAGTTGATTTAATGGTTATCTAAAATGTTTACTTACACGCCTTTCTCTAATAAGGATAATCATGAAATTTAAGGTGGTATTTGACACTGATTTTTGAAAACTATTTTTTATTTTTAAAAACAAAAAATATTCGGCAATATATTTATCAATCGTTTTTAAAAACATATTTTAAAAAATATGCTGTAAAACTTAAAGTGAAAGTATTATTTTTTTTTCATTTTCTATATATCATTTTCAAAAACTATTTTCTTTTGTACAGTAAAACTCAAAAAAGTAAAAACACTCATATTTAATGGTCACATCATCATTTTTAAAAACAGTTTTCATTCAAACATATTTTCAGTTTTTATCTATTTTTAAAAATAAATACCAAATAATTTTTTATCATTTTTCGTTTTCGAAATGTATTTTTAAAAATATTATTAAATGCATTATCATTTTTAATAATGTCATTTCCAAAACATATTTTTTATTTTTAAAAATACTTTTCAAAAATACGATTTTAAAAACGCATCCAAACATACCTTAATTTTTTCGACTCACTAATTCTAGTCACTCATATACTACAATTTCTATATCATTAAAGTAGCATCTGTTGACAATTGGTGATAGAAATATAATTTATTTAATGACTATCCCTAATAAAGAATTATTCTTTACTAACAAATATAAAGAATTAATAGTTCAATGAATTGATGCAGTGATATAACCCCTTTTGCCCGCTTTTTGTGAGTGTAAGGCAAAATTGGAATTTCGGCGGCCTCAAATTGTAGATAATTTTCTCATCAATGTAGGTCAACCTCTCCTGATCATGGAAGTAGTATTCTGGACTGTATATTAATTAAGAGAACTACATCAGACTGCTAGGTCCCCGCGGTAATTGTGTGCTGTAGTATCAGGGGTCACATATATAGATATGTATGTATATATATAAAGAAATAATGTTCTTGACATATGAGAAGATAAATTTTATGACCTTCATTCTTTTCCATTCTTGTTGGAACTCCCATGTATGAGTTTCACTGGTTAGCACAGGCTCGTCTGAGAAGTACTTGAATGGAGCTCTAACTTGAACGTTATATTTCTTACAAAATGGTACCCATAGCTTCGCGAACTTCGATGCTTCAACTAGAGCATAGAAGTTGAGAGGAGAGCAGCCATCGTCCGATACATAGCAAGCTAGTTTGTTAGCAGGATAATCAAGTGCCATCAAAGACAACACAGTGTTTACAGTGAAGATGGGCGGTTCTAGCACCGGGTCCGCAGTTGTCACGAACATGTCCAACTGTGGAAGCTCCTGTACCCTGTTTAGTTTGTACATATGTCGCGCTTGTCACTCATAACTAGATAGGATTATTAAATGGGACGATTTTTTTCAGAACATTTCAGTTTAATAAATATAACGTCACAGCTATCTAATCCACACTTTACTGGTGACAAATGTCAAATGAAACACTAGTAATAATTGATAAAGATAAAAAAAGACAAAGAAATCAATATGTTATATCATGTTACCATTGCTCTAGACGTTCTGGGAATGTTTTGTAAAAGAGAGGAGTCCATCTGGTGATGATGATGACAACCCAGTTGATGGTGAACAACGACTCGCAGAACAGAGCGACAAACCATGGAAATCCACGGTCTTGGAGAGACAAAAGACGATAGATGAGGAGAGAAAAAAGAAGGAACAGGACAGTGACATCTAGAAGTCTTTGGGTTGTGTTTTTTGGAAAAATCTTTTCGTATAGAGGGAAGTTGGCGGCCATGGATGATGAATGAAGATGGAAGAATATTCAGTAGTTTATGTGGTAACAAATGTGCTGTTTAGCTAGCTAGAACGCCTCAATATGAGATTCTGAGTGTCGATATACATTATGGTGGAGTTGGCTAGTGGCGTGCATACGTGGTATCGAAAGGCACATCTACGGTGGACGGACTGCATCCAAGCCTGATGATTTATTTCCCTGACGTGTCGTATTCGGTTTTTTTTTTTTTTTTAATAAATTGGTTTCGTGTGTTCCTTTTCGTTGTTCAAATAATTTTGAAAATTGATGACGACACGATTAACATAAAACAACAGTAAGTCAAGGAGAGCAGATGCTCGTCTAAACACGAAAATATAAAATCCTATCACTAGATTGCTGTTGGCAAACGTACGAAATGAGGAATATTATAAGATGTATTTAATTTAGAATCTATTGAAGTTTAATATGATATTTTTTTTATAATGGATTTTGGTGGAATTGACTAATTTTCTTTAAGAAAATTAATGAAATCTTGAAGAGAATAATAAAACTTGTTACAAACTTTTTTCTTCATAAAAATCGCTTTAAAATTTATTTAAATTTATTACTTAAATCCATTTAAATCTACCACTTTAATAAATCTAATAAAATCTTGAAGAGAATGATAAAATTTGTTACAAATTTCTTTATTAATAAAAGTCACTTTAAAATTTATCTAAATCTATCACTTAAATGACATCTGAGATGTCAATGACATTTTAAATATATTTAAATTTTAATTCATCTCATATAAATTTAGATTGAATGCACCTAAATCTTAATAAAATCTATTCAAATCTAGATTGAATATATCTAAACTTTTACAATCATTTAAATTCTAATGAAATCTTATATTAAATACATCCTCCAACTTATATTAAATATCACTTAAATGACATATGAGATGTCAATGACATTTTAAATATATTTAAATTTTAATTCATTCCATATAAATTCAGATTGAATGCACCTAAATCTTAATGAAATCTATTCAAATCTAGATTGAATATATCTAAGCTTTTAAAATCATTTAAATTCTAATGAAATCTTATATTAAATACATCCTCCAACTTAACACATGTATATTATTAATTATTCAATGAATAAAAAGAAAAAACTTTTGAATAATAACCAACTCGTGGAGGCTCATTCTGGGTCTCATGGAGAACTCATAGAGACTCGTTTTGATGGAGACCTGACATCGAAGACCCAATTTTGGGTCTCCGCCGATGGAGACCTAGGTGGTCTCCACCAACTAAAAGCTTTGGGTCTCCATCGTTTTTATTTTATTTTTATTATGGATTTTTTAGTTTAAATGAATTAGTTTTTGTGATGTTGTGATGGACTGGGTGAGGTTGATTGATGATGAAGATGGTGGAGTGGGTAAGGTTGATTGATAATAAAGATGATGAATAAGGGGAAGGTTGATGAAGAAGAAAATGATGAGAAATGAGAGAAAAGATGATAGTTTTAAACTCAAATCTTCAACTTAAAGGTTTGGGTTGATCTCGAATCTTCAAGATGAAGATCTAGATTTTTTTTCTTAATTTATATTTTTCTTGCAATATTTTTTTTTTTTATTTTTATTTTTAAATTAATCCTCTTTCTAAAACTTATTTGAAGATCTGGGTTTTGAATCAATATCTTCAATTTAAAGATCTCAATTCTAGATCTTGAAATTGAATATCTGGGCTTCAGATCTTTAATTAGATTTTTTTACTTTTTAATTTTCTTTCAATAAATTTTTATATTTTAATGTTATTATTTTGATTTTTGATATTTAAATATTTAAATATTGTTCCCAAACTAGGTCTTCATGACATAGGTGGTCTCCAATAGAGACTAGTTTCCATTGGAGACCGTCCAATGGAGACAATTTGCTCTGTGCCGTTGAAGACCAAATGATCTCTAATCTTTGGGATGGATCCCAATTTTTTATTTTTATTTCCATTTTTTAAGTATAACATTATTTTATTTATTAATTTATATCAATTTTTTTTATTTAATGAGGTGTTAACTACTCATAATTATCAATTTTTTTAAAATTAATTTTTCATTCGTATTTTCCTTTTTATCCTTATAGTCAAACAATCAATATTGATAATTTAACGAAATCAAGAACAGTTGAAGATATTATTGTCCTTTTATACGTCTTCTAGATATATTTTCCATATTTATATTAAAATCAAGGTGTTTGGGTAAATTTTAAACTAAAAGTGATAAAATAGAGATTTTTTCAAACGGCCGGCGATTTTTGGAGGTTTTTCTATTTATAAATCTAGCTTTGAACCCGTTAATTATTGGATATTTAAATAATTTTGCACTCCATTAAAAAATTACATACTTCCAGACTTTGGACACATGTCCATAGCCGACTCCCATGGTAACTAATAAGGTTGTCAAACCATGTCAATGAAACGGCGGCAGATGTACCTAGATAAATATGTACCTGGAGTATGGTGCACAAGAGTGGGAGACATTGTTATGTTAATTAAATGATTATAATTAATTAGTTATACTATTAAAATTATAATGATACTCATGCCGGGAATACATTTAATTATTGTAATTACCTTTTTTTTTTTTTAACTAATTATCGTAATTACTTATTAATAAAAAAATCCATTATTATTGGCACCTCAGCTAATATTGTAGGCCCACTGGTTAGGATACCGGTCCCAAGTGATTTTTATTTATTTATTTATTTTTTCCATTTTAAGGTTAACAGACTTCCAGAAAAACCTTTTAAGGGTCCACTAATTTGGAGCCAAAATACACGCTTTAGGACCACAAACAACAAATATACAAGACAAGTACAGGCAGGGTCCTCCAACACATAAGAGATTGACATTTATCATATAATCTTCCAATTTACGTTTGTTTCAATTGTCTTTTCTTATCCTTTTCTTTTCCTTTTTTCTCTTTTTAAATACTGTTTAAATAATAATATTTTACATGATTTATCGTTCAAGCCAGGGAGGGACCCAGTATAGGGTCAGTCGGGGCACGTGCCCCCGCTGGAATTTTATAAAAATTTATTAAGCTTTTGATGTCAACATTCTCGCAAAATGTGTAAATGCATGGATGGTTGGAGGCGTGGCAAGCATATCCACTAGTTCCTGGGTTTGAATCTTCGTACCTTACTTTTGTTTTTACTTCTTTTTGTACATATTTGCTACATAACCCTAATTTTGTACATATTTTCTATATAACCCCTTCTTTGCACTTTTTACACACACCCCTCCTTTGCACTTTTATAGATATTTACTGTTCACCATGTATTTGCTATTTAACCCCTCCTTTGCACTTTTTGTAGACATTTACTGTTCGCCCATGCTTTGCCCATTTACTTTTTTACATTTTATATATATTTGCTGTTCAACCTTTCTTTACACATTTACTTTTTTACGTTTTTTTAGCACAATTTACTTACCAACCAGACAGACCTTCAAACTTAATATGTTTTAACTCTATAAATTTTTATATCTTATCATGAACTATGAATAAAAATACTAAAATCTTAATATACATTCACTAATAAATTCTAAACTCTTAAACTTTAAGTTATCGTATTAAAATTATCCATGTATTATCATGATTCAACTTTTGTATATATTTTTTCTTACCTTTTAATTATACTTTATTTAGAAATAATAAAAATTAAAGGTTCAAAAAAATTTAGAATATAGTGTATTATTCATTGTATAAATTTATTTTTATTCATTATAAATATTTTTTTATTGTAAAACTAGACTGAAATTATTTTCAAATAAATATATATGACTTGTGTCTTATTTAAATTAATAATATTTAGTAAATAATAATTTTAGGTATTTTTTATTTTTATTTATTTTAATGATTTTATTATAATTTTTAAACGTAATAATATTTACTCTGTTTAAGTACTATATATATTTCATTTTATTTAAATTATATTATCTTATTGAACTTTATTTTATATAAAAATATCATATTTTTATTACGATTATCAATATTTTTATTACTTTATTCATATGTAATTTCTAAATAAATTTTTTAGATCTATAACTGGTTCAAGCATTACCCGTGCAGACTTGAATGCCTTTTCATTACTTTTGAACAAAGGTAGCTACAATTTTTTTTCTCGTCTTTTCCGCGACATGTGACAAAAATGACATAAGCGCCGATGATACTTGAGGTTGAACTAAGGTAGCTTCATAAATTTTTATTTTTTCAAGACATTAGATGCCACAAAAATCTCTAAATTTTTTGTTTTTTCCTTTTTTGAAGTAGTTAAATTTTTTGTTGTCGTTTGAACATTTCTGCAAGGAATTCAAGGCATAATAAAATAATATTTATGGAAATACATGCTGCATTACATTTGAATGCCTAAAAGCAATTTTGTTGGAAAGTTTTTTAAGTGATGGGAATTTTACAGAAGGGTTTTTTTTTTTTCGCACCTAAAAGTTGGAGTTTGTTTTACTAATACCAAAAAATTAGAATAAATTTTAGGGAAAAATTACACCAAAGTACCTTAACATATTACGTTATTACATCAATGGTGTGAGTTTATCGTTAATTACAGATAAATACCCTACTGTTAGTTGACTTAGTCAAACTTAACAGTTTGACAACATTTTAGAATGAAATGACACAAATGACCTTATCATCTTTGTTCTCATCTCTGTTCTTCTTCTTGTTCATATCATCTTCTTCTGGGCATCTGGGTTTATCGTCATCATCAACATCAATGCAAACTTTATCAACAAATCACCATTAACAAACACCAACGGAAACTTCATTAACAACACTCATCAACACCAACAGAAACTTCACTAAAAAAACGTCATTAACACCCATCAACACCAAAAACATTCATCAAACCATCATCATCACCAAAAACATTTAAACAAATTATCTAGGTTCCAAGGAATCCAGAAACTGGGTTCGAATTCTGGGTTCGATTGGAACCCAGAAACCGGGTTTGAATTCGAACCCAGTTTCTGGGTTCGAAGGAACCCAGAGAAGAAGAAGAGAATAAAAAGAAGAAGAAGAAAAAGAAAAAGAAGAAGAAAAAGAAGAAGAAGACGAGCAGAAGAAGAATATGAGCAAAAGAAGAAGAAAAAAAAAAGAAGAAGAAGAAGAAGGAGAGAGAGAGATTTTGTTTTTTAGAGAGAGAGAGACATTTTGTTTAAATAACATCCCAAATATCATTTGATATATAAAAAGACCAATTTACCCTTGGACGTTAATTTTACCGTTAATTGAGTGTTAGTCAAACCAAGTCAAAGGTATTTGTGTGTAATTTAGATAAAACTCGCATCATGATTATAATAATTTGATACGTTTGGGTACTTTAGTGTAATTTGCCCTAAATTTTAATATCGTCATTTTATTGTTTATAAAATTTAATGATAAAATTATTTTTGTTTTAAAATTTTTTAAAACCCGCGGAAATGAGAAACAATGGTAAGTGAATGCGGCACTTCTCTTTACACAAAACCAAAATCTTCTTCCTCTTTGTCTTTTCGTTTTCACTTGCACACATGCTTTCTAGCTTTTGCTTTTTTGGCATCTTTTTTCTACTTTTTTGGCATGCTTATGCCTTTTGCTTTTTTTGTAGTGCTTTTGCTTTTTGTTCACGACCAAAAACACAAAAAAGTTGCATAATACCGCCACCTGCACATGCATCTGCACACAAACACACGCAGGCACAAAAATTATAAAAACTCACACTTGTTTAAATGATCAACTTGCTCCCAAATTTCAATTGTAAAGTTACTTTTAAGCAAGGATTCGCTAGACTTCTCACTATTATTAAAAAAAAAAAAAATACAGGGTGTGTTTACACATTACATGAGGCCCTCCATGACCCTCGTAGCAATCAAAACCACAAAGCGAAAACAGGAAGCAGAAACAAAAAACAAGCAGAAAACAAATTTTCAGTAGATTATGGAACACAAAGACAATTAGATAGTGAAACACACAGGCCATTACGTAGCAGAGCACGCAGACATAGTAGCGGAACACACAGACCATTAGGGTTCGCGCACTAATTCATGCCTTTCGCAAACTAATCTCCTCTCAATCCAACTTCTCATGGTGAACAAAATCATTCAAACATGTTTACCCTCTCAATCCAAGTTCACAAATAATCAAAATCAATCACCATTCATGAAACTCAACCTAATCCAACATCAGAAACTATCAAAATCAATCACCATTTACACTTCAAAAAAACTCAACCTAATCGAAGTTCACAAACAATCAAAATCAATCACCATCCAGAAAACCATAACGGGTCGGGTTACGGTTGAAGAGAGAAGAACGGTGTGCGACAGAACCACATTCGATCGATTTTTGAGTATTTAAAGGTGTGTTTTAAGTGTTTTTTAGCATTTAGCCACTTCAACAATGTCGAACTGTTGCTGCCACTGCTGGTCTATGTTTTTGAGAGAGAAACAAAGAGATAGCAAAGTGAAACACGCTGAGAGAGAAAACAAGGAAAATTTTTTGTTAGTATTTTTTTGTTTTAAATGAAGGTATTAGTATCTTCATTAAGATAAGTGTTAGTAAAACTTAAATCAGTTCTTTGATGTTAACTAAATATAGTAACAGTTGTTTGGTGCTATTTCGTACCATTTATTTTTTCACACAATTAAGTAATTCAAAAGAGGGTTTTAATGAAATATGTATCCCTTGGTAAATTAACTCTATATAGTCGTATATTATATCTAATTTTTGTATATATATGATTAACAGACAAGGGTCTCTGGGTTAATGACAAATGCTCCACTCGTGCTAAATGTATGGACAGCAATATGTTTGCCAACAATTCACATATTGTTCGTCAAGCGATGTGTTCGCTGCTTGGTTCCAACGAGAGAAATTGCGCTTTTGTATTCAATGTCCACAGTTATACCACGACAGCCCCGCTGATACTCTAGTGCTTCGTCATGAATTGAGTCACCTCTGATTATTGAGTATATACTATTCAGTCCTTTTCCTTTTTACAAATTTTGTCGCAAGTAATGTGAGAAATAATATGTAATTTTCACTATAGTGAGGTTGATCTACAATATATTTACTTTAAATAGACATATCAGTCAACTTTCTAGTAATCTAATAATTTGTATTTTATACAAATCAAATAAATAACGTGGGTGATTTTGACATTGAAATGGTACTGATTAAAGATACTTTAACACTCAAATCAGCTATAAAAATAAGAAAAATAAAGATAACAAATATAATAACAATAAAAGGATCGTGGTGTCGTTCAACGTGCCTACATTGTGAGGCAGGATAGATCGTAATTAAGCAACATGGTTCGTGAAGCTACATTTGTTCCAAGGACAATGGAATCCTATACTTTGCGTGAACTTGCTTTCATTTTCGAAAATCCAATGGATCATGTATGCGTTTTAATTAGATCCCGAATGTTGCAGGCCAACTGCCAAAATTTATTATTGTGGACTCCGTGGAAACCTAAAGTCCAATAATTTGGAGCCCAAGCTTTAATGCTTAAGGACTGACAACAACATGAACGACACAAATGTAGATACCACTCCAGCACGGAAGAGATTGATAAAGCACAGCATGAATCTTTTAATAATTTTTTATTTTTATTTTATGTGTACATGAAATGATCCAGCAGCAAGCACGGGGCTCATGCTTGCTTCTGGATCATTTCATATATGTGTAATAAAAATAAGTTTTCATTTATTCCATTTATCACCTTTTAATAATTTTTTACTCTTATTTTATATATACATGAAACGATCCAGAAACAAGCATGGGGCGTCAAATATATATATATATATATATATATATATATGGACTAAAGGAGTTCGTATGGGGACCCTTTTTTGGTGCTGATAAGTGATTTACTTCACTTTCGCATTTTATTGACATGACTTCAAACAAACATAAAAATTTTGTATCAGAACTAACTTAGAAATCCACTGTTCACATATCAGCAACCTAACAAATCATACAATTGACTTTACAAAGTAAAGAATAACGGGTCAATAATGAAGTGTGGTTGTGGCACTCAAGGAGACTTCAACCATCAGTCTTTGATTTGATGATTTCAACAATGATTTCTACTAGTAAGAAATAACTGAAACTTACATTTAAGGTATATAAGTATAAGAGGTATATTACTGAACCAACTTCATGCATCTTATTAGTTTTTTTTTTCCATCTTGTTGCTATAATTTTTACATATTTTATCTATCAACTATACACAATTTAAAAAAGAACTATCAAATGACACTCATCTCCTTAATAAATTAGTAATTATAGATTATAAAATTTTTATAAAAAAAAGCATAATGAAACCGTGTTGATAGAAAATATAGAATAAATATTAATTACCTATTAACTGACATATCATTTAGTATAAAAATTTTGAAGGTTATAATTTAAAATAGAAATATCTATCGATCGACTGTATGTATTATTCACTTTCAAAATAATGTAACGGTTGATATAAATTCAAATTATATGTGGAAAAAATTCCAATTTAAAGACAAAATGGTTTTTATCATATGGTCTAGGTAAGATAATCCATGTAAGTTTGAAACGTATGTTTGTGTACCTAATTGCCTGCCGTGCCCATGACGATCTGACTATTCACTTGGCTTATTTGTCACTTGCTGTGAACAACTATACTTATCATTGGAAGAAGAAAAACAGAGACAAATATTCATACTATTAACAAAAGTTAGAAAAGGCCATTTTTTTTTAATAAACAAAAAATTTACTTTATAGTTGTAATTATTGTCTTAAGCAACCAAAATCTCTAATTACTCTGTTCACAATAGAACATTTTACGGAAATAGCATGCAAAGACTATCTAGGATATCATTAACTAAGAAGCATTAAGAGGATCGAAGAATAATCAGATATTTTTACATAATACAAATTTCAATTCATATGAAAATAAATTTTCGACAAAACAACAATTTCCCTTTACTGGAAAGCAACAATGGAAAATTAAAAGCATGCAATACTTGTTGTAGTGGTCAGACCTTGTAACTAGTTATCTTATTATTTTTTATTTTTAAGATAAAAAATCTAAAATTTTTTTCTAAAATTTAAATAATATCATTTAACTCTTTGTTTGAACAGAAATATAGATGGTTTCACATTAGTTTCATTTTAAGATAAAAAATTTAAAAATCTTTTCTAAAATTTAAAATAATATCATTTAACTGTTTGTTTGAACAGAAATATAGATGGTTTCACATTAGTTTCATTTTAAGAGGATATTATAATAATATCTTTTTATTTAAAATAAAAATAATAATAATACAATACTTTTTCTTAAATGAATCTCATGCCACGTAGGTTTTTTTACTCGAATATACATAAAGTAATGCCAAAGCAGCTGATTTGCATAGGGTTGATAATGGAATCCCATATTTTCCTTTCCTGAACAAACCCTCCACAAAGGGCCAGAAATATAGCACCACAAGCACACCACAGAAGAACTCACCAAGCCCTGAGCCCTGCCCAACTGGTGGTTGCTGCAACCCTACCAAGCCAGTGGCCAACGCGGTCAGCTGCACCAGCAGAACCGTCGTGCCTGCCACGAAAAATGGGGAGTCGTCGAAGGTAACCTTCCCAGCATTTTCATCAACGTTATTGTCATTAGAAGTATACTTATCATCTAACTCTTTCTTCGTAATTTCAAAGACTGTCTCTGATAAACCGAAGAACTTGAGTACTACATGTAGAAATCCAAATATCCATGAAGTCACTACTATAATTCTTGCCAAGCATTGGTTAATCCACCATGAACGAACTGAGAAGCCCAATTGAATGTATTCGGATAATGTATAGAGTTTGTAAGTCACAAAAAGAGTGACGGCTATGTACATTCCTGGTTCGTGGAACTGCACGGACACATTGTAAAATTAGCCTGGTTTAAATTTCTTCAGGAATTAATGAAACAAACTTGAAAGGTTAGCGATCACAACTTTTATCAAAACACCTATAAAATTTATAATTACTTCTTGATAAAACATGATAACTAACAAATTTAATCATCTATTATTGAAATAGAGTAATTTCTTTTCAAGCAGTAAAAAGAGTTTTAAGTTCTTTTTTCCAAAAAAAAATAAACAAGTACCAAAATATATAAGCAAAATTTTTTTAGCATGATTAGTGTTCATGGACAAAAGCAATAGTTGGCGAACAAACTAGCTACCACAAAAGATTGTAGTTTGCACGCTTTGTGTACAAACTATAGTTCATGAGTACTAAAAATGCTTTAAAAATTATTTTATTTTCCAATATTAATTCGAAAATTCGTATATTCTTTAGAGTTGTTCTCTGAAATTTTCCTTATTAATAATACTAAGTAATCACAATATCTTAAAGTTCAATGGGAGCTTACATCAACATCAACATATAATTCCTTTCTATTGATATTTGTACTCACCTTGGGCAAGAAATTGGAATTGGTGATGATGCAATAAGCTGGTAAAGCAACGTAGCAGAGCTCAGGAATGGGGCGTAAGCCCCAACAAATGATATACATGTAGGCCGCGCACTGCCTAAATTTGAGGTTCGCTGTGAGGGTAGCAGAGATGGGGTTATTTTTGCTGAAGAGGACATCAAGCACTCCTGTGATCCACCTTTTTTGTTGGATTATGGCTGTGATTAAACTAGATGGTGCACACCCTAAAAAGCCAGGTGGGTCCGGATTGCAATATCCTGTCCTCCAGCCTCTTGTGTGTATCATCAACCCTGTTAGAACATCTTCTGTTGCAGATCCATACATCCACCCAGCCTGGAACAAGGGCAAATGGACAGCCACCATTTTACATATGGCTATTGTTATAAATTAATGTGTCCCTTTCGACATTACCCGTCTTTGAAAATAGAAACAAAACATTTGTGTTTTCAAGAGAGTGATACAACTAGAGTACTTCAGGCAAATTTTGTCTTCCGATCCATTGAATTTTTTTTTATTAATTTTTTATTTATATATATTACAAACACAAATATAACTGTCAAGACCCCAAATAGGACATCATAGAACGGTCTGGAATATATTATTTATTTTGACTTTATTCTATAATAGTAGGAAAAGAGAGACTCATACTAAATAAGTAAAATTGTTCTCCAACTGAAAAGACTTATAAGTAGATTACCCACACACAAGTGAGTTAAGATGAAATTGTCTATTTCTTAATGTACGTGATACACGAACCCTACATTACTAAGAAGAGCGGACAGGATGTATTGGCCATCATAGCAAACTACTTGTGTCTTCCATTGAATAATTTATAGTAAAAGTGGTGGTAAGTGTTTTCTATAGTCCATTATTAATTTCCTTTCTTTTCGAATTGGGTATAGTTACAAATTCACTAACCTTTTCACCCCAGCTGCTACCATATTCATAGGCAGAACCAGCAACGTGGTGTGCCGCATCAAGGCAATTTGACAGGTTTGCGGGAGAACCTGTCTCTCCTTTCAAAGCGTGAGAAACTGATTTGATGAATTCCTTCGAATTTCCAAACTCTTTTAGCAGTGTGTCACAGTGTACTTTTCCTAGAGAGAAATGAAGAAAATTCATGAGATTGGAGAAAATAGTTATAATTGAAGTACCGTTCAATGAATTTATATGTTGACCACCTGCATGTTCTATGCCATTTGGCGACAGGCCATATATAACTTTTCGTCTATGAATGCATCCTGATCCTTGATAGAAAGGACCTTGAATCCCCACAACTCCTTTGCCTATATACTAATAGATAAACAGGGAAAACATACCAACTTTAGTTAGTTGACCCAATTGGAACCAATCTTCTCAAGCCGCAATTTTGAGATTATAATTAATTTAGAATGAAATTTATTCACTCTAAATTTTTATTTCGAATTTCATTTTAAATGATGACAATGATTTTTAACCATCAGCAAATAATGTGACAATTAAAAAACATCTATCACGTCATTTTAAATAAATTTAGGATAAAAAAATCGAAGTAAACAGTATTGTCATAAAGTGAAACATCACTCACTTCATGCAATAGAACAAAAACATTGGTATCGTGGTTGTGAAATAATTGCGGGAATTGAACAAAACCGCAATCTTTTTCCTTGGAACCAAGAAGCAAACACATTGCTTGACGAATAATCTGCGGATTGTTGGCAAACATGTCGCAGTCCACATTTAGCATGAATGGAGCATTTGTCATCAACCCGGAAACCCTTGTCTGTATTTAATCATACGCACACAACAATCAGACATAATATGTTAATTTACAAAAGGATAATTTCATCAACAATTTTTGAGATTCATATACCGGACATCTCTTCTAAATTGTTGAAATTTTTTCAATATCTCCGAAATCTTCTGGCAGAAAAATTTTGAAATGTTCGTTAAATGTAACTACTATATATAATTTAAGTAAGAATTATGTGTGCCTTGAAAAATCTTTAATAAAAGTGTTTAGGTAATTAAAAATTTTACTAATTATCCTTGTATTTGACTTGAAAAGGTTGAGGTTTCTTTATCACACAACTATTTATAGTAAAGAGATGCTATAAGCGGATTATTCAAGTAATATTTCAAAAGAGTTATAGAATAACTTTTATGCATGAAATATGTATTGAGTTGATAACTTACAAGTACATTCATGGCTCCTGCTTTGTAATAATGTGGATGCCTGGACCGTTTCTCTCTTGATAAATAAATTAAATGTGGTATGCCATCTGCGAGACTCTCCTTGTTTTCCCATATAATCTACCAAAAAAAGAAAGGATTAATATAATGAATCTTCAATTTGATTCTTTAAAATCTTTATTATTTTGCCCTTTTTTTTTGAGAAAATTATGCATTTTTTTTCAGTAGTTCATTATTATGCTAGTTTTGAAGTGAAACATTTAATGCTTTGTGAGAGTAGATAGAGTATATAAATCAAGAATTAACTGAATAACAGTTTACAATAAAAAAGAAATAAAATAAAATAACTGAATAGCGAATAACCTTTTAAAAAAATACTAAATAACAAACGGAAGAAAGATATATCTTAATTTGATGCTATACATATTAATAATGAGCTTGACAGATATCACATAAACTAAATTACTGTCTAAAATTTGAGTATAAATTAAGAACAAAATTGACAAAGCAAAGATATTGGTAAATTTAGATAACTAATAGTGTTTACCTTTACTATTGCGGGATGATTTCGGCGTTCTGTATTGAGAAAAACAGCCAAGTCGCCAGCTAGATCAAAGCCACCGACCGCAGACTTTTTGGCCACTGCTTCTATGTTTCGGCTTAGTTGCTCATATTCTTCCTGCAAAATACCAAACAAATTAAAAATTATCTGTACACTACAGACAAAGGCACTAATGCCAAACAGTCAAACGATTTCTTTTCTTTTTTAGGAGGACCCTTGTCCATGGACGCTTGTGTAACTGCTGATAGGGAGAGTGCATGTAAGTGTTGTACAAAATTTCTTCTTTTTTCTATTTCCCTTTTTTTAAGAATAAGATTAGTGATTGAAAAATAAATATAAAAAAAAAAATCACATCTTAAGCATTCATTAATTATAATGTTTATATATATTATGATTTTAGATTAAGTCAAGAAAAATGTCAGATGAGAAGAAAATCTATATTCCTGCAAACAATATAAAAAGTTAAACCCTGATCTAGAACGTTTACAAAATATATTTTATTTTATTACCTTCATATTTTTCCATTCTTGTTGAAACTCCCGTGAATGAATTCCACTGGACTGCAGAGACCCGTCCGAGAAGTACTTGAATGGAGCTCTAACTTGAACATTATATTTCTTACAAAATGGAACCCATAGCTTAGCATACTTTGATGCTTCAACTAGAGCGTGGAAGTTGAGAGGAGAGCAGCCATCGTCAGACACATAACAAGCTAGTTTATTAGCTGGATAATCAAGTGCCATTAAAGACAACACGGTGTTTACAGTGACGATGGGTGGTTCCAGCTCCGGATCCGCAGTTGTCACGAACATGTCTACGGGTGGAAGCTCCTGTACCCTGTTCATTTTGTACATATATTGAAGTTTCAAGAACACTATATTATATCTCTCGTTTGATAAACTAATTAAGGACCATAAACCATTGTCAATGTTATATATACTAGTAGCAAATGAACTACTAGTAATAAATGATAGTGATAAAAACAGAAAAAATGACAAAGATATCGACGTTATATGATACCGTTGTTCTAGAATTTCTGGATATGTTTTGTATTCGAGAGGAGTCCATCTGATGAGGATGATGATAACCCAGTTAAGAGTGAACCATGACTCGCACAGGAGAGCGACGAACCAAGGATATCCACGGTCGTGGAGAGACAAAACACGGTATATGAGGAGAGAAAGGAGAAGGAACAAGACGGTGACATCCAGTACTCTTTGGGTTGTGTTTTTTAGAAAAACCTTTTCGTACATAGGGAGAGAGGGGGGGTTAGCGGCCATATGTAGCCAAGAAAGATGAAGAAAATTGGTATCGAATACTGTTTTGCGAGAACTCGAAGGCGTCTATGACTGCGGTGGTGGATAAACAGATAGTATAGTTTGGGATTCAGCTTTTTTGTGATGTAGACCAACTTTGAAAGCAACTGTTCACTCAACAGCCTAACAAATCCATATATTGGCTTGTTGAAGTGAAGAATAACATGTTATATAAGTGTGAAGTTCGGTTACGGCACTCAGGGAGACTTAACCATCACTGCTGGACTTAGCTTAGATCACGAGGGGCACATGCCCCTCCTAAAATTTATTAAATTAATGAATATTACATTTTTAATTTATTTATATATATAAGTTCAAGTTTAATTTTCAAAAAAAAAAAAAAGTTCAAGTTTATATATATTTCATAGTTAATCAATTATTCTTTTTTTTTTTCCTCCTAAAGATATTTTTTTTCTTTCTCTATTCTACTTGTTTCATTTTTGTAGTACTTGCCAGTATTTTTTAATAAATTACTATCATTCTCTCGGAACTTCTAGTTAGTTTTAGTGTTTTTAGTTTAATCGAAATTCAATCCATGAATCTAAATTCCAAATCAATTTATTATATCCTTGTTGATCTATAATCTAATTTTGTTGCATCAAAAATAACTCGCTAGACATGAATAAGTATTACTTTAAATTCAATTTGTTATATCATTATTCATCTATAATATAATTTTATTGCATAGAATCTTAAAACACGGATAGATATCACTTTCAAATTGAGTTATTTTATGCTACTGTTAATGTGCAACTTACGAAGTTAGATTTGAGTTTTTCAAAACATAGATATTGTATGACTTTTTTAATTGACTTTGTGTGCCATGTGATTAATTGTTTAATATCGTGACGACATATTCAAATCGGAGACATTGACATGTTTGTACTTGTGGGAAAACATTAATTTTGATAACACTGTCGGCGAGTACTATTATAAAAACATTTAAAAGTATAAACTTTCTCAAGCCAATAAAATTATAAACTTGCTCAAGCCAATAAAATCACAAAGTGCGTTCTCTCACATTGACTTTTAGGTCCGTCATTGCTTCAACCATCAGTCTCTTTCATTGACTTTTAGGTCCGTCATTGCTTCAACCATTAATTTTTCGTGTGATGATTCAATTAGGTAATAGATCGATGAGGGTTTAATTATGGTTTTGCTATTTAATTTTAGTTGGGCTTATTTGTATCTTACGATCATATCATACGAAATCGAGAAGATTTTCAATATAGTGCATGTTCCTAAACCATGAACTTAAAAAATTTTTATGAAAAATTGATGCAGGACCAGCAGGTTGCTATGAACACCTACACCTCTTATTCTCATGTCCATACTCCTAGTTTCAGAAGCAACCGCCCATTTTCAAACTAGCTTCAGAAGCGACCAACCACTTCCCTTAACAATTTCAACTCAATTTCACAAGCCATTACTTACTTGCATTTATAAGTTTGTTTCAAAGTAATGATTTCTTGTTTTTTTTTTTTCTTTAATTTCTGGAACTCTATAAATATACTTATAAATTGTAGTTTGAAATCATACGATTATCAATCAAAATTTCAGTATTTATAAACTTTAATTTGAAGTTTATTTATCTTTTAAAAGTCTCTAAAACTATATTTAACTCACTGTTAGATAATTTTCAAAACCAATTTACCTTGGTTAGAAACTATCCTGCATTATTTGATATCAATGCAACTTCGTTTTAGACCAGTTAACCCTCAACTGGAGGCCCACTTCAATTATCGAGCGGTGAGTCTTTCTCTCTACTTTTAGTCTTTTACTATCCAAACTCAAACACAACCCCACTCACCTAGAAACCCAATAAAAAAAATAAAATAAATCATACTATCCAAACATCACTAGTAATCTAGCAACTTAAAAAACAAAAAAAAAATAGAATGGTGATATTTTCACCCCTCTAAAATCGTATGTACACCTCTAATTTATTTATTTTAATAATTCAACGTTACTCTTAAATTAAATTATTAATATTTTAATTAAAAGATATTATTATTATTATTATTGTTATTATCATCAAATTCAAATACTTGACTTCTAATCCAGTTCAGAGTAGTCCTCATCTATGGCGTCTTTTCTAGTCTTACTCTTTTTTTCTGTATCACTTTTGGCGTGTTTTCTGTCTTTCTTGGAATCTGAATCGTAACTCTCTCACAATTTCGACTTGGATTTCATCTTCGAGAATGGAACGTCATCGTCTAGTTGATGGAGAGTGTCATTTCGATCTCTAGCCATTTTGTTTGATGTCTTGGATTGAGAAACGGAGCGAGAAAGAGGGAGAGTTAAAAGAGTAGGTAACTGGTTTCTTTGGGCGAGACGTAGGTGTCCGGATTCTGTTGTCTCTTATGTCAAGTTTGCAGTTAATTTTGCCATAGAAAATGAGAAAATTGTTGAGAGAAGTACAATAGTATAACAGTAAAAATAAAAATTGAAAGAATTGGGAGCAATCAAAGAGAAAGGTACTGCCTCAACCTGGGCCGGATTTTTTTTTAATGTTTTAATTTAGTTGATTTAATTATTTTTATAATTATTTATTTTATAATATTTAAAAAATAAATAAATGAATGAATATAATAGATAATATATAGGATGTATTTACGTAATATGAATTTTTAAAAAACTTAACGGATTGCAAATATAAAAACTCAAAAGGGCTGTACAGACAGTTTATAAGGTGTGTAAATATCGCCAATCAAAAACAAAAAATCCCACTCCTGAGGTCCACCTTTTCTGTTTTGTCATGGCTATTATTAAACTGGTTGTTGCGCAACCTAAAAAGCCCGGTGGGTCCGGATGGCAATAGCCTGGCAGGATCGTTGGAAAATCTGTCTCTCCGTTGAAAGCATAAGCAACCGATTTGATGAATTCCTTCGAATTTCCACCCTCTTTTAGGAGTTTATCACTATGTACTTTTCCTGCAGAGAAATGACGAAATAAAACTCATGACATTGGAGAATTTTTCAGGGGGTTAAGAGATGAGTAAATGGAAAGGGAACAAGTAAAACAAATGGTCATATATTTGGCCGTAGACCATATATGACTTTTCATCAATGAACACATCCTGGCTCTTGGTAGAAGGACCTTGAATCCCCACTATTCCTTTGCCCATATACTAATAAACAAAAACACAGAAAACATATACACATAACTTAGTTAAGCTAGAACTAATCTTCTCAGGCTGCATTTGTGAGATAATTAATTTAAAATGATCATTATTCAATCTAAATTTTTATTTCAAATTCCATCTTAAGCAATACCAAATGATTTGTAACCACCAACTAATGATATGTTAGTTCTTCACAATAAAAAAAAAATGATATGTTAGTTTAAAAAAAATAAAAATCTAAAAAATCAGAGTGAATAGTATTACTAGAGTGTGAAACGTGACTCACTTCATGTATAAGCAGCAGGCTATCAGTGGCGTTGTTGCGGAACAATTGAGGAAATTGAGCAAAAGCACAATCTTTTTCCTTGGAACCAAGAAGCAAACACATTGCTTGACGAAAAATCTGAGGATTGTTAGCAAACGTGTCGCAATCCACATTTAGCATGAATGTAGCAGTTCTCATACTGAAAACCCTTGTCTGAATTTAATCATACACAAAATATCAGATTTAATAGTTACTAGTTGTAGTTAAATTATAAAAGGATAATTTCTTTAATAATTTTTAAGATTCATACCGACATTCCTTCTGAATTACTAAAATTTCTTCAATATCTTCATGAACTTCCAACAGAAAATTTTTGAAATATTTTTATCAAACATAAGTATGTACTTGCTTAAATTTAAGAGTTATGTATGCCTTAAAAGTCTCTTATTAAAGTGATGAGATAAAAATTTTATCGATTACTGTTGTATATGATATCTTGAAAGAATTGAAGTTTTATCTATATATAAACTAGGCAAAGGCAAATCTGTAAATTTAGCTAACCTAATTACTGCTAACCTTGACTATTGCCTGATGGTTTCGGGGGTCTGTCTTGGAAAAAACAGCCAAGTTGCCAGATAAATCAAAGCCAAAAGCAGAAGACGATTCGGCTGCATCTTCTATGTTTCGACAAAGTTGCTCGTATTCTTCCTACAAAATACCATAAAAATTGAAGTTTACTTGTACATACCAAGGAACTAATGTCAAACAGTCAAAAACATGTCTACCCTATAATGGGAGGATCCTTGTCCATATTAAATAAATATAGAGAAAGATCACAGAACACACGTGCAGGTACACTTGATCTAATAATTATCCAATAAGTATTCACTAAAAACATAAGAAGTAAATGTTCTAGACCGTTCAGAAGATATATTTTATTTTATTTTATTACCTTCATATTTTTCTGTTCTTGTTGGAACTCCCGTGCATGAGTTTCACTGGACAGCACAGACTCGTCTGATCTTTTTTCCCTGTACAAAATTAGTTTTTAGACAAAATTGTGTTCCGCTTTGAGCCAAGTTTGTCACATTGAATTAATCAAACTATAGGCTGGAATTTTCTGAATTCCAGCATCTACCATTGCTTTCCGTACATCAGCAGCATGACTCCATTTCTCCACCCCAGCAAGGATGTTTGATAACACAACGTATGGCCCACTATGCCGTGGTTGCAATTCAAGTAGTCTCTTCCCCACTTCATGACCCAACTCAACAGCACCATGAATTTTACAAGCACCTAAAAGAGCTCCTAGAACCGAAGCATCAGGCTCAAAAGGCATACTCTTAATAAACTCATTCGCTTCACTCAAATGCCCTGCTCTTCCTAAGAGATCCACAACACATCCATAGTGTTCCATTATCGGTATAACCCCAAATTCACTTGACATTGAATGAAACAATTGCAAGCCTAACTCCACAAGTTTAGTGCGCGCGCAAGCCGTGAGAATACCAACAAAAGTAACCCCATTAACACACACTCCTTGTCTTCTCATCTCCTCAAACATGTCCAAAGCCTCCCTCTCTCGACTATTGTTTGCGAGAGAAGCAATCATTGCATTCCAAGTGCAAGCCTCTTTAAACACCATCCAATTGAAAACGCTCTTCGCGATCTCTAAACAACCTGCCTTTCCATATAAATCAATCAACGCCGTCCCTACAAAAACCCTCAAAACACTCTCATTCCTCACAATGTACCCATGAACTTGCTTGCCTAAAAGAAGCCCCCCACTTTGAACCAAACCAGCACAGGAGCACAGAACACTAACATATGTGGCCTCATTTGGTCTCACCAAATCCTTATCCACCATCATGTTCCCAAAAACACGAACCGCCTCCACAAAATAACCGTTCCTCGCAAACCCACTAACAACACTAGTCCAGGAAACAACATCCTTCCTCAACATCCCTTTAAACATAAAAACAGCTGACCCCATATCACCATTCTTCGCACAAGCATCAAGCATCACATTACAAGCAACAACACACGGACTCGAAATTTCATCAAACACCAAACACGCATCCCTCAAATCACCCATTTGTCCATAGAGACCCACAAACGCTGTCCTCACAAAGGGGTCGACCAAAACGCCGCGTTTAAGTGCTTGAGTGTGGAGAGCAAGCGAAGACTTACAAGCTGAAAAGGTGGCGGCTTTGATCAAGGAAGGGAAAGTGTGGAAGTTGGGGAGGGTTTGGTGGGCGAGCATGTGAGTGAAAACGAGGAGGGTGTTGTGAGGCTGGTTGATGTTGAGGTAGGCTCTTAACAGAGTGTTGTAGAGAAGAGTGGGCTTGTGTTTGGAGACTTGTGGGATGTGTTTCGTTGTGTTGTTGAGGAGGTGGTTGTTGGTGATTAGAAGGGCGTGGATTTGCTTGATTTGGTTCCGGTTTTTTATGAGACGTTGGAGGAGCTGAAGTAGATGTTCAGGAGAGTGTGTCATCAGAGTCAAGTCATGGTATCACCGCATCAGTTATGTCTTTTGACTTGAATCCAAGTTTAGTCTGTGTAGAGTATGGCTTTTGTAAGAGAATTTGGAGGGAAACAACGGTTATGTTGCCCAATAAAAAAAAATAATACTAATAAAACAGTTAGACACCACTCCACTGTCTCTTCCTTAGAGAGACAGGTCCGAGCACCCTCCATTGTGGCAATGTTTTCATTTATGTATGTGGCTTTCTTCTCTTAGGTTTTGGAGAGTTATATTCCCGACCGAGCTTTAGAGTATGCATATGGGAATATCCCGACCGTAGTATCTACATTTATAACGTGTGCTATGTCAAAAATATAAAATAAAAAATAAAAACATTTAAAACAGGGCGGAAATTCATGGTGCCGGTTAGGAAAATTTACACACTCCATTGTACGCCGTCGTTTCGAATGGAGCATCGAGAATTCACAAGCGGATGTCGCATAACGCCATCTAAACGACGTCGTTTCGACGAATCCAGTTGGTGGGGGTGTGACTGCAGTGACAATGCTAGCAGCTTCTAGAATCTTCTCCGCCAGAACAACTACTCCTCTCCTCAACAACTTCAAGCCATCTCTTGGATCCGGTTACCGCTTCACCGTCCGTTCAATGGCCGACTCAGCAGCAGCGTCCGCTTCTCCCTTCACCAAAATCCAGATTCAAAGAGACGCCGCCGTGAGTCTCACTCATCATGGCTTAATTTTTCATCCAAATCTCGTCTTCTTTTTCATCAAAGTTCTGATCTTTTTTCGCAGACATTTGACGCCTACGTGGTCGGCAAAGAAGACGCGCCTGGTATCGTCGTGCTCCAAGAGTGGTGGGGCGTGGATTATGAGATCAAGAACCATGCTGTCAAAATCTCACAATTGAACCCTGGGTTCAAGGCCCTCATACCTGAGTAAGTCTCTATATACACATATAGAGGTACTTAAATTTGATTGATTGTAGATTATAATGTGACATTTCTCTTTTTGTGCCTGTTACAGCTTGTATAGAGGTAAGGTTGGTTTGGATGTGGCGGAAGCGCAACACCTTATGGATGGACTTGATTGGCAGGGCGCTGTCAAGGACATTCGCGCCTCAGTTAATTGGCTCAGGGCTAATGGTTCTAAGAAGGTTTGCATTACAATCACTTGTTTCTATGTTCTAGTTTGAAAACCCTTTTTGTAAGTTATAATATGTGTATGATATTTGCCACATTGTTTTAATACGATGGATTAGTAGGCATTGATCGCATAACTTAATGCGTTTGTCTGTGATGATTTGTTGAGAGAATTTAGATTGGTAGTTTTATTATAATTTGTAGTTGACTTGCTTGCATCCTGATTTTAATTGGTAATGAACTTGTTTAATAGGTTGGTGTGACTGGATTTTGCATGGGAGGTGCTCTGTCTATTGCGAGTTCTGTTTTAGTTCCTGAGGTTGATGCTGTTGTTGCGTTTTATGGGGTTCCTTCGCCGCAGCTTGCTGACCCTGCACAGGCTAAGGCACCTGTTCAGGCTCATTTTGGGGAGCTTGATAATTTTGTTGGCTTTTCAGATGTCACAGTATGTCATTTCTTTTTTTTTTTTCTTTTAACTCTCTTGATTTTGACTCATGCTTCTTGTTGTTTCTCATTTGGCAGTTTTTATGTTCGTAGTTGGTTTGTTAGTAGTTTCCATGTTCATAGTTGAGTTGCCAAAACATGCTCCACGAACTGGTGAACAGACACACACCACATAAATTTATGGAATGAAATATGGATGGATGGAATGTGTTTTTAATGAAATTTCAGCAAGCTACAGCACTGACAAATAGCATTTGTTTTCTCTTTTTGTTTCTTTGAAGAGCTGAGTGTTTTTAATTGAGGATGCCTTTAATGATGAGAACTTACTCAGATGATTTAGTTAATTTATAGACAATCTGGTATTGACATTTTCTAATTTCGAAGTACCTGCCTCAGGGCTTCATCTTATTGTGGGAAGGAAAAATCTTAGGGCTAGTTCTATAATATGGAGAAATGAAAAATGTGGTGGCTTCTACTAGTTCTATTGGCCCTATGATAACTTCAAAACCCAGTTTTTAGTTTCTATTATCTTTACTATTCAGCCAAATCAGTAAAAAATGAATGTGAGAAGAAAATCAGAATCTTAGTAGGATAAATACTGACTACGTCAATAACACATCAACCAAACTACATATCAGCTGTGAGGCAACATATTGAACTAATCACAAAATTTGCAAACTAGTGGAATTTTTTGAAATCTGATGATGTAATTGAATTTTGAATGAAATTCAGAGGTCTGAAATGGCATGTTGCTATGAAATATACCAATTGAGTAGTAATCCTCATGCAGTTTGCATTTGGTTCAACCTCTCTACAAGCCTATCACAATATAATGGATCCAAGGTATTGTAGACCATTTAATAATAATTAACCTAGGGATTGAACTGGTTTATGCTCTGTTATGCTTTAACTTGAAAGAATAATGCCAGCTTTCTAAAGCTATTGTGAAAAGCTATTATTAATCTAAATTGTTAAATCTGAAGGTATAGTGTTAACTTCATCACTTCGTTTCTGTTTAGGACAAGGCCTATGTACGTGTTACATGTGTCCTAAGATGCTTCTTACCGGAGATAATTTTAGCTGCTTATGCAATATGCTTAGTTTATAAATTATCCTTTTTTATATTTACCCATTTGCATGTATGAAATTCTTACCTGCCCTTCATAGCTTGATTGTTCATGCACTATGAATACTGTAAATGTCAAAATCATCATGTGCTTAATCTTAGGATGGCAATCTTTATTATCCTTTTAATAAGTATTATCTCCTTGTTAACATTTATATAGGTTCAAGCATGAAACACCTTGTGATACTTTATTCTGTTATGACTATTACAAATTGGTGTCTGTTAAATGAGAGAATTAGTGAATATTTCAAGAACTAGAAGCAAAGTCCCAAAGAAGTGTCCTATCAAGGAAGAAGGAAAAAGAAAATTCCAAAGGAGTGAATCGTGTTGATTGTATTCTTTTGTTATATTATATAAACATTTCTTTGAATTCTTTTGTAACTCTTAGTGATATATGTTTATTGTTTATCTTTCTGCAAGAGTTATGTAATTGTTGAACATTGTAAGATGATATTTGCCACCAAGAAAGCAATAGAAAAATAACTTATTTGGTTATCTCTTTTTATTTTGCAGGCTGCCAAAGCCTTGGAGGAAAAGCTGAAAATATCTGGCGTTCCATATGAGGTGCACCTCTATCCTGGCAATGCTCATGCTTTCATGAACAGGTCTCTTGAAGGAGTGGAGAGGAGGAAGAGTATGGGATTGCCTGATGAAGATGCTGCAGCAGTGGAGCTGGCATGGTCTCGCTTCCAGTCATGGATGACTCGCTTCTTGTCAACTTAAAGTAATCACTAGCTATATGCCTTTGTTATGTGAAATTCGCGTGTTCTATTAAAAGTCGCCCAGTTATTACCTGAACATGATGTAAGGCTCAAATATGCTTTCTATACTAAGAGTGTGTATGGTGACTGAAAAGTTCTCCGGTTTGTTAATATATAATAAAATGAGTTGAGTTTTCTCCTCAATATTTATTCAGTGGCCTTTGAATTTTCAACTATAGATACCCCAACTGTTTATCTACATTGGATTGCTTAAATTGTGGTCACCATTGCTTGTGGTGCAATCTGCTTTTGTTAGAGTAGGGGATTGTATGTTTATCAAGACCTTGTATGCTTTTATGAAACTAGAACTTCACAACTTGTGTGAATGGGGACCTTGCATGGTATGCCGTTTGGCTTCATCAATCTTTGACAGGGATGGCTCCTTTTTCAGAACAAAGTATCCGATCATGCAAGGCTGTAATTTGGTTCCAAGTCAAGAGTAGCTGAAAGACTTGGAAGCAGGATACCAATATTTTTTTGTTAAGTGTAGAAATTTGACCAAATCAGGATATTTAGGGGCGGTTTCGGAGGCTGGGTAAATGCTTGGCTGTCCTGGCATCCCCAATCCAAGTTGCAACCTCGATGAACACTCCGAAAAATTTAACAAGGACTTTTGTGGTTGGAGGATAATTAATGGATGAGCCGGCGTTACAACTGGGGTGAGGTCTCGATTTTATAAAATTTGTGATTCAAAAGGGGGAGTGGAGATGGTCTTCTTCTTTGCTTGTTTTCAATTGCAAGTTAACCATATTATTCTTTGCACGACAGATTTTTTCCATTAATTCCTTGGTCATCAAAATACAGCTTTACTTCAATGGAAATTTCTTTCTTTGAAAATGAGAACTTGCCCAAGAAATTATCATAGTTGCTTGAAGGAGAAAATACTATTACACTGTTTTCTTTAGTATTATTATAATATCAGTACACAGGTTATACTTTACTTGGAGATTTATACGTGTAAATTTAGTCAGTAAAACTGCAACTTCAACTGTCTAAAATTATAGGGTGTGACACCCTTGTTAAGTTTGTCTAATTGGACAGTAAACTATGATATTAGAAAACGAATTTATTTATGTGCAGTTAACATTAATTTATGGATTAGACATTAAATCTTTGAAATAAATAAATATCCGATCACTGTAATTTAACCTAAAATGTGTGATCATGCACTAGTATCTGTATATTTTGTTACAATATCATAGCAAATCTCAAGTTTTTAATACTGTAATGGTACGAGGATCCCTGATCCAGAAGCAATCAAAGAGGCGATCTAGGACGTGTTTTGCGCCGACAACTACAATTTAAATTCGGAGTTACATGGTGGGGCACTATGTTAATGTCTTAGAGTGGGCTGAGTTAGTTGAAATTTATGGACAGCCTATGTTTGATGGTGAGTTTCAGCCAAGGTCGGTGTACGCTAGAGAATACAATTAAAGGGGTTAGACACAAAGTCTATAATATTGTCTATAATATCGTCAATAATCCGTGTAATCTTTTTTTATTTCACGTTTTATATAAAGTGTAAATAAATATAATCAATTATCATTTATAAATGGAATAAAAAATACAATGAACCTCATGTGATTTAAATTTTATGGAATGATGAACTTTTCGATAAAGGAACTTTGACACTATAAATACAATTAAAGGGGTTAGACGCAAAATTTATAATACAGTCAATGATCCGTAATCTTTCATTTGTTTGACGTTTTATATAACGTGTAAATAAATACAATTGATTATCATATTATAAATTGAATGAAAAATACAATGAACTTGATGTGATTGAAACTTTATGGAATGATGAATTTTTCAATAAAGAACTTTGACACTACCAAATTGAATTTTATTTTTTATTTTTATTAGGTTTTAATGACTTTTATGGCAATAAATGTAATATTATTTTTCAGTTCAAAACTGAGAAAAGAACATGTGAGCACGAATCGAACTTGATTATCTTATTTTTCTAATAGTAATGTGGTAATTTAGATAAAATTGTGATGAATTTTAGATATTTATAGTTGATCAATTACCTTTCATATTTTGTCAAAAAGTTCTGATTTGAATTTCAGTAAAATTAAAACAAGAGACCAGTTATTCAAATTGTGAAGCCAAATATTCATATCATGAGTTTGAACAAAAATCATATGGACAGTGGTATGATTTGATGGCAAAGAGCATAAATTTAACTTGATATTATCCATTGTTCGAGATACTCCACCGCAAGTTACATCTAAGATGAAAGTAACATTTGAAGGTAATGCAAAGGTAGAAAAGTTATTATAGAACCCAAAGAAAATTTTAGAACTAAGACTGCTTAACCAATACCTTAGAAAATATATGCAACTTTTACAGTTGCAGTCCAACTTCCCAACAAATTCAAATCAAAATCAAATGGACCACATCCTTTAAATAATTTTGCAGGTTTTCAACGCTCGTTTTATCCACTTTACGTCACATGTTTTATAAGCGTTTTCTAAGCTTTATGTATACAATATAGCTAAGTAGTTGAATGTGAACTCTTTACTTCCACGGACTGCAATTAATATCCTGTACAGTGTATGCTGGTCGAGTGTTTGTTTTCACACTTCAGTGTCTTGTTTAAAAATCGTCGAAGTAACATTATTCTTGAAAGTGATGTTTACACCTCACATGTGCCAACATTTTCTTCTATTTTCTCTTAAGGAAAACTTTTTATTTAAGTATCAATAAAAATTTTATTATATTTGCAATTTTTCTCCTTAGTTGAGATGGTTGTATATTCTTCCCTTTATTATTGTGATAAGAGTTTAAATCTCATCATACGCATAATTTATAATAATGTATAATAAGAGTAGAATTTTGAACCACTCAAGTAGTGATTAATTTTGTTATATTTCCGTAGATGTTACAATTATTCATCGTTAGCTTTCAAGAAAATATCATTAAATTTGTAGACTTACACAGGTACTCTCGCAAATCACATTTTTTAATTAAGGTTAGAATACTGAACAAGAAAGAGGCTTTTACTATCTATGCAAAATCAAATTCAAATCTTGTTTTGCTTTTATCTTTGTTACGGAATCCGAGTTCAATTCAAAGTAATAAGATTGTGTTCCATTAAATATTATGTTTGCAGAATTTTTTCTAATAAACAGACAAAATCATGTAAATTTTTGACAAATGGAAAATCGGAACTCATCAGTCATCCCATGCTTTTCTAGCTAGTGTGAAAACCCTATTAAAAACAAAAATAAAAAACAAATTCCTTGACTGAAAACCGAGGCAATTTTGATGCATGAACATGCATGCTTTATTGTTTGCTTTCAAATTATAAAATATATATTAAAATAATAAAAAACACATGCCAACAAATCAAATTGCTGCCATCACAAGAAGATTTTAAGAATGCGTTTGGTGTAGACTTTTTTTGTGAATGGCAAATTGGTTTTATATATTTTTTAATTAGACCAGTACTGATTACAGAACCAAACAAAGCAAAGTGTTTCAATTTGATTGGGCCTCTTCACACCGATTTATTTACTTTAATATATAATAATTGTTATTGCATTATTGTTTTTGTGTGTGTATATATATATATATATCCAACTCTTCTTCTGTGCCTGCTCAATCCTTATGTGATAATGTGTCGGCTATAGAAGATCCAAATCCTCTCGCAATCCATGATTACATATGATATGCGTGACAATTCTACAAATTTGAAGACAGTATAATTCAAGATTTAAATATAATTCGATAATTTAAAGTATATGAAGTATATGAAAATGTTGATTGTTGACTAGTCATGTATTCAAAAACAGTTTGTAAATATGTCTATAAAGATTGCCAATGAAAATGTCCCCTCTGTTTAATTTGATTTATGTATTATATGAGGATAATTTTCTATAATAACTAGACTAGCGGCCGTGTTATGTGCATGATCTTTATTTTTTTAAAAAAAATAAAATAAAATAAAATAATACACTGAATGCTGATAAATAAATGAATTAGATTATAGGACTAGAATTTTTTATTTGATCTCAATATCCAACTTTTATATACTTACGATTTGATAGCTGTTATTTTTTAATATTATATTGAAAATAGATAGATATATATGGTGAAATTATAAATTTTAAATTAAAATTTTAGCTTAATATATATAGTCTCCCCTTAAACACATATACTTACAAATAATAATATAAAAGTACCAGATTGTTTTGATATTGATTATTTGTACCATTACTAAAAAAAAAAAAAAGATTATTTGTATCATTTAACTAATGAATCGTGACCAAAGTACCAAACACAAACCGCAGCGATCTTTGACCAAACTATAATTACCATTAGTACATCACATCCCCCTGAACATGATGAGTAAGTTTTTGCATATAATTAATCTTCAATAAAACATATTTGGTCATGATGATTTTCATAAAAGTTGTTGATACACATTATTTCTTTTCTAAATATGATAATATATATTTTCTATTAATATTATATAAAATCTAGAAAGAATCATAATCTATTACTGTACATTTAATTAAAATACTATAATTTATATTTATATCCATACAATTAGATTATCCCAAAAGCTCTTATATCTTGGGTTTTGAAAAATTATTTCCATACGTATAATCAATCAAAACCCTTAATTTTTGTATATCTAGTTAAATTAATTTCGTACAAATAAATACATTTTCAAAACAACCAAAAAAAAGAAGAGTTTAAATATTGACTCAACAGTATTCCTATATACTAAGAACCACGTAATTGAATCGCAAGCTATCTCATGCACGTTTTTGCATGCCTAACTTTTTATTAAATGCATTTTTAGATTTGCAAAGGACACGATCAAATCTTGTGGTGTGGGTGGTGGTGGTGGTGGATATAATTAAATATGTATATATAAAATACACACGATATGGTCCATCCGCGAAAAGCACAGACTTCCTGCTTAGATTGCGACTTTATTTGTGTTTGTCGAGTCACACAACTTGTGGCTCCTTCAATTAATTATGATCATAGTCTCCTTTATTGTTTTGTGTCGTTTTTTTAACTCAAATTTAATTGAATACAAAGTAGCATTTACCTTTATTGAAACATATGTAATGGTCAGACGGATGTGATTATATTAGGTACTTTAAACTATTGATTTAGGGTCAAATTTATCTTGTTATAACTTTTAAAGTATGTATAAAAAAAAAAAAAAAGTAATCATTGTTAGTTATGCTGAAAAAAATTATAATCTATTCTAAAATTAATTAGACTGGCCTTTGATTAATTCTTCTATTTAAATTGTTATAAACTTTAAAAATAATATGGGTTTACTAAATTTTATATTCATTATAATGAATTTATGAAAATTTTAAATTAGTCTTCAAAATAAAATATTTTAATTTATATTTGGTATAAGTATGATTCTATATAATTAAGGTTGGAATAATAGCGTTTTTTATTGAATTAATAAGGATGATGACATTTAGAATATTTTTTAAATCTCATAACAAATTATTTCATAATCGTTTTATAAAAATAACCTCCCACTTTCATTTTAAAATCGCAATTAAATCTATTCAAATTATTAAATAATTAATTTTAAAATTTATGAAACGTATTTTTTATCAAAATTATTAAATAATCAGATTTTAAATCATTTATCAAAAGCAACTATCAAATGAAATTTTAAGCCCTCGACAAACTTTATAAATTTTATAATCTATTAATATCATTAATTATGTTTTTATTTACTTTGTACTTTATAAACTTTTTAATATATTATTATCATTAATTATGTTTTTATTTACTTCGTATTCTGTTTAAATTCTTAGAATGGATGGTGAAACAAGAATATTATTAATGAGGTAAAAACTCGGATTGTGAATAGAAAAATATTAAATTTTTGTTTTCAAAAATATATACTTGTTATAGTATAAATTATAATAGTAGTATAGGGTCTACCATCATTGAACAACATTTGTGGAAGAAAATAAGGGACAAGTTTGCAGTTAGGTTGACAATGAATGATGGGTCATTTCTTTCTTAAATTCATTAACATATAAAAAAGAATAAAAGAAATATGGAAGAATATCATAGTAGAGATCTAAACTAAACAAACCAAAAAAAAAAAAAGTGTTTTTTGAAAACAGATTTCAATTTTCTCAACTTTCTCCAGTATATGTATAGCTAGCTAGCTGCAGTTGATTTTATTTATATAATAAATAATACTCATGAAAGTTGCTTTGATTCTGCGTGGAAATTCTATTGAAACTTTTGACTAAAGTGATGTTATACATATAATTTAATATGTATCATAATTGTCCTCTCTTTGTATGAACGAAAACTAAGGTTTCTGCTCCATTAAAATAAAATCGAAGTGTCCAAAAACAATGCCTGAAGTTGAGGAATATATATATATATATATATATATAAACCCCTAGCTACTACAATAAAAATCTGTGGGAAAACCATCCTTTTTATTATTTCAAACAGTTTTAAATATCCAGTTTTATTACATACTGCTTCCAATTTGGAGGTCCAATCAATTTTGTATCACCTAATAGTTTTATATTAATTCATGTAACTCCTTTAATTTTGTTTAATTAATTTTTGTAAAGTTGATTTGACAGATATAAATTAGCGAACATATCATCATCATATCTCTGTGCCTTTTCAATGCTATTTCTTAATGTTGTAGACCTCTATTGATTCAACTACTAACTCTTTTTTTTGAAGGAAAAAAAAAAAAAAACCTACTAACTTTTTTGATAATAAAAAAATATATATGCACATAAATGAAGTTTCGATATATTGTTAGTTTAATGTGATTGGTAGAATATTACAACTACTTTCTAACTAATTAATCACCTAGATTATGATATTTTAACTAAAATATTCCCATTGAACTCTAGAATCACAGATTATTAAATAGTCAGTATTGTTATTGGATCCAGAATTTGTGTTAGAAAGCCTAGTATTACGAAATCAATCATGATTATCATCAGTCGTACATGGGTAACGCCACTTTGTGATCTCTGTAACTTTAAGAAAAAATAAAATAACATAAAAAAGTTCAATTGAGACATTCACATAAGCAAAATCTTTATAATATTATTAAAAGGGTCCGAAATTCTATTTAAAATAATACTTGTTTCCACTTTTAATAATTAGTCTTGCGGTGAGAAAGAGAATTTACCCCCAAATAATAATAATAATTTTGGTGTAGGAATTTTCTTTTTTTTTTTTTTAATTTGAAAATAGATGTTCATTTTAATTTTAATACCACACGTTTCAAATATGAAACATATTGAAATAGAATCTACGATTTTAGTATATCTCCTGAATTTTAGAAACTAGTTTTGAAATCAGGGATCTAATTTATACTGGAAGAAATGCGTTCTCACCAGTGCTTCAAAATCATTGACTAATTGTTATTGACCAAATAATCAACAGATTCCCCTTTATGTCTGCGTACAATACGTGTTCGAAATTTCACGAGCTTTTAACACCTAGTCTATTTCAATGAGGACTGATTACCACCACCCTCTCAATTTAAAACTAATTGCAACTTCATCACCATAAAGTCAGTCGTCGTCTACAAGTGTACTTTGAAAAAGTTTTCAACTGAACAAACTTATCACGATATTTCTACAAATTATTACAATGTTTTGCTTTCTCAAAAAAAAATATTACAATTTTTTCTTATAATTTCAAGGAATTAGAAAAAATAAACTTTGATTAGAGTTATGTATTTATTAGACCAGCTCACAGATTACTTATATATATATGTATATATACACACACACTATAAGGTAGTTAGTTTTTAAAACTATGCATACATGATCATATATATATTAAAAAAAATTGAATGCCAAATAAATATAAAATTTGTTAAATCCTGTTAAAGTTATGTCTTACATACGATTGCAAAATTATCCTACTTTTATATATTAATCTTCACCGTAAATATGAAGAAAGAGATATACTATTCTTTTTTTTTTTTATGACTAGAACAAGTTTAAGGATCAATCAGAATCAAGCGAAGTGTGATTCTCTAGAGTGGTCCGGAGGGCATCTCCCATATGAGAAAGAGCAATCTACATATAGATGGAGAGAAAGGTCCACATAAAGTGAATGAATAATCCATATATTTTTATATGGTGGGAGAGACTATCTTATTGAGAGTCGAACTTAGAACCTTGAAGGCACAAGGGTGAGTGGCTTTTACCAACTTTGTCACTGGTCGACTCTTCAAAGAGACAGTATTTGAGGTGCAAAAGGATGTGTGTTATGATGAATTTTTTATTTGATAAATTAGAACCATTAAAAATGAAAATGAGGTAATCCGACAACATTTTTCTTTCCTGACGTATGAAGATAGCGAGAGTTGAAACTCGAAGAGACGTGACCAAAAATATTAATAGCGTAATTATGAGAAAGTAAAAGAAGGAAGACTATGGTCATTAAAAGTGAACAAAAACAAGTTGTTTCAACTTCAACCATTAAGTGACTAAAAATTGCTTCTATTAATTGAACCACGTTCTACTCCTGTTTTTTCATACTCCAAAAACAACTTTTTAACACCTTTTTCATGCAACACAATATCTTTCCACTAGATCTTGCTTCCATCGTTTCATATATTTTGGGCTGCAGCCACAATTTTGTGGGGTCCTATTTGTTTGTTTGAGCAATATTATCGCATTAGGTTTCCCCTTAGTTACCTTCCTTTCTCTACAATATTCTTTATATATATGAAAATAAAAATGGACTCAATGTTTAATACATAAAAAAATGTAAGTTTAATTGAGAGCTTTGGGGATTTAATGGAAAGCGAACTGAAAATCATATACTTAAATACTGAAATTAAAAAAAAATAATCATATTATTTTTAAAATTGATCATAAACCCTTTAGTATGATTAGCTAATAATACTCCACAATTAATTTTTTTCTTTTATTAAAAATCACGATGCAACGGTTCAAACTTTTGAGATATTATCAAATCGAAGAGCAAATTAAAATGAACAATTGTAATTAGCTAATTAAAACATGTTAAGGAAAAAATCTTTTATATAACTTTTAAACAATAGGATCCTTTTTTAATTCTTCATAATTTAATTAATATAACTAATAAAAATAATTGAATATATGGATATGTGCATATAAGTATCCAAATAGACAGATAATTGTGAAAAAAAAAATGAATGTGAAATCGCTATAGATGTGATCTATGTCCTTAATATATATTAAATTCAACTCGTGAAAGGCATAAATATCTTATAATAAATATGTCATAAACTTTCTATAAAAGTGAGATTAAGAAGAAACTGCAGAGATGGTAATGGATTTGATTGAAACATAAAACAACAATAGATTCAAAAAGAACTATAGTGATATGTGGCTTTTCACATGAATTTTGACAGTGCAAGTTTTGAAGGGGGTCAAAAGAAAGAAAAGAAATTATAAATAAAGTACGCGTTTTTTTTTTTTTTTTGTGTTTTTTGAACAACGCCCATAACGCCGTCTACATTCTTTGACTATAGTTTTGAAACTTTGTAAGTTTTAGAAACTTGTTAAAATAAAAAATATAAACAAATAAACAAATTAGTGAAATTTGTAAAGGCGAGCTAGTGTTGAAAAAAGAGTTAGCTTTAATTTTTGCTTTTGAAAAAATTCACGTGAGACTACCGTTCTTGTGTTTAATAAAAGCAAACTTCAATATATATCCAAAGAAGCTAGCAATGTTTCTGTTCGGAAGGGACTCGATTTTTCTCTTTTTTGACTTCCCTTTTGTAAATATTGCGACCCAGCTCACTGAGTATTCTGGTTCATTCATTTGAGTTATTTTTGTATATTTAAACGTTTTAAAATTTATTCTGTATCGAGAATTTTTATAAACCTTTTACAGAAAAGTGTTTTCAGGATCAGTTGAAAAACACATTTTTAGCAAAGTAATAATAAAAACCTCAAAAAATAATAATAATAATATTAAAGAAAAATAATGGTTATACAGATGTTTAAAGATTGTCCTTTTTTTTTTCTTTTTTTTTTGTTGTTCCTGAAAAGAGAGGTTTTCTAATTTGTGAAAATGAGTTATGCCTTGAAAGTGTTGAAGGCAAAGTAACTTGAAGAAAGAAAAATGAAAAGGTCGTGCTGAAAGAATTTAAAGGAGATGATAAAAGTTAGGTATATACGCTATAAACAATGACAATGTTATGATTTTTGTGAGTGTAGCGTGGTGCATGCCTGTCAACCCGCAAAGCAATATATGACCAAATTATAATTCAAAAATCAAAATTTACAAAACATGCAATTTATAAGCTGCAAACCACCACGTACGACTATATTTCGAGTTGTTTTTAAAGTAAAAATATGTATTTATATTAAAAAATGGAAATAACTTTATTTATAATTTAATGTATTTTCCATTTATATTCATATTATTACGTGTAAGAAGTTTTCTTATCATACTATAGAAATAAATAAATTTATAAATTATATATACAATGTTTAGTGTCATCAACTTCTGATAAATTTTTAGTTATTGATGTTAGATTATCTTTAATTATATGTCAAAACAAATGTTATAGATTAAATACAACAATAAATATGATTTTGAGATAAAAAATAACCGAGAGTTAGTTGACAAAATGGTGTGTTAAAGGGCAAGGGATTCGGTCATGAAGAGGTGACGGAGTCAACCCGTTAGAGTCGGTCGGGAAAGGGATGGATCCTACGTGGTAGTAAGCCAAGGTTTCCATTGGGGTGGGGGCCATTTAAGTCAGTCGTCACCAAGTGGGACCAGGTCCCATCAATGGCGTTGACTCAGACTACTCTTTTTTACTCAGCCTGAGGCAACGGGGCAATCGGGGCGGTGAAATTTTGGAACGCGTCAATCTCCACACTCCTCCTTTTTTTAATTCTGTTCTTCCAGGACAAATAAAACTGAAACAAGATTGGGCACAGTGGACCCCACTTGGAGAGAGTGGGGTCTACCTTTGGATGGTCCCATCTTACCTTTTTCTCCTTTGTGAGCCCTGTAATGTCAGTTACTTGGGAGAGTTGTATATAGGCCATGCCTAATTATGGAAATGTAAATTGTCATGCTAGGAAGTTGAGAAATTTCGTTCAACAGTTTTTATTTTTCATTTAAATATTAATAATTATTTATCATTTTGAATAAATAATTAATTCAATTAAATTCATGCAAACCTCTATCACATCTAAACAAATTGATTTTAAATTAGTTGATAACATTTGATTAATTGAATTCAACTACAGTCTTAATCTTTGATAAATTAATTTTATTGATAAATCATATCTAATTAAAATTATCAATAAAATTGATAAGCTAATTCAATAAATTTATTTAAATTTGAATTGAAATTGATTGACTAAAGATAAATTAAATCAGCTTAACAAACTTACTAAGGAATAAATAAATAATATATATGTACACTAAATTAATATTTTGAAAAATTCATCAGCTTTGATGGGTACATTATAATTTAACAAAAATGTGCAATGATATAAAGCCAACTAGCTAAATACATATATATCTTTGAGAAGCAAAAACTACTATACATATAGCACAAGTGGATTGGTGTGTTGGTTCCAATTCCCTTGCTCATTTTCTTCACAAAGCATTAGAGGTTCCTAGTACCTTTGTTCACAAAAAGTGAATAATTATCTCTAGCCCATGTTGTGTGGATAAAATTATAATATGTCCCTCAAATTAAAGGTTAATTTTTTCACTTAGTATGGATCTCTCTCCATCCTATTAGAAAATAAGAAGAAATAAAGTGTTGTATTTGGGACCCAAATAGTTCACATTGGTAGTCCAGGTGGTTGTAAATATACTAAAAATATATATATACTATACATATATGAAAGAACTTAAAGTTTAATATGTATTTAAATTATCATTATATATATAATTATTTTCCTAACTATATGAAAAATAACAATAATAAAATTGTGTGTAAAGTAATCAAATATTAGAGTTAGGGAAGAGTGTGGTATGTAATGGCATTCATTTTCCTAGCTGGTCCCTTAATCCCTTCATTTTCTTCTCCAATCCAAATCTAATAATAATAATAATAACAATTTACTTAAAAAAAATAATAACAACAATAATAAAAAGAAAAGAAAACAGTAATTACTAGTTAGTTCATGCTACTGTTTGGTCTTCTTCTAAAGTCTCAACCTCCCACCCTTTATAATTGCCGAGTCCATTGCACCGTCTAAAAGACTTCACTCTCCTCATATCTCTCTCTTCTCTCTCTCTCTCTCTCCTTCTTCTTCATTTATGGCCAAAGGAGGTGGACTTTCCATTGATAACTCAGATCATCACTTCTTTCTTCTTCACAACCCAACTGTTCTCAATTCTTTTCCTGAAGATCGCCGCTACAATTTCAACAACAACAACGACGTCAACAAGTGGATCAAACTTGGTGCGACGAATATGGATTCATCCAAGTCTCCTCCACCCACTACTATCCAGTTCCCGGTTTATAAATTCAACCACCGTTCCATTGATGACGATCGTGATCATGGTCAGTGTCAGGATTCCCCCCGGCCATCCGATGATGATAAACGGACGGTTGTTGATGAGATGGACTTCTTCGCTGACAAAAACGGTGATGTCAAACCCACCACCACCAACAACAACAACGTCGACAACTCCAACGCCGATTATAAAAATATTTACTCTGATGAGCCCATCACCGGTTTGGAGCTCAACGTCAACGTAAGTCTAGTCAGTTGTGTGGTCATTTTCATGGTTTTGAATTTTTGTCTTTTACTGTTTATGGTATATTCATTTGTTTCGTGTTTGAATTACATAGACTGGATTGAATCTTCTCACCACAAACACCAGCAGCGATCAGTCTATGGTTGATGATGGAATATCAACCAATATGGAAGATAAAAAAACGAAAAACGAGGTAAAAAAAAAAATCATATATATATTTTTATTTTTGAGTTAGGTAATTGATTTTAGATGGTTGTGGTGGTTGTGGTGTTGTTTTTTATTTTTTTATTTTTTTTTCTTTTTATTAGTTTGCAGTTCTTCAAGCTGAGCTTGATCGAATGAACGCAGAGAATCAACAATTGAGACACAAGTTAAACGAGGTCACAAATAATTATAAGATCCTACAGATGCATTTGGTGACGCTTAGACAGGATCAAAAAGTCGAAAACAATGAAGAACAAGTAGAAGACAAGAAACCAAATGGTGGAGGAATTGTGGCGCCGAGACAGTTTATAGATCTTGGATTGGCTGCTAACAACAACAAAAATAATAATAATAATAATAATAACAATACGGCAGACATGTCTGATGAGCCTTCGCTTTCTACATCAGAAGGAAGAAGCAGCCGTGACCGTACAGGGTCACCAGTGAATATTAATGGAAATAATGAAGAGGGCGTGTTTGATCAAGATAAGAAGGAATTTGTGAGAAGAGAGGACAGCCCAGGTCAAGGTTATGGGGCTAATAAGGTTCCTAAATTCAATTCTTCTTCAAAAAATGCGGATCAAACGGAGGCCATGATGAAGAAGGCACGTGTCTCCGTCAGAGCACGATCAGAAGCACCTATGGTACGTAATCAAATTAAATTAGATTGGATTTGATGGGTTTGAATTCTTTTATTTCTGTTTAATTAGAGTTGATTAGAGTTTTGTTTGCTTTTTAGATCAATGATGGATGTCAATGGAGAAAATATGGACAAAAAATGGCTAAGGGAAATCCATGTCCTAGAGCATACTATAGATGTACCATGGCTGCTGGTTGCCCGGTTAGAAAACAAGTAAGTTTTCACTTAAAAATAAAATATTAATTTTTATTTTTTTTTTTAATTTGCTATACTTCGAATCAATTCTATAAGTTACTTTTCCAAAAAGTTGTATACTTTTTAGGTGATTGATAAAGGGTACTATTTTCATTCTTTTCTAGGCATTGATCAATTTTTTGTGTAAACTTAATTTAAACAGGTACAAAGATGTGCAGAAGATAAAACAATTCTAATCACAACATATGAAGGCAACCACAACCACCCTTTGCCTCCGGCTGCTATGGCCATGGCGTCCACCACATCCTCCGCAGCTAGGCTGCTGCTATCGGGTTCAATGCCAAGTGCTGACGGACTCATGAACCCAAATTTTCTAGCAAGGACTCTGCTTCCATGCTCCTCTAGTATGGCCACAATATCAGCCTCAGCCCCATTCCCTACTGTTACATTGGACCTCACACAGAAACCCAATCCTCTGCAACAACTCCAAGGACCACCAAACCAATTCCATGTCCCATTTGGTCCAAACCCACCACAAAACTTTGGGAATGCCCCGGCCACATCCAGTATTTCATTGCTGCCCCAGATTTTTGGGCAGGCACTTTATAACCAATCAAAGTTTTCTGGCCTACAAATGTCCCAAGACATGGACCCTACCGAATTGGTTCATCACCAACAGTCCCACACAATGCACCAAGCTGGACAGAACAATAACTCATTGGCTGATAGTGTGAGTGCTGCCACGGCTGCCATAGCGGCCGATCCCAATTTCACGGCAGCTCTAGCTGCTGCAATCACTTCCATTATGGGTGGTGCTAATCCAAATAGCATTGCCAATAATAACACCAACCATCCAACAACAAACACCACCACAACTAGCAATGCCAATTTTACTACTAGTAACAGCAATAGTAATGGCAAGTTTTCTAGTGAATTAAACTGAAGTTGCTCTTGACTTTTTTCCCTTTTTGTTTGGTTTAATTATGGATTTCCCTTCCTTTAATTTTTTTAATATTTTTGCTTTTATTTTATTTTTTATTTTTATTTTATGGAAGGAACTATAGTCATACATGTTCAAGTTCTTTCTGTTTCCATAGAGCAGGATTAAGTATAGGTTCCTATTATTGCTTTCTTTGAATAACACCAATTGTAAGTCAACACGAAGTCCCAAAAAAGTGGAAAAAGAATGAAATATATATATATATATATATTGCATATGAGAATATTATTATTATTTTTATTACAACTGTATGGTGTTTGCTTTATTTCTCTTTGAACTTTCAAATTATGGGAATAATTCTTCAATTGAATATACAGTTTTAAATATTTTGTTAAAAGAATATACATATCACTTTAATATACTTTAAATATAACAATAAAAATTGGTCATATATAATATAAATGTCCAAGTTTTTTTTAAAAAGAGTATACAAATCATTTTAAGTATAACAATAAAAATACGTCATATACGACGCTAGCACGTAACAGAACAAATGAACAATTACACATCGTGACGAGTTATGCCATCCATGCTTTATCACGTAAACGAAACAAATGCAAACCCACAAAGAAAAGAACAAATAAAAAGATAAAATACAGACCACTTCATGAATTCATGGTTGGAGTTACGTATCTGATATGCCAAACAAAAGAATAAGATTACGGGCAGGGGCAGAACTACATATTGGCTTACCAGGGCCGTACGGTGTTTGGGCATATATATATATGTATATGCCCACATCGCGTCATACATGTGTTGACACTTTGTAGCAAGTTTACTATGTTTTTCTAATAATTCACTTGGTGTTGATGCGGTCTCTATTTTGGCTTGACTTCGTATCTGGTCCAGCTGCTGGGACTACTTGATTTGTTTGTTGCATAAACTTGCCTTTAAATATTTGAGAGAATTTTAATATTATTGTAAAATAAACTCACGATAAGATAAATTTGGAGTATTGAAACAATCCAGTAGCAATAAATTGTTTGACAAGTTGTGTTGCATGGTGGAAAAGCTAAGTCCAAAAATGACATGAACGATGTGAACTTTTGTTAGGGAGCCTTGTTTTTTTTTCGGCTTTTTTTGAAATATCTGTTAGGCAGTCTTGGACCCATCATGGGGTAGCCCAATGCTCACAAAAAGTTGAGTCTTTTCTTGTGGAATGACCACCGACCTAGACCTAGTAGTAGTGGCCTAGTGACATTTTTCATATTCCATTTTTAGTGGTTCTCAAAATATTCAGGTATTTCAATATACAATTTATTTATTTATTTTTGGAATTTAACCTATGTATAAAAATTGTATCATGTATTTTCCAACAACGGTTTCTCATGCACTGTTTTCAATAACTTGAAATATAAAAGAAAAAATTATATATTTTTTGCAATCAAATATAATTTTTACACGATAATCTTTAACAATTTTTTTATCATGATGTTGAGGTTGAGATTGGATTGAGGAGACTAAATTAAAAATAATAATAATATTAATTTTAATATAAATTTCACTCACTTTTTTTTTAAGTTATTCTATTTACACTTACATTTTTCTACTTTGAAAAGTCAGTAAAAATCTAATATAAATTTTAAGAAACTTTAGTATGGTATTTGACATTTAAAAAAAAAATAATAAATGTAAGATAATTTTCAAAATATTTAAAAAATTGTATAAATTGCATTTGCTATCATTTACTGATTTTATTTACAAAATTAGGAAATATACGCCCAAACCAGCCTATCAGCTTGGTCTGGTTTGCTGCACCAAATTGTGGGTATTTATGAATTTAAATTAATGAAATTATAGTACTCACATCAAACAAAATGTTCAACCACTTTTATTAAATAAATAATGGTGTGCAAACAAAATGTGTAACTAAATATAGCCTATATCATCAAAAGGTTATCCAATTAAAGTGAGTGAAAATGATTAAAAAAATAATATTATAATATAGTCCAAATAGGATCGTATCGTTAGGTAATCTTATTTTTGCTACACATTTGCATGTTGTGATCCATAATACCGTCACATTTACTATTGTTTTCAAGTCCAAAACCTAAGTAATCTTTCTATCACTAAATTAGACAGAGTTATTTTATTTTATTTTATTTTTAAAGTTGATATCAAGTATATTTTTATTTATTTGTTTTTACTTATTTATTTTTTTGCCGTAGAAATCAAGCAATGAATCTATACAAATATGTTGATAGATTTCTAATAAGCCACTTGGCTGTGGTTCCTTCATGGAGTAACACGCACTTAATGAAGTTCCTCAAATTTATCCTCCTTCCTTAAAAACGAAGAGTGTGAGAAAAAACAAGGAAATTAATTATATACATTAATATAGTTTGATCCATATTCTTATAAGTCACCGATTTGTTGTCCACTCGTAGAGGAACTCACTTTCAATGAAGTTCCCTATTTCTGTCTTGTTTGCTCTAATACGAACAATGCAAGAAAACAGAGCACATTGATCGTTCAAGTTAATGTAGATCCATATTCTAATGTGTTCAATAATAGAGATAACTAAAAGCTTTCTTTAGAACTTTGAAATGGTGTTTATATTTTTTCAGAAAAAGCAAATGTATTATTAGTTTTTGACTGAGACACATTCTTATTGTTCTTAAGAAAAAAGGTCTGCCTAAATAAAAGATGGTACCTACAATAAGAGGTTGGTCTTTGTGAGTTTTACTCATCTCCCTCTCTGCAAACATTAAGTGGGCCAGCTGTGGCCCAACATATGTGGATCATAAAAAAAGCCCACTAAGATTGTATGATCACCACAAGAGCCCAAAACAAAATCCCACTGCTGAGGCAAAAGTCTCAATCACCTCACTTTTTCAAAAAGTGGACTGGTAGATAGGCAACAGAATGGTAGGAATATCTACTCATTAGCAACCCCACTGCCTACGTGTCACTCAAACAAAAGGCCACATCACCACATCAATGGTCCACTAAGCGCTACAACCTCAAACACCGTTGGATACAAAACCTCAAAACTCTAATCAACGGTCGAAACACCAGCTCGCGAAACCCATCAAAATTTCCCTCTCTCCTCCTTCTCTGTTGTATTGACTCGCTTTCTCGGTTCCGTCAAACTTCAACTCTGCTGCTTCGATCAAAAACATTCTCAGGTATGGAGTCTCAAAGCTCTCTTTTTTTTTTTTTTTTTTTTTTTTAAATAATATTTTAACAAAACAATTTATAATCTGACTTATATATAACTGTTATATTTTAGCGATCTTGAACAATTAACTTGTAAATTCTGACTATGTTGAACTTGAAATCAGAATATTGAAGATTTGTAGACTGTGATGTTGTTAGATTTTGATTAGACATGGATATCTATGATTTTATTGTCAAATGTTTTTAAATTATTTCCAAATTAGGCTGCTTTTAGTGTTTTTAATTGTAGTTGTGGTTTCAAGTGCGTGTTAGGTTGGGTTTCAGCTGTTTTGTTGCTTGTTTTGATAAACTATGCGTGTATTGTGAGCTAATTTCGCGCTTGGTGATGGCCTGGTGGATGTGAATGTAGAAGAAAATGGAAAGGATGTGTTTTGAATGTAGGATTTTTTTTATTTTTATTTTTTAATGGTGTTTGTTTAATTTAGTTTAAATTTGAACAAAAAAAAAAAGAAGAAGAAGAAATTGGCAGTCACGCTGTGTAACTGTATTGATTTGTACTAGTTTAAGAATAAAGTTATTGGAGCTTTATGTCGTGATAGGAGATTGAGTTTTATACATGTCTTGTTCGCAAACATGCATAGCTTATGATTTTTCGCAAGCTGGTTGCGTGTGTCTTATGAGTTATGGTTATGGATGATGTTTAAACAAGAATTGTGAATGTTGTGTTTTGCAGTTGCTAAAATGGGATCGAAATTCCGAGCCTTTTGGGTTGCTCTTTTCCTGTCACTCCTTTTGTCCCCTACAGTGTTTTCTGCACCCAAGGATGGGTTGGTTAGAATAGGGCTGAAAAAGAAGAAACTGGATCAAATCAGCCGGGTTAGTGGACAGATTAATTCTAATGAAGGGGAAGCAATTAGGGCACCTATCAAGAAGTATCATCTCCGTGGCAATCTGGGAGACTCGGATACTGATATTGTTTCACTGAAGAACTATATGGATGCACAGTATTTTGGTGAAGTTGGTATTGGTACACCTTCCCAAACATTCACTGTGATATTTGACACCGGCAGTTCCAATCTTTGGGTACCCTCTTCGAAGTGCTATTTTTCTGTAAGCCTCTGTAACCTTCACTTGAGTTATTTAAGAATCTTTCTTTGGGTTATTTTGTTGCTAGTTGAGTGGAAAGTAAAGAATATATAATATTCCATTTGGGTGCAGGTTGCTTGCTATTTTCACTCCAAGTACAAGTCTACCCAATCGAGTACCTACAAGAAGAACGGTATGATCCTTTCCTGGGATTATCAGAGTTCGCTTTCTACTGGATGATGTGTTTCTATCTTTCTCTTTCTGTTTTGCAGCCTCTTCATGTTTGTTATATACAAAGCCTTTTGGACATTTGGATGGATTCTAATGACTGGGATCTAGACTGTAGATATATGATATACAGCCATCTCATAGTAGAAATACTGTCTGCCTGTTTTTGGTCAAATAAATGGCTTAGATGACTAATTTTACATAGTTTATTATTATTCATACCTTAAAAGTTTCTTATGATCTTAGTCTCCTAGTTCTTAGGTAGTGCATTTGATATGTTTGCTTGCTACCTGAAATATATGCATAGACAGCATAGTGTTTGTACGCGTATCAAAATAGATACATATATTGATATGATTGAGTCTAATAAGGCATGAATGTATGTATTGGTGACAACTGTGTAAAATATTTCTTAAACTGTTTCCATTACTATTATTCCTGCTATTACATAATATGAACATGAGGGCAATGAAAGGGGAAAAAGGATCTGGGGTGAAATTCTGAAACCTCCAACAGGTTTCTTGCTATTATTGGTTGAATTTATCTTGAGTTAAGTCATGTTTTCAATATTGATCAGGGACATCTGCTGCAATCCAATATGGAACTGGAGCAATTTCTGGTTTTTTCAGCCAGGACAGTGTCAAAGTTGGTGATCTTGTTGTTAAAAAGCAGGTAAATACGGCTAGAGGTCCTCTTTTCTGGTCTTCAATTCAGTGTTGTTGTTTGAGATTACAAATGCTATTTACCATTAGGATTTCATTGAGGCAACCAAAGAGGCCAGCATCACATTCTTGGCAGCGAAGTTTGATGGTATACTTGGGCTTGGATTTCAAGAGATCTCAGTTGGACATGCTGTACCTGTGTGGTGAGTCAATTCATCACAGTTCTTAACATCCCGGAAACTTCATGTTTGAAACTGAAATTTACTTGGTTAAGTGTGCTTAACTTACTACTTTAAATGATTCTAAGAAAATTCTTTTTTCACTATTTTTTTTTCTTGAATTTGCTAAATTTTTTGAAAACTGATTAGTTGTGAAGTTTTACAGGGATAATATCGTTAATCAAGGCCTTGTTAAAGAACCAGTTTTTTCATTTTGGTTAAACCGTAATGTTGAAGGGGAAGAAGGGGGAGAAATTGTGTTTGGTGGGGTTGACCCTGATCATTTCAAGGGTGAGCACACATATGTTCCTGTAACTCAGAAAGGCTATTGGCAGGTTGGTTGTTAATTTTCTATCTCAGCTAACCACACTTCATGGTTTACTTTTTCTTTTTTTTTCATCTTTTAATTTTTTTTTCTTGTTTGACAGTTTGAAATGGGTGATGTCCTGATCGATGGTGAAACAAGTGGTAATTATACAGAACTTGTTCTTGTATTTCTTTCATATGCTTGAACTTTCTCCTTTTTCTCTCAGAAGTGCTTGAAATTGTATTAAGAGATAATCATACCTATTTCAGGATATTGTTCTGATGGTTGTAAAGCAATTGCTGATTCTGGAACCTCATTGTTGGCTGGCCCTACGGTATTTATTGTTAACAGTAATAATATTAGTTTTCCTTTTTTGGTTGGGTAGTGCAGGATTAGCAATACAATTTGACTTTAAAAGGTTCCTACCAACCACAGTCCACAGATATAATTGTGACGTGCACATCCATCCCTTATTCTTCTATATTTGTGTGTATAATTGGTTTGAAATATAGAACACAAAAGTCTGTCATCTTTAATTATTTTTTTGCATCTGGTTACAATTTACATCACTCTCCAATTTCACAATTTCAGACTATCATTGCTCAAATTAATCATGCCATTGGAGCTTCTGGTATTGTAAGCCAAGAATGCAAGGCAATAGTTGAACAATATGGAAAAACTATATTGGAAATGCTGATAGCTGAGGTAATTGTACATGTTTATATTGTCTTTTTGCATCTTTTGAACAGTTTGTGCTTTTTCATTTGGGAGAATAGATGTGATAAAGAATCAACGCTACTGATAACTTTTGCTCTGGGCCAAACTTAATGTTGAAATTCCATATGATGAATTGAGAGGTGCTTTGTTGCTATTTTCCTTAGACACAACCTCAAAAGATATGCTCTCAAGTGGGTCTGTGCACTTTCGATGGGACTCGGGGTGTTAGGTATTTCTCAACCTACCTTGCATTAAAATAAGTATTAGTTTTTGTTATGTTAGGGTTGTTCTCACTATTAATCATCAGTTATTAACATTAATAAATTTAACTTTCTTTACAGTATGGGCATTGAGAGTGTGGTAGACAAGTCATCTGATGGACTGCATGATGCTATGTGTACTGCTTGTGAGATGGCAGTAGTATGGATGCAGAACCGGATCAGGAAAAATCAGACAGAAGATCAAATCTTGAATTACGTGAATCAGGTGAGTTAGCCGTGTGTTCAGATTAAAAGGTGGCCTTGCAGCAAGCTCATGCCTTTAGTTGTATTGCAGCTATGTGACCGTTTGCCCAGTCCAAATGGAGAATCAGCAGTTGCATGTGGCAGTCTATCGTCCATGCCCAAAATTTCGTTCAGCATTGGTGGTAAAGTTTTTGATCTTGCACCACAGGAGGTATGATGTTATGGTTTTTTAAGGGCAAAAGTTACTGAGAGTCAAAAATGAAATCTTGCTTTTGTGCTACTTATAATGTCTACAATATGCCAATTAAGTTACTTCAGTAAGCTTGATTGCACTTGTTTAATTACAGTTGAAGATCTACCTGATTGGTTATATAGATTATTGCAACTTTGTACTCGAAGCTTCGGTTGTTTTAATCTTAAATATACTCTTAATAAAATCAAGCACATGTATGTGAACTATAGCTGATAATAATATTCGTTGTTATTTATCATTAAAAAATGTAAGATGTCAAGGTAAAATTGTCAGGTGGTTTGATATCTGTTTTAACAAATCACATATGTTGAAAGTAGTTTTATTTGAGTAAATTTAAATAGGATATATGTCCACAAAGAGTTGAATACTGGAACTAGTTTCACATAGCGACGTCCAAGTATTTGACAAGTTGAGTTTACGTCATTCAGTTTGCCCATCAAGTTTTTGTCCTTAGCAGTTTTCTCATTGGTGTAGGCATCTACAATTATTAAAGTTTTTATTTTGTGTTAAATTGATACTGTGGTAATGATTTGTTCTTCAAATTTTCTGGATGGTGGTATCATGATGCAGTATGTTCTTAAAGTGGGAGAGGGAGCTGCTGCCCAATGCATCAGCGGGTTTACTGCCTTAGATGTAGCCCCGCCTCGTGGTCCTCTCTGGTATTTTTCTCTCCCATTATTGCTTATACCATAGTCATTCCTTTATATTCGTATTTTTTATATTAAACGGGTGCAGCAACTGGAAATACCAAGGCCAATAAATTCCTAGCTAGAACTTTAAACTGAACATGTGCAACACAAGATTACTGATGGAGACTTTCACCAGACTAATGGACTCCCAATACATAGACTACGAATGCTATAATTGTTATGATTGAATGGTTTTAAATGTTAGTTTCACTTATTGGCGCATTGTATTATTGGTGAGACTTTCCACATCGTAATTTTGTGCAAAATTGTACAAAATTTGTGTATAGCGTGAATGCATGATAATACCAATTCATTATTAGCTGTCTAGTTTCACTTCGTGGCGCATTCAAAGAATAACATTCAACTTGCTGATTTGGTGAGTAATTATGATAATTCAATCTATTAAAGCTATCACAGAGTGGATCTTTAATCTAGGCCCCGTTCCTGGATGACGCATTATTGATAGGTTTCTATCATAGATAGGTTTCTGTCTCTCATCATTACTGTTTGAAGGAAAAACCAGTCTTATACACTTTGTCAGTGCTGAGATTCTGGTACCATTACACTAGACAATAGCCTTTGTAATCGCATGGAGGATTCATTTCTGTTGGGTCTTAATTTCAATATGATGCTAGCAACTTACAAATAAATTAGATGCTTCTTAATATCTTTATCTACTCCAATAAGATCATTAGACCATCTTTCGTTATATAATGCAGGATCTTGGGAGATATTTTCATGGGCCGCTACCACACTGTTTTTGACTATGGAAACCTGCAAGTTGGATTTGCTGAAGCGGCTTAAAGGAAATCTATGCTTAATTCTAAGTAGAAACTATTACATTTCCATATCAGTGTGTAATATGTATTATACGCAATCATGGTGTTACCGGGCAAGTGTGTACTTGAATTCAGCTCGTAAGCTTTATACTTGTGAATATATAACATCATGTGCAGTCATAATATAAAACCACTCGTCTAATTGTTTAACATTAACTATTCTAACTTTGGCTGTTTGAATCTAATGGCAGACTGTTTGGATTTAGTTTGAAACGAAATGCAGTTATGTTGTAAAAGTCATTTGTAGTCTAATATTGTAGTGGGGATTATTATTATTATTATGGGATTTTTACTTTTTCAGGTATGAATTAAGGCATCCTATAATTTTTCCCCTTCTGTGTGTTACCCATAATTCAATTTTCAACAGTACAGATCCGCTTAATTCTACCAGCATCAGATCATATTGTTAGCAGAAAAAACAAGCCGAAAAAAAAAGAAAACTGGACTGTCTTGCTTCTAGTTTGAGATGGTTTACATGTTAATTTCAATCAAGATCTTTTAATTAAGTTTCGAACACTTAATCAATAACTTTTAGACTTACTAGAACAGTAAGTGGTAGACCCTACTAAGATACAAATTCTCTCACCTAACTTGGTTTGGTTGTTCAATACATTTACTAGGGGAATTACTAGGTTTACCGAATGTACTCTTTTTTTTTTTTTTTAAATTGGTATCCAAATAATCTAGTTTATGAATTGTTAACATTACATTAATTATTATATTATCTAATGATTTATATATTGTTAACTATTTATATATCATATTATTTTTACATGAATTTACATAAACTATTTGTAACGGTATGACTTAAATCATTTATATAAACTATTTGTAACGGTATGACTTAAATATAAAACAATACGTGAACACCTTGAAATTCATTTTTTCACTACCACTTCCCCGAGCATATGTGATGTATCATATATAATGGTTAAAACCATAGATGTTCCATAGCTGTTATCATAAAGAGTGCGGCAGCAAAAAAGTTTATAAAGGAAAGTTGGGACCTGGTTGTTGTAGTCTTAGCAAAAACGTGTATAAAGGAAAGGTTGGAATTTGGAAATGATAGATGAATTTTGCTTCTCGTTGTAAAACGACCAAGTACCTAATCAAGTATAGATATGACAAGACAATTTCATCATCATTATACATTTCTTTTCAAAAGGCCAAAATAAAATCTGTTGAGAATTGATAAACCACCAAAAATTTCTTCTCTTTCATATTGAATTCTAGAAACAATTAAAATGCTATATTAAATTTGAGACCGCGAACACGTGTGTAAGCAATTATTAAAAGCTCAGAGTGACTTTCCTTTTCCTTCCCTTTTCAATTTGTAACGGAACGTCAAAGCAAGCAAGAAACATCCGCCCATTAAAAAGCCTGCTACAAGTAACAACCTCATCATTGCAAAACAAAGCAACTCTCACATTTCCCATAAAGAGGCACTACAAACAAAACCTTCCAACCTGGTTGTAAGGCCGCTTGCCTCCTCCAAAAAGGCTTCTTTGGACCACCACAAAAACCACATCCCATAAAACATGACTCACCTCACCACCTCGCAACCGTTCACACCAATTCACCCCTCACTTATTTCTGAAAACCATTATATTTTGTTAGATTCGGTTACTCAACTGTCAATCAATGCTTTTACACCTAACAATGTTCGTCACGATTTTAACAATTCAGAAAAGTTCGTAAGAGATAATCATGAAAAATTAACAAATAAGTGAAAACCTCTAAACTTAAATTAATATTGAATACACTATTACACTGAAAATGATACATTTAATGACAAATATAAGTCTTTGGCAAGCAGACTTATAATTCTTTAAACACATTTTTCACATTCCTGACCTAATTTAAATTAGATCTTGAATTCATTTCAATCACTAAATAAATTATCACATATTATCTTAAATACACCTATCCTTTTTTACAAAAATTATATCTCTTATTTAAAATGAAAATTATATTAAAAACAACAAACCAATTTGAAAATATATTAATTGGAACAAGTGTTGTAATTTACGAAGAGCATTAGACTGAAAAAGAACCGCCCAACCCTCTTTAACAACTCACGAGCTTTCACTTGCACTAAACGCATGTAAACGTCACCGTTCTCGTGCCCACACACACAAGCACCACTCCGTCCAACACATCACACGTTTAACACGTGCTCTCTCGCCCTCTCGCAGTTTAAAAATACACGTGTTCCATCATAGATAGTTAACTTCTACATGGACGCCACCTGCAACCGCTACAGTTTCCAAAATGTCATGAATACGCACGACACGCACGTGAGTAGCGTGTGAGTGAAGTCTCTCTGTAGCTCTTACAATAATAGTTTTTTTTTTAAATAAAAAAGTTATCTTACAAGCCACGCATAAAATTTACTAATTTGGAAGCTGTTGTGGGCGATGGATGGACCAACTAACTTAACAAATACAAAAACAAAATATGACCCGGGTAGAGTGGGAGAAAGCACTTCTGATGGACGGTTATAATCGGTTAAAAAAAAAAAAAAAAAAAAAAGTCTACCCAGATTAAATTCTTTTAATTGATTAGGGGTTGCTGAAACTGCCTCCTGCTGCTGCCAACTGGCTTTTGGCCTTTAGCTCTTGGCTTTTAGCTTTTGGCTTTTCAACAACCACAAGTCCATAACAAACAACTACTTCTACTACTACCAAAATCTCACAGCAGCTTCACCTGCTTATTTAGTGTGAATGTGGTTTGCTTGCTTCTAGGCATTATTAGAGTTAACACCGTCTATGCTCTTCCTTTTTTTTCTTTTTTTGGTTGGTTTTGGCTTTTGGTTTTGGTTTGCTGTGAATGTTGCTGTTGGTTGATTCTCTCTTTAACTTCTCATTCAAGTATCCAACTGCCTTTTATACTCTTCTCTCTTTTTTTTTTTTTAATTTGTCAAGCTAACAATAAAATAATAATAATAATAATATTTTTTTTAAAAAAAAACCTCTCTAAAATATGCTAGTAAATATGCATATTGATGAAACCCACATTTCTAACATAAATACGTATGGATGTATAATTTCCCTTTATACTCGGTTTTAATTAATTTAGCAGAATATTAATTTATTATATTATTAATTATGATTATATTATGGTCATGTATGTTCTTCATGATCCACCTTCTCTTTTTTAATAATTTGCTATAGTCTTATATATAAGAGTTCATAAAATCACTTACTAAACAAACAAAAGTACTTTTCCAACCTCAAAAGTAATTTTTATTGACCAAAGTTGGGAGTTTCTAGCATGATAAACCTGTCAGACCCCACCCAAGTTAATGAAATGATGAGTTTGAATTTTTTTTTTTTTTTCTTTTCAAGTATTGATATCCATCTCGAAATCAGTTGAGATAAAACTCTAAAGTATGATATGAGGATTAACTCTCATAAGATAGAAATAAACAACCCACAAAGAATGACAGAAAAATTACCCACAAATTGTGGGACTTAGGAGTAGAACCCACTAAAGGTTAAAATGGGCTACTGTTATAGCTTTACCACTAGACTAAAACCTATAATTTAAATTATTTTAATTTTAATATTTATAATTACTAAAAATAGAATTATATATATAAATCAAATAGTTTGAAAGACTGAAAATTATTTGAAATTTCTAGAAAGATATTATCTTATATATTAAAAAACATTTCTAATTAAATATTGAAGTAAATGTTAAAAGATGCTTTATATATTTATTACGTATTTATCTATTTCTTAAATAAAAAGGCTCTGTAAGTAGATTATAACCTGATCAAGTTATCTTTGATTACGTCCCAAAAGCATAATTATGTTGTTTTCATCAACAATTAAGGTTCAGGATAATATATATTAGTCTATTGCACTTTTTCATCATGATTTCAAGCATGGTTTGCAAGCAACAAAATAAAAGCGTGACACAAATGATTTTGTATTAACTTAGTGTGTCAAAATCCAGATTATTACCTAATTTTATGGGGTTTGTTTTAAACTTTAAAGTGTACTTTCAATAATCCTTGGCCTACCTCGATATACAGTAAAAGCATACGGATTTTAGTTAGAAGGAAAAAATTGTGTCAAGTGAGCAATTTTAAGTGTGTCAGTATCATTTCTTTGCATGCATCACCAGTAAGCAATTAGTATTCAGTACTTACGTCCAAGATTTATCACGATTGCTTTGCTTGGAGTACACAATTCCTCCAATTACGTTTTTGATTAATTAAGAAATAATTAGTGTTTGAAAATTATCCACGCAGCTCCCTATCCAAACAAAAGTTTCTAGAAAAAGTTGCAGTACTAGAACTTTAGTTATGGAGATTATAAAATTCTTAATTCCGAACTTTGGACCATAGATAGCTATATTTTAACAAATTAATATCATATTAGGTAACAGAAAAAAACTAACGTGACACGTGTTAAAATCATGAACATTAGATGATGAAAGTGGTAATTGACTTTGAAAAAAATTTATAAGCAATGAAATTTTAGATAATATTTTATTTTTTGAAGTTGAAATTAAATGAGTCAGTATTGACACTATATTTGGACCCTTAGTCAGAGCCTTGAGTTTTTGGCATTACCCTCGGAAGGGTGTGACGAAGGCTGAATGCTGCCGTTTCCTTCTTAAACTATAAGGGAGTATCTACAGTGTTTGAATCAGTAATCTTATGAGTGTTTTGATTGCAAACTCGATACCATCAAGACAACTGCATCCAACCTTTGCCATACCTAGCCTTCGCAGGCAAAAAGCTCGCACTACGACTAAGGATCCATATGTAGCGTCAACATAGTCTTAGCCTCCGCCATGCACCTCCCGGGTTAAGGCCAAAAAACCTGACACTTCGACTAATGATCCAAATGTGGCAACAATATACTTGCCTTAGTGATATTGAGTTTGTAACTAAAACACCTATAAAGTTATTGGTTCAAACCCTAGGGAAGCCACCTTATTATTCAAAAAGAACATGACAACACCCAAACTCTGCCACACTCCTTTAAAGATAAGGCTAAAAACCCGATGCTTTGGTTAAGGGTTCAAATGTGGCATCAACAATAAAAGAACTATTGAAATATACCGACATCAAGTGCTAGTTGCATGGTTTAAGTATCTATTTACATAAACGGGAGATAATTACTTTTACAATAAAGAAAAAAGAAAAAAAAGAAAAACTACTCTCAAATCTTCATTATATAAATCAATTTTGATCTTAAGATTTATATTAAAGCGGATAAATTTCACAATTAAATTAATTGATACCCATATGAATGCAGACTAGACGTAAACTTAGACATGATTTAGAGTACAATTTCAACCAAGTACCCAACATTGGACGCAAATTTCTTGTAGTGAAAATACAAATGAAAGCTGTCGACAATTAAAATATCATCTAAAGGTGCACAGTTTTGGAATTAATTGGTCAAGCCTTCTCTTTTAATCCCAAATTGTGAAAGTATCCATCTGGTGTTCCCACTTCCGACTTGTAAATTGACTTTGAGAAAGTACCCAATTTCCCATTTTACACTAGCTTTTTAATTGTCCTCCCCATCCCTAAACGGACTTTAATATTGAAAGAAACATTTGACAAATCCACCAATTCAATCCACGAGAAGCACCAAATTAAAATGATACTAAAATTCAACCATATCCGGTGGTTCGTTCAACCCACCCCCACGATACCTCACCCTCACCTCACCAAAAACCCCCTAATTCAATCTTCGAAGTCTACTCTTATTCAAATACAAAACAAAGCATCCAGATCTTTTGTATTTATCTATCTATGCAAATCCACCAAAATTGTACGAATTGACCCAACCAAAATGAAAAGAATACATATAAACACATTCTCATAATTACACGTGCACAGGTGCCGTGTCGCCAAGTTGCCGCCTACTAGATGTCCAAAACTGTCCGCACCAACCATAAATTGACACGTTGGGCACTCGCGTTAAAGGACTTGTCAACTGCATATTGTGAGAAAGAGAAAGGGCCAAGTCACCCCCAACCAACCAATAAAGCTAACCTTTTTAAATATCCAAAACCTTATAACTCATAAGAACACCACCCCCGCCCCCCCCCAACCCCCCCTATATATAATGCCACTTTGCAATAACAAACTTTGTTGTAGACCCAACCAAGCTCCCTTTTCGTTTTTAAAAGTTTGTATCCACCACCTCTCTCACCAAATAAATGGACTGGAATAGAGGCCGCACCATAGGCCACGGCTCCTACGCCGTGGTCTCCCTCGCCACCTCCCTCTCCGGCGACAACATCTTCGCAGCCAAATCCGCCGAGCTTTCCGAATCCGAATTTTTGCAAAGGGAGCAGAAAATCCTCTCTTCTCTAAGTTCCCCCCACATAATCACCTACAAGGGGTGTGACATTACTAGTGAAGACAACAAGCTTATGTACAATATCTTCATGGAGTATGCAACCGGCGGCACCCTCACCGATGCAATTCACCGGCACGGCGGCCCCCTCGAAGAGCCTGTGATTGTGTATTACACGCGCCACATATTACAAGGCCTAGAGTACCTACACTCGGAGGGTTTGGTACATTGTGACATTAAAGGTAGGAACATTTTGATCACCGGAGGTGGCGCCAAAATTGGCGATTTCGGGTGCGCCAAGTGGAAGTCAGAGGAGGTCTCTACCGGTGGCACGCCAATGTTCATGGCCCCAGAAGTGGCGCGTGGGGAGCACCAGGGGTTCGCTAGTGATATATGGGCAACTGGGTGCACCATAATTGAGATGGCTAGTGGTGGTGCACCGTGGTCGAATGTAACGGACCCCGTAACGGTCCTTTACAGGATTGCATATTCTAGTGAATTGCCTGAGCTTCCTGGTTGTCTATCAAACCAAGCAAAGGATTTCTTGTCAAAGTGTCTAAAAAGGGATCCCAAAGAGAGGTGGACCGCCAGTCAGCTACTGAATCACCCATTTCTCGAAGAATTCAATTCGTGTACAAAACCAATTGTTCAAGAATCTAATTCAACTTCAAATTCTCCTACAAGCATTCTTGATCAAGACATATGGGACTCAGTAGAGGAAACGGAAAGAAACCTGGGAAATCTGATCCGTTCAAGGCCACAAATTAACTCGGTCAGTGAGAGGATCCAACGGTTGTCATCCACTGAAGGGCCCAGTTGGACCTGGGATGATTGTTGGACCACGGTTAGAGGATATAAAATTATTATTACAACAATTGTGGATGAGATCGAAGGCAAAGATGATTTGCTTTGTGGGTCAGTGTTGGATTCTACTGGTGGTGGGGTTGAGACGCAAGAATCTTATTTTAATAGTGAGAAGTTCTTGGAGGATTTCTCACGAAGCAATGTTAGTATTAGTAATAACAGGGTTAGAAATGGGAATTTCTGTGGGCTATGTACATGTAACAAAAATTTTAATGTTGTAATTAGAGATAGGTTGTTACCTCCTTTGATATCAACTTCTTCAATATCATGACTTTTTTGCCTCTATAGATTTATTCTAATTCGTTTTGGCTCTGAATTGTGATAGTAATAATCTGTAAGAGAAGAGACATTGGAGTAGTGGCACTTTGGGAAGTCAATGGCGCCCATAACCTAATCCTATATTGTGCTATTGTGGGTGCACTTGAAGTAGTGCTTATTAGGCTGCCAAATTGCCCATCTGGCCAACTCCCAATAACCATTTTTCCAATTCCTATATTGATATTATACACTTCAAAAGTTAAGACTTAATTTGAAAATATCTTTTTTTAAATCTAATGGCTGTAACTTTGGAATTCGAAAATATCATTCATTAAATCTAATGACTGTAATGCACTGGATTTGATAGGACAGTTCAAAATATGTCCTTGGTTTCATTTGTAGTGTAGGGGAAGTTGGGTTAATTTGGCATAACTCATGATGGGTGCAAATTTGGTATACTTCAATTAAAATCCAGCCCAACTTCTCTGTTTTTTGTATAAGTTGGTAAAGTGAGATTAAATTTCATGTTCCTTACCAAATGAATTCAACTGCAATACACAACTATTTACCCACTTGTTTTTAGTACAACACACAGCTATCTAAAATCCAACAGCTGGCCAATTAATTAGTTGGGTTGTTGCCAACTCATGCAAGGAGGTAAAAAGTGTTACACAGATTGGATTTCTTTGAAGTCATTTTTATAGCCAGGTATTGACACGTGTTGGTAGATAAACTCGTACAAGTTGAAAAAGAAATCCAGAAATTCTAATATGTTCTGTCACTCAAAGCCTGAAAAAAAAAAAACAAAGGGTTGGGTGGATTGAAATTGGCCAGGTGGATGGGCCGAAGCTGAAACTTCCAGCAGATTCCAAGTTCAAGTTTGTTTTCGATCATATATCCACTTTGTTGTTTCTGGAAAGTACTGAACTTGAAGTTGTTTATTTAAGAATCTTCGTTGCAGTTCTTAGAACTGAAGTTGGCTTACACTTTCTAGGAAGCGTGTACTTTATACAAGTCAAAATATCTTGAAGATGCGTCCTAATCCAATAATTTAACAAAAAACAAAAACAAAAAATATAAATCGAATCTTTTTTTTTTTCCTTTTTTTTTTTATGTGTTCATGTATAACTCTTTCTGCATAAAATATTTAATGTGTACCAATCCAGCTAGGGCATGTCTGCACAAGTCGAAAACTAACCATTTTATATGCCGTTCAAATATTTATTTTCATAATACGTGGAGAAAATCCTCACGTATGAAGGTAAGTCAAATTCATCCCTAGCTTATGAAAAGGAATTTGTTATTCACTTTTTAATCAATGATTCCGAGGATCAACGCACATTTGAGATTTCTTTTTGATTTCACTGAAAAAGAAATCGACATTTCTTATTGAGAAACAAGAAATTAGAAAAACAGAAGAAACAAATACATGCAACCAGAACAACAAAGGAAATACAAATGTCTAAATTATGAGAGAAGTCTGGAAATATCCATGTGGATATCGTCGATGATTTTGATATAAATTTTGGATAGGTAAACCTTTGTTGGGCTTGGGTTTTGAACGAGCCATTTCCATTTTATAAACTCAACTCTACTGGGCCACACTAGCATGTAATAACATATCAAAAATCTGGATCAGACCCATCTCAAGAAAAACAAAATTTCTGTTCTTGAATCCCTAGCAAAAAGAAATCTTGACATTATATGTGATATATTTTCTTTTGGTGTAATATATCTTCAAAATTTTATTTTAGGATGGATAATTGAAAAATATGTTCGAATATTATCAATGTTCTAAAGAATTAACAAAACTTTTAATATTATAACCACATTGTTATGCTAATAGTTTTATCAAAGGCCTTAACACGCGTGACGCACCCAACAAAATCACATAGAGCCGATTTTTTTTAACAACTGATAGCGCCAAGCTAAAAATTCGTTATTTTTCCACGTCCACCCATTTCGATTTTCGAGCTCAGACACGGAAGCTAAAATATCATACCCAAAAACTCAAAACATTTGCACAAGCTTCGCTGACAAACAATGCTCACTCAACCCCTTGCTTCGAACCCATTTCCCAAATCTCTCACGCTTTTTCACCGCGAAAACCCTTTCTCTTTCTCCCCCTCTGCTTTTTCAACAGTGAGTTTCGGTTTCTTATATCAAACATCCCATCTTGTTTGGTTCATTTCGACTATTGATTTGATTTTCTTGTTTGGTTGTTTTTGTAGCATCTAGAGTGAATGAAGCTATTGGCATGCGTTTGTCACGTGGGAGGAATTGTAGAATGACGTTTTTGGCTTCTAAGGAGCAGAGCTCTAGTGTCAATATGGAGAAAAAGAGGTTGTTTTCCACTTAAATTTGGTATCATTTTATGTTTTTGAGTGTGCTTGATTTGTGGCTATAGTTGAAATAATTGTTTTTAATCATAGGAAAGTGGTGGAACACATATGTTTGCTCAAAGCAAAGAAAGATTTATCTGAAGAGGAAGAGAAGGACATGTTGGATTATCTTTATACAACTCAATATCAAATGCGCGGCATTGTTGCTATATCGTTGGGTGAGTTTCGGTGATGGCTTATATGATTCATTTGTATGTGGTCTCTCTTTCATATGTGTTAATGTATCGTAACCTCAAGTCAAGTCTTAAATATTATACTTAGAGTTTTTTCTATCGGTTTAAGCTTTTGGGTCTAATGATAACTATCAGCACGATTGAAGAAGTCATTAGTTACTTTGTCAATTGAATTAGCCCAACAGCTAGTGTTGTCTTTGGTTGATGCACAATGATGGACCTTATGCTCTCAATTGACTCTGCTTGGGGATTGTGCATATATAGTTTTGAATCGTTGTTGTGTGATTTGCCTTTCTAGGACGTGTCTCCAATCAAAGTATTGAAGATTATACCTATGCTGTCTTCATGCGTTTCCAAAGAAGGGAAGATATTGCCAAGTTTTATGAGAATCCTTTCTACTTGAGAGTATTGAAGGAGCATGTTACGCCTTACTGCCATGTATGCTCTGACATGTAAACACCGATACTCGATAGCGCTCAAGTTGAATTTCTATCGATATTCTGCTGATATAACTCATTATTGTGATCGAATTATGTATTGCTAATTAGTTTTGAGTTTGTTAAATAATCACAGGGATTGATGAATGTGGACTATGAATCGGAAGTTGAGGATGATATTCTTCCTATATTTCGTAAAGGAGAGGTCAGAAGCTACATACTCAATAAGTTTAATATATTCTCACTGTTTTATAAGTTACTTCTTTCAATTAAATGGAAATCGTATAGCATCTTTTAGCTATCTGTAAGACTGTAATCTGTACATTGTATATAAGTTTAGGAAATCCTATACACAAATCACGCAAGCGCAGATTATCATTAGATGTAAATGAAATTGTAGTTGCTCACTTTGCCTGTTGACATTTAAGCTCACTCTTAGACAGTTAGAGTATTAGTTGTTTCAGTGTACTTTTATCCAATAACATATTCACCTCAAGTAAGTTCTGAAATGAGTTGAACTACTTTTGGTAACAGGCGTTCAACTTTGGAATAGAATTTGTCCTTCTGATCGCATTTGTTGAGAGTGCAGTCGGCAGACCTATAGAAGATGCATTGGCATCGCTTAAAAAGCTGACTGCTGAATTCCCCTCTCTAATTGTCCAATCTACTCATGGTGAGAATTTTCAATTATGTAATACTCAAGTCATAAACTTAGTATGCTATCTGGCGATCCTCCTGTATTTTCCACTTGTAAATTTGGAATGGTTAAGACTTATGCTTTGATCAAGTTGAACTTTTTACTTATCATGAGGCAGAGTAATACTTATTCGAGAGGAGTTGCAATCATATATCGGTTCTCAGTTCTCACTAATATACTGTTGTCAGGTTTAAATTTTAATCTCAGCAGCAAGGAATTTACACATGGGGTGGTGATACGGTTTCGATCATGTGAGTTGTCTTTTTTGTTTTACGTCATCTTGATTATCTGATACATTCTGTTGACTGCTATTTACTTACCTGTTATACAGCTGAGGCCTTTGAGACATTCATGGGAAGCTCAGAATACAAAGATGTAAGGAGACTGACCGATTCATTTGGCATATTTTCATATTTTAGATTTTTCTGTATGAACCTTTAGTCATTCTTGTGCATATATGGTTTCTTCTTTGTGGTTCAAATTGCTATTAACATTCTATGCATGTTTTAATATTACTTGTTATTGCAAGGTTCTAGTGTCAATTTTTTCAGGACGCACACCATGCACAGGATAAGAGATGTTAGAAATTTTAAGTAGTAAGTGGGATCAATTTTGTAACCACAGAATTTCATTAAGGACTGAAATCAAATGAAATATATGTCTAACCTATCTATTGACTTATAATTTTCAAACAACTGTGCTATCAGTGCTTTTGTTACAACAGATTAAATGGTAAAAGTCTAAATTAGATGTGAACTTGAAATGGCAGATGTGGAGCAGTAAGTTCCAGCCAATCACCAGGAAAACACTTCCCATACAATTTTCTGTTGATCCAGTGGGCACTGAGATTATGTAGTAAGTCCATTGGTTCGCGGTTTGTCTACTGGTCATATATGCTGAGGATGTACATGAAAGGATGCATGCATGTTATATTATCCATGAAATGCTGAAAGTGTATGAAAGGGTATTCACTAGGAACAGGGTAAGTTTTCATTTTTCCCGAAAAATCTAACTCGACCAACAGCACTTATTTCCTTCTGTAAAATTGGCCTGGTTATATATTCACAATTCTATTGATGTATTCATCATTTTTTATCTGCTTACGCGTAAGTTTCCCTTTCTACGACCAGAATACAAGTGCTGTTTCCTTCTGCATTTCTCTTCACCAATGGATGGAGACATCGCTGTTTGCTTCTTTATATGCTTTTGCATCAATGTTGAATCATACTTGTATCTAGCCAGATATTGTTATTATTTTTTGTAAGATATTCCAAAGATATGCTATTTAATCACGTAGTTCTTCTATGATGATTCAATTCATTTTGAACTCCGAAAATTTGTAGCAGAATTATCCTATTCTCACTTGTTGCCCAATTAAATGGGATTTTAAAGATTTGAGTCATTTGCTGGAATGAATCATACTCCATGTAATTTAATTGTGTAGTATTCGTACATATTTGTATACAGTTACCTGCACTAAAACCAAAATTTATCATAATCCCTTTTCCTTTTGTCCAAGAATATGATTCTACACTACAAACTTCATCTAAGACAAAGCCTGTAAAAAAGGTTTCAACTAACTAGATATTGAAAACGTTGTGCTATCCAAGTGATCACCTTGTCCACCACAATCACTGCTAGGCTTTAGCTCAGGGACGCATGTCAAGGAGGAGTACGTTGGTATTAAATGCAGTGAACGCCATCAACACCAGAGCCACCAGAACTGAGAGAGCCGATAGTACGAGCATCATAGCATGCGCTGCTCCGCCCTTCACTTCCTGTGCGTACTCAGCTGAAGCAAGTGCTAGCACTGTTAGAGGAAAAGAATACGCCCACCATGCCAAACTAAACTTCCTCATCGCTTTTCTAAACAGGATAGGCCTAGAAGCCTGTTTTCGCATCCAAAACAAAGACTAGCAACAATTTTAGACCATCAAAACTAGCACTTTTTGCAACAATAATCAAATACCCTTTTGACAAGAACTCTTTTTTTTTTTCATATAAAATACTGATGGTCTCTATCACTAGGACTAAAATGATCACAATTAACGGTTCTAATTACATATATCTAATTTTGTTTTAAAGATTGGATGAGGTGTGAACTCATAATCAACCTTTTTGGTTCATCAACTCACATTTTACTTTGACGAAATTGACTAGAAATGTGTCACACTCTCTATACCAGTGTCTCCAAGATTTTGATGGACCCTACATGATAAATTTTTATGAGGCAGAAAAAATCTTACACAAACACAATTTTCAAATCTAAGTTACTTATTCAAATTCTGTTTTTCTTCTTTAGTTTACTCAGTAATCCTCACCAGTGACACGAACAGGAACAGCGAGAGAAAGAACAGCATCTTCGCTGCATTATCAAACGTCCCCGAAATGGCGTCCCAAGCCAAACTAGCCGTGCTTGGCGCTGCAATGAACAAGAAAAACACAGGCCTCAACATGGCAGGCAAGTTGTTGCTGGCACTGCCAGCCAGTCTTTGATATAGAGTGACAAACAGGACCAGATAGTGTGTCCATTCCAAGAGAGAACATGGCAGACAGCGCTCTCTCTCCACCCCATCTGCGCAGCAGCACGGGCCGCCATTAGATTCCCTATCACCGACATCTGGCTGGTGGGGTTGGCCACCGCGGACACGAACCGCTTCCCTTTGGTGAACCACTGGCCGTAGATTTTGACGTCGAGGATGATCACGGGGACAACAAAAACCCACCAGAGTAGCAAGTAGTAGGTGGAATCTGAAGTGATAAAAGGCGAGGATTGAAGCAAGAGAAGCCAAGAAATGAATGGAGCGAAGAGATAGTTGACTCCAACGTGGTGCAAGAACTCGGATTTCAATCTATCGAAGTGGAGACAACACCTGAGAATGTAGAGAAGAGAGAGCAGGGCAAGAGTGAACAATGCTATCGACCATAGAAGAGCGAAAGCGGTGGAGGGTAGCAACGAAAAGAGACGTCGAAAGGCGTGTGCGTCGCCTGGTGGAGTGTCGCGGAGTGTTTTCCATAGCAAAGCTTGGCTGCACAACGAGAGACTTATCCTGAAATAACCTGCATGGAGCCTAGTCAAGATTCGAGTTAATGAGAATGATAATACTGGTCGTTTGATGACAACCAGAGAGCTAAAACATGATTCTGGTTTTGGTTTTGGATCTGTTGTGTCAATGGGTGGTTCGACTATCACAAACTCAATGTTGGGTTGGGATTTGATCTGATGATAAGATTCATTAGTAGCCATAAATAGTGTAGTGTTTATATAGATGGATAGCTATGCAGATGCAATGCAATTCAAGTGTGTGTGTGTGTGTGTGTGTTTGGTGTGCTGGTGTGATGATATATAGGAATGTTGTGATGAAAAATATGAAGACCAAAAAGTTTTGAAGTTGATCGATAGAGGACATCACATCGAGTGTACTTTGTTGGGAAAATGGAGGCGATTGGGGCGGCTGACTCGCCTTTTTAGACCTTGTTCTGTCATGTATCATGACGACGCATGAGTTGTTTTACACTCTTTACAGCTAGACAGCCTAGACCCCATGCAAGTAGGGTACATCTCCTCTGTACCCTCCTGAATTGTTTATTTGCTATACATTAAAGGGCCTTAAAATCAATATTAATTCTATCGTAATTTTTTATATTGCATTTGTACCCATTTTGAGATTTGGCTTGCACAGCCAAATTAAAGACCTGAGTCTCTACATAGTCTAATGAACTTCGCTAAAAAGATAAATTGTAAGATATATAATGGTATTCTAATTAATTTTTTACCTCAGTGGTCTATCCTGGCATTGGAGATTTAACACTCTTGTTTATGGACTCTGACTCCTCTCCGTTCGTATGAAATTGACCGGTGAGACAAAAAAGTGCAATTCATTTTTTTATTGTGGGTCCATATTTACATATAGAAACCCAACAATCTTTGCACCGTTTATTTTAATTTATAGTCTAGAATTTTATAATATTTTTTGGCGAAGGGTGTGTCGATGATCTCAACTTTTCCACATCGACCCAAGTCGTAATCTTGACAAGTTGTGCACGGAGAGACATGCTTGGCTGTAGTCGAAAGTTCGAAGTTGCTTCTCTAGTACCAAACCCTGCCTGCTGCTCGTAGCAAGGTTGTCTACTCGGCTACCAGTAACCACCATTTGTGTATCATATAGCTACACTAATGGATACCATATTCTTGTTTGTTTAAATGTCTAAACAGCACAACTGGAAAGAGGAAAAATAAAAGATTCGATTAAAATGAGTGAATATGAGATGACATGCAAATTGGGGCATCTCGGAATCGGATATCATTCATAAAGAATAATTTTAAAACACTTAGATGATGTTTAATGTTGTTTTTAAAAACTATTTTTTATTTTTAAAAATGAAAAAAGTTTGAAAATGTGTTTTTCAATCGTTTTTAAAAATATATTTTCAAAAATAAAAACATATTTTAAAAAATGTGCAATAAAACTTAATATAAAAGTAAAAATTGGTTATTTTTTCTTTTTCTATTATTTTTAAAAATAATTTTTTTTTTTTACACTAAAACTCCAAAAAATAAAAACACTCATATCTAACAGTTACATCGTCATTTTTAAAAACAATTTTTATCCAAACATATTTTTATTTTTACTTATTTTTAAAAATAGTATCAAATTTCTTAAAAAAAAATGATATCAAATAACTTTTTATCATTTTTCGTTTTCGAAATATATTTTCAAAAATGTTATCAAACACATTATCGTTTTTGAAAATGTCATTTTCAAAATATATCTTTCGTTTTTTAAAATATTTTTCAAAAACATCATTTTAAAAACATATCCAAACGCACTATTGTGTTTTTTATTTTTTTCTTCTAATTGTATATAATTAGACTTGATGCATGTTAGATTCATCACTAGATATCGATGTTTGTTATATGTAAAATGTGGATGGATCTGAGTCAAAATCCTGTCACACTCGATGCGTGTATTTGTAAGCTAGAGAATCGATCATCATGATCAAATCTTGTGATATGAGATTTTTATTATTGTGTTCAAAATGTGATTTTTACTATAAAGCAAAAATACTCAATATTGCTCTTCAATCTTTCACTAATTTTGAAATCAAGCCATTATCACCGATAATAACATATTTCCTTCATTTTTTAAAAACAAATTAAATTGTTTGTGGCACGCATGCACTTATGATGGCTACTAATAGATGTGGCAGTGCAATAGAGAGCTCTCATTTGCTAGCTAAATTTGAGAAGTCGTGTTTTTTGCTGGCACTATATATGCACTTTTCAAAGATCTAAAAAGTGAAAAAAAGGGGAAATAAAGTTACTAAGTTGTGGAATCCACTCAGTTCTAGCTTCTGATTCTAACACACTCAAGAACATTGAAACAAGTTGGCACGTAAAAACATTCATGAGGTATATCCACCTTAACATCCACAACTTGCGCACTTATCCGTATATATTCATGGAGTCAACCTCTATTATCATTGCTTTTTCAGGTACGTCCTTCAGGCTTGATGTGGACTCGCCAAAGCATCATTGGCCTCATCCTAGACTCTAAGATTCTTAGGAAATGTTTAGTTGTTACATTGTATCGGCTGGGGATTTAGGGTCGTGTTTCATCAGTGTATCTTATAGTTTGAGACTTTATTTTTCAAAATGATGTTGATGATGATAGTAATCATGAATTGAATGAAAATTTGTAATGTGTCATGCATTATGGTAGTAGTATTAATGGTTTTCAAAGGATTCTTTTTTTTTTCTTATTATGGTTGTTAAAGGATTCCTTTTTTTTTCTTATTATGGTTGTTAAAGGATTCCTTACTGAGACTTATTTATATCATTGTATTTAGTATGGGCGCTTTATGTCAAAATGATATTAATGATGATGGTAATTACGATATTGAATGGAAATTTTTATCGCATCACATAGTATATATGGTGGTAGTATTGTCACTGTTTTTCGAAGCAATTCTCTATTAAGATTGAGATTATAACTTTAATCACCTGCCCTACTATCAATATTAAACACGCACGCTTGTCACGAAATCTATAGACAATCTCACTTGTATAATGCAACTGTTCTTCGGTCAAATTTAGAAAGCACAAAGCAATAAGTACTTAAATACAATAAGTCAAAATTGGCATGACAGAACTGTGTAGCCCTGTTTCAAGTTTTCAGCTTCGTAATCTTGTCCAGGTTTGCCTATACAGTTTAGTGTCCCTTTCAAATGAGACAACGTTGAATCCTGAAATTCAATTACCACAGGTCCTGCGTCTTAATAGTCTTGAAATTTGAGCGTTGAACAATCAAACCAAGTCACTAAATAAGAGAAGGAGTTGTCTCATGAGGCAAATTAAGCAATTGAGTTTCTGCATGCAAAAAAGAAAAACTAAAAAAAATGCCACTTTTAGAAAAATTTGTTTTACAAATTCAACAATTTTCAGCTGGCATGCTTAAATAATTCATTACATTTGAAACAGGAGTATATCAGAGGTGGCTTGACCAGACTATAGTCTATATGGTCAGTCCATTTTTGTTTCTTTCAAAAAATTGCTGTGCCTTGTTATTTAATATTTGATCAAATTTAACTTTTAATTCCTGGATCTGTCCCTGATTAAATGATCTTAATTATACTGTGAAGAAAATCGTGTTCATAATTCACATATATATGACGTAGGTTAATTGGTGATAGCTTCAAAGCCCACCATGACTTTCACAATCTCAGCCAAATAGCCTGCAATATTAAGCGGGAACAATTTGAGGCTCTCTTGTCATGCTTCCGCACACTCAGTTCGCAATTCGACTTTTGAGGAAAATAAATATATCATGTTTCACAGTTTAATGGCTATTAAATGCATAATTAGTGGGGGTTCTTTTTATTATTTTTTATGCTGATAAATCATGAGATTATAAAATACCTAGTAAAAGAAAGAATGATAATGAGATATTCTAACTCTTAACTTACTAGCAAAATTTTCTTCAATATATTCACGTCTCCACTCAACTTTGACCAGAACAGAATATAAAGAAATTGAAACTGTGGAGACTGCCAGATTTGATGATCGGTATATAAAATCTTTAGTTTATTCGTATTGTATCATCATCTATTTATCTTTTTTTTTTTCCTTCATTTGCCATTTTCTTCTTTTCGTAATCAATTATAAATTGAAGTCACTGTTTATATTTCTTACAATTCATTATAATAACCTCAATCGCAGTGTTGACGTTGACAATAATGCACCTTAATTGATGATATGTAGCTCCTAAGCCCACCATGATTTTCACAACCAATGGCAGCTGGAAAGTGAGGGTCTCGTGGCATGTTTCCAGTTCCGATCACACGCTACGGTAATAAAATGTGTATTTAGTGGTGCCTCCTTGTATAATCTAGCTAGTCAATCATACTTTTCCCAGTCGATCCATGCGTATCCACGACTCCACATTCAAATTTGATCACATCAGAACAGATTGTAAATATGTTGATGGGTCGGTAACATGTTTGCATAATACCAAGTAATGTTTATAGTTCATTTTTTTTTTCAGTTGTTCATATTAATTTACACCTATATAAAGAATTCTTGTTTAAAAAAAAAAAAAAGTGTACAATCTTACTTGTGATCGTATACTTGTGTGTCTCACACGAAGTTTGAAATATTATGAAATGATAGTCCTCGCCAAGTTATTCCACGTTCACATATAATACAATTCAACTTCTGATTGTAGTTTTATGTCATCAGTAATTCAAATTATGGAGCATATAAATTTTGACTACACAGATACAATCGTTTTGTTTGTCTGAAATTATGATGGGTTAAAAAGATAGTGATAAGTATCTATGATTTCAAATGTTAATTATATACTGTTTGAAAAAGTAATATTGTTTTACCTATTGGGATATAAAATTATTGCAGTAAGAAACAATTTTAATAGTATCGACTATATCTATTTTTATAATAACGAGATTATAATCAAAATCAAATATTATATCTAACCCAAATAATTATTTTCATAATAGAGAAGATATCTATTGTCATAATAAAATAAGATAACTACTCACATATATTGTGTAATTGCACATAGTAAAACTTAAACTTCCATCATAAATGTAAAAAATAAAACTATACGGAGTAATTGAGAGTCTTTTTTTTTTCTTCTCTCTTGTGAGTGTTAATGAGGTATTTCCTATCATATATATATGGGATAAATCCTACATATAAATATCACACATATTAACTGAATTTGATGTTTTAAAAATCTTATCGATTAATTGGATACAACCTAAAGCATGTGAATTAAAATCCCAACGTTCAACTTCGATAGATTAATTAGTAGATGCACATGCAATTATTTTGTTACTTTTTTTTCTCTGTTTTTTTTTTTTTTTAATTAATGTTAATGTGTTTTGATAGAGACTGACAAACCACAAGTACTTTAAATTCTAGCACTAAAAAAAAGACACATTAAGGCTCAATTTTTCATGAAAAAAAAAATATCTTATAGTTAAGACATCAACATAATGTTTTCTCCCCTGTTAATCCTTCAATTAACAATGTAATAGGACACGAATTTCTTGAAACACTAAATAACAAACGTAGAACCAACAAATTTCGAGAAACCAACATTAATTTTTTGTTTCTCCTAGCTAGTGATGAAGCAAAGAAATGTTGCATCGAATAACTGAGTATAGAGTGGTACTATTGTAGAAAGTAGTCTCAAATGTGGCATAGCCTCTAGCAAGCCTGAATTTTCCAGTTCCAGACACCACAGAAACCTCTCTAACAGCGTCAAATTGCTTACTAGTACCATGCAACTGCAAAGTGCTACCATTATAGGCCTCATTTGTGAACACAACCGAGACCAATACATGGGAGCCACCCCCATCCGAACTTGAAGTCATGTACATACCCTGGCCGCGTCCCACGGGGGCGGAGTAGGGTTCAGGGCCTTCAGTTATCGGGTCATCAGTCACGTAAAGGGTTCCAAATTGAGTAAATGTCCAAAGCTTGCCGGGAATACCTGCAACCGGGATGGCTGTGATGTTTGGTCCTGCCGCAAAGTCCTGGAAGTACATGGACATGTTGGTTTCTTTAAGCTGATGATGATCAGCAATAATTGAAGGTATCAACATGAGCAAAACAAGGAGGAATTTCAAAGTGAAAATTGAGTTTGGTGCCATTTGATAATGTTGTTGGTATAGGTGATTAGGCAACCAAAATACAAAGCCAAAGTTAGGTATGTTATATGGTACACTTAGAGTGTTACGGTTTCTCTATTTATAATCAAGAATTGAGATATAGTATGATTGGTCAAGTCATATGGAGATCTTTCGTTCAACTTCTTGGAGAAAATTTGATTGAGCAGCACAGATAGTATTTGGAGAATATAAAATACAAGTGGGAGGATTTGTGCATGGTCAATAAATGACTATTTTATATGTACCTTGTGTTGCCAACTTGCCATCGCTCAGATTAAACCTAATTTGGAAGCCAATCATTGTCTTTTGTGAAAATTCTTTGGGCCAAATCAACAGTCTGGAATATTATTGTAGACAAGCAAAGAATCAGACTTTCAAGAAATGATTTATTAATCTAGTGACATGAGCCGTGAGATAAGAAAAGAGCAGAGAAGCCATGAAAACATTTAGCATAATATTCCTATTTTGTTTCTCTTGTAGGATAATTCAAAGTCAGTAGGTTTTCAATCAAATGGGTACCTGAAAAATCAGGAAATCAAGAGAGATACAAACCCAAGTTAGTTTATAGAGTAGTCTAACGGATATTGAAGATGTGATCTTCCTACATGACAATGAGTTGAAAGATTTAGAGAGGTAATTTTAAATTGAATAATAATTATGGTTTGAATTGCTATTTATATTTTTTGAGGAGATTTTTATGAAATTAAGGGTTCAATTCTCACCATATGCGTGTTACAACTTATACGTATAGTTTTTTTTGTTTTTTGGTAATTATTTTTAAAACTGACTCAGATGACTATCAAGAACCAATATAAATAATTAGTTGTCTTTTATCAGAAAGTGAATATCTAAACTATACAAATTATGTTTCATCTCTGATAATTTTAATCATCTCAAAAAAAAAAAAAAACCAATCTCATAAGAAAATATTTAATTTAAACAAATTTTGATAAATTTCTGATGCTGTCGTGATCCTGGGACATAAAGACTCATCGTGTCAGATTCAATTTTTAACCAGATCTTACATTTACAATTCTGGAGCATTCCATGCTGGACCACAGTGTAGCATGGTATGGGCCATCCAATGTTTTTCCTTTTTTTAATGATAATATATATGTAATTCAATTTCAAATATTCAAAATCCATCCGATCATCCGATATAGGTAATTGCCAGTCAAAATTCTCCAACATCCATGTCCATGTGCGCAATCAAGTTCGACATTTAATTTGTTTAGAGATTGTGTTATCGAATTGGTGAATGTACAAAGCAGGAAACATTTTTCTCTAAAATTCAACATCATCAATACATTCCACTTAGCTTCACCATGAAAGAACCCACGTAGAAAACAATAAATAGTACCTACCATGTGACAACACCATTACTTGTTTCAAAACCGTGTCCATGTGATACTATATGGTGTTTTAGTCCTCTCCAGTGCGACCTGTTTAGGTTCTAATAACAATTTTTGCAGATAAGTATAACAAAAATTGTTCTTTGTGCAATGTATATGGACAAACAAGACAACAAAGAAGCGCATGTCTAGACTTGAAAGTTGCAGGAAAATTTATAATCCAAAAAGGCTGATGAGTTCAATTTTATATTGATTGGTTCAAGCAGTCTATATATTCTGTAACTATCCGGTTTACTCAGATGCATAGGATCATATATAACTAACCACTCATTTTATACATCTCTATGAAGAGAAATTGTTCACTGCAGGGTATTTTGTTACTTCACATACTTTTCTTGCCGTCGGATTGTGACAAACTTGGGTCAATTGACTGTAACTGGTTCCGGATGTCTTGATTTTCTGCCAGCAAGCGATCATACTCTAAAAGGAACCCTTCAGATTGCTTTTTTAGAGCCTCTGCTTCGGTTTCTGCAGCCTCGGCCTCCTTTGTTTTAGTCTCGCATTCAGATTCTAACTTCTTGATCTTCGTCTTCAAGGTTGCAATTTCAGTCCCCAAGCTTTTAATCTCATCTGCATTGGCATTTTTCCCATCCTCAAAACCACGGTTTTGCTTTTTAGCAGCTTCCATGGTTTTCCGGAGTAATCGAAGTTCTCTTATGTAATGGTGTAGTCTATCAATCATCAATGCGAGGAATAACAAGAATCCTGCAAATAACCATTTAAGTTGAAGTCTAAACGGAAAAGCTGGCAACTGGTGACAACCAGGTAAAGAAATTGGATTTGTAACAATAAAAATCTGTTCTTCACTCATGCCAAACATGTGACAGCAATACTTACATACACTTTTTATATAATGTTGTTTTAAATAGCCATTTCAAAAAATGTATCAGAAAATCTGCGCATGCTATGTATAATCATATCGTTGAAAGTGATAATGTTATATGTAGAGCTACTAGATCTATAACATCAGACAACACGCAGAAAAAACAAAAACTGCACAAAGCAATTTAGACAACGTCTCAGAGTCTTCAGGCATATGGTTCAATTTACTTGTAAATCTTAACATGAAGCAAGACTGAATTTAACACAAGCAAAATTCAAGACGGTCCATCGCTACACCTGACAAGAATTTACAATCAAATGGCGATTCATCATTCTCAATTGGATTTCTTCCTTTTTTTTCTTGGTTGACTAAATTTGATACTCAATTCCATAAAAGCCAGTAGGTAATCATAAAATTGTTCAACAACACAAAGTTTAGATAAAAAAATAAATAAATCATACAGTCAAATCAGAGAATAAAGAAAGAACATTTTGATTAAATTACAAAAGCCAACAAGAAGTAAATACAAAGGGACAAAAGAAGGATACTAGTAGGCTACCATATAAGGCTTGCTATGAAATTCCAGTTCAATTAATAAATTACCATCATTTATCCCAATACATCTGCTCAAAACAACTGAGATGAAGCCGGAGTACAACAGTGTCACATTACCAATCTTACGCATCAATGCATTCAAATTGCTGCCATATATTAGGCCTTGTCACAATTAGTCTCAAGCGCATGCATATGGTACACAATCGGGCATGTCACACGAATTAAAGAGAGAACTCATAGCAAGCACTTGAAGCATCCTTCTTTTGTCATAAGTGCCAACAAATCCATTTTTAAACCAAATACAAACTGGACTCACTCACTCATTAGTTACTAGTTGAGAATTGCAAACAAGAATGAAAATTAAAAGTCTTCTATACACTTCAAAAAAAAAAAAAAAAATCCATCTTTTGAGATCCGAACAAGACAAGACAAAACATGACATAAGATTCAAACAACATTACCAAAATCCCACATCGATCACACATGACGAATCCAAAATTAAACAATTTTTTCAAGACAACCAATAGCAACACATAAAGCAAAGTAGATCACAGCATATCAAGTAATCAAAGACAACAAAAGAAGTCGAAAAGCCAATGAATCAAAGAATTACCCATGAGAGAGGCTTCGAGCATGTGCTTGGACATGAGGACCTGGTCGGTGGGGTTAACGGCGCCGGCCTCGATGGTGCGCTGCTGGATCTTGACCATGCTATAGACGCTGGACAGAAGCACCACGAAGACGGTGCCGCCGACCGTCTTGACCATAATCGGGCCCCGGCCCCGCTTGACCCGATCCAGACTCAATATCACGAGCTTCCTGAGAGGGGTCTTGAAAAGCAGAGTCAGAATCAGCGTCATTTCCGCGAATATAACGGTGTAGAGTAGCTGTATCATTGTTTTGGTTTAGTCTCTTCAAAGAATCAGTAAGAACCCTAGATTATCGGAGTGGTGATTTGCAGAAGAGAAAAGGAGTGAGACTGGTGGATTTGATTATTTTGAATTTAAAGAGTCGTCGTGTGTGTTGTTGGCTGTTAGGCTGTTTGGTTTAACGCGTGCTTGCTGTGGATTTTTTAACTGTAAAAAAGTTAATATCGAACGTCTCTCTCGACGCGTCGGTGAGAAAGGTGGTGGGAGATTAGTGGTGGTTTTTTGTTTTTTAGTGTCTAATCTTTCATCTTTTCTTTCTATTATTAAAATTTAAAATTAAATTTTAGAACTCTTTTTGAAAAAATAAATTTTAAAACGAGAAAGGAGAGATCTGTAAAAATAGTAAATGTCAAATAAAAAAAGAAAATACCATTTAATTTTAAAATTGGATAGGAAAAGTTATATATTAGGGGAAAAAAGAGAAAATCTTTGGTATGGGGTCGCTGGTCACATGGTGCATTTGGCTATTATGAGTGTGATACGTATGGAGTGTACCATGTGGTAATGCACCCGTCCTAATAAATATTTTTTTAAAAAAAAATAATTATAAAGAAATGAGAATCTATTGAACAAATGGTCATAGTTTTATCCAGGGCTTTCGAGATAATATTACATACATAAAAAGATCTACTCATATATTCAGAATTTCAACTCTCGTAATAAAAAAATAAACTCTTCACATATATTAATAAATACATGTGATTTAATTTAAACTTTTATCACTTGAACTATGAGTTGATGTATAATGAGAATTTTCTCTTAAATGAAAAATAAAAATTATAAAAAAATATTTAAATAGAGATTTGAAATTATTAAGTGTTTTTAATGTATAATATAAATTTTTTTTATCTAAATTCGAAACTAAAAAAACATTGAAAAAGAATGTTCAAATTCGAGATAATGGGTTCAAGCTATGCCTCTCCCGTTAAATTTCAAATTAAAGTTGTATAAGCTCAAATGTAAGAACAAATTTTAGTGAAGTCATCATATGAAAAAAAAAAAAAAAAAGTTGCTAATAACGACAGTGCATGTTTTGGCAAGTTAAAATATTATATATCGCGTAATTACCGTGTTAGACTGGTCGCTTTTGCCTATGCTTAAAAGGGAGGAAATCATGAGGTTATGTCCGTTGGCAAAGATTTTTTATGCCGACATGAGACAATTTATATAACTAAAGGTCAGAAACTAGTAACTACCTCCACCATTATTCCATTAATGTCTTATTTAATTGATATGATTTTCGAACTTCTGAGTCAAAGGAGAATGACTTGGCTTCAGGGGATTGGGAGGTGGCTATTCATATTATTTTTGTAGTGTTTAATGTAGTGTGACTATATTGTCATCAAAAAAAGTTTTTCCAATACACATCTATTTTCTGCATTCATATTAAAAAATTGAAAATTAATTTTTTCACTTCATATATCTTTGAAATGCTAAGTGTATATCCTTTATCATCGTTAATTTCAAGCATATCAATTTTTTGTTAGAAAAAAATGTACAATTGATAATGATAAATTCATTTTTTACCGATTATAATTAAAATTTTAATAAGAAAAAATTTATTCCATCATTGATTTACAATAAAAAGAAATTCAAACAGCTATTAATGATACAATCATAAATTTTGGAACACAAATATTTGTGAAAAAAGCATGAATCTTTAGTTAATTTGAGAACTCAAGAATCCAATTATAACCAACTGAAAGTCTTTCAAATTTGAATTAAAAATTATATAAGAATTTTAATTAATAACATGTATCCACCATACATAGCCTAATACAATTTCTTTAAGCATGAACTGCTAATGACAAATTTTGCTTGCAATAAGTGGAGAAGAAAGAGGTGTTAACGAGTTGATTGATTAAGGGTTGTTTAATTACATTCTAAATTTGATGGATATAGAAGCTTACTTTTTGTTCACAACATAGACAACTTATAACTATTGGCTTTTGGAAATTTTCACTATGTGTATACAATGATTAATGATATTCATAACTACATCAGTATAAACAGTTGATATCTACTGACATGTTCTTTTGTATATAAGTAACTATACATAATCGATGCTACTTTTTGGTTGATTGCATATATATAAATATATATATACATGATCGATGCTTCTTTTTGGTTAATTGCATATATATATATATAACTAAGTTTATAATACTGATGCAATATTATATTCAACATAAATGTGTAACTCTTGTAATGTTATATGATTATTATTTTTTTATCTAATAATATTATATGATTATTAGTTCTAACCATATATTTCAATTTTTATTTATTTATCTTTTAAATATGTTGTCTGAATTATATTTATTATTATCATTATGTTGTTTTATTTTTTATCAAATAATTATAAGTTTCTATGTTTCTGATTGCATTTTTCTTTGTCAAAGATTTGTCATGCTATCAATCTTAAAAACTCGGCACAAATTACTTGTACACCAAAAATTTGTTTCTAAAACTTTTTGTAGAATTAAGTTATAGTTAGAGACACACTAGGTTCATAAAATGACTAGAACAACAGAAAAAAATTGCATCAGTCTTATTTTAAATGAACTTGGGAAAAAATTTTATAATTGTTTTTGCCTATTGATAGATATCATAGATCTATAATAAATTAGATTTATTTTAAAAATATATATATATTTTTTGTCCATTGATAGATCTATAATAAATTTATTTTTTTATTTTATAAATGAATTTTATTTTATCGAGATAAATTTAATTTTATATTTTATATAACAAACATGAGATTGCATCATGGTGTCCAATCCCATAACTTACCAAACACAAGTACGTATTATTTTTAATTATATCCTACATTATGTAAAACATGCGATGACATTTAAATTAATCACATTTAATTCAATTCAATTTCATATAAATAATCAATTCTCATCCTATATTATATCAAACATACGATAACATTTCAATTAATCTCATATAATCTCATATAACTAATCAAATTCTACGGGATTTAAAGGACAAAAGTGAAACTGAAATCTTTAATTTATCGGGATTAAGAGAAATGCTAAATCACTCCTATGATGTGCAATTCTTCGAAAACAATAATTAATAAGGAAATATATAACAATAAGGTAATATTATATATTTAATAATATAATCGGAAGCCAGATTTATTTAAATTCAAAGCGTATAATAAAAAATCGAATCTAAAATCCCACTCATGATTATAAACTTACAAAGACAAAAGTACCCACCAACCGCCTGATAATAACCACTCAGCCCTCGACAACACTCAATTCGACACGACGACCTCCATAGGTCCACATTTAAAAGTTGACATTTCTTTTCAAAAAAAAAAAAAGTTGACATTTGAAAACCTGCCACGGTGGATCTCGCGTGGCGTTAGACGTGTCTAACCCTAATTGGACCAACAAAACCAAAAACCAAACGTAAACACACAAAATTTAAAACCAAACCAAAATAAACAAAAACGAAATCGCACGTTCGATGGTCTGACGCGAAAGTTCTTTTCTTCTTCTCCGAGCCGTCACGCCTCTCTCTCTCTCTCTCTCTCTCTCTCTGTGTCTACCATTCGTTTGATTTCATCATCGAAATTTCAGATTCAGGTCTGCGAGAGCTTTCGAAGACATGTTTTCAGGGATTCTTCGCCGCAAAATCACTTCGGTATCATTTTTTATTATTTTTGTATATTTATTTCGATTGTGGAAGTCGTGATGCTTTTGAATCTATTTAGCTGAAATCGTAGTGTTGTTGATGATTTGTGTTTGACAGCCACGGGTGATTGGTCACTCGCTCTCTAAGATTAGGCCGAGATGCTACGTGACTGCGCAAAAAGAGGTAATTTTAATTTTTTTTTATTGGTTTATTTTATAATGAAATCATGAATTTTGAATGTTTATTTATGGTATCGAAATCTGTATAGGCTATACTTGCTTGCCGAGGATTTGAACATGTTCAAAGCTCTAGCTACCACTGTTTTTCAGGTACTTGTATAAATTAGAAATGTTTTTTTATTTATAGCTCTGATTTTTTTTTTTTATTTAATTTGTTTAGAGTTGTGATTGATTTGTTAAACTTGATTTTCTTTGTAGGAGGCTATGTTAGTGCAAATCCAAGGAGGTTAGTGATGTGATTTGTTTTGTGACTTATATATATTATATGCGTGGTTTCTTTAGCTAGAGATTTGTAATTGAACTTGAACGTTGATTTAGACTGTGTAAAGTAATGGTTTTGATGGTTTGGTTTAGAGATTTTGTCGGCTTGTAATATTGTTGGTTGTGATACTCTTTGTAGAATTTTAGATGTGTTGGTTGCCAGTAAGGATTGGAAATTTATGTTTGGTTGTGAGCTCTGTTATACCTAATGTGAGAAGAGTTGATGAAAACCTAATTTAATACTTTCTTTCTTTATTCCTTTTGAGATTTTATGTTTTATTACGGTTGCAGGGAAGTTACGCAACTGATTCGGACGGAATCTTTTATCCAACAGAGGATTAGGACATTTTCTTCAGATAGTGGTAATAGTTGTATGCTTGTTGGGATGTTAATTGTTGCTGCACGATTTTAGTTCTGTAAGTGGTTTTTTTAATTGCGTTGTCATGGATTGTAGGAGACCTGGTCGACGTTGTTGTTCCTTTCATGGCCGAATCCATTACGGATGGAACTTTAGTGAAATTTTTAAAGCGTATGTTATATGAATAAATAAGTTACGATGCTTTTACTGGTTAACAGTCTTCATGTGTGCTTGTGTGCGGGTAAACTTGCATGCATGTTAACACATACTCAAGTAATGCTGTCTGAAACTCATGCTTATGATGTATTTTGAGCAGAACCTGGTGAGAGAGTTGAAGCTGATGAGCCCATTGCTCAATTTGAAACTGACAAGGTAATTTCTGTGAAAAGATATACAGATAAAGCTTTAACGATCTATGACTGCTAAATGTGGTTGGTTGACTATAGTTCTGTTAAATGATTGATTTGTTTATTATGCCACTAGGTGACAATCGATGTAGCTAGTCCAGAAGCTGGCGTTATTCAGCAGGTGCTATTTCATTAATTAGCCAATAATTGAACCATGACATGTTTTACTTTTTGTTCTTTGAAAATGAATTGAAATGTGATATTGAGTAAGTATCTAATTATTTAACATAATTGGTTGTAGCTTATAGCCAAGGAAGGTGAAACTGTGGAACCAGGTACAAAGATTGCTGTCATTTCTAAATCAGCTGAAGCTACAACACAAGCTGCTCCAGCAGGGAAGGCTGCTCCTGCAGAGAAAGCTGCCCCTCAGCCTTCACCTGCTGAGAAAAAGGAGACGAAAGCAGATGCTGCCCCTCCGCCTCCACCACAGCCTACTCCTAAAAAACCTTCTACACCATCTCCAAAACCCATGGCTTCAGAACCCCAGCTTCCTCCCAAGGATAGGGAGAGAAGGGTAAGTTTTAGATTATTGTAGAATAGGAAAAACATATTGTGTGTGTATATTATTTGCACTCCTTTTATGGTAAGCCAAATGTAAATTATATTGCAATTTCCTTGTTATAGGTTCCTATGACAAGACTCAGGAAAAGAGTGGCCAATCGCTTGAAAGATTCTCAGAACACATTTGCAATGCTTACTACATTTAATGAGATTGATATGTAAGTTCAAGTTCACTTTTCCTGTTCACTTTAGATGTGGCTTGGTTGTGTTTCTTTGCTCCTTAAACTACGAGTGTAATATAAATTTCAGGCGCAGTTGTGTATGTGATTATAATGGATGCTCTGTCCTCATTAGCTTCTCATGTCCATTTAATTAATCTCTTGCCTATTACTAAATTGATGGAATGATGCAAATATTGCTTCACGTTTTCTTTTTGTCTACATTATCTTGGCTTTGCCTTGTGTGTGATAATATTTTGCCACTCTAATCAATATATGTTCCATCTCCATCAATGAATGCCAAATTGAGAGAGATAAAAACAGATAGCTTAATGATGATATACTTTCAACTTCAGATTGCTAAGTCCTTTGCATTGTTTCTTCCTAGTTCTTTTTTGATGGCATGATACAGCTTTCTTGCTTCGCTGACTAATATGCTTCTGGGCAGGACTAATTTGATGAAGCTCCGTTCAGATTATAAAGACGCTTTTGTTGAAAAGCATGGAGTGAAATTGGGATTTATGTCAGGATTTGTGAAAGTAAGTCTGATGTGTAAGAACTGTTATATGATTTTTTATATTTTTTGCTTTATTGGATGATTTTGTGCTTTGTAATGCATTTGTACATGAATAATTTTATATCTAGTATTTATTTATTATTTGTTTTGGGGCATGGTGCGTGGTTTGCTTTAGGCTGCTGTTAGTGCGCTTCAGCATCAGCCAGTTGTTAATGCTGTCATTGATGGGGACGATATCATATACAGAGACTACATTGATATCAGCATTGCTGTTGGCACTCCAAAGGTATATCTGTATTTAATTTAACTGTTTCCTCTCTGCCTTGCAGAAATGGACTTCTTATCTCTGAGTTAGTAGGAATAAGAGCTGAACTATTTGAAATAGCATCAAGGAGAGCATAAACTGCTTAAATTGTTCAAAATTTGTTGAATGGGACATATCATAACAATATAGCATGAACTGCTAGTCTGCTACAATCGTTTAAATGCTATCATTATAAGTATAGTGACTTGGGGTGTCACATTTTAACATGGCTTCTGAGTGTTGGATCTCGTAATGGCGATTAATCAGGATCTGGAGACATGAAACAAGATATACAGGAATATCTTAAAAGATGATTAATTTGTTGGATGGCTGATGTAGCAACTGTATTGTATTGGTGTCATTTTACAATAATGAATTGCATACTTAGGCATAATCATTGGGACCTTAACCAAGTTTTGGTTGCTGGATTTTGCAACTTTTTAGGAACCAAAATCCTTGGGTTACCACACCTTACCTTAATTCCTGTTTGTTTAGAGTGAGGAAAACTGTGATTTTTGGCTTCTCTGCTTAAAAATTTGTGAAAGCCCTTGTTGTCAAGGTACCTTATGAGCTAGAAAAATTGAACAATCTGTTGTAATTTGCTTGGATGAAAAGTTTCCAGTGACCTTTTAGTGGAAAATATCTTATTTCTACTGACAGTTTAGTGACATAATAATTTCAAAAATCAAACTGCAATTAATTAATAATTATAATGAAAAGTGTAGTGTGTTACAATAATGACTTGTTTTCTTTTCCCTAGACATGTAGAATCCTCGTTGAAGGATTCTTCTTTTCTTTCTTATCTCCTTAAAATCAAGTGCTGGGAACCAATAATGAAACATGAACTGTTACCTTATCAGAAAGAATAAATAAATAAAGTATTAAGTAAATAAAGTATGTAGTACTTGATATATAGCTTGTCCATCAGCTTAGTTTCACTAGATTACAACCTATGTTTTTTCGTTTCCAGTAGTATTCGGCTAAGATAAATTGCAGTTTGTGGGTATAATTTAGTTCACCTGCTAAGGCAGCCTCTTAAAATTGTGCATGTCTTGCGCTTAAATCAAACTCACAACAAGGCGTGAGGGGATTTGGTTTACATTTAGAAGGAGTTGGGATGGTCAAGTGGGTGCCATAATTAAAAAAGATAAATTGCAGTTTTACATCACATCTATCTTGTATATACATCTAACTGATGCAGTAACTTATTTTTTTATTTTTTATCAAAAGGGTCTTGTTGTTCCTGTTGTTCGCAATGCTGAGAGAATGAACTTTGCGGAGATAGAGAAGGAAATAAACTCTTTAGCTAAGAAGGCAAATGACGGTTCTATTTCAATTGATGAAATGGCTGGAGGCACATTCACAATATCTAACGGTGGTGTTTATGGAAGCCTTTTGAGTACACCGATTATCAACCCTCCACAGGTATTGACTAGAGACAATCGCCCCTTTAATTTTCCCTGAATATTTTATGGCTTGTGTGTTTTTTGTCTGTGACACTTGATATCCTAAAAGTTCGATATCATTTTATCGATGCTTTTTTGACCGTACATTCATTAGGGTATTATTTGCTATGCAAGTCTAGTGAACGTAAGGGTATCTCATAATCAATTTCCTTTGGCAGTCTGCGATATTAGGTATGCACTCAATTGTGAGCCGTCCAATGGTTGTTGGAGGTAATGTTGTCCCAAGGCCAATGATGTATATTGCACTAACATATGATCATCGGCTGATTGACGGAAGAGAGGCAGTTTTCTTCCTACGCCGTATCAAAGACGTTGTGGAGGACCCTCGTAGGCTTCTCCTCGATGTATGAAGTAGTCTTTGCTGATTTCAAAGTTCCCTGGCTCTCAGTATACCTTTTCGCTTTTTTAAAATTTACGCAGAACCATAATAAGTCTCTGAAGGATGAAAAATTTTGTAGAGAGAACTATATTGATTTTGCCAGAGCAGCTTTCAGAGGATACCAATAGTTCCTTGCTAAATGCTCTGGCTGTTATGCATGTAATTCTGAGTTCCAGCTTTAGCGTGGTTTCAATCCATATCCTCTGATTGTTTTCTTGGTATCCATGTGAACTCATAAATTTTCAAGACATAACACGCTCCTGAGTTAGAGGAAGCATGAACTTGGTTCTTTTTGAAGGTTGCTATATGTCTCATGATGTTTAATGGGGAGTAAATTTCAATTTGTGGGCGTGAACATATTCTTTTTCACTCAAAACATCGTTTTTATTGTTGTGATACTTATGTTTCAAATTGGTCTGGCTTTTAAGAGTCAATTACTGATATTGGTATACAAACCAGAATATATTTGGATATTATGAGATGTAATCATGTTAAATTAAGTGGATAAGATGTTTTTTGTCCCTTTTGTACAAAGATCGTCGATGTAAAACCTCCAACTAATTTTTGTTAATAAACCAACATCATTGTCGGTAAGCTCATACTACCATATGTACAGACGTAGTGTGTTGAGGTGAAATACAAGTTGCATTGCCATATCAATAGAGATGTTGTCTTTTTCAGGCTAAATTTGAGCCAAGTGGTTCATTCTTTTTTGAAAGTTTTTGATTCCTGACAACTTTATAAAGCCATAATTTTCTATGGAGGAGAAGAGTAGCATGCAACACACACCACTTAATTGGGTTTTCAACTATAAAAATTACATCATAAATGTACCAAATGATCTTCCAATACAAAACAAGCCACATAGTCAAATGGAGGCAGATGGTAATGGTATTTACAAAACTGTCTAGTACAAAAACTTGCTTCCATCCTAGAACAGAAACTTAAGTAAGAAATAGAAACCTCAAGTCTGCCTCTGTGAGTTTTCCCAGAGCATCTGAACTTCCACCGACAGTCCTACCAAAAAAAAGGTACAAAAAATTGTTAAATCAAAATCGTTCAATGATTTATACCCATCGATTTGGAATGCAAATAAAAGCTCATACATGAATAAGGCTTACCCTTCGAAAACCAATTGCTTCTTCTCTTGCAGCTTCAAAATCCTTTCCTCAATTGTGTTCTCAATAACGAACCTCACAATCCTACCAAATGCAGAAGACAATGTCAGAGACCTCAAAGAAAGAAGTAATAGCTTATGTTTTTATTGAGCTTGGGATTGAGCAAAAATCACCACCTGATTGGTTTATACTGCCCGATTCGGTGAATTCTGTCCTGAGCTTGTTGTTCCACAGCTGGGTTCCACCAAGGATCCATCAGAAAAACCTAAAGAGACACAAACATGAAGTCATTTGTCAGCACAAAATACACCAACAAATTAAAATTTCGGGGGAAACTCAATCAGACCTTGGAGAAATAGATAAGATGCTAAAGGTAAAGGTAAAGGACTTCTTGAAATTAAAGTGGTTAGGCCAAAATAGAGAAGCACAAATGCAGTGAGTTTCTGTTAGTAAGACAACCTAAATCGTGCAAACACCAAAAAATGAATAAAGTAATGATGAAAACAGAGAACACAACTTTGAGAAAATGTACGCAAGTGTGTGTATAAATGTGATATAAAAGTATTTTCCACAGAGACTGGCAATAACAGTCAATAGTGTACAGCCAAACATAATAAGTTCAGCATAGATGATTAGTTCGCACTTATTACAAACGACTTAATGAAAAATCCCATTGTATAGCATCCGATAGGTATATAAAAATGAATTTTGCAATCACGTGTGAAGCTTTAATATTTCAGGTATGGATTCTTTATTAATATCCTCATACATGAAGATGAAGTGCAGAGATTTATTAAACCATAAGAGAAGAGATTGCTCACATGTGATGCAACTGTAAGATTGAGCGCAACACCTCCAGCTTTCAGGCTGATGAGAAAAATCTTGCAATCTGGATCCTCGGTAAATCTCTTAATAGCAGCATCTCTTGCAGTTATGGACATACTTCCCACTAATTGAACACAACCTATGCCAGACTGCAAACAGTTTTCTTTCATCAAATTAGCATGACAATTTTTTACAATGAACCTAAAGACTTCTTTTGATGCCCTGCTTACCTTGTGAAGTGAGTAATTAATGAGATCCAAGAATGAAGTGAACTGGCTAAAAACAATTCCTTTAGCAGATCCATCTCTTTCAACCATGAATCTAATTTCTTCTCTCTACAACAAAAAATCACTGGGCATTAGTGAAAAGGACAGATAAACATAAACAAATATAATTGAAGACAGATCAAAAAATTCTTTAGCATCAGCTATTTCATTCCTTTTACCAAAGCATCAATTTTTTCCATCTTAATCACAGCTTGCTTTTGTTTTTACATGGTTCTGAAGAGCGCAAGGTGCACCAAGGCGCAAAGTGCCCTAGAGCCTGAGGTGCGAGACGCACCTTTTATTAGGAAAAAAAAAAAAAACTTAAAGTATTATAAATCATAAAGTTGAGGTCATATATATATATATATATATATATCTTAACAGTTGTAAACCCTAATCTCCACATAGCAGCCATCTCATACCCTTCTGCAACCCTAATCCCACAACAGCCAAGCAGCCAACCCTTGGAATGCCCATCTCCATGGCTGGAATGCCAACGTGGGGAGAGGAGAAGAGAGGGGAGTGGAAAGGCAGCAAGAAGGCTGGTTTCGGGGACTGCTTGGCAGGTTTTGGCGGCTGTTTGGCTGGTTTCAGCGGCAAAAATGGTGTGAGAGGTCAACATTATATGAGGCATGCCTTTTGCATCTGTGTGTCGACTGGTGAGATGCGAGCCTCACTGAAGTCGCTGCGCCTCACGTTTAGGCGCAATTTTAATAACTATTTTATTGTTAAGTGTGTAGACACTTGCTCTATGTGCTGCAAAGTTATCGCCCATGATGATAAACAAAATTGATACATAACCATAGTTCATATGCCAGAAAAAAGGCTTGTTGATAGTCCAGAAGAGATCCTCAGCTACTTGAACTAATAATAAGAATCCCAGAGTGCAGTGTTTTTAATATTCTAGCCAATTTCCCATGTTAACAGGGAACCTGATGTGTACCTAAAACATTACAACTCAAATAGAATAACCTTGCCTTTTTCATGAATCAGCCAATTTCTTACTTTATCTCTGATGCCACTTATCAATCTCAACATTCATATTCAGACATCTGTAGTTTCTATGTTCATATATGCTTTAGCATATTGCTGACATCACACGTTGTACTCCAATTCGAGATGTCAAAAGCCAGTTGTTGAACACTAACAATTATAAGGAAAATGAACATTAATTTAAGAAAAAGCAAGGGTTCATTCTTTAAGAACAACCAATATAATATACAGTGAGGTAAAATCCCATGAGTAAAACAATACTAATCAATATTGCTGAGCTCATTAACAGAGAAACTCTCCCGCCATCATATTGAATAATCCTCATTAAGGATAAACCGTTTCAACTTGAGGTTTCGCCATGATGATGATCGTAACTTAGCTACATATAGCATCTTGCTATGCATGAGAAGTTGGTTCTCTAATCGCAGAGCAAATGCTCACTTTGCATAAGCTAATCTACCTAGATCCTTTATCAGGCAATGAGTAAAATGGATATTCACTTAACAACCTTCAAAAAGCTTACCTTTGTTTCATACCAAATCTGTAACACGTAAATAATACCTGGAAAAAGAAAAGGAAGCCCGATTTAACTAACGCTTACCAGAGCCTCTATCTTTGTGCTTGTCTGAAAATCATCCAGTCGTATTCTGTTTAGAATACTCGACGATTTGAACCCCTTAATGGTTGTTTTACTAGTAGGATCTCCAGCACCCGCATTGGTGGTAAAATCTACAGTAAGAGGAACTGAACATGTAGGGCATTTGGTTTTGCATTCTGAAGCAGAGGCATCAAACAAACAAGCCTTACAAAAGGCATGAGCACAATTTGTAACCTGAAGCAAAAAGTAAAATATTTTAGAAGGAGAATCTATTAGATACTACACTCAAATAAAGAAACAAAGTCATGTGCTCCCAAAAGTAAGCAACAGTATACTATTCCTCACTTGGAATTGAAACTAAGAGGGCATTATGATGATTGTAACATGAATTTGAGTACAAAAAATTTTAGGGAAAATGTTATAGTCATTTTACATGCACAGGATAAGACATTATGGCACTGGGTCAATGTCATACTTTTCACCTTCGAGGACAATGAACTTATCAAAACTGTGGGAGTCAATTCAACTTCCAAAAGGGTTATACAAAATAAATATCTGTGATGACTATCTATTACTCAACATAAAGAGAAAGGAAAAAGAGAAGTGCAAAGTTTTTGTTTTACTAAATAGATGAAGTGACCCATAAACAAAGATGATAGCTCACCACAGGATCATCAGCCAGGTCACTGCAAACACCACATACTTGTTGAACATCTTCAGTTTCAGCCTCTATCCCACCCCTTAAAGCAGCAGTCCTAGAGTATACTACAAGATAAGGATGATCAACTGCCTGTAATTTTATGCAAACAGAGATACAATAAGCATCAAGTAAAAATGCCTGAGATATTAAAATAACACTTTGAGGTTTCTTGTTAATAAAAAATAAATTGTCCCTTGATGACTGTAATATGGAAGCTAAGGCACAAAACAGCAGGCCAAGAACAAATACAACTAACCAAAAAACATTCCAAGTTAAAATCTTCACAGTTGATTTTTGAATAGAACAAATGAAAATGAGATAAAAATCAACAAATTATGCTTAAATAAGTCTGAAGATGTATTAATGTAATTGATATAGGGCACTAGTTTGCTCAAAAAATTTCTCATATTAATCTATTCCATAGAGTACTCATCGAGGGCTTAAATAAACTTGCCAGCACTCACAATAATCAATAAATTTTTCACATATTCTTTGTTTAGCCACCACGAATTACTTTTAAGGAAAAGTAATCTAAACTATTACCATGATACCACAATCCATGCCTCAACAAATTTACTGTGGGATATAAATTCACCTGCCGCAGACGTGTGAGGAGGTCAAATATATGAGCGTAGTTATTCATTACTGTTCCTGCTTGAATATATCTGGAAGCAGGAAAAACATACTAGTACAATTATTAAAATGTCTACAGTTAGGTAAAGAGGTTACAGATCAGTTAAACTTAATTAACAATATACAATGTGAAGAGGAAGCAAAGCAAGGGAAGTAAAGGGTTGCATACGTATTAAATTGAGCCTGACTTTCACTGTACAGTGAAAAATAATAGTCTGCCTCCCTAATATCCAAACTATCCTGCCTCAACAAAACCTGTAGATGCAAGCATAAAGGACAGATAAAATGTCTGAAAGTTTAGAACAGGCTAAGAGATCTGAAATCTTATAACCTTGCGACAGAGGAACTTACAATTCTTGGAGGAAGCGCAAGATCAGCAGCCCTGCCCTTTTTAGTGCGCCTTAGAACTATGTTTTTCAAGAGCTTGTGCTTTAGCAATATCATGGCTCTTTGTCCCTCATAACCATTTCCCCTTGTTTGTATTGGAGTAGCCACATACTGACAATTACAACTAATTCCACCGTTAAAAATATTCTTCTTTTTTTTTTTTTTCTTATAAGAAACAAAGACTTTATTAGAAAGGAGGAAAAGAAAGTACAAAAGTGAACCAGCAGTCCACTAAAAACACAAACAAAAACAAAAAATACAATAAAGGAACAAATAATCAACAGATAACCGCTTTCCAATCAAGCATAATAAAAAATAAAAAGAGATTTTTAAAATCATTTCTAACTGAAGCCCAAAAAGAAGCCAAATAATGCGTTTTATCTCTCAAAAAATTCTCCTTCTCTTCAACTTCTTCAAAAATTCTTCTGTTTCTTTCTTCCCATATAACCCAAAAAAGGGCGAAAACTTCACACTGTTAAAAATATTCTAAAAACAACAAAAACACCCATCACTGAGTAATGGTAAATAGACAAAAGGCAAGGAAGTTGCAAAACTTACTCTATTCCACCAGCAAAAATGCCTCACAGATTTATGAGGGCAGTTTGGGCATTCTGTTGAACTGCATAAGTAATAAAGAAGCAAAAAATGTAAGTAAAAACAGAATAAATTGCACAGGCAACAAAGAGCCACTACTTCCAAACAGATATTCCCTTGTAGAATACACACACGGTAAAGATGAAGGGATAACAAAGGAAGCAAAATGGGGAGGGAACTAAAACAGTGAATTAAACAAAGAACCATAATAAATAAACAAAGGATGAACCATAGATCTTGACCTGGATTAATGTAAACATACTTGAACATAATAAAATATCTGAACCATAGATCTTGACCTGGATTAATGTTAACATACTTGAACATAATAAAATATCTGAATCAAATAAATAAAGCTCCTCATTTCACCAAGCTTATAGTACAAAATGAGCAAAAAATTGATGATCCAAAAATTTAGGATTTAGGAATTCCCTAGGGGGGGAAATAAAAGAAGAAGGCAGACTACTTGTAGGGAAAACACCTACAAATCGTATGGAAAAGCTATTACTGGCCATCCAATTTTCCTAGCAGAATGAAGCGTACCTATGATCACCAGATTTCACTCACAAATTATGTATGTATTACTTATAGAAGGCAGCGAAGGATAAATATGAGAACAGGCAAACAGGTATTAACAATCTTGAAAAAGGAATAATACCTATAATCAAGGACTCTGCAGTCACAATCCTTACATAAATAATATGAGTATGGACTTATTTGCAGGAAACGGACCTGTAGAAATGCCATTGTAACCGTATAAACTTAAGAATATAAGTTGATATATTAACGTTTCTTCGGCATACAGTGATCTTACCAATGAGTATAGCTCACCAACACGGTTCTGAAGAGGAGTACCACTTAAAGCCCATTTGTACGAGGACTCTAATGTAAGGACAGCTTTTGCAGTATTACTACGTCTATCTTTTATGCAATGAGCCTGAATTTGCAAAGATGAAACTATATATGTTCATAAGAAAATCAATGAGGTACCACTATTTGACAAAATTACGTGCCATAAAAAAAACAAAAAAATAATGAAGGTCAAAAAAGTGTAGCAAGAAATAGATAAAATTTATAATCTAGAGAAAGCACACATGCATAATCCAGTTAACTTTCCACTCATTAAGTACCAAAAATTTAATCCAAACATTCAAGTCAGTTTTTTCACTTTTTTTTCTAGCATAATTGTTGTCCTTGGAACAAGAACAAACAGCTGGAGCCAGATACTCACCACAGAAAGAGAGAGAGAGAGAGAGAGAGAGTCAATAAAACCCATATTTCATATAGCCTGGTTCTTCTTTGAATTAACAATAATGCATTCAATATAGCAAGTTTAGATGAAAGAAACAGAGGAAAGAAACAAGTAACACCACCTCATCCAAAATGATTCGCTGCCACTTCACAGAGTGCAACACCGATTTGCCTCTGGACAAGTTCTTTACAGCTCCCAATGAAGAATCCGAATCATATGATGTTTCTTGCCCATCTCTCATCCCCACATGATCCTCAAACCAGCTGTTTTGGTCCTTTCCTACCATATCCTGATTCGATGTATACTTTGTTGCTTTCCTCTTTTTCTTCTCTTGTTTAGACTGCTTCGCAGTTCTAACAGCACCAGGTCCACAAAAGTATCTCAGATGAATTGAGAGCTTCTTCTTATGAAAGGGCTTTCCACAATACGGGCACTTCTGCTTGGGGGGCATCATGAATTTCCTGTATTCAGCCTCAATAGTACTATATGTTGTTATGACAAAATCAAATTCCGAGAACTGCTTGCTACTCCTTTCTCTACTGGACCCGTGATAAACCAGCACTTTCACGCTTCCTTTTAAAGTAAACCGATTGATCTCAGACACCCACTGGGTCACAGCAGCGAGAGGACAAATAACAAGGGTACACTGAACTCCTGGCAAGCCTGTTGACGAACCTGGGGGATCATGGGGTTCATCAATTGTCTGGCACCGCTTGGCAAGTACAAGGGCAATTGCTTGAATGGTCTTTCCCATTCCCATCTCATCTGCAAGGATTCCACCTTTAATTTCAGAGGCTTCCTGTTTCAGAGCCCAGGCCAACCATTCTTTTTGGTATCTTAACAAAGGCACCATCAAATCTGGTGGCTCATCAGCTGTTTCATTCATTGTTCCATTCTGCTGATCTAAATCAACATCATCCATTAAATGCTCATCAATCCATCTCTCATTCTCTTCCTCCCACACTTCCCACAACAACGGTGGATCCCCCTTTTTTTTCTTCCTTCCTCGACCTTTTTTCCTCCTATGTGACCAAGAAATGTTATTTTCTATCCCTAACTGAACTGACCGTCGCTCATTATTGACTTCCCCCGCAAATTCCACACTCTCCCTTTTTGCTAAAGGCACAGCAGAAGTTATAACAACACTATCACCAGTTTCCCTACCATCAGCACTTGCCTTAGACTTCACTCTACGATTCGACTCCACCGCCTCTTTCTCTTCATATATTTCACCTGCGTAAATATCATTTGGTTAGTACAGAATACTCTGCCAATAGAATCAACTGTAACATCTCATTACACATAAATCATCTATTTCAAAGCAAAATAAACCCTTCAAAAACAATCCCAAAACCTTTAACCCTTCTCAATCCCCCCCACCACAACAAAATAAAAAATATTCAATTTATCTCAGTGATTGTAACATTTACGATCATCGCTGGAGATGCCGTGATCATCATCTGAAGACGGAATATAAATTTCATCATCAGAAACATCACCATCCAGTTGCATACCATCAGCCTTGCGAGAGTTATCGTTCTGGTCTTCCTCATTGCCTCCTACATTATTACAAATCAGTATTCACAAACACCAAAACACAAGCTCTCGCTTTGGTACAAAACAAACACAAAACACGAAATTCCTACAAACTTCCATCAAAAAAGTCATACACAATTCAACCTAAACAATCATCAGCAATTTTTTTAAGCCTAAAAAACAAAGAATCAATCATCTTTTTTTTCAAAATAAAGAATCAATCTTTATTCTTGGTGTAATCCAAATATAAAACCTAAGTCCAAAATTTAACATGAACAACACTAAGACTGCACCTAAAAATCAAGGTTTTGATTTCTCACAAACCAAACAATTCACATTCTAGTATATAATCAACCAAACAAACCTAATTTTCTCACAACAACAACAATAAAAAAAAAAAAAAAAAGGATCAAACAAAAAGAAACACCAAAACAATCAAAATGATCGTTTTCCACATAATCTCAAAAAGCTCCAACTTTCAAAAAAATTTCTCGACAGCCAAACAGATACAACCGAAACAAAAATGAAAACAAAATCCGCACAAAAACAAAACAACAAAAAGAAAGAGAAGCAGAACAGATAGACTCGTTACCGCTACCGGAGGACTGGCCGATGGTTCTACGAGAGCGAAGCTCCATTGCTCACCGTTTAGGGTTTCGATTTGGGGATTTTTTTTGTTTGGGTTTTCGGAGAAAACGCGGTTTCAGTGTGGGACTGTATTTGTGGGACGAGTGAGAGAAAGCGTGAACAGTGGTGGTGGGATTTTAAGTAGTGACGATTGGGGCGGCGGGAAAATGCCGTTACCTCCACCTTTTTATTTATTTTATTTTTTTTAACTGCGCGTCTTTTCACGGTGAATTTTTATTTATTTTTGTCGTTTTGTGAGTTTATTTTTGTGGCATAGATTATTTTCAGTTTACATTCTATACCTAGGATTAAGATAAAATAAATTGAATTGGAATAAAATGAATTTGATTTGATTAAAAAATTATTATCTCATGTTTAGTGAAATTTGGGATTTAATTAAAATTATATTATATTATATTTCATGTGGATTGAGATTAAATTGAAATAAAATTAATTTAAAATTTTTTATTATATAAAATTAATTTTATAAAAAATCTAAAACAAAAAAGAAAAACAACTAATAGTTCATCTTCAACCCATTGTCTTCGACATCATCTAGTCACAATTCATCAACATTGTCATCTCTCACAATAACATCATCATCAACACCAACAAAATCTATCAACAACATCAAAACGTTAAAACATTAACTTGAAAAAAAAAACAAAAAAACCAAAAAAAAAAAAAGGAGGGGGGTAAGCAAGAGGGAGAGGGACCGAGCGGGGGGGGGGGGGGGGGGGGGGGTGTGGGGAAGGGGTTGGGGTCTGGATTCGAACCCATAATCAGATGTCCATCATCAAACCCATAATCAAATGTCCATCATCGAACCCATAACCAAGTTGTGGATTTATCGTTAAACTCAAAACCATCCTATTTCAAGTTCGATGAACCTTGAACCATCAAGTTTTGAACCTAGGACTCGATGATTCTGGGTTCATCGAACCCAGAACCAGATAGTTCTTAATTCGACGATGTTATGGGTTTCTCTTAAAAAACAGTTACTTAGTAAAAAAGAAAATTAAAAAATTAAAATATAAAAAATAAAATGAAGGAGAGAGGGTAAAAAGTACTGTTGGTTTCATGAATGTATAATAAGAGAACGAGGGAAAGTGGGAGAAAAAGAGATATATAAATATGTAAAGGAAGAAAATAGATGGGATATGAGAAATCTCATTCCTACAAAAACCCACCGTTTTGGTTGGAAATGATGATTCCTAAGAGATTGGAAAATGAGAAAGTTTAAATCTCAAATTCATTGCTTTCTAATTGTTTTCCAAATATAGGATTTGAAAGTTTGATATATTTTGAATTTCAAACTCACCTCAAATCTTATGTTTTAAATATAGCTTAAGGGATTGGATAAGATAAAATTAGATTAAATAGGATTTGATTAATTAATATTGTGCTATATTTAGTGCAGTTGAGATTATATTAAAAATAGTATTGTTTGTTTGGTATAACATAAGATTAGATAAAAAATTATATTTTATATTAAATTTTGAAACAATTAAATATAATATTTAAATATAAATAATATTTTGAAGTTTGAGCATCTCATCCAGCCACCGCCATACCATCTCTCTTTTCTTTCTCCATTTCAAGGCCTTCTTCTCCAGTTTTACTACATTCATCTTCAACTCCTCATCCAGCATCTCATCTTCAACTCTTCATCCAACCGCCGTTCCCCTTTCTCTCTCCCCGTTGACTCTCTTCTTCTTCATGCAGCCACCACACAACTTCAAGACCAACTCTTCTATGTTCTTAGCCAGCATCTCCCCTTTCATGGCCTTTTTCTTCTCCATGTTATTTTTTTCTTCTTCATCACTGAGTTGCTGCAACTCTCATATATTGTTGACTGAAGCATGCCCATTTCCAACCACCGTAATCTACATAGCTACCACCAAACTGACTTTCTTTCTCCCAATAATTAAAAAAAAAAAAAAATGTTTAACAGTCCCACAACAATGGGACTAATTAAACACAGGCTGTCTCGCAGTTGTGGTACTAATTGGGACATGGAATTGGATTTTATCAAAACTCATATCTCCTTCAAACGCCGCATTGGATTGAAATTAAGTTAATACCAATCCTACGTGGCGCTCCAAACACGCCCTTAAACTAGTCTCATTTTTATTCATTTATTATTATTTTTTTTTGAAAGAGTAAGTTTTTTATTTTAATGTTTATTGTTATTTGTCGTGTGCGTGTAGGTACAAAGTGAAACTTGCAGCGAAAGCTTTTCTTGTAGATGGCTTGCCCCGGAAGAATCATCTTTCATTTCAAGTCAACATATGATTAATTAACTAGTCAATTTAGCTTTCAACGAGAATTATAATGTGATATGGGCTTTAAACAATGATAAAATATACATGTTATAGTATAATTGTCTCGGACACAAACAGCAATGGAACAACAATATGACAAAGACATCGAAATATTATTATAAATTTATTATATATTAACACCTCCTCCCTCGGGTCAAAACACAGTAAGTCAAAATATGTAACAGTAATTCAATATATAAGATTAAAAAAAAAAAATTCTGAAAAGTCTCTTCCCATATTAAAACCAGATCATCTAAGATTAGGGAGGATCTAGACAAGGGGAGGCTTGTGCGGCTCTCTTCAGGTTTGTGGTGGGGAATAGAATCGTCAACGAGTTCTAAGTTTTCAAATTTTCATCCCCTCGGTTATTGAAAGAATTTTGGAAGTTATAGGATTGAAGATGGAGTAGCGATTGGGATTGGGATCGAAATCCACAAATGTAGTGGCGGATGGGGATAAGAGAAGCCAACTCATCTCCATTTCCTTCCTTTATAATGTAAAAATATTTATATACAGTGATTAAATTTATTTTAATAATTTCTTCCATCCCCCATTTATTTTGTTATATATAATAATTTTATCTTATTTGAATGTTTATCGTATATATGTTGTGACTTATGTAAGATAATTGTAATTCTAATTCAATGTCGAGGATTTAATATGTTAAAATTCTAAAAAATTATTTTATAAATAAAGTTTTTAATTGTTTATTTTTAATTTTGGGTCAAACAATGATGAAATAGGGATTGAAAGAAAGGGAAAACAACGTAAGAGGGGATGGGGGTACGAAAACCCTCCTCCAAATACCCTTATTCTCATCACCTCTAAATGAGGATTTGGGTGGAAATAAGGGAATGTGAGATAAGTATAAGAGAACATATACATTTTCATTGGACTTAGGCAGGGGTATTATATATATATATACACACACACATACTTGGAATTGGTATATATATATATTTTTGAAGAATTTCATTTTAATTCTTATGTTTTTGGAAAACTTCTTATTTTTTAATGTGAATCTGTTTATAGCTTTAATAGTTCTTTACCTTCTAAAAACTCAATAAATTAGTCTTAACCGTTAGTTAATAGACGGTCAAACGTTATACCTGTGGGGGTTAATTTTATCTTTTAATACTAATTAGTAGTACAATAACATATATCAAATGGAAAAAATTTTAACAAATTAAATAAAGATAATAATTAAAAACGTATATAAAATTAAAAACAAAACAGTCTTTATCATATTTTATTGACGTTGATCGTCAAAAATCATATCGGATAAACTATTTTGATAAGTTTTTGAAAGGTAAAAGATTATTAACGCTATAAATAGATTCATATTTAAAAGTAGTAAGTTTTCTAAAAATATAGGGATCACCAAATAGTTTTTTTTCTTTTTTTGTTTTAAATTTTTATAAAGATATTTGAAATTGGATTTGGTATACGAAAAACGAAAGTGGTCAATGTTGTGGGTCACTATGGGTTAATGATATGGACCCATGCAGTTATTGGCTTGTCGAATTTTAATATCAAATCTGCCTAAAGCGAGAGTTGGATTGTGATAACTTATAAAGTGAAAATGACATCAATCAATCTATTTTACGTTCCATATATGGCATTCAAAACAGCGAACCTAATTGGTATTATTGGCAACAAACTGCATTAGACATGCACTGACGACAACGATAGAAACTCAAATTACGAAGATGTTTCTTTTCGAAAAAAAAAAAAAAATTACATAGATGTTTCACACGTCTTATCACGCATTTGAATTGACGAAGCTCCTAATTCTGGTCTTTGAAATTGAAAATAGAGTGATCAGTCACCGGTAGGCTTTGATTATCTGCCGCCACCACCACCACTACCGCTGCCCACTCCATTGCCTGCACCAGCGCCAACTCCAATGCCTATACCAATACCAATGCCAATTCCCCCTCCACGTCCACCACCACCACCAGCACCTACACCTCCTCCAGCACCAAACCCACCACCATGACCTGACCCTCCACCTACTCCACCCCCACCACCACCTCCGGCTCCTCCTCCTCCACCTATGCCTCCACCTGCTCCACCTCCTACACCACCACCAGCACCAAATCCACCCCCGTGGCCTGATCCTCCACCTGCACCACCTCCTCCTCCACCACCACCACCTCCGCCTCCTCCAGCGCCACCACCTACACCTCCTCCTGCACCGAAACCTCCCCCATGGCCAGAACCACCACCACCACCGCCACCTCCTCCTCCTCCACCACCACCACCACCACCTGCTCCAATACCTCCTCCAGCTCCACCACCTACTCCTCCACCAGCTCCAAAACCTCCACCATGACCTGAACCACCTCCAACACCACCCCCACCACCACCACCAAAGCCACCACCTCCACCTACACCTCCTCCAGCTCCACCACCAACACCTCCACCAGCTCCAAATCCTCCACCATGACCTGCACCTCCTCCAACACCACCCCCACCACCACCACCAAAGCCACCACCTCCACCTACACCTCCTCCAGCCCCACCACCAACACCTCCACCAACTCCAAATCCTCCACCATGACCTGCACCTCCTCCAACACCACCACCCCGACCACCACCAAAACCTCCTCCTCCACCAGCTCCACCACCAATGCCACCTCCTCTACCACCACCAAAACGAGGCCCACGACCGCCAAACCGGCCACCACAACGTCTTCTACTCCATCTACAATCATCATCGTCACGCCATCTGGTTTTGTCCACCTTGCCATCATCACCAAGAGTGATTGCACTCAAATGGAGGACAATGCACATGAACAGAAGAATCAAAGAAAGCCATTTTTGAGACAAACCCATTGCTTCTTCTAATCAGTAGAAGAAACAAATCAATGAAATGCGCTTGCTCTTGTTTGAAGAAAGAACAGTCCCTTGGCCTTATATATAGTACTATAGTAGTGCTTCATGGATGGACCGGCAAAAAACAAGTCACAGCGCTACACTAAACAGAAATTAATTGGCGCAAGTTCATGGCGACGCGTTGGAACCGTTGGGGAATTGGCGGGAACATTTAATGAAAAGAGACGAAAGTCAAAGAACACAAGTGCCTGCGTAAATGGTTGCATGGTCAACTGAAATTTGTCAATGACATGCTGGCACTACTAGTCTGGTAGACATCGTAATGACTTTACAAATGAATTGCTATATGCATTATGAGACTTAATCGTATGAATTATATGATCTCATATACTTTATTACACTTATAAAGTCTCTAGTAGACATCATAATGACTTTACAAATGAATTGCTATACGTATTATGAGACTTAATCGTATGAATTATATGATCTCATATACTTTATTAAACTTATAAAGTCCTTTACTGTTTGTAATTATAGTGATTATGCTGTGATTTGTACTATCAATGATCATTCCATTTAAAAATATGTTAGGTTTGAATTATTAAATCATAAATGATATCTAAAAGAAATTATAATGCTTAGATATGTTAATTTTTGTGTACTTTGATTTTGTTAATATTTAAGAATACAAGGTATTTTTCATGTTGTATTATTTTTAAGAATCAGTTATAATTTTTAATGGATATTTTATAACAGAGTTTCATTAACTTAATTTAGGGAGATTTGTTTTGTCAATATTCGACCGTTAGTGGACTAAGATCTTTGTGTAAATATATAATATTTTATAAGAAGTATATATTCTGATAGTGGTTTAGAATTTAAATTTGAGCGTTAAGCTTCTTTCCCATAAGACAGATTCAAAGGCTGTGCTTTAGTTGAATTTAACGATCCGTTTAAATAGAGTACTTCCCATCAAACCAGTCAAAGTCATGCTCATGCATTTACAATGCAGTCAACTCCGCCGACACTCGAGTCTTTAACTGATTGCATTTAATCCTCCATTTGAAAATTGGAAGAATGGACGATACGATACTTGTTATCATCTAACTGCATAGTCACAATCTAGACTGATACGGTAACGATCCATTTGAGACTCAACCATTTGATCCCAGTTTTCTAACCCACAGTAGTCAGTTTTGGAGTTGGCCTAAATATAGAAGTCAGAACATTTTAATGTTTCAACAACTCAGTGTTGAATAATTAATGTTGTAGATATGTCATTTAGGACATTTAAATGTCCATTTTTTTTTAGAGATTTTTTTATTGTATGTATATCCACATCTTAAATGCGGTTGAAAAAATTAAATAAACTTTTGTTACAAAATTTCATGTTTTGTGTTCCTATCCCTCTGCTTTAAAATGTCAAAAACATTCTATGGATTTGCCACATGCACGTTCTCCTTAACAAAATTATAGAGAAGGGATTCAAAGCAATGCAAATTTATTGGAATCTCTTTCCCTTCACTTCACACCATATCCCTTTTTTTTTTTTTTTTTTTTTTTTTTTTTTTTTTTTTTTTTTTAAGCATATCTCATTTCATTCACGAACATACATAAATACAAATAAAATTAAATTCCTTTCAAAACTATTATGATAAAACTATAATATTTTTATCCCAATATTTCTTGCCTTCGCTCGCTTAAGAGGTTGCATAATTTAGTAACATGGTTTGCCTTGTAGTCTTGGTGATTATGTATATCATTTTTTCAGGCACCCATGACCAATAATTTCCTTTAGGTGGAAGATGATAAAGTCATATATAATTAAAAATTTCAGATGTGCTCCCATGCACCTAGCTACCAAGCGTATGTAAATTAATCATCATAAATATCCAAATTGCCCCACGGTAGAATGATACAAATATCTAATTATCCACAGAAAGAAACAAAATTCTCGAGTGGCCAAACCAGCTTTATATATAAATGACAAATTACAAGCTCAGTTAATCACATCGAGCAAAAAAAAAATGGCACATGCTGCAATGACCAAAATTGCATCCCACTGGTAGTTCTCCTAGTCATCCTAGCTGCATTCTCAGAAACAGACAATGGTTTAGATAACCAATCCTACTAAAGGGTGTTATGTGTAAGATTTCATGCATAATTAATCAATTATTAATACTGAAATCACAAGTTGATCTCTCTGCTATCTAATAAATTATTGAGCATATCACCTTTTAGTAAAAATGGTTGAACACTTCTCTTAATGTTAAGAGGTGAAGAGTTTAAGTATCACTTTTGTCCAAAAATATAATATGTGAATTTTTTTTTTTTTAAAAAAAAAAAAATTAATCCCCCTTCCCACCATTAAAAAAAAAAAAGAAACATTGAAATCACATGCTGCTTCCACCTACCATATTTATGTAATTAATTTAGTTAGTCATTACGACTTATAAGCATCCAAAACGCCAACGTTAGAATGAATTAGACGACCAATTCCCTAATCTATTGAATAACAGGATGAAAAGGCAAAAAAAAAAAGAAAAAGATCAATACATAAAAATATCAGATATTTTCGACAACCATATCCAATAAAATGTATGTAAAATTGTAAATCATCATTAACATCCAAAAATGACGACGGCCCAAAGGTATCAATTAGTCAAACAAATAGCTAATTCTCCTGTACAAAGACTAAACCAGCCCTGGATAAGTATTGGATTATTAGATGCTCAATTAATTGGTCACATCCAAAAACAAAGGTGACACAAATTGCAGTGACCAAATGTTCCTTAGCCTCACAGCCCTCACTTTTCTCACTAGTGCTTCTAGTCGTGTTATCCGATGCAGCCCATCACTTTGACCAAAACCTAGAGCTTAAAGAAACCAACATTGTGATTAACATGCATGATTGGCAAAATGGCCTGAACGTGACTACCATCCCGGTTGGTGGCAGCCAGAAGAAGCAGTGGTCTGGTGTTGAATTCAGGCTCAAGGCATCCACGTGAACTCAGCACAGGACAGTCATGATCCTGCACTCCATTTGGTGTTCTCATTTGTGTTCACTAACAAAGAGTTCAATGGTAGCACACTTAGAACACAAGGGGCAGACAAATTGTTCCAACCAATAAGGGAGGTTTCTGAGGCACCTGGGACTGGGAAATTTCGGTTGGCTAGAGGCTATGCTGCTACTGAAACTGCTAGCATTTTGATGTAGTCAATGGAAATGCTATCCTTAAAGTCACTGTTAATGTTTTCCACAACTGATGGCTTCTGTTTTGCTACATATTGTGTAATTTGACTATGTTGTCATGCATCGTTCGTTGCTATTTTAAATATCATATAACATCAGTTTCTAGTTGACATTTGTAGTGATCAACACCACTAGGAGCACAAAAAGAATGTCAAGTTCTGCAAATTGCATCCAATCAATTAGATCCAATTCAAATGAAACAATTATGGAAAACTCATTCCATCTACAAGAGTAATCTAGTAACAATTAACAAAGCACCAAGTAAAACGGCTCGAGTCAAGCCATGTAATGTCTCTCCAGCACACATCTGCTTTCCTAGTTTAAACCCAAGATTGTCACCCACTTGTGACATTTTAGTAATCATGCTATGCCTTATAGAGGTCGAGTTTTGCGCCCGACTGCCCGTCCACATAGAAGAGCGTTCTTTGGGATAGGATTCTCATCCCTCCACGAATTTGCAGGGGAGAAGACGCGAAGATAGAATTGCTGGCCTAAGTACTGGCGAGCCCAATTCTCGGACCTTACATTCCACATTCCCACATTATCTAATGGCATGTAAATTGCAGTCCATGAGTTGGGATACACCTGCATTAATATCAAACACAACAACATAACTATAGGGCACATTTCTAATCAAAATCAAAATGTTATGTTCAAGTTTAGTACTTAAGATGAAAAGAAATTTTCGAAGGTCAACATTGTAAACTTGTTGGGATACCTGAACAGTACAACGTGAAACCGTGTCTCTTAAATTGTAAGTTAATTTGCTTGCAGGTGTCCACTGCCCTCCATCCATCCTGTCCATATTAAAAATGTTAAGATATTCAGAACCTAGACGATTGAATTGATTTATGTTTCCGGCAGCAATTATAAGCAATGGCTAGTCTAGATGTGATTGTCTGTTCGGTCAGAACTCTGACAAATTAGACAAATTTATCTGACTATCCATCTACAATTATTGAGAATGGATGAGACTTACCCCACAACAAAAAAGATGTGACCGTCGATGTGCCATGACTGCACAGTGTCTTCTGGATTCTCAAAAACAATCTCAGCAAAACCACGGAAATCTGCATTCATGACAGAAGTCTGGAGATAACCACCAGAACCAGTGGGGCTATCAGGGATGCTTCCGAGGCCGAATACTCCGGAAATCTTGAAGTAGTCGGCCAGTTTTAGAGGTGTGTCTGCTGGGATGAATGAAACACTATTGACAGCATACCTCTGCTTCCCATTGATAATAGGAGCAGAGTTTTGAAGTCTGATAGTACGCGTAGTGTTGATTAATCCATAGTGGTACGAACCTTGGGGATTAGGTCTCGGTCCACTTGCTGTAAGATTTTGCCTGGCACATTTACGGCGTCAAAAAAAAATTATCAGAGAATCTGGTGGCAGTAACAATGAAATTTTATGGTGACTAGACCAAACCAATGGACCCGATAGCCAATAAATATTGAACATATAGCAAGAGCAGGACATGGCATTGAAACAAATTTCTAGTTTGCTACTCTTGATGACGTCTTTGTAGCTTAATCTCCATCACAATGTATTAAATAAACTTTTCATAATTGCTAGGGATAATTCCAAACAATTGAAGAAGTAATGATACGATTTTACTAGGCTGTTCAAGTGATATAAATTTTGAGGCAGAACCTAATATAAGCATAGATGAACCGAATAATAGAAACTTTAGAGGGGATTTGGCAAATACCTAACAGACCGGGCCTGTTCAAGAGACCAATCAATCTGAGTTGTAGGCCCACCAGGGGTAGGACCAGAAACGCTACCAGCTGAGTTACTGTAATGAAGAATGGAGGTTGAAGAAAGCACTTGGGAGGTGAAACGTGTAGACACGACAATGTAGTAGTCTTGTGCTGGTTGATCAGCACTAACCAACACAGAATACGACTGTCCCAAATGGATATCAAGAGAATCATAAGTGTTCTGTAGTGTGTGGGTTCCTTCCACCTCTACAAGAACCATTTTGTGACCCTGGATTCTGAAATTTATGGAAGTGGTAAGCCCCACATTGGATATCCGGAATCTATAAGTCTTGCCTGCATAGCAAGAAAAGTAGATATTCATATCATACTAGTACCATAACAATGTGCACAAACAAGACCATTTATCAAAAAACACTAACCTTGATCAACTGTAAATGTGTAACCATTGGATCCACGACCATTAATTAGAAGCCCATCAGGGAAAGGAAGATCACTTCCGCCGTCTAAAATTGCTTTCAAATCCTGTAATGTACAAGCAAAGCTAATCAGTTTACGCTCGACATGTTTGATGCTATATATAAATGTACAATGGGACTTGCACGTTGCATTTTCTCTAGATTTTGTCACTTACAGTATGATTTTTCTTGTACCAGTCCCCAGCCAATATGGTGAAATCTCCAGCAGGAGGAGCAAAAGGGACAGGAATAACAGAACGGCTCGCAATTTTGAAGCCACCAAAGCCACCTGCAGCCTTGTGGAAAGCAAGAGCAGGGTAATAAAAATAGCTACCAATTTGATCCTTGACTTGTAGAACATATGTGAAGTTTTGGCCTGGTGGGATGGGGCAATTGGTGCCATAAACTCCATCCTGCCAAGAGTTCCTTCTCTGTTGAATTCCATTCCTAAATAAAAATTACAGGACATCATGGTAAGTGTAAACAAGACTAACAATAATTTCTGTTACAATTATCACATCTTCAAAATCCTCAGTCCTTAGGTCACATAATATATACCATCTCTATGTTGAGCAGAAATATGTTACATGAAAACTGACCCTATCTTGCAATTGAGGCATACACTACGTGACCACATGAGTCACATTGTTATGCAGAGGTGTAAATTGGGTCCGGACGAATCTGATCTACAAGTGGGAGGGCTAAGGTCCATAAACAGGTTAGATTATCTAATCTAGTCAACACGGTCCATAGAGTATGACTGGTAGACAGACACCCCCACCGTTTACCATGCCCACTTTATAGTGCTGTAGTTACTTCATGACAAACCCATGTGGGACTAAATATGACTTCTACCCACGTGGCCAAATTACAGTAAAAAATAGTTTTTATGTCATTTCACATTCAACAATGACAACAAGGAAATTTGACAACCAGGAAATTTCACCAACTCTCTTCTCAGTTGGATCTGACACAAATAATATATTATTAGTCTGGACAAAAGACTCTCCTGAAGAGATTAGTATTATTAATCAAATAGCATCCCCTACACTAATCTATTATTTATGACAAAAATGCTTAATAGACACTGTTCAAATTTATGGCAACCAAAGGACAGCCGTGAGATGAGTTATCCACATACATTTTAAATTTCTAGTGATGCAAAAATAATAATGTTTGAAGCCGCTGCAATGCAAAGGCTTACATGAAAAAGAAAATAGAGAGAAAAAAAAATTGCAACATAAAACCAAAAAAAGGTTACTAACCAAGAAAGGAGAAATGGTTCATCCAAGCTGTTGAAAACATTAATAATTAAGTTCTCATTGGTCACAGACTCGATCTGAGGCCCTGGAAATTGTCCATTTATCAAAATCCCCTGTCATTGTAACAGAATCTCACATCAGCCCACCATTCATTTTCATCAAACGAGTCCACAAGATTGGAAATATAAGCAAAACAGGAGACAAAAAAGAAGCAAAGAAAAGAACCTGTTGTTTGACACCAAGAGGGTAGATATCACCATAAGTGACATTCCATGTATAGAACCTGTAAGGGTCCTCCCCACTAGTGCAAGTCGCTAGTAATATCACCAACAAAACATAACAAAAACCTCTACAACCTCCCATCTCACACCAATCTTGAAGAAAAAAAAATGAATGAATGAATGAATGAACGAACCAACCAAATGGGCCTAAACAAAACACTAAAAGGAAAAAAGAAAACTTGCTACAAAAATAAAACCAATCTCTGTCTCACTGCCCCTGTAAAGTCTCTGTCACTATCACTACTTTTTCTTTTTCTTTTACTTTTCGGCTTTGGAGGCTTGTGCTGCTTACAAGGTAAGGAACCAAATGGTGTGTCGGTGAAGAGAACAATAGCGAAGAAGATTGACAGGATTCTTGCGGCCGAAACTTGGTTGGGTTGTGCAATGCAGCGTAGACTGTGTAGTGGTGGTGTGGAATTATGGGCCTTTTTATTAAGAGCGCAGAGAAATCAATGGCTGTATATGAGCTGTAACTGATGTAACTGGGTTCAGTAGCTTTGGAGAGAGAGAGAGAGAGAGAGATTATGTGCGCGCGTGTGGACCCTCTCGCTCTTTTTTAGTACAAACCGCGTTTCTTGAGCTAGGTGAAGTAACTAGTAAGGGATTGAATTTCTGTCATGTCATAAAATTTTTGCAAGAAAGCAATTCATAATTGTTTCTGATTTCCTGGCTTTTCAAATATAGATTTTACTTGCTCTTGACTACTACATAATCTATAAATTGGATTTTGACAGATTCTTTTCCATATTTAGCACTACAAATACGGATTGAAAAGTAACCAGGGAGGGTCATACGCTCTACAACTTTTGTGTTGAATTTAAACCCTTTATAACTTTATTAAAAAATGTGTAATTTGAATTTTTGTTATGTTTTAATCCACATTTGCTAATTTTTATTTAAATAAAAAAAGTAGAGAAAAATTTTTCCTAAATCGGCTTTAGATTCTTAAATTAAAAAAAAAAAAAACATAGGAAGATTTTTTCTACCATAAGAAAGGAGCTTTGATATTTTTATTGTCCAGAAGGAAAATATATCAAAATTACATAATTTTTGTTGTCCAAAAGGCAAACACTTATGTGATTGATTTTGACAATATATTCTCCTAACCTCTTGGAATACTCTATATCGACTTCAAAATAAACAAATAAACGAAAATACGGTGTCATAAATTGGGTTTATATTATAAGATATTGATAAAATAATTACATAGAAAACAATAACAGTACTAAAGTTGAAGGAGATTGTCTTTCAGAGTTTCACTGTGGGAAGGTTCATGGTAATTTCCAAATAATCACCAGTCCCAAGTTACTTAAATTAAATCAATAGATAAATTTTAAATTTCAACATGTAATGATCAACTTGTATATGATCAGCGGGCATTACGGTGATCTGGTAGTGAATATGTTGTCCATTTTATTCGACTTAAATCACAATTAGACAAGGAACCGGGGTGTTGACAATTAATAAAGCGTAACAAATCTTAAGTCAAGAATACTATGCTACACTGTACTCTAAAAACGGTGTCATATGTTGCTCCAACCAATTTACGCTTCTCGTCAACCTTTTATCTATTTGATGTGACTTCCATATATATATATATATATATTTGAACATATGTGACTTCCATATTTACATGTAGATATTGTAAAATAAACACCGACAAGCTTATAATTTTATATTGGAATTTCCAAACTGTATTTGTTAGTACCCATGTTGCGGTATGTTGAAGTGTTCGAGAAATAAATAATTTACCAATATATTATATCAATATATAGTTCTTTTTTTAAAAAAAAAAATTCTTCGAGTAGTTTCAAGTTTCATTGAACTGCTTTTCAAAAATTTTTTTTAAAAAAGGAAGGTTTCATTGAGCTTGATGATTATTTATATGAATTTAAATTATCTCATTGTTGTAATGTTCATTCTCCAAAAGTAGTGGCTGACTCAAAGATTTTTATTAAAAGGGGAAAAAATATGAAATAGGATATGAAGGTTTATGTTTAATGTTGATTTGAGTTGGGTTTTCTTTTTTAAGTGTTTCTCTTGTATCCCACACGATTTGATTTATTTTGTACTCTTTAATGGAATTTTGGGTGTGAGCAGTTAGACGGAAGAATCTCCTTTTATCCATATTTTGTGCATGAGTGAACGTCACTGACGTTTTTTTTTTTTTTTTTGAAGAATGACAGAGTTTTGTTTTTGCATGAGTGAAGGGTGGGTTAGGTGGAATTTGCCTAGTTGACATGTGTATGTTTTGATTGTCTGTGGACACTGATTTTTTCTATTGAAAAACATCTTGCATTTGTGACCCTCCGATACCGTCAATGATGCATATTCTCTAAAGGCATGATTAACTCACAAACTTTTGTCCATCAATGAGGTCGATTAGTGACATATCAATAACATCTCAATCCAATAGGTAATGAGTTCTAGTCGTCCTCATGCTCCCAAATTTCAAAATATTGTAATTGTTAAAAAAATAAAATCACAAACTTTTCTTTCCTAATTTGATGCTTGATAAAACAGTATTTGTTTTCAATCTAATCAAATTAGGCTCAATTTCAGATCGCAAAAGATTTGCAACTCTGATTTTTTAACTTTTGCTTTTCAAACATAATCTCTCCAAATATTGAATAAAGCTAAAAAAATGAAGAAAAGTCATAATCTAGTCAAATTAGGCTCAATTTCAGATCTCAAAAGATTTGCAACTCCGATTTTTTAACTTTTGCTTTTCAAACATAATCTCTCTAAATATTGAATAAAGCTAAAAAAGAAAAAAAAAAAGAAAGAAAGAAAGAAAAGTCATACTGAATAAATTGGGCAGCAGAGTGCATGAATTTATTTGTTTCATGATTAGATATGGACATGTAGTAAATGCCACTGATGGTCTGCCGCTTGTCTTCAAATTTGTAGACCAAAATTTTCAAATGTTACAGCTAGAACCAATTTAATTGCTGCCCACTACTGTCAGTTGCATTTATGGATGATGATTTATGGGTCCAATCACTTAATCATGGAAATGGGCCTCAGTAACTTGGGCCACTTCTTCTCCATAGTTCTGGGCCGAAAAAGTTAGCTCTCGGGTTGGGTTATTATTATTTATTTATTTATTTTTCTCTATGCTACTATAATCCTGAGACCTGAGTCCGACCATTGTTATGGTGCTGATTATCAGCTCCATCAGCAATACTTTGGGCGGTGGCAGTTTCATTCCTTCTACAATGGCCTGCTACTACGCTTCAGGCCTTTAATTTCTATGATTGCGTCCATGGCAGTGCGAGGTCTGCTGCTCAGGCTGCTAGTGGACAATCACAAAATTGATGCCAACAACTCAGTCTTAGTAGCGTATGCTCTAGGGGCATACTTTGACAGTAGACTTGCATATTGGTGTAACACACGAGGGAAGTTTAGCCTTTGAATTTTCCTTAGCTATACTTCTTGTTAAAAGTTTTGCTTTGATTGGAATGGCTACAATGAAATTTGTTTAATGCAGGTTTTGGTTACAATGGCCCTGCTTTGGACCCTGCCACTAGTTATGGACATATGTGAATAACTGGTACACTACACTTCCAAATCCCATCCTAGGAGCAATCTTTGCTGATTCAACAAATCAGAAGAAAACCTGAAGATGTATATGTTTAATCACTTATGATTGTATTGGCATACATTATCATCAAAATAACAATAGCAGAAGTACACATTACAAAATCACATCAAACTAGAAAAATTGAAGTATATAAGGGGGAACTCTTTTTAACATGAGTCAAAAAAACTCAGTAGTAACTTTACAATATAAAAGAACATAAAATTCCTCTCCTGCATAAGCTTCTTCTGCTCCTTATGTTTATTTTTTCCTACTTCAATAAAAGAACATAGAAAACTGATCAGTTTTGGAGTCGGCAATCCGCGAAAAACCAAAAGAGACCAAGTGAAGTTTTTATGGGGGAACTCTTCTCTTCTCACTTTAAATGCAAGAAAGTAGTTTCTCTGTTGAGCATGTAATCGCCAAGAGAACAGCGTGGTAACAGCTCACTGCTCCCTGAATTTGCTTGTTGCTCATTGATATTAGTTATGTGCTAGTAATTCATGGCGTTGTTCATGAATGCCATTATCAAAGTTATCAACGAATGCCATCAACAGATCAATTTCTCTCTTCTTCGAAAGGCATTCGATGGCTCCACAGGAATGCCTACGAAAAAAGTTATATAGTGGGGAACCTCCCCAGCTGCAACATTTGCTTTGCAAAACCAAGTGTTTGGAACTGAAAATTCCTGTGCCACTTGAGTTTCCATTACTGTCAGTAAGTCCATTTATGTGCAAATTGAGTTGAGGTGCCACTTCCCACTTGATATAGTTTCCTTCACGGAATTCACACTCCTCAGCCTTGGTATCCTCCAACCACAAACTCCCTTTCCTCGTGTGCTGCCTAGGTAAGACTGCCATAATGCATGGTTTGCAATCTATCAATAAGAATCCATGTGAATGCAAACTATTAACATGCACATTCATGTCTTGAAGGAAGCTGCAATTATCATGGTTGTCCAAATTTGCCACATCACTAGGCAGCCAAGCCAATTCCACCAACATTCATTTAAACGATGTTTGTTTCTCAGCTGCATCTGGGAATGTGCATATACACTCAATGTCAACACTATATAATGCTTCTTCAATCATCAAAAAAACTTAGACGTCCCTGAGTTCTACTTCCTGGCATCCAAGCTAAAACCCCAGAAGAGGCCACCAATCAAATCCACATCCTCAGCTCACTACAACAAACAAGATTACAACAGTAAATTCTAGTTCATCATGGTAACAAATGCATTTTCACAAAATTCTTTTAAAACATTCTATAGCTACACCATAAAACTCAGCATTTTGGCGCACATTACAAATCCGTGTTTTTAAGAGGTAGTCAACAGATATATATTTTTTGAAACTGGGTTGTCAACATATTTATTAGTGGTAATTGCTCTACAGCACTGACCAAAAAACATTGTTGCTGTGTCTACAACTTGTCAATAATTAATTGAATTGTCAAATACAAAATTAGTACGGGATGTACTTTATTGTAGGGGTGGACAGCTAGACCTTTGCCCTTGACTAGTCTCCTTGTTCGCATTTTTAAAATATTGCTCAGACATGCGGTGATGACATTTTTAATAGTTTATGTTTTTTTTTTTTTTTTTTTTTTGAGAAAAATAGTTTACGTTTTTGGTACTGATAGTTATCTTGAATTTTCGTTTATTGATTTTCCTGATCTTCTCTGAAAACCATAATAAAAATATAACCCACAACCAATTACTAACTTTCCCTTTAAACAAAATTAAGAAAAACCTTCTCTTTCAAAGACATTCCACACAGTACTTGTTCTCCAATCATTAGTTCTAATTCACTAACTAAACTATATAAAACCAAATCTCAACCAATCACGAATAAAAATGCCTACTTCTTGAAGATCCACAAAAATAAAATAAAAAATACCTGAAATCATATCCAAAATCAGACCAAAGTTTCTAACAACTGATCAAGAGCTCGATCAGTACTAACATGTAAGGATCAAGCATGTTTGAGATCCTTTGCCAACTTATCAAATCAAATCTTCTATTGTACATCATTCGATCAACTTCTAAATATGAATTCCAACGCCTTTGGATTCTGATTCTTAGACTTCAAAGCGAAGAAACAAAAAAGCCATGTAAAGCTCCCCAAAATCTTGCAACCTGCACCCATTTCAATTATTATGAATGTTCATATGATTGTAAAATAATAATAATATTGATAAAATTGCAACCAACTCCAATACTTTGTCCACTGGGACATGTAGTTTAACGTTAACGGAACCTATCTTCGGTTTTGTCTCCGTTGAAAACACATCGAAGATTTGCTTACAACGGTTGACAACAGACTTAACCAAAATCTCCGTTTAGTGAATAACGGAAAATAAGTTGGATCATAAGAAAAAACAACACCAGACAGCCGGTGGTGGCACGTGAAAAACGATGACGTGGCAAGACCTCAATAGTTGTCATTTATGATACTCATCAAACGCCAACCAAAACCATATATATGATCAAGATTTCAACCCAAAATCTAATAATAAAAAATAAAATAAAATAAACATGAAAAATTTTACCTTAGACGGGGACGGTGATAAATTGATAATCTCTTGCTAGCTAGGCTACTACATGCAGTGGTTCTCTGAAAACCTGTTGGAGCCTCATGAAGAGAGTCTACCAAGAGGCTTGATGTTATATAAAATGAAGTGAGAGAGCAGGTTCATTGAACCTGGTCATGGCTTTAATCGGTTCAGAAAATAACACGCACGTTGATGTATCATAAGTGATGATAATGATATCGATTTTGTTAAAGGCTGGTTTGTAATATATATATATATATACTTTTTATTTATATAAACTTATAAAGTGTAATTGGGTGGGTGCACCGGTGTGCAAAGAGAGTTGGGTAGCTTTTGGCATTTGTGATCACCTACTTATTCTCTTCTGTACAAGATATTTCGAGGCACCAACTTTTACTTTGCTTTTGTTTGTATAAATTATTTTAGTTTTCAACGAGTTTTTTTATTTTTATGTAGACAGAGAAACATTTTATGCGGTAAAACAACAGAGAAAAAGCGGTTTTTTTTTTTTATCTGATATTTTTTATGGACCGGATTATTATCAAAAGAAATGTAGATGGAACTCTAGTCGTACAGATCAAATCATTACTCTTAAATATGGAAAAAGGACTGCCCACGTAAATAAACAAACATTCAGCGGTCCGGATCACCCTCAGAGGTGACTTACTGTTAGACCCTCAAAGCTTGGTATAGACAAGTTGCTGAGCATGGCTTGGTGGATGGTGCCAAGCCAAGGGAAGGCATGTTGGTGCATGCCTATGATGCTAGCGGGCTAGCAAGACAGGAAGCAACAGGCAAGCAGAATGAGCAGCGTGCGTGGGTGTCCGCACGAAGCATAAACAATGCAGCTGCCAAGCCAAGCAGCGCGCGCAAGGCAAAGCGCGCAGGGCAGCGCACGCATAGCACGAGGCATCATATGCGCAAGCAAAGCAGTATGCGCTGGCGCACGGGCATGTGCGGGATAGCATGTGCAGCAAGCCAAGCGAAGGCCAAGCAGGCTGTGCCAAGACTGAGCAAACCAGTGCCAATGTGTGGGAAAGCCAAGCGAAACAAGTGCATTCAGCAATTGTGGAGCAACGCCAAGCATAGTTAATGCTAGCTGGAAGTTATGCTAGGGACATTGCAAGCTTGTTGGACGGTTGACAGCAAGAAGCAGGTGTGGCTGGCACGTGTGGCTCATGGGACAGACACACACTCACACAGTTGTGGCAGTTACCAGACGGTTATGGTAGATTTGTGCATGAGATGCTGAGTTGGTAGATGGTTGTGAGGCAGTTTTCTTAAATAACTGCCTTTGCTTATGTGTTTAATGCTGGTTGGTGCCAGCAATGCTATGCAGTTGGGCATGTCAACTGCTGTTGTATATAAAATTGCTTGTATTGTGCCTCTAGCACATGTTGTTGGGCTGTTGCTGTAATTCTTTGAACACTTTGTGTATTGTTTCCTGATTTGAGTAATAAAATCAAATTGGGTTGGGGGCGGTTCCCTATAATTGTTGTTGTCTTTCTATATTTACATGATGCTAATGTGTATGTAGTGAAATGTGCATGTGTGGCTAAGTAAATAGGTAGGCAGCAAGCATCTGTGCAGGTACACAAGGGCGTTGGGCTATGTTGGTGTGCGGCTGTGTGGGATTTGTGGCAGCAGTATGTAGCACACTTGTGGACAGTGTATGTATGGGTGAAATTGGCTGGCTAGGCAGGACATTCTTAGCGCCAGTGAAAAATTCTAAGCAGATTTTTGGCGTGTCACACTTACCACGTAGCCGCCTTACTTTTTTCAGAAAAAGTGTTCTTGTTGTTACTGTACGTGTATAAAAAATATTATAATAAAATAGCATGAACAACTGTGAATAAATAAAGGGGTAAAAAAAAAGTTCACAGATGGTAGCTTCGAACACGGTGGGGGTCCTACAATGATGTCAAGTGCATCAGTTGTACGGAACATTTGCATAAAGAAAAAAATTTAAATTAAATTATATTTAAATAATATGATATATAAATAATTAACATCATAATATAATATTAATAATTCATCTAACACATAATTAAACACTTTCTTTGATAATAAAAGATTAAAAGTTTAAGCTTTATTATTATCCTAAAAGATAAGATAAATTATTTTTTTTTTTTAAATTTAATCATCCTCCCCCACTCTAAAAACAAAAACAATTCCAATTTTTATATTGAACAACTATTAATTAGATAGGTTAAATATCATCATGCCGTGTTTAGAAACTGTACTGTGTTATGGACAGCATTGCTCTAACTCCCATCGAAATTAAGTATGTTTTTTAACTTACCTCTAAAACAAAGCAGAAAACGACACATGAAAAGGGATGTGAGTTGGGCATGTCCACTTTGGTTTGATCATTTTTGTATATATTTTAAACCTTCACTTTATTAACTTGATTAGCTTATCATCCATTTTTCTTCACAAGGGTGGAAATTAATTGATTCTCAATCTCTGATCATTTTTCTCCACTATTAAATCAATAAGTTTATAAACCAAAATGAAAATTAAATCAAATCAATTGAGATAGTTGAACCTGTACACAAGTAAATAGTGATCCATAATAAATCATTAATCTGATAATCTGGATTCTATCTAGTATTGTCTTAAAGGCAACAAATGACCTGATGAGAGCGGCTTCTCAATACCTCTGCATACCATTTTACTTGTGACAAAAAACTATAGAAAGTATAAATCAAAACAATACACAGTAAGCAATGTGATTCTGCCCCTACATCACAGCCATTGTCTAGCAAAACATCATCCTAAGCTTGCAAGCTAGGATCAAAAACTATTTTAAGAGCTACAACTATGAATTGGAAACGATTTTTTATTGAGTGGAACGATTGGCATTCTCGCTTCCCCTAGAATTCAAACCAGTAGAAAGTGGTATGTGGAATTATTCAGGGTTGATTCATTTTCTGAAGTAGTGTGGCGGCAATGGAAGCTTCTAGTGTACACAGATCAAAGGCCATCCCAAAGTGAACAGACAACATTTTGCCACAGATAAATAGTGGGAAGAGATAAAATGGAGGAGATGGCAAACGAAAGAATACAGCTATAGAGATCTATCAATGGGATAGCAGCCAAGCACGCGAAGAAATGTTGCAAATTCCTGCATATGAAACACAAACGAGTTAAAATACAGCTATTATCGTGTGTAGTGACACTTGCAACATATGTTTTGATCAATTATCATGACAAATGGTTGTCATCGATAGTAGAAACTGAGAAACGGCTGTCATGGTCACAAAATACCTTCAATGATATTCTACTTAATCAAATCAAGTAACAAAGAAAACAACATACAGTGCGACCATTAATAATAAAATACGTATTCTAGGCAAGAACATACATTTGAATACTTTCAAAAGATTTAAGAATATTTTCATGTCAGATATGGCAATTATGGGTTGTCCCCTCCTACATGTTACTAGTCCAATAATGATGCATTACATCAACCAACTTCTGATCTTACAATCAGCGTTCAGAATTGTTGGTATGAGAGACATTCAAAAGGCCATAATATTCTATTTAGGCTTTGCAACCCAGGTAGGCAGAGAGTCAGTTGCAGGAAAAAAAAAACTCTGCTTTTGATAGGAAAAGCCTTAAATGCCTCAGCCGCCAAAGCCTTAAACACCATTTTGCTGAAGGTTATACTGAGTTTGATCCAGTTATAGTTCCAGAACCCAGTTTGGAGGAATAATTTGTAAAGTAACAAACGACAGAGAACAAACCTGCAGATGTCCTAAGGCACTCTGTGCACGTGGCTCAGCCATAGAAGCCTCAAAATCAATATAGAAAAGGTAGTCAAAGTACCTGCAACCATAAATGAGTCAATCAAACAGCACAATTGTTCTCACACTACACCAGGAAACAATTATTATTTCTAAGTTGAAGGAGTTCCACCGAAAACGTAACTTTATTTTCTACGGAAACAAGGGAATTATCAGACTCGAATGCCAAACTTATGAGGGAAAATGACTAGCAGTATATATCTAGAACATTTCACAGGAGATGATAAGCACCTACGTTATATTGATGATTCATATATCTGATACTTAGCATCAGCTACAAATGTAACATCGACTTTCTTTAAGGTTTCTCCTACATCACCTGTCTCAGAAAGTCAAATCTTATCTGGAGCAACTATAGTAGCATCTATTCTTGGTCTATATTAAATAAAAGCGACTGAAAATTTTATTTTATCAATGTCTCAAATCCAGATCAGAAGAAAAATGGTTTTTCAAACAGCTATACATGAACTTTAATAAATGAGAAGTCAGTGATTATTCATAACCCCTAGAGACAAGCAATAATGTTTTTATATACCATGAGATATTTTTTAACTACACCCTGATTAGTTGATATTCACACATTTCAACATGAACCTATAAAATAACAGCAGACATTCCTTCATTCTGCTAATTGTTTTCCTTTTGCCTTCCTAAATGCGGAGCTTGCTCATAGAGGTTGAAATTAATGTCAAAAGTCAGATATATTGTACATATGGATATATCAAACATATGGGACGCATTGTAAGCAATAAACATTCACATGAAATAGTATGGTGGTTTGCATAAAGCATACATTCATGTCTTTACTGCATTTACATCCAACATTGTAAAATTAGCCCTATTGGTCAGGTTGCCTAGTGGATAAGCTTATCAATGGAATGCAACTTTCGAGGAAAATCATTCATATTAACACAATCACTTACACTAAAACATGGATTTCTAGCAACATATAGGAAATAGGGTTTGTAATGGCCTTTAAACTTATTCAAATAAATAACAAAATAATACTCACTTGGCACTCCCAGTGTTAGAGTCATCAACTACTCTCAATGGTCTCTTTCTTTGTGGCCGACTTTCAATCTAAGATTCAAAAGAGATGGAACGTCCAGGATTATCTTGAAAGGTCATGAAATAATGAACATGCACTCTTAGTCCAACATACCTTTGTTAAATTTATCTCTCTCAATGCAAACACCGCCAAAGCTTTAAACAGTACTCCAGGGCCTTCGTCTAAGGTAAACACAATGCTTGTCTGGATGGGAAGGACAATGATAGTTCATTTTGGTCACTTGGAGCATTTATAATACAGTGATATAAGTGAGTTAAAAATTTTACCTTAAAGGTCTTATCAGCCCTTGGTATTATTGGATCCCTTGCAAGTACCAGAAAACGGGTGATATGATCTGGGTCATCCTGCACTAACAATGTAGCAAATATGAGAATCATTTCTGAAGAAGCTAAGTAATAACAAATTAGCATTGAACACCAGATAGACCGAGATATATAATATATATCTTTGTCACATGTCAAAATGTATGTATACATGTATGTAGCAAAATAACTCCCAATTTAAGTGCCAAGCATGACTATATAAGCATAATGAACATATTTAATTGTATTTCCCCCTTTGTTCTTTTTTTTTTTTATTTCCGTTTTTCATTTTTTAATTTTTCTCCTTGTTTTGGGTGCGATTGGGAACAAGGAAGAGAAGCAACGGAGAGATACACAAACATTGCATTTGATTAATTTGAGTCATCAACCAAAATAAATGTCCAAGAGCAGTAGTTCAATGGTTGACAACGTCAACCTTTTCAATTATTATAACAGGAATATAGCCATGGTGCTCAGAGAGTTAACAGCAATACTGTGGGAGGCCCCGTTCATGTGCCTCAGAAAAAACGATCAACTTTTATGGTAACATCAGGACATCTTCAGTGGCATAAAGCCACAGTTAGTCACATTCTCTGGCTGCTGTGTCCACATCAATGCTGCTGACACAGAGCCATAGCCCAATGCTAGTTACTATCTTTTCAACCCCAAACAGAGCAACATGCACTAGATAAACCACCAGCAAAATCACTTCCAATTCTCATTGTGCTGTATCATATAGAGTAAACTGGTTGAAAAGCACATGCTCATATCTAACCTATGTCATCACTGCTTTCTTTCCTTTCCTCTGAAACATATATTAAGGTTATAAGATGTCATATACTAAAAGCCACACAACTAGGATTATCAGTCAATGATTCAGTTGAGGCCTAAGTCTGTCTAAATTTTTTGTTCTGCATACTACGAAAGAATAACAAAAAAATATTACAAACTCCTTTTTGTCTTTTTGTCGGTTTTTTATATTTCTTTCTAGTTCTTTTAATCTTTCTTCTTCAATGTAGGATGACAAAATAAGGAAACTGGCGACGTAAAGCAAACGAAACAAGGGAGAGAAAAACTTGCCTGGATTTTACTGGCAAGAATGTTAAGCCCATATATTTCTGCAGCTCTAGCACTTGCAATAACACCAGCATCCCTCAGGCCTTTTGAGGCTACATACTAAACCAAAATTTAGTGAAAAGCATTAAAGGACAATGTCTTTATAACATAGGGAAGCTAAAATTTGGTGCCAAGGAGATACATGTAAACAACCTGAGCAGCACCAGCCGTATCATCAACATTTTCTCTGGCAACACCTAACTTACTCAGGAAATTATCACTAGAGGCAAGTGCCTGCAAACAAGAAAGTATTTAACTTTCAACCCAAGGGAAGTTATGAACCAATTTCAACTTCTGTAGAAACAGAACAATACAATATTGTCCGCTTGGGAAATTAAGTTACCAAATTAACTTACTGTCATGCTGGTACAGACACTAGAAGTAATGAATTCATTCAGGCCTTTTAGGACATTTAAATTATCCAATTTGATTTACAATTTAGACATGTGAATTAAAAAGTGTTGGGGTATGCAAGCAGAACTCTATAAGTTGTCGGATCTCGTCTTTACAAAGACAAGAAAGAAGAGAAAATGGAAGCTTAACCTGTGAATGGCTTAGAACACGTTTTAATTGCTCCGTTATTATGCCTGGCAGGGCTAGGAGGCAGAGGTCATTAACCAACTGCACTTCACCCACAATGTGAAGCCTATGACGAAGGAGTAAATCATAGTTGCGATGAATGCTTCCACCCGCAGAATTCTCAATTGGAAGAACTGCTTTTTCAGCTAGCCACAATTCAACAGCCTGCCAAAAGAATACTAGTGTCAAAGAAGCAAGTTCGGTCATCATATTGACTTAAACTAAACAGACTACATATACCTAAGAAGTAAAAAATATTGTTAGCGGGGAATTGAATCATTACCAATTAAGTACAGAACCCACAGTTACAGTAATGTTAACCTAAAGAACATAGAATGATATCACTTCCTCGCAAAAGACTAATATCTGATCAAAATCTATCATGTTAATATCACACCATACCTTAAATGCATCTTCAAACTCATCACAAGGCACAGTTTCACAATTTGGGTAGGCTTTGAGCGCAGCGTCCTCACTAAATGAACCATGTAACCCCTGCAACGTCAATTTAGCCAATCCAATCAATTGCAAAGGAACCAAATTGATCAGATAAGAAAAGCTAATGAACTTAGTAGCCACTAGTATTCCTATTGGTCTCTATTCTCGACAATGCAAACTACCAACTATTGAAGCATCATCGTACCTTAAATGAAATTCGAACCTTGGTATCATTATTTGGAGTCACAGTAAGATCAGTTACGGTTAATGGTTCTGCGGTCGGTTATAAACAAAGCATGAAACCATAAACATAGCAAATTAGACAAAGATCACAAATTTGTCAAAGACTAAACTACAACACAAGCAATAGGCCTAATACAAGAACACTATAAGTCTCCACTTAAATCATTGCATGTTGATAGGAAAAGTGTTGCATCATAATTCAAAAATTTGCTTTTTCTTTCAAGTAATGTGATAGCTAAATAAACTTCACTAGAATTTATAAACTAAACAAACTCCAATCAAAATAAATACAAATATTCCAAATTTGAAGATCAAGCCAATCAAACAAATAAAACCATGACAAGCTTAAAACTCACTTGGCAACGAAATCAAGCTCAAATCTTTGCACACTCCCGTGGGCACATCATTTTCAATGGTGGGTTTTGCCGGGTTCTCATCTTCAACAGACTTTGTCGCCTTATTACCCGAAAACCCGCCAAAACACACCAAATTATGTGCTGCGTACAAATTCTTGACACGATTTGAGACAAACCCAGATGGGTTGGACCAGGAATCTCCCCAGCCGAAGATAGAAGTGCCCTTTAAAGCCATCAAATACATGACACTAATGACGATGCTTTGGTTTGCCAAAATGTTTGTGTTTTCTAAAACAAAAAACCAAGTACGTAGAAAATGTTTGTTTGTTTGTGTTAGCTAGGAATGGAGGGGGTGTTGGTTCGGAACTGTCGAGCACATGAAACACGTATTAGGTGAAGAAGAAGACGAATTTTTTTAGTAGTTGTTGTTGTGCTGTATGGAACACGTTAAGTGAAAAAAAAAAAAAAAGGGTTGTTGGTGTTGTTGGTGGTGGCGGTGATGGTTTTTAATTTGGTCGAATTCAGTGGACGGTTGCAGATTGAGACGTTTTCTGGTTTTCACATCAAAGATTTTATCCTCTTCGGACAGTCAAAAACCACGTCTGTCTGCAACTCATTTTAAAAGGAGGTTTCTCTTCTCTGCAATAGGTCCGTTTAATGTCTTCTGTGCGTCTGAATCTGTTTCTATTTTATATATAACGATTCGGATGGGACGTATAGAAAATGAATAGTTACAAATTGTAGTATTTACGGTAGAGGATTGATTTTAATGAAATTCACAGATGTTATAAAACTGATTTTATTAAATTTTTTTGTGAAATCTAATGAAATATTTGAGAGAATTGTAAGATTTATCATAGATTTTATTTTTCCTTACAAAAATTACTATAACATCCATCAAATTTTATCAAATCCATGAATAATTCTCAACTTTGGATTCGTATGCATATCTACTTATAGTTTTTAGTTCCATTTTTTTTTTCTTTTTTACATTTATGTTAATTAAATCTCAACATTTCCTAAATATTATTTGAGATGTTATGAGGATAAATTTTAGAAGGGTGCAAATATTGTCATCCACAAATATGATTTTCACATTCAAATTATTAATATATGTATTAATTAAATTTAAAAATTTATATATTAATATAAACGCCCATATATATGCCAATTAACCTTATTTAAACAATATTAATTATATTCATTTAAAACAAAATTTTTATCTTTATTCTTTTTTTCATTTCTCCTAAACATAAATTTTTAACTCTAACTCTAATTTTACATTTTATCAATAAGAAAAATAAGTCATACTGAAGGTTGAAGCTACCAAATTTATCATCAAGAATGATATTTTATTTTGTATTTTAATAAATTTTTGTTGTTTAGATGAATACAATAGTAAAATTTAAGAAACTAGTTTTTTATATTAAAAAAAAATAAAGAATCATTTGATATATGCAAAACTCATAATTTTTTTTTTTTTAGATTTTCTTTTAAAAACATTTATATATTTTTGTTTGTTTTGTTAACTGAAAATCAAGAAAGGAAAATTATTTCAAATTTTAAAAGTAAACAAATTATTTTATTATTATGTGTTTATCATTTTACATAGTTTTATTTAAGGATAATTTTGTTATATAAATACTTTTTAAAAATAGGTGTTTAAATTATCTTTATGGGTGGCGATAAAAATCCACCCATTTTGAAAAGATATATGTAGTATATCCATGCAAAACTAGTTTTGTTTCTTTCAAGTAGATAAACATCCCCTCATAATATTATACTCAGTTTTTGATCCATATAGATATATGTGAAAAGTGCATGATAAATTTTATTGACATATGTATTTACATATGAATTAAATTTTAATTATTCTAAATTGAAAAGTAGAAGAAGTACGAGATATATAATTGGTAATTCGAATTATTACATCAATATAGGTATAATGTATAAGAGGAGTACTATTGGACGGTCCAAACTTAAGTAATATAAATGTGATAACGCATCTCATGCTTATAATAAATAATATAGTCTCTTTTAAACAAAAAAATTATGTAATATCTTGTTTTCCATTATCAAAATTTATAATTGCTTGAAAAATAATAATTTGATTATTAATATAAAAGATTTTCTTATTTTCTTTTAAATTTATCAAACGTTTGGTTTCTTTAATTTGTAATGATAAGTTATGAAAGACATCTTTCTAAAAGTTCTTTTTTTTTCATAAATCTTTTTAAAAGTGTTATCAACAAAAAGAAAATGTAAATTTTGCGCGAATTTACATTCGGTCAAGGTCAAGAACCTCTAGACTCAAGTGATGGGACCCAAACCGTGGATATTGTAAAGAAACTTCATGAATTAAAGAAGGGTATGGCATTTCTCTGAAAAAAATAAAAAACAGAAAGGGAAAGGAATTCGGTGCAAATTCATAATTGCGACGAATCCAAGGACCATTTATGGCAAGCGAAAATCGGGACAGCGTCTGACGTCGCCGCCCCCATAAATTTCAAAACCCATGTGATTGTCGCGTGCCTTAAACTATTTTTGATAGAGTAATAACTACTTTCACAATTTTAGTCCGTGTTTTAATTGAAATTAAATATTATTTTTTGAATATATCATTTTATGAATAAAATTAATAATTTTTATATTATAAAAATTATTTACGCGATTTATAATATGTCATGGGTGAGAATTGAATCTCACACCTTTAAAGAGCGAACCACTCATAATGATACAATCACTCAACTCTCAATTGATATATTATAAAAAAATTATTATTAGGTGACCTCATTTTGCATTTAATCTTAAAGCATACCATCACACAGTTTTTATTGAACCTAATTACTTTTGTTTTATAAAATTTTGGAACTTCTTTATCTTCTATGGCCTTGATAAATAATGGAAATCAAAAGTTTGATCTACTAGTCAAAATTTAAACTGAGAGAGGATTCCTGCTTTCCTTTTTGATTCAGGATGATCACTATGAAGAAAAGTTTCGAAACCATTATGTAACTAATTAGTTTATTATAAAAACCTCTTTAGTGGTAGTTTGTTGGTCATTGTCTCGGTGGTAGTTGAGAGAATACACTAATCAATAGCTTATCAATCTAATTAGATTTTAATATGTTGAAAAGCGTTAAAAAACCATTCTTGCCCTTTTACTTGAGTCGCGCTATGCGGCTAGAGCCTTGAGTAGGTGAAGTTCTTATTTTTTGGACTAATTCTACAAAATTTAATAGCGATTTTTTTACTCCATACAATTGAGATATTTCATTTAAGTGTTGTTTGAAGTTATTATAAAAGTTTTCATTATTTTGAACGTTTATGTATTATAAATCATATTAAAGTACATGTTAGATATTATAATTTGGTTTGTTATCTATTAATTTAAATTTTAGAGTTAAACGGTTACTATTATGATATCAAAATTATATATCTTAGGTTTAAATTCCATTTTCCTCTTATATCTAAATTTTTTTTTTAATCACACATATTACTACACGGTAGGCATTAAGGGGCATCAAATTACATACAACCAATATTTTTTGTCATTCGCATTACACATGAGAGGTGTATTAATGTATTATAAAGCTCATCGAACCATACTTTAAATACTATAATTGAGTCATTAATTGTCTATCAGCTTAAGAGTTTAAGATGTTGTTTGTTTTTTTATCTGAAGACTGAACAGTGATATTGAAGACTGAAAATTGAATAGTGATTAAAACCTGAAATCTGAATGACATGTTTGTTTTTTCTTCCCTTATATCTAAATTTAAAGTAATCTTATTTGTTTTTTAAAGTTAAAAATATTTAAAAACTAGTAATTTGACATTGATATTTTTTTACTATTAGTTGTGATGTAATTTCGTTTAATATAATACAAACAATTATAATAAATTATTTAGTAAATACTAAAACACTTTTATGTATATAATAATAATATTTTTATTCATAATTAAAATATGATTAATTATTAGTAAAGTATTTTTTTAAAAAAAATTATATATACATAAATATGATGAATATTCAGTTTTTTGATTTGTTATTTTTGGTATTTTTCACATAAATTATTATAGTAAAGTAAATTAAATAAAAATAAATAAAATGATATTAAGTTGAATTATTATTGTTATATATTTAAATAAAAATAACATTAAAAGGAATATCATTAAAATGAATATGTATAATGTAAAATGATAACAAATTTGGAAATATATTTGTTAAAGTATTAAAAGAAATTTGTATAATGTAAAATAACAAACTTGGAAATATGTAATTTTGGGAGGATAAAATTGGAATAATAAATTTATAGAATCATTAAATGATTTTGTATTAAGTGAAAAGTAAAAAAAATATAATTTTTTTATTTTCAGTGATTTTTGGATGGTTTTAAGTTATTTGATCACTTAAAAAAATAAATAAAAATAATTTAATTAACCTAATTCAACACCATCAAGTGTTAAATGGAAAAAACAAACGATCACTAAGTTTTTAAGTTAAGAGGTTACTAAGATTGTATATGCCTAAGCATTTAATTTGATGCATGATTAAGCACTTGATTCGATGCATGCTAACTTCCTTGATTTTTACCAACCCTTCCAATGTAAAGGTTGGTAAGCATCACGTTCAAATTTATATTTGGACGTGAGTGGGAATGACAGGTCAGTCATATATTTGATAAATAAATGAAAAGATGATAAAACTTTTTTATAAGTTGATCAATTATCTTCTTATCCACTTGAAATGCCTTGGCAATTGACAATAACTCTAGAAATGTCATAATTAGATCCATTGATCCAAAAACATCACCGGTAAAAACTCACATCAGCAATAAGTTAAGATTTATTTATCTGTTATTATATTTCATGTTAAGATTTAAGAGCCAATCACATGTTCTAAATATAGTAAAAATTAAAATTTAGATCACATGCAAAAGAAATTTACATGTTATATTTCAATTATTTATAATACACAAGGTGTTAGATAAAGCTTGTTACAGAAAAATCATTTACAGTAAGTAAATACTAAACGTTATAAATTCAAAGGTATTTTTGAGATTTAATTGTGATAATTTCTTAAGAGATTAAATTAAATTTTGAGCCAAAAAGAAGGAAATACAAAAGGGAAAAAAAGGAAAAAGATAAAAATTGAAATCTTGGGTCTTGTTTTGTTCAAAGAAGCCTAGTTTCATTATTATTGCGCCCAAAACGAGTCAGTGGGTGGGCTGGTGTTCCGTTTCTTGGGCCCAAACCTGATGTGTTAGGTGTTTTATTTCGAGACTTTCAGACAAATTGCTTGACTCGACAAGCAAAAGAATCAGGGTTGCTGTTATTTTCTAAAATGATTTACGATATGTCGTAACAACGTTGTGAGAAGTCTAAATTAATTTAAGATGAGTTTACCATAAATTGCGTCATTTTCATTGGATCTTGATTCCAATGCAAATGCAACAGTTGTTGATAAAAAGGAAATTACAAAGGGGAACACAATTGGTACTTGCATGAGGTTATATATATTAATCTAGCAAAACAAGCAAGCACAGCAATTTAGAACTTCAATTTGAGTTGTTCCACTGTCTTCTTGTCAACTTGGAATGCCTTGGCCAAAATATTGTTACCAATCTTTGGGTGCGATATGAAAATATGATTGCTTACGTGAGAGAGATAGTATTGTAAACATTGTTGTATAGTAAAAAAGAATATAGGTATATTTCGTGGATATAAAAGATTTTCCGTGTCACATAAAAATCTTATTTCTCTTTATTTATTATTTTGTGTGTGTACTTGATTGTGCTTTGCCCGTTATTTCGTAACATTACAAATCTTGAAATGGCCACTGCATTACCATGTCCAACATTGCGTTGGAAGTAGACAAGTCCTACAGGGATCACAAACACATCACCCTTGTGAAGAACCTGAGTGATGGGGCGATTTTCCGGGTTGGAAGTGATAGATCCAACTTCATGAGAGCCTTTAAGGACTGCCTGGATTTCGCTGGCTCTCGGGTGTGTATGTCAGGAGGGTTAACGCCCCACGGTGCAACGTCAAGAAGCAACAATATTTCTACACCAAGAGTGTTGAGTCCAGGAGTACTCCTGCTATCTGAGACACGTTGACTAGCGTGGTGATGGCTCCAAAGGGGCTTGAGGTGTTACCGGCTATGCGAAGTTCACTGAAGGAGCAATCATCGACTTGCTCAAGTACAAGGTTCTTGCAAGCTTAGCCGTTTGCTCTTACTGAAAAAAAAAAAACAATAAAAATAGTGATAAATGTAATAATATATATGTACGTAAGAATTATGATCTTGGACTAATTTGAGCTGAGCTGAGCTGAGCTTTATTAACAATAAACGATTAGAATTATCTCTTTTTAATAATTATTAATTATTAACAACTAATGAAAATCTAATACGGTTAAATGCACACAAAGAATTTGAGTTAATACTTGAATCGTGATTAATTGCATAAAAAGAAGTTAACACCTAAGCCGTTCGGATCTGCGACGCAGAAATCCTGAAGGGGTTTAGGCAACCGCAAAGTCAATTTGACAACAAGACTTTGTTTGGCACATATAAAATTTTGTAGGTTTGGATTAGAATATTCCCAACTTGTGTTGACTTGTGTTTCAAGAGGCTTGGCAGGAAATCAAAATCCAATCCGGTGATGTTTCACATCCTGTCTTCATGGGATTTAATATTCCCAAGTACCGTGTTAGGAATCACGTGTTAGGACCTGAATTGTATTAATTGCACTAACAATTTCTTTCTTTCTCTTTCCTTCAACTGTCCTTCTACTTTTTCCTCAATAACATATATATTGGTTTAGTATTCTCTAACCCAACAAAAAAAACACTCTTTTCTCTCTAGTTTCCTAACATATCTATGAATCATCTTTAACAAATCAAAATAAGAATATATATATATTTTTAATTATAAAATGATTTAATGGGACTTATTTTATTTAAAATATTATTAACTTTATCTATAGTATTATTTGGATTATATAATAAAATATTTAATTTTATTCCAATCTAATCCTAACCTACACCAAACATAATAATCTAATCCCAAGTTATATCAAATGCGGAACAATAATTTTTTAATCCAAGTAAATTCCATCAAATCGCATTCATTTCCAAATCTCATTCCCATTTCTGATCTCATTCTACATGCCAAACAAGACCTAAGAGAAAACCAACATGCTCAATAAGATAATGTTTTTAGTGATATTGGTGCTACTAATTACATTAAAAAGGAACTAAAGAGAGTTGAAGCAATTGTAATGATATGGATAACAGGCTTATTGCTGCTCAGTATATGTAGAGATATACTTCATGCAAAGTCCCTGAACTTTGATTCAGGCAGCCTTTAGTTTTTCTTTATATCCTTTTAACGATATTCTGTCGTCAAGCCAAGTTGAAGGGGCTCTGGATTGTGATTACTCCTCTGAATAAAATTTTTGTTCACTCTACTATCAGTACGTGGTTGCAGGCCGGCTAATAAGTTTGTATTATAAATAATCATTTTGGCTTTGTGTATATGTATTTGCTGATGATCCATAGACAAGCAGCCATGCAGTGCAACAGCTCATGTTATTTTGTTTTCTTATTCCATTGATTTAAATCTGTAAACTATAAATAATTGCTTGTTTGGCCTGTATCCGAATTGTGTTTTTTTACCGTTCATTAGATAATTTCATGTGCCCTTTTGGTCACCAAAAACCTGTTTTCCCATGAACTTCCAAGAAACAGATAATTAACTTCAAAGAAACTTTTCCTCCATTCTCCCAAATTAGTTCAACTCTTTAATAATATTATAAGACTTTATAATGATAAGATAATAATAACATTCTACTATTTGATATTGATTCATAGAATCAGTGAGACAATAATGTATACTGCTTACGTATAATTTGATTATAAAGATATGTTTGTTGCGTGGGGTTGAATTAAATTAATTTTAAGAGATGAGATTTAATTAGATAAGATAGAATTGAATTGAATTAAATTAGTACTATAATGTGTTTGATGTTGTTAGGAATGGAATATTAATAAAATATATTAAATTAATTTTTAAATATAATAAATATTTGAAATATGAATTGTTTATAAAATAAATAAAAAATGAAATGAAAAAAAAAATAAAAATAAAAAGGGACATGAGAGGGGATTAATTAGTCCCACCATTTTGGGTGGACAAATTTATCCCACTCTAATGGTATAAAAGAGGAGGTGAGATTAAATTTTTTCCGATCCCACCTCCTCAACAAACATGCATTGAACAAAAAATCTCTGGCCAACAAACAAGCCCTAAGATTATTGATTAACTAATACCAATTAATTTAACTAGTAAAGATTTGTTGTTGTACATTTATGTTTTGGGGGTTACAGTCCAAAAGAGTTTGATTTATATTTAATTGTTTTAAAAAAAGGATAATCCAAATGATGTGAAATCGAATCGACTATTCTAACCTACATATATATTATTTGTGATGCACTAATTGTAAAAATCAAGGATTAAAAAAATTAAATATTCATTATTATTAATCTTCTTCGACCATTAATTGGTCACATCTTGTGCGCATGCAGAAGGTGTAAAAGGGCTTATGTAGTACGCATCTAACAGATTTTTTTTCTAATACAAAAACAAGTATGAGTTTTTGAATTAATATTAAACAACTAAGATTAGATTTTTTTTTTAATATAATTAGTTTGTGAATTCACAAACAAAGGATCTAAAAAGACCACAGTATACAAACTTCGTTTACAAGGTATTGTTTATATTTGTAAACTATAATTCCCAAAAACAGATGATGTGGAAAAAACTCAATTAAATTATTTAGTTTTTGTTTGAAAAATCACATCTTTTACAGTGTCATCTCACGCTATTTTTTCACTAAATTAATTTGTAAATGTTTTGTTAGTATATATAAAATTGAGAAATTTGAGAGGTTGTCATTTTTATTTAATCTTCAATCCAATACAAACGTAATAAATTTTTAATAAAAGAAACTACAAGAACATATCAGGGATCCCAGTATACGAATGTGGACTTGCTTCTAGGACTACCAATTTACCCTAATCTTGGAAAGAAAACTATTAAGACTTAATTAAACTAAAACCACACATGTTTAAAACTTCCTTTGGATTTGCTCCACTATCTTCTTATCAACTCGGAATGCCTTAGCCAGAAGATCGCTAGCTATGAAAGGATTCGAAACGAAAACAGCACTAGCAATCCCAATGAGTCCTGGATTTTGGCTGCTGAATGCTGCAATGGCTACTGCATTACCATGTCCAACATTGCGTTGGAAGTGAACAAGTCCAACCGGGAACAGAAACACATCACCCTTACAGAGAACCTTAGTGATGAGGCGATTTTCAGGGTTGGAAGTAACAAATCCAACTTCAAGAGTGCCCTCAAGAACTGTCAGGATCTCGGTGGCTCGTGGGTGGGTGTGAGGAGGGTTGATGCCCCAAGGTGCAAAGTGCAGGCGCACCAGTGCTACGTCAAGAGTGTTAAGTCCTGGTATCTGTGCCACATTGACAGGTTTGATGCTTTATCCAACGGCGTTGGATGTGTTACCAGCAATGTGAAGTCCACTAAAGAAGAAATCATTGGCATGAACCGTCTGGGGATCTTTACAGGCCAAGCCATTCACTTTTACTGTCAAAAGAGACACACCAGACATAATTATCAGCAATTTTTTGTTCATGACCATGCAAAACAAATATAAGCAGTACTGAATAATTAAGTACATTAAATATAAGCAGTACTGAATAATTAAGTACATTTAATTAAGCTACTAGTTAATATGAATTCATGAGCGCACTTATCTTATATGATATACCGGAGCTTTTAGGATCCGCAAAACACAGAAATCCTGCAAGGGACTAGGCTCATATGCAAAGGCAAGGGAGCTGATTGTGACAACTGCCAGGCTTAACAACAGCATTTGCTTTGCCATTTCTGTTAAGGATGAAGCCAGTTTTTATGGCAAATCGTTGACTATTTTTGGTGGCAAATTTAATTAGTTTAGGTGAAAGACAAGAAGGTGGGAGGTAAATTAATTCATCACCACCTTTATTAATTACTAACCACCATTGCCTCAATTACTTAGGGGTTGAGCAAATTGATTTGCACCTCCACATGTTGCCTATGAATAGGCAGTTGAACTTTGTAATTCATTATTCCGTTTCCAAAATCTCTAGTGTATTTGAGAGTTCTCTTCTTCCTAGTTCTCTTCTAAAATTTTAGAAAAAAGTTGTATTATTGTTGTTTTAATAAAATTCTTCCAGTTTTGATTCGTTGATGTTTCCCTCATATTGAGGATTTTACCACATAAATCTGTATCTACTATTTTTATTTTATTACTTTCATTTTTTTTCAATATTATTTTCGATTTCAGGTTTACATTGAATTAAAATAGTATTGGATCGTTATAACAATTTCAAAGTGTATTGAAGTAAAACTAAAGAGAAGAAGAGTGACAATTATTAGTAAAAGATACATAAGAAGAAGCAATGAAGGGGTTTGAGTTGCGAAATAAATATGTATGTTGAGCTCTGTATATATAGATGTAGAGTTGATGCCTTAATCTATAGTTGCTGAAACTTTTGAAGTACTTTTGAGAGTAATTGCCGTCTCCAATACATTGAAGCCACTTGAAGGAGTCCTCTAATTCATTTTAATAATATTATTATTGTCATTATTTGCCCCAGTTTAGCTGGACACTAGTCGGTTCGCAAGGTTTGTAGTACGGCTAGTGAAAGGGAGAATCTTGTTTATATATAATTACTAGTTATTGTGAATAATACAATAAAATTTCACAAGAAGTTGGTTTTTATTGGATTTTTTTTTTTTTTTTTATAAAATTAGTTCAAAATATAAAATAAAGAATTTTTTTCTTTTTTTGCATTTTTGCTGATTGATTTGTAGCTAAATCTTCTTTAAAATTCATAATTAATAGTATTTATTTATGATTTTTTTTTTTAATTACGAATCAAACATGTCTATATTCTTGGATAGAGAGAATGTTGCTTGGTCATACGCTATATACATATCATATATTTTACTGAAATAGTCATATCATAGTTATATCTCGTGTATGCAGTTTTCTATGAGTTACATAGTTAAAATTAATACATGAGACACATTATAAGACAGCTGATATATACGGGAAATGAAATGAGTTGGAGAAGAGCAAATTAAGCTTCATGTGTAAGTTGGCTGAACAAGGAAATGTCAACAATCAGTAGATTGACATAATAGACATTAAAAATACATATTTATATTTATATTTTACAATTTGTTTGGTATCCACTTTTCAAAATAAATATATATATATATATTTTTTTTTTCATATGAGTGGTTTTCCATTGAAAGAAAATAACAATAGGTTATATGTATTCACTTTCATTAAAAAAATTGGGATGTTTTCCTTTTTCTCACATCCTAGTCCAGGGGGTTCAAATGATTTTATTGTAAGGAATATTGGAGTTTATCATATATATTTCAAGTATGTGTAGGGAGTTTTTCCTCATATATTGTCATATTTCCATACAAAAACATTCCAGGCGTGGAATCTTCATTTAACATTAAATTTGGGGAATTTAATTACGGGCCAAATAACTAACTGAATAATAAGGATGCAGTAAAAAATAAATAAAACATAAAAAAAGGAGTGAATATGCATGGCTAGCTAGATTTTGGCCTGTCGCACTGTTAGACTGGCTTATAATGAAGTTTTGAAACATCGATCTAAATTGTTTTTTTGGGAGCACAATCAAAGAAGCTTCTGCAGAAGCTAGTAATTTATTCATTTTATATTGAGGAAAAAAAATCATTGCCAACAATTTACGGGACAAATTGCACTGACTAATTACATTTTGAAGATATATATATATATATATTTACACGGTTTCCTTAGGTACACCTGAGATATTGACACACTTAACAAAAAAATGAGTAACTGTATTTTAAAATTACTTATTGTAATTTATTATATTTTTATTATATCTGATTATAGTTAAATGAGTCAGATCATATTTACAGTAATCGACAAACATAATTACATTTATTGATTGTAATCAGACATATTTAGTTATAATCACATATAATAAAGATATAGTAAATTACAATTAGCAATTTTCGAATGCAATTATTATTTTTTTGTCAAGTATATCGATACCCCAAATTTATTATAGAATGCGCTTAGTTTATATTAGAATATGAGGACAACATGTCAATATGAGGACAAGCTAATAGAACATTAATAAGGAATATATCAAACAGTAAACTGACTTTCTCGTCAACACATTTACATATCCAAATTATGTTTATATAATTCATATATTCATTATTGGATCGCCAATACCTACAAAGTCACAAATTAACAGAGAATAGTTAAAAAAATGAAGTGTGTTCATTGCGATTAACTCTAGATTGAAATTATCTAAATATACAAAATGCATATTTAGAAGTTATTACTAAGAGAACCATACAATCACACAGCATAACGGTTTACTTGAACTACTAATAATTAGTTGTAATATTACTGTTTATTCAATTTTTATTCTTCTTTTCATCAAAAAGCTCAATTAATTAAATTATTACTGTTTGATGCTGCTACAATGTGATATTGGTCAATCTTATTGAGTTATATCCTCTCTTTTGATCTGTTTACAAAATTCAAAGAGTATTTGACATAGGATCTATTTCCCCAAAAAATTAAAAAAGAAAGAAAACAATTGAACCAGGTTGGAATGCCTTAGCGAGAAGATCAAAAGCAATGGGTGCATCTGATCCAAAAACAGCATTAGCAATGGTGATAGTTCCCGGGTTTTGGCTGCTCAACGCCGCGATTTTTTTGGGGGTGAAAAAGGTTAATCTAGAATAATGTACTCTTCAAAAAAAGAGTTTTTGTCCCTCAAAAAAAAAAAAAAGAAAAAAGTCTTTGATGTGAATATTTATGTAATGTTATGCAATTATAGAACTAATTACACAATATTATTCAATTAATTATGGACAATTGTCCTGAAGTGGTTTTTAGAATCACTCTCGACAAGAGAGAGAAACACTCTAGAGTACAAGCATAAGATACTAAAATTTTAACAGTTTTGAATTAATCTACCTATATTTCAATATGGAATTGCGTATATTAATTAAAGTTTTCTTTTCATGGATTAATATACGTTGAATAATTAACTTTAGGAATTAGTTCCTTTTTTTTTTGGTTATATCACAACAATTAATTTTAACAACATCGGCACATATATATAATTGTAAACACGAAGTCTACCAAGTCATCAATTTGTAATAGGATTCGTACTTAATTGATGTAAGTCACTTGAAATTTGTAAGTGTCTAGCAAATAAATTACCGAATTAGAGCGAGGTATTCTAATTAAGAAGAACCTGAATACAAAATCGTATCCTATGAGGAGAAAAATTGGCATTAAAAATGGTTGTGGTTTTCATTAATTCCTTTGACTTTAAGAAATGACATATCTTGTTAGTAGTCAAAAAGGTCCAGACCATTGTCAACCTACAGAGTAACAAGGTCAACAAGTTGAGCTGCTCACATGAAGCCATAAGAAGACATACAAGCTTTAAATTCATTTCAAATTAGAGAAATTCGGAACAACTGAGAAAATTCAATCTTTAATTCATTTCGCACACCCTTCGTTAAGAAAGTAAAATCTTTAAATTCTTACACACAATGAATAGCAGACGATATAGTATTGTATAATCTTAAGAATTCAATCGAACCAAACTTAAAAAGGTAAAAATGGAAACCAAATTTTTTGACAGACAGACAATCACTTCCAAGTATTTTTTATCGGTCATTGACTTTCTTCTTCTGCTCTAGAACTTCGACTGGATTTCCTCCACAACCTTCTTGTCAGTTTGGAATGCCTTAGCGAGAAGATCACAAGCAATGGGTGCATTTGATCCAAAAACAGCATTAGCAATGGTGATAGTTCCCGGGTTTTGGCTGCTCAACGCCGCGATGGCCACTGCCTTTCCGTATCCAACATTGCGCTGGAAGTGAATAAGTCCAACAGGAAATACAAACACATCTCCTTTTTGAAGAACCTTAGTGATGAGGCGGTTCTCAGGGTTTGATGTCACGAATCCAACTACAAGAGAGCCTTCAATAACTGTTAGGATCTCGCTGGCTCGGGGATGGGTGTGGGGAGGGTTGAGGCCCCATGGTGCATAGTCAAGACGCACCATTGAGATCCCAAGAGTGTTGAGCCCTGGCATCTGAGCTACATTGACAGCTTTAACGCTAAATCCAACAGCGTTTGACGTGTTACCGGCGATGTGAAGTCCACTGAAGGAGAAATCACTAGCCTGAACCTTCATAGGATCTATACAAGCCAAGCCATTCACTCTTACTGCCACACAGCACAATCATATATTTAGTGAGAACAGTTATTTAATTTCGTTGACACAAAATAATAGAGTATTATTATAACTAGGAACAAATTTAGTACTTCTCAGAATGTAATAGACATTTTAGTAAATAGCAATAAACATGTATATAATCTACCTGAGCTACTAGAATCAGCGACGCAAAAATCCTGTATGGGTGCAGGCTCAAAGGCAAAAACAAGATAGCCACAATTGAGAGCCACCAAACTCAACAAGAGAATTTTTTTTGCCATTAATTGATTTGATCAAGACTCAAGAGTAGTATTAATGATAGAAATTAAGCAAAAAGCAATGGAGAGAGGTTTAGAGGCTATGAAGCAACCACTATGGAAGTCCTCGTATATATAGCAGTAGCCATGCAAGGCTTTCATGAACTTAGTTCCATGAAAACGCGTAGATTATAGGGTGTTAACATTGAATTAGTCCATTTTGTAGTATTTGTTATCACTTTCATACAAAACTACAATACATATTTAGATAAAAGCGATAGCCGGCTTGCATGCATGTGGATTGGAGAACAAATTGATTAAAGAAGTATTGAGCTGGATGCTGACATTTTCATACTGCTAGAAAAGGTCATGGCTGCGAGATGGCTATCAAGAACAACAAACAGACAACAGATTATTATTTATTAATCGCTCATTAATAGAAAAAAAATGCTAAATCCTTCTCCACTTATGATTATGAAAGGTTTTTATCCCATATTTCTTCGTACCTCATGAGTGACATATTTAAATGATATATTGCAAAATCAATTCCTCAAACGTCATTATATAGCTAAGAAATCTAATTATATGCTCATTTCTTCATACTGATTGACCGGCCACAAAATTGGACGTTGAGCCCTTGATGGTACATACGAACACCACCATGTCATGTGATCCTCATCCATTGCATATTTAATATTGGCTTTTCTTAATTAGGGGTTAATTAATGAATATTGTGAAAATTTTGATACCCTTAAAACATTAGTGAAAGTAAAAATAAGTGGAAGCGTGTGGTAAGATAGTAAAAATATGCAATTCTGGAATAGCCATGAAGTGGTATTCCATGAAAATACAATGGGTCAAAAAGTAAAAGAAATTGATACTCAACAAACTATTTATTTAAACGTTTATATATGTATAAGGACCAATAATCAATCCAGAATATGTTCTCATGGATATTATTATATTTTTAAGCTAGACAATTATATTTGTTTCTTCGCTCTAAAATTTAACCTTGTTGAACAATTAATGTAGAAATTTGATAGTTTAATTTTATTGTATTTTTTATTATATATATATATTTTTAATGATTAACTTTTGAGTTTTTCTTATTATTGTATTTCTTATTTATAATTATGATGGGATTCGTGTTGATTTAATGTGAGTTCTAGAAAATTCTAAGCTAGTTAAAGAATTACTGAGCTGGGCGTTTTTTGATTAAAAAAGCTTGAAAACAAAATCGTGTATCCTATTAACCAGGGAGAAAATGACTTTAAAAAATTATATAAGGTGTTTTGGATTTGTTAATTACCACTAGACTCAAAAGTTTAAGCTGATAAGAAAAGGTCCAACTATAGTATTTAATGTTTGAGGTGTCACGTGTAACGTAAACAGATAACAGATGTCGAATACATGCTAAATATCTTCTACCATTATAACATGTGTAACAAGAAATATTCATGTAATGTGGACAAACAACATATGTCAGACACATACTAAATACTCTCTATCATTACAATATGTGTAATAAGAAATATTTGAGATAAATTAAGACTTGAGGTGTCACTTGTAACATGGATAAATAACAGATGTCAGACACATATTAAATGTTTTCTATCGTTATAACTTATGTAATAAGAAATATTCATATAACGTAGGTAAATAACAGATGTCGAACACATACTAAATATCCCTTACTGTTATAATATGTGTAATAAAAAATATTTGAAATAAAGAGGGGGAGAGAGAGTTTGCTAAATGTCCCTTATTGTTATAAGATGCATAACAAGAAATATTCGAGATAAATGAGAGAAAAAGAGTTTGCACCAGTGATTTTCAAGCTCTGATACTATGTTAATTATTATCAAATTCAAAAACTTAAATTAATAGTAAAAGATTCAACTATAAAATTTAATATTTGAGGTTAACATGTGACAGAATTATTTGAGATTGAGAAATGACTTATCATCATCGTAGTCAAAATGATTGACCAAGTGGTCGATCTAGAGAATCTAGACACCATTGATACTCTCTCTCTCTCTTAAGCATACATGTGAATATACATATATTTCATGAGATTTGTTAATTAAACTAGAACAAAAAATTAAAGATTAGAACTTTTAGATTCATTTCAAACGAGATTAAGGAACCAAATCCATTTTACACACCCTTACATTTCAAATTAAAGAAAAATAAAAAAGAAACTTCAAATTCTTACACAAATAAATAGCACAGGAAATAAAAAATTAATCTCAAGAATTCAACCAAACCAATGTATTTTACAAACAAATAATCACTGCTGACTATGTTTCTTAGAATTTTGACTGGATTTGCTTCACAACCTTCTTGTCAGTTTGGAATGCCTTAGCAAGAAGATCAGTAGCAATGGGTGCATTTGATCCGAAAACAGCGTTAGCAATGGTGATAGTTCCCGGGTTTTGGCTGCTCAACGCCGCGATGGCCACTGCCTTTCCATTTCCAACATTGCGCTGGAAGTGAACAAGTCCAACAGGAAATACAAACACATCACCCTTTTGAAGAACCTTAGTGATGAGGCGGTTCTCAGGGTTTGATGTCACGAATCCAACTTCAAGAGAGCCTTTAATAACTGTTAGGATCTCGCTGGCTCGGGGATGGGTGTGGGGAGGGTTGAGGCCACATGGTGCATAGTCAAGACGCACCATTGAGATCCCAAGAGTGTTGAGCCCTGGTATCTGAGCTACATTGACAGCTTTAACGCTAAATCCAACAGCGTTTGACGTGTTACCGGCGATGTGAAGTCCACTGAAGGAGAAATCACTAGCCTGAACCTTCATAGGATCTATACAAGCCAAGCCATTCACTCTTACTGCCACACAGCACAATCATATATTTAGTGAGGAAAAAAATAATAAATAGGAATAAATCAACTTTTTACAATTTTGTAGACGTTTTAGTACTAAAACATGCATATGTAAACTACCTGAGCCACTAGGACCAGCGACACAAAAATCCTGTATGGGTGCAGGCTCAAAGGCAAAAGCAAGATAGCTACAAGTAAGAGCCACCAAACTCAACAAGAGAATTTTTTTCGCCATATATAATTAATTGATTCAAGTAAGTGCCCTAAAGAAGGAAATTAAACAAGAAGTAAAGGAGAGAGTTTTTGAGCTATGAAGCAAGCTCTATGGATGTCCATCTATATATAGCAATAGGTAACCAAAACTTCTTTGGATTTTGTTCCACTAAGACGCGTAGATTATAGGATTTGCATTGAATTGGTCCAGATTGTATGAAGTATATTTATTTCACACAAAACTACAATATTTTGGTATATTTAGATAAAAGTGATGGCCGGCTTGCAAGTATGAGGATTTGAGAACTAATTAATTAAACAATTATATAAGCTGGAGGCTGACATTTTCGTACTGCAAGAAAGGGTACTCGTGGCTGCAAGAGGGCTATCAAGAACAACAAACAAACAAATCTGTTTGCTTTCATATATATATGGTTCCTTAGGATTTGTGTATATTATTAATTACATAAAACATGTTAATTTATTAATCATTTTAGTCTTTTTTCACTTTTTAGTACTTGAATAACATATATGTCATGAGTACTCAAGCATAGTTGATTGAAAAGAAATTCCTCAAACGTCTGTAGCTAGTGGCTATGAATTCTAATTGCATGCCCATTTCTTCATACCGATTGGGCGGCCGTAACATTCGATTTTGAGGGTACATACAAACACTATCGTGCATGTCGCACGTCATGTGATCCTTCCATGGTCAATACAGTACGTCGGCTTTTCTTTAATTTTGAAGATTAGAATAAGTTACATGAATAAATATATATATATATATAATTTAGGTAACAGCTAGTTCAACGGTTCCATTGGAATTTTAATTGGTCTACAAAAGGTATTAAATTCAAATCTCTAATTTTTGCTTTTAATTCAATGCAAGGGAACATTTTCAAAAGTTATATTTATCACTTTTCTTTTTTTTTTTTTTCTTTTTTTTTGAAAAAAAAAAAAATAATGGAATATTGCCATGGCTTAGAATTCATCTTGTGATAAAGAATTGGACACTGTGTATAATTTTTAAGATTGTTTTTAGGGAACCCGGTCAAGCTGATATAACGAGAGAAAGAACTACTAATATTTAAACAGCACTAGATGGAATTTAAGCTGAAGTTTCTCATCACAACAGTACTAATTGTCCTTGGCAGATCAACAACATGACAGCTTGCCGGCAACACTTGCTGATATACATAACCTACAAACATAACAAAATGTTTGTTAAAATCAAATCACTAAAACAATGCAACATCATAATTTGGGGAAAACTTTGAATGATATTCACTTTATCATAAAATATTTGATTGAAAAATTCAAATTTTAGTTAACTTAATTAAGACGGTAAAGTAATAGAAATATAAGGAAGTTCTCCTAAACTAATTATATTTTTTCATGTCAGACAATTGCAACCTTACAAAAACTAATTTAACCAAACTTTTATGATGGAAAAAGAGTTAAGCCTAAAGTATCACTACCAAGTGTTCCTCCCATCGGACACTGATTTCTAACTTAAAGAAAATAAATTTGTATATAGCACTATAAAATTATTTTAGAATTCTAAAAAAATTAACTAATCAAATACAAATTAATTTACACAACCATGGTTTGATATTAATTGATGGGGTACATATATAAATCCATCCTACCCAAATCTCTGCCATAAGATGGCTGCATTAGATCAATGCTTGTAATATTTAAGGCATGTGGACTTGGATTTAGTGCAGTACTTGGCCGGCCATCGACCAGCAAACTGGGACTTTTCCTCCATTGGGTGGACTAACGGTTTTTTTTTTTTTTTTTTAATGTTTTTATTCTCAATAAAAAAAACTGAAATTTCAATAAAGATATTATTAAAATTATTTTTTTTCTTAATAATGGATATTAAAATTAGTTACATAAACATAGATCGATGGTATAATCACACCTTTTGACAAATTCGAAGCCTTAAATTAAGATTTCCTTTTTAAATAAAAATAATCATAGAAAAACTAAAAGAAATATTAAACTCTAAAATTTAAGTGATTTTATTATTAGATAACACATTGCACCCATGGGCCTCCGGTTTCCTTGTGTGGTTGAGACCAAAGCTAGTTAATTTGTCAACGGCGACAATGCTAGTGTACTACACAAAAAGTGAGTACCAGCGAAAGTCGTATTCCATTTGATCCTGTCTCATCGCCGTCGTCAGCCTTCAATTTGTTTTTATGTTCATGATTAATTCTACTTTACAGCCAGTCCGCTCAAAAATTCAAATTAAATTAAATGTCCCTCTGATCCTAAGGTTGGTCTTAGGAGGATTTATTCTATAGACCTCCTGTTTGGTTACAGAAAATTTAACACAACTAAGCTGTCCCCTAGGGATAAAAAAGTAATATGCTATCGTTAAATCTTGATCAAAATTAACACAAATGCATCAAATATTCAATAAATGGACATTACTAGGAGAACCTAATTTAGAACTCGATTGCAATATCATTGGTTTTTTGGAGAACCAAATAGTCACAAATTCACAATACCCTAACAATTGAATAAAACCAAATAATAGTTGAGACAAACACATGCCGAGCACCGCATATCTAACATCTGAAACTGTCTTTTCCATTTGTTTATATGTAGTTGCTCTAAAACTTCCCTGGATTCGCTCTGCAGTCTTCTTATCAACTTGGAATGCCTTAGCCAGTAGAAGGATTTGATCCGAAAACATCATTGGCAATGGCGATGGCTCCTGGATCTTGACTGCTAAATGCAGCCAAGGCCACTGCATTCCATGCCCCACATTGCGTTGGAAGCGAAGTACAAGTCCTACCAGGACGACAAACACATCACCCTTTTTAAGGACCTTAGTGATGAAACGATTTTCAGAGTTTGAGGTGACAAATCCAACTTCAAGAGAGCCTTTAATAACTATAAAGATATCGTTGGCTCGAGGGTGGGTGTGAAGAGGATTGACGCCCCAGGGTGCCAAGTCAAGGCGCACCAGTGACACGCCAAGAGTGTTGAGTCTTGGTATCTGTGCCACGTACATTGACAGGCTTAATGCTAGACCCGACAGCGTTTGATGTGTTTACCGGGAATGTGAGGTCCACTAAAAAAGAAAACATTAGCTTGAACCCTCATGGGATCTTTGCAAACTAAGCCATTCATTCTCACAATATATATAAAGAGACCAAAAATTATGAATGACTTACATGAGACCTCCTGAGATATGCCTAAAATTAGAGGAAAAAACACTTATTCTTTTGTTACACAACATCTCCACTTCGTTAATCAAATTTTGTTAAAGTTAATTAAACTAACATGAGCTTAAGACAATTTCATCTTTTACATTTTTATTTACTTTTATAATTTAAATTATGAACAATTAAAAATAATTAAAAAATAATGAATTTTTCTTTTCTTATTTTCTTTAAAAAAAAAAAAACTTTAATATCACTATTGGAAGATTCACATCAATATTAACATATTAGATCAATTTAGTGTCCCATGAAGATCTTCTCTTCTTCACTAGAAATGGTCACCATGGTGTCCGTGCTCATAGCATTAACTATGATATTACAAACAAAGCTATGGAGGCAATAGCTGGAAATGGCGAATCTATTTCTTCGAAGTTGCTGGGATATTTGGTAATGGCATCCGGATCAGCAAGCAATATTATTATTATTATTATTGCTTTGTCTTATTTAACATGTTTCAATTTTGCAATCTGGAGTTTTAAAGTGTTTGATGTATCAACGTTTGTTATTTCTTTTGTTTGTCTCATCTCATGAACGAAGAGTTAAATATATATATACACACAGACAACTGGATTTGTGATTCAAATTGTACAATTGATTTTTCCTTGATATTTTAATATACAATTCAAATATCTAATTCCAAACTATAATATAAGTGAGATTCAATCCAAATTACATTTTATATAAATTATAAAAGATCTCAATATTTAAGCTATTGAGTATCGGTACAATTGAATTGTTTTTATGGAAAAGACTTATATTTACGACTTCATTTTAGTTGTGTTTCACAACATAATTGCTTGATCCCCGTCTACATGTTTAACGCTAATGCGTAACATTTTTTTTTCTCCTTTTAGTCAATAAAATACATAAAAATGAGACTACGTATTTCGGGTTTTTTTTTTCTTTTTTCTTTTTTGTTTTTAAACTAAAAATCAGACTAAATATGACTTCGATGGTTGGTGTATATATCCGTGATTTTGACCATCCTATGGGTTATGACCAGCCAATTCGAGATTCTAATAGTCTAAAGTCTATTTCATACCATTGATAATAATTGAACTTACACAGGATATTGTTGATATTTATTGATTTCACTTTTTAGAGGCCACAACAATCTTGTGGAGAAGTCAATTATATCTATACAAAGCTTGGGGGTTGCACACCTACTTACCTAATTCTTGAAATCTTTCCTCTTGTACTTGCTTATTCCTTGTGACTTCTTAGTCTGTGTGGGAACCAAGTCATAGAAAAAGCCTAAATCTATGTGGTCAATATGTAACGATTAATCACTTTCATATTTGTCAACGATTGTTGACAAAAGATTGGTGATCTCTGGTCACCCAAGTGGCATCCTTTTCAGCTTAGGATACCATTTGTTAGATATTCCAAAATTTACTGAACCCTATCAATATTTATCACTGAGTAGGGCATTATTTTGTAGGATCTAAATCATTGGAAGAAATGAAATCGGTAGCCAACAATATTTGCATGCTGTGTGGCAGGGGAAGATGACGAAAAGGTTGTAAAACTGATTTATGCTTAATTGAATAAATATCCTTTTTCCCCTATTATTATTTTTTTTTAAAAAAAAAAAAAATATTTTTCAAATCATTATTATTGATTGTTACGCAGTTGATCACCCTTTAACAAAAATAAATGGCAAAGAGGAACGGTTAACAACAGCATAAATGCAAAGAAATCTCACCACGGACAAAAAAAAATCAAGACAATAAATAAAAGACCAACTACAGCACGGTGTAATGTCAAAGGATCTTCGCCTTGGACAAGATAATTAGACATATATCCAGTGATAGTCAAATAAGGGTAAAAAGACCTAATACGTGGCAGAAAACCGAGAATTGGGCCTACGTAGAGCGTTCGTGCCATTCACATTAGATAACAGATAAGTAAATATGTAATAGTCAAACAAACATACGTACATACACAAAAAAGTTTCTATACTTATTTGCTTCCCTGTATGCAGCAAATGATGTGGAGCGCAACTTAAAAAGGTTGAAACCCCTTTTATATATATATTTAAGGTATAGGCAGGCCTTGCAATGAAATCGCAAACTCACCAAAAACGGCTCAAAAATAAGCTCTCTCTCTCTCCCTCTCTCTGTGGAGTGAACATGATGATCTGGTGATGATGAAGAGTTAGTTGCAGAAGAAGAGAGGGGTGGATGAGGGTTGAAGGTATTGGCGCGCCTCAATTTAAAGGCGTGGTTGAATTGGGTATCATTAGCCATGTATTTTCATTGAGCCGCGTCAATATCTCCTCTGTTTTCACTCTCTCCTGCTCGATTTTCATGGTATGTGATTTGAGTTTTTTCTTGTTCTCTATTTTCTTTTTTGTTTCTAATACTTTCTTGCTGGATTTTTGAGATTTTTCTGGGTTATTTGGAGTTAGAAGTTCATGTTAGTTGGCTATTCTGTCCCCACTTAATTACTGTTTTGGCTATATGTTAGGACTATAGATGGCTGTATAGTCTTTTCATTCTTATTATAACTTATATGGTCTAGATTACTTCATTAGGGCTTTTCCGTACCCTCTCGATCGTTCAAAGAGACTTATTATTCTGCTTTTGTCAAGTAATATAAGCATGATTTTGGTTGTATATATTCACCCAGAATGAATTAATTTATAGCAAAAAGTTTAAATCGATGACAACCTAATGATCGGTAGAGAAATTTTTATGTGAAAGACTTTGTGCGTGATCCTGGGTCAACCTGGCGGTACATGGGCACAATATTTCCACGTAACTGTTCATTAAAAAGCTCGGTTAAGTCTGCACGTTTTGTGGTTCTTAATCTGAGCTAGTATGTCAAAATCAGTCGAACCACCAAGTGTTTCAAAAATTTTGGCTAGCTATTTGTAAGGGAAAATCATAATAATCAATGCTTCAATACTCACTACTTGCTGGTGGATCGATTACCTAGTGAGTAGTGAGTACTTGTAACGTTGACAAACTTGGTCAATCAAATCTATATCAGCTACTCCAACTTTATTTACAAATAATTGAACAAAAGAATTTAACAAATATTATACAATCCAACAAAAATGATGAACAATCTGCAAAATTTGAGAGCGAGTGGTGAACTGATAAAGCTCTAAGAGGGAGATGTTGTCGATGGCATTAAAGAAATGGGTGGTAGCACTGGCGGCCTGGTTGAAGGAGAAATTTTGCCAACGACGGTTGAAGGAGATGTTACCAAACAAAAATTTGTAGATTCGCGTCGATGAATATACAGAAGAAGCAATGAAGGTGTGCGGTGCGTGAGAGAGATAAAGTGGCGGCAATGAGTGAGAAAGTGACGGTAGCGAGTGGGAGAGAGATGAAAGGGGTTTGACTGAATTGAATTTGATCAGGGTTGCTAGGCTCGATTTTATTTTTATAGTGAAGACCCAAACGACATCGTTTTGGCTGAGTTCCCCAAAACGGTAGTTTCAAGGAGTCCAAAGCAAGGTTGTTTTGGACCCTAATATTGAAAAAAAAAAAAAAAGCTTTTAAAGCTTCAACTGAAATCGCACCAGTCCATCTTCGACCTCCAGCTTAGTCAAACCCTAACCTAACCAGACGTTCTAGCAAAACTCTCATCTTCCTCCTCATATCTATTGTCTCCATCCTAATCTCTCGAGAGCAAGCAGAGCTAGCCACCCATGTCTACCCTTATCACAGTTAGGCTTCTTTTGCGAGTGTGCCAAGTGGTACAATTCCAACCGTTGATTCGTTCGTGAGGTGACCAAGTTGAGCCAAGTACTTTGTCTAACTTGATGATTATTCGCCTCCGACGAGTAGATATTCCGATTTAGGGGTTTTCGGTTTGATAAAACCTTACTAACCAAGTTCTCGGTAAATAGTTGGACCTACTCAATGAGTTTTATAACAGTGATAATGATAAAATGCAACAAACAAATTTTTGCCCTATTTGTGTATCTAAAATAGGGTTCTCATCAAATATCCAATATAACAATAAATCAACCAAAGCACAAAAGCCATAAAATAGGAAATCAATCACACAGGGAGATGGCAAATTTTATGTGGAAAACTCAATGGGGGATATTGATTCAGGGGTCGTTTGTTTTTTATACTTAACACTTAATGATACTGAATTAGATTAATTAACTGATTTTGTTTTTTTTTTTTTAAGTGGTCAAACCACTTAAAACCACTAAAATAAAAAACTACATTTTTGATTTTTTACTTAATATCAAATTACTTGATGATTTTATAAATTTATTATTTCAATTTTATACTTCTCAAAATAACAAATTTTCAAGTTTGTTCTAATTTTACATTATAAAAATTTCTTTTAATACTTTAACAAACATATTTCCGAATTTGATTTAATTTTACATTATACATATTCATTTTAATGATATTTCTTTCAATATTTTTATTTAAATATATAATAATAGTAATTTAACTTAATTTACTTTACTATAATAATTTATTTATGTATATATATATTTTTTCAAAAAATACTTTATTATAATAATTAATCATATTTTAATTATAAATAAAAATATTATTAATATATACATAAAAGTGTTTTAGTATTTACTAAATAATTTATTATAATTATTTGTATTATATTAAATAAAGTTACATAATAACTAATAGTAAAATGATATAAATGTCAAATTATTAGTTTTTAGATAACTTTAATTTTAAAAAATAAATAAAATTATTATACATTCAAATGTAAAAAATAAAAATAAATATATCATTTAGATTTTAGGTTTTAATTACCATTTAATCTTCAGTTTTCAATAATAGTGTTTAATTTTCAGATAAAAAAATAAACTAGTCCTAAAAAATAAAATCTGTTTTAATGCGACTTCGGATCAGTAATTTTTGTTCTTATGATATTGATAGAGAAATTATTACATACCGACCAAATGGGAAAAACTAGGTAGTGAAATCGCAAATGGACGAAACGGTTTCCGTTTCAGATGCACACAAATTAATAAGAAATTATAGATTTAGGAGAAGAAACGGACAAAGGTGATGAAGAAGGAATCGTCAGTGTCGAATGGCTAATAAGCAACCTGGTGTAGCGGGAACCATAACTGCAAGTTTAGTGGGACCTGCTATCCCTTACTTCGAGTTAAGGGTGCAATAAATTCGATTCCTTCTCTAGTCCCTACCATGTCCTTCTTTTGTCACTGTAAATTGTGATGTTTCGCCCACCAGTTTGTATGTTTGTAGTAAAAATATCTAGACTGGGTACACAGAGTAGAATAAAAATTATATATGAAAATCGATGGCATGCCCGTATGAAATTAAAAAGGATGTATAAAAGGCAATGACTTAACAAACTAGCTAGGGTTTTATATATTGCTTCGAAATTGTGAAATAACTGTTATTGGATTTTGTGCTTGGGTAACTACAAAATGTTAGTTGAAGAGGGTAGATGAATCCATGATGTCTTTATCAAAGAAATTTGGTCTATTAAACCCTAACCACTTCAATTAAAACTAGCCCTGTAGGAAATATGACTATATAATGTACGGACCCACCCAAAAAGAAGAAAGAATACTTTTTACTAAAAATTTCTGTTAATGCTGCTGATCCTCTCTATCTTCACATCAAGAAATGCATAAACATATTCAAAACGATTATGTCCTATGACTTTTTAATAAAATCTCAATATATGTATATTGTTTGATGATGTTATATTTTCTTTGGTTAATACGTAGGGTGTTTAACGGTGACATCTCTTAATAATTATGAAAAATTTGATTTACTTTTGACTTCCTATTGTCATGGAATTACGTACTTACAAATTAAATTAATCTAGCTCTTGTGTCACTACTCTTTGTGGTGTATATATGAAGTGTGCTTTTTCTAAAAGAAAATGGAAGGTGCTTACCTTCAAAAATGAACTCTTTTCAGGTATGTAAATTTTAGTATATATACACCTTTTTTTTTTTTTGTTGACATTGTAAATACACATCATTGGTTTATTTGTTTAATTTTTTTTTTTAATCTTTTTATCTATTAGTGAGAATGAATTCATTTCACTAACTAGCGCCAGCAGCCTCATGGCCCTCATGGAAGAGTTTCATGCAAGGCTATATATATATATATATTCTCTAGCTGTTGATGAAAATAGACTAAATTAATATTTCGTGTGAAGCGTTTCATCGAATCACGGAAAATTCGCCTTTTTAGCAGTACTTCAAATCTTCAACCATTCAAGACGTCACAAAAGCATCAGCAATTCATCACTGGAAAACCTGTAACATTAAAGAGAAGGTGCGGGTAGTTGGGACGTGTTCGGTTCATATGGATGATGACGAGGAGAAAACTGTTTTGTTATTTATGTAATTATTTGTTTATATTTGATTTGATTAAGTTGCCTCGCTCTTTTCATCAACTTTTGTCTTGATGTCCAACAAATCAAAATCAAGAGACCCACTTAGCAGATACGATTGGATTTGGCAAATCGTGGGTGGTATCTTTGATGTATTTTTCTTTTTTAGCGGCTTTTTAGTGTAATGTTCATATTTATTTTCGAAGAACATGTCCTAATAGTCTCTTCATACCTTTGCTTTGCTATTACTTATTTTCTCTTGCATCATTATTTCATAATTGTGATGTTTACTTAGGATCTTATTCATGATATATACATACACACATACATACATATTTATTCATATGTGCGCGCGCTCTTCCACAAAAACATTTATGATCATATATGATAAAGCTATAATACCATATGGATATAAACAATGGAAGCACATAACACGAGCATGTTTACTGAAAATTCAAATTAGCCTAAAATTCTGTTAAATCAATCCATAGAGCATGATATAATTTTTTTTTTTTTAACGGCTGAGTATGATATAGAATTCAGTGAGTATATATTCATGCAAATTAACAAGTATAATTCAAGTTTTATCATATTATTTCAACATAAGAATTGGGTATCTGTCCGAGTGATTTTACCATTAATGTCTTTTAATTTTAAAAAGTTAATGCGAATAAATTAAATTAATCTATTGTATTATTTCTCCTAAAATAAATTATCTTTCTTATATAATTCAAATGTAATAAATGAATTTAATTGATTTATCATAACTTTTTAAAGTTATGAGACAATGATTGTAAAATCCAGTATCTACCTTTTAATTGTCTAAAACTTGAATTATAATAAAAAAAAATTAACATTTGGATTCATCTACCTTCGGAAACAAGATGTCTGAAAGAGTCAAAAAAAATAAAAATAAAAATAAAAAAACTGTCATCAAACAGAAAATTTGGTTTTCATTAATTATATCTGGTTGGGATTTTTGACATGATGACCAATTCGACTCAAGCAAGTTTTGTGAGTCGTTATCGGACCATGAAAAGGATCGCCAAGCATAATCGAGAAGCCCAATCTTTGTTTAATCTCAGTATGCGAAAAAATGGGCTTGTCTGGGCTTCATAGGCCTAAAATGGTACCCCATTCAATAGTTACTGGGCCGCAACAGTATCGCACCTAATAACAAATATGAGCCTTCCCTTTTTCGTTTTTTGAAGCTTATGGCCCTCGACTTGACGAGCATGATATCTAAATCTGGCCCTTCTTATAAAACATAACCGCGCCTGATAACGACGTTGGGCCACAACTGTTTTCCGACACCCAATACTTGGTCAAATCAAATATCGTTATTTGATTTAAATTTTTATTTTATTTTTATATAATTACATAGTAATTTGAAATCAATTATCGAAGATCTATCAGATCCACTCGGTCACAAGAGAGAATATTATTTAATTTAAATTTTTTAATTTATGTATAATCATATAATAATTGGACGTAAATAGCTAGAAGAAAATATCCGACTTGTTAATATTAAACATTGTGTTACGTAAAAATCTACTTCTATAACACGGAATGATCTATAGTGTGTGACTTAAAATTTACTCTCATAATACTGATTAGATATCCACTCCCACAATATTTACTCTCACTAATATCGGAAAATCTAGACTAGTGGCTTCAAAATTTACTCTCATAACGTCATTATATATGTACTCCTACAATAAAAAAAAATTCTTACTTGAATCTTTGTAATATCTCACACAATATGAATAAAAATTTGCTTAGAAACTTAAATTTCTATTATAGATATGAAAGAAACCTGACAAAACCACTTCAACGAAGAGTAAATGTGCTTTACTTTTTACTTTTTCAATAATTAAATTGCAATTCTTTATAGACAAACTACTCCTACCAACTACAAGATATGTGGAATGCATGATAGAATAATTAAAATGTTGTCCTAAGTCAACATTAAGTTTTGCACCCTGTGAAATACAGTACCCTAAGGAAGGAAAAAAAAAAAGAAATAAAAAAAGTATGCATTGAATTCAGTGGCTCACATCTAAACCAAACAGTGTTGCTATATTTTTAATATATGCCCTTTTTGACCACACTCAAATCACACAACAAGAGCCGCAAGACCAAAAGGGGACAACACAACAGCACAAGTTGTGTGGAAATTAAGAGGGAGACATGTTACTCACTTCCTCTCCACAAACCCCAACAATATGAATTATCTCAATGTGCTTCTTTTTTTTGCCATATCCACCGCCTCTTCCTTCACTGGCCCAAATTCTCTTCTGCTTTTGAAAAGCCAAAACACACCACCATGCTTGTAAATTCCTCTTCTTCTCCACCATCTTCTTGTTCTTCTTTTTACTCTCTTATCAGACTATCCAATCCAAAGTCACCACCTTTTCCAGATTTTCCACTTAGACACAGACCCCATCTCTCAAAGTCTCTGTCTTCCTCCATTTGTTGCTCTCTTTCTTCACCAAACCTCCGTTTTCATTGCAAGAACCAATTTTTCAGTGAAAGGGGTAGGTACCCTTTTGGAAGAAGACTTGATTTCAGGTCATGTGCTGTTTCTGGGTTTGACTTGGTGAGTTTTGAATCTGTCCTGGAGGCTGCTGGAGTGTTGACAGCTATCATTGTTGTTCATGAAAGTGGTCACTTTCTTGCTGCATATCTACAGGGAATCCATGTAAGTAAATTTGCAGTTGGGTTTGGTCCAGTATTAGCTAAATTCAATGCAAACAATGTGGAATATTCTATTAGAGCTTTTCCTTTAGGTGGCTTCGTGGGGTTTCCTGATAATGATCCTGAGAGTGATATTCCTGTTGATGATGAAAATTTATTAAAGAATAGGCCTATGTTGGATAGAGTTATTGTCATATCAGCTGGTGTAGTTGCTAATGTGATATTTGCATATTTGATAATATTTTTTCAAGTGTTATCTATTGGTTTGCCTGTTCAAGAGGCCTTTCCTGGGGTGCTTGTGCCTGATGTCAGACCCTTCTCTGCTGCCTCTCGAGACGGATTGTTTCCTGGTGATGTGATTCTCTCTGTTAATGGTCGTGAATTCTCAAAAACAGGTCCTAATGTAGTGTCTGAGCTTGTTGATGTGATCAAAAAGAGCCCCAAAAGAAATGTTTTGTTTAAAATTGAGAGGGGAGGAGAGGATTTTCAAATTGGTGTCACCCCAGATGAGAATTTTGATGGGACAGGTAAGATTGGGGTGCAGTTATCACCAAACGTGAAAGTGTCGAAGGTTAGACCGAGGAATCTCTTGGAGGCTTTTAAGTTTACTGGAAAAGAATTTTGGACTCTGTCTTTTAATGTTTTGGATGGCTTAAAGCAGACAGTTTTAAACTTCTCACAGTCAGCTAGTAAGGTTTCAGGTCCTGTTGCGATTATAGCTGTCGGTGCAGAAGTTGCTAGATCGAATGTTGATGGCCTTTACCAGTTTGCAGCTCTGCTTAATCTTAATCTCGCGGTGATAAATCTTCTTCCTTTACCTGCTTTGGACGGGGGTTCATTGGCCTTGATTCTTATAGAGGCTGCTAGAGGTGGGAGGAAGCTCCCTCGAGAGGTGGAGCAGCGAATTATGTCATCAGGAATTATGCTTGTTTTACTCCTTGGGTTGTTCCTCATTGTCCGTGACACCCTTAACCTTGACTTCATTAAAGAAATGTTGTGATCACTTTCAAAGTCTTTAAATTTGCCAACAATTTGTATAGGAAATATTTCCTGTGAAGCTAGGGTCAGATCAATTTGGATTCCTATGATGTCCGAGGAAGGGAACAAACTGAGATTATGTAGATCATTGATGTGATCAGTTGCTATTGCCAAGATGCTATTTGGCAGGTATTCATTGCTGCTTCTCTCATATTGATCCATCGTATGTTATTGTTTCCCTACAGCATTGTAAACTATAATTTTTTTTATGAAATTGATAGAATTAGAACAGGTTCTGGGCTCAATATATTGTTTTCACCTTACAATACCACGTTGGTCTCAGCAATCATAACATTCTCGTATAATTGCCTTAGGTTTGCTTGGTTGTGTTGATGTGGAATTATTAAAGGAAAATATCTTTAATGAATTGTAAAGTTGCCTAATATTTGAACTTAGAGAACCCTGCTCCTAAATTATGATGAAAAAATATTGAACCTTTCGATTTTCGTAATATTTTTGTGCATCACATGGTGCCATATATGCAAAGACCTCAGTGGCCAGTGCGTTTTGTAAATTCCTAGTTAAGATTTTTATCATAGTAGTGGTTTGGACTCTTGATAGCATTCTTGTGGACATGATAAATTACAGTTGTTGTTAGTATTAGTTGGCTTCATACATTTGCTAAGACTTAGATATGCTCTGTGTTTTCAGTGCTAGAGAAAATTCATGCTCTAAATGCTTTGTCATAAGACTCCCTACTTGTTTATTGAACCAGTCTGAGTTTCGCTAGGGTCATTGTCTCTTGCTATTATTTGATAGACAAAACTGAAAGAGGAAAGGAGATGGTGGTTTCTATTTGTTCAATTTGATAAATTAAACACTTATATGCCTTGTACTAACTCTTGTTCAAAACTTGGTGATTAATTGCAAACTAGACCTGGAACTTTAAAGAGAAGAGACAATGACCAGTCTCAGTAGACAGATTTTCTCTGCAGCTCACAGAGGTTGGTGACATGATGAAAAATTCTTCTCCAGATTCATTAACTAGAATTTCTTTATTGTTTCATAAATTTGTGTTCAGACAGAGAGCTGTCTATAGTAAAGTTTTTTTAACTGAAGGGCTAGTAGTGTTTGCAACTAGAAGGCCTTTTATTTGTAGGTCTCACTATTTTGGTCACAACCCAGAAATGTACATGGTAGAATTTCTACTAATGGCCTAGTAGATGTACAATTTGGATTCAATTTTTTTGTGTTTGAAAGCAAGGAATACAAAACAGGAATTTTGGAAACACTTTTGCACACAATTCTATGGAGTTTAAACATTGAAATATTATTTCTATGGAGTTTAAACAATGAAATATTATTTCTTTGTTTTCCATGAGACTACTCAAATCTCATTCAAAACTTTGAGAATTTATTCTACTTTTTGAAACTATTTGAAAAATCTTTTAACTAATCTAAGAGTTGTTATTGATGAGTTTTATTGGTAAAGTCACCAAAACCAGTAAGTTAGCTAATCAAACCAGATAGGTGGTGTTTAGTAAGAAACTAAATATCAAAAGAATAATCGATATATCGCCGATATTATCATAATTATTTTTGGATAATCAATATTAAAAATATATCTATCTGTTCTTAATATTTTAAGAATATTCCTGATTTTTTCAATATTTTTATCAATATTTTCATAAATATCAAACCCGATAATTTTATCGAAACCCATGTTTAATTGGGTGTTCGATCACATTATAATTTTACATCAAAGGAAATTAATAGAAAATATCACATAAAATTTAGGCCTAAAATGACCGATTGTGGATTGGAGTTCCGTTAATTTGGGTTCCAGTAACACCTTTGGATTCACTTTGGGCCGGAAAACAAAAAATCTAATTAACAAGATTCTTTCAAGACTGCCATGTTTGGGCCCATTCCACAATCATTTATGCTAACAGAGCCCACGTAATAGCTTGTTGGCCAAACGTCGGTTCCGTTGATTTGGTTTGTTATTATACCCACATATACGGATTATTATTATTATTATTATTATTTGAAACATACAACATCAGTATACAATTCTTTCTTTTTTGAAAGAACACAGTAAGCAAGTATATGATTCGATCCTTAATTTTTATAAAATTAGAAAGTAAAAGTCGAGCTGCTAGCTTGCAGTATATATAATTTTCCGGCGAAAGAGACAGGGAGTCATTCATGTATAAAACAATGAAACTAATATATGGTCAAGCAAATAAGTGGCTAACTTTGAAACAAAGATATGAAGAAAGAAAGTCTTTTATTAACTTTCTTACCATTGTTTTTCTAGATTTTATAAGAGTTTTGTCGTTCAAAAATTGATTTTTCAAATTACGAAAACAATAATGGAAAATATTTAATTAATAAAAAAAAGTTGACATGATCATAGTACTATTAAAACAAAATTAGGAAATTAATTAACTGTAGCAAAATTATCTTTATTTGTAATTTTACATATATACATAAAAAGCGTTAAACAATAAAATTTCATTATATATATATATATATATATATACCATTTGAAGGAATTCCTCGTCGAAGTATTGTAAATTTGGAGATATTATACCCATTATGGTAATATATATGTCAGGATAAGTTTATGCATGGACATATCAATAAGGTAACATATACGTTTGCTTTATGGTGTGCTCAAGTGTTTCTATCATAATTTTAGCATGAAAAAAATATCAAATTTAGATAACATCTAAAAGTCTTCAAGGATTTCGTACATGTCACTTTCAAACTTTCTTGGTAACAACCAAATTTGGCTAAAAGAGTTTCTTTTAAAAGTGTTTATAGACCGAAGAAGGAAATTAGAATATTTAAAAGTTAAAAATAGGTGTACAGGTTACATAGTACTTCAAGTATGTATTTATAATTCCATTTAATTGCAATCTACATTAATGAAATCTAAAAATGAAAGAGGAAAAAGGAAAGTTTTAGAGCAATTAAAACTCAACTAAGTTATCTAGTGCTAGTCACAAACTCACTCAATTTTTAGCATCATTTCATGAGATTTAGTCTTTTACATTCTACATATATTATCTAAGTTAATGTCACACACTGAGTTTGGTTTGCATAGAGTAATGCAACAAACCCATTAAATGCTACAAATTGGATTAGATTTATTTGATTCTATACATTTTAAATATTTGGTTTGTTAGAGCATCTCCAATTTAATTATTTATTTGAATTGAATTTCTTACCATATAGGATGGATAGATAATGAGGTAAAAAGACATTTTTCAATCCAATTATTTAACTCAAATACAGAACTGATATGGTAAAAAAAAAAAAAAGAAAAAATTAGAGAATATGAATATGAATTTCTCAATTAAGAAATTAGAAACGTTGATTATGATTTCTCACATTTCAAATCAATCAAAAATATGGAGGTTTATTAATTTCATTATCTCATATCTTAATTATAAAAAATAAAAGCAAGAAAATGTGATATATATTTTATAGTGATTGGTCAAAAGTAACTACATGTTTTGTTTCAACTATTTATCATTGGAGATAAAAATATATAATTTTATATATTTTTTTCTTCAAAAATGGATTCATATTTATAAATATATATATATTGATATATCATTAATAAAAACTTAAAAATATATAATATCATTGAAGATGATGTTAGCTACTTGTAATCTGTAAATTGGAAAGCAAAATCTACGTACGTTATTATATGTGCATGTGTAATGTGATGATTAATTAAATTATACTGCTTGCCAATAGTACTTAGCTTTAATGGAAACTTGTGACTTCTCGGTCTTGCTTTCTATTTTTAATTAAACTAGTCAATCTCTTATAAAATAATATTATCTTCTAATCAAGTAATGCAATGTAATATACGTAAATTGGTAATATTTGTGTTGCATGAATTATCCTTACGAGATCATAATCATATAATTAGTTCAAATTTAGCAGACCTATTCAAATAGCTTACATGAAATAAGAAATATAATTACAAGTGCTTCATAGGAAGCTAGTTGTACACTTTGTGTTGCTATGGTATCTTTTTCCTCACAATAGACGGGAAATCAATCCCCGTAAACGCCAATATGAAGTTTATGGGATGTGGCTATACAAGTCACGCGTTACAATATCTTTTATGATAGGTAATTGGGTTTAGCTGGGACATTGAAAAATTAATTTTTCAATTCACTTCACAAAAAATATAATAGTAAATATTTAAATAACGAAAAGGTTGATATGGTCATAGGATAGGACTACTAAAATAAAAGGAGACCAATTTTATGGGTTGTTTAATTATAGTAAAGATAACTTTATTTAAAAATTTCACATACATAATTAAACATGTTAAATGACAAAATTTCAGTAAACAAAAGGATATATATATCGTTTGAACGAATATCTTTTAAAAGTAATATATATATATATATATATATAGGGATATTATACCTATTAAGGTAATATATGTGTTAGAAAGACTTCATGAACGTATTGACAAAACAATAGGTTCAACTTACGGTGTGCTCAAGTGGTTTTATCAGTATATAAGTGAGAAACAAAAAAATAGCAAATTTAGAGAATAATATCTAAAGGCCATCAACGATTTCTTACACGTCACTTTTTAATTCTTGATAAAAAATAATAAAAGACGGAGAAAAGACAAACTGGAAGACTGATCGGAAAAAGGTCATCCCTAATTTTTTTTTTTTTTTTTCAAAGAATATATAATTGGTGGCGGAAGAAACGTTTACACAAAATGTGTATAAAAGTACTACTTCATGACATATTCTCTGACATATGTGAAAGCATCAAAATGATTTCAATAAAATTAAAATATTTAAATTACATTTAATTGCATATTTCATGATTTAATCAAATACTATTGTAATGCGTAAGTTTAGTTTTAGTTGAGCTAATCATATATTCTCTTTGAAAATGAAATTTTTGATTTAATATAGATAGTTTAGGAAGGAAACACACATCATCTTTTACTAAGAATGATTGAATACTTCATTTGATCTTAAAAAGTTAAAAATTCAAATTTCACTCTTATTCTATAAAACATAAAGTATAAGTAATTTTATTTGAATTTAATCATCCATCTTCTATCATAAATAAATAAAAAATTTAGAAAGGGGGCTTTGCTTCCTCGACCATAATTAAATAAATTAATAAAACTTTAGAAGGGAGCTTTGACTCCACAATCCAAAAAAAAAAAAAAAAAAAATGTTTAAGAAGGGAGCTTTCCTTTGAAAAAAGTTAACAAATTTAGAAAGGGAGCTTTGCCTCCCCGACCATAATTAAATAAATTAATAAAACTTTAGAAGGGAGCTTTGACTCCACAATCCAAAAAAAAAAAAAAAAAAAAAAACTGTTTAAGAAGGGAGCTTTCCTTTGAAAAAAGTTAACAAATTTAGAAAGGGAGCTTTGCCTCCCCGACCATAATTAAATAAATTAATAAAACTTTAGAAGGGAGCTTTGACTCCACAATCCAAAAACCAAAAAAAAAAAAAAAAAAAAAAACTGTTTAAGAAGGGAGCTTTTCCTTGAAAAAAGTTTACGAAGGGAGCTCTGCCTTGAAATAGTTCAATGGTAAGAAAATATTCAACAAAATAAATAGGAGAAACAAAATATTAATCCAAGCTTTATTTAAATGTCTAAAACAACTATTTCAGAAAAAAAAAAAGAATAGCAAAGTCCAAAGCAATACTTATATCAGATATCCTATCCTAATTAATGATTAAAACTTAAAAAGTGTGACAAAAATAGTTTTCAGCCTTACCATGTGAATTTTTTACTTGTTATTCAAGAAATTGTATCGGCAATCTGCAGGGAATTTAAAGTTCTATTATTAACCGAAATATAGAAAAAGATTTCATCAATTTTTTAGGCTTTTAAAAAGATAAAAATATAATTTATATATTTTTTTCCTTTTTTAACATTACAACTCACATGTAGTGGTGGTATGTAGGTAAAGAACTTATATTCAATAGGAAAAACATAAATCTTCCTATTCTTATCTCAACACGCGTAAACTTAACCGCGTAATAAAATTGTAACCGAAAATACATATATATCTTTTAATTATGATCTTAATATGATAAGTATCATCAATGATAAATATCGTAGAGAAAGACATATGTAGATACAATGGTACCCAAATTCTTCATAGTGTGTAGATATCAAGGGTGGACATAGAAAACGCGTAGAAGGAAGCCTCCATAGACGTACCACTTAGCATGCAAAACGGAGCGAAATGGAAGCTAACACCTCTAGTTTATAAATTCACCACCCAAGCCACCCTCTCTTGGGCTGTCACAAACAACAGCGCACACTACTCCTCTCTCTCACAATCCAATCTTTGGTCCCACACTTTCTGTCTCTAACGCAATCCAACCCCAACCCCATCGTTCTCTACATCTTCACCTCTTTCTCTCACTAAATCTCTAAAAATTTCTTCATTTCTTTGTCCAAAACAGCCCAGAAAATCAAGCGCATACACAAGACAGAAGGAAAGAAGAACTTGTCTCTCTCCTTTCTCTCTCTCTCTCTCTCTCCCCCCTCTCGTTTGCTTCAATTCTCTTCACCGTGGGAGAGGAGAGAACTCTCAAAAGAAAAAAAAAAAAAAAAACACCAATCCACCCTTAGAACATACAAAAACACCCATCAAAGAAAAAGTGCGTCAAAACCATCCAGACATTACGTAATACAACCCCTTAGAGTACTTTTTTCCTATATAAACCAAGCAGAACTTCCCACACCAAAACGAGCATCAATTGTAACAGAGTTGGTGGTGGAGGATACAAACGTACATATAAAAAAGAATGGTGAGCAGCGGAGGAGCAGTTGCGGAGGGTGCAAAAGGGTCGGGCGGGTTGATGAATCAGAACTTGAAGAAGGGGCCGTGGACGGGGGCGGAGGACGCGATCCTGATGGAGTACGTGAAGAAGCATGGAGAAGGGAACTGGAACGCGGTCCAGAAGAATTCAGGATTGATGAGGTGTGGCAAGAGTTGCAGGCTCAGGTGGGCCAATCATTTGAGGCCTAATCTCAAGAAAGGTTCGTTTTCGCCTGAAGAGGAGAGGATCATCATCGAACTTCACGCGAAGCTCGGCAACAAATGGGCTCGCATGGCCGCTCAGGTGATATTACTTAAACAGCCACACACACATATATCTATATCTATATATATATATGTTTTACATATGTATATAACATGCATGTCCGATAATATAGATTTATCTTCTTTTCTTTTGTTTTGTTCGAGAATTCATATATTTTGAACGATTTTGACTGCTGTTTAGAGAATTTTTATCTGTTTTGATGTTTAAATTGTGGAAAACAATTATATCCATTTGAGTTTTTCTGGTCTAAATTTTGATATACGTTGATTGTGACCTATGTCCGAGTTCCTTTTTCGTATCTCTTTCTATTTGTCTCTGACTTGTTTTGTAGCCACATATCTTCCTAGTTACGTTTTTGTCTTCATCAATTCTATTTTATCTGTCAACCTTGTCTAATTGATCTTTGCGTTTCTCTATCTCTGCAGTTACCTGGCAGGACTGACAATGAAATTAAGAACTATTGGAACACCAGGATGAAGAGACGCCAAAGAGCAGGGCTGCCCATTTACCCGCAAGAAGTCCAAGAAAAAGCAGCTGCTTTTCACCGCCAACAAGTCCACCACCACCACAAGAGACCCCACAACAGCTCTTCTCCTTCACTATCTTCCCTCCTCACCTCACAAAATCCTCCTACCTACAATCCCTCTCTCACCTTGTTCAACTCCTACAATTTCACATCCCCTCCAAACCACCCTCTTCAAAATCAAGCCAATTCCTACTACACCAACCCAAACCACCAATTCAAGCTCTTTTGTAACAACAATAACACCAACAACAACATCAACACTGGGTTCTCTGTGCCTCTATCTTCCTCTCCTACTCCTTATCCACCGTCATCATCTGGCCTGTTCAATCAAAACATCCAAACACAAGCTGTCCCTTTCCCAACCTTTAAGTTTGACCATGGAAATCTTGAGCGTGACTTGAGTTTTACTTCAATGATAGCAGGAGCTTCCATTGACCCGATTGATTTTGTCCCGGGACAGGAGGCGGAGCTCCCTTCATCCCAAACGCCGCCGCAGCCAACGACTCCATCTTCCGGGTCTAGCGGTGGTGTTTGTGTGATGGTTGGCGCAGGAAATACTACCAACAACAATAACATTGACTGCAAAACTGCACCGCCCAAAACGGCGAGTACTATTAGCAATAGTGGTTTGTTAGATGCTCTAGTGCAGGAATCTCACAATCTGGCTCGCAATGATCTGAATCTCAATGGTGAGAACTATATTTCCGTGGCGGCAGCGGAGAAGGCGGCTGCTGACAAAGGGAAAGGAGTGGCGGATTATGTGTCTTCAGAGGAAGGTGGTGTTCAATCAATGATGAAAAAAGGTGGCGACGCTAATGCTGATAATCAGTGGGAGGATTTGAGCTCTTCTCAGTCTTCGATTGGTGAGTTATATATAAATTATAATCATTTCATTTTTCTTGCGTGAACTCCATAGAATCATATATTACAAAGTATTGCTAGCTTCCATTCAGTAGTTGAGTTTCTAATTGTTTATTGTGGTTAAACAATCTGTATGTTTATATTTACTGTGGTCAACTCTTACTTATTCCTCTATTTTTCTTTTAATTTTATTATTTTATTAAGTTTCTAAGATTTGAACCACACATATATATCCTTATTGAACTTTTCCTTCAAATGAGACCGAAAAGCTTATACTACTTCGACAAGTTCACACTAGATGGTGCAATTTGATTCAATCATGATTTTGGACAAAATGCGCACTCAATAATGTGCGAAGAGTCAATAGTGATATATGCACCGACTAGACTGAAACTTAAAGACCTTATACCATTTTTTAATTTAATTTAATATTCTATAAACAAGTCAACGAATTATCAGTGACATAAATATATGTGACAAAAAACGCATAAATTACTTGGTCACAGGGATAAAACGGAGCGGAGAGCCATTAGAGGAGATGAACTCGATGGACGAGGATCTGATGAGCTTGCTCAACAATTTTCCCATGGCAATGCCACTTCCTGAGTGGTACCCAGCTGGAAGCAGCAACATCTCCAATGCCTCATCATCAAGCATCACTGCGGGCAGCAATGTGGAAAGTGCTGATCAACCAAACGTGCCACCCACCCCGCCACCACCCCCACCGCAACCCGCCGTGTCATCCCCGGAAATTCAGTGGACCCAGTTGAGTTCCTATAGTAGTTGGAACAATATGCCAGGAATTTGCTGAGAGACTAGGTCTAGCTGCAGGCTGCAGCAAGTCAGCAAGAGAGTTAAATTTAGCAGTGTGTTAACTTATAATGTGTTTTTAAGCAAGTTGTTGGACCTTAAAGTTTTACTGCTCCAGCAGTAGTTGTTAGGTTTTGTGATCCCAACAATCTTCTGTTGACTGTTTTAGAGTAATTTAAAGTTTCCTTTTGTGTGCAAGGCTTATATATGCAGCTCCGATTAGATGACTATCTTTTCATGTGTATATATGTCTGATCAATGCGTAGAACTTAGTTTTTAGCATCTTTTTTGCTTCTTTAGTTCTTAATTCTTGCTGCTTCTTTGTATAAGTTAATTAAGGGTTCTATTCTGCGTTGTTTAATTTATAAAGTGATTTTTAAAAAGCAAATTTATGGAAAAAAAAAAAAGAAATTTTATTATTAAATAGTACACTCGACATCATATTTTAAACAATTTTATTATAATAACAAAACTAATAAATTTATTTTAGCATTAGTATCCGAAATTAAAAGAAGCTTCTTAACTAGGAATTTTAAATAAGAACAAAACTTTTAACACTTCAAATACAAATTGCTTGAACTCAAAACTCCTAAATACAAAGAGCTTGTCTTGGCATCTATTTTAATATGCCCACAAATTAGGATAATTTTGTTAGAAAATATAACAAAAGCCTATTCCTTTGATCAACCTTGTATCTCGTAAATAAAATCGATTAAGTTAATCATAAATTGCAGACCTTATTGTAATAAACAATTTTTCTTTTATCATCTTTGAAATTAGGATCAGGGTTATGTAAAATCTTATATATCTAATTAAAGCATTAAAAATATGCTTGCTTAAATAGTTATCCCGTAAAACAAAATACACATAAATGACCTTTGAAGAAAGACAATTTCAAGTTTTACTCACCTTTAATAGTTTTTCAATTTTTACTAACAAATGGCACCATAATGATCAACATATATCTAAACCATTTTAATAAATGACTTATTCTTTATTAAATAATAAAAAATAAAAAACTCCACCACTAGTGGACCGGTGGTGGAGAACCTAATCAATGGAGGAAAAAGAAGCAATCGAGGTTGCTCAACTCACATTAATCAGATAGAGGTCAAGCAACCTTCGTCTCTAACCTCCTTCAGACTCTTTTGGAGCGAGTACCAATGACTTCAATAAAAAATTGCTTCTGCATTATCAACAATAAAGTTATCTTTTTTAATATTTATTGGTTTTTATATTTTTTTTCATATTTCATATTTGTAAAGAAAATTTTAAAATGGTATAAGGGGTAATTGAGGGACATTTTTGTACTTAAGTGGGTAAAAACTAAAAAATCATTGGCAATAAGTAATTTTTATAAGTGTATGGTTTAAAACGTTGTTTTTGAATTTTTACCTTTCTATAATATATATAGGAGAGATTTTTCAACGTTTGTCATTCTATAAAATAAAAATATAAATAAAAAGCACTCAACACACCTTTATTATAAGATGGAGAAGGTAACACGATATGTACCTTTTAAAATTCAGTTTATGAAATTAAAAATAATTTTAATTCTACAACATACAATTTTTAAAACTTACAATTACAAAGATTTAAAAAAAGTATATATGTCATATATATGACAAGCTATAGCTAGGTTTGAAATCGTAACTCACTCAATTCTAGCTAGAATAACTAAATTTATCCTTCACAATTAGCTTTTCCTAGAAATATAGGACAAAGCATGATAAACCCACTCGGCAGCAGCAAATCCACTGCTTTTTTTTTTTTTTTTAATCCCGGAATCTCGCTAAATCTAATGCATACTTGCTAAGTTTAGATATGCACAAAAGAAGAGAGGAGAAAAAGAAAAGTGTGGTCGCTTTAGATAGCTGTTAAAACAAGAAATGTTGCTGAGGAGGGGCTTTGAGCTGTCACACGCCCTTCTATTTTTTGTCTTTGAAACGCCTCTATTGTAGAGCGAAAACAGGATTCATGCATACTATCTTTCCCTCAATCACCGCCTCTACTTTCAATATAAAATTCAGATAATTTGAGAGTAGAAACCTATTTGGGAGGGGATGCATATATACAGATGGTGGCTGACCATATGGTAAAATGTTTCACGTTCTCTTTCTTTCGTTTTTTGCATTTCTTTACAAGTAAAGTTTTGTCATTTTCATCTCAATACATGGGTTCGTTTGTACATATCTAGATCATCTTATGCCATAGAGAGGTTTGCTTTTTTCGTTTTTGGAAATATCTAAGGCCACTGGGTCGGTTGCTGGCTCGATCGAGTACTTAATCAATTCAATTAATTATGTTCTTACAATTATTATTAATGGATCCTATATATCTCCCTAAAGAAAAAACCTAGTTGCATTGCATAGATATGTATTTTTAATCAAGAGTTCATTCAGTCGAATGCGTGGTAAGGAAATTAATTATAAAACTATTCTAGCGACATCCCAAATTGTGTTGATTTATAAGATCTAGTAGTACTAATAATAATTAATAATTCTTTTTCCAAAATAAAAAAATAAAAATTGATGGTATAAAACAATGATAATAAGTTCTAGTACTACTACTTTAAATCATTTTTATAAAAATATTCACACATACTTTAACGTCCTCTGAAAATTAAATAAAATTATTTTCACTGTGCAAAACAACGATTTATATATTATATGATCTGCTTCACCATGGAAAAATATATAGATTTATGTACTACTAATAATTATCAAATTCATCCTTTTAAAATTTTTAAACTATTATAATTAATGTAGAATTTTAGATATGATAATATAACTTGAACCTCATAATCTCAACATTGTATGTGTGAGAGATATGCCCATTAAATCTAGTTTGTAAATGATTTATGATTATATAACTTGAGAAGGTGAATATACAAGCAGTTAATAAATATTATAACAATATTGTTGATAAAGTTAAGCTAGAGTAGTCAAATAATTGATATCTAGTTTAAGAATTTTATCTTGGTTCGACTAACTAATTAATTTTTGACCATATATGAAAATGGAGAGGCATCTTGACCATCTGGACCAAAATTCTGACATATGTATCATGTCTGCATAATCCAATTAGTTGACCATGTCTGAATATATGTATATATAGCATGTTAATGGAGAATATTGGTTGGTGTTGTGTTTTACAAGATTCTTTGTGAGATCCAAGAACAAGGCTCATAAGTTGGAAATAAAACATGAATGTAAAAGGTTGTATCTAAGGAGACACACACAGGGGTTGCATGATCAAATCCACGTATTTCATGCATCTATATATGTGCACTAGTGAGTGATCAGGCATTTCCCGCACCACCCAGTTTCAAGCCTTTGATTTCTCCCTCCACCAACCTTGTGCATGCGCCTCTCTGCTCCTTTTCTCTTGCCAGTTCGCATTTTCTCAATTTTTCTCGCTTTTGTCGTCTCTACCACCAATGATTACGAGTCAGCAAACAATGGAATGTTTTGTATGATGTTTCACTAGAGTTTAGGTGGCCATTACCTTTTACTTTTACTGGCCCACATTTTAGGTCTCATCAACTTGCAACCCAACCCAGATTTTACACTTCATCCTAGGTTCGGCCCACATTTTATTTTTCGGCCCTCCATGATTATTAGTTTCTTACAATGATAACATCCTGGTCATAATTAAACTAAATAGTTGGACTCCCACGGCCACCATATAATGGTGGAGGTGTAAGCATAGATAATTGGATAGCCATCAATCTTAATAGATTCTATAAGTTTTTAATTGTTTGATATTAGTATAAAAAAATGAAAACTTAAAAAACAAAACTAGCAATGTATTCATATCTAGACTTGAGGTGGCAAGATGAAAAAAAAAAAATCATATGTTAAAAAATACAGTAATTAATGCTAGATATCTTAATTTATATTATAATATGTATCTCAACTTTAATTCCAACTTATTATCTAAAAATTTAATTCATATAACAACATAACACAATGAAACAAGTTATTATATATTAATGTGTATGTGTCACCTTGATCCCCACCTCTGCATTTAATAGCGAATCTTCGTCACTTTAATTAAATATCATTAATACACTATGAGTTGCCTAAAAGTTACCATTGATCACGGGTTCTTAGGATTTTGAGCTTCAATTGGGTTGAATTAAATATTGACCCAACACTAGAACAGCTATATTGGCCTTACTAACAATTTTTCGACTGGACGGACTGATTTTTTGCTATTACAACTTTTAAAATGTAAAAAAAGCTTTTTTTTTATCATATCGGAGTAATCAAGTAAACCCTTGATCAAGTTCAATATAAAAAGAAGATGAACCATTTGCTTGAAACACTAGAGAATGTTTTGAGAAAACGTTTTTGTTTAAATTCAATTTCAACAAAAATAATTTTGAAGTGCTAGATTAATGTTATTACCATTGCAAACAACAAAAATCGCCAACCAATGCTTCCATCCGTAACTTATCATCTGAACCAGTGCTTCAAATAACTCCACAACCTTTTGAGTTTTGCCAGCTGTCTGGCATACATACCTACACCGACGGCGGCCGCGGATATAAACATATTCGACCCTGCTTTTGGTTGCGCCACCAACTCTACTCCTGCCCATGCTGACCCAGCTACACCTGCCATGCCATTGCCATTTGCCAGCTTCAAAAATGAACCCTTAAAGTCAAGAAATGCTTCTTGAATTCCAACGGCATATTACATCATCTGTATAATTTGGTCATGTGTATGGTCAGGTATAAAATTAAATCCAATATCATTTCATAGTTAGTCAAATAAAATAATAGGTATATATAGTATGAATTTATTGAATGAACGTATAGATTGTGTCATTCTATATTTATCTTACTAAAACTTTTTTATATAAATTTTACATTCATACAAGAATATTTAGATAAAAAAAATTTTAGTTACCAAGGGAACCGATAGTCTTGGAGAGAAATTCCAGGCGTTGGATCAATCTTCCTTATAAACAAATCGGCAGGTGATAGAGCATATTCAGCTACTTATATAAAAGCACTTGCCCTCAGTCTAATTACTATCCTTAGACTGAATCACTCTTGCAATGCCAAATGTTTTTATCACCTACAGCATAAAGATTTAAGATTACACATCAGTAACCATATAATTAATAAAGAAATTTAAAAAAAAAACAAAAACAAAAACAAAAACAAAAAACAAAACACACACGCACATAGAAGTATGATTTGGACTCGTTAGGTTTGAGCTGGGGCATGTATAGACCGTCCTGGGTGCTGGTCAGTTTAGCACGTAGATATGGATCAATGGAGATCAAGAGGGTCTCCAGAATTACAAGGTGATCAGGATGGAATCAACGGTTAACGATATAGGAACACTGCGGAGTTTGAGATGATCAGACGTCGGAACACCTTCGGGTGCATAGCTTGACATGTAACATTCCTTGCTTTCAACTACTACTGGCTTGATTATCTCACCCATGGTAAGCTTCTCACTTTCTTGTGGGAAATCAGAAATGGGTTAGTTGCTTGCTTCAGCTTTTCTGTGTTGTGTTTGTTAGAGTGAAAGTGACATCGCTCAATGATTTTGGTGTAGAGACATGTTTTCTGTAGAAACCAACAGTAGTGAGATCGCTCCATTTCGCATTATAGCAACCATAAAGTGAAAATAGTGGTTGAAATAATATAAACACAATTAATTAACATAGTGTTTGTTGATGTTAAAGCGAGGATTATCAGGACACTATTGAAATGGATCATTGATAACATCTCCTACAACCGGGAGATACTAATTCCTATCAAGAGGAGACCACATCCACACAAACTAAGAAGAGACTCACACTCACATTTTTCACTAAGGACTACTCTCACAGTCGAGAAATGACAATTCCTACCAATAAGAGATTTATACTCACTCCTTATGTCTTAAAAAATAAGAGTGAAACTTGAACCTTAACTTTAAAAAATCAAATGAGGTAATCAACCACTCCTACTAAAGAGTGGTATGTATCTGTCATTTAATATTAATCAAGTTAATATTTTTTATTTTTTAATCAAATGTTAATCAAGTTTTATAGATGACTATTGTAATATTATTAAGTTTTTATAATGTGGATCTTCTCATTTGTTTTTCGATTTTGAAAGAGAAATGTTATTTTATATATAATTACATGAATTGATTTTGATTTAATATGTTTTATGTATTTCAATAATATGAACTGTTTACCCCTGCACAAAGCATATGCAATATTAAACTTTTGTATAAAAGGTCAAGTGAAATAAATTCTAAAATGAAAATGTGGTTCCAAATCAACCAATCTAGCTACCACATTCATTTCAGGCCCGTACCATGTCGTGAAGCTGCTGGAAACCATTCCAAAATGAATGTAATAATTTATCAAGGCACTATAGTTGTTGGAATCATATCAATATCACAATATGGTACAGTTTTGCATAATCTTTTCAGAAATAAGGTTAAAGGTGTGTTATGCAAAGAAATTATTTTGTCAGTTGAAAAGAGGCAAAAGTTTTGAAGTTAAATTTTCCCAACTCTCTTTAAACTTATAACGAAAAGAGAAGTTTAGCTTGTTTGTATTTCTGTAAGTATAAATGAAATCTTTGGTAATATAAAAAGAAAAAGAAAAGTGTTATTTGGAGGCTAAAAATAAAAAGGATAAAGTAATTTTTCTTTTTTCGTTTTTGAGTATAACCAACCGTAACTATGTTAAAGCTCTTTATATTATAACCCCATAAAAAAATCAAGCAATTTTCTTTATTTATTTTTGAGTGTAAGGACTACAGATTATGTTGAATTTAAGTAGAATTGTTAGTAACAATTGGATAAATAGTAGAATTAGTAGTAACAATTGAACAAGTTGAATAAAATTAAAAATTTTGTTAAATTTGAATAGAATTAATATTAACAATTGAATAAGGAAAATAAAATTGAAGCTCTCTAGATTGCAACCCCATAAAAAATCAAAATTTTCTTTTTTCATTTTTTAGTATAACCAGTATAGATTGTGTTGAATTTGAGTAGTTTTGTTTTTTCGTTTTTTTAAGCAAGAACTTGAGTAAAAATAATTTTCGCTAGAAGGAGGGCTTGAACCTCCGACCTTGTGGTTAACAGCCACACGCTCTAACCAACTGAGCTATTCCAGCTTGGTTGGAATTCGGTGAAATGTTAATTATTATCTAGATATATATTTTGCATAACCAGTTCCCATTGCACACCAGCGTAACACATTTTGACAAAGCTAACATAATAAAGGTGTATTTATGCTTCAAAAAAAAGGTGTAATTAATTGGGATTTGATAGATTTTTTTAGTGATAAATTTTAGTAAAATTCATAAATTTTGCAGCTTTTACATTGATTTTATTGTAACTTTTTAAGAAATTCAATAAACTGTTTAGGAAAATAATAAAATTTGATATAATTTTTTTTTTTCATAAAAATCATTTTAAAATTCATTCAAATCCATTAATTAACTAAAATTTGTAAAATCAAAGACTTTCTTAATATACCTAAATTTTATTAAATTACATATAAATTTAAATTGAATGTATTTAACTTTTAATGAATTTTATATATATTAAATATATTTAAATTTTTTAAATATAAATTGATACATTTAAATTTTTAATATATTTTAAATTATAATAAATTTTAGATTCAATACATCAATCTTTTTTAAAAAAGAAAAATCTAACGGATTATGACAAGTTACACGTTACATAAAAGGTACAGTGTCAGGTAATTAATGCTCCCCAAAAATGGCAATAATAGCAGCAAATCTGCACGTCATCTTATGCTAAAAAAGGTGTAAGCTACGTGATACACAGCTAGCAAAGTCCACAAAGCCAGCAATTCCCCGTCAACTTTTTCACTTCAACTCCTTCATATCTCTTCAACTCCCTCGACGTCTCACCATTTTCTCTCTCACAGAATCTCCACTGCTTGACAAGTTTTCACTCTTCACGAGGTAGTTTCATTATCTCTTTCTAAGTGTTGTAATTGTGGCCATTGAAAGTCCTACTCTGGCTTCTAGATTTGTAGAGATTTTATCTGAATAATTGCTTGGTATATATCTTGTTATAGTTATTGTTATTCAATATCCATAGTTTTCTCTATACCTGGCTTTCGAAGAAGGATGTATTCAATCTAAAATTTGTTAGAGTTTGGTGGATTTTTTTTCTAAATAATAGATTTTGGTGAAAATCTTTTGTATAGATACTATTAGAATTCTTTATATAATCTTATAAAATGATAAGATTTGTTATGGATTGATTGAATTCTATCTAGGATTGTTACTAGGTTTTCTTAGCATTTAAACTGGATTGAATACGTCCAAACATTTAAAATGTTTTTATTATAGAGTCTGTCTAAATGGGTTTCAGTTTAAAGAAAATAACATTCAATTATGGGAAGCAAAGCACCCAACTGGGCTGATCAGTGGGGCGCAGGCAGTGTCTGGGATGAGAGGACGATGATAAGCAGGTGACGAAGAAAACAAGCAGCGGCAGCGGCAAGGAAATGGCAGATGTAAAAGCAGCAGCTTCAGTGGGATTCAACAAGGCCAAAGCAGCAGCTTCGGTTGGTGCCCAGAAGGTGAAGAGTGGAACTTCAGCGGGGATCAATTGGGTCAAGAAACAGTACCAGAAGAAGAACTCTTCTCGCTGAATTGATTGTTAGATCCCTGATAATTGTCTTTGGAGCTGAATAAGGGTTGAATACAGAGGAGTTTTTCTTAAATTTAATACATATCCAGGAAGTAAGAGAATTAGCATCTATTTCTTATGGACACTTACCATTAAGCGGCCAAAGTTTGTTTGAAGATGCTAATTCATCGAATGCATGATATTCTAATATCAATTCCGATCACAGAGAGCATATAGGCCTCTCCAAGCAAAGAGTCTAGACCATTTTGCCCAAGAATAGGTTGAAATCTTCAAAATCAAATCAACAGTAATATAACAATTTTTTGCCCATTTAAAACCATCTGCCACTGCACAATCACACATCTATTTGCAGCATCTGACCAACCATTCATCCAAATGCATAAACAAACAAAGTTATTGAATTTATATATAAATAGCCATTGATCCACATTCCGATTTTAGGAGTCACTGCATAGCAGTCATTAACTAAAACCAAATATAAAAACTAATTAGCATGAGTATTTACAACTTAACCAAACAACTTTTTCCCTAATTTTATGCTAGTCTTATTCACACAGAAGTAGCTTGATCACACGTTTCAGAGGGTCCCAAAAGTGTTCTCTCCACTGTAGGTCATGTACAGGAAGCCGTCTTCATCCTTGTTTTCCTCATATATGGCAGACATCATAGCAGCTGCAACCCAAAAAGACAATGCCCCATATCACATATACCAAAAAGACAAGACAAGGATAACTCTTTTAACACTTGCATATAATGACTTTATCTCACCAGTAGGTGGCAGAATGTTCTTAACAAAGATGAAGATAGCCTTCTCAGGACTGAGCTTGATCCTCTTGCGGACCACATACACAAACTGGCCAACAGTCAGATCAGCAGGAACAAGATATCTGCATCATAGAAGTAAGGATTTAGTTCCAACAAACTCAAAACAAAAAGTTGTAGTCTTGGCATCTAAATGAACACAAGACTATGAACCATATTAATAATCACAACATAAGGAGACAATTTCATAGACAAAAAACTCATAAGCAATAATTCAACAACTAAAAGTGCCGGCAAACACAAAGAAAAAATTCATCCCAGGGATTGCCAAATTGACTCGAGGATGATTTTTTCTTTTATTTATTTATTTATTTATTTTGTAATTATATGTGCACGAAAACTTACTTCTTCTTATCAATCTCAGGTACATCACTCTTTTCAGCCCTCTCCACGATCACCTACACGATAACAGTCACATAGCAATTCAACATGCAAAAAAAACAGATAAGCAGAAACCTCATAATGGAACCCGAAACCTGTTACAATACTAATGTAGCATATACAGGAACCACAAAGAGTGGAAAATTCATACTGGAATTCTGTCCGGGTACTTGTCTCTGATGCGAGCAGCTTCAGCCTGCCTCCTCTCTAACATGTACACACACACCAAAAAATAATAATAATAACAATAACATGATAACAACAAACATAAATAGTAACAATTCTCCTCTATTTGAAACCCTTTTGTCATCAACCTTTTCAATTCATGTAATTATAACAACACGAAATGCTAATAATAATATTTTGATACTAACAGAATGAACAAGTATATCGTTTACTCCGACCAACATTGCCATTCACAAATTAGTTTTGTTCTACTTCAATAACACAAATTATAACTAACTACAACTGTTTCCACTCTCAATTGCAAGCCAAAAATTAACAAATTCAACAAAAGCCCATATAAAAAAACACAAAATCAGAAAAAATAACTCATAATTTAGACCATTAGATCAACCAATCCACAGTTATTCAAAATTAGGGTTCCTGACAATCAATATAACTTTTAGCCACCACCACTAACAAAATCATCAAAAAAATCACAAATGATTATATAAATGAAAACACACTAACCGAGAGGATGCTCCAGCTTAAAAGAACTTCTGGCCATGGCCGGAATTCTGCAAACACAAAAAAAAAAATAAAAATAAAAATCAGAAACCCATGTAAGTCGAACCGATTTGATCAAATCAAAATTTAATTTTTCAAAACAAAGAGAAAAGGAATTGTAACGCAACCAGAGAAGAAACTGTAATTGAGATCGCAAAAAGAGAGGAACCAAAAGTCGATGAATTGCAGTCTAGGTTAAGTAATCTTGTAAAAGAAAAAATAAATAGATAGAAACTACTTATACGGTTGTTTAATTAGCGAATGGATAGTCCACATAGGCAAGCCAATCTTGTTTTTTGGGCTGGAACTAAACGACGACTTCCGTTAACGTCGTTTTGGAATATCTGAAGTTTCGGATTATATGTATAATGGTTGTTATTCTTATTTTATTTTAATAAAAATAAAAATTAATTAGAGTTTACTTCAAAAATATATATATCGAATGTAATTGATTTAAAATTTGGTTAAGGGTGGAGATAATGTTAATCTAAATATACAATTGAAATTTGTAAATTTGACATTTTATTTTATTTTTTTATGAAAAGTATCCATTTATTATTGATATAAATATATAGTATTTCCAATAAAATAAAATGAGTGATGCTACATATACCACTATTTAGTAAGAATGATTGAATACCCACTTTGAAAAAGTCGAGAGTTCAAGTCTCATTTTTGTTTTTTTTAAAACACAAAGTATGAGCTGTAAGTCTTCTCTTAATCCGTAAGTATCAACGTTTAAAAACAAATAATGAATTTTATCAAAACTCATGTCTAAATAACATGACATATAAATTATCATATGCTATATCATTTAGGCATGGATCTAGGAAAAAAAATTAGAAAGCTAAACATTGCTCAAATAAAATTATATCTTGCCAGTTATTTAAACCATATTGTATAATTTTAGTGTTGAATTCTATGTGATAAATTTTTGATAAATGATTTGGCATATTTTAATAAGTTTGGATGTTATTTATAATTTCACATGTGGCTTACATTACTATATAAAATTAATTTGATTAATACAAAACTACAAATTAACATTAATTATATCATTTTAACACAATTCTTTCAAAACAAAATTATTCCAACCTATTGTATGTTTCAACTTTTAATAAAATGATTGAGCACTTTTTTCTTCATCTTGATAATGGAGGTTTGAGTCTTATTTTCAGCCATTAAATCACAAAGTGTTGAGGGACTCCTCCCTTGAGTGTTGCATTTCGAATCATGTTTCATAACTATTTTATTAATATTTATAGGAGTTAATCATGTTAGGTTCTAACAAACATTTAATAGAACCATAAATTATATTTATATATTGATTATATTGTTCCATGACAGTACCTAAATTTTCTCAAATCATAGCCATTTATTAATTATATTGTTTCAGTACGAAATCTAAATTCTTTTAAATTTTATAAATTTAAGTTTTATAATTTTGTGGTTAGTTTTTTACTTTTATTATAAGAGAACTCCTCTCTAATTTTTGGAGTAAATTTTCGAACTGCATAAATAGTATTTTGTTTCGATAAAATTCCTTAATCCTTTGATCGATTTTGAAAGATGATTTAAATTGAAATGTTTAAGTTTAAAGCAAGAATACCATTTGAAAAAAAAAAATTACAGACTCAAAATTAAACAAATCACCGTTTAAAAAAAAAAAATTAAATAAATCACTCATTGTCAAAGGCAAACAACCAAAACACACCTCGAAAGCGGCCCATGAAAGTATAATCCAGATGAAAGTGACTGGGCAAGGCGGCACCACATTGAACTGCACAGATGGTGGGTTCGTTTAGGTCTAGTCACTTACACCACCCTCACGCTATTTTGGATGGCCCACTGGACTTGAAAATCTCATTACACCCATAACAGTTTTGACCAATTGGGGTCACAAACCAGAGAACTAATAAATATGTTTTGAAAAACAAAGAACTGATAAATATCGGTTTTAATTGATATAAAAAATTGATTAAAATAACGAAAATATAATGAGTACCCAACATAAGGACGACAGATTTTTTATTTTTTATTTTTATATCGATACTCTAAACTTGGCAAATAAAAGGGCTATTTTGGAAAATACTGTCAGTATTTACTTGTGATACAAACCAAATTATAAAGCTATTTATGGATATTATGTACTTCAAACTCATAATAAAATTTTCCCGATATATAATTAAACTATTATTAAGTGTGTCGGCACTACCTTTTAAAAAAAAAAAAATAAAGTTACTTTGTAACGTATTTATGAATATTTTTGCTGTTGCTGAAATTAATGTATATAGAATAGCCATTAAGATGATGGAAAATGTTTCTTCTTCTGATGTTCGCCATCGGTTTTGATGGCAGGAGAGAATGTGACAGCCACCTAACTTCAATTTCAAAGGTGTTGGCCCCCCTCCATGTTAACTCTTGGAATAGATAACTCGTTTTCATCATCTTCTCATGTCCTATCATTGTTTTTTTTTTTTTTTTCCATCCTTTTTTTTTTTAATTTTACTTATTGCTATTACATCTTTTGATGTTTATTTTATGCAAATAGTTGATCAAGTTTCGATATATTATCACTATTATTCTATTATTATATATGATTGTTATAATTTCTTTAGAGATTGTTTTCTTTTTTGGCTCATATATGATAGAGAAGAAATACTTTCTTCAAGGGCTGTAATTGTGTTTGGTTGATGAATGCTAACATAGTTGAATGATAGCCTCTATCAAATCCATTGATTTTTTTTTTTTTTCCCTCTCTCTTATATCTATAGAGAAGGAATATAATTGTGGATAAACTAACGAATTATGGGTTAAAATTTGTTGATTTTCAATGGCAAAATTCTCCTTAATACATTTATCCACCATGTCAAATAACAATGCTTTTTAACATCATATTTCTAATAGAAATTCATTATAGAGAAATTCAATATACAATTTTTTTGAGGTTGGGGGTGTTTTACGTTGGGTTAAACTTAGAGCAAATTATTATAGTTAACAATGAAAATTTATTATACAGTGCTTACTTTGTTTAAAGTAAAATTACATCTTCTTCCTCCATATCCCAACCATATAAAATGGAAAAAAAAAAAAAAAAAAAACTGAAGTACTTAATGGTCTAATTAGTTAATAGACATTTTCATTTTCTGATTTCAACATTATTGTTGGAATGCGATAATATAATTCATTAATCACTCTATTCTTGTAAATCGAAAATTTGAAACCTCAATTACGAAACACGCATTACCCAACATATTTTGATCTTCTTCCAAAATATTCAAATTAGAGCATGAAGAAAATTTAATATTCTACCAATATTTAATGTGTTAGACAAAACTTAGATATCAATTGACACATCACCTAAAAACCTTGATTTTTCATATGTCATCCATCCATCCATCCATCCAATTGTGGAATTTACTCACAAAGCCAGGAGCCAATTACTTGACAAATACAAAAACTACATCATTATCATCACACCATATATGCCTACCTTAAATCACAAAAAGAGGATTACATTTCATATGATAAATGAGATAAATTTAAATAAAACCTTTTATTTTGCTTGTAAATGGGAGTGGTGTAGTGGCACTACTCTCACCTATCTTTATTTATCTTAAACCGACTGATAAGTTCAAGCAGCAGCAAAGTTTATATGGGTAACTGTCTCCCATGACAGAGATCTGAGTTGCATCTTAGGGTCTATATTAGGGGATTCTATTAGTTATGATTGTAATTATAATGTAAAAGGAAAAAAAAAAAAAAAAACTTATATTTTTTCCCGCAACTAATTGAATGTAGACAATAGAATAGCATTACTTTCAAACACGATTACACCATCGAACCTGCGAACTGTGCCTCTCATGAATAATAGTAGGCTACTACAAAAAACCAACAACATGTACAAAAAGCAAAAGCTAAAGCAAACCAAAGCCAAAGCTGCTTCTTCTCGCTCCGCTGCATATCTATGGCATGCATCAATCACACATAAATGCTGATTGAACAGAACCAAACATCCTTCTCGCTCTATCATATCCCTACCCCATATCCTCCATTAATGGCTGCATTTAAAGCTCCAGATTTGTCTCCGTGAGCCCTTTCCACTACTCTTTTGTTTTGCGTTTGCTTGTTTGGTAATGTTTAGTATAGTGTGTATAATAATATACGTACCTTCTCTCACAACATTAATATTTCCAACCTCCATTGTTGTCAGGTAGTTGGAGATTTTAAATGCTCTCCTTCTTCAATGCACCACCCCCACCATTAAATTGTCCCCATCTCTCTCTCCCTCCCTTGCTGCAGCTAGCTAGCTTCTCTATTAAAAGACCACCAACTTGTGTTCCTCTTCAGAATTTACATGGTCTCTCCTCTCTCTTTGTTGGTTCTCTTTCTCTCTTCTAGCTTCTAGCTATACCTCCCTTTTTCCTCCACTCATCGTATCTTTATTGGCATCACTGAAGATCCCTGTTGTCAGTTTTTTGTTTTGTTTGTGCTACCCCAATAAATCCATATCACCACTAAAGCCAACCAACTAGAATTTTGCATGTTATTGACCTTCATTTAACAAGTCTAGTCTTTATTGAAGTGGGTTCCTGATCTTTTTCTTTAATTTCTCTCCAGAATGCAATAGTACTTCGTTTCTGTGACTCTCTTCTTATTAATTTCTACTACTTTGGTTTGTTTTTACAACAGATGGAGCACAATATGGTAGAGACTAGAGAGAATGTTGAGCTCTCTAACAGACACAGGCACGGGCGTTTAGAGAATAACAGAACAGTACAACGAGATATTGGTTCGGTTCAATAAGAAAACAGTACTCGATAGGTCTCGGGCCCTGCTTTTTGATTGAGCCGTGCCAATATCACGTGCCACTGCTCTCTGAATACTCCTAGTTAAGTTATTTTTATTTTTATTATTATTATTTTTCTCTAGGATCAGTCATTACCACAATGTACAAAAGGTGGCTAGATGGCTAATATACAAGATTCAGGTAGTTCCAACTTTCATTCCAGGAATTTTTTTCTAGCTTCTTTTGTTGTAAATTTGACGCTACGAACTCTCCTTGCAACTTGTTTACATTTCCCCTTTTTCAAGTTTGTATTTATAAATTCTTGATAGTTGACATCTTGTTGTGGAATTCCAAAAGAGATGATTTAGAGGTTCTGATAATGAAAGCGTATATCCTTTTCACAATAAATTTTCTAGCATATGATTTTTTTTTTTTGGTCTATTAGGTCCTTTTTTTCTTAAATGCTCTTTCAAAATTTTGATACAAATTATTCATTAAGTGACTACAAATATAAATTTTCGAAACTGATTTTATAAGTTCATTGATACAGTAATTTCTATGATATACTGGAACCTAAATGTGAAATTTGTGTATTTTGAAACTAACTTACTAATCTTGGAATGTTGTACAACTCTATTGATGACATTCTACTAACGTTTTGTTCTGTGGTTCTTGTAATGCATTTCGAGGCTTGCTAAGACAAAGAAAAAGTACTGTTTTTGCAAGCATGTCTTTTGCAGTTCAATATGTTTTCAAAGCAAAAATGTTTATGAAATGTAAATGCTTTCTACAACAATATGCACAATGAGTTCCAAAGTTATGGCCGCTGCTGGCACATTGCTTGCCTGCAACTCTACTACTGGCATTTCAATTTTCTCCACAATGCTTATATGAGTACTTCCCTTAAAGTTAGTTCAATATCTGTAGTAGATTGCAGGCATGAACATGTTTATTATGACAGTACTGGAACGTTTAATTCCAAAAACTGAAGCAAAAGATGGCATCCAATGTAATGTTCAACTAATTTATGGTTGTGGATGTTGGATAATCCTCTATTGGTTGAAGAAGTAAATTTACATTAGTTTATAAGGTGAGAGCAAACCTTCACTTATAAATTAGCTTTTCTGGTAGAGTTACGCCTAATATTTGTTTTTTTGACGTGGTATCAGAGCTTGAGTTGGGTTCTATATAAGTTATATGGTCCAAACTAAATTGTATAAGTACAAATGTTGTCGAGTGGACATATTACGTGTAAGGAAGCGTGTTAGATAGTTTCACATAAATTGGGCATGAAAAAGGATGTTAAATAGTCCTATATTGATTTTATAGGTGAGGTTACCTCTATTCATAAGTTAGTTTTTATGGTGGAGTTAAACTAAGATCATTTTTTGAGATTGACATCAATTGTTATAATTTAAAAACCAAATTCGTGGTGAAGTTAAACCAAGATTCTTTTCTAACATTGATATTAATTGTTATAATCTAAAAACCAAATTACAGAGAAGAAAAATGTCTGAATTGTCACGATAAACCCATAATTAAATTACTTGTTTATTGAAATCAACTTTTTCAATTATGTGAGTGTTATAAAGATTAGAACTTGGAATGCAAATGCTCACTAATATTTATGTCGGCTCTATCCATCCTCATGCTGATACACACATAAATTTGCTACGCCCTCCGAGTAGCAACTGGTTGTAGCGTATTGAGTGTGCAACCTCATTTAAATGACCTGGTGTAACAACGTGATTCGAACGAAAAGTGTATTGCTTTTTACTTTAGAGTGTTCACGAATTAATGCATAGAGTGAGTATTTGGATTCATTTGGGGCCTGGATTCATGATCATTAAATTATCAACATTTATGCTTTATGGGACTTCTAGTCAGGTCGGCTGTTATTGTAACTAAGCAGTTGGCTCTCCTTTGAGTTGGTTACATTCCATATAGTCATGTTTTCATATTTCAACTACGTTGTACTACAAGAACCAGGCCTGTGGAAAATCTGAAAACCGGACTAGTACTACTGTTCACTGGTTACGCACTACAAGTATCTGTGAAGTGTCACATATCTTCCAATTTAACCGTCTGAGTCACGCAACTTCATTGATGCTGATCCATTGATCTAGTGAGTTCCCCAGCTTGCCGGCTGCGAAAAGCGGTGGCATACACTTTAAATACACTGGAGTAAACAGAGGGAATGCTAGTGGTTTGTTGACATTGTAATGGCAAAATGCATTCACTGCTGGTTATCAGTCCTTGGGAGCCAAGTTTGTCCACTAGACAACAGTGTTTGTAGCAACTTCAATCCAAATAGTGAAACATAAGAAATTTAGTGCTCAATGTGTTACAGTTATGGTCAGTCCGCAGCTTTTACTTTGTTTTGGCGACGCGAAGATGCATTATATAAGATCATTAACTACTACATTTTGTTCAAGTTATTGATTATGCAACCCAGTACCATTGATACCTTGACTTATAAGGAATCCGATAGATTTATTGCCAAGGACAATAATAAGCATTTCACACTTGCAACGCATATGAGAAAGAAGAGGAAAGAGCCATCGCAAAGAATTTTCAATTATTACTAGCTTGATAGGCACAGAAAATCAAATTACAAATTTGGCCCTCCAAGCTTCAAAAGAATTGGTGGGTAGTGATAGCTTTCTTTCTGGGTGCTATCATGGTCACATTCCGTATACTAAAATGGAACAGAACCGTGAAGCAAACTCTCTCTCTTTCTCTTTCTCTCTCATTCACTTTCTTTTTGTCTCTCTCTCTCTCTCTCTCTCTCTACTGTGATATAATTCTCTATACTCAAAAAAATAAAATACAGAAAACGATTTGCACACCGGCTTCTTTAACTTGACCCCGACATCCTCCTGAGTTTGGAAGAAGTCAAGTGCCTATTAGAAAGTAGCACTCCACAAAGCATTCTCACCTTCTCCACACCGCCGATGGACCTCCTTGATCCTATCAGCAGATCTACAAATTCCGCTGCAACTCCAGTCGAATGAAGCAACACAGATGTTGCCTGCCTGGGCCTTCCACTCACAGTCTGCAGTGAAAAATTCACATTTCATATGCAGAACCAATTGCAATCATAACAAAGTTTTCATTACAAGTTTAAATGTCCAGTTACACAATTAACATACACAAATCTATTATCAACCATTTGCAATTACAACTAATAAAAAAATAATGGAAGGTCGGTGTATCTGTAAGGCTGAGTTCAAAAAATAATCTGAATTTTGTTCATAATATTATTAGCAATTCCTTTTTCAGAAGTTTGAAGAAGCCTATCCAGTTGTTTCATACACCGTCAGTTCAGCCCTTATAATTATGTCACCGGTATAGTTCTCACCATGGCAAGTAAGAATGGATTTAAGGTTTACCACACAATAATCAATGGGTCCCATCTGGGTCTAGACCATGATGATATTCAATTAATTGGGAAAATTTAAGGAACTTCAGATTTACTTTTTTTCAAGTCATACGACAATCCTGCTCACCTTTCAAAAATTGATACAATCACATTGTTGAGATGTTGAGTCAATTCAATTATGGTATGGGGTAATAATACTACAGGGTGTAGAATTGATAAGATAGCTGCTCAACCTCTTGAGTTGACAGATGAACCAGTAATCTAAATCAACAAGTCATAACAATTTAAGAGACATTGACTGTAATGAACATATTCAGTGAAAACTGACCAAAATAACATTGGACTATGACAAAATCCCTCTTCCCCCCCAACTCCACCCCACCCCCCCTCCCTCGTTTTTAATACCTCAAATAATAATTGCAATATTATCGAAATTTCATATTTCAAAAAACTAAAAAAAATAGGACTTTACCAGGTGGAGTGCCACAACATAGTCTCCGATCATCAATATGCTCTACATCAAGTCCAATAAACCAAGATCCCAATGAGACATCTTCATTAGCATATTTGTGTAGGACATGCCTGATAAATTACGAACAAAGTTAACATTGCAAGTGCAAGAATTGATATCAAAGTGGCAGATTTCAGATCCTCACTTAAAACTTCCATTTCATATTTCTAATAGAGATAGATGTGAACTTACTGGTTTATTGATATATACGTAGCCAAATCTCTGGAAATGGCATAAAGCTGTCCCGTTGCATGACGGAAATACTTGTTTCCTGCCTCACCAAATTTCCAATACTCAGGTTCATGGTATCTAACTCCCCTGTTCCATGGATTGGGCAGTTAAAAATCTTAGAAACTTGATTACTTTCTCGACATTCTTTTAAGGGAAAAAATATAAGAAGATTTGGCATACTTTTGATTAAGGACAGGACCAGATTTCATGCATCCAATGTATACTCGTGGTTTTGATCGGTGTCTAACAAGAGTTTCACCCAGTGTTCCTGCAGTCATTTGAAAGGCGATGGACTTCAATATAACAAACAATTGCAAATCACAAACAAAAAACAATCCATATTTGTCTTGCAATGTCTATCCTATATAGAAACAATTTGGAACAAACATTTCATCATATAATGGATCTTTAGAACTTTATCAGAATATAAATGCTTGGATATTTCTTCGAGTATGTACATAATGCATTCAACGACTGATTATCTATAATGATCTGCAACATGCTCTAAATGATTTGTAATTCTCCCAATGTTTTTTTAAGAAAAAAAATGAAGAGAGAAAGATGGGAATGGCTAATAAGATGACAACTGCATATTAATCACGCAATTTAACTTACCTATATTTACATGAACATCATCGTCAACTTTGACATAGAAATCTGCATCCCACGAAGCAACAGCAGTAGCAAAATATATCTTTGTCTTGGCAGACAATTCCAGGTACCCTTCGACATGGTCCTGTTCACATGCGTCCAACAGTTATTAGAAACTAGTAGTTTTAACTTCCTAATTTTTGTAAAATATGTATAATTTTTCTTTACACTGAGCACATGTGCAAAAAATATCTGATAAGCAATAACAGATAAACATGATACACATGCATTACCAGTTTCAAGAGATCCCCATGCTTTTGGTCCTCTGCTTCAATTGCTCTGTCCAAAATACCCCCTGATGTGGCACTGCATAAAATATGACATTACACATAGATCAATATCTTAGAAATGTTGACAACTGTCTCTTTGTCAGCAATAAAACTTCTCATGTAGATGAACATATCAACATAACTCAAGTTCCAAAATACCCCCTGATTGTGCTCTCAGTAATCCAGAAGCATGAATAGACTAATATGCTCTACAACTAATTGTAAAGTCAAAATTGTGACTCAAGATAAAATGAGGTCATATTGCCTCTGAGCACAAATACACAGTTTTAAACACAAATATATGCTGACCAATCCAACTTTCTTCTAATAAAAGGATTACTCACCTATGACCGATGACGAATCTAACAATGATACCCTTTTCTTCTTCCAGTTTCTTCCTTTTTTCACCTATTTTTCAAGAAGAATCAAATATCAGATTATCAGAACGAATCTCACTCCATGATCAGAATGGAATAGAAGTAGTAAATAAACGACAATGGTTGAGAACAACAGGAACAAATCCACGAACCCTGTGGCATCCACGTAGCACGAACTGAATCTCTTCTTTTCCGGCTGCTAAAAGCAGGTATTAATTCCTACAACCATCAAATATCTTCTTTTCTTAGGTGTTTCAGTCTTCTTTAAGTCCTCTGATAAAGGAGAGCCACTCAGTATAGACTCTTGTGCTGCCTTTGCAGCAGCCAATTCCATCTCCAAATTAGAAATAGTCTTATCCAATGTCCTGCATTGGACATACTAGGATGACTTCTGACACTCTAAAATCAAATCAAGTAAATTGCCTGAGTCTTAAAAACTTACTGTATAGCATGATGAGTCTTAAAAACTTCCCCGAAAATATCTTTAGATGTGCGCTTTACTTCTTTCTGTTGCAACTAAAGGAACCCAATCAGATTACAATACAGCCATATTTTGGACGGGCACAACACAAAAATCAACCAACACAAACGAAGTTAAAGCATTTGAATATAGCCGAAGGATGGACATACTCACCACTCTAGGATTACAACCCTCGGATACTAATTTTAGTTTTTCGGCTTCCATTGCCGTTGTTCGTGTGAAGCCTTTAGATTCAGGAACTGCCCACATTCTGTCACAAATTCTTACCCATTAATAAGTGATTATCATATCTCAAGTACACAACTATATTTTCAAATCAAGTACTGAATTTAACACAAGCCAATTAAACAACCAAAAAAACAGAATCTGTCCAAAAGAACCTAGAGACTTCATCAGACAAAGTTTTTGATTTTATCTAAGCGAATCACTCAATTTTCCCTTTTTTTCCCCTTCTCATGATTCTTGTTAAAAATGTGATTTTTACAAAATATGCACTCTGAAAAAATTGAACTGCATTATTTTTTTTTTTAATGATGGGGAGCTTGTAATCACCAAAACAAAAAATTAAACAAAATATTGAACACCCCATAGAAATCAAATCATTGTAGTTCGGACTCAAAAAAAGAAAATTCCAATTCAGATCTATCCCACCTTTAAAATCACTGAACAGAATTTGAACACGAAAAAAAAAAAAAACCATCAAAACAAATTAAATTCTAAGAAATTCACAACCACACATCTAGCAAAACAATTTAAATTCCACAACACCAGCTAAAAGACATATATTTATGACCGACACCAATCCTCATCAGCTGAAAATATAGATCTCACAACATAATAACAAGCAAATTTTAAAAACTTGGACTTTAGTTGATTTAAATTTGTTTAAAAAAACAACAAATTGCACCCACAAAAACCAAACAAACCATAAGTAAAAAAAAAATGGACCAAGCCCCTCAATATAGAAATCTTGCAATACCTGTTCGTGAAGAGCATGCCTGCACAGAAGCATCCTAAACAAAGCAGAAAAGTCCATTTTTGTGATACAACACTTCTTGAAGTCTGCTCTCCTCTGCTTTTCAAAGACATATTTGTTTCTCTTCTTTTCCAAAAACTTAAAGAGTTCCCTTCAGTTCCTCTGATAGCTAACTCAACAACAATCCATGAAGAGAATACAAACAACAAAGACAACCCCAAATCTGAACAGAACCCAAGAACCAGACAAGAACCCAGATAAAGAAAATCTCCACAGCAACTAAAATTGTGAAACCAAGTACAAATGAACAGAAAAAAAAAAAAAAAAAAAAACAGAGTAAGTTCTCTGTGTTTTTGTTTTTATTTTTACTCTCTCTCTCTTGTTTCTCGTTCAAGTCTCTTCCTTTCTTTTTCTTGTTGGCTCTGCTTTAAAGCTGTACTTATTCTTTCTTCTATCTATCTATCTATCTCTCTCTCTCTCTCTAGAGAGAATCTAGAAAGAGTTTCTCAGTGTGTTATGTGTCCAAAAGGTTTGGTTTTTACTACTACTTTGCATTCAAGGGACGTTGAAGTTCACAGCTGCAGTGAGAGAAGACCCACTAACCGCCCTTACTGTCTTTCTCTCGTATCAGTAAATGACCAAACTGTCCTTGTCAAACCTTCCGTATTTATTTTTTCTTTTTGGGTCGGTCGCACAGTTAAAACTGAAACAGTACTCTCACTCTCTCACAGGGACATTAATGTCCTTGCCCCCACGGTTTCGGTTTCTCCATTTTTTTAAAAAAAAAATTAATTCTTTGCCGTAGCTTTGTTGACGGCTCGTCTCATGGAGAATCTATACTACCTAGTTAAAGCTGCTCCAATAGTGACACCAATATGAGAGTCAGAAATTCTATTCCCCCGCGATAGAAAAGTCATGGTGGGTACATCAAAGTTAAAATTCTACGTACAATAAAACACAAAAACAAAAAAAAAAGGGATATATAATCTTATAATATAGAATGAAATCTTTTTATTTATATTAATAAATACTAGCTAATGCAATTCAAACAACATGTTACATACATATAAAATTCTATTAACATTGACTTTCATAAAATTGGATATTTCATATATGAGTGTTAGAATGCAGAGTCTAACTAACCAAATTTAAATGATTTTTGTACAGTGTAAATGAAGTACAATTGTTTCTAAAAAAAATAAATAAATAAAGTACAATTGAATACATGATAAAACTATTGAAAGTTTTATGAATATATATCTTTAAGAATTATATATATTTAATTCAAAATTTTAGAAATAGAGAAATAACTCAAATTCACAAACCTTTATAGTGTAACTGTAAGAGATGATTTATAGGCCAATCTAATTTCATCCTTTTTATATATACCTTTTAAGTTCGAATATTTTTGAACTATTTAATATCTAAAAAAATAAAAAATATGTATTTATTTAATTTTATTATTGTGTTCACCTTTTAATAAAAAAAAACAATATGAGAACCATGACTTTAGACATGGCTAGCAAACAAATTGCATTTAAATATGAACAATTGAAATTGTCTCTAAAATGGGCATTAAATTTATACGCCACGTTTTTGCCTCCTAAACGGGGCAATATGGGGTAGGATGAGATATCGTGCATGGCCTCCATTCAGAAGAAATAAGTGAGGTTTTTCTGGTCCTGATGAATAGATGGAACACGTAATGCAAAATGACTACTAGTATACTCAACAGGTGCCATCTTTCGCATTCAAACACTGCAGATTATGTCATGTTTAATTATCTTCAGAAATTGCAAATTTAATGTCACCTCTCTATTTTTTTTTTTTTTTTTGGAAATAGTCACCTCTCTATTTTAATATAAAAGAGTAATTATAAAAATTGCGTCCAGTTCCCGTCACTGTACTTCACTTTCCCTAACAGCACATGCTCAGTCAATCCCATGTGATGCACGCAGGTTGTACCAATGTCAGTAATTCTCATGTCCCAGCTGATCCCCTTTTTTAACCATTTTTTTTTAAAAAAGAAAAAAAGATAAATAAAATTATGTATTTTGATCGAAGTCATGACATGTAAAATATCTTGACAACATCGATCAAAGTCATCAAAATCATCTTTGATTGAGAAAATATATTTGGCTTTTAAGGATAACTTTGAAACTAAGCATATTAGTACCATAGGATTATAATTAACAAATCAGCTGCTTAAAATAATTAGTGAAGACTAATTGATATAAAACAGGAATGGAATGATAAATTCCATACCCCACTTCTAAATTTTCATTATCATCCACCAACTTTCTCTTGTATTTCATGCACTATAATGTCCAAAAGCTTATGGTAGTTTCATGCACTGATAATTTCTCCTTTTCTGATGGGATCATTGATAAGTTAACAGCTAGCAGAATATCATATATGTAGGACATCGATATATAGCAATTAGCGACTAGCAAGTAAATGATTTGCAAGTATATAATATAGAATTATAAGCCAACACATTGTAGCAGTTAAACTGTTAAAGCCACCTCAGGTCTCTCTCTCTCTCTCTCTCCCTCTATGCTTTGACCAATAATTGAAATTACAACAAGTTTTGTTTCTAATCCTCAAGAAAGCCTACTGTATTTGTTTAATGCGAATTAATACCCAACCAAGTGTAAACGACAGCCAAACATGCATCCAACAGTCTGAAATTAAAAGACCTCACAGTCTATAATCATTTATAACAATCAAACAGATATATTAATAGATTCCATCATGAATTGGGTTCGTAAAATTATGCAAAACCAGTTGTTTAACATAAATTTTCGAAGAAGATAATAAAGAAAACCGTAATTATGCAATGCAAAACTCAAAACTCAAAAGCAACAAGTCAGGCAGGGTTTTCGGAAAAGGTTCTGGTGTGAACACGTGATGAGATCTAGCAACTTGATACGTGGCAAAATCTTATTGGGTACGCCCCTTACCGTGTCCATTCTTATGTAACACAGTGCATATGAGCTCACGTGGAAGCTGTAAGAGTCTGCATGGAATCGGACCCACATCACAAGATCACTGACACGTGCCATGATTTGGTTGCGTACACTAAATTTGATGTTACTTCATCCACTAAAAAGTGGACATCCCTCTGATGCCCCAAAACTTACGGGGACATACTCTTTTGGTTCTTGAGTGTAAATTAGACTTTTCAAAATGGCATCATATTTTTAAAATTTTCTTGGGATATTAGTTGTTGGAAACATCCATCTTGGATATACGTCAGAAGCAAGGATTTAATAAAAAAGTTTTTGCAAGAAATTAAATGGGATTAATTTTCAGAATTTGTGAAGAATTGGCTCCATAGTATAAGATTAAAACACTTGAAATTTTGATAGATTTAAGAAATTAGATCTATGATCCTAACGAAAGCTACTAAAATAGTCGATTTGGACAAAATACGTTTGAATATAGGGGAATTTGATTAATTTAAGATTAAGATCAAGATTATCATTCATGTTTAGAGTTCAAAACAAATGGGGTGTGGATTTCAAAAAATACTCCTATCTTAATACCAATGTCATGCGGGATTCGAATATGTAAGTATGATAATTAATCAAAACTTAAATATAAAGAGTATGATTGTCTACTTGTTGTCATGCGATTAAGGTTCGTTTATAACTTTTGTTATAATAGATTGGAAAGAGTAAGATATGAAAGTTGGAGACTTCACCTCGATTTAAAATTATTACACATAACTCTTTCTACTTATAAAGGGATTTTCAAATATTAGATCTAAAGTTTATCTCAAAAATATTAGATCTAAAGTAAACTTTAGGGGTATATAATTACAATGTAAGTTATGCGTAAACTATCTATCAAATACCATGTAAGTAAATACAAAATATTTAAACTGAAGATCGCAACATCTTATATAAAGGGGTTCGTTATATGTTATTAGATTATAAGTCAAAACATTCCATTTTAATTTGAATATATTATGATTTAACCGTCATTAGAAACCATAAGAAAGTCAAACTGGACCTAATTGTAAAATGAATATTGCAATATATATAGGTTGTTTGTTGCGTATGTTTGATAATAGTTGGTGTGTTGCAATAATGCACTCTTACAAGAATATTTGGTTTTTTTATTGAAAAAAATTAAAGGGATGTTTGAAGAAATTAGTAAGCTAATAGCTCTTATGAGTTGGACAATTTTGCTGAAATCAAAGGTTGTTGGTGAGATATAGATCATTTGTTGCAAGGTTTGGTATTGTGGTACACATTTCACTTGGTTACTAATGGTGGGCCTCATGAAAATACATTTACTTAATAGATGCATGTTCCATGTTTTGACAAATTGCAGAAATTCGATGTGTGACTTAGAAGTGACAGAATTATCAGTCAGCAAACCTTGATTGCCTCCTGGTTTCCACCCTAACAAACAATTCTGACTGAACCAATATGTGAAGAATACACTTGATAAAATTCTAATGGATGTTATTTAGAAAGGGATTCTGTTGACGGTACCGTTTATAATAAAAGCACTTCTAAGCAGGCTTTCAATCACATGAAAAGTTATGTGGTAGTGTATTTGGTTAGGTCATAGGTGCCTTGCTTGTAATAGGAGTCCCTGTCGCTTTACAACACCACTTGCTAGTCTTCTTAAGCAACCCAAAGCTGCCATTGCACGAGACAATGTGTTGGTTGGTGCAAGTGCTTTATCAACCAAGTAAAGCAAAGCCCATTGATCTCTTCTCTTGGATCTCTTAATTGTTTCTTTGCAGATTGCAGGTAAAAGGGTACTCTTGTTCTAAGCAAATCCTACCCCAAATATTGAACTTTAGAGCACCAAAGCCACTTTTATGGGATAACAATGTTTCTTTTTTTTGGGTATAGGAGTTTAGGTTTTATATTTTATGTGAGTCCATGATAAGAGAATAATTACCATTTGCTTTAATTAACATATGCACTTTCTTGCACAAGATGATAATATATTGAAAATGGGATTGTGCTTATCACCCAAAAGAAGTGAAAAAAGAGAACCCCATATGCCACTTCTAGATGGAATATGAAGATTTAAGTGGTAAAGAATGACATGATTTCAAATAATGACAAAATCATACATTAGAGTACATAATATGAAAATTAAAGACAAATCTCTTGGACCCACCAAGTTTAAATAGCTCTATATCTGTCCAAATTATGGTTGGTCTAAAAAAGTTGCTTTGAACTTTAAAGAACCCAAAATTGCTCCATCAAAAAACAGGGAAAGATTTATAAATGATCGTGGTGGTGCCAGTTTAATAGGTTCTTTATATAATTTCATAATTTCTTGGTGCATAACCATGGCAGCACACATGTTTTGAGTTTAATGTTGATCATAAAAGTTGTTAGGTAGTTCCATGTTAAGTACAAATACGAAGCATGAAATTCTAATGAGAACATTAGGAGAAAATCTAAGAGGGTATCCAGCGTTCTCTAGGTCGAGAAGAACGCGACTTGCATTGTTGAATGTAACCCACGGTGCAAGTTGTGACCATTTAACCAAAACGATCGCAACTTGCATCGTTAGATGCAATTCGCATTGCAAGTCACAACCATTCATTCGAGATGATCGCAACTTGCATTGTGAAATGCAATTCATGAAGTAAATTGTGACAGATATGTCTGCTGGAGACTAAAACTAAATTTTAGATCTTTTAATATATTATTCTTTATTTACATTTTGATTTTTTTTTCTTTATTATTTGATATTATTTCCTTTAGTAATTTGATATTATTTCTTATTAGATTTTTGTTCCAAAAGGAATTTTGTTTTATAAAGAACAAGTGGCTAGTTGATATAAATAAGAGAAACTTAGAGTTGTATTCTTTGATTATTAGATTGGAAAATATTAATAAAATCCGGCAAGTCGCGAGGCAAGACTCTTGGTAGTTTGTTTTGACTTTTTTAGGTATTATTGCTGGGAATTGTTTGGGCTGATGTTAGGTTATGTGGGCTGATTGGTTCTTTTTTTATCCTATCGTATGATGCAATTCAAGCGGTTAGAGCTTGTTGTGGGATTTTTAACATCTCAACAAATTGTCTCCCATATAGTCATATTTCTTGGAACCTTTTCAAATTTTTTTTTTTTTTTTTGAAATAGAACCTTTCAAAATTTTAGTATGATTCTTTTCATTCTTTCAAAGAGAAAATTTAATGCTTTTCATAGGCTTCAGATTCATTGATTTGGACTGCCATATGTACAGAGATGGATACATATGCTCAACAGTTAGTTAAACTATGAAAAATATTAAAGAGAGAGCTGTGGAATTGCCAGGCTTCCTTTACTTTCCTTTTCTGCTCCTGTCACATTAACACATGAAAAAGTGTGACAGTAACCAATATCTACTTTTCTTTATTAGTTCATATCCCATGTAATGAAACTCAAACTGTCTCTGGATTATATTTCTCCTCTATCTGGTAGACCCAGAAGGCCATAATATATCCTATAGAGTACATACTGGGCCTCCATAAATGCCAAGATTGATGCCCATTTAAAGCAGCTAGCTCCATCAGTCCACCACACTTTGTCTAGGACCCCATGCACCATGTGGTCTCTGCTATTTTGTAAACCAAGGCACCAGCATTGTGCATTGCAATTTATACACACATAAGAACACAATGATCCCCAAGGCAGTTGCAGGTTGCAGCTTCTGCCTCAATAGAATAAATATGGCATTGATTTAAGTGGAGTGAGGAAGACATTTTGCTTTCAAGCAATTGGAGAAGTTAACTTTCAATTACAAGCATTATTGATTCTTTATTTTTATTTATTATTATTATTATTATTATTTTTTGGTAAGATCAATGTTTAAATCAATGTTTGATATGTGATGACAAATAAGTATGAGTAGAAACTAAGACACTAGATGTAACATATTACCTTGCCAACAAATATAGCAAAATGAAATCCTGTTTATATTGAATTTACACAACTAAGATAATCTTGTAGGTCATCAAAGTTTCACCTTCAAATTTCCCTTGTAGACTTTATCTGCTAACTTGGCATCACTTCAGCTCTGAAATCAACTCTAGACGGTGGCAGTGGCGCAAACAATACTTTCTTAAAATTACCTACTATTCCCTTATCATAAGGATTCTTAGAATCTGCATACCGTTGCCGGAAATTCTCATAAGCTGTCTGCGTTTCCAAGAGGGAAAAAAAAAAGAAAAAAAAAAAAAAAGCAGGAATTTTTATTAATGTTAGTGTTTTCAATCACATTATCAAATAAAATCGGAATAAACAAAACCAACCTGATTCATTGCAATGAGATAAACATGAAAGACAGCAAGGCCACCTAAGAAGCAAGTGGCAGCAAAACTGAAAGACACCAAAGCCAGTGTTTCAGGGAAGTTCTTCAACATCCCTGTGAATCCAATGTTATCTTTCTCCAATGTATAATGGAGTCTCAAGATAGAGAATGCAAATATATAGATGAAGAAGATCAAGGCTGAGATCACAAATGTCAAGTAAAACCGATAGTTTCTCTGCAGATGCAAAAAATAAAATAAAATAAAATTAACTTCTATAGTTTATTAATAGGTACATAAATTTTCTACAACTGTGCCAGAGATCATTTTATATACCAGTGCAACACACTGACCGATCCAGGGGCAGTGGTGATCAAATTTCTCAACACAGTTGTCACAAACAGCGCAATGGCAACTTCTTGGTGGCCTAAAAATCTTGCAAATTCGGCAGTATTTTAGTTTCACTTCCAGCCCATTAACAGTTACTTTCCTTCTTCTGATACCATCACTAGTACCAACTTCTTCAACAGATGGTTGATCATTTCTAGGAATGATTCCCGGATCAGTTGCACTAACCAGAATCAAATTGACAAGAACCTGCATTACAACAAAAACAAACAAAACAGAATTCTTTAGTAACTATAGTTAATTTGCTGCTTTTTAAACAATGCAATCATGAGAGAACAAAGTTTCAAGTAAAAACAAAAGCAAAAAAATGAAAAAAATGAAGTTTCAAGTAAAAACTAACAGTTACTGTTAGAATCATAGAGATAATAACAATTAGCCTAGAGCGATTTGGTAAATCATTTCCAGTATAAACTGCAAAAATCCAACTTGAAAGAATTATAGAGACAGTTGTCAAGAGCAGTCCTCTTGGATCTGGTCCACACACAAATCGCCCATGAAAGAAAAAAACCTGCATATATATGCAGCAAGAAACATTAGTATCAGATTACTCTCTGCATCAACAAAATTTTAATAAAATAGTTTATATAGTTAATAGAGACATACATTATTCCCTGGCCAAACTTGGTAAGCTCTAACTCTGTCAGAATTTTCGCCACGAACGTACTGTAACCAGAGATCCTGAACAACCCTTTTGACGATAAACAGATTCTGTCTCAGAGAAACCAATACATTTCCAAACTCTGCAGCAATCTTGTTGCTGACTCCAGACTTATCTACCGTGTCATCTTGCAAACTAAAATCAGAAAATTCTGGTTCCGCATCCGAAAGCGCAATCTGTTCCATTGTCTCTACATCACTTTCCCTTGATTCCAGTTTTGTGTCAATAGAATCCATTGCAATTGCATTTTTTTTTTTTCAGTGAAACACATCAGCCAACGCTAATACGATGTACAACTAACTTTTGAAAACCGAAAAAGCGGTTACTAAAATGCGTGGGCCGGACTTCAAGCCCAACTAGTGAAACATTCAGACGCAGCCCAAACACTTTAAAAAGCCCATTAAAAACACAGCGCTGCAGCCGAAAACAGACACCACTACACTTACCTTTCTCACGAGCAGTTAAGCTCGAACTTGCGAGCTCTGAAATTCATCATCAAGCAAACCAGAAAACAAAAAACTTGAAAGGCAAATGGAAAAGCGAGACAAAATCAAAATCGCAATCACCATAGCTGCAATATCGATCTTCTTCACCTTACAATATAGAAAACGACGAAAACAGAAATGCTCTCCGAGTTCGTGTTATTTACGAACCGACCAGAAGCCACAACACAATTTCAAGCGCCTTTTAGCTGACAACTCGTATTCTCCTTTCAAACACGCCAATCACGGTACATTATTTAAATCAATATATTTACTTACTGTATCGTTTTTCGAATTTTTTATTGTTTTTGTTGTATTAAGATTGTAGTAGCCGTTTGGTTACCGAGAAAATACGGTGAAAGAAACAAAAAATGCACTGGATGTAAACGTAGGTACCATATAACTTCGGAATCCAAACTGTGTCGTTTTACATGAATATGTGTTCTAGTCGAATTTGTGTTAGTTTAGCTGACTGTTGTAGGAGAGTTTTCGAATTTTTTTCAATTAGTTTGTTTTTCGTGAAGTTTAGTTCATAGAAAGCTGAGTGAGGTAAGTGTGTGTATAATTTTGGTGGTGTTTGTGTTAGACAAATCTTCTGGCTTGCATCCTTGTGAAGTGGAGATCAAAGCATTGGTGGAGAATCCTCGACGTGAATTTGACTTTGTGACGGATGGTGTGGATTTGCAAATGAGTGATTCGTACGTTTGGGTAGAGACCACATCGCAGTTAAAGGAACTTGCTGATGTGTTGAGGACGGAGAGAGTTTTTGCTGTCGATACTGAACAACATAGCCTTCGGTCATTTCTTGGTTTTACTGCACTGGTACAGGTAAAAATTGTTGAATTTTGTGTTTTTTGTTAGATGTATTGCGAGTCTGTGGTGTTAATCTGTTAACTTTTTTCTCCTTGGTTTGTGTCTGATGTGTGTTGGCATTTTGTTTATTGAAAAAAATGTACGTAAGCAGATTTCTACTGATAAGGATGATTATTTGGTGGACACAATTGCGTTACATGATGAAATGAGTATTCTTCGCCTGGTGTTTGCTGATCCTAGTATTTGCAAGGTAATTTTGATTAGTGTTTCTGTGTTGTGTTGTCATGAAGGTCGTATATATGATACAGGGGCAGATGCAGGGTTTCACTTTTGAAGGAGAAATGAAATCCAATGAATAATTGTTTCATTGATTGTGGATTATAGTGATAAAAACTTGAGAAATAATTTTGACTACCTCATATTAGACTCAGTATTAGAAGGAAAATTGTTCTTGTGTATTATTGAATTGAATTAAAAAATTATTGACTATTTGATGTAACTGTGAATTGTCATTGCTGTACGAGGCTTAACAAGAGATGTACTTAACCGTTTGGGGACAAAATGATGGATATTTTTATGCTAAAGATCAAATGCTCAAACAAAAAGATGTAAAATGTGTAAGCAACAGATATTACTTATTTGATTCTGCAGTAGCGTAGTTGATGTCAAGTTGGTATTGTTGAGCAAGGGTCCAGATCATCTCCATTCATATTATTTTACTTTGTCAACAAATTGTGTTTTCCTCTTAATATGTCCAAACAAGAGGCAGTTTATCAATGTGCTCTTAAATGGTTTTAAGAGAGGAGGATGGGGTGGAGGAGTAGCTTCATTTGCCAAATACATCACAATATCCATAAAATTTCAACAGGATCAGGGGGTCAATTGCACTCTTTTAAACCCTCTCGCTCTGGCTACCGCGTGATGCTGAATTTGATTCTACCTTTATGCTTGATCTAACAAGAAACTAATGTGCATAAAGTTGTATTTGATGCCACATTTTTTGTATGTTAACATCTTAGTGATTGTGTGGTAGATATAGTTTTATCTTCTATTCTATTTAAGTCGATATATCTTTTCCTTTGTTCTTCCTTAATCCTGGTGTAAGATTCAGTTAGTGGTGTGTTGGGATTAAGGCAACCTGTAATTTACAGGAGGTTTAATGGTGTAGGTATTCCATGGAGCTGATAATGATGTTCTGTGGCTACAGAGAGACTTCCATATTTTTGTTGTTAATTTATTCGATACTGCAAAGGTAATCGTCGAATATTGTATTCTTTTAGATATTGTGTTAGATACTATCTACCATGCACCATTGCTGTGTGGAGAGAAAGTGAGACAGATGGCACATTTGATAGTCGCCTGAAAGTGATTTTGTGTTTGTGTTACTATTCTGCAGGCTTGTGAGGTGTTGTCAAAACCACAGAAATCCCTAGCTTACCTACTTGAAACTTACTGTGGTGTGGCAACAAACAAAATGCTACAGGTTTGTTGTTCTGGATATCTTACCTTTTATTTATGTACCTGTTTTGCCTTTTTTTAAGGCTTGTTTTGGTTGTATTCTTCATGTTATGAATGTAGTTAAATGAAATTTGATTTGTTTTGTGTTTGGGATATAACATTGCTCATTAGAGACCTTAGATCTCAGCTTATTTACTCTTCGCACTTCGCACTGCATTGTAGCGTGAAGACTGGAGACAGCGCCCATTGTCTACAGAAATGGTGCGATATGCTCGAACAGATGCACACTATTTACTGCAGATTGCGCATTGTTTAGTTGGTGAGCTCAAACAGCTGGACAATGGTATGACAATTCAAATTGATTGTTTCTTTAAATCCTTTGATGTTTATATTTTATCCTTCCAGTATTAAATGCTAAAAAGATTAACATATCAGAAAATTCATCTTGCCCTGGTGATAAATTTAATCCTGTTCTCGAGGCTAGTCGGCGTTCAAACATGATTTGTTTGCAACTCTACACTAAAGAGATTGAAGCTTATCCAGGAGAAGCTGCTGCATCATCAATACTTTTCCGACATTCCAATGACCAAGGCAGTATCTTGTCTAATTCTAGTGAAACACAGGTTTGCTGCTTTCTTGAAAATATCTACGCTCAAGTCCAAGGAGAGTAGCCTGTAAAATTCAATAAGATGATTAATGCTTGATTCTTAACTTTGGTTTCAGGATCTTGTGAGACGATTGTGCACTTGGAGAGATTTAATGGTAAGTGTAAATTTTCATTTAGCTACCTTTCGATAATATTTTACCTAGCGTATGAGAAATGAAGTTCACATTTCCCTAATTGGTTGCTGGGAACTCTGTTAATTGTCAATATTTATTATTTTAGACATTTTCAGATGTCTCATCAAAATGGGATCTGTCGGTGCGTTTTTTCTAAACTACTCAGTATGATATATTTTGTCAGCTATGTTTCTTTTAACAAAACTAGCCCTTGTGTTTTCAATCTTCCTCTCCTATTGTCATGTGAGATTGCACATTTTCTTTTCTTTGTCATTGGTGTTAGCACACCAGAAACTGCAATACAGTTTTTTAAACTTGGCATGCGGTGCTTACTACCTTTCAGGCTCGTGTGCATGATGAGAGTTTAAGATTTGTATTGTCAGATCAGGCTATTATTGCACTTGCAGAAAAAGTTCCAGCAACTCCAACTGATATATATAGCACCATAGCTCAAGCTGATCTAGATGCTGATTCTTTCAATCTCAATTCTTCTCTCCCATCTCCATCTCCTGTCGTTTACAGTCATTTGGATGACTTCTATCACCTAATCCACAACAAGTTAGGAAACTCTGAAGATTTTTTTACAGCAATTCTTCAGAAGTGTCTGGGTCTAAATGGGAGGTGTCCAATTTATGCTTTTAATTATGCTTTATTGGCTAAAAGCAACCTGAAACTAAGTCAAAGCAACAGGCTAGTTTTGAAACAAAATGGGTTTAAAAATTCAAAGCAAACTCGGAAGGCATCACGACGGCTGTTTGTCGAAAAATTTTCCTGCAAGTCTCTGGTTTATCATAATTGTAGAATCTATGCAAATGACGGACGGTTACTTTGTTACTGTGACCAGAGAAAGCTTGAATGGTTGGTAGACTTTATGTATTTTATTTTCCTCAATTACAAATATGTTGCATTTGACAAAATTATGTCATCTACAGGTATCTTCGTCGAGAGCTAGCAAAACTTGTTGATGACAACCCACCTGCTATAATGCTTCTGTTTGAACCTAAAGGCCGTCCGGAAGATGAAGGCAATGATTTTTACATTCAAAGTAAGAAGAATATTTGCGTTGGCTGTGGTAAGGGAGATCATTACTTGCGCTACCGAATAATTCCCTCATGCTACAGAATGCACTTCCCTGAGCATTTAAAAAGCCATCGCTCTCATGATATTGTCCTACTCTGTGTGGACTGTCATGAAGTAGCTCATGCTGCTGCAGAGAAGTATAAGAAGCAAATTGCTGCAGAATTTGGCATTCCTCTTTTCATCCATAAAGTAGCTGATTCAGGAAAAGAACAAGTTACACTATCTGCATCAGCAATGAACTTTGAGAAGACAGGTGTATCTCCTTTACAATTGCGAACAGCTGCTATGGCTCTTTTGCGCCATGGACAAAGAATGCCGTTTGACCGTCGTGAAGAACTGACACAGGTGTGAAACCTATCTTTTAACTCTTGAATTCCTGTCTTTGGCCTAATTTGTATGTAGATGACATTTTCTGGATATTACATCATTAACTACTGTACGCATCTTTAAGCACCAACCTCGGCCTACTTCAGTCCCCATCCTGAAATAAGGTTACTTTAGGTTATCATTCATGTATAATGATTATAAGAAGCTGGCAGCTAACTCTATCTCATATGGGAAAGCACTCAGGTATTTGTCTCCAGTTCAGAAACATGAATATGTTTTTGTAGATAAATGAAATTACTGTGGCGTTCCAAATCTTTTCACAAAATAACTTTTATCTGTTCAATCGGTAATTTCTCATAAACCTATGATAATAAGTCCTAAATACATTAAAATTTATTTATTAACTACTCACTTCAAGAACCATCTCTGGTCCATGCTTGCATTTTAACATTTTTGTTACCCAATCAAAAGATTGAATCATTATACTGAAGTTATTATTTATTAGCATCCCAAAGTCTCTTTTCTGTATTGCTATTGTGCTATTTGCTGCTCAGAAGCTTTCTTCATAATTAAAACTATATTTCTTTGAAAAGTTTTGCATCAGTGGTTGTGTTATTTTTGCAGATTGTCATGAGATATTATGGTGGAAGGGAAATATCTGAGGAAGACTTGGAAAAAGCTCTGCTAGTTGGCATGAGTACTCGTGAGAGAAGACGGCTTGAGAAGAAGAAAGGACTGTCTTTAAACCATTCTACGGCTACAGCTCTTCCAGATAAAGAGCAAGAGAATTATACTGGTGGCATTGCAAAATCTGCCACCGTGGTTGGAGCAGAAGTTAATAATGCTGACAGTTCGTATCCTACTAAATCAGAATCATTTCAGGAAGAAGAAGACAGAGATCTTTTAACTCTTATAGAAAGTAATGTAAGCAACATCCCTACATCTTCTGATGCAAGGGTTGATCAAGTACACTGTTCTAGTAGGAATATGAATTCCTATGAAAGTGAAGTATCTGATGCAAAAAACTATTGCAATGGCAATGAGGACATTGATGATAATAATTGTGAAAGTGGGGATCTCCAAAATGGCACTCTCGACTTACTTGAGCCAATATCTGATGGAAGTGGCTCACAGAAACATAACCCAAAATTATCTTTATTAGGACATGGACCGCATGGAAAACAAGTTGTTGATTATCTAATGCAGGAATATGGGGATGAGGGCATTCGTCAGTTTTGTCAACGGTGGAGACAAGTTTTTGTTGAAGCTGTTCATCCTCGTTTTTTACCTGCTGGCTGGGATATAATGCACAGGTATGATGTTATCTAACTTTATTCTGCTTTTTCGGGTCCTAATTTAGCAATCAGTCTGACACTACGTTAGAGAAGAGTTTTGCATTGGTGTATATTTCGCTAGAACTATAGGTGTATTGAATTTTACAGGCTAGGTACAATAGATATTTTGCATACAGAGTTTTCTAACTAGGTTAACCTTCTTGCAAAGTTATTGAAATACATTTCAACAGCGAATATAATTTTTGTGATGCTGTAAATTTTTTTGTATTTTTTTTTGTTTGAACTTCATCAAATTTTATTTATATTTAATAACTGAACCTTTCTTTACTTGTCCCAAGGATTTGATTGTGAGCACTGTTTTTGACAGTGGGAGAAGAGAGTTTGGCGAATTCAGTGTGTACAATCCTGCCAAGAAAACAGCTGATGCTGCTAAGTCTAATAGTTAACGAATCAGGGATGCCATGCCACAGAGCTGAATTCATGCATTTCATGATTCAAAGTATTCGTTCTTGGAGTTTTGTATCTTGTATGATAGAGGAAGTCTTCACTGCACGACGCGTGGTGCACCTAGCTATTGAGGAGTTGACAAATGGCACTATTATAGTGCCACGTGAATTTTGTCACATGGCAGTTCTTTAATGCCTGGATGAACCCCGTTGCACCGTAGACTTCGTTACATAGCAATCTCGTTTAATTAATTTTTTCCTTTCCAAATTTTTGAGACACTTTACAATCAGAAGGTGTTACTGGCCTCGTATTAGTCTATCAGGGAGGACAAACAAAAACGTTTCAAAATTAGATTTGGCATTTCCCAGTTCGTGTTCAATGGATAACGGGAGGAATACCTGCTATGTTGGTCGTTGCAATTCTGCTTTTACTCGATTCGTGTCTCGTTTAATATCCAGAAGTCGCTTTTCATAATTTGTGACTCATTTATGCTCCAGAAGCTAAATTGGAGATTTGCATCAAGTCGATCGGACTTCTAATTGTGAAAACATACGTCATGCTTTAGCTTCAATTTGGTGAGAAATTCTTAATTTCAGAGTCTAGGCGCATACAAAGTTGCTTTTATAGGTTATTATTTAATGAATCGATTCATGATAATGGCCAAACAGATAATGTGAAGGACAATTCTTTTTCATTTCACGTTTGAAAGACTCAATCCATTTTGCAGAGTATACTCCATAGTCCATCCAATGTAAACCTTTCTTATATTCTTCGTTAATTTTTGCTGTCTTTACATTGGGAATAAGTCACAACAATAAATTATTGCCACAACTCCATTAAATTTGCCATGCCTCGTACATGTCACATCTCATATATGACAAAAAGAAAAACAAGAAAAAAATAATAATAATAATAACTGAAAAAGGTTGACCACTCCTATCAAATGAGATGGGGATCTGCCATTAAAGAAAAAAGGTCCAACATCAGTTCCAAAAGAGAGAACGCACAGGAGAGTATTTTAACTTGATATGAGACAAAAACATACCAGTCAATACAGCATTCCAGCTTTGAAATAAGTTACACCAACAATAATTGAGACTTGTGATCGATGCCATTGAAAATGAAAGTTCCCGACATGGGAACAAATTGTTTTGTTATAAGCTGTGGTAAACAAATCAAATGTAGTCTTAGTTGCATTTAAAGAAAGGAAAACATCCTCATACCAAATATGAAATTTTTAGTCACAGGAAAATGCTCTACTTATTATCACCCTTGAACTCTAGCAGTCTTTAAGAAAAAAAGAAACAGAAAAAAACCTTAATCACTTCTTGCGATGCAATTCCACCAATGAAGGCAGCAACAGCATGGAGCTCTGCAGCACCAAATCGACACATCTCACTGATAAGATCCTCAGTCACTGTAGATCCATTGCAACCCAAGTCACCGAGTACAGCAACAGCTGTAGTTTTCAAGCGGGATATATCTTCATCCATTGGGCTGTAAATATCAACCAGAGTTAACATCTAAGTTCAGAGTATAGATTATAGCTATAGAAAACATGATATAGCTAGGTTTTGATACAAGGTCTTACCCCTCAAATTCCCCAGGAAAACTGTTGTAATTGGCAGCAAAACGGTCCACAGCTCTCAGGAGGATATAGAACCCCGCAGCAACACTGCAGATACAATAAACATCATAATTCCATAGGCATTAAGCAATTTGTGCTGTGCCAATCTCATCAAGATCATTGACAGCAGTTACATTAAATGACATTCAACTTCAGTGTTAATGTAGTTGCTAATTTACAACCTCTAATATTTATCATGTCTTTGTAATAAGAAAATGTAGCAGTCCATGAACACCCACCCGAATATTTAATTGACAAACTGCATCAGTGAAGAAATGACACTCGTAGTCATTTTAACCAAAAACTTATTTCATTACATGTAAAACTTGGATTTCACTTAACTAACTATTAGAATTTGCTTGGCTGAACTGCAAGTATTGTATCAAACAATTACTTATTTAAAAGACGAAGACATTTGATACACTGCATGAGTAATAGATCTGATCAAAGAGCACCGTAAAGGATCACAGGACATGTAAATCTTGAAAAATTGTATAATAAGGATAATATCGGAATCTAAAGGCAAACACAATAAACTTATGTTACCTGTAATCCTCATCCGTTAAATATTTCTGCAAATCTGTTATTGAAGGATTACTGAACTCATCCTCAATAAGGCGATATCTGCAAACCTGCAAAGTAAGGATTATATGTCTTAATGAAGACAGCAGGTCAAAATTGGAAAAGTGAAAGTGAATTTCTTTTTAAAACCCAATCAAAGATTCGCAATATCTAATTAAGCCTTGATTTATAATACAACGCATGTACAGAGCTCCCAGACTTGGGTGGTTTGATTCTTCTTTAACTTAAATCATCAAAACTATAACACAGTTCTAATGGTTATAACTACAGATAGTACACATTGTTGATATATACAGGTAAATGTCATCACTTCAACAAAGTCATGAAAATAGCTTGCAAAAAAGCAGATGCAAAACTGTCAAAATGAGAAAATGCTAAAAGTTAAATTAAAGATATGCAAGAAAATTGAAGTCAATAGCAAACCAAATAATCGATCTTTAGCTTGCATGGAAAAAGCATTTTAAATTAAGGATAAGATTAAAGGTAGTATGATCAACATGTTTGACAAAAAGACTTGCAGTTGTGTAAATATTACAATTCCAGCAAGCACTTAGTCAAGTCAATCAGGGAATAGGAATAGAATATTACACATTCACAACATATAACGATCTAATTTAACATACTTTGAGTTTTCTGGCATTTCTACAGAAACTTTTTATTGTGGACTTGGAGATGCTCTGTGTCTCTCTTCCAAGATTCTTTAGAATATTCCTCACCCGTTGCTCAATGGAATGAAAATCAGCCTCAGCCTTGGCTTGATATATCTTCTGCAAATTTACATAATGCCTGTAGAGAATATAGCACAGGTTGTAAAGCTTATAATTTTTAAGAATAAAATGAAATGAAAAATTAAAAACACAGATAAAGTCACTCACTCAGTTGAAGATGTCATATCAGGTATTGAGCCCTCAAGGGGTGCCTCCCCACTGCCTTCATTTGCAATGAAATCCTGCAGAGATTTCACAAATTAAAAGCCTTAATAAATCTGACTGTAGACATTTACAAATCTAGGGACCTAGATCGAACCTTATAAACAATAAATTTTCCATATGATACGATTAATGCAGACGTTCAGAAATATTCTGTATGTTAAGAAATAAGATGGGTGATTGTAATATATCCATGTTACTTTCCTAGAGATATATTACTTACCTACAAACAAGCTGTTGTTCAATTGGTATCTAACTTCCCAGCAAACTTAAGAAACTATGAATAAAAATAAATTTGTGCATGCTTCCCGATTTATACATTGTAGTGGGTGTACAATGAAGGTCAAGGCTTTACAAGACTAAAATAAATTGTTTCTGTAACTTGGCTTCGTCTCCAGGCCCTCCAAACCCTACTGCATTACTTCTGGAGGATTTTAAGGTCAGGAGAAATTTTCTATGCATCCGATCATGCAAGTACATGATCAACTATTAACTCCTACTATTAATTTTTAATTATCTGGGGATAACCCAGAGCATTTAAAATCTAGCCTAGTCAACACCTACCCAAAATGTTTTGAGGTATGTTAACAGGAGATTGTTTGTCGACACTATCAGCTGTACAAATAACACAAACACTGTCTGAAAATATATTTTCCACATCTCATTTTTCACAACCAAGAATTTGCTGGTTCATTAAAAAAAATGAATTTGCTGGCATAAATTTTTGTTTCCCCACAGAAACCCAAGGGCTAGTGCTGTAAGTATTCCATAGAGAGCAATGATAATAAAAGCATCATTCACAAGACTAAAACATAGCAGCAGGTGATTTTTCCATCTCATGAATAAACAAGTACTATACATCGAACCACATCCAAGGGAAGCAAGTGAATTAAAGATACTATGGAAACGAGTCAACTTTAAATCACCAACCTTTAGAGCAGCTACCATCACCCAAAAATCTGATGAATTTGAACTAATTTCAGCATGGCTATCATCGATTATCTGCCGCAGGTCTTGACCTGAGACGCCAAAGAGAAAGAGAGAAGTCAACTGCCTATTCACATGCAATCCTACAGATTGGGTGATCCCTAGTAGAATACTGTATATGCTAAATCCAACATTGAATGAATGATGAATGATAAATACCTAAACTCTTCCAACTTAATACTGAAATATCAAAATGACGCAGCCCCTACCTCTTTAGCAAGGATAACAGATAACCTCACCATTCAATCTGTTTCGAAATTTATGCAGCTTAAACATAGATATATATGAATCTTTGCCTCTTAAGGTTTAGGCTCTTATTATAGGCCATCCTGTTAAAATAATTTTAAATGTACGGAAAAAGAGTGAGATACTCAAAGGAAAACCAATCCCAAATCCTAAGCAGGTAGGCAACACCAAAAGCACTCCCATCCAGCTGGTGGGAAAGAGTAGGTTATTAAGACTACATGGTCCATCGCTAACCTCCAACACAGAGCAAATGACTTTACAGTTTACACTCTGTCAACAAAAACCTAGTTTTGAAGTTGTTCCTTTTTAAATATTCACAATGCCCAACACAAGTTCAGGCATCATATAAATGATGAACATTTATCCTAATGCAGAAGTCCTATAAAATTGTACCCTCAGGAACTTCAACCCATGCTTTTAAAATAAAAACTTACTTATTCCTTGAGGAGAAAAGACTTTGAAGGAGGCCTCAACAGCTTCTTTATAGTTGTCTTCATCAACGGCAATCATCTTGGACTTAAGAAGCTCCTAAATAAGGAAGACATAAAATAAATAAAATTAATCTACATCAGTTAAAACCTGAATGATAAGATAGGAACCACATAAACCTTGAACTCTCTTTTCTCTTCTCTAGTTGATGGAAGGCCACCCTCATGGCTTTTGGCCCAGTCTTCAGCCACCTTCAGAAGAATGACAACATAAGGTGTATGTTTGTGGGCAACCGGATCTTGCACATTGATATCAATGGTTTCAGCAAACCTATAGTGAGTAAAACCCAGGCAGAATCAGAGATACAGATCATAAAATGTATATTTTGAACATTACTTTTAACATATAAGGTTAGTGAACACAACATTGATAAATGCCAACTTAGATCAGCCAAAAACGTATAACAAACACAAAAAGTATATAGGTCAGCAAGCCACATAGAGGAAACCAAAAGAAAAACTCCATACTTCCTGAGCTCAGGCCATGGATTATTCAACCGAAGGTCATCTAGAAAGTGATCAGGCTTTGACTCAATCACTGTATGTTCCTGCCTCCAAAAAGGAAAAAAAAAAAAAAGAAAAAGTAAAAAGAATAATCAGAACACTATGATACACAAGACAGACCTATAAACAAACGCAATCCTCAGAGTGTTTTCTCCTAAATATAAATTAAGCAGCAACGTTCACTTTTGAAATAACCACAGTAGTGAAAAAATATTTAAAGCTGTCATTCTACCTTCACACCAATTCGAACTAACCCAGTGAGTCCATAGGAGCGAGCAAAAATCAACTTCACATTTGCCTCTCTACAAATTCTATCCAGCTTTACCATTGAGTCTTCTACCAGCTGAAGGTGAAATTGAGAGAAATATATCAAAGATCTTGCGATTAGACACAAATTCACATTGAAAATATTAGTTCAACTATCAATGTAAGAACCAACAAATTTAAAGTCACAGATGCTGAAAATCATGGTGTCAAAGGATGTTGAAGTTGTTAGCCAGGTAAGCAAGAACCATGTTGATCTTAAGAGGTATAATGATTCATTGATCAGGAGCAACTTTAGTTCCCAAATGTCACTTCTACGAGGTAGCTTTATTTTATACGCACACCATAATATGCACACAGAAATTAACCATAGCTGCACAACCCAAGACCCAAAATATTTTCTGAGAGAAAGTATCTAGATATTGGCACTAAATTCTATACCTGCGTAGCCACTACCAAAGTAAATTGAGAAAAGAATGACGGATTTGATTCAATTAGTGCCTCTGGATACTCTTCAATAAATTTAGCTTTGACAGCATCATTTAGCTCTTGAAGAAATGCGCACACAGATTTGGCCTTCGATTCTCCGACACATGACTCATCCACTGCCATCAACCGCAAACTAAAATAAGCACAGAAAAACCAATAAAAGAAAAACATCATAAACACAAAAAAGTAGTCAAGTCAACAAAAACACAAAAAAACATACACATGAAGTTGTTTCCAAGGTCACCCAATACAACTTTAGAACCATCAATTACTGTAATGCTTCCAATCCCACCAAGAACCAAATTTTTCAGCGTCTCAGAACCCGTAGGCCCACAATTTAGCAAGCATATGCTAGCTTTTTCAAGAGCTGTCTGCCCTTGCTCACCCCAAATCCTGCAATTTCCAACAAAACACTTCAAAAATAATAATAATAATAATAATGAAACCAAACAGCCTCTCAACAACTAATGAAATCATCTATATTTGATTGTGTACATTGTCACTACACTACAATTTACAAACAACACAAGTCCCTATATTAACAGGCATAAACAAATAATCCTACAGGCTACAACAGTATACTTGCAAATAATAGAAAACTATTCAATTAAACTAACATAGACATCACAAAATTAATCAAAGCATCAATAAACTTGACTGTAAGTTCTGGAAATCATATTTCAACGGCGAGTAATCGGCAACGTTACTCCAATTACACTTCGAGTAAAAAAGTTTCTCTCATTGTATCATCTTCTCCATGAAACAATTTTCAGTTAAAACAAACAGAAGCTAAGTGAAAACTATTCACGCTATCCGATTACGTAGCGAGAGAGAGAGGTCGGCGGTACCTGAGCTGGCGATCGTATTTGATTTTTGGCTCGGCCATTGAAGCCGTGTTGCTGGTGGATTTTTCGTTTTCCTTCTTCGTATTTTCTGCTCTAGCGCTAGTGTTTCGGATTTATGTACTTTAATTATTTATTTCTTTGGATTCGCTTGCTCCCTACGCAGACAGTGGAACGGAAGAGGGCAGAAAATCTTTAATAGAAGTTGGCTCGTACAACGAGGCAAATTGATAAAATAGTATATTTATCAATTTAAAATATATATATTATCATATATCTTTTTTAAGAATTAATAAAATAATGTTATTTATCTTTTTCTTAACTATTTCATTGATTTCTTGAGGACATTACGAGAATTAAACGTGGAAAAATAAAAATAAAACAAGTGTGGCTCTGTTGAAAAAAAAAAAAAATTCTTGCTGCACCATTTAACATATTTAAAATATTTTTTACCCCTTGCAACCATCTTAAATATTTAAAATTCATTGTTTACTCTTTCGCCGTTTAAAATATCAAAACTAAACTTTAAAATAGGAATAATCCTTTTTTTTCCTAAAGCTTGATAAAATAATCAAAATCGCCCTACACTTTAAAAACCCAGTAATATCATTTTTATTTATTTATAAAATAAATAATAAAACCTTATGATTTAAAAAAATATTCAAAAAAACATCTTACAGTCAACTCGAACGTTAAAATTCAATATTTGACCATTAGTGGAGAATGATAAAATCGTTACTTAAGTAACATATATAATAATATTAATTAATTTAATTAAATTAAATTAGATTTAAAAAAAAAATCATATCAACTCTATTATCCATCATCTGATAGACGATGAAGATAAAAATTAAAAAAAAAAAAACAATAAAAAATAAAATAGATTTTGTTTTTTTTAAAAAATAATGTCATCTCCACTGTCCATCACAAGGACAAACAATGGAGATGAAAAAAAAATATTATTGAAATGAAAAAAATAATAATAATAATAATAATAATTTTGTTTAACATCCAACACCCAGCTGTCCATCTTCTTTTTCTTCTTCTTCCATCTTTTTTTCCTTCTTTTTCATCCATCTTAAATGGCAAGAGCAATGACGGTTTCTTCTTTCAAAACCATTGTCGAAGTCAGTGATAGAAATCTAATCTCCATCGCAATGGAGACTAGTTTTGGTCTCTATGTAATGAAGATCATTAGGTCTCCTTCGTCAAAGACCCTTGATCTCCGACAAATGAGACATAATGCTCTTCATTTTTTTTCAATTTGTTTTCAACTTTTTTCAAACGATTAATGATAATGATCGTGTGTTGATGTTGCTAATGATGGATTAATGATAGGTTGATGTTGATGATGATGGTAATGAATGGATTGATAATGGTCGACTAATATGGTAAATTGAGGATAATGAATTTGGATTCTACACTGCAAAATTGAGGAACAATGTTTGTTCTTCAATGTTTTTTTTTTTTCTTAATTTTTTTTCAAATGCAATATAGTCTCTAGATCTTGTTTGATGTTGTTGATTTGGTGTTTGTTGATAAAAAATGAAAAAGAATAACATTGTTCATTAATGTTCTTCATTGCAGAAAAATAAGATATTGAACACTGGAGATCTAATTTTCAAATTGGATCTCCACTGCCTATCAACATTAAATAAATCTGACTATATAAAAGTTTTTTAAAATCAAACAACCAAACCATTTGTACGATGTAATGAGCTTTTTTAATAAAAAAAAACAAAAGATCAACCATTTTTCCCCAAAAGTTTTATCCGTAGAAACTCTACTTCTATAGGATTTATTACTAAAGACTCTACTAAGAGAAGTTTGGTACCACAATGTCACAGGAAATCGAAACTACACCGTGAAAAGTATAGATGCATGTGTGTGGAAAGAAAAAGCACATCATAGAAAAATGAAAGAGCAGCGGAATAATGCAAAATCTTGAATTGCAATGAACAAAAACTTCAAGGAATTGTTAAATCGGAACTCATCTCAAAAGAGTGATAATGCCATCAAGAGGGCATCTCAATCAAAAAATGAACTTCAATACAAACTCCAAACTACCGCACTCTTAACAAATCAGCTTGGATTTCAATCCAAATGATTTCAATACAAACTCCCAACAAGCACCACCCTAACATAATCCTGAATCACTTCTTCTACCATACTCCATAATACACTCAAGAGCAAGCTATATTTGCAACAATAACACTCAATAACATATAAGATCTTCCAAAATCGATAAAAGTTTTGTCTACGAGACACTATATTATCTTAAAAGTATATTACAATACAAAAGGAAAACAGAGTTAACTTAAACTCTTGGCGTTCTTAATCTAAGTATCAACAGGGGATAATCATAATTGCATAACAGTCGCCATAAAGTTGTAATTGAAAGTATAATTCGACAGCTAATAAACTATCAATATGATCAATAGGCAATTTATCAAACAATTAACAAACTGACATATAGTGTTTCACTAAATTGCATAACCAATTTGCAAAGATTCAATAAACAGTGAGACAAAAGCAGAAACAAATCTACAAATACAACTTCTAAAACGAAAAAACTTGATGATTTCATTTATTAAATCTAAGTAGTATGACATTTCTTATCCACTAAAAACTACAAATCTACAAAAATTTTAATAAAACAACTCGATTCACAGAGTGCCTGACCCACTCAATGAGCAGCAACGATGTTGTCACTACTACCAAACACATCAATCACGGGATCGGGTAGATCCGACACAGGACCAGACTGTGTGGAGCTCAAAAGGATCACCGCTTTCGCCGCCACGAGCTTCTTCCTTTGAGGACATCGTGGACCGTAGCCGTACGCCCTCCCGGAAAAGCAGGGGAAACCATCGGCCACGTTAACCTGAGGCTGACCTTCCGCCGACGGCGGCGGAGACGACGGAGGCGACATCCGGTGAGTGGAGACTCTCTGGGATCTGGCGCTGATTTTGGAGTCTCGAAGCCGGGCTAAGGCGCCCGGCTTGAGATACTTGAGAAATGGCTCGGGTCTGGCCACCGATTGTCTACGCGGAGCACGGATTCTTTGATCCATATTAGCGATACAGAGAGAGAGAGAGAGATGGGTGATGGAGAGATTGAGATTAAAAAAAAATGGGGGTTAGGGTTTGAGAATGGAAGAAGGACGGAGGCGGGATTTTAAGGAGGGCGTGAGAGGCGGGAAACTAAAGAGAGGGTTTTCAAAGTGACACCGTGGCGCGGGATTTTCATTGGACTTTTTTGACCTTGCACTTTTAGTTCCGCTGCACTATGTTTTCGTTATTATTATGTTATCAATCCCATTATAATTAATTTATATGATTAGTGTTTTTTTTAATAAAAATTTATTATTGTTTTGGTGTCGTTTTATATTTTTTTTTTAATATTATTTATGATGCATCTACTCTAAGAGACACGTAAGTAATCTTATGATTTACAATAAAAGATAATCATTTATCAAATTATTTAGATTGATTTTAAATTAATATTTGACATTTTTATAAATAATTATAGGATGATAAAAAACCTATTGACACCAAATCTGTTTTTACGTCTGACGGGCTTTCATCATAATGATGGAAATACATTCTCCCTCGTTCAATAGCTGTTATTCATAATCCTAGAAGTATGTAAGTTTATCAATATATTATTTTGGATTCTATTTTTATAATACTATTAAAACGAACGTATTTGATTCTCTAAAAAATGGTAAAAGAACATCATTCCGTATATAATAAAAGTAGTCATTTTAGCAACATCTTAGTGTTTAATTAATAACAAAATTAGTAATTTTAGCAACATCTTAGTGTTTACAATTAATACACACTAACATATTTTGAATAAATAAATAAATATATAAATACTCACCAACATGTATAGATCCTTTTAGTTCTTAAAGGTTATAATTTGTTTTTGAACTTCTACCCTTACTAAAATGGTAAAAAGGAAGTCAATAAATTGATATTGACACTGGTCTATGAGCATAGATTTATTACCATTAACATTTAACAAAGTGTTAAGGCTATGTATGGAATTGGTAGGGTGGCATAAGATTTAACTAATAGTTAACAAGTTGTGTTTTCTTTCTCTTTATATTTTTTTTTGTCTTACAAGCAAATATTGACGTGTGAATTTTCCTAGGCCATAGCTAGATGATTAGAGAGAAAATTTAAGGGTGGTTTATGTAATTAATCTTATGTATATAAGTGTGTTTTCACATAAAATCAAGAGAAGTTAGTGCAATTTTTCTCTAATAAAGCTATTATAAAGATAGGCTACATATGCAATAGAGTAGCTAGAACAAAGAATCAATGGAAAAAGGAATGCAACGAAGAGAGAGAAGAGAAGGGGAGAGGAGGGGAGAGACCAAAAGAGGAGAGAGGGGAAGAGGCATGGAGAGGAGGGAAAAACTGAATAGAGGAGATGTGATCAAGAGATGAAGAAAGAGATGAGAAGAGAAGGGAGGAAAAGAGGAGGGGGCAAGGGGAGATGATAGAAGAGAAGATGAGAGCGATTGTGAGGAGGGAAATATATATGCTTGAAGAAAAGATGATAGGGTATGAAAAGAAGCATCAAGGGCTGAAGAGAGAAAAGAGCTGGGAAAAAAATTGAAAAAGTTGGGCTATTCCGTGGCCAAGCCACTTTGTTGTGTGGGCATGCATCTGCTCGAGCTTTGTTTTGTGTTTAGTCGGTACATTTACTATTTGGATATAGTAAGTAAATTCGCTTTGCTTTTAGTGTTATATGGGTGTTTTTAAAACATTAAAAAAATATTTTGTTTATAATAACAATCAAAAGACAACGTGCATAAGATTTATATCGTTGTAAGTCACCAATAACAATATGCAAACAATGCATATTATGGAAGGGGTTTACAACAATATGCAAAACCATGTAAATGCATGTTGTTTTAAATAACAACATGATTATCATTCATAAATAAAGTATTTTAAATATATATTTACATAAAATATTTTATTTGTATGGCTTTGCACGATTTAAACAATGTGCACAATTTTATATATTATCATATAATTTTGCATAGTTTTGCACATTGTTATAAGCCCCTTTCACAATATGCATTTTTTACACGCTGTCATTGGTGATCTATAACAACATAAACCTCATACGCATTATTTTCTGAACGTTACCATAAATAAAATTTTATCCAGTGGTTATGTCATCCTATTATCTATTCACACACAGCCTATACTTTTCCCTAAAAATAAATAAATAACTATCAAGAGTATAACTCTCACTGACACGGAAGTGTGTGATAGGGGTCATGAGTGCTTATGTTTCATCTTCTGAGCTTGCATTCAAGGGGATCTTGACCAGTCTCCCGAAGCCAGGTGGCGGCGAGTTTGGAATATATTATAGCCTTCTTCCACTGAATGATCCAAAGGATTGGTACTTCTTTGTGAACTTTTACATTGATCAAATAAGTATGTTGTGTCTCTTTTTTTTTTTTTTTTTTTGAAATAAAGCTATTTTCATTAACAACAGCCCTACAAATCAGGGGCACCAGAAAAAATACACGAAACACTGTTTAAATTCCAGTGAGAATCCTCCTTGGAGGACATGGCTAAGTATGTTGTATCTTGTTGTCGTTTTTTCTTTTTTTGCACATCAGTTAATATGTTCAGTGTATTGTCATGTGAAACTTTGGTACTATTAAGTCATGCAGTTGGATGGTATAAACTCTGGCTTGTTTTGCCTTTCATAATATCTGTTTTCTATTAGTTTTTTTTCAGTTTTCGATTTTCATGTTTTGCTTTTACTACATTGCCACCATCATATTGATTTCCATTCGTGTTGTTATTTGATTAAATATATGATTATAATTATCTCATCAAGTGTCTCATAAAGCAGTAATGTTGTTTGAGCTATTGGATTCAAGAGTACTTTCACAGGTAAGCAGTTTTGTAGCATATATGTTGTTAGCATCCTATTTTTATCTTATTTAATTTTCATAAAAATATTAGTTTTAATTTTGAATTTGAACAAGGGACAGAAATTAAATTTAAAAATGATTAGATTAGATTTAATCTTATCTAATCATTTATTAGTTTTATTTTAAATTCTTGTTTAGCTATGAAATTTTTATATAAATTTGAGATTTATAATTAATAGAAGTGACTGTCAAGACTAACACACAAAATCTTTAAGTTGCATAATGAGCTTCAATACTGAGGTACATACATCCCTATTCCATTTGAATTTATGAAGACCAAAGTGTGGCATACCGCATACCACATTTCTCTTTTGAATGAAAAAACCAAAATGGATACATATATATTATCTAAAATTCATGTAAAAACAATAAAACATAAAAGTTACTATGTACTTCTCTCAGTACATGTAACATATCAAAAGAATTAAAGACTATTGGGATTAAAATAATTTTTCTCCCACATGGGGACCCTTCTACAACTATTATAAACTATAACGTGGACCAAACTTCATTCTACCTTGGCAGGCTTGAAAACTCCAACTGACAAATTTGAGCTCTTAGCATTCAAATTGTTAACTGCTTGGCTTGGATTTTATACTTTAGTATACACTGCAATATGAAATGAAATAATACTATTGTAAAGAAAGAGAATTATCTGTGCACTTTAATTTTTGTTTGCTGAATCACAATTGGGATTATATGCTAACTCGTAAACTTGGATTTATATTTCAGTTTCATTTAACAATTAAAACTACGAATTGGCTGATGGCAGGCAAAATTAATTGGCTTATTTTAGCCATGGAGGCATCAGTAAACTACATAGTTGGTCAGCTGCCTTATTCCATCTAACTTCCAATGAGCTATTTTGCAGTAACTTTTTTGGCTGTGACTGGGCAATTGTAGGCTGTTAGCTGTTAAGACTGGTCGTACGAATTCTATTTTCGATAAAAATAGATATGTAAAGAATCTTTTCTCTAATACACCATGTCAAGGAGGTTGAATGACAAAGTTCATCAATGCTGACAAAAAAGCCAAGAAGCTTTAAGGCATATATCACCGAAACTTCTTAACGACACTCCTTTTTGATTTTTTATTGAATTTGAGGTATAAGAGAAAAAGTTCTAGTTGTCAACTCCTACTACTACAATACTCTACCAACAGAACAGAATTATTTTAATTTTTATAGTAAACAATAATAACTAAGAAAAGCCAACCAACTAAAAAAGACAACGAATCGTCAACTTTTGATGGGCCCACATCACGACAACCAAAATGCAGATTGTAACAAGCCCTTCCCTATGAGGGCCCAGCTCCCCCAATCTCTTTATCGCCAATCGTAAGCGTTGATTTGACACATATCTTCCTTTCTCGGTGTGACTCAACATGGTGCCAATTGTTGCCTAACTCCCGGGCCCCCACTCTTTCCTTAAATTCTTTCTTAGGAGGAATAAATTCAAAAAAAATAACTCCTTCGATTAATATCTGGTCCAATGCATAAATGTGCATCATCATCCCATTAAAAACAAGTATCTTTCTCACATGGACCAATTACAATACGCCGATCATTTTATTGGCCAAGTTGCGGACCAGTGTATGAACTTTAGGCTTTGTCCGACACGCAAGATTAAATTAAAATGAAATGAAATTGATTAAATTGAATTGGAATGAAAAATTATTATCTTATGTTTGGTTGAACTTGAGATTGAATTAAAAATTATACTATATCATGTTTAATATAGATTATGTCTGAATTACAATAAAATTAATTTTAATTTTTTATTATATAAAATTAATTTTATAAAAAATTTGAAAAAAAAAATCACAATTCTTCATTTCATCATCAATCAAATTCATAACATCTTCCACAATTCAATATCATCAAGCACGGTTCATATCATCAATCTAATTCGTCAACATCATCATTTCCCACACTAATAACATTATCAACAATATCAAAATATGAATAAAAAAAAATTAGAACAGGGGTTCTAATCCAGCCCAGAACCACCCAACTCAGAAGAAAAAAAGAAGAAGAAGAAGAACGGAGGGTATAAAGGTTATTGCTATTGTTGGTTCATTTGGATGGAGGAGTAGATGAAAGAGACAAAGAACGGTTTGTGGTGGTGATGGGTCAGTGTGATGGAGATGAGAGAGAGAGATAGAGTTTGTGACTTTGTGGAAAGAGATAATGAAATATATATATATATATATATATATCAAAGAATCCCATGAACTAAAGATTTTGAAAAGTCATAGTTCAACTTGAGATTCTATAGAATTTTATTTTTCAAGTTGAATGGGAATGGAGATGGGTTCGGAAATGAAAAATTAATTTCCATGAATGGCTCCAAACGTGGAATGTGAGAGAATAAAAATAAATAAATCACAATCTTACCCCGGATCCCACATACCAAACATACATTTAAAGGTATCGGAAACATACAATCACTCTTCTTCCACTATAAATGCACCTTATATGGAATATTACAACACCGCTTGCGAAACTTCCAAGATTACACATTGTACACTGAGAGCTCTATTCTAGTGCACTACTTCCACTAGTGTATTATGCAATTCGTTCAACACATGAAGCATTATCTAATAATTTTTTAATATATTTAATATAATTAATATATATGGTAAATTCAAATTTATAAATTTAGTATTACTATTAACAAGGATATTTTGATGATGATTTGGTACAAATAGATATAACACAACCATAAATATCAATGAAAATATTTGATAATGAAGTATCCAACATCTGAGGCTTCTTTACGTCCGTTTGATGATATGCTCTACGATTACTCAAGGACCTGATTAGTAAACAAAAAATGATGATAATTAAGTTAAATACGACAACATTGAAACCTAAAACTATGGTAGTGAACCCAACATCAAACCAAATCAATCGAACATCAAACTAGTATCAATCTAATATCATTTTGGTTCGTTGAACCTACATGATGTGGGTGTGGTGGAGAGGAAAGAGAGACGAAGAGTGGTGTGGAGAGAGAGATTGGTTGGTTGGTCTGTCTATTAGTTTGTTTTTATTATTATTATTTTTCGGAAGTAGGTCTGGTTGTTAGTTATTTTGATGTGTTTGGATATATTAATTTATTGGTTGAATGTATTTTATGTCAATTGCCAGCAAACGATACCCAGATTTTCGATAGACAATATCTCCATAAAGATGGAGACAGGTGGGGGTCCCAGTTGAAGTTATCTATCGATTTATTAACATACACTAATGAGTTTGGATTCTCTCATTGAAATTTAACATAATTAATAAGTTCTTAAAATGATCACGTAACATATCAACTTTACATTGGTTAATTATAATTTACTTTGTTAATTATTAGAAAAGATGAATCTTTTATAGATTGGACATATATGTGTGATGGATATTTATGATTAATAGGGGAAGAAAGTATATATATGTTGGATGAATTACACTGTATGTGCATTGTAATGAAAGGGAGATAATAATATTGATTAACAATATAATAACAATATACAACAGAAAACGACGGGTCATGTACCCACCACTTAAATTACTAGACATAGTAAGACAACATATAATTATAAGACACAGCACGCTGGAATTGTGAAGCTCAGTGATTAATAATTAAATTATCCTGTTTATTCAAGTTAAGATGTCGATAAGTCAAAGGCCTAAGCACATGAGATGCCTGAGTCTCGATCAGCTCCAACTGATTCTTCTTTAGGTGCATATACACCACCCAATCACCGTTCCCTGTCGGACTTGGCATCGGCATCACATAACCGGCGTCACCACCCCATGGAAAATGGTATGACCCGAATATTGGCTTACCCCACCCGAAGTCCACCTTCGAAATCGGGAATCGCTGCCCGGATGACACCACAAAAGCCGGTCCATCTTCACCTCTATTACTGTATATCCCAGCTAGAGCTGGCTCTGGCCTGTGTGCCTCAACCCAATCAATCAGCCCAAGGAAATGATCTTTTGTCACCGTTTTTTCCAGGAAATCATGAACTTGTTCTGCCACCCATGATAGTGGTTTTGAAACCAGTTCATTTACTCTTTGCCCACCAAAAGGAATTGATAGTACATTTCCAAAATATGAAGACATCAGGTCGTTTCCTCCTTGACGTAACCGAGTCCTTCCATCAACAACGATGCCCATTTTTGTTATCTTGGACTCGTTTGTTGTTTCACACTGCGCCACCATTTTCCATAGAAAAGCACTGAAAGACTCGAGTTTAGTCCTCTTGCAGCCGTTGAAGGTGGCAAGTGACTGAACCTCATTGAGTTGGTCAAGTGTAACATAGTAAATGCGACTTATGAGATGATCATGATCATCGGTGGGTTGTCTAGGAGGTGGGAGAGTTGAGATGGGCACGTACATGTCATCTAAGGTTGGGTCAATGCACCATGGTTGTCTAGGGTTGAGAAGAGATCGGCGAAAAGATGGCAGCTGAGAAATCGGTTTGGATTGAGCCATTTCCGCCCATGATACTAGAAACATGTTTGCAGAGTATGCGTCCGCTACTCGGTGATCAAAAGTGCACCCCACCACCAAACCACCGCATTTGAGTTCAGTCACCTGTAAATTCTTGTTACAGTAAAATATTATAATATATGTAGATAGATATGCTAATTAAGGAAGAAAAAATGATAATCTTTTTTTTTTTTTTTTTGAGGTTAAAAATAATAATCTTTTATTGACTTACGAGGAGTGAATCTAGAAAAAGAACAGTGACAGGCTTTGTATCCAATATTTACATAATTACACATCGACAAAATGTCTCCTGAGAACAATTTTTTGCCTGTCCAAATTCCTATATGCTAACCAAAGTTTACAAAGTAATTATAATATATTCAGGCAGATGATCTTTACAAGCAAAACCATATATGAGGCGCATGTTGGTTCTACAATAAATATAAGGATAATTCAAAATTTTCCCATATAATTTGATATCATAATAAAAAAACCTCTAATTTAAGAAATTTCTAAAGTTTGCTTATAGTTTATAAAAATAGTAAAAAAAGAACCTTATCATTTTTTTTTTTTTGACTATTTTTATAAACTATAAGGGATCCTTAGGGATTTCTGAAGCTAATGAATTTTTGGTTATTATGTCAAACTATATGGGGGACATTAGAATTATCCCATAAATATGTATATACAGTTGTTAAATCTTATATAAACATAAATGCAAATCTTTATTTTTTTTTCAATTTTTTTCTTATTTAATGAAAATCAAGGTTCAACCTAAATCTTTAAACGTTGTTGAAGATTTACGTTGAAACTAGATTTTCAAATTTTTTTCTTCAAATTTTTTTATTGATCTAATGAATATCTGAGTTGAACCCAAACCCAAATCTTTAATTTCTTTTGCTTTAAATTTGAAGATATGGATTCAATGAAGATCTTCCACATTTTATTATTATTATTATTATTTTTGGCTTTAATGAGGATTTAGAGTTCAAATCAGATCTTCAAACTTTGAATATTCGAGTTTAACCCAGGTCTTTAAAAATTTTATTTTTTATTTTTTATTTTTTATTTTTTATTTTTTAAATTTTGGTGGTGAAAGAGTAGTTTGGTAATTAATTTTTAATTTTTCAATATAGTAAGGAGTCTTTTTTTTTTTTATCTGAAAACTGAACAATATTACTGAAGACTGAATAGTGACTGCAACCTGAAATCTGAATAATATGTTTATTTTTTTTTACCTTATATTTGAATATATTGTAAAAATATTTATTTTTTAAAGCTAAAATTGTCTAAAAGTTAGTGATTGACGTTTATATCCTTTTAACTATTTGTTGTTAAGTAATTTTAATTAATTTAATACAAACATCTAAAAATAAATAATTTAATAAATTCTAAAACTTTTTTTATGTACATATTAATAATATTTTATTCATAATTAAAATATGATTAAAAAATATAATAGTATTAACCATCTTTATATATTTAAATATATTATTATATTTAAACAACTAGAAAATGAATGTTTAAATTATAAATTAAAATATATTAGTTTAATTTCATGACAATTTGAGATGAGATGTATTTATACTTTTCTTTTCAAATATTTTTTTTATAAGTATCAAGAAAAAAAAAAATAGAAAAGAAAATTTAAGTGATATAAAATTATGATAAATTTGAAATTATATAATGTTAGAGATGATAGATTTGGAATAAAAACTTTCAAATGTCATTAAGTGATTTGCAATTGAGTGAAAAATTAAAAATTCTAATTTAATTTTTTCAATTGTTTTTGAGTAGTTTTAAATGATTTGACCATTTAAAAAAATAAATGAAAAAAACTTAATAGGTATAATTCAGTATTATTAAATCTTAAATGGAAAAAACAAACGACTTCTAAAAGTATTTCGGTTTTTTATGGTTTTACCACAAAACCACTCAACTTTTGGATAAAATCGCTTTTGGACTGATGGCTGGTGGTTTTTGGCTAAGTTTTTAAAAAGTTTGGCTTTAGTGACGTTATTTTCTATTTCATGGGTTTTTTCATATTTTTCTCTAATAATAATCATAATGGAAAGGGAGGTAGGAAACGCGAGACAGACCTGGATAGTGAGGACGCCATTTTTCTTCTTAGGAACAAGCTTACCTTCAATGGTGTCATCAGGGTTGTAGAGATTGAGGTCTTCGAGCTCAACGTTTGCATGAGCTTCAAAGAAATCAACCCCACGGTTGCTGCAGAGAAGCTCAGGCTCACCAACAGAGTTGGCCACCACCTCACCGGCCAGAGCGTAGTAGGAAACAAGAACTTGAGCCAGGGCCTTCTTTAGAGCACCGACCATACTACCAAAACCATGATGATTAGTAGTATTCTGGTTCTGGTAGCAAAAGAAGACACTAACGTCAACAGGTGGAAGAAGCAAGTCGAGGTTGGAGAGAGGCAGCCAATCCTCTTGCGATGGTTGCACTGCTGCCACCAACTCCTTCTTGCTTACTTTCACCGTCAATTCTCCTTTTGCAATCATTTTCTCTATCTTTCGGTTGATTAGTGGTTGACGTCGGGCGTGGATTTATAGCTATGCAATTCAATTCAACAAAATTTAATAATGGTACATGTCATATATGTATTGTCCTATTGTTCACGTCTATTAGAGTAATGTCTAATAGTCCCCAAAAAATATCAAACCATTGCATGACAATTGACGTATCAAACACGACAACTGCATTTTACACGTTGTCGACGAGTCTTACGATCATTGTACTTGATATCAGTTTAGTGCTATCTAAAATTACTCTTACCAGTTACCATTAATTATCCATTACCATTACCGTTTAATCGGTCACTGTCTCGCTGATGTTACAAGCATGCATACTCTATCTATCGTCAAATGTCCTTAATTGCTCTTTCATTTTCTTTACAGTAATCATTTCGGTGATATTTAAAAAGATTTTCACACGCACATTTTATTAAAATATCATATTACTAATTTTCACACCCACATTTTATTAAAATATTATATTACTAACTTACTAATTAATTACGACAAAATTAAATTACCTCTAAGAAATACAACAACAACCATTAAAAAACTAATAAGATATTATACAACTAAAAATTTGAAAATCATACCCCAATTAAATTGAAGATATTAATAGCATATTGTCAAATATTCCTAAATTAAATTGTTTCCTTTTTCCTTACAATTATCATTTTGTTACCTTATGAATGTTAACAGTATATTATATATATAAAATAATTTTACTATCAGTATTTCCTAACTTTAAAAAGTTAAGATAAACTAATCAAATTCATCCATCGCATCATTTACCCTAAAACAAATTATTTCTCTTATTTAATTTAAATGTAATTGATAGATTTAATTGGTTTGTTTTAATTTTTTAAAGTTATGAAATACTGATAATAAAATTACTTTAAATATGTGAATGTGTGTGTTAAGACCATGCATGAAACAATTTAAAGTTGAAAACACTTCATTTTAGTCTTTGAGGTTTCGAAAAATATCAAATTTAAAGCTCTTTTAAAACCAGTATACTATTTTCATCTCTAACTTTTTCAAAACTCTTTAAAAAAATTTAAATCATCAGTTAACTAACAGTCAATAATTACTTTAAACAATTTAGATTGTGATTTAAAAACTTAATTAAATTAAAGGATATTTTAAATAATTTAACTTATAAATTTATTATTTTATAAAGGTAATCTAGTAATTTATATGCCACTACCATCAAGGGAAGAAATATATTTTTATGTATATTGTTAATATTGATTATCAGTTAATTGACGGTTTTAGATCTTTTTGAAGAATTGTGGAAAAATTATGGATGAAAACAATTGTTTCGAAAAAAGTTTTAAAAACTAGATATTTTTTGAAACCTCATGTACTCAAATGAAGTTTTTCCTTTAAAGTTTGTTTGATTCTGTGATAGTGAATGAGAAGTCTGTCCTGTTGTAAAAGATGCAGTATACAAAGTCAAGCAAAAGATTATGGCCAGAGATCATAATGGTAGAGCAAGACTTGCAGCAGGTTTTTGTCTCCACCATTGTTTTGATGTTACAGTGGCAGAAGCAAAGACAATCTTAAAGAGGATTCAAGTGGCAGTAGGCAATGGCTTCCTTCGTTTCTGCATGGAAGCAGATGCTCTGAATGTGGTGAATCCTTGTGATGGGGCTGCGAAAACCAGGTTAGATATTGATAACACCATCCATGATATTAGACTAGCTAGTGATGGCGGTACATAGTCTAGGGTCCATTTCTTTTGTGTATAGAGAATGTAACAAGGCTAACCATGGAATAGCAAAGGGATAATCCCAATTTCCCCCCTGTAGTTTGATGAAATAGCCAAAATCCCCCTTTGCTTTAAAAAATCGCTAATATCCCCCTGTTGATTTACAAAATGGATAAAAAACCCCCTGTATTTTATTAAAATATCTAAAAAACCCCCTACCGTCAATTTGAATGTTAAAAATCAACAGTTGACCGTTAATATGGAAGGGTAAAACCGTCCAAGTGAAATAAAATATAAAAAAATATAAAAATTTAATAAAATAATAATTTAATATTTAAAAAATTGAAAACAATCACCACCGTCCATCTTTAAAATGGACGGTGGTGATCAAAACTATTAAAAAAGTTTAAAAAATTTAAAAAAACTCCACTCTCTCTCTTCTTCCTCTCTTTCTTCTTTTTCTTCTTCTTCCTTTCTCTCTTTCTCTCTCTCCTCTTCTTCTTCTTCTTCTTCTTTTTCTTCTTCTTCTTCTTCTCTCTCGGCAGTACTCATACGAAACCCAGCTCGAAAAGCTGGGTTTCCACGTCCGGAAACCCAGCTCGGGTCTGGGTTTCCGATCTGGGTTCCCGCAGCGAAACCCAGATCGATCTGGGTTCCCGCAGCCGGAACCCAGATCGATCTGGGTTTGGGAACCCAGGATCTGGGTTCCCGCAGCGGGAACCCAGATCGATATGGGTTTGGGAACCCAGATCGGACTGGGTTACGCTGCACTGGGTTCCCGCAGCGGAACCCAGATCGATCTGGGTTCCCGCAGCGCCGGAACCCAGATCGATCTGGGTTTGGGAACCCAGGATCTGGGTTCCCGCAGCGGGAACCTCCTGGGTTCTCGCAGCGGGAACCCAGATCGATCTGGGTTTAGGAACCCAGATCGGACTGGGTTACGCTGCACTGGGTTCCCGCAGCGGAACCCAGATCGATCTGGGTTCCCGCAGCGATCTGGGTTCCCAAACCCAGATCGATCTGGGTTCCCGCAGCGGGAACGGAAACCCAGATCCGATCTGGGTTCCCGCGGAACGGAACCCCAGATCGGACTGGGTTCCCGCTGCGGAACCCAGATCGGATCTGCGGAAACCCAGATCCCCGCCCAGATCGGGGTTTCCAACAGAGGAAACCCAGATCCGATCTGGGTTCCGACGCGGAAACCCAGATCCGATCTGGGTTTCTTACGGTTGAAGGGCAGTTTGGTATTGAGGGGCAGTTTGGTCTTTTCGCTCACTATTATAGTCAGAAATCAATTCTCATTAACAGAGTTAACAGAAGGGGTAAAATAGGATTTTCAAAAACTACAGGGGGGAAATTAGCGATTACGTTAAACTACATGGGGGAAACTAGGATTTTCCCAATAGCAAATTGGGCGCTGGGTTACAGTAGTTTAACAGTTTGGTTACACGGATTTCCTGACTGGCTGCAAAAATTAGCAGACCTGGATGTAAGTTCTCCATTCACCCTTTGTGGTTGTTAGAATAGAAATCTTTCTTTCCTTCGAATTAAAAAATAAAAATAAAAGATGCATCACGGTACACGTGTAAAACGTTAGCTGGTCGTGCTGTCTATGTGATATGACAGCTCACAGCTACAATTTTTCCTTTTTAATATAAAACTACGTTTGGCCGCACGTCCAAGGCACGTGCTTAAATTTATTTTCGTTTTTTTTATTTAATAAGTTTAAAGATTAAAAGAATTAAATATTATTATTTATAATTTATGTTGATTGGATATTTAAATTTAACCATTGAATTAATCATATTTTTTTATTTAAATTATTATCACATATATATGATGTCATAGAAAATAATTCTAAGTTTAATTATAATTAGAATACATTTAGTTTAATTAGAAGATAGGAAATGAAGATTTAATGCATTTTTATATATCAATAAAATTTCAAGTAATTATAAAAATCACATCAAACATTTCATATTCAGAAGAGAGTAATTAAAAATATATATATAGTAAAAAGATAGTTTATTTACAGCATTTTATATATAAAAGGGAGACTATACATATAATTAGTGTGCATAATGTTTAAAGCTTTTGTATATACATCACAGTTTTTTGGATCTTAAGCTTCAAAAGAGTGTTTAATAGATCCAAAACAAAAGTTTAAATACTTATTGTTAAAGAACATGTTTTACTTATACACAAACAAAATGACATGTTCTTCATCTTACATTCTTTTCTACTTCCAAGTTATGATAGACACTTTCTAAATTTTTGGTTATTGGTTTTTCTTCCCACACTCTTTGGCTTGTGTACCGTCTTTGCCTGTATTGATTATGGCATATGTTATTATATGATTTAAACTTATTCATATCTAGAAAAAGAAAAGTATGACTACTCTAACAAAGGATTTAATACCTTTATTATAAACTTGTTCTGCAAAGTCAAAAACTCTATTATCTTTTACAACATTAATTGTGTGTATCTTTTTCTCTGTATATAGAATATTTTTTACTATTAAAAGAGGAAACAAATCACTTGCCTAATTCTTATAACCATTTATAATCATATACCTATTTGGTTTCCTTGATCAGTGGTTTCCTTCTCAATAGCTCTTTTTCTAGCATATGTTTTTTTTATTTTCTTACGAATTAATTCTCTTTCTTCCTCAGATAAAAGTGCATACCAACTCTGTTTTTGAACTTTATCTTCCATCAAAATTTGTCTACTTAACTAATTAATATGAAAACATATTAATAATCAAATTCGAAGTTTTTAAATTATATCGGTATAAACAATGACTATAGTTCATCTACTTAACAATAAGCAAATTAGCTTAGAAATCAACACCAACAATCCATAGAAAATATATATTAACAACAATAATTAAAAAAAAAAAAAAAACACTTACATTCATAACATGTGCATATCAAAGACTAATATTGGCATGAAATAATTGTTTTAATCAATTAAATTGTAATACACTCAAGACAAATGAGATATATAAAACAATATTACAAGACAAAAAATTGAAACCACAATAAATACCTTTTATGAAAACTATAATCTTGAAGTTCCAACTTGAAAGTTGTTCCAATCTAAAGATATTAAGAGAAATAAGCCAACATTAGATAATGTAAAATTTAGGAGAATCCAAGTAATTTAGCGTAAGTATCACACTCAATTCCAAATTGTTCAAAAATGATCTAGAATAATTTTTTTCCTCTTTTATTAAGTTTAATTTGACACTTTTTTTCCTTCATTTATAAGTTTACTTTTATTTCAAAACAAATTGTTTCTTTTTTAAAGTTAAACCTATAAGTTAAATTAGGGGAGTTTCTTCGCATTTTATTTCAATAAAGCAATAAGGTAATTTCATAGGTTCATGAATAATAAAATGGTTTGTTTGTTCTTTTTTTTTTTTTAAGTTTGACTGTTAAAATTATTATTAGAGAGATGAAATTGATGAATTTACAATACTTTAGGAAAATTTAGATAATTTTACCAAACATATTTGTTCAAAAATGGTCTGCAACAATTTTTTTTCTTCTATTAAGTTTAATTCAACACTTTCTTCTTTTTGTTTTTAAAGTTTAATTTTATTTCAAAATAAATTTTTTTTCCTTTTTATGAAGCTAAAATTATAAATTAAATTACGAGCATTTTCATCATAATCTATGTCATGATGACAATAAATAATTTCATAGGCTCATGAGTGGTAAAATAGTTTTTCCATATTTTTTCATTAAACTTTGACCATTAAAATTATGGTTAAAGAATGAAATTGATGAATTTACAATATTTGAAAACTATTATCAAACACATTTAAAAAGACTAAATTTTAATTTAATTTTATTATAATAGAATAAGTATGACAAACCCTAATTACATACTTTTACTAAAAAAAAACAAGGAAAAAACAACTAATTACAGACATTTGAACAGCTACGTACAAATGTCAAAGATGCAATTGGCCCTTTATAATAATGGAATTATCAAAAAGACTCATTTACCCTCATAAGACCCTAAATTTATCATTATATGTCTGACACATTTTAAAATCAAATAATAAAATATTCAAATTAATAAATAAAAGATTGATTTAAAAATAAATGATAATTAAATATAAATAAATTTTCCTCTATCTCTATCTTTCTCTCATTCCCTCACGCCTCTTTCTCTTTTTCTCTCTTTGTTGTTTCCTAAGCTCTACTTTCTATCTCTTTTCTTACCTCTCCTATCAATCTCTCGACCTCTTCTCTAATTTGTTCTCTCATGTCTTCTTTTTCAGTTCTTTTCCTTGCTTCTCCATCGTCAAAGTGAAGATTTGCCAAAGTCCTCATCTCTCTTCTCTCCCTTCTCTTGTTTCCTCTCTTTCTATTACTTCTTTCTTTCCCTTCTCGTCTCTGTCTCCCTTGTCTTCCTTGTCGCTGTCTCTAATACGATGGGTGGTTAACCCGGTTTGCTTTGGTTTTGGTTGGTTAGATTTGGCTACTTTGGTTTAATGGTTAAGGTACTGGTTCGGATGGTTTTGGTGACTGATTTGGGTTGTTGTTGGTGATAGAAGAGACTATTTGTGGTTTCGTGGTTGAGTTAGATGGTGTTGAAACCACTTTCAGACGGCCTCTGATATCTGGTCTCTGGTTCTACAGGTCAGATCTGTTCCTTATTTTATTTTTCTTGCATGTTCTACCGCTATGTCTCTAGTACGATGGGTGGTTAACCCGGTTTGCTTTGGTTTTGGTCGGTTGGATTTGGCTACTTTGGTTTAGTGGTCAAGGTACTGGTTCGGATGGTTTTGGTGATTGATTTGGGTTGTCGTTAGTGATGGAAGAGACTATTTGTGGTTTCGTGGTTGAGTTAGATGGTGTTAAAACCACTTTCAGACGGCCTCTGATATCTGGTCTTTGGTTCTACAGGTCAAATCTGTTCCCTATTTTATTTTTCTTGCATGTTCTACTGCTATTTCTATTTAATTATTATTATTATTGTTGTTGTTGTTTGAGTGAATCAGTGTTTGGATTTTGTAATTTTTCCTTAATTTTTTTTTTTAAAAATCATGATAGTGTTGAAACCACTTTCAAGCGGTCTCTAATCTATGGTCTCTGGTTCTACAGGTCAGATCTACTCCTCATTTTATTTTTCTTACACGTTCTACGGCTATTTCTATTGAGTATTATTATTGTTGTTGTTATTTTGGTGAGTTATTGTTTGGATTTCGTAATTTTTCCTAAAGTTTTTTTTTTTGTTTTGAAATCTTGATAGTTTTTCCTGAGCAGAGATCTGAAATAGATTGTTTCTAGTGAGATATATTTTTTAACAACTACAACTATGTATAGATTATGTAATTTAACATAAATAATTACACCAACAAAAATTTTTTTACACAGATGACATAAGAAAAATAGCTGACCTTTGAAGAAAATCCAGGACCTAAGACTCGTATTTGAAGGCGACGACACAGAGTAGTCAGTCAGCTAGACAGAACAGAGCATCCATGAAACCTTTTTAAATCTCATCTCATCACTACAGTCAGGTAATTACCACCGTACTGCCACCCATACCTTCTGTCAGTACTCAACCATTTTTTACTCTTGAATTTCCAACCAGAAGCAAGCATTAGGGATTTATTTACCTTTTTGTCATTTTAGTTTTGCAGTATGTTTATGTAATCTATTAACTATTATTAATAAATTTTAAATCTCATCTCATCACCAACTCTGTACTCAATGACACCGGACATTGAAATTTCTAGCAACAAACACATATTGATGATTTATTTATCTTTATAGGCACGGAGTGGGAGACACATCACGTGGGAGTATAATAATTGATAGCAAAGTGATTGATGGAAGACTGGGAGGAAGCACAACAATTGATGTTTGAGGCAGGAAACAATTGATGTTTGAGGCAGGAATAGTCAACTCTGTATAGAAAAGATGGAAAAATATTTATTAGATGAAAAGAAAACAATAATATATAATTTTGGTACATTAATGGATGGCATGGAGTGGAAGATGTGGCATGATATGATATGACAAGGCTTAATGTCCTAGAAGGTGGTTTTATCATTTCTGAAAATGAAATCTTCTGACGCATTCACACATAAGGAAATAGAGGGTAAAAATGTAACTTTAGTTTCAAACAAAATCAGGGGAATGGAATTTACACTGTTCACGCCTTTTTTCCCATTTTTATTTATAGTTAATAGATATTATCGAAATATGTCAATATCATTGATGATACGGTATGATTATTTTTATAATTAAAATATGATTATTCGGAGACTCCCGTTTACATTATATATAGTTATTATAATCCTTTCTGGAAGGAATTGCACAAAACCCCCCCGAGGTTTGCCAAAAAATAGACAAAAACATATTTATCAGTTTATTACACCAAACCCCCACACTGTTAGTCAATTCCGTAAACTTTAACAGTTGACCAAGATTTTTAATCAAATGACCATTTTGCCCATTTTGATCATCATCATCACCATCAAATCATCCTCATCATCATTTTCGAACATCATCACCATCAGATCATCCTTATCATCGTCATCACCATCAGATCATCTTCATCATTATCCTCGATCATCACCATCAGATCATCTTCATCATCATCATCATCACCATCACCATCAAACACCGATCATCAACATCACCATCAGATCATCCTCATCATCATCTTCGAACATCATCACACCATCAGATCATCTTCATCGTCAAACACCGATCATCTCACCAATAAAATCAACCACAAAACCAGATCGACAGGAGAGGGTGAGAGAGAAGAAAAAAAAAGAAGAAGAAGAAGTTGTCTTGGTCAGTTTCAGTTCGTGCGCGGGTCGGTGCAAGCTCCTCAGTCGGCCGACTAAGCTGATGGTAGGCGTCGTCGTCTGGTTCTGCTCGGCTTGGTGTCTTCGGTTCCGCGTGACCTCTACTTGGCAACGATCTGATGGTCGGCGAGCTTGCACGGCTGGATCGGCAACAGCTCCCTCTTCGGACAGTGTCTTAGGTTCCGCGTGACCTCTACTCGGCGACGATATGATGTTCAGCGAGCTTGCACGGCTGGATCGGCGACATCTCCCTCTTCGGACAGAGGATGAAGAAGAAGAAAGCGGCAGCGGAGAAAGGGGTGAAGAAGAAGAAGATGATGAATGAGAGAGACGCACAGGGGTGAAGAATGAGAGACGCATAATGGTGAAGAAGAAGAAGGAGAAATAGACCAAATTGCCTTCACTCAGTTAACATTGACAAAAGTCAACGTTAGGTGTGGGGGTTTGGTATAATAAAGTGATAAATATGTTTCCCTCTATTTTTGGACAAACCTGAGGGGAGGTTTGTGCAATTCCTTCTTTTGGGACAATGATGGATCAATACAAGGGACGTGTAAATTATTCTTGCGACTTTTACAACACATGGCCATTGGATGCAAAGTTGAAGTGGTTTCTGTTTATGCTGCCATATTCATAATCATAAATGATGCGGACGTCAAAAGCTGGCTTCGGTTTCCATTATGTAAACAAAATTTTGAATTTTCGGCTTTATTTTTTTTTTGTTATAAATTGTTTCATAAACAGTGTGCATGTATGTTAATAGTGTGATTCCCGTTTGAAGCGAACGGCATACAATAAGTTGCTGACTCGCTGCCCAAGTAACACAACTACACAAGTGACACAAGGTACAACACTTGACTTGTGCTGATGGCAGAACCAGTCTTGTCATCTAATTCAGGAGGTTGCAGGGTAGATAAGTCTAGTGAGCCCTTGCTTCACATGAAAGGTGTGGCAAATTCCATTCCAGCTGGTTCAAACAAAATTCTAGTAATCAAAATGTCACAACAGCAATGTGCCATAGAGTATTGATATTTGATGTATCTGATGTTTGCTCTATGTATTTTCTGGAAAAAATGAATAAATGAATAAATAAATATGTTGTATCTTGTTATCTTTTTTTTTTTTTTTTGTGCATATCAGTTAATATGTTTATTGTATTGTCATGTGAAGCTTTGGTACTATTAAGTCGTGCGGTTGGATGGTATAAACTCTGGCTTGTTTTGCCTTTTATAATATCTGTTTTCTATTAGTTTTTTTCCTTTTTTCTTTTTAGTTTTTGATTTTATGTTTTGCTTTTGCTATATTGCCACCATCATTATTGATTTCCATTAGTGTTGTTAATTGATCGAATATATGATTATAATGATCTCATCAAGTGGCTCATAAAGCAGTAATGTTGTTTGAGTTAATTATTGGATTCAAGAGTACTTTCACAAATCACATGTAAACGGTTTTGGAGCATATATGTACCCCTTTTCAGATAAATTCTCGTCTTTGTTAAATTAGCAGTTGCATTTACAATTTTTTTTTTTTTTTTTTTTTGTTTCGTTTGTGTGCATATTAGACAAGCTGCCATGTACTATCATGTTGAGAAGATTATTGACTGGGACAACACGTCCCCAAAGCAACTTGAAATTCGCTTAATTCAAGCCTGGTCGCGCACTTATGTGTGTAAGTCATGAATCAAGCTTATGGAATACAACGTTGCTGTTAAAAACACTTTCATATGTAAGGATGCTAGTTCTGTTGACAGGATTGTATTGCAGTTTCCAGCTGTGGTCGACCTTGCTTGTATGCGCGATGCCATTAACAATCCATGGCAGTGACTCTCCAATAAGATCAATCCTTTGGTCCATTTCAGTTTATCATTTATATGTGAATGAACTGACATTAGCCATTCAATTCCTGGCCTAAAGCGAAGTTAAATTCGATCGTTCGATTATGGATTGAGGTTCCAGTGTTGGCTTATGACCTGTAGATTCTTGTGACCTTGAACAATTGTTGTCTAATTTGCATTTTATTGATATCGTATTAAGTTAAATAAACTTTTATAATTGAATTTCATTTTATTTATAATAATCAGCTTGTCTACATCCATTCTTTTGTTTGATTGTTTCCCTCGACTTGTAGCTGGAAATATTTTTTTTTGTCAATAGTATTGGGAATGTTTATTGTAATGCAGTGTGATAATGGATTTCTGACTAGCTATTTGCCAAATTCTTCTCATAAGCTTGTAAAAATATCTTGCATGCAGGCTCCTGTGGATTTTGTCATTGATCACTCAGTTCAAGTTAATGTAGCAAGATCAGAAAATGCAGTGCAGGCACGTATGGACCTTGAATTTAAGAGGAATAAGGAGAGATTATCTTTTCTTAAATGGGGATGTACTGCTTTCCATAACACGCTTGTTATTATTTCCTCCTGGTTCTGGTATTCTTGTTTGCAGTAAAACTACAAATGAAGGTTCAACATATTCGATACACTGATACACAACTATGTTAAGGTTACCGATTTTGCTGTTACATTTATGTGTCGTTTCACATTTTCTTTTTGTTCCTTACACTTAGAATTAAACCTTTGTTTTGATTGCTAATTGGATGAACCTTACTTTGACATATGACTATCGTGGGATGTTTTCTTAAAATACTGCATGAGGAGGATTTTTTTTTTTAAGTAGCATGAGGAGAGTTGACATGACATATATTTCAGGTTAATCTCAAATATCATGGACGGGTTGTTTTCAACACCAATGGCATACTCTACGCTGATGGTGTGGTTGGAACTGATTCCCACACGACCATGATTGATGGATTAGGAGTTGCTGTGCTGGCTGGGGAGCTGGAGGTATTTGTCACAATCCTATTTTTATCTTATTTAATTTTCATAATAAATATTAGTTTTAGTTTAGAATTTGAGTAAGGGGTAGAAATTAGAATTAAATATGATTAGATTAGATTTAATTTTATCTAACCATTTACTAATTTTTATTTTGAATTCTTGTTTAGCTATGAAATTTCGTATAAATTTGTGATTTATGATTAATAAAAGTTAAGTTGTTTTGATCTTAAAAAATATGTTAATATTTGTTAGCATTTGAGAGGTTTTGGTTTCCTTCGAAACAAACCATATTTTATTTTTGGTGTTATTAAAATGTACCCGTAGCATTTGGCAAGAAGGCATGGAGCCGGTTAAGGGTGGGTGTTTCTGGGTTCGGGTTGAATTGGGTTATAAATCTTTCAACCCAACGTGAGTTAGGTTGAAGTCAGTTAGGGGTAGGCGTTTTCGGGTTCAGGTTGAATTGGATTGTGTTGAAAATATCTCTTTAGAAGAACATTTGTTAGGGATGAGAATCAATGACAACCTTTATGATTGATTAAATCTTTTACTTTTAATCATTGAATCATTATTTGTACTCATTTTTTTTTGTAATCAAATTGTTAGAACTATGAAAGTTTCTAACTAAGCCTTTTATGTCTTTAAGGTGAATTAAATTCAACTCGATTAACGCAACCCAACTTAATCCGACTATTATTAAGTTGAGTTGAATTGAGTTGGATTAGGTTGATCGAGTTGAATTTAATCCACCATAAAGGCACAAAAGACTTAGTCGATAACTTTTATAGTCTTAATAATTTGATTACAAAAAAAAAATGAGTACAAATAATGATTCATTGATTAAAAGTAAAATATTCAATCAATCATAAAAGTTTTCATTGATTCTCATCCCTAGTAAGTATTCTTCTAGAGGGAATAAAAAATTTTGGATTTAGAACTAGAGATAGACTTTTCTAAAGTTGGGTTGGGTTAAAAATTAACCAATTTAATTTTTAACCCAACCCAACCCATCCTTTTTTTTTCTTAAGATTTAACCTAATCCAACCTGATAAAAATGATTTACAACAGAAAAAGTATTTTTCATGTGGAATAATTCTAACTAAAGCACTTTTCACATGGTACACGGATGGAGGACATTGATAGATTTCCACCAAAATTTAGAGAAATCAATAACATCCCTTGATTCTTTTTAAGATTAAATATAAATCCCCACCTCCCTCTTTATTTTCATTTTTATTAATCATATCATAATTCATAGTGCAGAATACTAAAATTGTATATTACCATTTTAGAAGAAGCCAAGAAGCTTTTGGTATATATCACCGAAACTTCTTAACAACAGTTCTTTTTTATTTTTATTGAGGTATAAAAGAGGAAAAGTTATAGTTGTCAACTCCTACATCTACAATAGATTCCAACATAACAGAACTGTTTTAATTTTTAGTCAATAATAATAACCAAGAACAGGCAACCAACTTACGCAGCCTACGAATCGTCAACTTTTGATGGCCCACATCACGAAAATCAAAATGCAGATTGAACAAGCCGCTCCCTTTGGTGGCCCAGCTCGGCCCATGCTCTTTATGGCTCAATCGTGACCGTTGACAATGACACATAGTTTCCTTTCTCGGTCTCACTCAACGTGATTCCAATTATTGCTTACCTCCCTGGCCCCCACTCTTTCGTTAAATTTTTTTTAAGGGAGGGTAAATTCGAAGAAAATTACTCGTGAAGTTAATATCGCGTCCAATGCATAAATGTGCATCATTATCCCGTAAAAAGCGGATATTTTTCTCGCATGGACCAATAACAACACTCCGATCATTTTATTGGCCAAGTTGCGGTCCTTTAAGGGGATCAGAAACATACAATCATTCCTCTTCCACCATAAAGGGAATACTGGGACGCCACTCGCGAAGCTTCCAAAATTATATATTTTACACTGAGAACTCTATTCCAGTGCGGTACTTCCACCGATATATTATGGAATTAGTTCAACATATACAAATATTATCATCTAAATTCTGATAATAATATTTATAGTAAATGCAAATTTATAAGTTTAGAGGTAATTTGTTTTTATCATTTTTTAATAAATTATATTTAATAAGTGATTTTTATTTTTTTAATCGATCAAGCTATTTAAAATCATCTAGAAATCATTAGGAAAAAAATTATAATTTTTGACTTTAAACTAAATGCTAAATCATTTAATGGTTTTTTAAATATATTATTCTAAATATATTCTTTACAAAATAATGTATTTCTAAATTTGTTCTATAGTATTTGATTATTTTTATTTAATTTAAATAGAATTGATATATTATTTTATTATAATAATTAATCATATTTTAATTATAAATAATAATATTATTAATACATGTACAAAATTGTTTTAGTATTTGAAAAATAATTTATTATAATTATTTGCATTATATTAAATGAAGTTACAAAATAACTAATAAAAACAGATACAATATCCTTAAATGATTTTAATTTATAAAAAAAAAAAAACAAAATTATCATATATTTAGAGGTAAGAAAAAAAAAAACGTATCATTAAAATTTTATATTACAATCACTTTTTTAATGTTTAATAATATTGTTTAGTTTTTATTTCAATCACTTTTTCAATGTTTAATAATATTATTTAATTTTTAGATAAAAAAATAAGCAATCCTGTATTATTACTATTAGTAAGGATATTTTGATGATGATTTGGTACAAAAAGAAATAAGGCAGCCAAAAATATCAATGAAAATATCTGATATTGAAACATCTGACATCTAAGGTTTCTCTTCGTCCGTTCGATAATCTGATCTATGGTTACCCAAGGACCTGATTTTGTAAACAAAAAATGAAATGTTACACGTGAGTGCAGAGGAACAACACCCAGCCGTTTCAAAGTTTCAACTTATGCGAGCTCTGAACTGGTACTATGACTTGTAGAAACGGCACGCAGCCCTAGGCTTCATATGCGCTCCACACGCCTCTCTCTCTCTCTCTCTGTCTCTCTCTCTCTCTATATTCCTCAGAAGAAGCTATGAGCTGAATTACTAAGCGATAGAGTTGTGGTTGTTGAATCTCCGAGTCCCTGACGATAAATCCTTATCTTTAATCCAAAAAGTATTTTATGTGAATGCGTGCGTGATCGTTTTCAATCTCAATCGTCATCGTCATCGTCATCATGTATATAACGGCATCAACCACCTCAGCTTCTTCGCTGCTCAGAGCTTCCAGGTCCAGATTAATTTCCTCGCTCTCCTCACCTCTCAAGACCTTAACTTCGGCTCCCAAAGTCTCTCCTTCTTCTGCTCCGTCGTCCGCGGCTGCGCAACAACGATCTCTCAGCTTCTACTCCGCCGTCCGATCCTTCCGCTGCTCCGTCCCTCGCTGGAGCCACCGCGTCGATTGGCGCTCTCCTCTCAGCCTTCGCGCTCAGATCAGAACCGTCGCTCCCGCGATCGAACGCCTTGAACGCGCCTTCGGTACTATGGGTACTGTGCTATAATTTCCCATTTTTTTGGAGTTCGATTTGTTGATTTGATCGGTTTTGTTTGAATGAAGTTGATAAAAAAATAGCAACATTTGAAGCTCATTTAATAAAAAAAGGATAAAAAAATAAATCAAAAGAATATTTTTTTTTAATGGAAGGTATTTTCTCTTTGTTCTTCAGTGAGTCAACGCTCTAGCCTCTGGCCTTCTCAAGTCGCAATCAACTAAAGATTTAAATTTTGGTGTATTTATTAAATTGTTCGGTGCTGTTACTATTGACTATTACTTTTTTTTTTTTTTTTTCAATTATTGTGTTAATTTTCTTAGCAAACTAAAACAGCGATTGAGTTTCTCGATTTAATTGAATCACTGGATCTTATTGAGCTTTGGCAATAATTAACGCGTGTATTTTACTTAAATGATACATTTTGTAGTTGAATTGTTGATTCACCTGTGTAAAAATTTGTATAAAGATCGATATTTGGTTATTTGGAGCATAGTATTTGGTGATTGTTTAAAAAAAGAGAAAAATTTTATGTCAATGTGCCCTCTTAGTAATGTTTGAGATATAATTTTCCGTGAAAAGTACTTGTATGAAGCTCGACGTGGAAGCTATGTATACATGGATTGATGTTTTTGTGGTCAATTGTCTGTCTGGTTTCAGCTGCTGAACATGCATTCAAGGGAATCTTGACCTGTCTTCCAAAGCCGGGGGGTGGCGAGTTTGGAAAGTTTTATAGCCTTCCAGCTCTTAATGATCCAAGGATTGGTATTTCTCATTCACTTGTTACTGGAAATTAGTAGATAATCTGTATAAGGTTCCTTTCGCTTTGATATCACTGTCTGTATCTGTCTCGTATATTATAAGTCTTGACATTAAAATTTGGGGTGATAGTTTCCAATTGTTGTTTCACTTTTTTGCGTGTACATTCATTTGGGGTGTGTGTGTATGTGTGTGTTGTGTTCTGTATTATTGAGAATGTAGGAAGAAATGCTGTATCATGTTGCTGGTATAAGTTTTGTTACAGTATGATTACTTATGTTTTTAATCTATTTTATTGATATATCTTTTTTGTTTCTGTTCAGTGTGTGGCTAATATATACACTCCCTGTTTTCTGTGTGTGCATAATAGATAAGCTGCCATACTCTATCAGAATCCTTCTTGAATCTGCAATTCGTAATTGTGACAACTTCCAAGTTAAAAAGGAGGATGTTGAGAAAATTATCAATTGGGAGAATACGTCTCCAAAGCAAGTTGAAATTCCCTTCAAGCCTGCTCGTGTTCTCTTGCAGGTATGTCATGAAATCAGTTTACAGAGTTGTTCTTATGAAAATATCATCGCCCACCCTTTAACCCTTATTTTCTGGTTGGCAGGACTTTACTGGAGTGCCAGCTGTTGTTGACCTTGCTTGTATGCGTGATGCCATGAACAAGATTGGCAGTGATTCTAACAAGATCAATCCTTTGGTGAGTTTTTTTTAATCATTTGCATACGATTCAGTATAAATGAAGTCAACGATATTCCTCACTCAGTTTCTGATTATTAGTGATGCAATTCTTTATGTTGTGGATTAAAAAATTCAGTTTTTTGCTTCACTTCATGTACATAGTTATTGACCTTGAGTGAATCTGTCTTTCGGATATGTTAATGAGTTTAATTTTGAAGCTGCCTTTTCCTGTCAAAAAAATTTTGAAGCTGCTTTTTGTGATGTTATTTTATAGCTTGTTTCTAGTTTTTATTCTTGTCAGGGTACTATGAATGTGTTGTATTGATGATTATATTGAATTGTGTAATTGATACCCCTAGAATGATTAGTATTATATATATATTTTTTGAAAGTTAGTATAATATTGTGACTTGATGGACTTTGATCTTTTCTCTTCAAATTTCGAGACTCAAATGCTAATACCCTCACCATTTTGTGCTATGTTTTTTTACAGTGCCTTCTTTTATTGGTCTCTGCATACTAATAAAAGTACTTTCTTGCACCACGTAGGTACCTGTTGATCTGGTCATTGACCATTCAGTTCAAGTTGATGTAACAAGATCTGAAAATGCAGTTCAGGCGAATATGGAGCTTGAATTTCAGAGGAACAAGGAGAGATTTGCTTTCCTTAAATGGGGGTCTACTGCCTTCCATAACATGCTTGTTGTTCCTCCTGGTTCCGGTATTGTGCATCAGGTAAGATGGTTTGGGGCAAAATAAAAATCTCCAAGTTGGCATTTGATTTACAGACTTACATTTCCATTTAACTTTTGTTTACCTTTTGCCTCTTTTGTAGTTGGCAAAATGAATTAAATCTCTGTTTTAATTGTTCAATTTATGTATTTGGCATAAATTTGAAATGTCCCTCTTAGATTTTCTTCTCTTTCTTTTTGTTTCTTTTTTCCCATGGTGGCAAGAAGTGAGTTAACATTGAGTTATTTCAGGTCAACCTTGAATATCTGGGACGGGTTGTTTTCAATACTGATGGCGTACTATACCCTGACAGTGTGGTCGGAACTGATTCTCATACAACCATGATTGATGGGTTAGGAGTTGCAGGGTGGGGTGTTGGAGGTATTGAAGCAGAGGCTGCAATGCTCGGCCAGGTAAACAGTACTATGGAGTGGTGGTCAATTTTTGTCTGTCCTTGCTTCTGAATTTGTATGACTTTGAGCTTTTCATATTACCACTGTACTTGTATTAAATTTATGTAGATACTAGTTTTCATTATAAATTCTAAGGGAGATTTATGTGAACCTGAAACCAGATTATGGAAGTCATGATTTTAAATTATATTGTGGCAGAACTTTGATGTGTGCAAGTAATCTTACCATAGGTGTCGTTTCTTGAAATGCATTCTCAAGTCTTTTTGACCTTCTAAGTTCTAATATCTAGCAGTAATAGTACGTTTCACCTAGCTTATTGTGCTCCATAATAGTAACAATGTAATGACTCTAGAAGTTACTCTTCCGATAATGACAGCCTATGAGCATGGTGTTGCCTGGAGTTGTTGGGTTCAAGCTATCTGGAAAATTGCGCAATGGGGTGACTGCTACTGACTTGGTTTTGACTGTGACACAAATGCTGAGGAAGCATGGTGTTGTTGGCAAATTTGTTGAGTTCTATGGTAATTTTAATTTTCTGGAGTTGAATTCAAGTTATTCACAGTTCCAACGTATTTGTACCTGCATGATATAACCTTTCGAATTCCATTTCCCTTATAGGTGATGGTATGGGTGAACTTTCACTAGCTGACAGGGCCACTATTGCTAATATGTCTCCTGAATATGGTGCAACCATGGGTTTCTTCCCTGTAGATCATGTTACTTTACAATATCTGAAATTGACTGGAAGGAGTGATGAAACAGTGAGCATAATAGTTTATATTGCATAAGGATTGAAATTGTCAATTTTAACCTGTAGATGACCTATTTCGTTTTGTATTTAGGTGTCTATGATAGAAGCTTATCTCCGTGCAAATAAAATGTTCGTTGACTATAATGAGGTAATTCCTCTTTCCATTCATTTTTTTTTTTCAGTTATCAGAACAAACCTGAGTTGCCAAATTTATTTGAATTTTTTCCCTACATAAAATTTCAGCCACAACAAGAAAGGGTTTACTCATCGTACCTAGAATTGAACCTTGCTGAAGTTGAACCTTGTATTTCAGGACCCAAAAGGTGTGTACTTTGTGGTTGTACAGACTTTCACCAATTGATTCCATCTTACACAGATGCAAATGTTACCATATTCTGTAAAATTTATATGATATCCACTTTTTACTGCATTTCTTTGCAGACCTCATGATCGGGTTCCTTTGAAAGAAATGAAGGCAGATTGGCATTCGTGTCTTGACAATAAAGTCGGGTTCAAGGTAAATCTTATGCCATAAATTTCCAGCTTGCAGCCAAATAATTGTTTTCCTACCATTTGGTATCAATCAAATGAGGCTGTTTATTTCATTTTTCTCTTTCTCTGAACTGTTAAAACTTGGATGAATTTCTGTTGGTTTTAACAACCATCTTAATTATGGTCGTTTACCCACACCAAATATATAATGACAGTCATCACAATTATCAGCACCTTTAGCATGGACCAGTGACAATGCCACTTACAGCTGTTAATCATAGGCAGCAATTTTGCTATTGTTCTGGATGCTCTTGCTCATTAATTATGTCTGGTTTCCCAAATATTATCAAAATCAATGATCTTTCTATATGACCCCTCTATCTCCTCACGCTCTCCCTGCATGTACACTTTCACTGTTGCACAAGTCTACAGGTGTGCCTCCAGAGATAAAATAGCAGTGTTTTAGAGGTCTTACCTTTGCAACAGTGTCGATGAAGTGTGAACTTGGTTTGATGTCTATAATAGCCTTGACATTCTTTGTCAAGGGAATGCACTGTAGATCTCTTGTCACAAAATGGATTTGGAGTGAATACTGATAATTTAGACCATTGCCTAAGTTAGACTGTCCTAAGTTTCTTTGATGATGGCTTTTATAGTGAATTATAAACCAATTTTCCTAATGTCTTAATATGTTGCAGGGCTTTGCTGTACCTAAAGAGGCACAAGAAAAAGTGGCTAAGTTTTCATTCCACGGACAGCCAGCAGAGCTTAAGCATGGTAGTGTTGTGATTGCTGCAATTACAAGTTGCACCAATACATCAAATCCCAGTGTCATGCTTGGTGCTGGCCTTGTTGCAAAGAAGGCCTGTGAACTTGGTCTACAGGTGAGGTTGATTATATGTATTATGCACTTAGACTATTGCAAACACCATAAAACAATAACTGCTCCCATACCACTCCCATTTGACTATTGCAGACACCATAAAACAGTAGTTGCTACCATGCCAATCCCATTTCTTCTTGTGCTTCCCTTCAGCCCTAAGGGTATGTATTAGTCCTGGGAATTTTTTGTAATAATTGCAAGATATCTGTGCACCAGGTCAAACCATGGATAAAGACGAGTCTTGCCCCAGGCTCAGGAGTTGTTACTAAATATTTACTCCAGAGGTACTTCATACAATTTATAGAAATAGTGAAATGGGGATGTTGTTATTGCATTATTTTCTTATATTATTAAGAAAAATGTATTATAACTTCGGTTTCTGTGGTGTAGTGGACTGCAGGAATATTTAAATCAGCAAGGTTTCCACATTGTTGGATATGGCTGCACAACATGCATTGGAAATTCTGGAGAATTGGATGAATCAGTTGCTTCTGCTATTTCAGAAAATGGTATTGCTAATTGTATTTTGAATAACTAAGGGATATATTATACACATAATTGTAGCTTTTGGCATACTCACTTGTGTAATTTTCACTCACTTTCTGTTTTCGATCTTTGGCTGGCCCATCTAAATTATTTCTCATATTTTGTGCAGACATTGTAGCAGCAGCTGTGCTTTCTGGGAACAGGAATTTTGAGGGTCGTGTTCATTCCTTGACTAGAGCCAATTACCTTGCTTCACCTCCATTAGTTGTTGCTTATGCCCTTGCTGGAACGGTATGTATTCTTCGCTGTTAATGGTGTCCAGCTATGTTCCACATTCAGAAGGATTAGTACTGTGACTGCAAAAATCCCCACACAGTACACTCTAAATGACCGAGACTGTAGACTTGAGCAGTCACATTGTTAGTCATATAAGGAGTGTTAGTAGCAATAATGCTGTTGTATATCAGTGTGCATGTGTATATGTGGAGACATCTTTCGTTTGTCTCGGTGAGGTAACATGTAACTATTGTCCAGGTTGACATAGATTTTGAGAAGGAGCCTATTGGGACAGGCAAGGATGGTAAGAGCGTTTATTTCAGGGATATCTGGCCATCTACAGAAGAAATTGCAGAGGTAGAGAATCTCAAGTTTGCATATAACATGGCAGAATTCTATTTTCTAATGCTTAACTGTCAGCATGAAATAATTTAATCTTGCTCGTATTCTATGTAGGCTGTTCAATCCAGTGTATTGCCTAATATGTTCAGAAGTACTTATGAGGCTATAACAGAGGGCAACCCCATGTGGAATCAGCTATCAGTGCCCACTGATACCCTGTACTCATGGGACCCCACCTCAACCTACATTCATGAGCCCCCCATACTTCAAGAACATGACTATGGATCCACCTGGAGCTCACGGAGTCAAGGATGCCTACTGCTTACTGAACTTTGGTGACAGTATCACAACCGATCACATTTCTCCAGCAGGAAGCATCAACAAAGACAGTCCTGCTGCTAGGTATCTCATGGAGCGTGGGGTCGAGCGCAAGGACTTCAATTCTTATGGTAGTCGTCGTGGTAATGATGAAGTGATGGCTAGGGGAACTTTTGCCAATATTCGCCTTGTTAACAAGCTCTTGAATGGGGAAGTTGGCCCGAAGACTGTCCATGTTCCAACAGAGGAGAAACTTTTTGTGTTTGATGCAGCACAGGTGAGTCCCTTCGGCATTTCGTCTTTTATCACTATTCCTTCCTGACAGTAGTTTATTTCTAATTTTATTGGATATGGATGCCCACTCTTCTGTCCATCTAAGGAAAATGTTGTGAATACATCATTTTTTAAACCCATTAGCCTTCTTCAGAGAGTCAAGTGTAAGAAGACATCATTTTTAACCACAATTTATTGTTAATCACTAAATTCATCAGAACCATCTGCTATTTTCAGAGGTACAAGGACGCTGGACATGACACGATTATTTTGGCTGGAGCTGAGTATGGAAGTGGAAGTTCTCGTGATTGGGCTGCCAAGGGTCCAATGTTGTTGGTGAGTCATCTTTTCTAGCCATTTGAGTAACTGGTAGTTTTGCCTTGTCAAGGTGTCCATACTGTGTCCTCTTTTACTAACATTTTGGTTATAACAGGGAGTTAAAGCAGTGATAGCCAAAAGTTTTGAGAGAATTCACCGCAGCAACTTGGTGGGAATGGGTATTATTCCTCTCTGCTTCAAGGCCGGTGAGGATGCTGACACACTAGGATTGACTGGTCATGAGCGTTATACCATTGATCTTCCTAATAGCATCAGCGAGATCAGACCTGGTCAGGACGTGACTGTCACAACTGACACAGGAAAATCTTTCACCTGTACAGTTCGCTTTGACACTGAGGTACTCCCCACTCAATTTTATCTCTCTTTATATCAGTCGACAATTTCTAGCTCATAGTTCATCAGAATACTAGGAGGAGGAGGCCTTCAATATCAAAGTTGTCTCATAGTTGGTTTCATGTTTTACGTCTGTTTCATTTTGCAGGTGGAATTGGCATATTTCAACAGTGGAGGGATTCTTCCATATGTCATCCGGAACCTGATTAAGCTATAGAGTAACTGCATCATTTATCAGACATCTTTGCTTCATCCAAGGAAACTTTGGATTTGTATAATGTGAGAAGTGAATAATGTCTCAAAACAGTAGAGAAAAGTATATCCCTTTCAGGGACAAGAGGCAATTTTTTTTAAGCACTTCCAGGTCGACATATTTGGTCTATTTTTTTTTTTCAAACCTAACATATTTGGTCTGAAAACAAATGACTATTTTCAGTTATATATATATATATATATATATTTTTCATGTTCGATAGTTGCTTGAATGTTCTGTAAAACTAATTTGTTTTTGCTTCATGTTGGTCGTTACTAAAATCGTCCGAATTCAACATAGAAATAAATTAATTGGGTATATTTTGTCGGCTCATATGTGTTTGTATAGCCCACATTGTCTCTCAATTAAATGAGATGACGCTATCACCACCAAAAGTCATCCTAAATTTTATATTTTACCTTATTCTTAAAATAACTATTAGTAAAATTACCTATATAAGGTACAATAACTAAATTATGTTTTTTTTTCATAACGAAAACATTCCAGTGTACAACTGTAAGTGAACTTTTAGACAACGTCGGATAAAGAACATTTAAGTAAGTAATTGCTCTATAATATCTGCTGCCCCCACAACCAAGTGATGACTTGATATTGGATATGCATCTCCTTACAGGTATAAATATTGGGGAAAAAATGTTACACATTCTGATAAATTTCACTATTCCTTTTAAACAAATTATAGTTATTTATTTCAACAATTTCAAATTTTGGAAAACTTGACTTTACTGTAACCTAATCATACATGTATCTTTATCGTACAAAGTATAAGACAATGTTATAGAACCACTACAAATATTTGAGAAGAAAGATTGTTAATTCAATATGTATCCATAATTGATTCGGCTGCCAAATCCACAGTGTTGGCCTATTGGTTCACTAATTTAGAGGTCCTAATAAAGAAAAATAAAAAATTGACAAAATAATCATATTTCTTATTCCTCGTTAGGCAAAATTTGATAATTTGTAAGTTAAAAACATAACATTTCTCCTAAGGTGGGTTCTCAAAACGTTCTAGTTCCACATTATCACTTTCTAATATTTTAATTTTGCTAGTATTAGAAATTTAAATTTCTAATTCTAGATAAAAGAAAAAACAACAATTTCTATTTCTCAAAAAAAAAAAAAATTAAAATGGGTTATTAATTGTAAACTTTTGATCCCACATTTCTACTCTAATATTTCCATTTCAGTCATATTAGAAGTTTATAATTCTAAACAGTACATAATGAATTATTTCCCAAAAACTGGTCTCTTCAAAAAAAAAAAAAAAAAATTCCAGAATACTGTTTACACTACTATAGGCTAATACAATAATTACTATTTCAGAAGTACAATGCAAACATGGCAAATTCATTCATTTTGTTTACTGCCTGTGTGTTTTTGTGTGTGTGTGTGTGTCCCTCTATATATATATATATGTATATGTATATATTGCACTGTGCTACTCACACAGCCAATTAAGAAAAAGCAAAACAACAAACAAAAGGCGAGAAGCAAAAAATGGCATGTCGTCCACTCGTCCTCTTTTCTCTTACGTATAGCTTTAATCTAGCTGTCTTATTTTGCTTCTTTTTTATTTCTCTGTTTGTAACTTAATGGACTTTTATGTATTTTAATTTTTTTAGTCGGCATCACAAAACTGGCTCAGTGCTCTTTTGCAACTAGAAGATTTTTTCAACGGTTGCGAGCTGCATCGAGACCAACCTAAGAATCATAAGAACTATATTGTTTGCATTGTTGCATCGGCTTTTGCTCTTATTGCCTGCGGCCTGCCCAATCACAATCCTTATTACTACATAAAGGTTGTCATTAACAAAAAAAAAAAAGAAAAAACACCTTCAATATTATGATGTTTTTGTAAAGATAAAAGGAGAATTATCACAAGGATGCAGTAAGTAGTGACCAATTCTCTAAGACCAAAATCAAACCTACTGATCTCAATCAGTTTAGTTTGAGGGGAAATGTAAAGGTAAAATGAGAATTGGTCACTTAGGCGCTCACTTATAATTGGTTAGTTGACATTTTATTATGCTGCAGTTTGTATCTGATCAAGATTCAGTTAAAGTAGTTATGCTTAACTCAATTTACTTACTACAATATACTTGTATCATTTATCAAGAAAAAATGAAATCACATAAGAAATTGAGATACAGGGTTTCTCTCATTCTTGAACCCTAAAATCTATCTTGTTCTTCTTTCTCAAATCTACTCCACAATCCATAGAAAGTTTCAGTTTTATGTAGCAGGGATAACGTGTCCTCAACTTGTGCCCTAAAAGTATATGTTAACATCACAATTAACCAATTAATGATTATGTATTTATTTATTGATTAATTGTGATTTTTATTTCAATTTTCTATTTATTTATTGATTAATTGTGATTTTTATTTCAATTTTCTAAGTATTAATGGCACAAATTAATTATACACCTTCTATATATATATAGCAGTTTATTTTTTTAAAATGACTATTTTTTTAGATCCAAGATGAACACTAACTATTTTTTCAAAATCTTGCAAGAATGAGAGGTTGTGTGTTTTTTTATCTGAAGACTGAACAGTATTACTGAAAACTGAAAATTGAATAGTGATTGAAACCTGAAATCTGAATAACATATTTGTTTTTTTTTTTCTTGTCTCTAAATATATTGTAAACTTATTTATTTTCTAAAATTAAAATTATTTGAAAACTAGTAATTTGATATTTATATCATCTTAACTATTTGTTGTTAAGTAATTTTAATTAATTTAATACAAACATCAAAAAATAAATAATTTAATAAATTCTAAAACATTTTTTATGTGCATATTAATAATATTTTATTCATAATTAAATTATGATTAAAAAATATAGTAGTATTAACCATCTTTATATATTTAAGTATATTAATATATTTAAGAAAACAACTAGAAAATGAATGTTTAAATCATAAATTAAAATATATTAATTTAATTTCAAGACAATTTGAGATGAGATATATTTAGACTTTTCTTTTCAAATATATTTTTTGTAGGTATCAAGGAAAAGAAAAACAGAAAAAAAATTTGAGTAATATAAAATTAGGATAAATTTGAAATTATGTTATTTTGGAGATGATAGATTTGAAATAAAAACTTTTAAATGTCATTAAGTGATTTGTAATTACGTGAAAAGTTAAAAATTCTAACTTAATTTTTTTCAATTGTTTATAGGTAATTTTAAATGATTTGATCGCTTAAAAAAACAAACAAAAATAACTTAATATGTGTAATTCAGTACTATTAAGTTTTAAGTGGAAGAAACAAACGACCCCTAACAATTTTTGGACAAAAATATACTTGGTAAAAATAAAGAATCTTAAAAAATGATTACTTTTCAACTCCAATCTTAGAAAATGGTCATTTCTGTAATTTTCTCATATATATATATATATATATACATATATACTATAAACTGAAAACGTTATTATCTTTTGTTTTTAAGATCAGAGAAAATATAAGCATGACAATGCTTTTTGGTTTTTGAAAAATGCATGACAATGCTTTAAAAGTGAAAGAAGCTGCACAAATTATGGACTGTAACGAAATCGCGGTAATTTAAAAGTAATGTTAATAAATTAACAGTACCTTTTAATGAAATTATTATTTCTCCATTTCTAATCATTTTTTATGTCAGTCTAGTTATGAATTAGTATTTAAATATGTCATTGAAAAACAAATAGTCCTCTCTTTGAATCTATTATATATATAATCATACTTTTTTTTTTTTTTTAATTTGTAATTATTATGTCTTGCGATGCAGCAATACAAATACAACAATAACCTAGGTGTGTGCATACACCGGAGGCCACAAATAGTTGAGCGCAATAATCTTTATGAATACAAATGCGTAACGTGTGGAAGAGAGATGCAACAGAATATTCCTTTATCTCATGCAAGGTCTCTCTTATTATAACTCCCTATTAGACTCCATTAGATATCTTAAATTGATAATCAATAGTTGTACATTTTTCAATGCTTTGGGTGTCACTTATTTTTCTCTAATAATTTGATTTCAGGTCCGCCGTCTTGGTGAGGCTGGAACAATTAGAGTACCAGCCGCTTTCTTTCTTACAGGAAGTCATGATATTCCTAGGAAGAAGGAGACTCGTACTTTTTTGTCTTGTTTGCGAATGGGATCCGGTTCGGGGTCCCGTGATGTCTCCTCATGATCAATTCGCATGAATTCAAGGAAACAATTGAATCCACGAAAAACACCTCTTATATGAGATGATAATTTTTGCTGATGAAGGAGAGTAATAGGATTTTATTACTTTGAGGTTTTTTTTTTTATCCTTTCATTTTTAAGAACTTAGCTAGCTTTTTTTTTTTTTTTCATTAATTATTCCCTTGTTACTATGGGTTATAATATTAGTTTTTTTTTTTTCTCTTACAATTTTATTTACAAATCAAAATTACAAATTTGTTCACAACTATTAATATCTTTCCTCATAATATATTAATTAATAAATAAAATAAAATAAATTTATTTATTTAATGGCTCATAACACCTTTTATATATATATATATATATATTCTCATATGATTGCACTATGACTGCAAACTAGCTAATAGGTTTAAAATATATTCATGTGTAGAGAGCAAGACATCTATAGTTTATAATTATAGTTACCTTTTGATGTATTAAGGAGAACAAAATCAGAGAGAGTGAAAAAAAAAAATGTAAATATTTAAGTACTCTAAAGAATGCAAGCACACTAACATTTGAAATTCATAATCTAACAATATCAAATCTTCAACTGATTTTGAAATTCTTTTGTGATTAAATTTTATATAAATTAATTTTTTTCAAATATCATTTCTTCAATTCATAAATATAACGATTTTTCTAACACATTATATAAAAAATATGGTGAGAAGAATCAGAGAGAGAAATATATGTATATATATATAAATAAACCAAAACTCATAATTGCTACCAGAAAACTTTTAAATAATTACAGTCTATTATTAACATTTTCTTTCAAAAAGAGGAAGACTAACAATTTCTTCTTTTCTCCAAAAAGAAAGAAGGTAAAACAAAATTACATGGCTTCAATGTTCCTCTGGTATACTCTCCAAAGCTGGCCTCCAATTGCTAGTAATAAATCCTCCTTCGCTTTCTCTACCTTGAGAAATCCTTGTAGCACCTCTAAGCTTCATTGCATTCTCCAATATTTTCTCCACATTAGAGTGCTTCAACTCCTTGCCTTCACAACTCAAAATCTGCTTCAACTCTTCTTGACTCACCACAACTTTAATCCTCACAATCCCACCACCACTTTCTGATCTTTCAAGTACCCTCTTTTTTTTCTTCTTCTTCTTCTCCGTTTCCAATCTCGAATCCATAAACGTTTCTCTCATTCTTCTGACAGCTTCTACTCCCCTAACCATCTCGTACACTTCTTCATTTCGTGTTCTGCTAAATTTCAAGCAATTGTTTCCCATGTTGCGAGATTGGAAAAACAAACACAACAAAACCACTAAAAGAAAGGAGAAAAACAAGAGTGTGAAACATTAAATATATAGAGAGAAGAGTGTGGTGAGATCACATGAAGAACCGATTATTGCGCCGGGTATATGGAAGATGGAAGTTGTACTTTTATTGCTCTAGAGACCACCGCCACCTACACTATATGTTATACATTATATAACGCGCATTTGATGCCCTTTTTGTTTTTTTAGAAGAAATTTCATTTAAGTCCTTAAGGTTTTGAAAAATATCAAAATTTTAAATATATTATAGAAACAGTTCTTTTCATCTCTAATTTTTTCAAAACTCTTCAAAACAGTCCAAAACATCAGTTGACTGACGATCAACAGTGACAGAATACATAAAAAAATATTTTTATCCTTGATAATTGTTAATGACACTAAAATAACTAGATTACCCTTATAAAATAATGAATTTATAAGTGAAATTGTCTAAAATATTTCTAATTTTGAGTTATTAAATTACAATTTAATCTAAATTACTTTATTTATTATAAAGATATTTTTACCAAAATACCCTCATTTGTAACTGATTTTTTTAGTAATATGGGTCTGAGTGCCTCTCACATAAAAAGACTATTTTACCCTTCTCACCTAAGCTATCTGTTATTATTGACTGTTAATTAACTGACGATTTGAACTGTTTTGAAGAATTCTTGAAAAATTAGGGATAAAAAGAGTTATTTCCAAAAGATATTTAAAAATTTGATAATTTTAAAAATTTGAAAAACTTAAATGAAGTTATCTCTTGTTTTTTATATGCACAATTTTTTTTAGACAGTGGCAAAAGCATTTGTTAGAATCTTGGACCACCAGAAGAGATAAAATAATCATGAATCAATGCAGCTGATTAATTAATATATGGAAGAGCTATCCAAATTAAAATATTAACGCAATTAATTAAATACATATTATTTGATTGCTTCAGAGATTTTTGTGGTGATCAGTTCAGTGATTATAGCTTGGCTTGGTATAACAAACAAAGCTAGCTTTGAGGCCTAATCCTGCTTAATTTGCAACAAAAATATCATTTCTTAGTTACAATTTTACAACGACGTGGCAGGATCAGATTGGAACCATGTGATTACTTGGACTCTAATGAGATTAATTAATTATAATATGCTTAGTTTAAGGTCCTTTGATTGCGCTCATTCAAAGCGGCTGCTGCATAATCAAACATTTAATTTTCTTAACCAACACTACTGTTTGTACGTGTTTTGGTATAAACACAAAACAACAACTATATTATTCTTGTATTTTTTTTTTCGACAAAAGAAATTAAAATGTTGTTTTAACTTCTTCTGATCGGTTGTCCTGACTGTACCTAATACTCTTATCAAAAACTGAATCCGTGATATGTAACACCACAATTGCTGATTTGATCATGATTTCGATTCTCTACCCGCCACAACTTAACACAATGTTGCTTACTCTATAATACTAACTTCATCTGAAATTAATCCCCTGACCATCTTTCAGCTACTGCACAAATTAAAGGAAATTATGCCGAAGCATTGTTTCTAATTCAATTATGTATAAATCTTATAAAAGGTAACAACAAAATTGTTCTTTGTTTTTATAGTTTGAAAGCTAGTACTAGGGAATTGAATCCAAAAACTGCATGTTTTTGCATACAATATATTTTAGCAAAGCCCTTTTTGACGTATATTTAACTTTTTTGGTTTTAGGAAAACAAATAATTATATTCCAATTATTGATTGAAACTAATTCTTAGGCTTCAAAATAAAGCATGCATTTCATATGTAGACTACAAATAGAGTCTGAAAAACTGGTTCTTCGCTCCAACAATATATGACTAGATGCAACTTACAGTCGCTGATTTTTAGTTAAGATGATTAGAAACTTAACAATTTCCGCGCAAAAATACAAGTCAAACAAACTATGGAGTTTCTGGTGGCAGAGAGGGTGGCGGTGGGTTCACTGCATGTGAGATGTCCCTTCACGTTTAGGGCACCTGTTGTTTGAAACTTGTTTGCATTATAAAATTAGTATATAATCACGCCCTGTTTGAAAATATGTGCACCCTTGTGCCTGAAAACAGTAATTTTATTGTATCTTTCACATGAGGTTAGGTCGGGTTTCCATTGTTTGTATGTATACATATCTTACAAAATGGTTGTGCCTGTTTTGCTTTGCCATGTGGAGTTGGCCCATTTTTGACCATTTTCAATTTGTTGTTTGTGGTTTTATAATGGGAGCCAACCACCATTGGCTCCTCGCATTGACAGAGTTTTCACGGTTGACTTGGTGACCTATATAACTAAATGTGTTCACATTAATTTTTAACAAACACCTTCCATTCGGCTCAAAATAATTAGCCATGGCAAGAAACACCATCCTTAAATGTAAGAGAGTTATATTTAAGATTGAAATCCACTTATACTATGATTTGAAGGTTTGAATTTATGTTTATTTATTGCAATAAATAAACTCTTTAAAAGGGGCTTGTCTGCATTCTTTTTTTTTTTTTTTTATACGGAATTAATCATTATTACCGACAGTTAGCTTCCTGCATGAAGTATTCATTATCTTTCTTTACATATTATTTTATTATCGCGAAATTATGAAGACACATCGATTTATGGAATTTGTCTCATTGTCAAATAAAAGAATTACAAGAAAAAATTAAATAACGGCTGGCTATGCGTTCACATCCAAATAGTAGTCCTTTCTTAATTTGACCCAGATCCAGAATTCAGAAAATACATCTTTATAACATTGAAATTTATCCAACTTTTTTGAAAACATTCATATTTGTCCTGTTAATTGAATTGTCTTGTCCCCTATTCAACTGCTGGACTCGAGGAGTCCAACTGACTTTGGTCTACTTTTTGTAAATTTTAGGCTATGCAATCTTTACGTTAATGTTTGACAAATTCAATTTATTAAAAGTAAACAAGAAAATGCGTTTGGTAAATATTGTTTTTATACAATGTGATCATTCGAAAGAACAAGACGGTGCATTGGAGATATTGTAACACGCGACAAATAATCATTGATTTTGGTTGCTACTGGCAACACCGGGATTCAAAAACGAAATTGGATCCATTGCTGGACAAGACAGCATGTCCAAATTGGTCCAGGCCCATGTTAGCAGTTTGGGCCAATTTTAAAACTTTCCAAAATAGAGATTAAAATATATATATATATATATACCTGCGATTTCTTCACATCCAACGGTAGTCCGTGCTTTGACCCACATCAGACGGGTCAGAAGAAACACAAACTCATCAAAGCAAGCAATCTCTCACGTGCCCACTCTCGTCTCCAGCACGTGATCGTCTCTGACATAAGACACGACACGTGACTGTCCTCTCGGGCACGTGTGAACTCTGAAACATTGAAGTCGAACGAAAAGCCCAACTGCTTCGAAACCAGCTAACTACATACACTTGTTTCTACTTGTAGTCAAAGAGCTTTTAACTTTCAATGCCTAACAACCAAAAGATCTCCCTCTCTTCACTTCACTTACATGCTCTTCATTGTCACTAATAAGTTTATAAAACATGAAAGTTCGAGAAGGGGTCTCCGGCAGTCACATTCTTCAGCTTATTCTATCACTATTGTTTCTCTGTAAGTAATCATTTTTTTATTTTTGCAATTTCTTGCTTTTATATAAGTTGGTTTTCATGGAAAGCTTTTCTTTTTTTTTGGTTTCTGGGTAGTTATTATCTTTCACTTTCTGTTTTTTTTTTTTTTTTTTTTTTTTTTCTATATTTGTGTGTAATTTGAGTGAAAGTGTCAGTAGGGGTTATCGTAAAATGTTGTATCTTGGAAAGAAATAAGTTGGTTTTTGACTTATAGATGCTGCATTGTAAGTTATAGGTAGTGAGAATGTTGGTATTTGGTTGTCCTATGATGTCGTTTTTAAGAGCACATTTGTTGTTAAAGTTGGTTTAATTGTCATGTTTCTTGGAGAACTGTGGTTTGGGTGGTTTAGGTGATTTTGATATAGTGGAACATGGTAGGCTTCGATACCGTCAATTTGGGTGCTTGTGTTTGTATGATCATTATGATGAATTTAGAAGTGAATGGTTAGTCAATTTATGGTATGGTGTTAGTTTTTGCAGTTAAAATGGGTCTCTAAGAGGTATTTTTAGAAATAGTGTCATGATGTAGAAACCACTTATGATTTTATTTTATTGATGCCATATTTCGCCTTTCAAAGATTTATGATTATATACCATTAAAATTCTGTAACCTTTTCAACTTTGTGTGTATGTGATAGCAGTTTCATGTATTGTGGACACATATCCAAATGATTTGTTTAATTAACTAATTTGTGTGCATTGTTTCCAAGCATACAGTTACGTTGATGTGGTCTCATTCAGTTGTGTGTTGTACTTGTTGCAGGTTTATGTAGATCTCATGCCGTCCCACTTTATGCAATGGCTCCTGATATCTCCCCAGCTGCAGACCCTCAACCCTTTCTACCTCTTTTAGCTCCTTCTCCCTTGACACCATTCACGAAAGGCATTTTGCCGACATTATCCGGTCTATTGTCTCTTCCCTTTCATTGCTTTCTGTGAGAATTAATGCTTTAATTGTTCGTCTCAGTTTCATGGCCTATGCGCTGACCTTTCTGTGTATAATATGGATGATTGATAGGATAAACAACCTGATTTGGTTTGAAAGTGACCCACTCAAATAATGCTTCTGGTTTGCCTCAGACATCACTTGTGCCTGAGTTAGAATTCACTGATCCTTATAAGATGTCCAACTTATGGTTTAGGATGTATATAGGCACGGCACAAAAGTTCGTTTTTGATTGCCAACCCAGGGAACTATTTTGGGCCGGTGACATGAGTGACAGGATGAAATTTCCTTCTAACCAATACTGGCGTACACGAGCTACTTCCTGAGCACCCTCTGCTCCTAAACAAATCCATTTCCATTTTAAATGCCTTTGCTTTTAGCTCTTTTGTTATAATACCTGACTGTGCAGTGCTTTAATTTTAAACAATAGTGCAAAAATGACCATATCTTGTTCTTCTTAATATCTTTCAGGACTCTGTAAGCTAAATTTTTCTGCTGCTGAAAGTATTATGAGGATAACAGCGACTGACTGCTGGGCTTCCTTTGCGCCATATTTAGCCAATGTAGTATGCTGTCCTCAATTTGATGCCACCCTAATGATTCTTTTGGGACAGTACAGCAAATCCTCTGGAGTGCTTAGTTTGGATGCAACAAATGCCAATCACTGCCTCTCAGATTTTGAGAAGATCTTAGAAAGTCAAGGTGCAAATAGTAATCTTCGAAAAATGTGCTCAATTCATCCATCAAAACTTAGCGAAGCTGCTTGTCCTGTCATAGATGTTAAAAAGTTTGAAAACATTGTGGATTCTTCAAAACTTTTAGCTGCTTGTGGAAAACTTGATCACGTCAATGAATGTTGTCACCATGTTTGCCAAAACACCATACTAGATGCTGCTAATAAACTTGCCATGATCGGTACATCGAACTCAACCATCATTAATGGTTGTAAGAATATTGTCTTCCGATGGCTGGCCAATAAACTTGATCCTTCTTCAGCCAGTGCTGTTCTTAGAGGACTTTCTAATTGCAAAGTAAATAAAGGTGAGCGTGGAAGGACAAATTTTCATTCTTGATCATAAATTACTTTTAATGTGACACTCAGTGCAGGAAGCATATTTTTTGTTTATGGTGTTCCATATAGCACATTTTGTGGAGTAACCTCTTTTCATTCTTTGTAATCTGTTCTAGTCTGTCCCCTGGATTTTCCCGACATGAAAAACCTCACTACGGAATGTGGACATACCATAAGCAATCGAACAACTTGCTGCAAAGCTGTGGAGAGTTATGTGGCCCACTTGCAAGAACAAAGCTTCATTACCAATTTACAAGCCTTAAATTGTGCTGCTTCACTTGGCATGAGATTGCAGAAAGCTAATGTCACCCAAAACGTTTATGATCTTTGTCATATAAACCTGAAGGACTTCTCTCTTCAAGGTCAGTGTTGTTTTTGGCCCTCTAAATGAGCAATTCCCTATGCTGTTTCATTTTTATCAAAAGAATTGCCACTAATACATGAAACTTTGTGGCTCGTAACTTATGATGGTGGAACTAACTGAATGGATGCAACAGTTGGATCACAAGGTAATGCTCAAATAATGGATTCACCCTTCGAGCAATTTCTCGGTTTTAATTTAAAATGAATGTGGTTACTAAATTTTGCAATAGCTTTTCTGCTGTTTATGTAATTATGTTTCCTCATTCAACTCATTAAAAGGCTTGTTCGAGTTGTCATTCCCTTTTTTTCTTTATTCATCTCTTGATCTCCTGAAGTATTATTCTCATGGTTGTTTTGGGTAAACCTCGACTTTTCTATTGATCTATTTATACTGAACTCTAAAAGATGAAAGCTGCGAAAATTATTTAAGCTAGCCATATTCTGCTTCCGTTGCCTTGTTAGCTTCTTAGTTTAACTTATTTAAACTTGAAATTTATCTGCTTAATTCTTGAGATTTCTTGAATGGTTTCAAATCTGCTAGTGATGAATCTTTCAAAAAGTTGATACTAATCACACATACAATGCTTGACTTTTCAAATATATTTTCTTCCTTCATTTTTTTCTGCTAGTGTTTCTATTGTAGTTGCTTTCATGTAAATTAACAGACAAACTTATTTTTCTCTAGAATCCGGTTGCCTTTTGCCAAGCTTGCCTTCAGATGTGACCTTTGAAAAAACTTCAGGAATCGGCTTCATTTGTGATCTCAACGACAACATTGAAGCTCCTTGGCCCTCGTCTTCATATGTTCCTGCTGGTTCCTGCAATGAAAGTATGATAAAATTTGCTGCAACTCTTATGCATGTAGTTTTTGTTCTTTCATGTTTTGTGTGTGCTTTTTTCATTTCACTTAATTTATTTTTTTTTTCTAAAACTACTGAAAAAAGATCAGATGTTTCTTTCTCTTTGAGTTGCTTTCTATTAACTACGGTACATATATGTTGCAATATTGCAGCTACGAAACTTCCTGCCCTTCCAGCAGCTACATCTGCACAAAACGGTAAGAGAGCTTTGATCTATTTTTCTTGTTTGATAGCTATACGTTCAACATAACCTACTTAAAGTACAAAAGAAATCAACACGGTTGTTATCTTTGTCTACCACTTGCTCTCACATGTCAATGTCCTCCTTGGAAACCTAAAAAAAGACTGTCCAGGCACCATATATATATTTCTATATGTTTCGGCTTAATGGCAGCTTCATGCACACTTTATAACTTTTTCCTGTATTGCAGGTCTTTACTTGAAGCACCTGATGTTCCATTTCCTAATAATTAGCTCCACCATTCCTCTCAATTTACTTTCTTGAATTGCTATAGTCTACATTCAATATTGCTCTTTCCAAATTCAGATTTGATATTGTATCACTTGTATAGTATTATTTAGTTCCAGATTTAGTTCAGCTACATTTTGATTAATCTTTTCAGTAATTAAATACAAATAGTATGCAATGTAATAAAACTTCCTTTCCTGTGAAGAATTCAATAAGAAAACAAGAGTTACGTTGGCTACACTCTACAGCATAATGCGTTACGAGCTAAATGCCACACATTTTGAGAGTGGCGATATTACCACCCCTCAGAAGCTGTATGTACAACCCCTTTTTGTTTGTGCACCCCATTAATATTTTTTGTAAACACACTCCTTTTATACCAAATATACCCATTCTAATAAAATCTCTGAAAACAGGATTGCCCGTATAAATGAGAAAGATGTTCTAAATCTGGAAGATGTTTTGCTGCAGACACAAAAAGCAACGAAATTGACCATCGTTTCTTCATTCAAAACATGCAAAAGCAACACAGTTTCGCATCAATTTAACACCAAAATAAAAAATAATGATAATAAAAAGAAAGTTAAAAATCAATCAAAAAAGCATTGAATCATCAAAGCCGATCAACATACGTTGAATCAATCCACATTCAATCAAACGATTCAAGTTTTTTAAACTTTGATACAAAATCATGAAGATATACGTGCACACCTGAGAAAGAGTTTGATGGCTTATTTATTTATTTATTTTTCTCTCACGCACAAAAGGAGTTGCTTTCAATTTTGATCATTGTATCAAGTTAATAATGAAAATTAAAAGCTATTTTGTTAGCAGGGGAAGGTAGCTTTCAGGTGAAGTGAGAAAGCAAGAGAACACGTGAAATGGGCACATGCTCCTTCAACTGGAGCGCTCTGTCACAAACTCGTTCTAACGGCGACTATGTTTATTGAGGTTGGTTTGGCCCCAGTCGCCGTTTATAACAGATCACACCTATGTTTATTGGGGTTTTTTTGTCAGGGAATTTGAGGGTTTGATAAGAAGAAGAAAAGAAGGTGAGAGAGTACATAGTGGAGAGAAGACAGAGTGGAGGAGGAGGAGGAAGAGAAGAGAATTTGGAGCTAGGAAGTTATTGTCATTTTTAAAAAAAAAATTATGGTAATTTTATTTTAATATTAATAATTTGATTTAAGAATAATATTAAAATTTTAAAATATATACAAATTTGGGGTGTACATACGATTTTAGAGGTGAAAACATCGTCGCTCATACATAGAAGACAATAAAAGGGCCAGTTGTTTAATTTGTGCTGTTGTGGTGTCATCTTCTGAACTTTTGTGGCCTACAAAGAAACACAGTTAACCGATCAAGACACGAAATATATATATATATATAGATAGAGTCTTTGTGTTCTAATTTTTAACTGAGATAAATGATCCTCATAATTTAAAAATTAGATGTACGGACCATATAAGCTTTACAGTTTACATGCACCAGCTCGAGGAAACTGGGCCCTAAATGACAAAACAAGCCACGGTGAGGGCATCGCCACTCGCCAAAGGGCCTTGACTGTTTGGCAGTTGCCAGTTGCCTGCGGTCCCAGCAAGGACAATACGCACCAGGTCGAGGAGACCGGGCTCCAAATGACAAAACAAGCCACGGTCAGGGCATCGCTGTTGCCACTTCTCTGCGGTCCTAGCAAGGCCCTCTAATGTTCAATTCAGAGATCAGATAAGATAATCGAGTCAAATTAGCGAGCACCTCTGACGTCAAGTCAGATATAGCATAAGGTGATCGAGTTAACCAGCTAGGACTCCTGACAGTCGAGGCAGATTTAAGATAAAGAAGACAATACATGATTCATGATTGTGATTGTGAATATGTGGTTTCTAGAACAACAGCTTTAAATCAGTTGTTTTCTTTTCTTTTTTTTTTTTTTTGCTAAACTAAATCAGTTGTTTATTGACAATAACACAAGTATGAGGTTTTTTCTCATGCTTTTAGAGGCCTATTTTTGTGTTTCTAATGTCATTAATATGAAGTTTCTTGTTAACCCGCTGGAAAGATATTTGAAAGCCCCTGGTGTGAGTCATTGGTTTGTGCTTATATATAACTGATTTTAGAGGCCTATTAGTCAATATATTTTGATAGTAAAAATCGTTTATTAAATCTAATTTTGTTTCAGTGCGATAATAATATAATTCTAAAATATGATATTTATCGGTTTCCTACTCCTATGCATGATTCTGCCAAATTGGAGTTCGGATTTAAGATCAATCTTTTTTTATATAATGATCATTTATTACAAAATTTCATATCTATATATATATTGATGTTTTAAAATTCTATCATTAGTTCTAGTACTATGATAATATATGTCAAATATGCTTAACAGAAACTCAAATTAAAATTTAAAAATAAATAATAATCATCATCATCTAAACAGTTCATATCAACAATCTATCAACAGAAAGAACATGTTTCAAAACAGGTATCTCGGTATACCAATAATGTCAAAATCTGATAGACAGATATTGTAAAGCAACTACACTTGACAGCGATGAAGTTGTTTGTTTTAAAATATGTGCAAAGTTGATCTACTTCTGGACACACTAAGAGCAAACGAATCTGGACAGCGAGTAAAGTTGTTTGTTCCAGAACATATTTTTTTTTGTTTGTTTTCTCATTTCGTTACTCTTTTGAATGGCTATTGTTTTACGGAGCCACTTGACCGTGCATAATTGAATTATTTTTGTCTTTAGTGCAAAAAGGGTAAGTTGACAGATTTCTTTATGCTTATCAAGACATGTTGAAGTTCAATTTCACTAATTAAGATTTAAAGAATCTTATCTGTGTTCTGCACGTAATGTTTTATAATTGTACAGAGATAATTTTAGGAACAAAAATCTTGTACGGTTGCACCAAACCAGATATGATATGTGTCAGATGATGCATGCAAAGAGGACCAGACTTGGCGGCAATGCAAGTAAAATTTTTTGAGTGATGCAACAAACAGAGATGCCAGCCAGGCCATATAATTATTATGTACACAAGTCTATTATTTGTGAGGCAATGGTGTGATGATCATGAAATATGTTTCGTTTTTCTAATTCCTGCAATCATGATTTGGGGTATACATTTGTCATCATATATTGTGTGTATCCAAAAGAAGAAAGTTATAAGAGGTAGTTCAGGTGTTGAATCAAACGTTTGCTTTTTCAATTTGAATGCTATCGTTACCGGCAAATTTGTACGCGGAATTATTTTTTTGGGTGGCTCCAGACCAGTGATTTCATGCACGATGATTGAGTGGTATAAAAATAAGATAAAATGGGTAGGAGTTGACACAATTTAATTTCTCTTTTATTAACACTTCATTACTTTTTTTTTTTTTGGAAATTACTAGTTTAAATTTAAGTGGCACTAAAATATGTTTACTAATCAAAGTATCCTTACCAAAGTAAATATGTAGTATAATCAATATGTGTGTAGTACGTTTACGGTTGTCACAACTGATAATTAAGGGAGTGTTATGATTTATTTACAAGCCAACAACATCTTTTTCAACTTATTTTTAGCCAAAAAGAGAAATATATAGGAGAAACCCAAAATTACTGAGTGTACTTTTTATGAGAACAACACTTGAGTGTACTGTTGAATAAATCACTATGTATTTATCATTACTATAAGAAGTTAAAAACAATAATAAATAAATCATCTAAATTGTAAAGACGGAAAACAATAATTGAAAATTGTAGGCCTGGTGCAAGATAAATTGTAGCTATCATGCACCCGGATTTTTTTTTGTTGACAACTATACAATTTAGATTTGAATGATAAATTATAACTCAAATATAAAATCTAATTGGAGTAGGTATGAAAGCACAATTCGTTTTATCTTCTTCACGGATCCTTAAATATACATATTATAATTGGTTGGTTTTTGTAGTTTAGTGCGTAAAACCTTTATTATTACATTCTTTATACAAAATAAGCTATCCTATTTTGAAAGGAACCCTCCAACAAGATATATTTTTGCTCCTTGTTTGTTGGGCTTCAAAAGAAAAGAATTATTTATAGGGCTCATTATTTATTGGTCTCTGCTGTAATAATTGGGTTGCTCATTAGGCTTGTTTATTGCGCTACTCATTGGACTTGTTTATTGGATTGGATTAAAGGCTTATATTGTTGGATTTATTGGTCCCTCTTGGTTTTATCGCACTTACTTGTTTTGTGATTTTAATTTCGTTTTGATGGAAAACTCATGAAAATTAGATGTATCTTAGCCCATCCAAATTATTTTATATGACCCAAACTATGTCTTATGGGCTCAAGCAATGGTAAGTTTTCTTAAAAGTAGAAAATTATAACGGTATGTTACCAAAGGCAATAAACGGCCTATAAAACTTAAAGATGAGACTGATGAAAAAAATAATGAATGATTTAATGATTGAGATAATAAACATTATCAAATCATCACTTGGATTTGTAACTTCTTTATTCAATCTATTAGTTATCAAATTGGTCTCTTTGAAACTGTTTAATCTCTATGGGACATTGTGGTTCACAAGTATACTACCTTAGATATCTTTCATCAGTATCATTTGTATGGAATCTTTATCACTTACGACAAAAACCTAGTCAGTCCATTGATGATTTTTCACTTAAAAATGCAATTTCTTGTATCAACAGGTACTTTCCAAGCACACCTGGATGAATCATGTTAACACTGAAAAATTCACTATTTATAGAGGTCACCAACACTTAATACGGTTTCTCATAACTCTCACAGATACTTTTTAACCCACTCATGCATCTCTTCTTCATCATCATCCTCTACCCACTCTTGAGTGGACTATCTATAAATTAATATTTGAGGAGATTTGACTTGCCACATTGCAGCCTCCATATACAGATACCGTTCTTTCTATTTATTCTAAACAATTTGACGTGAAGAAACCTACTTGCAATTATTGCAAATTGTCAGAATATGTGGTTCTTCACTGTTAGAGATGGCAAAATTATCCGATCATATTCAAACCCGATGGAACTTGATTTATTCGGTATAGGTTTAGAACAAAAAGTAGCGAATATGTTTAGGCACGGGACGGATTTAGGGCACCTCTCAAAAATTTCGAGTCGAGTTTGGGATGGGCTAACCCAGATCTAATCCGAGTTGTTGTCATCCCTAACATGGAGTTTTATAATGTTTTTTCTTTTTTCTTTTTCTTTTTAATAAATTCAGTGTTTGTAATGAAACCAAGTTATATTGTTGATAATATTTTGGTATTTGTGACTATGTAGTAGTACTATTGCGGATTGTACAATCAAACGTTATCATGAATATAGCAAATCTTTTGATATTTGTAATGTAGCAAGTCATTTGTATCTGTATTTAAAAAATTTATATATTTTATGAATCTTATATTAATAGTTATATAAATGTGATGTTATATCATAATTAAATTGAATTATTAGAAGCTTAAATGTGTTTTTTTTTTTTGTATATTTGTTTTTTTATTAATTATAGTATTAGTAAAAAACTAAATCGGATTAACGGATAAGATTTAGGACAAGTCTCTTGAACTGAATTGAGGTTTGAGGTAAAAAAATAGCAATTCATTTTGGACCCAGGTTAGATTTTCTCTCCCCAAGACAAAATAATAATAATAATAATAATAATGCTGCACGTAATTGAAAAAGCAAAGCGAACGGATCGGAGTCATCGAATGTCTTAATCAAGTAACCTGAGTCATCAGATCCCGCCCAGTTAAAGCTTTCCGTGGACCACTCGGCTTGAATTATATTAACAAAATTAGAACGTCATAATCGACAAAGATCCCTCCCACACTGCTTCCCTCATCTTGCACAACGTGGAATCATGAAATTTGGCTTTTATTACATTATTACAAGTTATGGTCAACACGCCTAACAGAACGCACACACTTGTGTGTTGCGTAATGGAAGATAACTTTTTATTTCTAGACGTTATTGAAATTTGGACGTATCTATGACTGGTTTTGTTCATAAGTACTTTGACGATTTAATGGTTTATATTAAATTTATCTAAAATAATATTATTTTATATAAATAATTAAAAATTAAACTTACATCTCAGTCATTGAATATATGTAAAGATTGGACTTTCAAAATTTTAGAAAACTTAAAGGCTGCTTTTGATATAATAGCGTCACGTGTTTAGTACCTATAAAACTAGATTAATAATACATTTAATATAATTGAATTAAATCATCTTACAAATTAAACAATAAAATAATTTTATTAAAAAATATAGTTGAAAAAAAATCATTATCATCACTTTTGAATATTATAATGTTTTTAAATATTTAATAAAAATTAATAGGATTTTTTAATTACTTTTTATAAATTTTTAATGATTTTATTTATATATTTTTAATTCTAACTTGGTCTGGTTAGGATTTTTTTTTTTTTTTTTTTTTTTAAAATAATCCAAATTGACATTATTTTTCACAAGACTAGCAATTTGCTTTGATGTTGTTTTAATCAAACCAGACTAAATTTGATTATGCCCAAGCCCATTTGAATCCGACCATAAATTATAGGGGGGGTTTTACAAAACCCACAATCGTAGGTAAGAAAGTTTCTGTTGGAAAGTCCTCGAACTTTGGTTACACCAAGCACCATTTTTATTTATTTATCTATTTATTTTTGAATGAAGCACCAAATTTTTTGTACGCCCTCTCCAAACACACACCAAAGTGTCAACTTTCTTGATGAACTTTCTACCACGTTTTTCGTTCTTTATTTCACTATTAGCTAATTGATTGCTTGGAAGGTTCACGACAGATACAAGGCATCGGCCTATCAGGTGAAAAATAAATCATCACGCCTTGTGTGAACACGAATGTTACTTTTTCTTTTGCATGATTGACAATCGCGTAAATCAAATCTTCCACAAACAATAAATATTTTTACTTGTTATTTTTGTCATCAATGCATTGACAAAGTCACCAAATTCATGCTGTCCAGTCCATCACCACCCCTCTGCTTTGATAGACTATAAGTCACGAGTTCCTTGTTGCTTTAAAAATTGAAGTTAATAAGTGAAGGTTTTCAAACCAATTAGAGGCTGATTCAAGCTCTTTATCTTTAAAAATTATAAGCTAGCATAAGTCACTCACTCATTCAATATTTTTACATATTAAAAAGTTAATAGTTAGTTAAAAGCTAGTATCACGTTGCATTATTGTATTTTTATGCGAAAAAATTTATCCTTTTATTTCACCTTTCTACCATGCGTGCCGGAGATTATGTAACTAAATAGGAAAAATTACCTTTTTATCATGATTTATTAGACAATATAATATCAATGAGTCAATCAGGGCTGATCGAAAACACGTGAGAACTGAGAGTTTTTTAAATTTATATTTGATTTATGTTGTTTATTTTCACAATACAATGGATATCCTATTTATAAAGACAAACTTTCAATATTCATACAAATTTCAAACATTAAAAACTTGATTTGATCCATCAACTAACACTAAAAAAATATTAATTTACGTTGATCGATATTAAACAAAAATATGTGGTAACCTAAAGTTTCCTAATTTGATGTTTGATTTATATTATCTGTTTTCATAATGCAACTAATACTATATTTGTAAAAATAAAACTTCACTATTTGCACAAATTTTGAATGTTAAAAACTTTGGTTTTATCCCTCAACTAATTATGGGGATGGGGATTTGGTGGATAGTTGATTTTCTCAACTTTATACGCACAATTAATTTCCTTCCCAATGGAAATTTGGGGATGGGAATTTAGAGATTTGGGTTCCATCGGCAAGTTTAGGTATGATTAGTTGATTTTCTCAACTTTGTACACAAAATCATTTTCCTTGTCGCTGCCAATTAATTATTTTGCCGTATTAAATAAAGTAGGTACAACCGTACTTCAAGATTACATTATTTTCTCAATTACAAATTATTAAAAAAATAATAATCAAAGAAAAGAGCACGACGCATTCTAAGCGGCTGACAGTACTTAAAAAGGTTATGTGAAAAGATCTGAATCGTTGAATTTGTTCATCAAGTAATACTGTCATCGGATCCCACCCAGTCAAAGTTTTCCGTCGACTACTCGGCCTGATCGGTTACTCATATATTGTATTACTAACAAATTAACACGTCAAACACATGAAAGATCAATGTTCGGCTATGGCATATGTAGCTCGCACGTTGTGGAAGCATGATATTTGGATTTTACTAATTTGTTACAAATTATAGTCCGCACGGCAATTTTTTATTATTTTATGAGAACTAACGGATTGATTGAGGAACTTGGACGTTGTTGACTTCAAAGGAAAAACTAATGCGTAACATAAGGTGCGTGATGGCTAGAGGAAATGAGTAGATGTCAAATAATTATGAACTTAAAAAAAGTTAAAAAAAGGAGGGACTGAACAGCCATCGCCAGGAGGTACGAAGAAGAATATTGTAAAGTTAGTAGATTTCTCTGTCCTTATCTCTTTTTCTAGATGCTATGTTAGTTAATTTTGATAGTAATTTGATTCGATATTAAATAGTTAAAAAAACAAAAAAAGAAAAGAAAAAAAAAATGAATGCAATACAACAATCGCTTTCTTGTTTTCTCTACTTTGTTTACGTTACTTTAATTTCATTCATCTTATTTCCATTATCCTATAATTTCATCCTTCATTTTCACTCTCTTATGATATGGGTTTATATTGGACTCTAATTTTATTAAGTAATAAAGAATGAAATATTGGTTAGATAGGTGTTTGTGTTTCTCAAATCTGTTTGATTAGAGCTTTAATGCAATAAATGTGGATTATGTTGGTGTTTTTTCGCAAAAGAAATAATTTTTATTTTTTATAATTGGATAATTATGTTTTTGAAGTAATTTTAAAGAGTAAGGTGTGGAGAGAAGCTCTTTGATTGGCAGAATATCACCTCGCCCCACCTCCAACACCAGCTGCACCCCCACTCCACCCCTCACGTCACGACACACGACACGACCCACCCAACAAGCTATTGTTTTCTTCTTTTTCTTATTTCATGCAATATCCTGTCTATCCGTTAGCTGCCATCATATTTAACACTTTCACGTTTGTTGTTTTCGTTTTATATATACTTTTTTTTCTCTTTCTTTGTCTTTCCTTTTGCTAAGATTTTCTTTCTCTACTTTTATCTCTCTCACACTCACTTACGGAAGAGCTTCCAAAACACAAAAGCTCTTTTAAATAGTCTCAAAAACCACTTTTACGTTTCAAGAGTTAAAGATTAAATTCTAAGGAATCCGTCCAAACGTTTTCAAAAAAAAAAGAAAAAGGAATCCGTCCAAACAAGACCTATAAACTAGTAAAAGGCGCTTTGAATCTTTGATAGACATTGTAAATCATGAGCATAATCTCACACCTATGTCACTCTGTGTGAACCTTCAATAACCAGCATCACTGGACTGTGTAAAATTATTGCTATTGCTTGGCTTCTTCAACACTGAGAAATTATTGGTAATGATACTGTATTAATTGTAATTTACTCAATGATGTATTGTGTTCATTATTTTATATCAATTATCATATTTATTTATTTTTATATATTTTTACAAATATAAAGTTAATATAATTTAAAATATTCTTTAAACATTCTGTTCAGTGTGATTTTATTAAATTAAAAATATAAATAGATGAGTACTAGTTAGTTATAAGTGGTTATATATACAGGGGTAGGATCAGAGACACAAATTTTAACATAAGTTTTGACACAAATTTTCAACTATTGAATTGAAAAACAATGAATAGTATAGATTAATTGTTAATTTTAAATTTGTACATCTCACCATATTTTATCTCTACCATTTATTTAAATAAAACAAATTATCAATTCAATTTTTATTTAATCTTTTCTCTTAATTTAATTAACCAAATAATGTAAATAAGATGGATATGTAGCTTTCAACATGAACTTTCAAATAAGATTTATAGTACATATGTTTAAATAAATATATTGCTCAAAATAATCCAAAATCAAAAATCAATTAAAAAATAGATAAATAAAAAAAAATAGAGAATAGGAAAGAACATAAATGAAGAGAGAAATTAGTGTACATACAATAATATGGTGTAACACCACTCTCATCTTTTAAAAAAATTAAATCTATACAATTCATTACTTTTCAATTTAATGATTAAAAAATTATGTCTAAATTTATATCTTTCAACCCTATCCCATATAATGGGATTTATTGAGATCCGTAAAATCGGGGAGATAAACTAATCTCACGACTGGAAGAGAGAGCGACCAATAGTGATGTTTGTTAATATTTATCTGGAAGAATGGAGCTCCAACCCTTCATGAGATGAAGGGGTACTCAGCCAGAGCAGTTGGTGGTGTGTCTCAGATACCTTTTTCCAAAGGTTTGGTTTGATGGGAAAATATGAACTTTTTTTTTTAAGTAAACATATGAACATTTTTAATAATTATTCTATTAACTTTTCAAAATTGGCTGTCAAGCAACAAACTTTAATTTGGCTTTTACTTCTTAATTGCAAGTTTTGCACTACAAAGCTGAAACAACGAACCGATAATCAAATACGTCAGCGATGATTACTTGATTTTCTTGTCGCTTTCCAATTAATTGTATGACTGATTTTGGTAAGGCTATCAAATAAAAATTTTCAATAAAATCCTTTGAATTCATTGTAATAATTATTATTGAAAAAACCGATTTGTATAACTTTATTCAAATTAGTATGTTAGTATAATAGAAAATAAAATTTAACTTTTCAGTTACATTTATTTTCTTAATTACAAATTAAAGAACGAAAACCATGCATTTAAATGGGTAACCAGTCAACAATAATGTACCACTCTCAAGTTATTTGCCTTACCGATAAAATAAGTGCACCTGATGCTTATGTATACAAAGATCATTATCATCCATGCCAACATGGATAATTGCATCCCAGCCCTTTATATGTGAGGGGTAAAATATTGTTCAAAGTCCATTTAGCTGTGAGAGTGGTTTTTCTATGATTACAAGTCTATCTCTTCCTATCGTTTTGAAATAGAGTTAGAGTTAGAGTATCTCTAATGTTCAAATGAATTATGTTTTATAAAAAAATATCATATCATTAATATTAAGATATTTACTTCTTATATGACATAAGTATAATTAAATAGATAATTAAATTAAAAATTGTTCTCAAATGTTTTCATATATTTTTATTTAATATCTTCATGTATTTTCATTTAATGTTTTTATATTTTTCATTTAATGTGTCCATTTTCCTTTTTTTTTAATTAAATTTAAAAATTAAAATTAATTAATTATTAATTTACTGACTTGATCGCCTAACATATTCTTCATAAATAGATAATCATGTTGATAATGTCTAATTTTTTTTTTATGTCATCTCAATTTAATATTGATGAGTGATGATTATATTGAAGAGATTTATTTTAATTCAATGTCTATTAATTTTATAAGAGATGTAAGTTTTTTACTATTTACGAAAATATTATAAATTTTTCTAGCTATCGAGGTCCTAGTCGTGCTCTTAAATCACTTTCCTGAGAATGGTAATATGTACTTGTAATAATTAAAAAAAAAAAAGAAAAGAAAGTCAGCAATAATGTACCGATTTAATGATAAAGATTGTTATTTAATATGGTAATATCTCAACTTTTTCTCATTCGCAGGATAAACAATACCCGGCCGAAAGAAAAAATGCGTGACAGTAAATTAAAAGTTATGTGAGCAGATCTTAATCGTTAAACCCGTTAATCAAGTGAAACGTGTCATCAGATCCGCCAGTCAAAAACTTTCCTTGGACTAATCGGCTTGATCGACTACTTATAATCTTATATATTATATTATTAACAAAATTAGCATATCAAAATCATGACAGATCTGTGTCCGGCTGCTAGCCCCGGACGATGTGAAAACATGAAATTTGGCCTTGACTAATTTGTTCAAATTCTGGTCAACGCGGCAAACATAACGCACACTCTATTTTTGTGTTATTGAAGAAATATTTTCAGTTTAAGACATTCACAAAACATAGGCTTGTTTTTTTTATATTAATTGAAGAAACAGTTTCATTTTAAGACACCACAATTTTCTATTTTAAAAAATCCAAATATCAATAATATATATATATCTATGTTCTGACACATGAATTTAATAGTTTAAATTGAATGTCATATTTAGAATTGGACTAATTAAAAATAAAATTAAATCATATTATCCTCTCATATATTTAAAGATTGGACGTTTCAACTTTAACAAAACCTACAGCATTTTAAATCTCTCTACTAGCTAATTAATTGCTGTGAGGGTTCAATCATATCAAGAGAAAACAATATAAATCACACCAAGATAGTTGAAATAGAAGTAGAAGAAATGAAAAGAAACTAAAACAATAAAGAGAGAGAGAGAGATTGGTGTGAATGAGAGACTCTATATTAATGTATATTCGGGCAAAACAGATGTTTCATTAAAAATCAGTCGTCATATATATAGGCTAAACAAATGTAAAGCCAATTGTATGAAGTATAGAATTTCGATAGACAATTGCAGTTCTAAAGGACAAGCGTTGATATGATAGCCGAGGCAAATTACACTTATTGTGTGATAGCAAAACCGAATTACACTTGTGTGTCTATTCATTGTTAAAATCACTGTCAACAAACAAATTTTATAAGTTAACGTGATTTTGTTTTTTATTTTATTATAAAGAATAATTATCCTTTTATTATATAAATAATTATATAATTTTATGAGTAAAGATTGATATTAATAATAATATATAGTCTAATAAATAATATTACTCATCAATTGTAGAATCTAATTGATTATAATGATAGTTATTAAAATGAATTCAATAATTATAATTTAGGGATAAAATTACTAATTGGTTAATGTAATCGAATTCATGTAATAATTAATTTTCGTCCGAGCTGATTCACTTGAAAAGATAAAATTCCGCCCGTCTAACGTGGAACTCCTCTTTATTTCCACAGCAGAAGTAACATTGTCGGCTTTGTTTGAACAATAACGTCACTTTTTCATGAATGATTGATATTCGTGTCAATCAAGTACTGTAGGCTATTAAAAAGAATCAATATGTATACTTTTTTCATTATGGTAATTGCATTAATGGACATCTGACGAAACACCGAATTCACGTTGTTTCCAGTCCATCACAGTGGCGCTTTGATAAGCCACAAGTCTCGGGAGTTTCACGTTGGTTAAAAAATTATGAAAAAAAAAAGTGAAAGTTTTCAAAGCAATTCTAGGCCGTTTCATTTTTCAACCTCTCATCTTAAAAAAATATAAGCCAGCCTGAGGCAGTCACTCTCATATAATACTTTCACATATTTAGAACTTAAAGCTACCCCATTAATACATCATTTATTGCATGGTCGTAATTTTGTTTGACAAGGGGTTGTCTTTTTGTTTCACCTTTTTATCATGTGTGAGTAGAAATAATATCGCCGAACAGATGCAAAGTAAATAACTAGATTTAATATAATACTGTGTCAGCATCCTCTTCACCAACTCAATAGTTACATTCACTGTTGTGAATAAGTAATTAAATAATGCAAATAGTAGTAGATTAGACTTCCAAACATTTGGTACAATATGTAATTTAAAGGACATGTGCTTTGCAGGGTACGTAGTCAGAGATGCTGAGCCAATTGGTGTTTTTAATTAAGTCTTATTATTAATTATGTAGTCAGAGATGCTGGGCCAATTGGTGTTTTTAATTAAGTCTTATTATTAATTATGTATAGAATGGATCAGTATTTCAGATATAATGATAATAACAATAATAAAAAAAAAATTATAGTATGACTCACTTTACAAGACTTTTTTTTTTTTTTTTTTTTTTTAAATAATGATAAGAATCACTTTACAAGACAGACTGGAACATAGCGGTAATCAAGATCTTGGTACTGAAATTGGAATAGATAAGGTTTTCAATTATTGTGTAAGAGAATTTTAGTTCAATCTGTTTTGTCCTATCACTTCAAATCTAGTTCGTTTCCACTTTCCATGTGACGAAGTGGTGTTTAATTAGTTTATATTTAATGTAATAATATCTTAAAAATATGCCACTGAAATGCAAATGAAAGATTAGAAATTTAGAGTAAAATTTCAATTGAAATTTGTAATTTTAATTTCTAATCACAGTTGAAGAGATCAAATTGATTTATTGACTATTTAACGTATATATACCATTAATAAGGTTGTCAATAGGAGTAGACCGATAATCAATTATCCGATGGGCTAAATTAAGTATAAATTTTTTAAGCAAACCTTGATATTACAATACAATTTTATCTATTGAAAATTATTTACACTTTGATATGAAAAAATATATGATGGGTTTCATACGTTTAAAAATTTAAAAGGAAGAGATCATCCACTACGGTTGAGAATTATGATCATCTTTATACTATAACTACATATACAAATATGAAATTTGAAGGAGTGTGGCTGATTGATACAGTGGAGTCAACCCCACTTGCCTTGCCTCTCTTTATAAGTTCAGTTTTTGATGCTCATTGGCTACAAATAAAGAGCGGCAATTTTTCCCCACTAGTTGTGGGCTGTCTCCCCAGTTGATATGGATTGTGATAAAATTGTGTATACTAAGAAGAGAAAGAGAGAAATGAGATGAGAATAGCTTTCTTTATTTTCTTGTTCACTGACTTTGCAAGCATACAATCTGCAGTCTTACATATTCCAGATACAACTAACTTCTAACTAACTAGCTAGCTGTTTTTTTTTTCTTCTGTTGGTTGATTACAAGCTGACATGACATTCATCCATCGGAAGCTGGAACTAAATTGAAGAAGCTTCACTTGCTAGCCAGAGGCTTCGCTTGCCGTTGAAGTAAACTCTGCTGCTAAAGACTTCTTTGCTTGCTGTTGATGCTGATGATCAATGGATGGTTTAATAGATTGCTCCCTCTCGATTTTGAGAGGTGATCCCTGGGCCACGACTCAAAGTCATATCCTAACTTGTTACAATTGCTACCTCGGCATATACCGGTAATAAAAAGATATATATATTTACGAACATGTAACCATTTATATACTTTTCAATCCAATTGATTGAGAAACGTTAATTGAATACTAAATGGACAATTATTTATATACTTCGTAAGCAATTCGAATTGGATTTACACATGATCAGTTTCCTTGTCGCTACCAATTAATTATGAATTATTTGCTGTGATTAAGAATTATGATCATCTACATCCTTTGTAAGCAATTCAAATTGGATTTATTAAAATAAGAATTATGATAATCTCATATGTTGATATGTTGGTTGATCTATATACATAGTAACGTCTGTAATCAACGCTTGATTTTTATTTTTTTTTCACTTTCCCCCTTTTTAATTCATTGCATTATCACTAAATGTTTTGAATCAGCACACCGTATCTTTTTTAATAAGAGTGATTGAGTATTTCTGTTGATCTTTAGAGGTAATCAAAAATTCAAGTCCCATATTTATCTTCAAATATAAGATATGAGTAGTTTTTCAATTAATTTAATTCCCCTTTCTTACCAAAAAAGAAAAAAAAACAAAAGAGTTTGGGATTAGTAAAAATATCAATAGAGGAGAAGATTTAAATAGTCTTACCCCATATATATATATATATATCAAACTGATATAGCTACGAAATGTCAATTAAAATCATAATTTTATTTAAAAAAAAAGTTAATATACGGCTATTTTTTTAAATATAAAATATTGTCAAACCGAATATTAAACTCTTTACAATATGAAATATTGAAACCACGTCGAGCCATTAATATAAGTTATTAAATATATATATATATATATAAATGCGTTACAATTACATCAAACGTACACATTAGTGATATGTCAAAGATGACCAGTCATGGGTCATGGGCCATGGCGCGTTACGTCCCAATTTCCACCTACTTAAATAAAATATTATAATTAAATATTTTTCAAAATATAGCCATGATATTAAATCAAATTAAACTTTAAGATATTTCAATAGAGTTCCCTTCAAATTTAGAGCTTCTAAAAAATATATAATGTTTTTTGCAATAACCAATTTCACACCCACTTTTTTTTTTTTCCCAATGGAGACTCGGTCTCCACAAGAAATATATTAACATAATATATTTACGAAAGTCGTGAATAATTTAAATTTGAAATTTTGTGGTTTTGTAATCTCAAGATAATTTGTAATATTAGTAAATGACAATGGGAGTCACTGATGTGTCATACTTCTATGAATTTAGAGAAAGTTATTAGAGACTTACGTACCTTTGGCTCTCCATCAATAAAGAGATTTGAGATTTATATCCTATTAAGTGTATATTATATCTTATGAGTCTAACTTTCAATATTTACCATGCGAGTAATTAGCTTCTGCTGATGGAAATAGATGTCAAAATGTAAGTAATATTTAATCTAGGCACGTTCTAATAGAACTTTGACCTATTCGATGTTATTTTAAATTGATTTATATTTTCGAAAAACTTTGAAAATGAATAAAGCTTTGGTCTTTTCTTTTTTTTTTTAACTATGTTTTTTTGAGATATCTTAAAAAATAATTTTATTGATAATTATGTCTTAAAAATGGGAACATTCTAGATATATAGTTTTTAATTATACTATTTTATTTACGTACCCAAAATTTGAGACGGTATGTGGCCACGCGCAGTTCCCAAGTATTTACTATTTATTTCAGTGAGACAACTATAAGTGAATAGTTTGCCCAAGTATGTTTTTTAGTGAGACAACTATATGTGAATAGGTTTCTTGTTTATCTACAAATCTGAACTGTTTTGATATGTTGTGTAAAATAAAAGGAAGAAAACAGGGAAAAAAAAAAAAGATACGTACTTTTATGGCCATGTGAATTCAATCACTGTGCCCATGTGATTTAGGTACGGTCAAACCTAACAAAGCGACAAACAAATACAAACACGAGTGTTTCCTTAAGGCTATATGCGTCATGGGGCATCGAGATTAGAAATGAGAATAAGATTGTGGTTGGATTAAATTAAAATAATATCATCTCATATTTGACATAACTTGAAATTAGATCAAAATTATATCAATTTTAATAAAATATTAAAATATTAACATAAATTAATCTTTTTCTCCTCATTTCATTTTCACCGACCAAACTTTAAAATCATTGTCTCTCTCGCTACTATTTAGTCTTTTTTCTTTTTCTATGTAACCAATCACCTGTCATTGTCGTCTTCATCCCCATCTTCATCGTCGACATCTCTATCCTCGTCTTCGTCTTCATTGTTGTCATCTCCATCTTTGTTCCGTCTTCATTATCGACCCGGGTCTATTGCAACTTTGTCTCACTTATTTCTTCCCCCCCCTCTCTTTCTTGCCAGTGATGATGAATGTTGATAGATCTGTTGCTGGTGTGATGGGTTTATTGTGATTGATTTGGGGTTTTATTTTTTTATATTTCATTTTTGATTTGTAATTAACGGGTTTGTTGTTGCGGTTGAGTGTGGAACCTAGATAATGTGGTTGTTTAGGGTGGTTTGTGGTAGTGGTGGGAGAAAGAGACGATGATGGAGATGGGTTCGATGGTGGTTGCTGCTGGGCTCAATGGTGGTTGGTGAAAATGGGTTTGATGAAAAGAGATAGATGGATGAGAAGAAAAAGAATGACAAGAGTGAGAGAGTCATTCCAATTCCGTTCGAAACCCACAAGTTAGAGTGGAAATTATCATTCTTGTGAGAGTAGGAATGAAAAGAGGTTGGGATTGAGTTTTAAATCCCTTCCCAACCTCTCCAAACACTCGATTTCATGAGATTGAAAATTTTTAATCTCAATCCCATGAAATGTCTGTTGCACTAAATATAGCCTAAATGCTCTATCTACAATTACCCCAAAAGGTCTTTGGTTTTATAGCCTTCATCTTTTAACTATTAAAACTATATATAACAATATATTTAAAATTGTGTTTTTTTACACTAGGTGGGTTATTTTTTCATTCTCGAACTAAGAATAGTTCGCTTTAATATTTTATATTAGAAAAAAAAAAAGAAAAAAACAACAATTATTAGAAAATAGTGCACACAATGCATGCTACAGACGATTTGAAATTTTCAAATGAGTTAATCGAGTGCTTAAACAGTTCATTATTGTTTAAGTTCATCAATTAGTTGTCGCAATCAGAGAAGGTATCATTCCACCAAGAAGATTAGCAAAACTCACAGCCTGCCTACACGAAGTGGAAACATATCCATACGAATTTGACTTTATGTTGTTGACGTATAACTAGGCTGGAATGACTAACCATATAATTAATATATATAACGGGAGATTGGTGATCATTTACAGATTGCAATGTGATCGCTATCTCAACGTTAGATCTATGACTTATCTACAACATAAACTATTCCAATTTTTTATTTGACGATTTCTAGCAACTCAAAACATATTAGAATTGTCCACTCATCTACACATCTCTCCCATTTTATTTGCAACGAGATTCGAAGTGTCCATGTTCATAAAATTATAAACATATGGGGAATCATTATTTCTTTTAATAGTATGAAATAATTATTCAATCCGCGCTAGTTATTTTTGATACAAGCAAGTCTCGTAGATGTCTAATTCAGTTTTGGTGTAACTTAGAAAACTATACTTGATAATGAGAATTTTGTTAAGAATGTTAAACCCAATCCCAATAATTATAAGAGTTTTGAGGAACCAAAAAGTAAATAAAAAAGGACAATTTTACAAGTAACCCACAAAAAGCAAAATATATAGATAATCGTTTTTAATTCCAAACGAAATGTCATTCGTTTTTAGATAATATTCGTTAGAATTATTCGAATACTCTGGTATGGGAGAGCTCTTTCTTTGGTTTAACCATGCCTTCGAGCTTTCTCGAGAGAGAAAATCCACTTGTTTTCATTCAAAAAGAGAGAAAGTGAGTGTTCAGATAGTAGAGCATATTGCTAGATGTGGGGATCATCAAACGATAAAATATTGCTGGCCTTGGGCTCTCTCTCCAGTTGACGAAATTGAAGCTAGATTGCAGTATGGTTTGTTTTAGAAAAAAACCAAATCGTATTGCCAATTGTGACGGCCTTGATGATGTCGATGTTTGCAACGCTGATGGTGTAACTTAACTATGTCGAGTCGGGTCTACAGAGGTGAGTTGTGGGTTTGATGTTGGAAGACGATGTTGTAGTTCAATGTTAGAAGGGGAAACAAAATTATACAGAAGTGTATGTGAAGCGACATAGAAAGAAAGTTGTATATGAAATATTTCAAGTCCCATACATAAATTAAATATTTTCCTTTGAAAAAATGAAACATTTCATGCAGATATGAAATATTTCACGTAATATCACACATAAATGTGAAATTTATTACCTAATTTTTATTTTTATTTTTTGAAAAATATTTTGTTGAATTTCATATATTGGATTGAAAATTAATTTTGTAAATGAGCTAAAAATATTGGCTTTTTGTTTGACATAAAATCAATTCCCCCTTCTTTTTTTTTTTTTGAAGTAAAATTTCCCCTTCTTTTGGGGCCATTTCTAATAATGTCAACTAATTAAAAACTTTTAGTCATTCTAGAAATATATAAATTACCTTGTAAGGATTTTGTTATATTACTAGAACTTGGTGGCCTGCCATGTTGATTGTGTTCACTTGCCCATGTTCTCAAGGGTAAGGTTCTAATTCATGTGATCATAAAAGTATGGCAATGCTCTGCAAAGGTATGAATAGACTTATTTTGGTTCTAGAAGTAAATTTTTTAGTTATTCATTAGTAAAATCTATTTGTAAGTCCCGATAAACATCTGATCTACTGTCAAAAAATGTATATGAAAAAAAAAATATTTAATTTGATTTTAAATATTCCTTTTAAAGAAAATAAATGAAAAAAGTCAATAACTTCTGTATTGGTCTTTGAATATTCAACCTCTAATTTTCAGAAATTATATAACCTAGCCAGCTATTAAATCCTTTCAAACCTCCGGAAATCATGTTAAGATCTCTCTGTTTGCCTTTATTCATTTTTATCTGTTCAAGGTCTCCCTTTGTAATGTAGTATAAAGTATAAACTCATTTATCAATAACAATACTTATGAGTAGCAAATATTAGCCTGATGGGATCCGCACGTCTCAAGTAGATAAATCATATTTATCAGCATCTGCGTCGATCCGAATATTTGGTGTTTTCCTGTGTTCTTAGATGCATTTTGGATAATCGTGCCGATGGGTGCTTAGACTGGGCATCTGATTAGTTTTTATATTATCTATATACTTCTTAAATTGACAACAATTTTTTTTTTTTTTTTAAAGTGGACAACAAATTGAGTTAGAAGTTGCTAGAAACAAACCAAACCAACTACTACTTGACCAAACACAATTATTTCTGTAATGGAGGAAATGTCTTCATACGGTCGTTTTTTTATGATCTCACCCATGCAAGACAGGAAGCCTACAATTATTCAACCATTAAAATGATATGAAAAGAAATATGAACCTAAATAAATCCTCCCCTTTCCATCCCCTCAAAAGCTTGAGTGAGACATACATTTTGAACCTGTATTCTATTTTGTGACAAATACATAAATAAAAATCAAATTGATTCTCCCCCCCTTGATCATGTCGCGTCGCCGTCCATTTGCCTTTACAAAACACCAAATCGTGACTCATTAGTCCACTTCAACGGGTTTGATTACATCATAAAAATAAATTAAAAAATTGAAACCAATTTGTAGGCGTATTCTATTTCTACTTGACTACTTGTTTATCTGCTCTTTCACTATTACGCGTTGTGCGCGGGCCAAAGTGGTGCACGTGATTAGGGTGTATAATACTCATTTATAAATTGACACAGACATGTGTCAGAATTTACTTCTTAGTCAAAATCAAGCACTGTCAATATAATTAAAATAATAATTACTCCCAATAAAAAAATATCTTCTCATATTAACATTTTTCACTTGGCTTTTCACCACCCAATCTTCAATACAAAATATGAGGTGCACAATCATTGATGTCCAAAAATTCCATATGGCAAATATAGAAACGATACCCACCCTACCCATCTCATGAGTGTGACTTGAAATTTTGAGCCTATATTCTCTCTTTTTTGTAACATACACCAAAAATAAAAACCAAGTTGTAACGCTGTCAGGACCCATCGCCGTCGGTCGTCCCAGTTGCATTTGCTTTCACAAAACACCAAATCATGAGTCCGAAATATTTGGTTTGAATATATGATTAAAAAAACAAATCCAAAATTAAAAAAAAAAACAAAATCAAACCCACATGAAAAGTTCAATCCTACCTCTTAATCTTTATCTATATAAATCTCACACTCTCTCATTTGCCATCAACACTGGTACATAACACATTGTATATAACAATCCATCCTCAAGAGTCAAAGCAAATCAAGAGACCATGGAATCCTCTCAACAAAACAATGATCTCCATCAACCCCTCCTCCACTCTACCCCTCCATTCTTGACTCCACAACCATCAGATGCAAAACTACATGGATCAGACGGCCAACTTGAAGCAATATTATCCGACACTGAGTTGCCACTCTTCCAACGTCTCCGCCAGGCAACATGGATCGAGTCTAAGCTCCTCTTCCACCTGGCCGCCCCAGCAGTTATAGTTTATATGATCAACTATATCATGTCCATGACCACCCAAATCTTCTCCGGCCACCTTGGCAATCTTGAGCTAGCCGCCGCCTCCCTTGGCAACACCGGGGTCCAAATCTTCGCCTACGGTCTCATGGTAAGTTTATAAACATTAATTTCATGACACTATTTGATACTGTATATTTAACTATTCTTTTAATCATTTGTTAGTCCTTGTTTTCGTTATTTATTAGTTATCGTGAGGTTATTGTAATTTGACAGTTGGGGATGGGGAGTGCTGTGGAGACATTATGTGGACAAGCATATGGAGCTAAAAAATACGAAATGCTTGGAATATACATGCAGAGATCAACGATTCTACTCTCAATAACTGGGTTTTTTCTCGCTATCATCTACATTTTGTCCAAACCAATATTGATGTTACTAGGCCAGACCGAAGAAATCGCATCGGCAGCGGCATATTTCGTCTACGGTCTCATACCACAAATATTTGCATATGCTGTCAACTTCCCGATCCAAAAATTCTTACAAGCTCAAAGCATAGTGGCCCCGAGTGCGTATATATCAGCAGGCACATTAGGCATACACGCTCTGCTAAGTTGGTTTGCAGTGTACAAGATCGGGCTGGGGTTGCTTGGGGCATCGCTGATTTTGAGCTTGTCCTGGTGGATCATCGTGGTGGCTCAGTTTCTGTACATTTTATTCAGTGAGAAGTGTAGGTACACATGGGATGGTTTCAGCGTACAGGCGTTTTCTGGGTTGCCAAGCTTCTTCAAGCTCTCGGCTGCATCTGCTGTGATGCTGTGCTTGGAGACCTGGTACTTCCAGGTTCTTGTCCTTTTGGCTGGTCTGCTGGAGAACCCTGAATTGGCTTTGGATTCTCTCTCTGTTTGGTAAGTTTCTGCTTAAAAGTGTTTTCATTTGTTTTGGATTCTTTTAACGTTTGGTTATTAAAGACAATATGGCAGCCTACCTATATTTGGATAAATTTTATTTGTACTTTCAAAGGTCCTTCTCCAGACACGTCATTCTCTCAAATTGTAATTAAATTTCACCAATAAAAATCGATTTCAGGACAGATCCTACCTAACCAAAAAAATTATTAAATTTTTATGCATAATTTTTTTTTTTGTTAATATATAATATTTTGTGATTGCAGCATGACCATATCTGGATTGGTGTTCATGATTTCAGTCGGATTCAACGCAGCCGCAAGGTTATATTTTTATTCTTATGATTGTTCTGAATTATTATATTTTGTCATGGTAATAATTATCATTATTTTATTAATATTTGAGAAGCTATATATATATAGTTATATACTATTAAAATTAAAATTTGTACCTTACTAAATTATGTTTTCTTTTAATCCAAGCAGTGTAAGAGTAAGCAATGAACTTGGAGCTGGAAATCCAAAATCAGCATTATTCTCTGTAATAGCCGTGACAGTATCTTCCTTCATCATCTCCGTGATAGCTGCAATCGTAGTGCTATCATTGCGTGACGTGGTCAGTTATGCTTTCACTGAGGGTGAAACCGTAGCTGCAGCTGTCTCCGATCTGTGTCCTCTGCTGGCAATCACTATCATCCTCAACGGAATTCAGCCCGTCTTATCTGGTAAGATCAATTAATTAATTAATTTAAATGCTTCATTACAGTACCGTATTTTAAAAAAATAAAAATGTTAGTGAAAAGATCACATAATTTATATTATATTACACAAATTTAATAGATCAAATTATTGGATTATTTTTGTTTTACTGATAAAACATATCATTAATTGATAAAGGTGTCGCTGTTGGATGTGGATGGCAATCATTTGTGGCATATGTTAACGTGGGATGTTTCTACGTGGTTGGAGTCCCACTCGGTTCACTTCTGGGTTTCTACTTCAATTTTGGTGCTAAGGTAAATATTTAATTTGTTTAAGAAAAACACCTCTCAAAAGATTATATTAATTATATATGTATGAAAATGAGTGCCAAGCGTGGTGGTGGTGGTGATGATTAATCTAAGCTGTGCCTTGGCAGGGTTTATGGTCTGGGATGATTGGTGGCACGGCGATGCAAACAATTATCCTATTATGGGTCACATTCCGAACAGACTGGAATAAAGAGGTATATTTAGATCACTATTATTGATGCTAGCTAATTTAATTGTGACAAAGCAAAAAATATTATGCAAATTTGGATTGCTTGAATTGAAATTGCATTTGGATCAAAACTTAAATAGCAATTAACATTTTATTATAATCAATTGCAGGTAGAAGAAGCTACGAAGAGAATGGATAAGTGGTCCGACAAGAAGGAAGCGCCTATCAAGATCTAGAAACACTTGATTTGTGACATTGCTAGTGACTTTTTCCGGACCTGGCCAGCTGCTAGCATCTCTGGACTGCACGAAAAAAATTAATGCTGCTGAAATCGGCCTCCTCGAGCTTCAAGAATTCAAAGAGCACCCATGTGTCGAAGAATTTTGTTTATTTTTTTCTCCTATATATATAGTTCAATACTTGTCCTGGTTGATAATTCTTTTTGCAATTTTGTTCTCTCGTTGTTCAACTTCTGAGTTGTTTAAGATTCACTTAATAACATGTAGTTTATATGTTCTTGAGAACGAGTTTGATCCAAAGATTTTCCACTGTTAGCTGGTAAATTGTGAGAATATTCATACTAATTAACTTAGCCAGTAATTAAAGTTTTATTTTTGTGGGGTTTGATACTTGAAATAATAATAATAATAAATTATCAACTTGCTTGAAGATTTGGTTAAAATATAAACATAACCAACACGTCAAATTCATCGAAACCTCACTTGATTTATAGAACTAGTCATAAACGCCGCCTCCGCAAAAGCTATTGTGTGCTGAATAAATTATCTAGCATAAGTGAAAGATTTCTGACTGAATCAAAGTTATGTCTCACTAGTTAAAGTTCTCTATATAAGAAAATTTGTATGCATCAAATTTTGTTGTAATTTGAAGTCGAGAGAATCCAAATCCCTTCAAATAATATTAGTGATAAAAGATCAGTGTCCTTTGAGCTTATCAAATTTTTTTGTTAAATCAGACCATTCAGTTGTGTTGCAATAGCTAATGACTAAACGTTGCGACACAAAAATGGAAAATGATATGACAAACAAATTTAAATGTTACAACAAAAAGTAACAGAATACAATAATATTTTTAATGTGTTTCGGTTTTCATCTAGTCCACGAGGTCACGCCAGAGTGATGGATAAACTTAATTATTAGTAAACTTTCAACTAATACAAACACTCATTGACTTATTCAACCTAAAATTCTCTCTTATGATTGCCACAAGATTTGTACATAATTCACTAATCAAGTCTATGTGAGATCCCATTGTCTTTCGTGAAGACGATATTCAGTTTCTTGAATTCTTTTCAAAAGTTTTTGATCTGTCTTTTTCCAAAAGCCAATTTGTTTTTACTCTTAAAGAATGTATTGTTGTGAATGCTTAAAAAGTCATTTCATTCCTAAGACTTAACACTACTCAGAGATGAACTCTAAGTCACAAATACGTTTTTAATTCAACTGATTGATCTTCATCAATTCTGTCAAGCTTTGTAAAAGAAATGTCCCTTTTTCTAACCTCCAAAATATCTATACATCAACATATTAATTAGAAAAAGGAAAAATAAAATAATAAGCAATTCCAATTGCAATAGGACTATTTTCCTATTCTAGCAAGGAGACCAAATTTGTACTTAAAAAGGATATGATTCATTCATGAGACCAAAGACTAATTCAGTCAAAGTAAATATGCAATTAACAGATTAAATTTACATGTAAATCCTTGTGAAGAAGAAATAAAATAATTCTAGAGAGTTTCCTAAAGAAATTATCCTACAATAATATTTTTATCCAAACTGAAAATTCCATATTTTAGAAAAAGATAGTTCCAAACTAAATTGCAAGATTTTCTCTCCGGAAAATATTCATATTAAACTCAGAGAAAAAATCAATAAAACAAATCATGAAACACATTGAAAACATATCAAAATAAGAATTTGATCAAAATTAAAAAATGTCCTAATTCACACACTGGGAAAGACAATTTGTTGCAACATTGATAAAGCAATTTGCTGTGACACTGAATTTCAGAAACTTAAGTTTTGCTCAGTCACTCTATCACACACTGTCAAATAATGCTAATACATTTGCACTAACAAGTGATAAAGCAAATTTCCTTTCAAAATGTCCTATTTAGTCATTGGATGTAAGAAAAAGTACACTAAAGCATGAAAAGTAATATCTAGGGGTTGACCTTTATTATACAAAGATTAAACACTATTAGAGAACTTGAAAATGTAGTCAACTGAGTGGAGGCCGTCGCCCTCTACTAATTTTCTTTTCTTCCTTAAGCACTTTATGTAATTTATTTATTTATTAATTAATTCATATTTTATATATAAAGCAAATTGTACGTACCTCACCTTTGTCCATAATCGTTTAAATCCTTGTAGCTAGTCATCTTTTGTCAAAGATAACCAAACTTTTTCCGGAATACAAAATTACTCCTATATTTCATTCCAAAAAGTTTTAATTTGCCTATGTCTTATTTCTATAATAATTAAATTAAATGTAAGAATAATGCTAACTTCCCCCTGTAGTTTGACATAATCGTTAATTATCTCTCTATAGTTTGTAGAAATCTCATTTTACCCTTTCACATGCAAAAGGATGAAAAAAATTAAGGAGTTTTCTGAACGTTTTCTTAAACTATAAGGGATACTTTGTCTATTTAATCAAACGATAGATGGATCCTTAATAATTTTCTAAATTAGCAGTAAATTTTGGCAATTAGGTCATACTACAGGGGGAAAAATAGGATTATCCCCTTAAATGTATTATTTAAATACAAATATAAAAATTCTTTACTGTAGAGTTGAATAAAAAATAAAATTTACAAATATTGTTTATGTTTAAAAAAAATCTAAAAAATCATTTGATATATATAATAAGATTCATAAACTTTTTTGGGTTAATTGCATTAACATACCTTGAGTTTTTTTCTTAAAGGTTTAATAGTAAACTAATTAGTTTAATTACTGCTAGCTCCCCTTGTCAACATTTGACTTTCATCAAGTTTAGCTGTTGACTAACCCTTCGATAGGAAAAGTCAAAAGTGCCCCCAAAATTTATTTTAAAAAGTCTTAACTATCCTTCTACTCTAAAATAATCTATTTTAAATCAATAATAATTATTAAAATAATAAATATATCAATAAAAAAATAAACTAATATTTATAAAATAAATAAATCAATCAATCAAATTAAAACTTGGAGTCAGAGAGTTTCTTTTTTAAATTAAAACATTTTTTAAAAAATTTTTTTTTTAGACAAGAACAATTAAAGCTTCATCAAGAAAAAAACAATTAAAAACCAAAATAAAAAATAAAAAAACACAAACCAAAGATGGATCCATCTTTGGAAATTCATTTCTCTTTCTCCGACTACGGCGATGGAGCTATGGGTCTCCACCAACATCCGTCGTCTACAATGGAAACCCATCTTCATAATCTCTATAGCGCGATGGAGAAGACAAATGTCCGGTTGAAGATCGACCAGATGAAGAGTCTAAAGAAACTTCGAAGCTGACATCGCGAGAGAGACTTTTCTGGGTTGGGTTGTTGGGTTGAAGTTGTTGGTGGTTATGGTTGGGTTGATGGGTTGAGGCTGGGTTGTTGGGTGGTTATGGTTATGGTTGGGTTGAGGGCTGAAAGAGAGATAGAGGCGTCTGGGTTTGTTTGAAAATGGTTGGGTTGCTGGTAGTGATGGTGATTTTGTTGATGAAGTTGATGAGGCGTCTGGGTTTTGTTGATGGTGGATATCATCATTTGGTTGTTAGTGATGATGTGGGTTCTGTTGATGATGGCAATGAATCTGTTGATGGTGGGTTTTTTTGATAACCTTTGGGTTTTGTTGATGAGAAGGGAGAAGAAGTTGATGATGGTTATTATTGTTGATTTGGTGTTCGAAGAAGATGAAGAAGCAGATCGGAGGTGATGAATTTGAACCAGTTTGAGATAGAGACCAAAATTATAGTGCGACCAGAGTGAGCAGCGGTGAAGAACCAGTAAACTGCAGCGGTGGAGATATGGTGGTTTGACGGCGATAGTGGACAGAAACAGTGACTGATTGCGTTTGGCAGTGCAAACAGATTCAGACCAGATCCGTCTCTAATGATTTTTTTTTTATTATTATTTTGCTTAGATTGATTTATTTGTGATTTTTGAGTTGGAAGATATTTATAATTTTTTTTTTATCGTAAATTCCTAAAGATATTTGGGTTGTAGCTTAATTGACAATCTTACCCTTTATTAGTTAGTCAACCGTTACTTCTAACGGATGTTGACTAACCAAATAGGGGGCTGCTGTAATTATAAGAATTTGTTAAATATTAAGCTTTTAAGGAAAAACTCAGAGTACGTTAGTGCCATTAACCCAACTTTCTTTCTTTTGATGGATTTTCTGTTACAAATATTTATGAATCTTTGTTTGTTTTGTTAACTTAAAATTAAAAAAGGAAAACTGTTTAAGTTTTAAAAGAAGTAAACAAATTATTTTACTAAAATGTATTTGTTCTTCTTTGTAATTTTATTTACTGATAGTTTTATCATATCTTTTACAAAAATTCACTCACAAATGATGTGACGTGTAAATTGTCAACATCTTATAAACCATTAGATTATATGATAATTGATATAAAGTTGATAACTCACATATAATATCGTTTCAGCATAGATTTAGATAAAAAATTTTGAGAAGGTTAGTATTACTATAGCTTATTTTGGTGACATTACTTTAATATCGGCATCTAGAAAACATATTATTACAATATTATGTCTATCTTTATCATTACACCTGCATACAAAAATTAAAATTTTCCAAGTATGCATAGGCTATTTTGGACCTTGCAATAATTTTAAATGACTAAATGCTAAATCAAAAATTTATCTAAATTCATTGTTCAAATAATATGGTAAACTTATGTATAATTAATTAATATATTATTAATACATCATCTGAAAATTAATGTGGTAATTATAAATCAACTTAACATAAAAAGTACGACAACTTTTTAAATATATTTCTAAGTAACAGCTGTAATAGCTCAGTAGCTAGATTAAGCTTTCCAACTCAGTAAACAATATTTTACTTGGCTCTCATAATTTTCACAACTCAGTAGCCAAGCAGTGACCACTTAGTCTCACCCAATCCTTTAAAACACCAAGAATGATATAACGACTCTCAACAATTGACATAAATATCTCACAATTCTCTCAAGTCTCCAACACATTTCACCAATTTTCACCATTACCACTATCCCACCAACACATTACAGCGTAGATGGGGACCTCACAAAACAGTACCATCTACCAACCCCTGCTCCCAACCTGCCCTCCATCTCTATCTCCCCAACCATCAGACACAAAACTACATGGATCAGACGCCCACCTTGAAGCCATTTTATCCAACACCAACTTGCCCTTCCTCCACCGTCTCCGCCAGGCCACCTGGATTGAATCCAAGCTCCTCTTCCGCCTCGCTGCCCCGGCAGTCATTGTTTACATGATCAACTTTCTCATGTCCGTGTCCACCCAAATCTTCTCCGGCCACCTCGGCAATCTTGAGCTGGCTGCCGCCTCCCTTGGCAACACCGGCATCCAAGTCTTTGCTTATGGTCTCATGGTATCTATTTACAACATATCAACTCTCTCTATTTTTCATTTTATAGATACTTAATTTAGTTACTTGTTGGATAAGGTTATTCATCAATAACAATTTCTGGATATTTTTCATTAGCTATTATTACAATCAATCTAAGAGTTGTTATTGATAGATAACTCTTTCTAACCAGTGAGTCAGTCAAACCCTTTTATTTAGGTGTAATTGATATATTGAACAGTTGGGTATGGGAAGTGCCGTGGAGACACTATGTGGACAAGCATATGGAGCACATAAGTATGAAATGCTTGGGCTATATCTGCAGAGATCAGCTGTGCTTCTCTCTCTAACCGGGGTTCTACTCACAATCGTGTACGTTTTCTCTAAACCGATTTTGATATTGTTGGGTCAGTCTCAGGAACTAGCATCAGCAGCGGCTGTTTTCGTCTATGGACTCATACCACAAATTTTCGCATACGCCGTCAACTTTCCAATCCAAAAATTTTTGCAAGCACAAAGCATCATGGCAGCAAGTGCATATATATCAGCCTTCACGTTGGCCATTCATGTGCTGCTAAGCTGGGTCGCAATTTACAAGCTTGGGCTGGGTTTGTTGGGGGCGTCACTGGTTTTGAGCCTGTCGTGGTGGGTCATTGTCCTGGCTCAGTTTGTTTACATCGTGAAGAGTGACAAGTGCAAAAACACGTGGGCTGGTTTTAGCGCACAAGCCTTTTCTGGGTTGACGGACTTCTTCAAGCTCTCGGCTGCATCTGCTGTCATGTTGAGCTTGGAGACGTGGTACATGCAAATTATAGTGCTTTTGGCTGGATTGCTAGAGAACCCTGAGTTGGCTTTGGATTCTCTCACCATCTGGTACGCTCATTGATGTGCTTCTTTTTGTTTCTTACTTATTTCAGTTATTGCATTTGCATGTGAATGGTATACCCGAAAACTGGTACTTGCAGTTCTTCAGTTACAGACTGTGCTTGCTGTAATTTTTGTATTTTTGTTGTCATTGCTTGCTAAAACCTATTGACTGTTAACATAACACGTAATTATCCACTTCAGCATGTCTAAAAGAACCTTTTTTAATTTTTCCGATCCATCCTTATTAGAAAAAAAATTTTATATATATATATACATGAATCTTTTTGTACGTAGTCAAGCACGGTTCTTTAATATACGATTAATTATCACCATTCATTATAATCGAATCCTAAATTTCAACACATATTTACTAAAGAATTATTTTATATATATGAAAATTCTTTCTTTTTCATATAATTATGTCTTAAAATAGATAAGTTTTTCTTTCTCCCAAACAGCTGATATTATTTGTGTTACTATGTAATTTTATGAATAATGTTGAGCTTCTCAAAAGTTTTACTCAAATATATGTCTAAATAATATGTGAGTTGTCAAAATCTTATTAATTATCATATTATCACATGATTTATAAAATCTTGATAACTCATATACTACATCATTTGAGAATGAATTTTAACAAAATTTTTGAGAAACTTAACATTCTTATAATTTTATAGGTCAAAAGACCAGGTTGACAACTTGACATATGTACAAATATATTTAAACAAACTTATTAGTTATATTGTTATAGAAATTATAAAAGAGAAGATCAAAGTGTAAATTAATTCAATTGATTTTAACTACTTAAATTTTGAAGAAACAATTTTTTTTAATTAAATCTTTACAGACCTTGAAAAGTTTTAATAGCTTGTGAGGGTTTCCAACCATGCTCTCTACATTTTAGCTAAATTTAGCTAAAATAATAAAAAATACTTATTGTGGTTAACAACTTTTGATTGGGTCATTCCAATCATTCTCTTTATTGTAATTAACCAAACATTAATATTTAATTAATATAATAGGAGAGAGAATTTGTCTTTACTTAGTTAAGCATTAATATTAAGATAATAGGAGGGACTAGGGAGAGTTTAATTAAAATTTTAAATTATTTTATTTAAATTAAATATTAAAATAATAAGAGAGAGAATTTGGCTAAAATTTTCTTATTCTCTATATTAACCATGTTAGCAATCAATTGACTTTAACTAAAATAACTAAGATACCTTTTGCATGTTAACTCAAAACGGCCATCGACTAACAGTAGAGATGATTTGTATTCATTTTGAGAAAAGTTGCATATGGCTGCAATTAGGCCCAATGTCAGGAGTGTTTGTTCAGTTAACCCTGATTTGTATGATCTAATGATTAGTTGACAATATTTTTTGCATGTTTATAGGATTCGTAGAGAACTGCGATTTGTAAGGAAAAGAATTATAACAATTACATAAAGGTGTGAGTTTTGATTTTAATAAATATTTATGTAAATTATCTGATATTTTGTTAAAATTAATTAATTGATGCTATTTTTTTTTTTTTTAAATGTGTCAATTTAATTCTCAATCACCTAGAATTTGCCCAGAAAAGAAAGAAAACCAAGAATTGACTGCAATGTCTGGTCATTGTCCAAAGCATTATAAAACTTCCTGGCTTGTTATTTTTTACTATTGATTGGATTCTAGCTAGTATGAATTATCAGAATCTTCTATCGCATTAAAACCATATGGTCTGGTGTGTTTTAATTATAATTTCTCTTTTACTAATCAAATTACGTGACCACCGTATTGTAGTACCGTCACTATCATGCACAAACCTTGCAGTGGTCTAGAGGATTATCTCTGTAACAACTTTCGTGTCGTTATTCTTGAATTGGAAAAATCTCAGCCCACAAAAATGTTCACATGATAAAGAAGATGATCATGTCGATGGCCATATCTATCTGAAAATCATTACATCAACAGAGGGCCTGTTATGTGGTCTCGCTCTTAAGTTATCTGATCATGGAAAGACTTTGCACAATAAACCCATATCTGCACGTGTCATATATTCAGGATATGTTAATATGTGTGGAAGTTGATACAAATTAAGCTTATTATTAATTTATTTAACTAAGACTAATTAGTTTGTCTTTATTGGCAGCATGACAGTGAATGGATGGGTGTTCATGATCTCAATTGGGTTCAATGCAGCTGCAAGGTTGTTTTGTTAGTACATTCTTTTTTTTTTGGATCATTACAATAAACTAATTATAATTGTGTTATTGTTGTTTTTAATGATTCTATTAAGATGGTTCAAACAGTGTGAGAGTGAGCAATGAGCTTGGAGCTGGAAATCCAAAATCAGCAAAATTTTCTGTAATAATGGTGACACTGATTTCGTTCGTGGTCTCTGTGATCGCGGCAATACTAGTGTTAGCGTTGCGTGATGTGATGAGTTACGCCTTCACAGAAGGTGCAACTGTAGCTGAAGCTGTCTCCGATCTATGTCCATTTCTAGCCTTCACTCTTCTTCTTAATGGCATTCAACCTGTCTTGTCCGGTACTATCATTAATTAATCGAATATTGGCCAGAGAATGTTATCAGATTAGTTGTGTTTTTTAATATTAAAGTTGTTATTAATACTAATTGATGAATTATATCAATGAAGGTGTGGCTGTTGGATGTGGATGGCAATCTTTCGTGGCATATGTTAATGTGGGTTGTTATTACGTGGTTGGAATCCCATTGGGATCACTTCTAGGGTTTTACTTCAAACTTGGAGCTAAGGTAACAATTTGCTGCCCAAATTAATAATCATTCTTTTTCATTTTTTTTGGTCTATTTCTCTATTACATCATTTACACCTAATAATATGAAATTAGAGGAAAAAGAAGATTTATTTATTATCAACAAATTAGACCTGCAAATCGTAAATGAATGAAGATAGTAGTGATTATATGCTGTGGTTTGTAGGGGATATGGTCAGGAATGATCAGTGGCACGTTATTGCAAACCTTCATTTTATTATGGGTCACATTTCGGACTGACTGGAATAAAGAGGCAAGACGCTTCACGCATGCCTTTCAATAGAGATTTATAAGTTCTTTCATTGCAACTGAAATAGTGATAATTATTTTCATTGCAAACAAATTGCAGGTGCAAGAAACTACGAAGAGATTGGATATGTGGGAGGACAAGAAAGAAGCGCTTTCGTTGGACCAAAAAAGCACTGGGTAGAAGCACTTGATCAGCATTTGCAAGTGACCTTTCTGTCCGAGTGTAAACAGCGTCCGATAATAACTTGGCTTTGAATAATAATGAATAAAAACTGTTATGCAATGTGATCTGAAGGTATAGATTTGGAGGTATAGAACATTTATTTAAACTGTCAATAGTCCATGTGGTTTAGCGATAAATAATACTTATTCATTTTTATAATGATTTATTAGTTCATTAGAAGTGATATCATTTAAAAGTAATAATAATAAGTAAGAATAAATCAACTCGCCGATTTTATACATGTAAGAAAAAAAAAAAAAAAGATTCCAACAATTCTAGTAATCTTGGGTGTGTTCTTTTATGGCAACACGGTCATCAAAGGGACGTGATGGGCCCAACAAAACAAACGTTTTTTCTTCTTTTTTGGGAAACTTCATTTGAGTCTATGAGGTTTTGAGAAATATCAAAATTTTAAAACTCTTTTAAAAACAACTCTTTTAATCCTTAATTTTTTCTAAATAGTCAAAACTGTTAGTCAACTAACGGTCAACGATGACAGAAAGCTTGGATGAAAAGGGTAAGATAGTCTTTTCATATAAGATGTTAAGATTGTGACACATGGATAACTGAGATTTTAATCATATAAAACATTTAAAATAATTTAAAAAATAAAAAATTACTTACGAAAAAAATTCAAAAAAATGAAAAAAAAAAATTTAGCCAAAATTTTTAAAAAATTTGGATTCTCACACATGGTTTGAACCTAGAATATGTAAATCCAAATCGTCAAAACAATTTACCAAAAAAACCAAAAATAAAAACAAAAACAAAACACTTAACAGATTCATCAAACCACAAATCATAACAAATGCTCAACAGATTCATCAAACCATAATTATCAACCTCAAACACCAATCACAACTGTTAAATCTCAACATCAACCCTAAAAACTAACCATAAACATCAACCACAAACGTCAGAGATTAACCCACAACCAGTCTTTGGTTCTGGGTTCGATCAACCCAGAACAGAGACACTGGTTCTGGGATCGAACCCAGAACCAGACTCTAGTTCTGGGTTCGACCTAGAACCAGATCTCTGGTTTTGAGTTCAACCCAAAACCAAACACTGGTTTTGGGTTCAAACCCAGAACTAACGACGGTTCTAGGTTCGATGAAACCCAGAACTAGATCTGTTATGGGTTCTATCGAACCCAGAACCAGTGAAAAAGATGATGATTATAAAAGAGAGGAAAGGAAGGCGAAGAATGAGAAGAAGAAGAAGAAAAAGAGAGGAGAGAATGGAGGTGATGAAGAAGAAAAGAGGGAAAACTACGATGTTGAGAAAAAATGAGAGAAAGATGTGGTGATGATTTTTTTTTATTATTATTGTTAATTATTATTCTTTTTTTAATTAAATAAAAAATTTTGATTATATATTAATTTATTTATTTTTAATATTTTTATTTAACTAGGGGTAAAACGATAATTTAGATATTACAACCATACTTAGAGGCAAATGAGTCATTTTGCTTTTTTCATCTCTTTCAATCGACGGTTTGAATTATTTTGAAGAGTTTTGAAAATATTAAGGACTAAAAGAGTTATTTTTAAAATATGTTTAAAATTTTTGATATTTCTAAAAATCTTAGGGACTCAAATGAAGTTTCCCAATATACCAAAACCGTAAAAGGCAAAACTGAAATTGATTAGTTGACTCTAACAGGGAACCGAAAAATTTTCACAGCAGGGAAGAACCAACCCGTCACGCTAATTGCACGTCTGTACGGTTCTCTGAGTCAACCGCAACGGTTTTTTAAAACGCCGATTGACAATCAAACCATTCCGTATTCGCACAAGACAAACACGCTCAAAGCATCTCGTCACCAAAACCATCCACTTAACACGTGTCAATGAATATAAGCGAGTTCTGGACATCCTGTACTCTCTCGATGGTACCTCTCTTGGCTAACAGGCAACACGTCCTGCATTTTATATTTCCCGCCAAAAATAACAAACCCGGATCTCAAATTTCTTGTTATTTCTCATCCAATTTTAACGTTCAAATCCGCCACAGCATCCAATCTGTCTCTATATATGCTCCTCGTAAATTCTCTTCATTTTCAACTTTCTTTTTTTTCTCTAATTCGTTTGAAAAAAAAAAAAAAAAAACTCTCTCTGCTGCAAAAGAAACCATGAGAGGACCGAGAGTTGTTGCCGTTGCTCAGAAGAAACCTGACTCAGAGTATGCATTTTCGTCTTCTCTGTTTTCGCTTTCGCTTTTTCGTATTCTTTTTAGCTTGATCTGATTATAATTTTCTCTTGAGTATAACTTCTCTGCTTCGTTGTTGTGTCTTTTGAAAACAAATTCGGCTTCAACGATGTGGCTTTTGACTGCGATTGTTTTACTGTTGTCGTGTAATTGTGTGTTGTGAAGGATACTGAAGAAACGCAAGGCAGAGAACACGACGACGAAGGAGAAGGCGACGAAGAAGACCGCTGCTCGTAAGGACTCTGATGCTCCAAAGCGTCCACCTACTGCTTTCTTCGTTTTCATGTAAGTTTTCTTTTCTTCGATTTTTACCTGCATTAGATTTTGCTTCTCGTGAAACTGTTGTTTTCTCTGTTTTTGTGCTTTCGTTAGCTTTTTGTCTTTTTATGTTTTATCTAATTTGTATTTGGCTCTGCTTCAATGACAGGGAGGACTTTCGAAAGTCGTTTAAAGAAAACTTTCCTGATAACAAATCAGTTTCAGCTGTAAGTATTCTAAACTTCACTATTGTAGAATTTAGTCACGAAAATTAGAATCAGATTTCATGCTTTTCTGGTTTGGTAATTGAGATTCGAAAAATTTAAAACAAGTCGTTGAACTCAAAATTCGAATGGATCTTAGTTGCCTGCTGTTCGGTTTTGGAGAATATAATGAGAAGTGAGGAGAATAGTATACAGACGTTTAATCGATGAATCGATGAAATGTTTATTTTGCTCTTTTTTTTTTTTTCCTTATTAATCCTTTGTTTGCTTAGAAAATTAGTGAAATCGAAAGACTATTCAGATCTAGAGAGGCTATTGAAAGAAAGAACAGTTGGAATTCAAATTTCAACTTTCTCAGCAACCAAACTGGAAATTACGTTCGTTGAAGAAAACTGATCACTTCGATGTGTGAATGTGCAGGTTGGAAAAGCTGGTGGAGAGAAGTGGAAATCGATGTCTGAATCTGTAAGTCGTCGACGTTAGATTTTTTTCTTTTAGTTAAACTCACAAAACCAGAGTTATTAGAATATTCAATATCAAAACGATTCGTTTTGAGTCACCACAGTTGCAGCTTTATTCATTTTTGGTCACTGTTATATTGGGATTTTTTTTTTTGTTAATGATAATATATGGTATGATTGTGATGTTCATGGTCTCAGGAGAAAGCTCCATACATTAAAATAGTCGCAACGAGGAAGGCAGATTATGAGAAAGCTTTTGAAGCTTATAAGAAGAAACTTGTAATGCCTTTCTTTTACAAGTTGTCTTTATATTCACTCTATTTCTAGTGATTAAGTTAATATATATTGTACGTTTCTGCTAAATTATATTTAATTTGTTTGTTCAATGAATTAATTAGAATGGCAATGGGGTTGATGAGAAGCCTGAGAACTCTGAGAAATCCACTTCTGAGGTGCACGATGAGGATGACCAGGAGGAAGCCAGCTCTTAGGTATTGATTTTTTTTGGTTTTTCTACATTTTCAAGTTCATTTTGCATAATTGGGTGGTGTATCGATGATCAATGAAAATCTGTTTTGATGTTAATTTTTGCAGATAGCAGCATCGGCTTGGGATTGATTTGCGTGTTGTGTAAGTATGGTGATGGACATACAAGTCAGTGAATATATCGTAGCTGTTTAGGACCCTTTAGGTTTCTTTTTCGAAATTAGTTTCTCTAGCTTTAGAGATGCAAGTTTCTGTTGTTTCTATCATGAGTTCTGTGAATTTTCCTGTTAACCCAGACAGCCCCTTGTGTTTGGAGGGTTTTCCCTTTGAAAGAAAATTCTGGTGATATAATATCAATAGCATAATGATCAGTGAATTGTAATTCTAGTTACAATTTACCTTTACATTGCAATTAGAATGCATGACATGAATGGGCAATGATAATATGATTCATTTACTTAAAGTGATATCAATTAACCGTATTGTTAAGTACAATTAACACTGCTGGAGCACAATTACAACTACAAGAGAAAAATGAGACAGACAAAAGAGATTGAAGATTCATTACTTCTTTTTCCCTGCTTTTCCCTCCTTCCTTCTTATAACTTCATCAACATACTTCACACCCTTGCCCTTGTATGGCTCTGGAGGTCTCCATTTTCTAATGGAAGCGGCAAACTGACCAACTTCACTTTTATCGTATCCACTAACAGTGATACGGGTGTTCTCCTCCACCTTCACTTTGAGGCTATCAGGGATTGTCATTTTCACTGGATGAGAAAACCCAAGACTGAGTACCAAGTCTTTTCCTTCTACCACTGCACGATATCCAACACCAACCATTTGGAGTTTTTTGTCGAATCCCTTTGATACTCCGACAACCATGTTGTCAGTTAGAGTCCTAAGCAAACAGAAAGGAGCATAAGACACGTCAATCATCAATTATTAAATAATATAAGAACAAGTTTCTTCTATAATTCCCACTGTTGCACAGAGGAATTGAAATACAGAAAAACAAAAAGAAGGCAATGTGAGAAAAGTTATATGAATTACAATATCCACTATGATAATAACCACGTTTGAACATCAAACGACTAACAATATTCCACAACCTTATAGCTCTGTTGCACACAACTATCTGATATGGCTTTGGCATGCTAAACAGACAATATGTACTGAAAAATTATGTAATGTAGTACCTTATACCATGATACTTCATAGTTCATACATCAAACAGTCCATATAACATCAACAATGCACGTGATAAAATTGAACAACCATTCTTACAAAACCAAGACATAACCAGAAGAATCAATTTCCAAAAATACGTAGTCGATTTAACGATTGAATTAGCTATGTAAAAAGCTTACACCACATACCTAATAAGGGAAAATAAGTCCATATATATTTTTTAATTATGGATCTCAAGGTGGGGTATCGATGGTTTGTATCATAATACTTTGATAAGAAACAAGGTCCAGATTTGTTGAACAAACATATCCCATGACTATCAAGTACCAAGAATTGCGATAGTTGACAAACAGGCATCGTCATTGACTATCAAGCAGTAAGATTTGAAGTCAGCCCAATGAGCAAGAGCAATGAAGCAAGGTACCAACAGAAATTCTCAGAGATAGAGGCAGGAGCATTTTTGAATAGCAATTAGTTTATCAATTTACCCCCCTTAGTTTGAAAGGCAAATAAAAATGTTTCTCTCTAGAGTATTTTAAATTGTGAAATGCGTTAATATACAGTATTAAACCAGATACCATTCCACATTCCAGCCAACTTTTGACAACAAAGAAAGAAAAAACCGTGACTAGTTAGGTCTGGTCAGATAACTTCTTTAAGATAATATAGCACCATAGAAATGAACATAGATAGCTGATCTACATACAACTGTATAGTTTTACAAGATTATAAGTCCAAAAGTAGTTATTATCGTAAAAAATGGTTATATGAGTATATATAGAGAAAAACCTTAATTAATGAAGACAAAGAACAAGTTCTTGAAGGAAAAGTTCGAATAAATCCAAATTACGTACAAGGAAATGGAAGGCTAAAAGATTTACCTAAACAGCCCATGCATTTGGTTGGCCCTTCTTGTCTCCACAGCCTTGCTAACCCTCAAAATCCCTGAATCCTGCCTCTCAACCTTCACTTCTCGTGGATAAACCAGTGAAAGTTCTCCCAGCGGTCCCTTAACTTTTATATCTTGACCTTCTAATGTGACTGTTACATTGGATGGGACTGCAATTGGTTGTTTCCCTATTCTTGACTCCTTACATTCTATAGTCTTCCTCACAAAGCCAACACGAGTTGCAGGAACACTGGAAACACATAATCCATTTCTTTCCCCCAGAAATGGAGTCCTAAAATTGCTGCAACACCATTACAGAAAAATTGTCTTCAATTTTCAGACAACCAGTAGTTAATTAGTGATGTAAAATGAATATGATTCATACATAAATTTCTTGTCCAGAAGTAAATAATAAGCTTTCAAGATATAATAGCCTTTCTACATTGTAATCTAGATGATTAATTTGGTTGTCACATATAGCAAGGATAGAAAACCAAATAGGAAAATTAATACCAATATTTGAATCCAAGAAAGTCATATTCCACTCAACCTAGCTTAAAAAACTAAAGGAATTAGTTTATTTGAATTTCTAGCAAAGTTTTCAAGACGAAAATAATAATAAATGATATGCAAACAAAAAGGCACAAGAAGGTTTTTCTCCTATACTAATTTACCATAATAACAGCAACCAAAACCTTGTGGTTATATCATCGTTTTTAAATTAACTATGATTCATGTCAAAATTATTTAGGCAAGAGGAATGTCTCATGTTTCATGTCCTCAACTCACAGTCACAGTCTTAAAAATCTATACAAACATGAAACAACCTAGGAAACTAGGAACCATCACCTCTAACTTCCTTAATCCAAGGTCTTCTTATGTCATTCGCATAAGAGTCGGTTAATTACAGTTACAGTGACATATCACACAACTAACATATCATATCCAAATCAAATTAAAGAGATGTTTTATGTTCAAAAAGTACTTATAATATGAAAGCATTGATAATTGCACTACACATTAGAGAGTGCACATGTTATATAACATGCAAAGGACTTCAAGGCACAGTTTTTCTATCATTTGAAAGCAAATTCTTTCCTTGCTGCTTCCACGTTAACATAATAGAACTACTTCCATAATTCCCACCAAACTAATACATACACTTATTCAATAATTCAGTCTATAAATACAATGAAGCACTAAAATTTTCTGTTGCATATTTACAGGAACAAGTAACCTTGAAAAAAAAAAAAAAAAAGAATCTCATTAAGATTCCAAGCATTCACAAGCTAAACAGATCAGAACTTCACTTAAAACACACCCATTAGTGACAAGACACATAATTTCTTAAACAAAGCCTTGTATTCTATAATTCCCATCAAAATTTAAGTACCCAGAAGCTTAAAAATGTAAATGATAAGTGGGGCAGCGACAGAGAAACATAAAGCTGAAATTTTTATTCAAGTGGAACATAAAACAAAAGCAATGCAACTAGCAAGGAAGAAAAAAGTTATAAGAGAAGGGTTTTCATGACTGACCTGTTTTGAAAAGAAGAGGTGATAGAAGAAGTCATTGTTTGTTAGGAGGCTTTGAGCATCAATCAGCTTCGACACTGCGCTTCGCTGCCTTTCAAATTTTTTGTAGAGAAAACGAAAACGAAAACGAAAACGAGCTCTCCATCCAAAACGACTGTTATCCAGGGACCGAAAGATGAACATTTGTTAGAATGACAATTTTACCCTTTTGAGTTGGGCTGTCAGGCCCATCAGCTGCACAAATTTTGTGGGCCGGGCCATGTGTGTTGATTTTTATTTGTACTTTTTTAGATTAGTTTATTTGATGTTTGAGGTTGAATTCCCTAGTGGATTTTTTTTTTTTTTTTTTTTTTCAGACAACAAATTCCCTAATGTTAATATAATTCAAAGTTGAAAGATATGGATAGTATTGATTTTTTGAATTTGATGAGTGAGGTTGAGCTTCGTTACAATCTCATTTCTTTGACATTATGCTTTCTTTATTCATAAAACTTTGATAATTACATTAAGCTCCTTCAATATTTTAGTTGATTCTGACTGCTATTTGAACATGTATCAATACTAAAGAAAAATAAAAAAAAACTCCTCCAATATATTTCATTTAAATTAATGTGTTTGTAGAACTAATATTACTAATAATTTGTTAGTTTGATTTAATTTAAAAAATATAATGATGTGTAATAATAATTGTATAATAATATTAGTTTTTTCAAATATTTTATCTAAATTTATGTTCAAATAATGTGACGTATGAGCTGTTAAGATATTGTAAATCATGAGATGATATGATAATTAATAGGATTTTGATAATTTATATATCATATCATTTTTATAATATCTTAATAACTCACGTATTATATTATTTGGACATAAATTTAGATAAAATATTTAGAAAATCTAATATTACTAATTCCTTTAACTATTAAATCTGTTAAAAATAAAAGCGTTTATGATAACAAATGAAGATATATAGTATTATTTAAATTTAAAATATTAGTTAAATTAGGAGAATAGATAAGTTAGATTAAATTTTTCCCCCTGGTCTCAGAAAAGAACTGGTCTATGTGGAGAGTTGAAAAGTAAGATGGAATTAAAAAAAAAAAAAAAACCCTATAGAATTTCTAATTTAGTATTTATATGATATAAAATAATCTGCACTTGATTAGCTTTGATCAACTGAGATTCTTAGAATCACATGTGTTCTCGTACACACAAAAGGAATCTCCATTGGCTAGTGCTTATATAAAGTAAAATATAGATCTTAAAAATTCTATGGATTATAAAAATCTGATTAAGCCAAACAAGCACCAATAAAAACAAAAACAAATTATCCAAACAGGAGTTCAACTTCTTTGTATTTTCCCTTTAAATAAAGCTGCTTTGAAGATGACAATTAACAAGATATTTATAAATTTGGTTAGTGGGTTCCTCCCTACAGATGCTACCTGTATTATAGAACAAGAATTGATGCTTTTTTTAAGCGGGCCTAAATTTTGCTTTCACAATCAAATCAACGACCTAATGCTTTACATCCTCATTTGAAGGTTCATGAATATGAAAGCACTTCTAGTATATTATTTGGATATAATTTTGATTTAAATTTAGTAATTTTAAAAAAGAAAAGAAAAAAATTAATGGTGGTCAGAATATGAAAAAAAATTATAGTGCTTTCATGAATATGAAAGCACTTCTAGTATATTATTTGGGTGAAATTTTGATTTAGATTTAGAAATTTTATAAAAAAAAAAAAGAAAAAAATTATGGTGGTCAAATACCATATATCCTTTTCAATTAAAAAAAAAAAAAACATATTTCTCTTCTGGTGGATTTTTTTTTTTTTTTTTTTTTTTAAGTATCTTCCGGTGGGTTTGCATACCACATCACTTTCACTTGGTTCGCACAAAACCACTACATTTATAAAATTATACGTTTAATTTTTGGTAATACATTGATCTCGCAAAGTAGAACTAGAAGTACAATAGAGTTAAGTTAAAGTAGAACAGTAAAAGGTAATATTAACTATTGGTTTGATCCAAAAATCTAATTTTTGGTAATACATTTAACTGTTGGTTTGATAATATATGTAGTTGATAATTAATTATTCTACGTCATTTATAACATTAAAATTTTAATAATTATCATTCGTATTTAAACAAAAAAAATATCAACATCAACTCTTAAAACGAATTTTTCTTCATTATATTTTTATATTATACATATTTTTTGAAATATCATTTATAGGATAACAGACTGAAACCTATACATATTATCTAAATAAATCAACAATCTCCACCAATCAACTAACATTGGACGGTAAATTTTTATTTTATATATTATAAAACTTGTATTTAACTTCAAGTATAATGGAGCTTACTAATTGTTATTAAAAGTAATCTATCGTCATTTTCATTGAAAGTGTGATTCAATGTATATAACGCGGTCAATTTAAAAACATCAAATACGAGTATACGACCGACAAAAAACATCAAAGACCTTAATATCAAGATCAGGCCCACGCATCTGTCCCTGGCAGGCAATCTATCCACAGTCACCAGATTCCAAGAGTGTGTGTCCCATTTCTGTTGCCTAGTCAACTCAAGAGTCTTTTTGTCTTTACATGCAAATTTCAATTCTTCTTTTTTTTTTCTTCGGAGTTGGTCAAGTTTCAATTATTAAATATTTACCTTTAGATTTTATAAACTACCCTTCAAAAAAAGAAAAAAAAGAAAAAACTGTTTAACGGAAGTGTTTACCTTCTATGTTGTTGTGCTGGATGTACTAAAATTCATAAAAACTATAACATGCAACTTGCACCGCACCTTGTGCTGCCTGTGGGAGAGGAGAGAGAATCAGAACCAGTTCCTAGAAGCCCTTTCTCCTAGTAAATCTTTTAGGTTGTTGAAATCTGTCTCAAAAGTGATCAAGATGACAGTAAGAAGTAGGAAGTTTCTCACGAGTCTGCTGTTGAATTTTGAGAGTCTTTGAAAGAACATAATTTTCACAAGTACAAATTCAGGTTCACTTCACTTACATGTTCAATTTATCATCATTTTGAACAGTAGGTTTTCCCCACCAAACTTGTTCACTGTTTAAGATCCAAAATTTCAAGCTTGCAGACTCCATATTTCTCTTTTGTTAGTTGAAAAACTAAGTGGGAAATCTGTCACATAAGCATTAAAGTTGTTGACTTGCCTGTAATTAAATGGGTAGTTGGTTTTCTCCCTGATCAAGCAACAGAGGTAACTTTGTCTTTGTTAACAGCTTTTATGTAGTTGGGTTGATACTGTCCCATTATGAAGCTTCTGGTGGTGGCACCTCTGTTTGTTCTCATGATATGGGTGGGTTTTAGTGGTCCTGTGTGTTGCCAGAGGCCTTCTGCTGTGAATATTGGTGCAATTTTCACTTTTGATTCGGTTATTGGTAGAGCTGCAAAGGCTGCAATGGAGGCTGCAGTGTCTGATGTTAATAATGATCCAGGAATTCTCAATGGGACTGAATTGAAGTTGCTCATGAAAGATGCGAATTGCAATGTCTTCACGGGTTCCATTGAAGGTACCTTCAAATTCTCTTCCCTGAATTTACTTTGCAGTTTCATTTTGGATAATTCAAGTTCTTATAGTAGTCTTGATATGAATGATATGTTTAGTTGTTTATGGTTGTGTTGTTGTGAAAGGTAATATGATATAGAAGTATTCACTTTAATTGGATTCATGAATTTCTTGTTGGAGTGACAATTTATTATACATGTCTCTATTTTGTGTACTTTGCCAAGCATAGAGCACTTTGTGTTTTGTTTTTTTATAATCTGTGAACCCTTCTTTCTATTTGTAAAATCCCATCAAATTTTGTCATGCTTTCTTGGATTTTACTTTTCCACGACAAATTTTGCCGACAACTCTTGTCATGTTAATTGACAAAGCGAGCAAATTTCCTTGTGTTCAAGTTATTTTTAGTTTGCTTTGTATGGTGTTTGTTGACTAGTGTCATGAAACATGTTGTTATTGACGGTTCTATACTCAAGTTGGATTCTTGGACACTACATTATTTTCATTGCAACTTTCTCTTAGTGACTTAACATAATTTACGCTTTCTTTTCTTTGGACAGTTTTTCAACTCATTGAGAAAGAGATAGTTGCCATAGTCGGTCCACAGTCTTCTGCTATAGCTCATATGATATCTGCAATTGCTAATGGTCTCAAAGTGCCTCTTGTTTCATACGCTGCTACTGATCCGACTCTGTCAGCCTTCCAATTCCCTTTCTTTCTCCGAAGTACTCATAGTGACTCATACCAAATGACTGCAGTGGCAGATTTCATCTACTTTTATGGATGGAAAGAAGTTATTGCCATCTATGTGGATGATGATTATGGGAGGAATGGCATATCTGCTTTAGAAGGTGAGCTAGAGAAGAAGATGACAACGCTTTCATATAAATTGCCTTTACCTGTCCAATTTGATGAGAATGACATCACAATTTTGCTCAATAAGTCCAAATTGCTCGGTCCACGTGTTTATGTTGTTCATGTTGGCCCTGACCCCAGATTGAGAATCTTTACTTTGGCCCAAAAACTTCAAATGATCAACGCCAACTATGTGTGGCTTGCAACAGATTGGCTTTCTTCTACCTTGGACTCGCTCTCTCCAATGAGCCAAACTTCACTCCATAATTTCTTAGGAGTAGTAGGGCTTCGTCCACATACTCCGGAATCCATACGTAAGAAGGATTTCCTATCTCGGTGGAGCAAAATGCAGCAAAGAGGATTAGTTAGTAATGGATTGAACACCTACGGACTCTATGCTTATGATACAGTTTGGGCACTTGCACGTTCGATTGATAAGTTGATAGATGAAACTAATATCACTTTTTCTGTCAGTGCTGGATTAATTGATAGGAATAGAACTGATATGCATCTAGAGGAGCTCAAAGTATTTGATGGTGGAAATCGTTTGCGAAGTAAGTTATTGGAGACAAACTTTTCTGGTTTAACTGGTCAAGTACAATTTGATCAGGACCGGAACATCTTGAGTGGTGGTTATGATGTCATTAATATTGACAAGACGGGAATTCATACTGTTGGTTATTGGTCTAGTGATTCAGGCTTCTCTATTTTACCCCCTGAAACTCTCAAAGGAAAAATGCTTAACAAGTCCAAATTGGATCAAAAGCTTCAAGAAATTACTTGGCCTGGTGGAAAGACTATAAGGCCGCGTGGTTGGGTAATTGCCAACGAAGAAAGACCGTTGAGAATTGGTGTTCCAAAGAGAGCTAGTTTTGTTGAATTTGTTACGCAAAATTACACTAGCCATGAAGTCCAAGGATACTGTATTGATATATTCCTTGGAGCACGGAAATTGGTTCCATATGATGTGCCTTACAGATTTGTGCCCTTTGGAGATGGCCGTGAGAATCCTAGCTATGATGAGCTTGTGAGAAAGATTGCGGACAATGTAAGTAGAATGCATTTGGTTTTATAATTGCCAAAAACATAAGCCAACATAAAATTTAATGAAGTTTGTTTAGCAAGAATAGTCTAATGGTACGTCAAAGTATAGTATCACCCTACTTGGGCATGCCTAGACTAATTTGCCAAAACTGATTCCAAAAATCCATATGGATTTCATTCATGACATTTATATAAATTTTCAGACAGAATGATACAAACATGATAATCAATCATTTTCTGGTAGACCTTGGTCCAAGTGAGAGATCCATTAAGTGATGGGTCTCTTATCTGAAATTTGTAGAAGGCAAATTTGTTGCCTGATAATTTTTTATGGCATAACTTGTTTTATCTTTGAAACTATGGTTTCAGGTGTTTGATGTTGTTGTTGGGGACGTATCAATTGTGACAAACCGCACAAGGATTGCAGATTTTTCTCAGCCTTATGTTTCTTCTGGTCTTGTCATAGTGGTTCCGATCAACAATCCAAAGTCAGGTGCTTGGGTCTTTGTCAAACCATTTACAGTAGAAATGTGGTGTATAACTGCTGCATCTTTTGTGATGATTGGAGTGGTTATTTGGATTCTTGAGCATCGAGTCAACGATGATTTCCGTGGTCCTCCTAGAAGGCAACTCATCACTATGTTTATGTAAGTCTTCTCATGGTAGACACAATGCTCAATTAGATGTATGCCTCAAGGGATTCAACCTATAACCTTATTAATTTTCTATGTTTCAGGTTCAGTTTCTCAACATTGTTCAAGACAAACCGTAAGAAAATGTTGCCTTTACATTCTTTAGTAATTCTACCATTTTCTTTCTACTTGTGCTGTTGTACCTCTCAGTAAAATAACACTGATAGTATAAGCTGAACAGACCTGCTTGAGCTTGACGATACATATTCTTTGAGAACATGTTCACTGAACTCCAAATTATCTCTCATTAATGTAAGAATTTATATAATACATAAGAAATCAGCTAAGTTTAGTAGTTGTGATCTTTTAAGAAAGTCTAAACTTCGTTTATCTTTAAAGAATATGTTCACTGAACTCCAAATTATTTCTCATTAATGTAACAATTTATATAGTACATAAGAAATCAGCTAAGTTTAGTAGTTGTGATCTTTTAAGAAAGTCTAAACTTCGTTTATCTTTTCTATGTTGTTTCTTTTTTTACTGAACTTGTCACCAGATGCAGAATTCCTCGGAAAATTGCATTTTACAACTAATTGTGCATTGTGGCAATTTTTGGATTCATGTTAATTTTGTCTTAAAAATTTCATTATCTTGCTAAATCACAGAAGAAGCTACTGTAAGCCCACTGGGACGGTTGGTGATGGTGGTGTGGCTTTTCCTATTGATGGTGATAACTTCAAGCTATACTGCAAGCTTGAGTTCAATCCTCACAGTTCAGCAACTTTCAACTCCCATCACAGGAATTGACAGCTTGATTTCAAGTAATTTGCCTATTGGGTACCAAGTGGGATCATTCATCTCTAGCTATCTGGTGGATGGTCTACACATAGCTCGGTCAAGACTCATTCCTCTAGGCAGCCCGGAAGCATATGAAAAAGCTCTGCGGCAAGGGCCTAGAGAAGGAGGGGTGGCAGCTATTGTAGACGAGCTTCCATATGTGGAGTTGTTTCTGGCAAGGAGAACCGATTTTGGGATTATTGGGCAACCATTTACTAGAAGTGGATGGGGATTTGTAAGTAGCTCCTTTTTCTAGCTAAAGTATGCTTATTTTTTCACATTCAAATGCATGCATAATATTGAAAAATATTCAAAAAATTTCCATGTCACTTGTAACAATGAACTTGTGAGTTTGCATAAGTTAATCTCTCTCTAGCAATATAGATGCGCTGACAAAATACAAATCCCTATTCATAGAGAAAGATGGGGACAAAGTGGAATAGAAGATTCTTAATCATTGTAGCTTATTCTACTTTTATTTTGTTTATTGATTTTACTCCTCCATGAGGTGATCCAAGAATGCATGACACTGTTTTATACCTTAAGTCTTAATCTTCTCTCTGAAACATAGTTATATAGCTGCAAGATGGTAACTCACCACGAAATGTCATACAATTCAAGTGATCTTTTCGCTATATTTTCTAGCCATTATTTTTACCGTTGCAATGGACTAGGCGTTTCAAAGAGATTCTCCGCTTGCTGTGGACATGTCTACTGCACTCTTAAAGCTTTCTGAGGACGGTGAGCTTCAGAAGATTCGTGAGAAGTGGTTTTGTAAACCAGAATGTCCCTGGAAGAGGAGTCAAAACTCGGAGATTCACCAACTCCATTTTATCAACTTCTGGGGCTTATACCTTCTATGCGGTATCGTCACTCTCACTGCTTTGCTCGTGTTTCTACTAAGAATGGTTCGCCAATTTGCCCGTTACAAACGAAGGCAACGAAGGCAGATGCGCCCATCTTTGCCTTCATCTTCAAGTTCATCGACTACCACTTGTTCCCAGGTCATCTATAATTTCCTTGACTTCATCGACGAGAAGGAAGAAGCTATCAAGAAAATGTTCACTCAGTGTGAAGTTCCTCAAGTCAATGCGAACTCAGCAAGATCAACATGATTTTATTTGACAACAAATTGGAGGGATCATCAGTCTATCTAGTTTTTGTACAATAGAAAGAATCATGTAGTGAAACAATCTAGTTTTTGTATATGTGGTCTTTTGTATATGAATATGTATGTATAACTGACTAGATTTATGAAAAAATATGTAAGTGTAAGTATCAGTCTTGCTTCCTCCGCTCCTCTGCCCAAAATTATCAGCTTTTAATTTAAGTCTTAATTATTGATCATAATAAGAAGAACATGGAATTGTAATATCAATCTTAATAAGAACCATTATACAGTATGATCATATGATTGGTTTAACATGTTGCAATGGTCTGAATCAGATGGTTTAAAAATATATCATCAATGTTGATCCTCTAAATGGTAAATGAAGGATGATTCCAGAAACAATTGGAATGGTAGCCTGATATTTTTCTGGTGGATGGACATTTTTTTTTTTTAGTGATATCTTACGAATTAGAAGACTATCGAGATTTATTGAGATCGAATATTAGTAGTGCAGTCTGGATGACTATTTCTACAATTGAGAGATGACAATTCCTATCAAAACGAGATTAGCGCGGTCCGAAAACTACTTTTATAACTGGGAGATGATAACTTCTATCGAAAGAAGATAATGATAGGACTTGAACACTTGACCTCTTAAGGTTAAGGAAGGTACTCAACAATTTCTAATAAAGGGTGGTGTACGGATAGACTTATATCTTGATATGATGATGTCATTAGCATCAGAATTTCTTAGAAAGTTAAATAGACAAGGTGTGGAATTTCACATCCACTAAGTTGCACAAAAATCTAAGGAATATTAGAAATAAATCAATAATGGCTTAGGACCTCCTCTCTTTTCTTGTATGGACTAAATTTCTAATGAATTTTGAAAATGTTTGTTCGTCAAGCATCTAATCTCTATCTTTTCAAACTATTCAATTGGGTAGAATTATTATTATTATTATTTAAAAAAAAAATAGTGAATGTGGGCTAAACCATAATCTCTACCTTCCTTGACCTCTTAAGGTTAAGGAAGGTATTCAACAATTTCTAATAAAGGGTGGTGTACGGATAGACTTATATCTTGATATGATGATGCCATTAGCATCAGAATTTCTTAGACAGTTAAATAGACAAGGTGTGGAATTTCACATCCACTAAGTTGCACAAAAATCTAAGGAATATTAGAAATAAATCAATAATGGCTTAGGACCTCCTCTCTTTTCTTGTATGAACTAAATTTCTAATGAATTTTGAAAATGTTTGTTCGTCAAGCATCTAATCTCTATCTTTTCAAACTATTCAATTGGGTAGAATTATTATTATTATTATTTAAAAAAAAATAGTGAATGTGGGCTAAACCATAATCGATTTATGATTATAGAAAAGACACATTATATTAAATTATATAAAATTTGTATTTAGTAAATTTTAATTTAACACCATATAAAAATTTCACCTAAAAAACAAATTGAAATTTACTGAAGATGTAATAACAACACAATCTGGGGTGCTTGGTTAAATATATTCGAACATTTTTTTTTTTAAAAAATTAAAACTTCAAATTCTTAATTATTGCATAGGACTATTATCCAAGAGAACCAAAATGTAGATAAAGATTGATGATTCAAATTTAATATGGTGAGAGAATCTTCGAACAGCAACGCAAAAAATCAAGTTCAGTCGCTGTCTAGAGCCAACCGCGACCATTTATGCTTCTCATCATCTCAAAATTGTGAATCTTTAAAAAGGAAAAATAAATAAATTTAAAAAAAAAAACAGTAGTACACATCAAATGGCTTTTTGCTTTTTTGATGATTTTGGATTTGGGTCACTTTTGTCTTCTTATTCTTTGTTACTTGCCCAGTTATGCCTTGCCGGTCCCCAAAGGGACATGAGAACCAGTGAACCACATGCTATCATAATCAAAATATACATGAGAATAGAAATTAATAATATTTTTTTTGAAATTTTTTTTACAATTATTTTCCAGTGATTTCTGTTTGTATATCTGTACATATCATATATGTTTTACCATTATTCAAAACAATCATTGTCATCACCCTTCATATCATATCAGTAGTATATAAAATGTGTTGCCATCGGCATTACTTTCTTAACAAGTAATTATTGATTTGCTATGACAATTATGGTTAAAAAGTATGCAGAATTAAACAGAAATCAATGATATTCACGTCTTAAAAGTTAAATCCTTATAAATTATAAAAGAAGAGAGACAGAAAATAAAGACAAAAGGAGTGTTTTACACAGAAAGAATATACATGCATGTTACCTCCTCTCTTCCTTCTCTTTTAAGCACATGTATATATGCTGCGTTTGTAAACTTATAACTCACACAAAATAAACATATGTAAAGACTACAGTACTTAAATTTCCCATCAACAAGCTTTTGTAACTTGAATACAAAGAAACGCATCTATGCAGATAGGTGACTGTAAATTTTCGAATATAACGGTTGTTTACGAAATTAGAGTCGCAAAAGATCTTAAATTTTAAATTTCATCTCCTTACTCTCCCTCTTTTCTATAAATTTTTCTAATATTTGGTTTTCATTTCCACCTGACAGTAGTAAAAATTTAACATGAATCTCATATTGCATGTAATTAAACAAGTGTTTTTTTTTTGGAAAGGGTAATTAAACGAGTTAATACACTAAATTTCGTCCACTTGTGTTGCAAATTTGAATACTGTTGTTAATTTTCTTTTAATTACTTACTCTTTTAACTTATAGTGCATGTATATGAACAAGAATTAATACACTAAATTCCATCAGCTTGCGTTGCAAATTTAGATATTATTGTTAATTTTTTTTAATTGCTTCTTCTTTTAACTTTAACGTGAGTAATAGTAACACTAGACTGTGTTTTGTGCTTGTGCGCATAATGTGAAGGGAAAGTGACTGTTGAGCTTTAAATATTGTCCAAATCCTTCTTTCTATTCAGTGCCTATATACAACTTTTGTAAAGCTCATGGCGGTCAATTTCATTTCATAAGGTATTTGTTTCCAGTATTTTTTTTTATAGTTGTTAGATGAGACATGTCTTTGTTTAAAAGCTTGTAATTGTTTATCATTCTTTTTCAATCAAAAGCCCTAAAAACCAATTGGGGTCCCTATACTTGCCATGTCCATAATTCATCTTTGCATTAGTTTGAGGATCTTGAAAAAGAAAATTCGATATTCACATGCCTGAATTTTTCTTTCTTTCTATTGTGCTATTTAGGGTAAATTTTGTATACGCTTTTGAGAATTAATTAAGGTATTAATAGATGATAGATTCATAATTTGGTGCAGGTGTTTTCTTTATATAAAGAATTCATAGTACAAATTTTTAAAAAAAGATTAATAAAAATTTTAATTAATCTAAAATATTGACATATGTTTAGTTCAGACAAATTATAAAATTTTCAAGAAAAGAATCTATTAAATAACTCCAAATTTATCATTCAATATAAAATTAAAAAGAGTATAAAAGATTGCATACGAGCAATGACCAACGTGGCCATGTTGCATTGTGTTCCATGAAAGATAAGACAGAACAGGCTAAAATGGTGTGCTACCAGCGGAAATCATGTGGCTTTTGAATGCTTCGAATTTAGATTGTGTGCTTGTGACAAGAATAAAACAACTAAACGAGCAGTAGCAACCTTTGCCATTATAGTTCTATCTGAGAAAGAATTGCCTGTTTTTTTTTTTTTTTTTAAATTATAATTTTTGATAATCTAAATATATCAACATAAAAAATAGTGTATGATCATGATTGTTACATTTTTTTCAAAATTTTTTCTCTTTCATACCTCACTCAAACATTCAAACTTAGATTATTCTCATAAAAAAATCTAGTAAAAATAAAAATCTAACAAAGAATGCTAACTCTTTCAATAGTTAGCTCCCATGGCTGATGGCTCCAATTTATTTTTCCTTTATGTCAACTACCACAATTCTTCATTTGCTTTAATAAAATTACATATTGGTAAAGACTGATTATGATATAGAATGCAATTTCAATTCTAGTAAGAATTATAAAGTTGAAAGTAAGAATCAATAATTCAATAAAAGCAAATATTCGTTATTTGCTTTTATTGAATTATTGAGTATTAAGATGACCATGGACCTCTCTTTTAGTCAATTCGTGATAGTAGCTTGGTCACAGTGACATTAATTTTGATTTCAGATCAATGATGGACCCATATAAGAGAAACAAATGAAGCACATGGAGCTGTGATGTCATTTTCTCAAATTAATATAATGAAATTTTCAAAGTAAGTTCCTGCTAATATTTTATTTTAATTATCAACATAACCTCAACAACCAATGTTAGATCAACAGCTTTTATCTTCAACTATACCATTTGATTGACTAAAACAAACTTGCTTGTTTCTAATCTTTTTCAACATTTCTTTACTGGCCCATTAGATAGAACCATGTTTTTTAGTGTGTAAGGCGCTCGACAGGACTTTGAATTACAATTTTTTATGGTCTCATTTTTTTGTCAACTTTTATAGCCAGCACTGTTTAACACAAAGTTAATTAATTGGGTCAAATTCAGATTTGAACGATTCTCCCTGAAAGCAATTGATGTCTCCAACAAATTCATATCTCCAACTGATAACCCTAAGAGATAATTTTTTTTTTTTTTATTGAAACCCTAAGAGATAATTTGTTAAAAGTATTTAGTAATTTGAATTTGAACTTATAATTAAACTCAGTTTCATCTAGTTTAAAGAACTTGTAGAAAATCCACAAATAATAGTAGAACAAAGTTCACAACTGAAGATCGTGTCAACAAGAGGTTTCTTCATACCAAACTCGAAGGTCTCATTCAACCAGGTAATTAATTTGAGTTATTTTTTATTTTTTAATTTAGAAAGGACGGATTGAATTTGATATCTCAATTTTTCTAAAAAATACAGTCACTAATCAAATTATTTTTTGAAAAATTTGAGTTCACTGTTATTAATTTGCTAGTGTAGTGTATTATGTTTCAAGGCACAGACAAAATAATCAGATGCACAAATATGAAAATTGTTACATCCCCAAACTTATATAAAACTTGGAAGAAAGAGATGTGTTATCATTTCATGGATCCAAGTAGCTTGGGTGGAGTTTGATGGTTAGATTATTGGTCACTCTCTCTAAAATAAAGGGTTTTCTACTCAAAAGTTTCATATGATTATAGATATTTTTCCTCAATTCTTTGGTTTCTCCAATTTGTGAGAGTTGATTTCTTGGTCGTATCACGTAACTTATCCCTTATATTCTAGCCTGATCCTAAGCATGAAAAACAAAAAAAAAAAACATGGCTTCAGAAGAATTCGCATTTTAACACGTGGCCCCGACTTCTTCACCTGTTGGTTTCTGGGAAAATATTTAACTCAAGTTCCCCACCAGTCTGCATGAACAGAACACAGCCCCCGCAGTTAAAAAAAAAAAAAACGTCCTCGTGTTTCACACCCATACACTTGGACCCCACTTCAGTTAATGCTTTGTTTTTTTTAATCAGGTTTTTGGTTGTGGACATAAATGAAAATAAAGAAAAATTAATTGTAGTAGGACCATTGATGACGATGTGTGATGAAGAACTTAAACAAGGACAGCTAGTGTTCCGTTTTCGCCAAGTTCATGGGATTGTCATATGTTCACTCGACGTGGAATTTTTTTTCTGACGACTTGACGTGGAATTATTCAACAAACCAATGAAAAAAAAATATCATAATTGAAAATTTACCAAAACAACCAGTAATAAAATGAAGTGGGAGAAGTTTTAGACCGAAAAAAAAAAGAGCTAACAAAAAAAAAGAACAAGAATAGGTTCATAGACATGACAGAATGAGAGAATGATTCTTTACTTGCTTGCAAGACTGTTTGTTGTTAGCTTTGAAGTTCTTTTTATCTCGTGTTTGGTTGTTATGTGAATTTGAAGTTGTTCTGTTCTTCTTCTGCTTCTCTCTTCTGGACAAACTTATACAAATCAAGGACTTGACTGTTCAAAGGAAAGTAATTGAACTTCAGAACCCAAACCACTTCTCAGCTACTTGTAGGTTCGTTAGTTTGTTGTGTTTTTATTTTTGTTTTTTCATTTTAATATCTTCTTGCATGTGGGGTTTTGTAGTAGACTTGAATATTGGTTCTCCAACTTGTTCATTTAGTTTATTGTTTTTGTTTCTCATTAGTGTACGATCATTACCAGGATATATAATGCTAATATAATATGTGGGTTGGGGTTCTTGTATATGTTTTATTTTGGTTTGTTTCTCATGTGGGTAGCAATATCTAGTGTCTAAATTGGTCTAGTCTGGAAACTGGATCCACACAGATGTTTGTTTGCTGTGTGTTAGATAAATGAAAATTTGTACTTTCGTTATTATTATTATTTTTTTAAAATTTTTTGGCATCGAAATCTATATGTTGACTGTTTTTATGGTCTTCACGTTCGTTTTGACATTTGGCAGGTGATTTTTTGTCTATAAACCAATGCTAATTCGAGCAGAAGAATACACCAATTGATTGCAGGCTGTTTTGAGACATGTGGGGGGTGTTTTTAATTTCCAGGCCTTGCCTTACTAAAATGGCAAGAACCATATTGTTATTGATGGTTTTCTGTATTTGGGTGCCCATGGAAGTCGCAGGAGGAGCTGGAAATGCCACCGGTTCTTCTTCAAGACTGCGGTCTGTGACCTTCGGCGCCCTGTTTACTACAGATTCTGTTATAGGAAGGGCTGCGGCGCCTGCCATCGTGGCTGCTGTTGATGATGTTAATTCTGATCCAAACATTCTTTCTGGGATGAAATTGAATGTTACTATCTTTGATACCAACTGCAGCGGATTTGTTGGAACCATGGAAGGTAATTCCTGAACTCAACACTTAAATTGTTTTAGAGCTGTTTCTTTTACGAATGAAAATCTTGTTTTTTGAATGTCCCGTGAATCATAGTATTTCAATGCTCTGTGCTGAATTTATGGATTCCATATCGTTTGTCATCAAACAAGTGTTTAGGTATCATGTGCCTTTCTGAATATTGTATATGGACTAATTGCTATCCTTTGCCATGGAATTTCATTTTGATAGCTTACTGAATACTGATTACACTATAGTTTTATATTATTGCTTTTGTTGCTTATCCTACTGAACGGATTTTACTGTTGCCAAATCACATTTTAAGTGGTCCAGATCAACCTATGGTGACTGAAGGAGAAGTCACATGATGTACTATGGCCGTTTCATGAGTAGTTATGTTTTAATACTGCTGACTTCAATGGAATCCTATAAAATGCTTCAGTTGCTTTGCTGTTTTCTAGCTTTTGTGCCTGCAAAATGTTGATAGTTTAGTCTTTATAGCCATAGATAATTCGAGTATGAAAACGAATCATAAATATTGTAATTTGTGACTACTAGTAGAATCATTGATTAGTGTTGCAATTTAAGTTAGTACAAGTTCTGGATTTTCTTGTTTGTTGTGGTGCCATCTGCTATAATTCCAACTATACGCAAATATAAATTATCTCTAGAAAGTGAATCTTAAACGAGTAAAGCATTAAGTAGGTAAAAACTGAAGTAATTCTGCTTTACTTCTATTTCTTACTCTCTAAAAATGAATAGAAAGGCGAAAATTTTAATGGGAGTGTCCTTATGGTGTAGCTTTGCAGCTGATGGAAAATGAAGTGGTGGCTGCAATTGGTCCACAGTCTTCTGGAATAGCTCATGTGATCTCCCATGTTGTCAACGAACTCCACGTACCTCTTCTGTCGTTTGGAGCAACAGACCCCACTCTCTCTTCGTTGCAGTACCCATATTTCCTCCGCACAACATACAGTGACCATTTTCAAATGTATGCAATCGCTGATTTGGTCCAGTATTATGGATGGAGGGAGGTGATTGCTATCTTTGTAGATGATGATTACGGAAGAAATGGGATTTCTGTATTGGGTGATGCTCTGGCAAAGAAGCGTGCCAAGATCTCTTACAAGGCTGCCTTTACTCCAGGAGCCTCCAAAAGTGTGATTAATGACTTGTTAGTTGGTGCAAACCTGATGGAATCTCGGGTTTTTGTCGTACATGTTAATCCAGACTCCGGTTTATCAATTTTTTCTGCCGCTAAAAGTCTTAACATGTTAACTAGTGGCTACGTTTGGATTGCTACAGATTGGCTTTCTTCCCATTTAGATTCAATAGAACCAGCTGATTCCGATACAATGAACCTCTTACAAGGGGTTATTGCTTTTCGCCATCACATCCCAGATACTGATGCCAAAAAGAATTTCATGTCCAGGTGGAACAGCCTCAAATACAAGAAGACTGGTCCTGCAGGATTAAATTCTTATGCATACTATGCTTATGATACTGTTTGGTTAGCTGCCCGTGCTCTTGATGTTTTTTTAAATGAAGGTGGAAGTATATCTTTCTCTAATGACCCGAAGTTGCATGACATGAATGGAAGCATGCTGCAGTTAGGAACACTCCGTGTCTTTGATGGAGGCCAACAGTTCCTCCAGACTATAATGAAGATGAATTTCACAGGCGTAAGTGGTCAGATTAGATTTGATGCTGATAGGAATTTGGTTCTTCCAGCATATGACATTCTTAACATTGGGGGCACTGCATCCCGCAGGATTGGGTATTGGTCAAATCATTCTGGTTTCTCAGTTGTTGCTCCGGAGACCTTATACTCGAAGCCTGCTAATTCTACTAGCAGTCAACGTCTTTACAGTGTAATATGGCCTGGTGAAATTGCTACAACCCCTCGGGGATGGGTATTCCCTAACAATGGGAAGCCTCTGCGTATTGCTGTGCCCAACCGTGTAATTTATAATGAATTTTTGGCTAAAGATAAGAGTCCCCCAGGGGTGAGAGGATACTGCATTGATGTCTTTGAAGCTGCAATAAACTTGCTTCCTTATCCTGTCCCACATACCTTTATTTTATATGGAGATGGCAAGAGAAACCCTGACTACAATGAACTCGTGAAGGAGGTTGCCCTAAATGTGAGTATCTCGCTTCATATTTGCAACTTTTGTGGAAGTTTTAAGTCATTACATCAATAGCACAAGAGTGGCGTAATGAGAATAGTTTCTTGCACACATGTACAGCTACAGTCTAGATTTCCTTTCAGCAGCTTTCGAGTGTAATTTATTTTAAGATGGGGTAGCTTTTGGTTTCAGAGCCAGCCTTGATTTATATGTGTGTGTATTTTGTTTAGCCTTGGCCATAGTTGGATGATGAAGTTCTGGTATTATCTTAATTTTACTTCTTTCCATCTTCAGAACTTTGATGCAGCTGTTGGCGACATAACGATTGTTACAAATAGGACAAGGATTGTGGATTTTACGCAGCCTTTCATGGAATCAGGTCTTGTTGTTGTCGCTCCAGTTCAACAGGAAAAGACTAGTCCTTGGGCATTCCTCCAACCTTTTACAGTGGAAATGTGGTGCGTCACTGGCGCCTTTTTCCTCTTTGTGGGAGCTGTAGTTTGGATTCTTGAGCATCGGTTCAACAATGAATTCCGTGGTCCTCCAAGTCAGCAACTTATGACAATATGTTGGTTAGCATGCTTTGTCTCATTGAAAGCCATCTGATTTAACTTGAGCATTTAAATGTTTCAGTAGCACACAATGTCATAGCTTCTAGGCAGTAAATAAGGCTATTATTGACTGAGAACCTTGGAAATTCTGTGGTTACATGTGTTAATTCACTGTGAAAATCATATTTAATTTGCTTGATGTGTTATTATACAATGTCAACATTTTAGCAGTTGTAGTTTCACTATATTTTGCTAGATCAAAAGTATAGTTTTGAAATTTATGATTGATTGCATGACTTGCCCTCGTAGCATCAATTTACAAAATGTTGTGATATAGTTGCCTCTATAAGTCCCTTCCGAGTTCTCCTAGACCTTTACTTTAGCTAGGTTAGCTTCATGTGCTTTGCTTTATATGAGGATTAAGTGTAATACTAAATTTACTTCTATTCTTGCAGGTTTAGCTTCTCAACGATGTTTTTCTCACACAGTACGTAGTTCATGTCTTGTGCATTTCTCTGTCTAAACATGACATTCTTCTTCTTGTGGGTGATATCTAATATTGCGGGAACTGTTTCAATCGTTGCTGCAGGGGAGAACACCGTGAGTTCATTGGGACGGTTGGTGCTGATCATATGGCTGTTTGTGGTGCTGATCATCAATTCAAGCTACACAGCTAGTTTGACTTCACTCCTCACGGTGCAGCAGCTGACATCACGAATTGAAGGGATTGACTCCTTGATTTCTAGTACTGAACGAATAGGCATTCAGGATGGGTCATTTGCATGGAACTACCTCATTGACGAACTCAATATAGCAGAATCTAGGCTCGTTAAGTTGAAAACCCAGGATGACTATTATACTGCCCTCATGAAAGGACCAAAAGCTGGTGGGGTTGCTGCAATTGTTGATGAGCTTCCCTACATTGAAGTCTTCTTGGCCAAAACTAACTGTGCATTCCGGACAGTGGGTCAGGAGTTCACAAAAAGTGGATGGGGATTTGTAAGTATAGACATTTTGATTTACAAATCCAGAAAGAACTCATAACGCATCCAGCAGTTTAATTCTCATGTTCAAAATGTTCTTGCATCTCTCAGGCATTTCAAAGGGACTCTCCTCTTGCAGTCGACTTGTCAACCGCCATCCTACAACTCTCCGAAAATGGTGATCTTCAGAAAATCCATAACAAATGGCTGACGTACAACCAGTGCTCCATGCAACTCGAGAAGGATGAAGGAAGTGGTCGACTTTCTTTGACAAGTTTCTGGGGCCTTTTCCTTATCTGTGGTCTTGCATGCTTCGTTGCTCTCACTACTTACTGCTGTAGGATCTGTTGCCAATACCGCAGGTTCCCCCCAGATGGTGAGGAGAATATGGAGGTTGAGGAGATTGAAACTGCACGTCGTAGACGCACACTCCGTTCAACTAGCTTAAAGGACTTGCTTGATTTTGTGGATAGAAGAGAAGCAGAAATCAAGGAGATACTCAAGCGGAGGACTACCGATAACAAGCAACAGACCAGCCACTCAGATGGGCAAGCCAGTTCACCTGATTAGCAGCTAAGTGTAGTAGTGGTTAGTAATAATTCAGAGCTCATCATCATTATCTACTTTGTTAACTTCACAATCAATATATACACATTTGTCCTTAGCTATACTAATATATTTGCTGCTTCATTTCTCCATTCAAAAGCCAAAGTTTAGTTTAGAAGATTTTGATTATAATTCACATACTTTGATAGAGAAAATCTTGTCTCATCATCAATCATTTTGTATTTTTACACAAATGATGTTTGTAATCTTTATACAAATTGAAGGAATGGAGATTTTCAATATACTTGTAGATAGTTCTTCGTTGTGGTATTTGAAGGAATGTTTCGACTTAAATGCTAAGCTCTATGTTTTAACTTTTATGATAGCGTTTTATAAAAATATTTTTCTTAATTAATAATGATATAAATATTGAAAATAATGATTAATTTTACAGTTTTAATATTACAAATACAAATATAATTGTCAAGACTCTTAAATGAGATACTATGAAATGGTTTAGAATACATCATTTATTTGATTCTATTCACTAATAACAAGAAAAGAGAGATCCACATTAAGTGAATAAAACTATTTTCCAATTGAAGGGATCTTATTAAGTAAATTGTTTGCATATAAATGAGTTAAGATTAAATTATTTATTTTTTTATGGTCATCATAACAAACCACTTATTAGTACATTATTTCGGATTAATTTTTTTTTTTTTTTTAAAAAAAAAAAAAGGTGCAAAACAAGTTAGTTACCTAAAAATGGCCCTACTGGGACTGAAATTTTCTTCAAAAATTATTATAATATCTATTTATTAAATAACTATTGATTTTAGAGACTTAACCACGTGCTGTACGATTATACGAACCATCAAATTAGTGCCATCTGAGTTCGTATTACGTAGAAAGGTGTCATTATATTATTATAAATTACTATTAAATATTATAATTAAAATACTTACAAAAGGCATTGCTTTTGACAACCCACATTTTATTATTAGTTGGTCAGGTACCAACCTTTTCCTTATATTATTTTAGTTACTTTAATGTTTGGATTTGTTTCATATAGGTTCCTTGTTCACCCTGCATCACTAATCAAGATTCCACGTTATTATAAATAAATAATAAATGAAAAAACTTCATTTTAGTACTCAAGATTTTAATAAATATCAAAATTTTAAAGTTTTTTTAAAAACATCTCATTTTATCTCTAAAATTTTGAAAACTTAAAAAAAAATACAAATTATCAGACAACTGATTGTTAAAATAGACGAAAAATATAAAATGACTCATTTACCCCTAATTTTAGTTGTAATATATTAAATTACCATTTTACCCTAATTAAATTAAAATATTAAAAATAAATAAATAATATATAATTAAAAGTTTTTTTTACTTAATTAGAAAAAAAAATTAATAATAAGAAAAAAAATCATAACCATAACTTTCTCTCATTCTTCTTCATCACTACCACCACAAAAAACCTCATTATCATCTTCTTCTATCTGTTCTTTTTCTTCTTTTCTTTTTTGTCTCCTCGAATCTCTTCTCTCCCATTCTTCTTCTTCGTTTCCCCTTCCTCTCCCCCAATCAGTTCTGGATTCAATGGAACTCAGAACCAGAGCATGTTCTAGTACAAACCCATAACCTCAAGTTCTGGGTTTGATGGTTCTAGATTCGATCGAACCTAAAACCCAGACCCCAACATCAGCAGAGAAAAAAATTGAAAAATTTGAAGGTGAGGATAAAGATGACAACGACAGTGAGAGATGTTTGGGGTTTGGGATTTGTATTTGATATTTGATATTTGGGGCTGGTGTTTAGGGTTGATGTTTGCTGTTGGTGTCTGTGGTTGATATTTGTGGTTAGTGTTTAAGGTTGATGTTTGCTGTTGGTGTCTGTGGTTGATGTTTGAGGTTGATATTTGTGATTCGATGAATTTGTTGAGTGTTTTTTTTTTTTTTTTCATTTTTAATTGTTTTGAAGATCTGAGTTTGCGCGTTCTGGGTTCAAACACATGTTTGAATCTTTTTTTTTTTTTTAAATCTTCTTAATTTTTTTCACATTTTAATTAATTAATTAATTTTTGATTTTTTAAATTATTTTAAATTTTTTATAGGTTTAAAATTTCAACCATATACGTGTCATAATTATAACTTTTTACATGAAAAGACCATCTTACCCTTCTTCCCATCCAAGTTTTTTGTCACCATCGACCGTCGGTTGACTCACGGTTTGGACTTTTTTTAAGAGTTTTGAAAATGTTAGGGATAAAAAGAACTATTTTCAAAAAAGTTTTAAAAATATGATATTTTTCGAAACTTCAAGAACTAAAATAAAATTTCTCCATAATAAATAAACGTTGATGCTTACCTTATGAGTCAATTGCCACCAAGTTAGCCTACCACGTAAACAATAATAAATTAATAGTTATACCACTATACATAATTTATAACCATACAAGATAATTGAAATTTAACAAATTTATAATTTTTCATAATGATAAAACCATGAAAAGACATCATAGATATTTTTCTCAAAAAATAATTGATTACATCCAAATCCATTCCAAAATGTGACAATAATCATGAAAATACTGGTTGTACTCACATTGTATAGACAAATCATTTGTCAATATTTGAAGGGATAATTACATACAAATCCGCAAAGAAACAAAGAATTTTGTTAAATTACCAGTGCTCTGGGTGTATTTTACTGAAGGCCTTGTCAACGAGGAGCTTCCAACTCTTCAAAGTGTAATTAAAGTTGACAAAAGGTTAAGATGTGAAGCCTCCTCTGAGCGCTGGATTCCATTAACTTTCAATCCTGGATCATGTCCTCTTCGGTTGCTCATATTTTGCACGTAATCTTTCGAATCATAACCAAAACATGGAGACTAAGCATATTAATGACTGAATAAACACATTGACTTGCATCAACCGTCAACTCAAAGTCAGGAGAAATAATGGCAAGCAAATTGTTATGATACTGCAAACGAGAGAGCTGAACTTTACCTGCTAGAGACTATTAGAAACACCTCTGATCCGACAATTGACAACCATATTCTTATTAAAACTGCTCTACTTAGTAGCAAAGATGATTGGTAGTGCAGTGAAGCATTGAACTTGCTCAAAAAACACCTATCAGAAATATTCTCATTTAGTCTAAGCAATTTTTTAAGCATTAATACTAAAGCACATAAAATCTATGGGAAACATACATACCTTGATCTACTGAAGAAGTTTTTGCACATGAAAATGTGTACAAGGAGGATATTAATCAACCATATTGATGTCTTCACAGTAAAATGGTTTACAAACATTTCCTTCTGCTCTCTTGTCAAATAAAAATGATGTTTTCGTGTTCGCAAAAGCATTTAACTACAACACCTAGTTCAACTCCAAGATGAACAACTAAGTCGGACAGTAATGCCTTTTCAATGTGGCTCCAAAGCAAAAACCTCTTCTTCGTAGACTGCAGAAGGCTGTGTCCTGGGTTCTTCCTTAAACCTCTCTCTTCCATTAGTTTCCATGTTTCCTGAGCATGGTCCCATGCTCCAGCTGCAGCATATATATTTGATAAAACAACATAATTAACTGACTTTTCTGGCTCCATATCGAAAAGATTCTTGGCTACTACTTCTCCAAGATTCACATTGCCATAAATATTACATGCTCCCAGAATGGCACTCCAAAGTGATGCGTTAGGCTTAATGTTCATTTCATGTATCATATCATAAGCTGATTCTAAATGACCTCCACGAGCAAACATATCTACCATACAAGAAAAATGCTCAGGTTGGGGTAAGAGTTGGTGTTTGCTAACCATATTATTGAATAAGTCCCATCCTTCACTAGTCAATCCAGTATGACTACAAGCAAATAGCAACGACAAGAATGTAACCTCATTTGGCTTCAGCCCTTCACATTCCATTTTATGATATAGTTCAATTGCTTTATGTCCATATCCGTGCTTTCCATATCCGCCAATTAAGGATGTCCATGAAATCACATTTTTCTCCCTCATCTCATGAAAAACATGGCTAGCATCCTCAATTTCTCCAGATTTTGCGTACATATCAATGAGAGCATTACCCATAGCTATATCATAGCTTGGTTGATATTTTAAAGCAAGAGCATGGATCTGTCTTCCCAAGCTCAATGATGTCATGTTGGCACATATGTTAACCATAGAGCATAATATTACATCATCTATTCCCACTTTCTTTAGAATCATTTCTTTGAAGAGATCAAAAGCCTCTGTACTATATTGGCCTTCACGAGCAAACCCCGTGATCAGTGCAGTGCAAGAAATTACATCTTTTTTTAACATATTCTTGTATAACTGATAAGCACTTACTACACTTCCACATTTTGCATAAGCATCGATTAGTGATCCAGTCAATGGATTAGATGAACCCAAACCTAGTCGTATGATCAATCCATGAATTTGGCCAACCTTCAAAAGAACCATATCTCCAATTGAGGCTCTTAAGACACTTCCCAAGGTGAAGCAATCAGGGACCTTCCCTATCAAAGTTATACATTGTAATCATATCATATGCACTATATATGGAAAAATAATTTCATACAACATCAGCAAAGTCAATAATTTTCGAAGATGGAATAAAATTTAGCAAGTAAACATATACGGTAAACTTTAGAGCTGTGAATCACCCATGCTGATCAAAGGAAACATCCAGCCAATTCACAGTTTCATATTTACAAAGATGGAAATGACATGTCTAGCCTTTGACTTCAGATTTTCATCTCAATGAGCTCATCTTACTATAATGAAAAACAGTCTACCTACCATTACCAGAATGAATTTTGCATAATTCACTACAAGTACCCTCCATTTGTATGCAATTATGTCTTCAAGCAATCACTATAAACTTTTGATCTACGGAGACATCTCTTTCTTTATAAAATATGTATAACTTCAAACAATCATGAATGCTCATTCTAGTACTTCGTCACCAAAGTACCTCACTTTGCAAATCAAAGTTATTATTCTCTTGATAATATCCTACATTACTCATGAAAAACTTGAATCATTAAGGCATGATGTTTCACATAGCAAATTTATTTTTTTAACATAAAAAGTTCTACTAGTGAATAAACTTTTGTCTCAGTAATATAGGACACACACACATACAAAAAAAAGTTCAAATACAAAAGAAGAATTACCTTCTCTCATCATCAACCGAAAAACCTGAAACGAATCATCAACAAACCCCTGGACAGCGAATCCACCAATCATAACATTCCAAGAAATCACATCCCTCTCTTTCATTGAATCAAACAAAAACCGCGCATCCTCAATCCTTCCACACTTGGCATACAAATCAAGCAGTGCACTCTTCACAAATAAATTCTTCCCAAACCTCCCTTTCACAGAACACCCTTGTATCTGCATCCCACCCTCCAACCACCTCATCCCAGTACACGCCCTCAACGCGCTTCCATACGTGAACATATTCACCCTCACACCAGCTCTATGCATCCCTGAAAACACCAGCACTGCATCCTCGTAAAATCCCTTCTGGGTGTACCCAGAAACAATCACTGTCCACGGCACAACATTGCTCTTAGGAATTTTATCGAACACCTTGCGTGCTGAGACCATGTCACCAACTTTCGCATAAAAGATGATCAATTTGATCCCCAAATTCATACTCAACTCAAACCCATTTGTTATAATGTGGGCGTGAATCATTCGAGCTTGTTTTTCAGCTCTTGCATCGATACAAAGCTGTAAAACTGATTTGAGAGTCGGAAGGTCCGACTGAGTTCTGGGGTTGGAGATAACGAGGTTTTGAGTATTTTTTAGATTTCTAGTTGTGCATTTTGCACGAACAGCGTTCATGGTTCATGCCAAAATGAATCAATTAGTCGTTCCTGATTCAGAGGATTTAAAAAATCGAATTTTGATGGGTGGATAAATTAGCCAAGTTTGAATATTTAAATGTGATAAAGCCAGTTTAAAACAGAGTTATTTACCAGGAATGATTCGCACAGGGGAGAAAATCTTGTGTGCAACAATTGCACCACGTGGTTGGGCTGACATGGTGCAACCTATAACTGATGAGATCGATCAACAAAGTGGAGCGATTTCCAACTAAGATATGATTTCATTTTACACAACCTCCCCCCCCCTCACCCCCACCCCCACCCCCACCCCTTTTTATTTTATTTTATTTTATTTAAGAGAACGGGAAATTTATTAAACCGAATGAGAAAAAATACAATCGAGATTAACAACCTCCCAGCACAAATCTCCTTCAGAGAAGAAAGCCAAAGAAACCAAGCGATGTGCCACTATATTTCTTTTACGGGAAACACTGTAGCACCTCTCTATCCCTTCCAAAATCAGAATCTTTCTTTGGAGGTGCTTTAAAAACGCTCTTCCTACTTTAGCAAATTGGCTAGTAGATCTGTTCCTGTCTCTCCTGTGTGTCCCAGATGCAGAGGGGCTCCAAAGACAGTGGAACATGCACTTTTCAATTGCAATGTAGCTGTTCAGTTTTGGCGCGCTTCTGCTTTCTGGTCTCAAGCCTCTTATTTGTTCAACCTTCAGATTTCTGACTTTCTAGTCGCTGTAAGTGCTTCCTTAAAGCTTGATCAAATGAAACTATTTGCTATTCTTTTGTGGCAAGGTTGGAATGTTCGAAACGATTTTATTCATCAGATTAATAGACCAAGGTTTCAAGATCCTTTTCATTGGGCTGTTTCCTACCTATCTAAGTTCAAAATTCTGTTTTTGCACTGTCTAGAATTTCGGTTCCTTCTCCTTCATCCCGCTCTGATCAGTGGATTCCTCCTTCTCCTGGTGGACTTAAATTAAACACCGATGCAGTTGTCAAATCAGATGTTAATTTTATTGGTATGGGGGCTGTTATCAGGGATGCTTCAGGAGTTGTCACATTAGCCATTGCTAAGGTTTTGCCTGGTTATTTCTCAGCAGAAGTGGGTGAATAGTTGGCTCTTCGGGAGGGTTTACTTTTGGCCCTTTAACTTGGCCTTATGCTTTCAACAGCAAAAACTGACGCTAGACAGGTGGTCTTTAATATCCATTCGAGTAATCCTCGTAATGGTGTTCTAGTTTTCTAAGAGATGATGTTGTAGCCTTGTGTAAGGAGGTGGGCGATCGCGAGTGATTTCATTTTACTTTCATAAGATAAATTACAAAAAATGGTAAAATTGTCAAGTGACTGATAGTGCATTGGTAATGCTTGCTGGCCCACCATGATCAATTATGGTCATCGATTTAACATTCCCTTCTTACAAAATCAAGGGGTTGATTTCCTCACACGGGAGTTGTTTCCTCACACGGGAGTTGTTCTTTCATCTATGTGTGGATCGATTCCTCTCGTATAAGAGCCACTTCTTTAATTGTATCACTAGTGTCAAATTTTGTTTGATCCTGTTATTTTCTGAATCAATCCTAATTATATAATGTAATAAAAAAAGAAGTGGTAAAATTTAATTAGACTGTCCCACATAAATTTTTTAGTTGATTTTGTGAGATTATATCATCTAGTATGTTTATATAGAGAAAAATTCTAATGGATCAAATATGTATTACCAAATCATTTAAATAATTTCTATAATCGATTATTTATTTCATATAATATAATTTAAAGCGATTTGAAGGTTTTTATTAACTAGTCTAATTAAATGCCCATCAATCTAATGGTGCATTTACTTTGACGTAATCGGACTGACTTGAAATCATAATAATTTGTAATTAAATTAGTCTGAAATCGAATTGATATATCGAAATCAGATTATATTGTTTACTTCAATTATAAGAATCGTAATTGGAATTAACAACATTTATTTACTTTAACCTGAAATGGAAATGGATTGTTTGAAATCGAAATGATTAAAAATATGTATGCCTTTAGCATTTTTTTTTTTAAAGTAAACTATGTATTGTTTTGGTCACCAAGGAATATGTATTTTTATTACAATAATATTATACTTATTAAACTATTTTTTAATAATAATAATAGTTTTTAATAATAATTTAATATTATGTACCATTGATATATATAAAATAGGTTTTTTCACTTTTTTTTTGGTTTAATTTCTAATTTTGTTTTTTTAATAGAAATATAAAAAAACTTTTTAATATTTAAAAGAAAATGAGAAAGATGATCCTAAAAGGGGTGCAAGACTAACAATCTTATTTCATAACCTCAAATTTATGTGAGATTTATATTTTTCATTTCCATTATGAATTAATTTAAAATAAAGAAACATATAGAAACTCATTCCTCATTCCGATTTCCTAATTCCACCGGTAAACACACGATAAAAATCATATCAACCGTTTAAAGTTTACTTGTCTTTAGTTTCATCACGTTATTATTTATCTGTTGTACAAGTGGCTAGGTTCACCACGTCGTGCAGCCAATCTCATGATTCAAAAATGCTCTCAACTAAATTTAACCATTTGGCCACCCTCAAAAAAAACAAGATAACCAGACCTTTACATTAAATTACAAGTTTACCCTTCAAAACCCCACCTAATTCCAACAAACACCAATAAAACCCTTCCTCTCCCAATTCAACCCCCATTCTACTGTAGACAACTCCACACAATCTTCATAACGCCACCCATCCTCCTCCCATGGGCTACGCGCAGCTAGTCATCGGCCCCGCCGGCAGCGGCAAAGTGAGTTTGTCAATTCCAATTCAAACGCTTCAATTTCCAAGACAATCGTTGCGTTTTTTTTAAATATATATATTTATATTTTATTTTATTTTTTGTCAAAAACAGTCGACTTACTGCTCTAGCTTGTACCAACACTGCGAAACCGTTGGGCGCTCCATAAACATCGTCAACCTTGACCCTGCTGCCGAGAATTTCGATTACCCTGTCGCCATGGGTGAGTTTCCAGAGCGATTTTGAGTAATTTTTTGTTTTGGTTAGTTGGGTTGCAGAGCGATTTCAAGTAATTTGTTGCTGTTGCTGTTGTTGTTGGTGTTGTAGATATTAGGGAACTTATTTCGCTGGAAGATGTAATGGAGGAACTTGGACTAGGTCCCAATGGCGGTCTCTTGTATTGCATGGAGTATCCTTCTTTTCAGTGTTTCGTTTTCGTTTTTATGACTTTGTTGTATTAAGAGTTTTATTTGATTACTTCTTTTTGTTGCGTGACCTTAATTTCTGTGATTAGACACCTGGAAGATAATTTGGATGATTGGCTGACCGAAGAATTGGACAATTATTTCGACGATGACTATCTGGTTTTCGATTGTCCAGGTAATTATTGCTGTTACGTGTGAGCATGTTTATGTTTTCGTATGTTTTGATTGGAATATGGAATTGACATTTGTGCATTTAAAAAACTTTGTAGGCCAGATAGAGCTTTTCTCGCATGTACCAGTGCTTCGGAACTTTGTGGAGCATTTGAAGCGTCATAATTTTAATGTCTGTGTTGTATACTTGCTTGATTCACAGGTTCATACACAGTTCTTCCAATGCCTTAACTCCTTGTCATGCAGTTATTCTATATGCAATGTAGTTATGGTTGCTGTGTTTTACTTGTTTCAGTTTATCACGGATGTGACCAAGTTTATAAGTGGGTGTATGGCTTCTCTTTCTGCAATGGTTCAACTTGAATTGCCCCATATTAATGTCCTGTCGAAAATGGATCTTGTGCAAAACAATAAGGAAATTGAAAAGTGTGTTCTTTAAGCTTTGCCACTGTCCTACTTTTATATGTTTGTTTATAATTTTTTTCGAGTTGTAAAGTATTTGTTTTGCATGTTTGCTGCTATTAGATACTTGAATCCAGAATCTCAAGTTTTGTTGTCAGAGTTGAATCAACGCATGGCACCTCAGTTTGCAAAGCTAAATAAATCTTTGAGCGAATTGGTGAGTAACTAAGCAATCCCAGATCAGATGTAAACTTTTAATTCAATCTGTGATAAAGGTCTACAGATTACTTTCCATGATTTTAGTCACATAAATCAACAAGAAGAAACTTATACTGTTTCATTTAGTTTTAATCATCTCACTGGTTATACAATGAAAAGATGTCTATTTTTAAGAAGATAAATTGCTCTCTCAACTCTCAAGCTAGAATTATTTGACTGTATCACCATTATTTGATTTTCTTGTCATTTCAGGTGGATGAGTATAGCATGGTGAGTTTTATACCCCTTGATCTGAGGAAGAAGAGCAGGTATTTTCTGTTTGTCTCTCTTATGTGCGTACCTGTCTGTCTCTTTTTTTCCCTTTTTGCTCGACTTGTGTGTGATATGATACTTTAATCCTGAGTTTCCACATCTTAAACTGAACCTCACATTGGGGTGTGAAATCATTAATAGTAGGTTTTAGAAGGATGGAGATGAAATAGATAAGGTTGGAATGAGGAGCTTGTGGATGATAGTTGGAGGCTCTGTTTAATATTGCCATACCTTGAAAGTGTATCAATAACAAGGATGGTGCACATGGCTTCTTATTTTTAGACTTGTCTGCATCTGTGTGGTTTATAGTTCCCAGTTTCACAAGAGGCTATAGTCCTATTAAAATAATAACTACTAGGATCGTATACATTGCTTCTTTCTATCAAATTTGCTCTTATGTGATCGGTGTTTCATGATTACTTACAATTTATAATAGACATCCATTTATCGGCTTTTACCATTTTATTTATTACTGATGATGAGTCCAGTCTACTTTAATAGCTGTTTCGTAGTATCCTTTTAGCTTCTCAGTTGTCAAAAGGCTCCTACGTGAGGCTTGATGTTATTTTAATTACATTTCCTATATACTAAAATGCTGTTGGCACAGATTAAAATGAAAAATTTAGCTAGTGTAAAAACATACGTCTTTTAATAGGTGTTTTAGTATCAGAAGATGGTGATTTTGTGTTTGTTTTAGTAAATTTACCAAAAATGGCAAGAATGAGAACACTGAATTGATTTCTTTTGCTTTTGCTTGTATTTTTTCACAGCCGTATTTGCTCATGCTGTTTCTTATATGCTGTAAAATTTCATTTGTGCTAGTTATTGATGTCATGACACAGAAAAGCACCAACATTTCATATATTCAGTGAGTAACATTGGCTGTCTTCTTGTTTTACAGTATACGGTACATATTGGGTCAGATTGACAATTGCATCCAGTTTGGCGAAGACGCGGATGTGAAGGTTAGGGATTTTGATCCCGCGGATGAAGATGAGTAGATCCATTAATAGTTCATAGATTGTTGCCGGTGTTGCACGTTTGAATTGTTTTCTCCGTCACATTGAGTTAAGACAATGACTTATGTAGATATCTTAACGCAGAGATGGCAAGTTTGTAGCATACCTGAAAAGAACTTTTGTCTGCTGATTTTTCTAGCCTTCTACTCATCTGGGTAAAATTAGGATTAGATATTGACAAGGAATGATAAAAATTATTTGTATTTTAACAAACTATTGGAAATTTAATTGGTCATGATGTTTGAACATGTTTAGTTGGTTGGTTGTACTGAAATTGAACTATGTATGAACATTATATTGTGGAATTATGCTTTGGGCTGCTTATAATATTATGCTTTTACCATAATCTATCATGGAATTTGGTTCTATTTTGAATCAAGAGTAGTGGAATGTATCCTTATGGGTGATCAGTGGTCAATGAATTTTATCTAAGGGTTCGTAAAAATAAAAATTTTAAAATTTAAGAAAAATGTTAAAATTGTTATGAAAAAAATAGATTAATCATTACTTAATTGAAGTATGATGTGCTTTATAATGGATCATTTGTTGACTCATGCTGGATGATGCTAATGTTTGATTAATTGAAAAACATGAAGTATTAACAAGAGATTACCATGTTGACACATGGTATTCACGGTGGCAAATATAATACGTGTCATCCAAGCTTTGGCTTAAATCTATGACACTTGTCATGTTTATAGAATATTTTATTTGTCCTGTACAGTAAGAAGGGTAGCTATATTGCCACTCAAAATAATTCTTACTACGTCTAAATGTTAATAAAATATTTTATTACTATTATATCTTTACTTACAATTCCTTATAAATACATAATTATATAGTGAGATAATCCAACTCTTTTCTTTGTAATTTGACGTAATCGCTAATTACTTCCCTGTAATTTCGAATAATCCTATTTTACTGTAGTCATCACTACTGCTACTTAAATGACCGAAATGACTAAAATGTTTTTGTAGTTTTGTTCTTCCACATTATTAGTCGAACTTTGATTTTGTTACATCAACTTTAACGGTAAGAGGTTTTTTGGACATTTTTGTACACTATAAAAGTATTTGATTTATTTTATAAATCGATAAAGGGCATATTAGCGATTTCCAAAAATATTCAAAAAATTTGATATTATCTCAAACTATAGGGGAAAGTTGGATTATCTCTTATATAATTGAATTTTTCAATTTATTTTCTATGCTTAATTTAGTATAATCCTAATAATATATACAAAATCCAATGTAATATGACAAAAAAATTTAATTTTCACAAGTAAATAAAAAATGGTTGAACGAAGAATTGCTTTGATAAATTTTGAATATATACATATATGTTTATTTTAACTTCTAATATATTTGATATTGGTAATTGTTTATGATTATTTTTTATGAGAAATAAATTTATATATTTTTATTTAAATTAAAAAAAAAAACTAGTTTCTATTTGAAGAAAAAATTTTATAAATAATAATAAAATCTCGTCTCATCATCAATCATATTGTATTTTTACATAAATGATGTTTGTGATCTTTATACCTTTTCAATATACTTGTACATAGTTCTTCATCGTGGTATGTTTTTTTTTTTTTTTGGAATATCTTCATTGTGGTGTTTGAAGGAATGTTTCTACTTGAATGCTAAGCTCTATGTTTTAACTTTTATGACAACATTTTAAAAATAATTAAAAATATTTTAAATCTTGAAAAAAATGACTGATTTTACAATTTTAATGGAACTCTACATGGTTTCGAATTAAATTTTTTGTCACCTTATTAGTTTGACAAGATTAGTTATATAAGGAAGTTATTGAAAAATATCTAATAATTATTATTCATAAATATTTTTATTCAATCGATAAGTAATTACAACCCTTTAAAAAAATAATCAAAAACAACAATAGTTACCTAAAAGCGGCCCTACTAGAATTGAAATCTGCTTTAAAAATTATTATTATGGATATATGGTACGTGACACCTAATATAAATATCTATTTATTAAATAACTATTAATATTACAAATTTGTTTTGAGAATAGTACGATTATACGAACCATGAAAATTAGTGCCATCTGAGTTCGTGTTAAGTAGAAATGTGTCATGATATTATTATAAATTACCATTAAATATTATAATTAAAATATCTACAAAAGGCATTGTTTTGGATAACCCACATTTTATCATTCGTTGGCCAAGTACCTACCTTTCAATTTTATTATTTTAATTACTTTAATGTTTGGGTTTGTTTCGTATAGGTTCCTTGTTCTCATTGCATCACTAATCAAGCTTCCACGTCTTTATAAATAAATAGTAAATAAACATTGGTGCGTACCTCACGAGTCAACTGCCACCAAGTTGGCCTGCTGCACAAATAATAATAAATTAATAGTTGTACTACTACACATAATTTATAACCTTACAGGATAATTGAAATGTATTATATTTATAATTTTTCATAATGATAAAAACCATGAAAACACATCATAGATATTTTTCTCATAAAATGATTGATTACATACAAATCCACTTCAAAATGTGACAATAATCATGAAAATACGGGTTGAACTCACATTGTACAGACAAATCATTTGTCAATATTTGAAGAGATGATTAAATTGGTAATCAAGCAATCACAGTTTGAGAAGCAAAAGATCCTTTATTTGATTGCCTAATATCTATTGAAGACATACACACGACATCTCAATTTGATCATCAATTTGAAACCAAAAATATGAATTTAAAATCAATAAATACATGACAACATCGTATATATATATAGATATAGTAATCATATAATTTACTTTATATCTCAGATTATAATGCTATATTTATGGACTTAAATTTGAGACTCAACTATTAATCTGATAATATACTTTATGGACTTAAATTTGAGACTCAACTATTAATCTGATAATATACTCTCTTCACATTTAGCATAGGAGACGTTACACATATCCTGATATATATATATATATATATATATATATATATTACATGAAGAGTTCCTTTTAATATTATAAAAATATAATTTTGGACAATGCATATAATATTTAATCTCTTTAAATTATGATAGATATTTAATGATTACCTTCTTCATGTTTACACTAGGTAGTTATCAATTAACCAAAAACTAATTTTTTTTAAAAAAAAATTTACCAAAAACTAAAAAAATGAAGTTTATATAATTAATGTATCCAAAAACGGGTCAATAATTCCGCTAATGTAGTCATGCTGATAGCAATAGTTCGTTGTAACCGAAACAAAGACAACATGCCGAAAATACCCTTGTGCTTCAAATATTGATACGCACTCGAGCCCCAGCTACCATCTTTCCTTCTATGGCCTTATAGTTTCCACACACACACCCAACCTTCACTGATCTTCACAGAGGCCATCATCGTCTTCATCAATTACACACACAAAATCCAAAGCTTTTTTATTTTATTTTTATATAAAAAAAAAGGAAAATTCAAAGAGAAAATAAAAATAATGACAAATACGTCAGGAAAAACGGTGCAATTCAATCTGAGGCGGAGGATGCAGCGAAGCGTGTTGATTCTCAGGCGCTGCATTCGTTGCTTCTGCGACCAAGTCCGTATGTGTTCTCGCGGCGGCAAGCCTGTCCACTACCGGATGCTGCCACGTGCCACCAGGACCATCTTGCCTTCTCCTTTTCATGCCACGTCGTCGACGACGACGACGAAGTCGTCGCCTCCGCCACCTTCTTCTACCTCGGAGGAGCTGACGTCAGTGTGCGTCTGTCGTGACCGCCACCGTGTCGATTCCGATCATAATAATTTGGTTGCTTTGAAGATCAGTCTGTTGGGTGATTGTAATACTGGAAAGACCAGTTTTCTGGTATACTTCTATATTTCGCTCTTTTTTTAAAAAAAAAAAAAAAAATTGCTTTTATATATATATAGTCGCTTTAAAGTTTTTAAATTTAAGAAAAAATGAATTGAAATTGGTGTTTGGTTTAAAGGAAAAATATGTGGGAAATGAGAAAGAACAGGGAAGCATGGAACTAAAAGAAGGATTGAATTTGATGGACAAAACCTTGAAAGTTGGAGGGGCACGTATTTCTTATTCGATCTGGGAGGTTTCAGGTTCCTTTTCTTTACTTTTCTTTTTATAAATTCATTTATTTTTTAATTCTTGATTGTAGGTGACAAAAATCAAAACCAAATCTTTTTTTTTTTTGGGATGAAATTATGTGTGCAGGTGATGCAAAAGCTCAGGATCATCTTCCACTTGCCTGCCAGGACTCGATAGCAATTTGCGTCATGTTTGATTTAACTAGTCGGTGCACGTTAAACAGGTTTGTGTGAAATTGTGATCATCAGTTTGCTAAGCTTCCATCAAATATTGATTAGTAGAAGTTAAAAATATATTTCATTATCTGTAACTGCAGTGTTGTGAGATGGTTTAAACAAGCAAGGAGATTCAATCAGGTATTATTATATATCTCATTATATTATGTGTTTTCAAGTACTATTATTTTGCTGCCGATTGATTATGCATTATTTCATGACTTTGTAGACTGCGATTCCAATACTGATAGGGACCAAGTTTGATGATTTCATTCAGCTTCCCATAGATTTGCAATGGACAATCGCTAGTCAGGTAATTAAAATTCTACAAATCATCTCATGTGTCTTGATGACAGATTATATGTACAGCCTTTCTAGAATCAAACGTCTCAATTTTAGATGAATAACAAGTTAAACTTTAACTATCAATTATGTCTAATTTAATGTTAAAAAATTTAAAATTATAGTGACTGTTAAAACATAAGATTAACACTTCGACGGATGAGAAGAAGATAAGGTTGGCAAGACTTTTTTAGATTTTGTTGTTTATTCTAGGAGTATAATGAACGCGATACGATTGAGAAACGTGGAGGCAGTAATGTCATTCCTTTGCAGCAATGACCTCTATTAAGGAAGACTTTATAGTAAGCAATGTTGTTGAAATTAGTGACAAATGCGACAATCCTTTTAATAAGTCATCGGGCTTGCTCAATGATTGCATATATTAAATGTGATACCAAGCTTCACTTACACTTTAGTTCATGCTTGGAGTCTAAATAAATAATATCCTAAAATAATATGTGGAATTGGAAAATAAATAAAAATCTATTTTACTGTTCCTTATACGAGTTTATCAGTTTCTTTTTCCCCATTTTTATTTTCTTACATGGTTTACATTATGACTTTCTACTTGTGTCCTCTAGTTTTCTCATTTTGAGATGTCAAGGTAGTCTTTGACACTGTTTTTGAAAACTGTTTTTTGTTTTTAAAAATGAAAAATATTTAAAAATGTGTTTGTTAATCATTTTCAAAAATATGTTTTAAAAAATATACAATAAACTTAAGATAAAAATAAAAAATATGTTTTTTCGTTTTTTATCATTTTCAAAAATTATTTTCTTTTGTACAATAAAACTCAAAAAAGTAAAAATATTCATATTTAACAGTCACATTGTCATTTTTAAAAATAATTTATCTCCAAATATATTTTCAATTTTTACTTATTTTTAAAAATAATACAAAATAACTTTTTATCATTTTTCGTTTTTTAAATGTATTTTTAAATATGTTACCAAATGCATTATCGTTTTGAAAAAGTTATTTTCAAAACATATTTTATGTTTTTGAAAATATTTTTTAAAAATACAATTTTAAAAACATATTTAAACACAGTGTTAATTGGTTTTCTTATTGTTTTAGATTTTATGTAGCGATAACCTAGAGACCAACCCAACCCACGATTATTAATGGCTCTCAATAATTCGCAAATTCAAAGACATGATGGGCCTTCACCAATAGCCCAACCACCGAATTTAATGAGTGGCCTCATTAACTATGTTTTTAGAGAATCGATACGTGCACACCTCTAAATTTATATTGTACACCTTTTTATAAATTTATCCCATTAAGTGAATTATAATTATAAATTATAATTTTTTTAAAATAATGTTTAATGGAAGTGTATTAACGAAGGGGTGCACATACAGCTTTGGTGGGGTGCAAATAAACTCATGCTTTTAACAACAAAATGGGTCTTTGACCCACTAAACAATCCATTTTTAATGATACGGGTAACACTCTCTCTTCTTGCTCGAACAAGCTTAAACAAGCTAAATGCTGTCTATCGGTATCTAACTACTACACCCACTAAATGATGATAGCGTTGGCCTCTTCTAATCTGTCCATACTGTTAATGTCTTACCGGATTATGTTAATTTGATCTTCTTTTACAAGTTGTTCCATGACAGGCAAGAGCATATGCAAAGGCCTTCAACGCGACACTCTTCTTTTCGAGTGCTACCTACAACATTAACGTGAACAAGATCTTCAAGTTCATCACAGCAAAGTTCTTTGACATACCCTGGACTCTGGAGCGTAACCTCACCATTGGAGAGCCTATCATTGATTTCTAGCGTTCTTTTTTTGTGCATAGCAGTTTCGGGTTTGATCCCATCCTGACTCAACCACTTGCTGGAAATGTTACTGTTGTCACACTGGTGGCATGACTTGAGTCGGTCCCATTGGGGAATGGTGGAGGCTCAGAGCCCACATCTCCATCCATTAATAACATTTCTGTTCAACAATTGTAGGGCAAGATAGAAAAAAGCATGAAAGAGTTATAAATACTCCCAACTCTCATCACCTCGCTCACATTAGCTTAAATCTTATCATTGCTGATTCCCACGCACAAATCTAAAAGAAATGCACAATCTGGGATTGAACGTATGATAGTGACGGTTATTTTCTATGCAGTGACAAAATTGAAAATCGAAGAAGTACACATAAATAGACATCCTAAAAATAGAACAAAAGATACATGCGATAACATAATTGTCAAAAGCACTTCATGTCATGGGTAGAGAAACAATGTGCAGAACCAACTTGAAAGGACAAATGTGTTTCTATGTTCCTAAAAAATGTGAAGTCTGAACTAATTTTTAGGGTGAATTTTATATGATCTTAAGACATTAAAAACAAGCATAACCTCCCTCTCCATCTATAGGAGTAGAGAGTCATTCAGTAAGTAAGCACTTGTTTAATTCACCACTACTTTTCTCACAAATAGTGACCACATATTGCACAAAAAGATGAGGAGATTAGCAAGGGACCAACAAGCCTGCTCTTATATTCACAATTCAGATGCTTCGTCTTCTCTGGTTTGCATACTGGTCAAGAAGTAGTTGTAACCATGGGAATTCCAGAGGTACATCAACGACAAACATAGATAAGAGACACATTATCCAACTATTGACGCAAGGCAATTTTCTTATCGAAGATAAACAGATCTATGAGGAAGCTCATGAATCACAACGATTGATGTTTGAAGGAATAAATTCTAGGACGTATGCAATAATGCAACAGAGTTTTATAAGAATACGAAATTCATTTTGCAGCCAAACGGCAAATACATAACACAAAAATATACAAGGGAAATATTCCGTCATTGATAAACATTCCATTGAAAAAGTTATTCTGTTCTCTTCATTGTTTTCATTATTAAACATAATGGCAAAGACAATATATCGGAGCCACACACACAACAGTCTAGACAATTGTTACAGACGGCAAGATTATCAAAAACTGCCAAGACTACAAGACCAACAAAAGGCCCTAACCACAAAAGCAAATAGTTTTAAACTGCATTTGGAAAAAACAATTTCACTCTAGTTTCACCTCTCTTTTCGGAGGATCCAATTGCAAATAGGTATATGGCTCTGTCGGTTCCTCCCTGCACCATCATCACAAACATGCTCATAAATCAAAACAAATCATGCATTTTTTAACAAAACATACAACATAAACAAAGATATATTACAGGGGTTCAACCAATAAAGCCAACTTGAACTTCATTCTTGTCAATTTCAGCACTAAAAAATTACCAATCAATAAACGAAACCGATACTACAACAGCAGCCCAGTGTCAAAGACCAAACACTACATACCCTGGTTTTGATCTCATGCACCTCCAGAAGAGCTTAAAAGGACCCGGAACAGTCTTGAATGGATTCCCCTCAAAACAAGCCTACAATACAAAACACCCACCAACAATATTCAATTCAAAACACAAACAACAAAGTAAATTTACTAATTTAACACAAAACACACACAAATCCTGGATTAAAATCCAAAAAAAGAATAAAAGAAACAGTAAAAGAAGAAACTTGACATACTTGGATGACATCCTCGGCTCTATCATTGCATCTGTGCGCCTTCGGCTGCCGGTGCTCTCCCTCTGGCGTCCCCCATGGACTCTCTCTCCTCGGCACTGGCCTCGTCTCACTCATTTTCTATTTTTTTCACTAGCGAGAACCCCCCACACATTGTTTTTTTAGCAGTTAATATGACGAACTCAAAACGACGTCGTTTATGTGAATGCGCTTACTGTCAATACGGCGTCGTTTTTAATCCCAACCCCTACGATAAATATTAAAATCTGCCAATTTCCTCTTTTCGCAAAATCGCAGATTCTCATTTTTTGTCAGATCAAAAAACAGAAAAAATGGGAGCTTTGTTGAAGCTGATTGATGCGATACTGTTCCTGTTCTTCGCGTTGATGGCCGTGGCGGCGCCGCTGATCGACGGTCAGATGTTGCTACCACTCGACGTCTACCCGGTGTTCCTCGTCGATCTGAAGGAGACGTACACGCGCGAGTACGGCGACTATCTGTTGGCGGAGAAGCCGCATTTCTTCGTCGGGATCGCCTGGCTGGAACTCGTCCTCCTTTGTCCTCTCTCTTTCGTGAACATCTTCGGGCTCCTCGGCGGCAAGCCCTGGTTCAACACCACTTGCTTGATTTACGGCGTCACTGTCTTCTCTTCCATGGTAAACACCCTCAATTCATCAATTTTTGTCTCATTTTTTAAATTGTTATTATTATTAATTATTATTAATTGTAAATATTTTTTAAAAAAAAAAAGGCGGCTGTGTTGGGGGAGCTGGTGGGGTCAGGGAAGGCATCGGAGAAGCTGTTAAAGGTTTATTATCCGTTCATGGGTCTTGGTGTCTTGGCGTTTCTTCGTGGCCTGATTTCGAGTTCTTCAAAGGCCAATTTGACTCTTGGCAAGAGACCTGTTTTGGCTAGGAAAAAGAGAGCTTGAAAATTTTTCCTTATTAGACAACTTTTCTACTTGTTTACCTTTTTGTTGGTTGAGGTGTTTTGGTTCGCATCTCTTATCTTGTTGGACATGTAATGATTAGAGAGATTGGTTTTTGTTGACGCCAATTGATTGATGATTCCTTGTTTTAGTTCCACTTCGTTAAATTTTTTGCTTCAATTATTTTCTCAACAGATCATTAATTGTTTATGCCTAATAATTGTCTGAGAATTGATTTTTTTTTTTTAATGGTATATTGTATTGGATTTTATTTGATTAGTGATTACGTAATTCTCACCCTTGACAAGTATGTTAAAAAGAAACACAGATTTAAAGTGATGCTTTAAAAGAAATACAGAGATTAAAAATATCCACAGACTAAGAATTTGAAAGATATGGAATTTAAATTAGGAGGAATGGTTGATCCCTTTTATCAGTATGACCGTCAATAACGTGTTTTGAACTTCTGGAACTATAAAAATTCGAGTTTCATTTATCTTTTTTAATTAAAATTTTGAAGTTTATATTTGCAACGGTTGAAATTGTTTCTTGACCGTGATCCGACGATTTAAAAATTAAGAAGAAAAAACTTTGCCCGAGAAATTGATGGCAGAATTTTTAATAAATTAGTGATCAGTAATCAAAGTAAAACTTCAAAAAGTGATATTAAATGTTTGGGTGGGCTCCCGCTACAGAAAAAGAGACCTAGTCTGAACCCAATAAGAGTTTCGTTATTGAGTCCCAATTATTAAATTTGGCCCATTTTTCCATGGTCGTGAGTATGATGAATTGCACACTTGTGAATTGTGGATCTATCATTCTTACGTTATTTGTCAACTTGAAGCTTTGAAGTTAGAAATTATCCGGAATTTTAGCAGTAAGTGACATCTTCTCTTCAATTGAAATGATCAAACCATTCCGTTTCCATTCTTCCCCGAATTTTGGATTCAAAAATTTCAAATTTATTCAATTTAAAAACTAGAAACGTCTTACATGCCTATACCAGGTCACAATTTGCAACATTATCCTCCCAAACGCGCGCTAATAATAATAGTTAGTCATCTCCCTAGAATTATGGTTGTGATAATGTTGTTGTCAAAGGAAAAAACAAAAAAAGGTTAAACAGGAAACATTGCCCTTTATTCTGCAACTTTTCAAGTCTCAAAATCTACTCATTTCATCTTAGATTATTCTTCTTTTATCAATGATATTCATGGCATTTTGCATACATGTTTTATAATGCTTTATAGTATAAATAACAATATAACTATAATGTCATAAATGGCCTTTCTTGTAGCTGCCTAGCTACCATACAGCAGTGTTAGAACTTACAACTCTCTAATTATTTGTCTAAAGTATCCAAACAATACAATTACTAATATTTGTCTTGAAATTGAGTCTTCAATCAGAATAGTTGCTCAGGTTTCTTGCTCTGGAATGAATGATGGGAAACCTTAAATCTTAAACCTTAATTTTGTCTTGGAATAAAACGTATCTTAGCATTCCTATATGTTTCAACTGTATCGACCTCTCTGGTTAGCCGATAAAACAGTTGCAATGCAGCCAGAGAGAGCACAGAAGTGATAAGCTTCTTCGAAGGGTAAAAGAGAGATTATGGAGATGATGAGTTCGTCAGAAAGAATATGGTGAACATTTTTCTATCATTTTTGTGTTTAGAAAGACAGTGAGATATGCATATATATATATATATATAGAGAGAGAGAGAGAGAGAGAGAGAGATTGATGAGAAGAAATATTGCAAATGCAAAGGTTAATTTGTGTGAAGACGGTGGTGGGTTTGGTGTGTTGTTTGTACTACTGTGTGAGGTGACACCAAACGCTTAATATCAATGACAACAGCAGTGGTTTTGGTGAGACCAATTGGGCTCATGACATCTATACCTGAAAGTGTTGAGTTTATCTACACTTTGAATTTTTGTTCTTTTATATATATATATATATATATATTTACGTTAGTTTTGGTAATACAATCAAACTAGAGCAAAGTTTACTACTTTTGATAATTTTAGGACAATTTAGGTTGGGTTCAGACAAATACTATCCCAAACGACCTTTAAATACGTGGAACGCACACATGTCATATTGCAATTCAGCCCCAAAAAAGCTAAAATATTAGGTTGCAAAGTACAGCAGTTTCATAAATTTACGTGAGAATTGAGGCACCGATGAGCCATGACATTGACATTTAGGATATATTTGTTACGTGAGATTTAAAATGAGATTGAAATTCATTTTTTCTCATTTTTCAACATCCCATGTTTGGAGCTAGTGATAGAAATAAATTTTTTATTCCCGGATCCACCTCCATTCCTATTCAACTTGAGAAATAGAATCTTAAAACTATTCATGACTTTCCAAAATCCCAAGTTCATGAGATTCTTTTTTTTTTTTTTCATTTCATCCTCTGTCTTTCTTCATAAAGTCACAAATTCTATCTCTCTCTCATCTCCACCACACTAACCTATCACCACTATAAATCGCTCTTTGTCTTTCTCATCTGCTATCCTCCACCATCCAAATGAACCAACAGTGGCAAGAACCACTCTACCTTTTTTTTTTTTTTTTTCTTCTTTCTTTTGAGTTGGGGTCTGGTTTTGGGTTCGATGTCAAACTCAAGACCACCTAGTTCTGAGTTTGACATCAAACCTAAAACCCAGAATTAAGTTATGGATTCATCGTCAAATGGTTTTGAGTTCGATCAGAATCCTTGTTTTGATGGTTTTTTTTTGTCATGTTTGGATGTTTTGATATTGTTGATAATGTTGTTGGTGTCAGAGATGATGATGTTGATGAATTGGATTGATGATATTGATTAACTGTGTTTTATGATGTTGAATTGTGGGAGGTGTTATAAATTGGATTTATGATGAGATGAAAAATTGTGTTTTTTTTTAAAGATTTTTTACAAAATTAATTTTATATAATAAAAATTAAAATTAATTTTATTCCAATTCAATCTTAACCCACACAAAATATGATATGGTATAATTTTTAATCCAATCTCAAGTTCTACCAAACTTGAGATAGAGATTTTTTATTCCAATCCAATTCAATCCAATACATTTCATTTCAATTCAATGTTTTTCATTTCAGTGCAATCTCACGTGCCAAACAGAGCCTTATGGTACATAGCATCTACTATAGGTTGCAAAGCATGAGCTATTAAGAGAGCTTTACATTTGGCATCAAGATGGTACTTGTGTAAGTGAACTAATGTGTCCATGTGGACGAACTATGCACCACCAGGATCCGTAGGTCGATAGGTAGATATGGTACTCCAAAATGTTCATTTTATATATATATATCAAACTGGTACAAATCTCAAGCTGCGGGCGGCACTGCCTGATTCATGCAAAAACTCTCTATTTCACACTTTGTATAGAAAGGCAATAAGAACATAGCATCGTCTAACATGATAGAGAAATCTAATTTTATTTAATAAGGAATTACTTTTATTATAAATAATAGCTGATAAAAAAAAAAAAAAAAAAGCAACATGAACACTATTGTTAGCTCGAATGTTTTGTACATTAATGCTTAAAGAGATCAGAGTTCATATAGAAATAGTTCAGTAGTATTGCTTCTAACCGATTGCACCTCAACTCATAATCTAGGTGATTATTGTATTTTTTTTCTTTCATATTCGTGATAGAGATTCGAATTCCACATCATGATCTACCAGAATGTCCAGGGGCTTATCTTTTTTTCTATAAGACTACATATCTCTTAGTATGGGAGTAAATTTTCAAAATGTGTATAATATTTAATTTTGATAGGTCCCAATAGACTCATGATTATTGGTATTATTAGACTTTTTATTAACGGATAATTAAAAAAATACGATTGCTATTTTTTCTTTTTTGGAATTCAATGAGATTGCTAATTAAATATACAATCTGATAGTATACACTTCGTCATAGTACATCGGGCCATTGTATGTACTCGGTAATATTTTGGAAAGAAAAGCCCAAGCCTATCCGAGCTTCGAAAGTATTAAAATATTTCTAAAATGGGCCGCTATATAACTATGCTGACTTAACTATGACGCCCTATTCGCAAGGTTCATATAGGCTATCGTCTTATTAACTAATTAATTAACAAGCTGATGATTTCTCTGGTGATTGGTGGAGATAACACACAACGTAAGTGTGTGTGTGTAGATTTGTATATGTAGAATATAAATGTAGAACTGAGTATTTTCTATCGGTTTATTTCGTTTTCCTCCGTATTCTCGACAACCAAATAGAGATATTACTTGGTTCTTTTGGCAAGAACACCGAACCCGCCGTTGTTTTGGTTATTTCGATGGTTTTAGTTAACGCATAATGACATGACTCTTTATGCAAACAAAAAGTTAATTAATTATTTGGTTGAACAATTGACATAATATTTAATGGTTCTTGATGACACACTGTAACAAGTTGACTCCAAGTTGTGAATTCAGTGACTGGCAAACGGTTTTCTTAAAAACTTTTGCAGAAGATCGCAGAGAAACAGCTTATTGGACTTATCTCATTTTCCATTTACACATTTAAGGTTGAATTAACGTCATAAATTGGTCAACATCCGAATCGATGGGAATTGAATACTTGAAAGTGAACGAATGAGTGTGATTATGATGAAATAGTAAGACAATTATGGTGCAAGAAAGTAAATCCAAGAGATAAAATGATTTTTAAAGCAGTTCAGCCCTTTGATTGATATCAATGTCCGTGATTATCTTATTGTTGAAGGGGCTGCGATTTAACACCACAAACACCAATTAATTTCCGGAACTAGCAAAAAAACCCATAATCAACAATCCACAATCCACCTACTAGTTTGATGCAATTTTTAATAAAAAACAAAAGATAACAAAACCAAAACTCAAAACACAGACAAAACTGATATCAAACAAAATTGAAAGTGATTCACAATCCACAAAACTGATATTCAACATATAAACCACAAACCAAACTTAAGAAAGACCTTCAAGAAGTTGGTTCGCACCGCGACACAATCTGGAAGCTTGGTTCAGCGACAGGGGCAAGTGAAGGGAGCTCAAGACTGTCATATCAAGCTGTTGGCAAAGAAGAAAAATGAAAATGAAAGGGGTTTGGCGATTTGGGGTTCGGCGAAGAGAGGTGAAGACAGTGATGTGTGTCAGTGAAGAAGAGAAATCCAAAATGAAAATGAAATAAATTTGGTCGGTTAAGGGATGTAATTACGGTTGGGTTAGGCATCTGAATTTACGTATGTGTCATTCAGTGTTATTCGAAATTTTAATAACATGGAAGGGCATATGCATAAATTTCATATATTAAAAAGAAAAATTATATATATATATAGTTATATATTAGTGTTATTTGGTTCAATTAGAGTTTGGAGACCCAAACCCAAACACAAACCAAAAACATGTAGGTTCTTCACCTTGAGAACGGAACACCTCCCCTCCTCTCCATATGAACCGACTTAGAACACCTAAAAGTTGGTTTGGTTTGAGTCTGTTTAGGTTATTCATGTTCATGTGCCCAGCCCTAGCCTTATTTTTCTTCCACGTTCTCATAATTCAGTAGATGCACGCTTCTAGGAAAAGTCTATTTATTGGTGAAAATTTATTTGACTAGTACAATCATACTCGATAGGCATTCAATTGCGACAATTATTAATAATTTTGAAGTCGTTAATATAGTGACATTATCAATCCATAATTTAATGAAATAAAGAACCAGCTGTATATTCGCATAATTAATAGCTTGATGAATTGAATGCAAGATTTAATATATATATATATATATTCAGCGGTAGTTTTCTTTATTGTGAGTAGAATTTTTGTTGTACAACGTACGTGCGTGTCTATATATATATATATATATATGTATGTATATATCAACAGAAATTAAATACATAAAATCAATGTGTTTTTGACTGGTGGCTATTTTTCTCCTGCATTTAAAAGATGAAAACGTGGTTTTGGTCTACTGTTCGATGATTAATAAGGGGAATATTGCACCAATCCACCAACGAATTCAATCACTTTTGGATCTTTTAGATACTGTTCTAATAATTACTTCATATTTGTAAACCGCCCATCAAAATATTAATATTTATATTATAATATTAACTCACCAAATTAAACTAGAGAGAGTGAGATACTGATAATCCTTCGCAATTTTTGCTCAGAGATATGAATTGTGTCTATAGCATGAACAATTGTTGCCTCGCAACCTTGACTTTAAGTTAAGTATATATTTTTAATTTTTCATGTCATCCCCCTCGATTTATTATGGAAGAAACCGATCAATTTTGTCATTTAGGTTACCAAATATTCCTTGTATTTTGTTAAAATTTACTAACTAGTTTTGTAAATGTTCCCCAATCCAACTTCATCATATAATCCACCTAGAAATAAACCTCTTAAAAAGAGAATTACAAAAAAGAAACAAATTAACAAAGAACTACAAACTAAAAGCAGAAAAACTAGCAGTTCACTTCAACAGCCATAAAATGTGAAAAAAGGGAAGCTAATGTCTGCCAGTAGGTGTGAGCGTTCGCACCCCCACTAGAAAGTGCTTCAAAAACACAAACAATAAGTGAAGAAGGCGAAAAAAAAAACCCATAATGACGAAATTAAACTAAAATCCACTCAGACAAAATCCTAAAACCCTAAAACCACAAAGTCAACAAGTAAGAAGGGATTCAACCCTTCCACTAAAAGGCCCTTTTATGTTTGTTTTCTGCTTTTTCTCTGTTTTCAAGGAAGTCAATTCCCGAACCTCTAATCCTTGTGGACTATATTCACTTTGTTGAACAAAAACCGCCATACATATATATAGCCAAAAAAGGATCATGCAAGGTGCGCTCTTGACTTCTCTCTCCATTGTCTATTATAAGCCGAATTTCTTTTCACCACCTTTGTTGTTTCTTGATATTCTTCTTTCCTTTTTTTCCCTTCTTCTGTTGGTTACTGCAACAACAAAAAATGAACACAATATTATCACATTAACCAATTCTACCAATCATAAATATATATATATATATATATATAACAGATACAAAAACACTTATATCAATACAGAATATAAAAGTAGGTCTAAGTTACATATATATACAAGATTATTGAATTTTTAAGATCTCTAGATAGAAATGCCGGATTCTAATAGGTATCATGTAAGGATGGTAACACTAGTATTAGAAATCGAAACTTAGACAAGAAGAAATAAGTTACCTAGAAATATTGAAGCTGTGAACCTCATGCATTCTCGCATGACAAAGAAGCCTTTATCCTCTCAACAGTGCAAGCAATCAGATTGTTGACAGTTGCAACAGACCCAAGCGAGAGTTTTGCGGTCGGCACTGAATCAACCAAAATCTGGAAGGCAACAGTGAGTAGAGATCCACCAGATGCAGTTTCACCAATGTTGCCTCCATGCACAGTGGTTCCATCAGGAAGAATCGCGAATCCAGAGGGTAGAAGTGCGACATAATCAGGGTCTCCGCCATTCAGTACTACATTCATGGCAACAATATCTACAGGAGCATAAATCACGAAAGAGGCCGTTGCATCAGTGCAACTCTCTTGTAATATCAACATGTTGCTCTGGCTCGAATTTGCACTCTACAGTCAAGTTATGACATGATATATTATATTAGTCAGTAAGTTAATAATTTTAGGAACTTATATGAAGTGATTAGAACAGTGAAATTAATTATAAGAGTACGAGGACTCACGTTCACTCGAAGTAAAGAAACACAGTTTCCTGTATCCCGGCCATTAGCAATATGTGCCATTTCTTGGACAACTCCTCCATTTGAAAGAATATCCCACTGCACTTATAAGAAAATCTAGTTAGAACTTAATTTCTCCTACAATATAACATTTTGATAATTTGAAGGTAAAATCACTCTACATGATTATATATAGAAAAATAATTGTTTTTATTTTCATCCTGAAGATTGATGGATCGTCATTTTTCTTCTATTAATTTAAAAAACATCATTTTACATGTTTTTTTAACCTGAGTTAATATTAATCCAGAGGGATTTTTTGACTTTTTTCTTAAATCATCAAATGAGAAAATGATGATTTACTATTCGTCAAAAGAAAAAATGAAATGAACTCTTTAGAAAAATAATTTATCATAATCATATCAGTTGTGTGCATTAATCAAGGAAGAATGTATGTATATCAATTGAATAGATTTCTTGCATCGAATCAAGAGATTTAGGAATCGTATAAAGGGAATTGTTTATTGCATTTATGTACTAAATCCTTGTAGATGATTTGAAATAACTTAAATTTAGAATTAAGCTTTGAAAGAAATTAAATTACACATTACCTCATTTCGGGTATTCTCATCACGAAGGAAATCGAAAACCCTTTTTGGTGGAACAGGAAGCCAGAAAGAAGTTGCAGCACTTAGAACAATGCCAGGAGGTCTGCCTGGGTCATCTACGCTCTTTCTGGTCATGACTCTCACATCATCAGCTCCAGTTCCTGATAGTGTGGTCCAGGTATGAGCAGTAGAGGCACTCACTCCAGCACAAAAACTTATCACCATTCTTTCTGCTAGCTTCAGCATGCTCTTTCTCCCATCTTGATTTGTTATCACTAAGCAATAACATAAATCAACAAGGTGTTCAAATAAGATTAGTTGTTTTCTACTGAATGTTGACACGTTGATCATATAAGGACCATTATTAATTAGATTATAAAATGCGTAAGAAACTTTCGTTGTACACCTAATAAGGCAATGTTAATGAGACCTACCATTCAATGATTTTCAAGTCGAATTAAAAAGAAAAGAAAGGGAAATTAGTAATATTACCACCGACATCTCCGGTAGGAATGTTTGTTGCCATGACACTTGCAAGCCGTTCGCATTGTCGGTCGAGGGTAGCAACCCAACGTTTTGCCCCGAAAGCATTTCCAGAGCTAACCAGCTGTTTGTACAGATTATGTACACCTCTATCGTCAACCTCAACATTCTCAACCCAGGTAACCTGAATGCATATATAAAAAGATAAAATTATAAATATAGTGAATAAACAGTTTCAAATTATATATATATATATGTATGTATGTATGTATATATATATATAGTGAATAAACGCATAGTAGACAAATGTTAATTTCATAAATATAAAGTGAGCAGTACGGTAACGTCAATTATATTAAAGTTGTTAATTGAAATAATTAATTATTAAATAATCACTTACCTTTGAGTATCCATTTGGCATTTCCTGAATTAAACATCCAGATGGCCTTCTTCGGCATCTAACTGCTGGACTAGGTCGTAAATTGTCCAAGGAAACATCAACGACTGCCCAGGTACCATCTCCATGCTGCTTACAGTACCTCACAAAATAACTCTCTCGAGTTGGAACTAATGGTGAAGGAACTTGAAATTCAGCTGTCATCTAGAAAATCAACGATTGAACACATATTAAGAAGCAAGTTAATTTGAAAAAAATAATAATGATATTACTTAAAAAATATACTTCATAATTAATTATCTCTTAAGACTTGTTTGTGTAAATTAAGCATCCTGGTAACATTAATCTAATGCATAAAATTCGGTTGAATTGAAATACGATTAATTACTGTTAATATTAGGATTACACTAAATTTAACTAAATAAAACCGGATTAGATGGTAATATTTATAATATGGATTATTGGATTAGACTGTTTAAGTATAATTTAATACAATTCAATTCAATCTACTGTATTAAATATCAATTAATTTGGTCTCAGGGGTTGCGACTTATGAAGGTCACCTTCCTAACTTCATATCAATTAAACAAAAATAATCATAAATGCTTATTGGTGTCACATTTTAGGTATTGAGAAAAAAAAAAGAGAAGTGAAATCATGAATACATGTAGGAAAAAATATATTACCACTTGCAGGGCTCCATTGTAGTTCCCTGCCACACCCGTTGATAGTACTTCTAGAGTCATTCCTCGAGACACAATGCCAGAGAACACAGTCGACCATTGATTCTGCAAAGAAGTTTCAATCACAAAATGGATCATTTTACAAGATTAAAGATAACCCAAAGAAAATTCTATGAAGAAACAAATCATTAAGCCTACCATATCCATTAGAATCTCCACAAGACTAATGTGGTTCATGATAACAACAGCAGTTTCTCGCGAAGCCTCGCATTTGAATCCAGCTGGTTTAGGCCCGATCCCCCGAGGAAATGTCCGAATATATTCATCTTCATTGAGTACATTGGTGGTGCCATCAAGGCTGGTCATCCACAAGGGCTCACCCATCTGGGCCATTCTAATGAGTTCTTCCATTGCTGCAACGGCTAGCTCGATTATCATCGGCTTATCAGCCTCCGTTGGAGCACTGATGGACCTAAGAAGGTCTGCAGCACCATACATTTCTCCTCCCATTCCTGGTTGACCACCAAAGTTACCCACACCAAGTTCAAGTGGCCTAGTCGGCACTGGAGGAGACATAAGTGGGTAGTTCACCACTGGCTTGCCAACATACTTTGCCGCAATAGCCGAGATGCGATCAATCTGTGCATGAATACATGCGTAATTTGTAATGGTTAGTGTCAGGTAACCATGTTAAAAATAATCAACATTAAAAATCTCCTTAATGCAGCTATGAACCTCTTCTCTTAGGCGAGCATTTTCAAGCCTGAGATGGTGTTCATCAAAGGACATCTCTCCTATAGCAGTTGGTCCTCCGCAATTGGGACATGAGGCATTGCTTAGAGCATCTCTATACCTCATGTTATCTGCCCTAAGCTTTTCGTTCTCGGTGCGAAGCTGAGTGTTTTCATGGCGCTCATGCTGAGTCTGTAAAGAAAGAACAGACAAAATTAATTAGCAAAGAAAAAAGAGAGAGAGAGAGAGAGAAATCCATTGGAGAAAACAAAGATATTGTAACGGCCTTCATGACGTGAAATAAATATTACATAATACAAAACAGTAAATGCAGAAAACAAATATATTTGTAAAGAGAATGCGTTACCTTCATTTGGGTGCGCTTGTTTTGGAACCAGAATTTGACTTGCAAAGGCTCTAACCCTAATTCACGGCTTCAGTTCCTTTCTCTGCTTGTCATCAGGGTGTGGACATTCCTTAAAGAAACTATATAATTATAAGAAAAACAAGAACCAAAAAACACAAACTCAGGTTATAATATTGGTTTATAAAATATGTGTAAAAAGGTAAATGATCTTACGATTCCATTTCTTGGATCTGATGCTGAGTATGGCGATGGTATCGCTTCTTCTTCGGACGCTGTTGATCCTGATCGTCGCCGGAGGCTCCTCCTTCATGGTTTTCGCTACCCGATTTAGTGCTGTCGAATTCTTCGTCTCTCAAACGAGCGATTTCGCTTTCGGATGTGGTGTTTTGGGTCATGTCTAGAGGGTGAAGCTGGCCTTCCAACATGTTTGGCTGGAACATATCTCAGATCTTTAAGATTCCGGAAGCTTATTGTTTTTCAATCTAACAAAGAGAATGGAAATTTCCACTCAAAAAAGAAATGCAAACCCATCCATGCCTCATCAACACACAAGTTTGTATGAGTGAGATCGCGAGTAGACACAGTGAAAAAAAAAAACAAGAGAAAAAAGCAAAAAGCTTGCTCGTCAGGACAAAAATGGTGAGCAAAGAAATAAAAAATAAAACCCTGTCATTTGTACATTAAAATAATAAAATCAACCTAGTTTTGAAAATTTTGGTCTAGATAAAATGAAATATGATGCGGTTTTAGATTTTATAAGAAGACTTTCTCTCTCTCTCTCGCTGACCTCTTTGTGTGTGGATGTGTGCAGAGTAGAAGACTTTACGCGTTTTGCAAATATCGAGAAGGATTTTGCTTCAAATAACAAATTAGTCTCACTAAAATCAGATCACTGTTAAAATACTCATATTAGGACCTCAAAGGAAGAAGATGAATGAGAAATCGGCTGTTTATGTTAAATACAGAGAAGGTCATTTGTTAAAATAAATCAAGAACCATATATATATATACATATTTACATGATCATATCAAAAAATACATAAACATGTATATAGATTTCATGAATTAATTGAAGACTGACAAAAGAAATCAAACTCAAACCTCACCTGACCAAGAGTAAGTCCTGATGATGATGATCCAAGCCCACCAACATTCCCGTTCCGACCGATCAATGACGGCATATTTCTTGCCGGAATCATGACTCCGGTTGGCATATTTTCCTACCCAACAACCCTATATTAGCCACCTACCACACTCTTGTCAATTTCAACTCTACTCAGTGGTGTCTGGTTTGAGCCCTTTTATATAGGAAATAGAGGAGACAGGGTTTGATAGATTATTACAAGTGAAAAAACAGGCAGCTGACCCTCTCTTTTTTTTTTTTTTTTGGTTTCTTTTGCCGTTATAAATCTCTCTTTTTTCTCTCTCTATATCACTTAAATCTATATCAGAATTTTTACGTGCCGTTGCACGAGAAATGGAATATGTAGAGAGAGATAGGGTTGACAAATTGGATTGACGACACAAAAAATAAAAAATTAAAAAAAAAAAAAAACCGCAAAACAGGCACAACTAAGATACGGAGAATCCAACTATGCCTTCTCTGTATATCAATACCACCCTTCAGTTTCCTTTTCTGGACTCTGACTCTATCTGCAGTACCAAAAACAAAATAAAAACGTAAAAGAGAAGAGAATCAGAAAAAGATGGTAGTGATTTTGGCAACACTAAAAACCAATATTAGATTCACTGAACGGTGGGCTTGAAAACCCCACTAATTCTCTAAAGCAATAAAATTAGAGAAGAGTATAACACTGAATAATAATACTAAAAAATATTTGCTCGTACAAAGATTTTAACCTACCACGAAACAGCCACTTTAAAAGCCCTAAAAAGAGCCCCCAAGAACAGTGGAAGCTTTAGATCTGTTCTGGGTCACCTGTTTTGCCCGAAAACTACTGCTTAAGGCTCTAAAAGTGATTTTCTACAATGGTTTTTAAGGTATAGAGATTTTCAGAGAGATAGGGCAAAAACAAAAAGCCAGAAAGAAAAAGAAAAAAAAAATTGAACAAAAAAAAAAGAGAAAGAGAGAGAGATGGAGAATCAAAGGGAAGGGAGAGAATCTTCAACTGTGAAGTGAATAAAAAAGGAGGAGGAAGAGGGAGCAGATGGAGAAAGATGTGGCAGCGAAGAGTTATTGCAGAGCGTATTGAGAGGGTGCAATAGCATTTAATGGTGGAGAGGTGTAATTGCTTTGGAGGGGAGAGAAAGCATTTTGTATTTTGATTTTAATTTTCTCTTGGAGAGTGTATGGTGCAACGAATGACGGCTACCAAACGCATAATTTTCCATCGCCTTTTTTTTTTTTTTTTACCTTGAATAAGTTCTTGATAATGGTTGTTCATTTCCTAGCTACTACAACATATTATGTTTATTTTTGTTTTGTTTTTAGATTATGTATATTGAAACTACATAAAATAAATAGTTCATTTACTGTAAAATTAAGAGAATACATCTTTGATTAATATTACAAGTTATATAATTGTATGGGTTCAACATGCATGCACAATATATATGAACATTGCTTTGAAAATTAATGTGAAAGATTTAATAGAAATGTTAAACCTATAAGTTTGATCTAAGAAAGATTAATGACATTCTTTTGTAGGTATCTTACTAAGTTGTACAGAAAAATTATAGGTAAAAATATTAATAAGAGTTTGATTCACCGATCGATTGATGTTCCATATGTACATCTTCATTGTCAATATAAGATTTTTTTGCAGGTCTTTATTTTGTCTACATATTGATGAAGATATAAATTTGGATAGTAATCTGATCACATCCCTTTGTTAGAATAATCGAATCAAGAAACATTAAAAAAAAAAATGCATGATAAAGAATGGGTTAGTATAAATTAAATCATTGAACCCTTTGGATTCAAGAATGCACAAGCCATAATTAAGTTTCCATTGTAATTTTTATAAGTAATATTAATGTAATCTTCTCTTTATCTGATTTTATGCTCTCCTACTTGTTTCATGATATCTTATATAATGAGTTGCGTGAATTCATCTCTTAATTCATTTTCAATTTTTATTAAGTTACTTTTAATTTCTCAGACTTAATTTATTTACAAGTCTTAAGTTTATCCCTAATTTAGGGTTCTATATCTAACATTTTATATTCAATATTATCCACACATATATAATTATCGACCAGTGTACAAAAACTTTTAGATAAAAAATTAATAAGAGTTTGACCCATCCATTGATAGATGTTATACATGTCTCTTCGTTGTCAATATATTATAGGAGATATGAATCTACATATGAATAATAACAAACCTTTAATGAAAAATCGAATCGAGAGACGTAAAAATACATGAAGAGTCCTAAAGTTTAGGAAAGACTAAATAAACTTGAATTACATTTTTGTTTTTTATTTCGAGGTATCGAAGTGTCAATTTTATTTTATTTTTTATTAAGATAGAAACATATGAAGATAAATAATTTGACATTTATACTCTTATGTTGTTAATTACAATATAATTTAATTTGTTATAATAAAGATTGCTAAATATGAATATTTAAACAAATTTTGAACCAAAATAATTAATATTGATAACAATAAGTAAAACCTTATTTTACTTAATAATATTTTATAATAATATTAACTTGAGATAATTCAATTAAATATGTTCATCTTATAATTAATACACAATACATGGTTAAACTTATTATGCAAAACAACCAATTTATTAACAATATGAATAATGGATATTGTAAGGAATGCAATTGAGATATAATTGGAAATAAATTAATTGTAAGAGGGTATATTTAGAAGAAAATATTTAAATATAATTAGGTGGTTAACTAAAAAGTAAAATTTTAACTTTTATTTAAGTAATTATTTTCAATCATTTAACCACTTAAAACATCAATAAAAATTGAATGACCCTTTAGTATCCATATAACATGAGTTAGGTGAATTCATCTCTTAATTTATGTTTACAAGTTATTTTCAGTTTCCCCAACTTAATTCATTGATCACAATGCTTTAGTTTAGCCCCAATTTAGGGCTCTAATCACTTACAATTTCAATACCCACAGAATTATCAGCTTATTTATCACTTTGATTCTAACCTCGTTATGCATATGTACATAAAGTATATGCACATAAGAACGGATATAAAAACATATGGTTTTTAATTTGATGATTTGTTTTTATTTTCTCTCTCATTTAATTTTTATTTTTGTAACTGTACTTCCCGTTCTCTTTAAACATTTAAATGGCAATGGAACAAAATGGCATTAAAAGTGTAGTCGAAAAAATTGTTTGATTTTTGCATAAAATTTTTAATGGGTAATAATTAATTAGGTGTTGTTTGGATCCCTCGTTGAAAGTGATATTTTATCTAAAAAAAAACACAGATTGAAATAATTCTGTTAGCTATTCTGTAAAATGTGTTTTTGAAAGTGGAAAACACAATATCTTAAATTAATTAGTTCAACTATTAGATGTACGTGCCAAAATTTTAAACATCTTAATTTGTTAGTTCAAAAAATATATATTAATATACCACCGTCTAAAATAGTTCGATGACAAAGTAAGTCCATTCAATTAAACAATGTTTTAGGTTTGAGTCGTCTCCACAACAAGTGATATCTTAATATATATATATATATATATATATTATATATTATATATTCAATATTCTAAATTTGTTAGGATAACATGCTAAACTTGTAATGATCACACGCTTTCACGATGCACATTACTTTTAATAATTATAGAATAAACAATAACATGCGCATATTAATCCAATTATACTATATGTGTAAAAGGTTGTACCATACAATTTCCACCAAGTTTTCTTCATTTCCTATTTGATCAATTACAAATATAGCTAGCTAGCCAGTGTCTCATCAGTGGATGGACATCCCAACATCCTATAAATAAAAAATTCACCAGCGGTTCATCACATCCTTGTAAGTTTCCGTCGACCCCCACGTTTTTGTGTTGGTAAATTGACTTCCATCCCAATGTTAATCTTTTTTTTTCCTTTTGAGCAAAAAATAAACGTTTTCGTAATAAAAAGGGATGTCAAGATAAAATATTATGTCATTGTGATTTGTGATGTTATACAGGAGGAAATGCTGTATGTGGTCGAGAATTAATTTTAGCTCCAGTTGATGAAAAGATTGATTGATTTATTTTTCAATCAAAAATTCAATTTTTTTCTTTTGAAAAACAGGTTCGAGTATTCTTAAACAAAAGTTGCTTTGTATGACAAATGATCGTACCAATTAATTCTGACTTCATAAAGATAGAGAGCCACATCAAATCCATAATATTTTGTCTTCCTGAACTTTTTAAAATTAAATCAATTTGAATGCTTAAATATATTCTTGTAACTTATAATCTCCATGGCCACAAATAATATTTTAACCACTTTATTGAATGTCCTTGAGAATTTCCTATTCCATCACTAATAATAATCTCTTAGATAGGACATTGGTCCAATGATACTTTGGGCACACTAATTACCCACGACATTCTTTTCTTTTATATGATCTGTGCAAGTGTGAAATTGAGATTTTCATTGATGATCACTTTAATACAAACACCATTAAAAGGAAAAATTGCACCTAAAAATCATGTATGGAATTAAATGAACACGAGAGCGATGATCTTTAATGTTTGATTTTGATATAAAATTTGGTCTTTCAAGAAATAATATAAATGTCAATTATAGAGAAGGAAACAAACTTGAAGGATAAGCCCTAATCTTAATTGTTTCAAATGTAATGCATTTATTAGTGTGGAGAAGATGAAAGGAAATAAATACAACCAGAGTAACACTTGGCTGCGACGCTACACAATGACAGCGCCAATAACGACTGAGTTTTGTGGAAATAGTTTATGATCCTCATTGACCATTATAAACCAAATCTTACACATCTATCCATGTTGAAGAATGTCGAAACAATACCATATCAGAAGCACGGGAAAAGAATGTTTTACAATTACTCAAACATTCTACCTCTTTTAAATAATTAAAAGTTTAATTGAAAGAATCCAATTAATAACTTGTGACACTTCATCATAATATATTTAATAGTAAATAGTATATATAACCATGTTGATAAATATAATAGAAGAATTTAGATCGGCTGAGAATCGATGTCATGAGATAAATAATCATGTTGTTTAGTACGTACAATTTAGTATATAAATCTTGATAAAAATAATATTAAATTATTAGTTATTGCAACTTATCACGTTATGTTATAAATAAACTGATTTATTAGCTTTCCTTATTTAAAATTTTTACTTTGAATTGACTTTACACGAAAATGCAATAGCCATGTGTGGTTGGTTGACATCAGGCCACAGGCTGTGAAAGGAAGTTAATCTGTGCAGTTATTCTTCCAAAATAGGAATATATCTCTTTTCTGATTATATATATATATATATATATATATATCCATGCGAAGAAGGTTTAAAATATTGAATAGTATCCCTCGATTAAGAAAGGCAATAATGTTAGGTTGTATAATTCATGTATGACATAAACTTGCCTTTTAAAATATTTACTAGTAGTGTATATTCATTTTTCCGTACATAGAGTTACATGATTATCTACCCAAATTGCCACCAAAACTGTAGTTGGGTCTGTGGCTTCGTAGGTTGAACACCTTGCCCGTTGTGCAATACGTCACGGATTCTACACCCACAATAAGCATCCTCTTACCATTAATTGTGTGGGTTCCCCTTCTCCCCCTCCCCTTTTCCATGTATAGGATGTTTTCTCTTGTATGAGAGCTACTCCTCGGACTGCGCCGTATAGTTAAATCTTATTTGATCTCGATTGATCCCTGAACTTGCATTAGCCAACCTAAAAAAAAAAATGCCACCAAAACGTGTGGCTCACACGCAGATGAATCCATAAGTGCTTAAATAATAAACACAAATTTCACCACAAAAAAGGTATATCATTGATAAGGTGCTTATAGCCTTACACGATGACATCAGGTTAGCTTGATATTAAGCTTCATCAGACCCACACCAATGTGATCGTGAGTTCAAGTCGCATTCCCATTTTCAACCCTCTTATAATAATAACTCAAAAGGAGAATAACTATAAGGAGAATATAAAGTAAAATATTTTTTACATAAAAAAAAAAAAAAAAAAAAACCACTTAATGTGCATTCTAGAATTACATTTATACACTAAGTGTTTTCAAAAACAAAAAATGTTTAGGTGTTTATGCATACATTTGATTATGTTCAAATTGTCGTCAACAAAAACACTATCATCATACATAAGAGAGATATGATATACTTTTTTATACGCCATCTACTTTGCGACAACTCAATCATTAAATCGATTAGCACTCGCACCACCAAGTCATATTAAGCGATGTAATTATTTGTATTTTCGATACTATTTTTTTAGAATGATAAGACACTTTCAAAAGTATATATATTAGAAGCATTTCTATCTACTTTCAATTAAACTCTATAACATAAACATAAAATTACTTTCCATCATTTAAAATCATCCTTGGACTAGCACTCAACCCACAAAAAGAGAGCATCCAACATTTATCATTTTCGTTGCCGAGAGAGATCAAATTAGGGTTTGTTTGATTGAGAAGGTGTGTGATTCCTTTAAGACCAAGTTTTTCCGTAGTGCCAGTAAATTATTGTAGCTTTGAAATACCATTTCAGGTGGGTGGAGCGGACCAAGTTCAGGTCCCAATTTGAGTCCAAGCAGGCCATCACTACCATCCACCCTTTGTATGCACACGACACTAAAAAAAAAAAATTGTATAAAACTGTTTAACAAATAATGTAGTGAGACGTACTGATAGAAAAATTAAGAGAAAAAAAATAAAAAAATAATATTATTTTATTGATCCTTCTAACCACGTAAGTTGTGAGACGGTTTGATTTTTTCCGCAACCAAACCAAACCACATTTGTCTCTCTCGCCATTAAATGAGTCTGACCACGCACAGGCTCTGCATGGCTCACTCCATTTACTACGTTCATGCCTCTCTCGCACACCGCCTTCGATGTCACATTTTTCGTTTCTTTTTAACCAGTATGATATTTTATTAAAATAAATAATTTATCTGTTTTTGCTTCCAACATTATAAAAACCAAAATGGGTCGTCCTTGGTGTGTGGGTATCTCACGCGCCTCCCCAGTGCAGTGGTGTTCTGTGACTTTCTCGGTTTGGGGCCTTTGGGCAAGTTGTGTGAGAAACGCGAGTCCCCCGAATGGGAGAGGTCTGTGGGTCCCAGAGAATTTAATGTAATTAGAGTAATGTGGTGTGATGGAGAGTCGACAGAGCGCGTGAGAATTGCATGGAAGCCTTTTATGTCCAACTCTTTTTGTCTTATCTATGGTTGTTGGCCTCTGTGCCTGTGGTGTGTCCCCGGCCGTCACGTTTCTTCAAAACGCTGCGTTTCCTTCAACTGAAAATGCCAGCTGATCAGTTCATAACAGTAAAAATAGACTAATGTATGTTTACAATTATTTTTATGAGGTTTTATTTACTTTTTAATTTGTTATATTTTTCCAATTAAGATGATAATTCTCAATCAATATGTTCATTTTTAACTATTACAATTTTAAAAGTTAAAGTACATAAATTAACTCAAACCACATAATATTATTAATGTGAATACAAATTAAAGCGAGATCTCTAAGTTATTCAAAATTTTATCAAATTGTAGTCTTGATTATAATTCATAATTGAGAAAATGTGATTAATGCAATAGTATATATATTTTCACACATCACGCTTATATCAATGAAGTTTGTAAGTTAAAATTATATTTTTATTCTCAATCCTTATTATAATTCAAAATTGACTACACAGGATTAATTCAATAGTATACTCTTCATACTCATATTAAAAGATTTCTTTTTTGAAATATTATATATGATATAATGACTCAAATATAAAACGTTATCAGATTGATGACCGTTCCCTATCATCAAACTACTTTAAACAATAATTATCTTTTTAATTAAGTTATAAGTTAGGGTCACATCCAAATTATAATATTTGAAAAAAAATTAATATTTTTATCTTAGCACTCGAAGATTCTTAACATTTTGTACTCTAAAATTATAAAAACAAATTGACTAACTGTGGGTGATTTCCAGATTAACCTTCCCTAATATCCAAAAATAAAACAAAAGGACATGTAACAGGAGTAGAAAATAGAGAGGGGACAGCTAGCCAAAGAAAGCAACCTCTACTAACAACAATTCTGATTTTGGCAGTATTTATAAATTTAACGTTGACTTTGCTCTCACTCTCTTTTTAAAAAAAAAAAAAAAATTCTCGAACAGCAATCAAATTTATTGTGAAAAGAGTAGTGGACCTTCAAGAAGGGAAGTTACACGTGGCCCGAGCGCAGTCCTTTTGGGCCTTGAACAATGCCCTCCTCCTCCTTGTCAACCATCACGGGTCCACGCCATCCTTATCGCATCATGCAATCGTTACGTTTTATATATAATTTTCTTTTTATCTGTTTTGTGTTTTTGAATATTGTTTTCTCTAAATTCTTGAAAAAGAAAATATTGATTTTTGAAATTTGTAAAAGAAATCGTGCCCCATGTGATGGCAGCTCATCATTCAGTATGGGTCCTACGAGTCGATGGTTGATGGTGGATGATGCGGGTTTCTTGCACATAATGAACCTGGGACATCATATAACATGCTTGATTTTTTGATAAAGATGAGATCCAACGGCCCACAGGTCTTAACATTGTTATCAGGTATCAGAGGTTGGTTGCCGTTTTGAATCATAATAGCTTTTTCTAGTGAAGAAAATCTTATATGGACCCTCTTATCACATCATCCACACAATCGTTCAACCCACATGTGTGGTATTGTGGCAGAGGGATGATCGGTAAGAAGATTAAAACCGAATAATAAATTTTGAAGTTATATTTGTGCAAGTTAATCTTTTATTTTTCTAAGGGGAGAGCTCTACGTGGGTATACATGGGTAATGTTGTTGTGGGACTTTGCATTTTCAATTTAGCGTATGTTTTGCATGTCCTTTTTATACTCAAAAATGGAAGTCACGCTGAGCTGTCAAGGTTTGGCCTTAAAACAACTAGGTGCAAAGATTTGGGTATTCTACACAAAAACCACTAACACGTGAAGCTACATAGTTAACTACTAACATTGGAAGGTAGTTTAGTCTGTCCAACACTTTATTTAAAAAATAATTATCAAATTTTGTAATAAATAAATACATTAATAAATTATTAATCATTTCATATAAGTACTGTATATCTCACTGATCTCTTTTATCTCCCTTAAAAAGCTTCTTTCTCTATGATATGTCTCTTTCTGTCTCTCATAGGCATTTCTCTCAATCATCACATTAATGGGTTTTTCAATGTCCATGTGGTTTAAGCCTTGAATCTAAATTTAATATGACTTTTAATTAAAAATTGGTTTGTATTTGGTTTTCAAAATAGAGTTAGGACTTGGGGATGGAGAAGGCACCTCTCTTTCTCTCTAATTCACCGTTGATGGAGAAATCTCTTTAGAGAAGGACTACATTTTTCTTTTCTTTTTCTTTTTCTTTTTTTTTTTTAAAAAAAAAATTGATTTTATAAATATAAGAGTATATTGGATATATTACCGGTCAAAAGTGGTTAACTTGAACAATAGAGTTAGAATTTGTTAAATGCAGGGGTCCTTTATGTAGAATACTTAAACCTTTTGAACTAGGTGTTTTAATGCCAAACCTTAAGGAACTCAGTTAATTTCCCCTAATTAAAACTGGAGATTTAATCTCATAAAGATTTTATGTAAACATTTTATCTTAATAAATATACACTTGATCATATGATAGTATAGATGAAATTTCTTCTTAGATCACATAAATTATTAACTTCTGATAAAAATTTGACGACATGGAGCATATATAAGTCTTGTAAAAGATAAAATAATATTATAAATATCACACACATTAACTATCACATTATTCATTATGAGAAGTTTGAAATAAGATTTTGGTTTTAGTAATATTACTCTATTTAAGTATGCATCAATTTTTTAAAAACATTTGAAATTAATTAAGTTAAAGATCCATTGCGATCTGACAAGATCAACAATTGTAAGTATGACTTGAAATATAACTTTGACTATGAAAGAGGAATATCTCCACATTTCATAATTTAATGGGCAAATTCAAACCTATATCATAAATGTTTAGGGGAAAATGCTCAAATACTTCACTAAAAATAGATGTATAACATCATTTATAAGTTGTTCAATACATTCACTATTGAAAATATATTCAATTAGAAATTAGTGCAAATTACTCAAGCATCTCTTGACGTTTTGCATAATTATACGAATATGTGAGTTTATAATATATTATATAAACACAACTTAATATTTTCTAAGTATTAGGGTACATTTCTAAGTATTACAGCTGTACCTTTGTCATTAGTTGTGGTTTAGTGATAACTAGTTAAAAGTATAAATAGATTAAACACCTTTTATTTTAAGGGTTGAATTTACAGAAGAAAATTCTCAACATTTTAAGTTTAAAGTTAAAAAAAGAGATAATTCCAAAAAATTCCCTTAACTGTTGATAGATTATCCATTTTTCTCCATATAGTTTCGTTTAATCTAAAATACAGCCCGACTTTAAAAAAAACGCCAAAAATACCTTCTAAAAGCATATGAAAGAACGATAATACTTTTAACGGTAACTAGATTTTCGTTAGATGGATATGGTTGATCATTTGACTTCAATGGCAAAAAGAAAAATTTAATGAAAATATTAATTAAAATATAAAAAAATAAAATAAATAATATTAAATATTAAATTATTAAAAAAAAAGTATTTTCATTTAAAAATATTAAAAAATAATATATAAGGATAAAAAAAAAAAATCTCACACAACTCCTCTCTCTCTTGCTCTCTTCTCTCTCTTTCTCTTCTCTTTCCCCTTCTTTCTCTCCATCTCCTACTAGATTTGCAATAGATTGATGATGGCAAAATAGTGGAGACCCTAGTTCTGGGTCTCCAGCAATGGAAGGTCTTCATCGTGGAGATGGGTCTCCACCATGGAGACTTGAACTGGGTCCTCATCGTCGAAGTGACCCCAATTGGGTCTCCAACGATAGGGACCCAGTTCGGGTCTCTAGAGTCTCCACCATTCGATTTGTTTTGTTTTTTGTTATTTGGTTATTGATTATTGTGGTATATTTTCTTTGTTGTTTGATTGTTGTTTTTTTTGGGTTATTGATTGCTGTTGATTGAGTTTTATTTTTTATTTTTTATTTTTTGTTTTGATGGTGTGTGCTAATGAATGATGATCGTGGGAGATTGATGATGAAAAATGTGGGTTGATAGATGTTGCAGGTTGATGATGATGATGATGATGGAGTAATGGCTAGTGGAAATCTAGATTGGATTTCGATCGTCCATCCAAATTGGATGGACGGTGGAGATCCAATCTGAATCTCTACTTTTTTTTTTTGAAAAAAAAATTATTAATTAATTTATTTTTTAAATTTGATGGGGTGATCTCCACCATCCATCTCATTGATGGACGGTGGAGATAATTTTAATTAGTATATAATTTTTTAATTTTAAAATATTATTTATTTATTTTTATTTTTTATCAATTTTTTATTTTTTAATTTAGTGTGTTGATCTCCATTGTCCATCTATGAGATGGATGGTGGAGATAAGTTTTTATAAGTTTATAATTTTTTTATTTTAAAATATCATTTTATAATTATTTTATTTTTAAATAAAAATTTGAGGGTTAAAAATATATTTTTATTTGTTGATTAATTTATCTGTTAATTTTATAACAGAATGAATATTTTGGATAAAAACGAAACAACATGAAGGGAAATGAATAATCAATCAAACGTCAGTGGATTTTTTAGAGTTTTTCCTTAAAAAATAATATAAATTAAAAATTATAAAGTGCAAAAAGGTTATTTTAGCATTTTCATGTATTTGACTAACAGTCAATAGACCAAAACTAACAGTAGGGCTAAAGTTGCAATACTAATGCAACGCCAAGTAATCTTTCCTAATTATGTTCTAAATTTATATATCCATGTAATTATGCCAAATATATGTATTAAAATTTAAAATTTGAGTGGAAATATGTGATGTCTAATAAGTTAATTTGAATTGTTTTGACCTATTCCATGGAAAATACGAATGAGTTTCTACGAGAGACATTCAATTGCCTCGGGATGATACTATGAAAACAAAATCTGTAATTTGTCCATATCTATTAAGGTTTAAATGCAGTTACACTTGTTCTAATAATAATTGATGACATTAATTCTAGGAAGGTCCTTATAAGAGAACTACTTTTGTATTTCCACTTTAAAAATTAAAAGTTCGAATCATTTTTCTGTTCCTAAATTTTCAATTTATTATAATACTATTTCTGCAAAAAAAAACAGTATTATTCAATAGTAAATAAATAAATAAATAATATATATATTGGGTGTATATCTACCTAGGCAATAACGTTTCAAGGACTTTATTTTATGTATAAATCCTATAATTTTCAAAATATTAGAATATAGAAAGTAAATAGTAGACTCAACAAACACACGCAAAGAGACGATCAACTAGGAAAAGGTCTCCTCAAACTCCTTCTTTAAAAAAAATAAAATAAAATGTTACGAGAATAAAATGATGTAGGACCATAGCGTCTTTCACCAACCAGAAACAAAATTGCACAATCGCTCGACCATTAGATATAAAGTGCCATTTTATGCAGTTTTGAATTAAAGTTTAAATTCATCTGTTTTTAGTCACTTAAAACGAGTTTATTTAGGAATTCTACAAATTCAAATATGGTAGATATGTAATTCACAAAATGATAACATAAATACAATTCTCTGCTCAATGTATTTTCAATTCTTAAAAATACGAACATGTTTGACAATGGTGAGACCACGTCTTCTCGTGGCTATAGCCACAAGCATCACTTTCTACATCCTTTAAGAACAATAGGTAACGCCAAGCTTTTGATGCAACTAATAAAGCTTGAGGAAGAAATTCTTTACGTGTCTGGAAACATTGATGTTGAAATGGTCTGCTTAAACATTTTTTCGATTTTCTGGTCCTTGTCTTACTAAATGTAGAAGAACATTTTTTCTAGATTATGATAGAATTTTGGGCAAATCAGCCTTTTGTCAACCTTTAAGGTAAATAACAAACTTCCTTATACAGATTGAGAGAACATATGAAATGGCCAACAAAATTAGTCAACACAAATTTCCCAACCATTTAATTGTAGCTTTTGTTTATTCTATTGTTACTAGATAGTTTAGTTGGTTCTATTATTGTTAAACAAATAGTGAGTTAAATTTAAACACCGCTCATATAGGATAATAATTTCAATTTGAGATAGATACATACATCGTATGAGCATCACATTAAGGAGTCTCTTGTTGTTATATAAGCAATATAAGATTCAACTGCACTTATATAAAAATGGATTTTAAACTAAGATATTCATATACGTCTTAATTCTTATGAGCATCATACGAGTCATATATGAACATTACATCAAGTAGTCTTCTATTGTTGTATACTTAGTCTTAGATTTAAATTTCACTCAAATCAGGATAATAATTTTAAATCCAGTTATAGATATATCTTTTAAGGATCACATCAGCTAATTTCTTATTATTATATTCAAAATTCAAATCTCGTTTATAACAATATAATAATTTTGATCTCAGTTAAATACATCCTATGAGCAACACACCAAGGTGGAGAAGGGTGATAACTTCAAATGGAGTAAATACATCCTATTTGCATTGACCTTAACATGATCCAGGAACAAAAAATGGAGATTAGGTAAATTGATAAAAAGTTGTAGGTGAGTTGGGAGAGGGAAAGGCGATGAAGTGGATATTAATATTTAAAGTCAATAAAGCTAGGAAGAGAATGTAAGCGTGTCTCGCCCCAACAAAATAAAACCCTTATATGTTTGCTATTCTATCTATGCGGTTTCATTTACACCATTGATAAGTCCTTTTCTTTTGCAACCGCAAAAGCTTTCCTTAATTTGCACTCCTTTCCCTCTTGTGATCATAAATTCTTGTGTCGGTCTTTTGTTTATTTATTAAGAGGAATGACAATTTTTTTTTTTTACAAAAAATGATTATTTATTATTCTCGTGATTCTTTGGTTACCAAACTTTAACAAAAACCTTATTTATTTATATTGTTTCATGCTGTGTATTCATGTTTCTTATCTACTTTTGTAATTATAATTTATATTTTAAATATGGTCATAAATGACTGAATTCTTTTGTCAGGTCATTTTTCGAAACTAGGTTGAGTTGAATATTCGTTTCTTCAAATTTTGCAGCTCACGTCTGAATTAATTATCATCATATTTGAAAGTGATTTTGAGAAAAATCTTAATTATTTATTAAAAATTCCTCTTAATATAATACTTGATAACAGTTCTTGAATTCAACATCCTTAATTATTTTACTCTATAATCGTTTTAGTCAATTTCAATCAAATAAAAATGTTTTTTCAATCCTTCAATATCTTTTCTTATGGTATAAAAAGCTAGCTGCATCGTGAAAGTAACAATAATTCAAGGCAAATTTATTTGACCCAAATCCTCTCCAATTTGTTCTATTTAATTCAATATCAATAGAATGAAAACATTTTATTTAGAAAATAAAAAATATACAATGGACCAAAAATCATGTCAATGTTGTGAGTTAATAATAGTAGTACGACCTGTGGACCATGGCGATGACAGGCCAATATCTGTCATGGGGTCTCTGGTTGCTGTCATGCCCTTGCGGGCAAGGGCAAGTTGACGTCAATTACTCTTCATTGACCTTCAAATTTGCTCGACCTGAGATTGAACCAATCTTTATACCAAAGCCACCAAGACCTCCAAAATTTGATTGAATGAAGAGGTCAAATTTCGAGAAACTAGACACAGTCCAATCCAGGGTATTGTTGGTTCAAGTCAAGCTTGCTTTCACTGTGGCAGTCCACCGGCGCAATTGAAGGTTTCTACACGCGACCAAAGTCTTCAAATGAAATAGATTAATTAAGATGACTGATTGATAGTATTTTAAAAATCAACACATCCTAGTAGATATTTTAAATCAGTGGATGGACCTAAGATGACATGTAGCTGATTGTGAATTAATAAGTTGGCTAAAATATATTAACATGCATGGTCGAACTTAAATTATTTGCAGTTGTTTTGTTACCGAAAACATATCTTTTTCACAAGGACTGTTTATCAACCTTAATTAGCAAGAAGTCTGGGTCGCTATCAAAATCTCATTTTCAAACCCATAGAAATTTGCCCAATGAGAGTAACTGGTTGAATTAATAGATGGATTCAAAGTAACATGTATGATTCAAAGCTACAAAGAGGGAAAAAATTTTGATATTGAAACCAGAGCAAAAAACAAGAAGACGGATCCAAAATATATATTTGCTTGATTATTTATCATTATGCTTATCATTTCACCAACGTAAATGCTCTTAGCAGATATGGCTTCTTATACCTTAATTTCAGATCCATTCGAATTGCCTAAAAGAGTATACCTAATTAAATAAAAAGATGACAACTAAAGTAATATTTATGTTTCAGAGCTACTATACACACAAATGTTCTCAGATCTAGTAATTCTTTCTTCTTTTTTTTTTTCCCCCCCCTTTTCTTCTAAATTTGACACCGATGTAGTTAAAAGGTATATTAAGACTAAATATTACATAAATGGTCTAAATATCCAGGTGTATAATAAGGAGAAATCTATTCAATGATTATTAGAAATATGTTTCCCCACATATATGTTGATAATTGTGCATGGTAAAACTTATTCTTACCATAAGTGTAGAAGAGGAGGTGGACATCACTTGAGTTAAGAGAGAAGTCCTCAAATTCAGCAAATTTGATCCAAAGTGAATGACATGTTTGCATATTGGTATTGATAAATGAAAATGAAAAAGATTGAAAACCACAAATCAAACCCTATTTTGTTATCTTTTCTGCTATTTTGTCCTTATTTTCACCTAGTATAATTATGAAACAATTCAAGTGTTGTAGGCGAAGCAATTAAATATTGGAAAAACTTCATTTTGGTCCTTGAGGTTTAGAAAAATATCAAATTTTTAAATAACTTTTGAAAATAGTTCTTTTCATTCCTAACTTTTTCAAAACTCTTTAAAATAGTTTAAACCATCAGCTAACTGACGGTCAAAAGTAATAGATAGCTTAGGAGGGAAGGGTAAAATTGTTTTTTCATGTAAGAGACATTCAAACCCATATCACTGAAAAATCAATTACAAGTGAGGGTATTTTGGTAAATGTATCCTCATAATAAATAAAGTGATTTAGATTAAATTTAATTTAATAACTTAAAGTTAGGGCATTTTAGATCATTTCACTTGTAAATTTATTGTTTTATGAGAGCAATCCAGTAATTTTAGTGTCATTAACAACCATCAAGGACAAAAATATCTTTTTATGTATTCTATCATTATTGACCATCAGTTAGTGACGGTTTGGACTATTTTGAATAGTTTTGAAAAAATTAAGAATGAAAATGGTTGTTTCCAAAAAATATTTAAAATTTTGATATTTATTGAAACCTCAAAAATTAAAATAAAATTTCTCCTTAAATATTCGTAATAATATTGATTGATGAACAAAATCATGAAATAGTTCTTCATTTTTTCTTAGTGATAATATGGATAAGAGGCATGTTGGAAATTAATTAATAATTATTAAGTATAATTATGAATATATACATTTATCTATATATATATATATATATTCTTTCTCTCTTTTCCTCATTATATGAAAGGTAAAAGATAGATCATATATGTTGAACTTTAATAAAGTTAATTTAAAATACAGAAGTTGGTTTGAAGTAATTAGTATTATTAGATTTTTGGTTGAGATAGTAAATGAAAACGTCACAATAAAGGTGTGGTGCAGAACTGAGCCAAGATGTCAAATAGATCAAAACAATATAATATATGTTGGTGAACTTTTCAATCACCTATATAGTCAAATAAGATATGCCATTTTAAAATATTTCACATATGTATCTTCTATTTAGGATCGATTAATAATTAGAAAGATTGAATAAATAATGGTGGATGATTTAATAAATTCATGAAAACCATATACCCCACACCCAAATGAACAAAAAGAAGAATCTCGATCCTCAAGTCTTTAATTTGGAATTCTTTTTCAATAAAGTTTCATAGTAGACATTAAAATTTTCAACGAATATTGAATCTAATGAACTTTAATGTTGGAGAGACTTCTTTAAATGCATTTATATATACAAGAGTAAAAACAAGAGATGTTTTGGTGGGTGATTTATTATGAAATTGATTCTTCTTACTTCATTTAGTTGGTTGGAGACAGGAACATTTCATATACTCTGCAAAATAACACTTGAGCCTTAATGATCAAGAAAGTGATTCTAGAAATTTTCTCCCCTCATTAACTCTTTTTGATGGAGTAATTGCAAGTGACATGTATTTTAATACAATTTCACCAGCAAAATGGCCATAACAAATACGAATTCTAAGAGAAAAAAAGTTTGTAATATCATATTTTCTCGTCCAATTGCTGATCATTTCTTAGCATCTATAAGAATATGTATACACTATACAGATCAAATTATCACAGTAAATTTTGATGTTTTAGTGTGTTTTTTTCAAAGTATATATTAATTTGTTATTTTTCTTTTATTTATATTTTATCAATAAATTCCCCATTTGAAGTGATGTCTGTCTCAATATACCAACCCTGATGAACACCATGTGGGCGATATAAAAGCTGTGCAGTAAACAATTGTTTGGTATTGCATAGGCCCACTAAATGAAGCCAACTACAGCTTTGCCTATTGGCCCAATTCAAATTAAATGGGCAAAAGTGAGCCCAACCAATAATAGACTACTACAACTTTTCTGCTAAGCCTTTTCTCTCATTTTGGGTCAACCGAAGCGCCATTTTAAAGAGAGGTGGGTGACGATATTGGCACACCTAAAATACTGTGTGTGCACCCTTTTTTGCATGTTCATCTCATTAATTTTTTTTTTTTAAATATTAAAAGCTTATAATTACATCCTTAAAATTAATAATATATATATTTTTTTCATCCTAATCTTGACTATAATCATCATCATGCTCTCCATCAAAATTCCAAAACTTCTTAATCAACAACACAAACATTTATGTTTTTCATCACAAATTGTACAACCGTTTCATCTCCTTTATTAACATACAAATCAAACTCAAAACTTCTTCACAATAACACAAACCCATGAAACCCAAATCATTCAAACAAAATAAAAAATCTATCATAATTTTAATTAAAAACAAAACTTATTGGGCTTGTGATGAAGAAAGAGCAAGAGCAAGGGCGGGTTTGTGTGATGAAGAAATTATGGATGATGGAGGAATTTGGAAAAAAGTCTTTCTAACAAGATTTATAATATGGAATTATGGATGAAATTATGAGAGAGTGATGTTTTTAGTTTAATCTTTATTATTCTATCATTAACTTTAGCTTCCAAAACATCACCAAGTCCGATCCCATCAACCTCTTCCTACGGCGAAGCAAAGGTTTTTTGCTTGACAATTTTAAAATCTCAGTTTTTCAATAATGTTATCAAGAATGATATTGAAATTTTAAAAATAATTATATTTGATGGTATATACACACTTTTAGAGGGGTAAAAATATCACTACTCTTACTTTTAGTCGTTTGGTAAGAGAAATGACTCATGGTCGGTTCACATGGCCCACGTCACACCATTTAAAATCGACAAAACAAATTATATAATAGTAAAACCATTCGAGATCAATGACATCTTGGTTAAAGTAGAATTTAGGAAATTAAGACTTCAAAAACAAAAAAAAAAAGACTTTTGGAAATTAACGAAAATTCAAACCAAGAAAGGTGTATTATTTGTGATTGATCAACACCTCCATAAATTATCCCATTAAAATATAGTTTTTTCTTTAGGTATTTTTAGATATATATTTTAGTTTAATCTTTATTATTCTATCATTAACTTTGGCTTCCAAAACATCACCAAGCCTGATCTCGTTAACCTCTTCCTATGGCAAAGCAAAGGTTTTTTGCTTGACAATTTTAAAATCTCAGTTTTTCAATAATGTTATCAAGAATAATATTGAAATTTTAAAAATAATTATATTTTATGGTATGTACACAGTTTTAGAGGGGTGGAAATATCACTACTCTTACTTTTATTTGTTTGGTAAAAGAAATCACTCATGGTTGGTTCACATAGCCCATGTCACACCATTTAAAATCAGCAAAACAAATTATATAATTGTAAAACCACTCGAGATTAGTGACATCTTGGTTAAAGTAGAATTTAGGAAATTAAGATTTCAAAAAAAAAAAAAAAAAAAAAGAATTTAGGAAATTAACGAAAATTCAAACCAAGAAAAGTGTGTTATTTGTGATTGATCAACACCTTCATATATTATCCCATAAAAATATGGTTTTTTCTTTAGGTATTTTTAGATATATATTTGAGTACTATCTAAAGATTTATGGCGCGCTCTCGTTGAGACCTTCAATTTACAATTGTTACTTGTTAGTAGTAAATTTTCTAAATTTACTCTTCTTTTGTTTAATTAATAGGCACATAAATGATGTTTTGAGACCGTCCATAACTGAGACAATCAAGAAGACTGCGTTCATGGCACTATGTTGATTTTTCTAGCAATGTTAGGCAGGTATTATTGTCTAAAGAGGACCAGTGTAGGAAATGATAACTGGGATCCTAGTCATCCAGCCTCCATGATTGTTGATGTTACAATAACTATTCATAATCTGGGTAACGCTTGAAATGACATCAACTTATGAATGTGAACCACTTGCTTCCAAAAGAGAGTTTCATTCTTTAGTTTATGTGTTGATAGGAAAACTCGTGGGGTTGTAGTACACTTCTAGAAGAGACTTGCAAATTGCAATCTACTCTGAGAACAAATGATTTTCTATCGTTCTTACTGTCCTTGGCCAATAACGCACTTTCATATCTTGGCATGGGCTAGCTGATCACTGAATTCCAGTTTACACAGTTTTTGATGCTATTATTACTTTATTAGGCGCTTGATCAATAAACTGACCTATGATCATTATACGTGGAACACAAACTGGAACATAGATTATAATGTTGGAAATTAGCTCTTTAAGATAAGTGCTGATGATTATAATGTGGAATAGTGAAAATTAGAGACTTAAAGCTTTGAATTGTCTATTTTTGGACCAATTAAGTATTCCAAATGAATGGTAGAGAAGCTACATGTGCTTGATGCATGGAAGATGGAACAGAGTTTTGAAGACCAAATTCGTGAGTTCTCTTGGTGTATCGTGTGTTGCGCATCCTTACACACATTGTTCGTAAATTGTACAGTATCTCGGATGAAGGCACTTTTGGATTTAACAAAAATGACAACTAGTCATTTCGGTTTGACGCGATAGTGTTAGCACCACATGAGCTTTCTAAAGACCATGTAATTTGTTTGTTTGTGTAACAGTCTTCTCTTCTGTGGTTGTCTACCTGTCTAATATGTGGTCTTGCTTGCACCATGAGAACTGTTGCACCATGTGTTAGTGACATTAACATTCACAAAGAATAATAAATAGACGATTTAATCAACAAGTCTATCATTCTATTTTCCTGTTACGAAATTCGTTGTCAGAAAACCTCTTTTGTAATTCTAAAATATGTAAGAAATATGTTCTTCACAATTGTTAGGTACCCCAATTTACCAATGAATTATATATATATATATAAGTCTTGTATTTATTAAGGAAGAATTGCATTGCATTGCATTATTTTGATGTATCTAGCATTGTATAGTACATATTCTTTGTCCAGAGAGATGGACCATTGCAAGGGAGTAGTTGGCTATAGACCTCCACGATTGACGGTAGAAGAACTGTCTGTAACTTCAATGTTTGATGGAGTGACATGAATTTGACGAATGAAGTGATGGCTTTTTAAAGCTTGCAGAGTCGTTCAATGACTCCTTGTGTAACAAGAAGCCCCCATGGTGCTTTTGTGTACTTCGTAGAAAAGACTTTCAATTCCCTTCTTATGAATTATATGTTCGTACTGGGCCAATAATCCACTTTTTGATATTGGACTGGACTAGATCCTCACTCATTTTCACTCTTGTCTCTCCACCGATAGATCTACCATACGTGTGAAAAGTGAAATTTGTTGTACATTATATGAGGTATATATCATTTCAATGTGCATGACGTATTATGTTATTTATACACGTTATCAACAGAGTGTCGTATATGGGGTCATTTTCAAAATGTAGGCTTTTTATTATTCAACCTCGCTGGAGCTAGAACTAGGCCCATGATGAACATTACTACACATTAGTGAATCCGATGTTAGCTGTGATAGAAACAGAAGTCAGATAATCTGATCCTCACGTGGTACTTGTTTACTTCATTTCTCTTAAGATTTTGGTGAGGATCTAAAGTCTATCTGGTATATTTTATGGTTAAAGAATTGAGAAATACTTTGTTCATACCAAATAATTCTGGGGGTTACTTGGCAGATGCATGTAGTTTGACTTTGATTATCAGCCATTTAAATTGAATTTCAATAAAACAATGGAAGGAAAAAATAAATAACTACTGTACCGATAATTTACAGTGCTGCAATCAAACCTTGTCTATCACATGTTTCAGTTTCATTTTTAACCCTTTAACTGATGTTGATTGACATATATGATTAAACAGGCATTTATTTATGTGTTCCATCAGCAAAATTTGCAAATTTGTTGGATTTGTTGCTTATTGATTTTCTCACTCTTCTTTTCTTCTTGACTTGCGACCACGTGATCTGACATGTTTTTGACACGAATCAATGTCATTGAGTTTGGAACAGGTTTAGGCAGAGTTTGGCCTGAATTTACTCTGACATGCAGGTTGAGTTCAAAACTGCTAACACCTTGCCTTACTCTTTTGTCATCGATCAAACATTCAAGTTGATAGCAACCCACCAGTCCATTGGTTAATGTCACTTACTTTGTTGAACTGGTTTTCAAATTTTTATAGATCTCCTTCGAATTTTGAGTATATATGTATGTTTAACATGGCAAATTTTTAAAGAATTTATTAGAAAAATATTAAGCCAGTGAACTTGAACAAAATTAAGCTAGTAAAACAACTTGGAGTTGGATTATAGTGACCGGAAGGAGAGGTTCATCGAATTGACCAGCCAAGTTATTCATGGTATTTAATTATTTTGCGCCGGGTAAAGTCAGGCTTTTCTCAGGTGTAGCCCTGGAGGGCGTCACTAGGTTAGTGTGATAAATTTTTCGATAGTCAAATTAGTCAGAACTATCTATACTACTGTATATTGATGGTGCCTGTCAAGCAGCTCAGTCTGCTCAGCTAAGCAAATTTAACTTCAGATTCAGTGGACACAGGCAAATATCTAGCTTCCATTCAGTATTTCTTTGCTGTATTTGAAAAAACTGGGATTGTTGCATTAATAACAACTTTAGTAGATGTTGTGTGCAAAGGCAGAGACTCTGCAGCGAGATAAGCCTAGAAGTGCTCATTTTTGAAGGTAGATTTTTGGTGTGTACATGTTGGATATTGTTAAGAGATTTCAAGCCCAATTTGACAAAGTCAACTTGGGCTGGAAGTTCTTTTTAAATAAACTAACAAGAGGACTTGGAATTGGAACGTGTATATACTATTTAAAATCATGAATCAAACAAACAAGGCCCCGACTCCGAGTCTGAATGTCATGATGTTGAATAATTACTAGGGAACTTACACACCAACCCGTAAGGGTGGTTGAATATTTCATTGATCTTATGAGGTGAAAATTCAAATTTTATCCTTATTTTATTAAAATAAAAAGTGTGAATATGAATCTCTTGTTACAAGAGTAATTATCTCCTCTTAAAAAAGTAATCGTTTCTTCATATAAGAATAGTCATTTAGACTGTATTATCAATAATCGATCTTAATATATTTAGATAATTTTTTATATTAAAAAATAAAAAATAAAAAATAATTAGTGGAGAACTGGAGAGAGAGGCTTTGAGTTGATTGATGCATGTTGTTCTAAGTAGTAGTCCAAGCTTTGATTTTGGTTTCAATTGACTCATTAATTATATGTGGTTGAAAGGCAATGTCCCAACAAAGAACAGGGCTGCCGCTGCCTTGGCTGATGAATCCGTTAGAAATCTCATTTAGAAACCACAAAGGTCAACCCCGGCCCTTCTCATTTATCCTTTGTTTTCTTCTTCTTGCGCGTTATCTCTCTATCTCTTTGTTGGGGGGGCTAGGTTATTTGCTGCAACCGCCGATTTTAACTTCCTCGACTTCTTCTGGCCCACAAGGACACACCAATATTCTACATCATGGGTATCCTTTTCTCCATTATTTTATCACCTTTATTTCTGGTATAAATTCTCTCTCTTTAGGAAAGAATAAAACCCCCCCTTCAACTCCTGCCATAACAATTCTATTTATCTCCTCTCTCTCTCTCTCTCTCTCTCTCTCTCTCTTATCACATATAATTTCTCTTCTTGTTAGTTTTAGATCGATATGGAGGACTCCATGAATTCATATATGCAGCAGAAACCTGTTGCTTCCAGAGAAACAACTAGCTCTCCTGACCATGATGATGATAACGACCATGAGGAGAGTGGTTGGACTGCTTACTTCGAAGATTTCTCAAAGAATAACAACAACAACAACGACAACAATAGAGAGAACAGTTTTTGCTCTAGTTATATTGGTAACTCTTCTCTGGTCTCTGATGCTGCCTTTTCAGGTGCTGCATGGAATCAACTACCCCACAACAACAACACTGACCATCATCATCTTATCACTGCCTGTTCTTCAATCGGAGGCCATCAAAATATGCCTAAAAAGTTGAAGTTCAAGAAAACAAGGACCAAAGAAATTTGTGAAGATGACTCTTTAGAGGACACTGCTAGTTCTCCTGTCAATAGTCCCAAGGTCAGATTAACCTTTTTCCCCTTTTCATTTCTTTTTTTTTTTTTTTTTTTTTAAATTTCAAAATTATAGGATTATGAATTTTTTAATAAATATTTATTTTTTTATTTATATTGTTTATCAACAGGTTAGTGATTTGGAACCAATTGATATGAATTATCCCAGGAAAGCTGATCATGATCATATGTATAGTTCTCTGGTAAACTTGAGGATTTTTTTTTTTCGTTCACCTTCTAGTTGATATATGTTTTATTTTTAGGAATAGGAGATTGGTTTGGTGTTGGATGATTAACCTAACAAATAAAAATAATTCCATGGGCTCTGATAATTTTTGTAGGGGAAGGGAGCTGCATCAGAACAATATTACTCACAACTGCAAAGAGAAGATCAACAAAGAACTATGAATAATAATTCATCTACTGGGAAGGATAATGATTGTACAGAATTGAAGAGAAGGGGCCTGTGCTTGGTTCCTTTGTCCATGTTAGTTAACTATCTTGGTTGATTTTTAGTTTTACTTTCTCTCTCATGGCTTCCATGTAGAACAACCTTGTCAGATTTGTATAAAGGAAAGTTTCTGGCAATCTCTCTATATATATTGAGTAATTATATATAATGTTTTATAAGCATATATGTTTCTCTTCATTTGCATACTTATATAAAATCCACTCCAAATCATCTTTCAGGAAAAGAAAATAACTCAAAACGTATAAGAAAAAGCATGTGAACATCATTTTTACAAGCATTACCCTTTTCAAGATAGATAACAATTACTGTTTATAATCTTATAAACTACTTGACAAAACTAAATTAAAAGACGTTTCGGAATATATATACCTACTTAGATTGTGTGTATCTTATATCCCTATTGAACCACTTAAAGGTAAGTTTTGAATAAAGCTACATTGACTCCTCACCTTACAAGGGTAAGAACTAAGGCTCCATTTGGCATGTTGGCTTATAATGGAATGAAATGAATTGGATTAGATTGAAATGGAAATCATTGTCTCATATTTCATAGAACTTGAGATTGGATTAAAATAAAATTAATTTAAATTTTTTATTATGTAAAATTAATTTTATAAAAAATCTGAAAAAAATAAAAAACCAAACATTTTTTTCCACAATTCATTAATATCAAAAATCATAGTTCATTAATATCATCATCTTTATAATTTAATATCATCAACCCACAGTTTGCCAATATCATCAATCAAATTCATCAACATCATTATCTCTCACAACAACAATATCATCAACAATATCAAAATATTCTATCATTAACCAAAAAAAAAAAAAAAAACTCAGAATAGAGGTTCTGTTCGAACCCAAAACCATCTAGTTTTAGGTTGTCGAACTCAGAACCGACGAACCTAGAACATCTGGTTCTAGGTTAGTCCCCAGAACCATCCTAACTAAGGAAGGAAGAAGAAGAAAAAGAGAGGTAGGGAGATTCCATGGATGTGTGATGAGAGAATGAATGAATGTGAGAGAATGAGAGATAGATGGAGAGAAAAGAAAAAAAGATGGGAAATGAAAAATCTTATCTCATCTAAAGACATAGTTTTGATTGGGATTGAAGAATCTCAAAAGAATGAGAAATGAGGGAGCTTGAGATTCAAATCCCATTGCATTCCAATTGGTCGCTAAATATAATATTTAAATAGTTTGAGATTTTTGAATCTTAAACTCATTCTCAATCCTATGTGTCAAATACTTTTTAAGGACTAAGATTGCCTTGTGAGAATCCATTGTTTAAAAGTTCTTATATGTACTCGTTCAAAATAAATAAATAAATGAGGGTTTGATACATGTGTGTGTGTCTATATATATATATTTTTGGTTTAGTTGGATGGAGAGTTCAGCTAGACTGAAGAAGTCTAGTAGGATTTCTTTTACTTGCTCCTTCCAATCATGGGACAGCGAAATTACTATTAATAATTTGAGCAAAATAATACACAGGCACTAGGTGAAACCCTATATTACGTACTATTTTTACTTGTAGGGTCAATAAATTTCTCATGGATATAATACCTCACCTAGACGACATTGAAGTTTCCCTGATACACATCACTAACCCAACAAAACTAGGAGCCTATATAGAACATGGAATAGTTTCGTCTTAATTTCTTGAAGGATTTTACTAATCAGCATGAACCGTTACAATTGCTAATTTTATATGAGGATATCCCTACTAGTTTTCTCCTATTGTTGGATTCTAATTTTTATTTTTTGAACCATTAGCTGCAAAGTTCCTTAAAGCGGTAATACTGCATAAAATAAGATATGGACATTTCTTGTTTTAATCTTAATTTTTTACTGTTTACAAATGACCAAATAGGCTTGAGAATCTCTTCTCATTAAAAAAAAGGGTCGGAACTCTCTTGATACACCCAAGTCGGAATATAAGAACAATTTGCCGCAAAAAGTGTAACTGCATTGACTAATGTATGAAGTAATTCTCCAGGCTTAATTATATTTTATTAATTATTGCCTTCCACGTATTTTCTTTAAATTTTATAATTGGAAGCAACAAAATCTTTTTTATAAGATTACATATATATTTTTTATAAAAAGGTTTTCTGTGAAGGATATATATTTAAATCAAACAAGAATGGCATCAAATGAATGCAAAGAACCTTGTATGAATTTTGGGTTAAAGCAAGAGAAGGTCTCCCATTATGCTAACAAATAATCAAACAGTCCATTTTTTTTAATTGTTTTTTCATTGACCCTACAAAAGATAGAACTAGAACAACAAGAAGTTAGTGGATATACAATTATACATGTTGAATATTTGTATACCCATTTGATATACATTATTCAAGTAGGAAAATTGTATTATAATTTTGAGAATCACACAACCGAATCTGAAAGGATTTAAGCTCCTTTGTGCCCGCAAAGTAGACAATATAAAAGCGAAAAATGATAAAATAGAAAAGTAGATTGATAGGTTTAAATATTAATTTAATTCATCTCCAACCTCTTGCAGGCCATTCATTTAAATTATTCAGAAAAGGGCTGCCATGGAAGACCCCTCCATGTGCTCGAGCATTAAAGGCAGGTGAAGCACGGAAGATAACAGACTTTGTTAAGGACATTCAGCTACATTACCATTAATTCTTCTGGTGGTTGACTCTTTTTAATTATATATCTAGCTAGCTTAGCTACCGCATTCTTCTAGATCTTTTTCTCAAGTCTCCTCCTCCTATCTATTTGACTATAAATTACCTTCTGGTAATCATAAATTATTGTTCAAGAAAATTTAGCAAAGTTATTATGTATTTTGACTATTTTCATGTTTTAATTATTGTGATTCTTGAAAAAGCAAAAATGTTTGTCATGGTAATCACATTTTTCCACAAAGTGGAGGCCCTATGTTCAATCTCCCTCTTCCAAGATAGACCTAAAAAAAAGCCTCAGCAAATATAGACTTTATTGGCAGGAAAATGAAAGCATATTATTAATATTACAGGACCTTTTAGAATCTACATTAGGGAAGGATCATTGTTCATAATTTTTTTTTTTTTTTTTTTTGCAAGAGTCATGGATTGATACATAGGCAAGAGAAAGCCAAGAGTTGGTTTCAGTAGAAGAACTGTTTACCTAATTAAAGCAATGTTTGTTTTCGCATTGTAAGGTTTATTTGAAACATGAATATGAACGCATGACATTATCTTACTACTTTTGTAGTCTCTAATTAAGAGAAGAAACAACTCTAAAATAAAGAAGAAAGTGAAAATATCTTTCATTAATTCCAAATCCCTACAAGAAACAAATTAAATAGACTATCCCAACAAGCAGTATCAAATTAAAGCCACAATTATCCTAACTTAATTATACTGGTAAAAAAAACAATGGTTTTTAATTTTTTTAATTTTTAATTTTTAATTTTGAGTTTCAAGTAACTCTCTTAGTGGTCATGCTGTATAAGTACACTCCGTCACCACTCACCATACACTAAAAGATGGTAACTCTCTTAAGCATCAAACGTTTCTACAAAGCTACAGCACATCAAGCAACCTTTCAAGACATGCATATAAAAAGTCAACATTTATTTATTTGTTTGGTTGTTTTTTATTTCAATATTTATTCAAAGATATATAATTACCATTAGATTATGTTTACGAGTTATGACCACATAAATTTACCTTTTTCATTGATAATTTTTCAATCCCATCATTGATAGAATAATCATGGTTTACAGGTTTTTTTAAAACAATCGTGCTTTACAGTTGATCACACATACAACAATCAAATTTAATAGTTTTACATTTATAACTTAACCATATTTTGTCTTTAATAAACAAGTGATATGATAACTTTGATGAATTAAAATACCAAAAAAAAAAATCAAGATAACGTATACTCCTTTATTTATTTATTTATTTGCATATGGGCCACCGCACCTGCTTGATTGATCATCTAATTTTAACTGTTTAAAACCTTTTAGAGATGAGTTGCTCGTAATATCCGACCTACACTCAACACATAATGTTTAGTAATAACTTTCTTTTCTTTTCTTTTTTTTTAAAAAAAAAATGGTTGTAATTTGTGTGATGGTTTTTTGTCTGCAAAATTTTCAAGTCAGCATCATGAAATAAATGATATGATACTGTATGGAAGAGAGACTAAAGAAAGAAAGAAAGAAAAAAGAACTGTTGAATTTTCTGTCGCTTGCAGATGAGATAAAAATGTCGCTACTAGGGATAGTTGCATTAGGAGCAATAATGCAAAAATCATGTTAAATGGACAACAATTAGTGGGCAATTCAAAAGGACAATTTTCTTTGAACCATTGGCTTTCGATGGGATTAGGGACTCAAGTTAGGTGACCAATCAAATAGTTAACAACCACTAATGATGTGATTTGGATTTTTGAAGTGGTAGATCACAAGTCTAATTCAAACTCCCTTCAATACAGCAACATCACCAAGATTAGGACATATAATAAATCTAATAAAGTTCCAAAAAAAAAAAAAAGTTCTTCTCTTACATTAAAAATTAGGACATATAATAAATCTAATAAAGTTCCAAAAAAAAAAAAAAAGTTCTTCTCTTACATTAAAAATTGCATTTGAAAGTACTTTGTTTTTGTATTTTTTTTTTAAAAAAAAAATTAGCACAACAGTACTACTTTTTACAATCAAATTATTGACAGTTGCAACTTATTATTATTGGTTATTAAGTTGAATACATAATGCCTTTTATTTATAATTATAGATTTTGTTCTTTTTCTTTTTTGGTTTTTGGTTTAATTGACTCGAGCAAAGCGTGTAGTGATAAAAATATATACAATGTATTATGGTCCATTTATTATCAAATCATTACATTATAATGCATTAAATCTGTCTAAAGTGGCTCCTAAACTGCTTGATTAAAGATTATAATATGTATATTTTATAAGACATGTGTCCACTTTTGTGTTGCAACTTTAGGGAGAATAAATTGCTTAATCAGAAGTAAGTGGGGCCATATCACACTTAATGTTTCTAATATACATTTTTTTTTTAATAATTGTTTTTGTTGTTTTCAATAGATACTTTGGGCTTGCAATCTTATTAAAAACAAGAAAGTTGTTAGTAGCAACTATGCCCATAATATCTAATTATGTACTATATAGTAGACCATGGTTATATAGTAGACAATAGTTAAGGCATTGCTAGGTTATTAAAATTCAAGTGGATCTTAACTTAAGATTATATTTAAATGCATTAAATAACTATATTATTGTACATATAATACATTTATCCATATAACTGGTAATTTGTGCTTACTATAACGTGCAACGATGATAAACAGATGATTGAACTTTCTCACCAAATATATATAACAAAAAATGTAATTATTGTTTTAAATAACATCAGATCTCATGTAAAAATTTGTTTAAATTTAACATTATTAAGAAAAAATAATAAGGAATAAGGATTTAGTATAAGAGTATCTTCAATTCATATATAAATTGATAGAGATTTCTAAAGAATTTGAAAGTTTAGTTCTTTTTTTTTTTTAATTTTCTTTTGTTTTAAAATACCACTTGTGATAGAGCTATTTGAATCTAAAACTTTTAAAGTCTTTCTAATCCACCTATAATCAAACAACACAATAAAAAAATTATAGAAATTAAACAAAAGTAAGGAAAAAGAGAAAAATACTTGTGTTGAAAGTAAAGTTTCAATAGTGAGATGTTATACATATAATCCGGTGATAATTTTGACTTAAAATTTTTAATTTTAACGTTTAACTATTCATATATTTTCAATCCAATGGTTGAGACAATTGTTGAGGTGATATCTATTTTTAATACTTAAATTAAATGAATTGGTGGTTAGATGTTGAAGTTAAAATTTTAAGTTATAAATTTATGTTTGTTTAGTCTAATCGTTTTATCACATACTGAAATGAAATTAAGATTATAAATCTAAATCCTTGTCTTCAATTAAATAAAAATAAAAACAAAAATTTTTAGTGATGAGTGGATCTAAATTTAATGAAGAAATAGAGACGAGAGAGAAAAAAAGAAATGCATTAATGTCCAATAACACCATTGATTGGAGGAACCTTTGCATATTTCTTCTGGCCACAAAAGAGCAAAGAGAGAGTATTGAAACAGACTGGCAACTATATAAGGACACAACCAAACATTTCAAATTATTGACCCCCCAAAAACCATTATATTCAAGTGGTTCTATTAGGCACTGCCTAAAAATAGTTGTTATTGCTTTCATGAGACCCCAAAACCCTTTGAATTTGAATTGAATTAAATTTATATTGATGATCAATCGTTCTGCGTGATTCACGGGCATGGAGTGGGGTGTGAGAACTACAAATTATGGAGATAATGGCCCCACCTAAGATGGGTAATTCATCATTAATTGGCAGCCATGTGCACTTTGTTGAACCTCCAATTCAGTGATCACTTTTGTATTGACTTTTGTATCCAAACTAGTGTTGTTAATACTAATGCCTCGTGACAAACAAAAAAGAAACTTCACTTCATCTCATTCTTTATCGTTTATTGTCTCCTGAGTTTTGAATTTTGATCGTTTTAACTTTCGACTTTTCTTCGATTCTTTTTAGCAAGAAGTCCTTATAAATTATAATACGGTTTCTAGGTAAAAGTGCTTTTAGTGTAAGAAAACTCTTTTCATTTTCCTTTTTGTCATTTGGTTGCCATCCCAGGGAAGCTTTTAAACTATTTAAAAAACTACTTTATGTTTGCAAAGAGAAACTGAAACTACATATTCACTCATTCAAAAGATTATGTGCACTTAGAAGATTAACTTACTCTCATTTGCTTTAATTTGCTCAACATCCATTTATCTTTAATCAATTGCTTACATATGATGCACTGATTTAATCAATTTCAGTACATACTGAAGCGAAAACTAATATATATATATAAATCAGAATAATCTTATTTAATTTTAATTCTTATATATCATTTTAATAAATTAATTATATTAAAGTTCATTTTAAATTAAATAATCAAACAATTTACAAATTCAAAAGAGCTTTTTAATAAATACTCAATCGATGAACAACTTTTTATTAAAAGCTTTATTTGTAAGAAAACTCTAATTCTTAATTATCTACTAATAAAAACTATCACCAGAGAAGCTCTAGTGAACGTTTTCTAACTGTCTTTTGGTTTTATAAAGCTGTCACAGAAGTCTCTGTTATGTCATTAATATAAGATAATGACATAAGATCTAACTTTGATATATCAATTAAGCAATTCATTCTCGTATAATATAATATTAAGTCAAATTAATTAGATAGTAAATGTGATGATGATGATGTATACCATATTGACTTTTACAAAAATATGTTTTTAATGGTAACGCTTTTTGACTAGAATGAAAATAATTTCCTGTAAATCTCGTGAAAATATCTTACTTTATGTCATTTATCTTGATCTTACTACTTTGTAAAAGTCGTCTACCATCTAAAGACCAAATCCTTTTGTAAATTGATTTGATTATTTATCATCGTCTGATAAATTTTGATATTGATATCCATTACGTAGTAAGCAAAATTTTCACCAAATTTACTCACCAAGATCAAATTAGTGATGTATGTTGTATTGACTTTAAACAAAAAAATTTGTTCCCAATACCCCGTGACCAAAAAAGAATGATGACCATAGATCCCCCGTGAGGGAAGTTGGACATTTTCTTGCCCTAACAGAAACCTTAAATTAAACTCGTGAATCTAAATTCTTTGCTTGCAAACATTGCACAAGTATCTTCATTTATATAATTTTTCGGCCGCCCTCCAACAACCTCTAAAATTAAGCAAAAAAATCTCTTCTAAACTAAACTCTGAATAAAATCTTAGAACCGAATCTTGCATCTCTCTAAATATTTATTATCAATTGCAGCATTATAACATATATAATATAAGAGAGAGATAGAGAGAGAGAGAGAGGACACTTGAATTAGGCTGCTTAAGATCATATTGTCTAAATTCAATCATTTGTCACGCTCATCTAAATTCTATGTAGGATTAGTAGAAAAATCAATTAATAAAAGAGGTCTAAGAGCAGTTTTAGTCATAGGTATGTTCTTCTTCTCGAAAAACCATGTGAAATAATTTAGATTTGTTGGTTCTTAGTCAACCGACTTTTGATAAACAAACATATATACTAATATACATATTTTTTCCTGTCTAATCATCAGTTGATCACTCGTTATATTATTCTATCAATAGTGGGTTTAGTTCAGAATAAATGTCTGTACAGAATAATATTCCCAGAGAACATTCACCGAGTGAAGTGTGTTTATTCAACTCATTAATCAAGAATAAGATTTAGTTTAGTATTTGGAAATCATCAAGCATATATTTTTAAGTGTTTTAGAAACAAGTTTTGAGTTTTGAGTTTTGTGTCAAGGCAGATTTAATAGAGTAGAAAACACTTGATGAAAAAACTCTGTTTGTTTTAATTTTTTTCTTTTCTCTTTGTGGTTAGATATTAAAGGGTGTGTTTACTTAATTTTATTTTTTTTAAACTTATTACAACTTTAGGATGTAGGTGTGGAAAAAATACCATTGGGTTACTTTTACTTTCTTTTAAGTATGATCATATTTTTCAACAAAAAATTTACAATGTAGATATTCCTTTTTTTTTTTTTTAAAAAAAAAAAAGGATATATACTGTTTTTGGCTACTTAATTAAAGAAGTTTTTAATGATTAATTTAAGTAATTTTAAAAATATAAAATATACAAAAATATGTAAGTACTATTTAAAAATATAATTAATGAATTAAGGGAATTTCCAAACAAAATGTTCATAATTGATCGTTAACTTGTACAAATAGCCTTAAATGCTATTGCCTCTAAACCGTAACATCCAACTAATCTATTCATGGAAAACACAGCACTTACTCACATTAATATGATAATTGATAAAGTACGTCTTCTCACATGAAAACCATTGAATTTAATTGAATAATGGGTGTCTCGTCAATCGTACTTGTTTGAAATGCCAGTCAATTATATGGTTGGCAAACCTTCAATATCACATGGCTATGTTAGTAATTCTCCAATATTCAATCACTTTCTATTAGTGTTTTGAAACTTAGCAAAAAGGATTGACTACTCGTCAAGAAATCGATCGACGGATTGCCGCTGAATTGAGAACCCCAAATTGAAGGTTTTAGTTAGCACAGGCGATTAGTCGGGCCCAACTCAAACGACTCAAATCTTTCTTTCTTTCTTTCTTTCTTTTTTTAAATAGGGAAACTAAAACGATGTCGTTTTGGTATCCCTAAAATGCCCCTTACCTTTATCGCCCGTTGATCTACCTTCGTTGTAGTTATCTCGCCATCACCATTGCTAGTCGTTGTCACCTCTGCTTCACTTGGTTGGTGTGGTGGTGGTGGTTTTAAGGTTCGGTAGTAGCTATAGATCGAGGTTACGGTTAGCGTTGCAATTGGTGATGGTGGTGAAAGAGAAGAAGATGTGGTCAGTGGCCATTGAAATTGTAGTAGTTGCTTGATGAAGCTGAGTTGCAAGTCAGCAGTTTGAAAGATAAGACATTTGGTCTAACTTAGATTGTGTAGGTTTAAAGGCAAATGGGTTTGGTGACTTAAGCCCGATATTCTTGATTTGGGCCACATGAATTGCTTGCTGAAACACACCATCAACCCAAAAATAATTTGTAAATATATTATGCCAAAAATATCGAATTTTATGAGTATTAAAATACACTAAATCATGATGATAAAAATATCTCATTAAACCATATATTTCATCAAATGCAATAAAAAATATAAACTTTTTTATTTTTTATTTTTTATAAGTTTGACTGTCGATCAATGAGTTGATAATTGACAGACGGTTAAACCAACTAATGTCGAGTACTTGTTGACTAGTCACAAGGCTACTGATCGCCTAACGATTAACGTTTTCTTAAGTACTACTCGGTATTAAATATTATGAATTCAGGTTCCTTCCAAAGCTTAACCAGGCCATATCTGTAGAAACTACAATATGAATTCACATGTATCAAAACTTAATAGGTTAAGTTTTAATAAGATGAAGTTGGTCTAATAGTAACCTGATCTTAAACACTTGATAAGTAACCTTATCCAATTGATAAAATAGTCAAACTCTTAAAAACAAAAAAAAAAAAAAAAGTTAAGCTTGAAAAGGAGAAAAAGTTAAGCTTTGTTATACATAGATCATTTTTTTTTTTTAAATGTTAAAATTAAATGGATCAAAAATCTATTCAAAGTTTTTAAAATCAATCACTATTTACGTAACTTGAAAAATCTACTCTCATAATGGATGACAACATCTCCCACTATAAGAGGATAAAACTATTCACATAAAATTTATAAAGTACCCTGAAAAGGATTTAAACTCATATCACAAGATTATCAGGAAGGCACGGCCACCCGTACTCTTTTATCACCCGCCATTGCTCAAAATTCAATTAAAAGAGTCAAGTTCAACATTCTTGTCAATCTAATTCTAATTTCGAATATGTGGACCTATAAATTGGATTTGGTTTAATTGGGATATTCATTATGAAATTGCTATATAACATATTTGGGCTCTTAATTGGATAAGAATCTAATTATGCCTATGATACGTGTTTCATTAACCTTTCAAGGATCTCTTGGAAGGCTAAAACCTAACAAGAGACATAAAAGAAAAGATGAATACAGAAGAGTATCTCCAATACTCTTATGGATTGTGAAAAAATTATATGTCGCATAGGATCAATAGACATTTAATTAAAATAAACCTCTGTAATACAATTATTATCCATCAATGTCACTCTGAAGTGGCATAAAAAAAATAGATATTATCAATATGATTATCTATTTTCAAAGAGTGTGTTAGACAGTTATGTCAGTAAATCAATAATTATTTAATTCTAATTTTCAAATTTAATTGAAAGTCAATAAAACATAGAAGCATTAAATGAAAAATATGAAAACATTAAATGGAAAAACATTGAGACATTAAATAGAAATACATTAAGATATTAAATGAAAATATATTGAAATATTAGAGAACAATTTTTCAATTTGATTGTTTATTAAATATACATTTACCATATATAAAGCAAATCCATTAATATTTATAACATGACATTTTTTTTTTTAAACATAATCCATGAGAGCATTGGAAATGCTTGTATATTCAATCTAAAATTTATTAGAGTTTGATGATTTTTTATTTTTTATTTTTATTTTTAATGATAAATTTCGGTGGAATTTATAGATTTTATATACCGCATATTGATTTAGTTAAAATTTTTTATGAAATTTAATGAAATCTTTAAGAGAATGGTAGGATTTGTTATAGAATTTTTTTCTTTATAAAAATCATTATAGAATTAATCTAAATCCATCACTTAAATAAAATATTTAAAATCAATGACTTTTTGAATAAACTTAAATTTCATTGGATTCTTTACAAATCTGAATTGAATTCATCTATATTGCATTAAATTTCATACAAATCTAAATTGAATATATTTACATTTTAATAAATTTTACACAAATATATATTAAATGCATCTAAATTTTAATAGAATCCATTCAAATTTAAATTGAATACCCCCAAAACTTTTAAAATATTTTAAATTCCAATAAATTTTTTATTTAATTCACCTCCTAAATGTCAAACTTTATTTACCGTTATCTTTGAAAGGAAATTTCTGGGAACAACACCATGATTATCACTAATTTATGGTCAATAACTTTTTTTAATTATCATAATTTGAGATTAGGACAATTATGATTTAAGATTAAGGGAAGGACATATTATTTAAAGCAGTATACTATTATTGATGTAAATGAGAGGATTATACTATTAGATCGACGTTAAACATTAATACATAGAATGTGGTAGATTTGTAATATATCGAAGTGAGTCCAAATAGGTATGGACTAATACAGTAGAATGTTGTGGGTACTTGAGTCTGACATCAACTGAATATGAACTAGTTAATTGGATGGCTAAGCATGAGATCAGTGACACTTGTATCAATCATTGGACACAGTACTCTCCTTGGCAGCCCAATGTGTACGTATCTTATTTGAGTTTTCAAAGTTTTTGTATCTTAAAAGTAAAACCCATTATCAGTTTTACAAGTGATCAAATTTTCTATGCTATCATACTATATATCATTGTTATACCACCGAAGAACAAGAAAAATACAAATAGCTAAATCTTGCAAGTTGATAATTTTGAGACCATACATACATCTAAAAAAAAAAAAAATCCGTATTTGATATAACAATTATAATTTTAGCTTAGACGTGCACTTGGACTCCACATTCTGTGTTGCAATCCAAACAGAGATATCACAACTACTAACAGCTATTGCATGCATCTTGATGATCTTGAGCACACTCACTTCCCCATGCAACGTAGCTGTGGATGTAAAATTCAAGCAACCAGTCCCAAAATCACTCAAAAAGAATTCATTTTCTACCAACTTATCTCCCATCACCACCGCAGAAGTCGTGATATTAAGCGTCCCTCTTGCCGGAACCAATCCTGGCTCGATGGAGACTTCTGCCACCGTCTCTCCGTGGAAGTCCATGTAGGCCGCGCTGTTCCTGTACTTGAAACTCCCGTAATTTCGATTGTGAATGGCAACAACCATGTCTATTGTGGCATTTACTGCCAAGGTAGGGAAGAATGTGAAATTGATGTTTTTGAGACCTGTCGGACGGGCAGTGATTTCGGGCTGTTTAATCTTGAAGATGGTGAATGACAATATTATGACAACGATGATGAGTACAAACAGCACAATTGCACTCACTCCACAGCATATTTTTAGACCTCTACGCCTGGAAGATCTGTCAGGATCGGACATTGGAGACTGATTTTTGCTCTTATAACACAAAGAAAAGTTCAGTGAAGTGGTTGCAAAATATGGCGTGTGTTGCTTTTTGAGGGATTGTAAGTGACTATTTGTAGCATGTTTGTTTGGATTTTTTTTCTTTTTTGAAGGGGTATGTTTGTTTGGATTTTTTTTTTCTTTTTTGAAGGGGTGTTTGTTTTGGATTTAATTAATTGGTTTATGTAGAGGTTTGATTTAGACGTCAAGGAGATGGACAATTCGACTGCTTGTCTAAAGATACACCGCGTACGGTTACAAATTTGGATTCCATTCCAAGTACGTAACGGAATCCATTATTTTGTGGAGTAATTAATTTATAATTAGGATACTATACGAGTTACAATCATGCACTATATTTCTTCAAAAAAAATTAATAATCCCAAAAAATCTATTGTAATTTACAAAATGTCTATATTATTACCAAAGGTTTTCTTTCTGTTCAAAATCGTCCTTGACATTAACAAATTAACAAAGAACATCCGTTTTACCCTCTATTTGATTTCATCATCAATCTGTGACTATAAAGGGTATTGTCATTATCTTACATGCTTTCAGAAAGTATTTTAAATGTTTTTATGAACGTCAGAGAAGATCTTGGATAGAAATGAAACCATAGGTGGTAAAATTGACATTTTTGTAAAGTATAATAAGTTTTTTGATATTATAACTTAAAAAAAAAATAATTAAGGAGAGTATATTCACTTAAAAATATATATATTCAATTTAAGATTTCATTTAAATTTAAAGGATTTTAAAAGTTTAGGTACATTCAATCCATATTTGTATAGGATCTATTAAATATAGAATCTATTAAAATCTAAATATATTTAATCTAGATTTGTATGAAATCCATTAAAATTTAAGTGTATTCAATTCAAATCTATATGAAATCCAATAAAATTTATGTGCATTTAAAAAGTGATTGACTTCACATATTTTATTTAAATGATGAGTTTAGGTGAATTTGATGAAGTTTAAAGTGATTTTTATGAAGAAAAAAGTTTACAATAAATCTTACTATTCTCCTCAAAGTTTCACTGAATTTCATAAAGATATCTAACAAAATCAATATAAAGTTTATAAAATTTGTGAATTCCACCAAAATCTAGTATTAAAAAAAATCTATCAAATTTTAATAAACTTTAGATTGAATACATCCTCCTAGTACATAAACTTACTGGTACCATAAAAACAAATAAAGTATATAAATTCAAGTGACACGCAATCCTTTTTCTTCCTATCTTTGTTGTGATCGTAATCTATTGGTTAATTATCCCAAGTAGTGAAGTGTAGTGCACTATCATAAGCTATTATCCAACTATATTATAATGTCAACAGTGTTTGATTGGATTGTGCATTAGATGCTAAGTCCCATTTTTAGTATAAGTTGGATAATATACTATCCCAGTATAATAAATTATTTAAACAACAAAGGAGTTTGTTTTTAAATTTTTTTTCTTGAATTTAAACTTTAACAAATGTTCACATGATTCTTTTTATAAACTTATCGTGAAATATGTGGGAAGGGCTCTAGGCCAGACTTGCAAACCCAAATGTTTTTGGGCTACTTGGTAAATCCAATTGGGCCTACCAGTGGGCAGACCCAATACTACTCAGGCTTGCAGTGTCAATTGAAAATGGAAATTTGCGCCCATAGTTAGACATTAGACTAAGTGTATATTTGGTATAGTTTATTTATTGACTAAAATACTTTTTTAATCTCCAAAGTGCTTTTTGATTTTTTTTATGCTGTTTGGTTGTCATCTCAATTGAGTTTTTGGACAATTAAAAAAATTACAACACATTTATTGGAAGAAGCTCAAATTTTGAACTTTTCGAAGTAGATCTTTTTGAAATACTTTAAAAAAGTTAAAAAGTCTTATATAATCTTATTATATTTTGTTAATATTACTATACCCTTAAAACTCTAATACACTTTCTTTAACATATAAACACTTCAACCTCCACTTTCATATAAACTTTTATCCAGCAGCCAATATGGGGACTACCAAACACTAAAGCCAATTCATGTAAGTATAACGAACGGTTGTAGAATTGGCTTACTCTAACCTTTTATACAAAGAAAATTGGGCAACCTGCAACTGCAAGTCTGGAGGAAAGAAAAGCATGTGGAGCAATTGTCGAATATCTAGCTCTCGGCACTGACACTCAAGACTGCAACTTAGTAAACCATCATAAGATAATTCAGTGGCACTGGGAGACTACAACAGAATCCATTACTCTCTATACTAATATTCGCTTTCATACATTTTGGCAGTAATAATTCTACAGGAATACATAGTAAATTCAATAGATATTGCGGTGAAAACACTAGTTACAACAAACTTGCAGCAGATCTATCTCAATTCACAGAATTAAATTTAGAAAATTAACACTTTCAACTACAAAGCACGTAAATTTATTTGCATGTTAGATATGAAATGCTCTCCTGCAAATGCAAATGCCAAAAAACAAAAAAAAAAAAAAAAAACACCAATAACGTTCCCTTTTAACATTTTCTCAGCAACTAAATAGAACATATTCGATTCAAAAATCCCAAAATTCAAACATTCACTCCATTTTACTTGGCAACCAAAACACATCATAACAAACTAAAAACCAAAAGAACCAAAAAAAAAAAAAAAAAAAAAAAACAAAGAAACGATATCCATTTCCACTTCCCACAATCTCTCATGCGGCACCATCTCTATAAGCCATCCGAGGGCCGTACCCGCCTCTATAACTTCATTATTCTACTACCGTTCGTGAGTCCCCATACACTTTGATGGGCCACACAAGTTGGTTTGGTTATTATTATTATTATTACGAGTATATTGTATATCATATAGTTTTATTGAACACTCTCGATCAAGATCTTTGAGGTGTGGTTCGGAATTAGAGCTTCCAGAAGCAGGAAAGAATGCCCACAATGCGTGGAAAAATTGCCCTTAACGCAAAGATCCCGGTTGTAGATTGAACCATGGACATCTTAGTTCATATGGGCCAAAGTCTTTAGGGGATGGTCGTGCCAACGGCACCACCAGTGATTTGAGAGCCACACAAGTTGTTGTCTGATAATAATTCTGAGTAAAAAATATTATGATGATTCATATTAATTTTGATAAATTTATAATTTAAAAGAGTTTTTTAAATGATATAACTAATAGTCTACAATTTAAAAGTGTTGTTTTTATTGACAATCAAACAATCAATTATTATTATTATTTTTTAAATTCAACTTGTAAAAGATCTATTTTCAAAATATTTACTCAAAGAAATTATACTAAATAAAGTCTAACAAGAATTGTGTGACATATATATTTATATAAAGTTGCATAAAATTTTTTATAAATTAAATTTATAATATTTTAATTATAGATATATTTGGAATGAAAATGATCCAAAATTTTTAATTTTGTTTTTAACATTGTAGCGTATTTAAAAAAAAAAAAAAACTTTGTCAATCAAATAAATCCTTAATTATTATCTAATTTTCCTTTTCTTTTGTCGTATGGACAACATGACCGAGATGCTTTTGACGGCAAATGACACCAAGTTTGGACATGTTAATCAAGATAGAGTTCGATATGGTTACAAAAAACAGCTCACCCCAACACAATCTTAAATACTTAAAAAACGAAACGACACAACTGTACAAGAATGTCACAAGAAGATGATGTCGTTTTCAACGTCTTGCTCGTATCGCCGGCCAAACATAGTTGTCAGTAAAGCAAAAAAAAACAATTGTAACATAAAAAGAAAAATAATAATAATAATTATTATAATTATAATTATCCTTGTAATTATAATAATAACCCAAACCTCTATTTTGGACTCACTTTCCTCTGTCGTTCTCTGTTTCACTGATTTGATCAACAATTCAAAATCTCAGCATGAACGACCTTCTCACGGTAACTCTCTTTTCTTTTCTCTTTGTTTCTTTTTGTTTTTTTTTTTCCAGTTTCTCTCTTTGTTTTTTGAAATTTAAAGTCTCTAATATAGATCAAATAACTGTTATTTGATTTTTATTTTTCGGTTGGTTATGGTTTTTGTTTATGTTTCGATTTCAGTTTTACTTCAGTTTGATGGTGAAATACTGAATTTTGTTTTTGGATTAGGGAGCTGAAATGCTAGTGGAGAGAGAATATTGATTGTGAAATTTATTTATTTATTTTTGATTATTTGAAGAAATATGTTGATTAGATTGAGTCGGTGACTGCTCGCAAGAGTGAATTTTTATGACCTTTTGTTTGGTTGATGTGAAAAAACATTGAAGATGAGAGTGTAGATAATGTTAAGGCTTTATTTACTGGAGAAAATTTGTTTGCTTTATTTGATTTTTTTTTTTATTTTAAACTTGTCTCAGGATCTTAACAGAGTTTATAGTAATGCAGTTGTGAACTTTTGAGATTGAAAGTTGATTTGTTTAAGACTTTGAGAGATTTGGTTGTGTCTATGAATCGAATTGGTTTGGAGTCATGTTCTTTTCTTGAAGTTAATTTGCATGGTTTTATGTTTGCTTTAGTACTTAATCATGGATTCAACATTGATAGAGAGTTTGTTATGACTTTCCGATTCATATAAGCTTTTGATTTGTGTGATTTTGCTTCTTCTTTTGTAGGATTCTTTTGTTAGTGAGGCCAGAGGCCAGCCGTCCAGAGATAATGATATCGAAATGGGAAGGCAGGTTCCGAGGAGTAACTCTGATATGGGAATGGATGCTTTTAACAAGCAGGTGCATCATCATATTATTGTTTATGATACATATAGCATTATCTTTGTCTTTCATGTAAATGAGCTTCTCATAACACCGGTCTGATATTGGTTGGTTTAATTTAGAATTATGTGTATAAAGCATTATTTTGTTATCATTCGCATTCTGTCTTCAGGACTTGCCATTTTTATTTTTGGTTTGAATTTTTTTCTAACTATGTACTTTCTTGATTTGTGCTTTGAAATTTAGATGCAAGAAACTGAAAAACAGGTCGAGAAGCTTGCCGTGCTGCTTAAGAAATTGAAGGTGTGTATGACACTCATTCCGATTTAGGTTCATAGTTTACAGACACTTATTGGCAACATTTGTGACAAGATATTTGATGGTTGTAAGACGTCCTTGGGATGGCTTTAGATTTGTTAGACTGTAGTTCTGTAAGCACAAAATTTCAGCTTCAAAGTTATTCCATCATCTTCATGTCTATACAACAGATGATTCATCATGTTTTATCTCTATTAATTTTAATTCTTTAAGGATCCTATATATTGTTTGACCTGATACATTGGGGCCAAAAGGAAAAAATAGATAGATAGAGAAGATTTGATTAGAAAAGGGAATGGTTATGCTTAATTATTTAAGTGTTTTATTTCACTGCCAAGCATGAAATGTCAAAGAAGGAGAAGGAAGAAGAAAAAATTGAAGCAACTACTGATAATTTAGTTTAAACTTTAATTGATACAATAGTCATGTTCTGCTAGGTATATACTGAGATTAGAAATGTTAACCAATGTGTGTAAAGATAGACTTGGGTAGTCTGAGCACTGGCCATGAAACCAGCAGGAGATATGGCTGATTTTTAGTCCAAATGGTACAAACCTCAAATTCGATTAAGTGTAAAACAGCATTGCCCTACATCCATAAAGATATCATAATTAATAATCTCATTACTATTTATTGTCACCAATGCTATATCTTCATAGCTATTATTTTTTATCATTGCTAATATAGAAATTATATTATTGAACCTTTTTGGAGAGTTCAAAAGTGTGTATTACCAATTGCGGTGTTGTCGCTTAGTACTGCCTACTTGTTTGATCAGTGCACAGAGTAAGCCACCTTCATATATGTCAAAAATCATTTATTGCCACATTTATTTATGTCTCAAGTAACTTCACTACTGATCACCACAATTTATTTTGCAAATTAAACTTTTAACAGGATGCAAATGAGGAGTCAAAGTCCGTTACAAAAGCATCTGCCATGAAAGGTAGAAGAGTCTGTCTGTATTATTGATTTGCATGTTTAACATTACAATGCAAATGGATCTCTCTGTTGCATTGTAAGATCAACCCCGAGCTAATTGCGAGTCTGAGTCATCAACTGTGAATTACTTTGCTTGGTGATTGGTGGTTTAGGTTTAGTGTTGGTCTATTTACACATGTGAATCAAAATTTGAAGCTCTGGCAGCTACTATTTTGAGACATATATTGCATACATATGGGCAACTCGCTCAGTCATGACAGCAACTTTTTAATAAAAGGATCAATAACTTTGCAATATTCTTCTATGTCCCTTGTTCATGTTTGATGTTTATTGTGTTTCCACATTTGTATGAAATCTAGATTACTGTTAAAATGTTGCAGCTATCAAGAAGCGCATGGAGAAAGATATTGATGAAGTTGGAAAGATTGCACGGCATGTAAAAGTGAAACTAGAAGCAATGAACAGAGAGGTAGTACTCCACTTAGTTGTTCTTCTAAATCCCATCTTGTTATGCATAAATAGCCTGGGCTCTTAAATTATGTGCTAATTCTTTGTTGTTGTTCATCATTAGAACTTAGCCAATCGGCAAAAACCTGGATGTGAAAAGGGGACAAGTGTTGACAGATCAAGGATGAATGTCACAAAGTGCGTTGTGAAGTGCTTTTTAGATACTGCTATAAGAATTACATTTAGCAACTTGATGTATGAGTTACTTGTTTGAATTGCAGTGCTGTAACTAAGAAGTTCAAGGATCTAATGACAGAGTTTCAGGTAAATCTACATATTTTTGCCGCTCATTTTTGTACTCAGATTCTTCTTAGTCTTCTCATTGTGGTGTGGTGTTTCAGACCTTAAGACAAAAGATCCAAGATGAATATCGTGAGGTTGTGGAGAGAAGGGTCATTACAGGTTTGATTACTTGGCTTTCAGATTAACAAAAGTGGAAAAGTTCATGAAGTTCGTAGTATTAATATAAAATGTGGTATTATGCTACTATCTATGGCTTTTCTAACGGATAAAAATTCATTGTGTTTCCTGTTTTGGTATTTAATGGTTGAACAGTGACGGGAAGCAGACCAGATGAGGAGGTGAGCACGAATTCTGAACTTACCATTTCAGCTCTAATGCTTGTGGATATTATCATAACTGGAAAAATTCTTTAATTCCTTTTGTAGACAATTGATCACCTGATTGAAACTGGAAACAGTGAGCAAATCTTCCAAAAGGCAATTCAAGAGCAGGGACGAGGACAGGTATATACCTTATTATTTCTGTTGTCAATAAATAATTTTTTGAAGATTTCATCTTATCTGTTAAGTGTAGCCATATTTGAGAGCTTTCTAATATTGACTGGCATACTTGTTTCAGAAGTTGTGGCCTTCAGGAAGTAGATGTAACAGTATCTTAAATGGCCAATTCTTTTTGTTCTTGAAATTGATACAACTATATCTTGTATTTTGAGTGAAAAACTGGTGTCATAGATATAAAGCCATATGTAATTTAATACATCAAATATTGAGTTCCATGGACAGTATGATATTATTAACTAACATCGTTAACATCATACCGTCATTAATTTAATACATCAAATATCTTGGCAATGGTGATTATTTAGCTCCACATTGGGTCGGTTTTTATGGGTTGGTTCAATCATGTAAAGAAGTAATTCTTGTTCAAGGAATGTCGGCAATATAGGTTGAGTTTGACAAGTTGGAATTTGAAGTGCCTTTGTGTCTGGTTGATTTTAATTGAGGAACCATTTGAGCTTCTTGGTGAGAAGTGATGCTATTTGTAGCTTATATATTATTGATTTGGATATGATTGAGCAAAACAGAAAATCCTTGGGAAATTCATTTGATTTGTTCAACTTCTTGATGGTGTTTAGTCCTAAAATTTGGTCTTCCTCTCTTATAAGCTCTCCAGCTTCATTCATCAGGTTTTCTGTGTCTTCAAAACTCTTTGCTCGTGCCCTGATTAATCTCAAAACTGTTAACTCTAATGTTTCTAATGCCATGATGCAATTGAGAAAGTTGATTTTTACGTAATTTAGTTCTTGGATGAATAGATGTCTTTATCTCGTGGGTGGTGTCAGTATACCTTGATGGTCCGTCATCCATGTTATGAATGCAGCTGCCTACTCTTTGCTTATTTTTCATCTTCATCGGGGAACTCATAGCCTTTCTACTCAGACTCTCTCTTCTACTATTTGGGCAAATGTTTTCAGGTGATTAATACCTTGGAAGAAATCCAAGAGAGACATGATGCTGTGAAGGAAATCGAGAAAAAGCTTCTTGACTTGCAGCAGGTATGCTTGCACCTAGAATAAGCTTACACCATCCAACCAACTTGTCTAACATGGTTTTGCTGTTTTCAGATTTACCTTGATATGGCAGTTTTAGTTGAGGCTCAAGGAGAGATTTTGGATAACATCGAAAGTCAGGTATGCTTTTACTCTCACATCCCATATTGGCGGGTGAGCGTGTGTTTGCATCCATGTGTCGAAGGATATTGTACGTCTTTTGCTCGGTTTTGTGTGGTAATGGAAATTTCATTCAGGTTGCGAATGCAGTCACTAGCGTCCAGACAGGGACAACTGCACTTCAAAACGCAAAGAAACTACAGAAGAATTCCCGAAAATGGATGTGCATTGCTATTATAATTCTCCTCATCATAGTAGCCGTTATAGTTGTTGGTGTCATCAAACCTTGGAAGAGTGGCAAAGCTTGACTCTGCCTGCCCCTTCTGTTGTTTGAATTTTATGATAGTTGTAGTTGGGATGGGAAGTATTCATGGTTTTGTGTCATATGTGCATTTTACCTCTTTGGTGTGACTCATATTTTCATTTGTTTATCTTCTTTTTTTCTTGGATGAAATTTGGTTTTGTTGGTGGTCGTGGTGTGATTTAATTGAAGGGTTCGGGGCATGTCTATACAGTTCCCCTTCAATGAAAAATGTCATTTATTTTCAAAACATATTGATTTTACTGTTTTTCATGTTTGTTTGTTTTTTTTTTTCATTTGTCAGAGTAGGTTAATAACTAAACATGAAAGATTAGTAATAATAAAAATTGAAGTCAAATTGTTCAATGATGTCATACTGAACATCATTGAAGAATTTTAGCCACTCATTTTATTTGAGTTTTGTCGTTTTTGTCTGCCTCCGGCGATCAATAGAATTAAAACAAAGAAATAATTACAAAATACGAAGGAATGTCTAGGTTGTTGATATAAGTTTATGTTTGGTACGGTTGAGTTACCAATCAAAAGAGTTTTTTTAATCCTTAAAATTCTTTTGGAATTTTTTTTTTTTTTTTTTTTAATTTGGTTGTCCTCTCGATAGAACTTTTGGACAGTTAAAAGTGTTAAAATATACGTAGGGGAAGGAGTTCAAAATTTGTGATTTTTTCAAGTAGATTATTTTTTTCTAAAAAAAAAAAAAAATCCAATATAATCCTATTATATTTTGTTAATATCAAGATATCCTTAAACATAAACTCTAATACATTTTTCCTCAATATATAAACACTTTATTTTCTTTTTACGTATTTGTTTCAACCAAAAACTTTGAGAACTCTTCTCTAACCGGTAAGTTTTCTAATATTTTATGTATATTAAATTTCTTTTATTAATTGGTTTTTTACATTGAATGTTTTTTTTTTTTTTTATGCACATATATGAACACTTTGAATATTATTGTTATACTTTGAGTTTTTGATGATTTATATCAAAATCCATACTTTCATTTTATTATATTTTATAATTTTAATTATAAATATAATATTTTCTCGTATATTATTCTGTAATATTTTACTTCTTTTAAATGTCATTTTTGATAATTTTATAACTTAAAAGAACTTTTAAAAATAATACAATTAAATGATCTATAATTTAAAAAAGTATGTTTAATTGATAATCAAACAATCAACAATTTATTTATAAAAGCTATATTTATAAAATATTTATTTGTAAAAGATTTACTTTAAAAATATCTATTTGGAGAATCTTTACTAAAAAAAAGTTTAATTACATATACATATTTATCATTGAAGAAGAAAAACATCTCTGTTTATTTATTTATTTTTTGAAAGACAACAAAAACATCTTTATTGGTGATGGGCCACTGGATCTAAACAAATGGAAATTTTTTCTTATAATATTTCAATTCCTACGTTGCTTAATGAGGAGGAGAAAGTTGTGTGAAATATTGCATTTGAATTCTTTTCATCTTTGTTGAAATGAAACCCTTTGAAATGGCTTCTGTATCCAAAGATCACATTTGTGTTTAGAGTTGCGATATTTCACCCCTCAAAAATGGTGTGTACACCCCTTTTGTTTGCACACCTAATAAAAAATTTAAAACTTTTCAAATTTGTTTTTAAACTCCACTTAATACTAAGATTATCATTTTCTATTAATTTTATTATATATATTTTTGTAAGTACATCCCGTCAATATCTATTTTATTATTTAATTAATTTTATATATTAAGATTGTTTCTATACTAACTTTTGTCGAGACTAGAGAAGAAAACTATTTTTCAAATAAATTAGATGAGAGATAACGTTTGTTAATTTTTGATGAATGATTAAAGTCAATTTTTGATGATGAACCTTTTTTAATTTTTGATGTTTATAGTCATAAACCTTTTTTAATTTTTCATTTATATCACAACACTTACATAAAATGATTACTAGCTAATTTTTAATTAAATTAGGATTACTTGAATGATTGGAGATTTGTATGAATGATTAAAGTTAGAGTTTGATGATAAACCCTTTTTTAATTTTTATGATTAAATTCATCACTCTTTTTTAGTCTCTCAAATCCTTATTTTTTAATTATATCATAAGATTTGCATGAATTATTACTAACTAATTTTATAGAGTAACACCTTTTTGATGATGAATTGTGAGTATTGATTTATAGATGTAGTTTTTGGATACCTTAAAGCATACCTCATTTTGCTTGTTTGTTGATATGATAAAGAAATTGAAAAAAAAAAAGAATTATTTTTTTGTGTTAGTTTGTGAGAAAATCTGAGAAGAGAATGGAAAATGCTAATGTGGTAAGAGAATGGTTGGCGATTTTTTTGATGATTAAATTAGAATTGCATGAAAGATTTGAGACTTTTTAATTTTTTATGGAGAAAAGTTAGCGTTTGAGAGAGTAACATAAAGAAGAGAATGAAAAATGTTGGTGACTGAATGTTTGGTAATATTTTTTATGCCTAAATTAAGATTGTATGAATGATTGAAGACTTTTCAATTTTTGATAGAGAAAAGTTATGATTTGAGAGAGTAACAAAGAGAAAAATTAGAGATTAAAAAAGTAAAAAAGATTTGTGATATAAATAATATTTTAATTAATAATTGACAGGTGTATATATAAAATATTTACTCTTTTAGTAATTTTACTCAAAGGTAATATTGTATATTAAAAAAAAAAAAAAAAAAAAAAAAAAAAAGCTAATTTGGGGTGTATATACACTTTTTGAGGGGTGTGTTTTTACTTCCATTAATTGTGACAAGTGTTTGCACCCTTTTGATTTGGGCTCCTATGGATCATATTGAACACACGAGGGAGACCCTCTGTATACACAAATTAGGCCTAAGGTCTGTTTTGTGAGGGCCTGCTTTCATAAGCCCAGTGTCATGTGAATAGGCTTGCTCTCTGTTTGTTACTTGGGTTTTTTACGGGTCCTTTTTTTTTTCTCTCTCTCTCTCTTCTGTAATCCCAAATTGCAACTCAATTTACATAGAGTTTCCATGGTTAGTATGTCCTAACTTTTAAATTGTTAGGACTACTAAACAATTCATTGTATTTGAATTAAATAAGAGAAAGAAATGTTTTTAAAAGAAAAAATACAATGAATTGCTAAGATTAATGATCCTAACGATTTAAAAGTTAGAATATACTAACCATAAGCTTTGTCAATGTAAAATATATTAGTTCCATAAATTTATTTATCAAACTAACATGTAACAGATGAGAGGTGTGATAATAAATGTATAAATAGATATAATAGCTTACAGTGTTCTAAAAATTAGTGATTTTTATCGAATTCTTGCTGACTTCTCACTAATCAGTGTTCAGTCTATCCAAGAACCCCCAAATCGAGGGTTCTACTCGTTGGAGCGAGTAGTCACCAAGTTAGGTTGAGTACTCACCAAATAGGTCCAGCTCGGGTTATTTTTTAACAGCAACCAAACTTCAACAGACTCAACACCAAACTTAAAAAAAACTAGTCACCAGCTCACCACTAAACTTCAACAATGTCCTACACCATACCAATCTTCCCAAGCAAACTTCAACAATCAACCCTTAGTCACCACACCAAACCCCAATGTCGACCCCAAATTTAATCACCACACCAAACCCAACCCCTAAGCCCTAACCAAACCCAAACTAGTTTGCTTATTTGTCACCAGTTGTCACTGCTCATTCTCGCTATCACTCGACCGCCACTGAAATCTGTTCATGTCTACCTCGGAGACTTTGGAGAGATTGGTTTTGGCTTTAGCGACGACGGTAGTTTATGATCTCAAAGAGGCAATGGCAATGATAACTCACTTTAATGGCGACGATGATGATGGTGTTAGAGAGAGAAAAGGGATGAGAGATGAGAAGGGAGAGAGAGAGAGAACGTGAGGGTTTGATTGAAATGGTTTGAGTGTTGACCATGTGGGATATACTTTATATAAAATGGAGATAATTTGGCTATAACTCCTGATATTTATAAACATGTCAATTTATATCCTTATATTTAAAAAGTAATATGTATATTTTTTTCCAAAACAATACTCGTTGATTACTTGCTACTCGCTAGGTTACCAATCGATTAGCAAGTAACGATTTTTGAAACCTTGGTTGCTTAAAAATTTAACTCTCCACTTAATCATCCAATGAAAGATTTTCTCAAGCAATAGTATTTCCTTTTTATTATTTTTTTTCACTTTTAGTAGTGCCTTTTATGTCTTTTTTGCTTCGCCGAAAGATCAGTTTCATTCTCAAACAGCTTCTGAAATTGTGCAGTTTGAATGCAGCATCATATTAAGTTGTTTCATGATAACAACTCATATTCAATAATCATGAGCTGATCCCTTTCATTTGGTCCTTTTGCCTGTAGGTGACAAATGCAGTGGACCATGTTCAAATGGGTACAGATGCACTTCATACAGCGAAGAATTTGCAGAAGAAATCAAGGAAATGCATGATGATTTCCGTCATACTACTCCTGGTTATCGCAATTATCGTTGTGCTGTCAATTTTGAAACCTTGGAAGAAGCAATGAACATAGGAAAGTAAAACTAACCAGAATGCAAGTCTTTACTTTACATGATCCATTTGAATATTCATATAGAACAGAAATCAACTTGAATAATGCATGGTATAGGGAGCAATTTTTTTCCTTTCAAATTTATTTGGCTTCACGTATTCTATTATTTGAGATTCAATTCCAAATAACACAAATATAATTGCAAGGCAGATTCCATCTACCACTTCTCATCGTTACTATTTTGTTTTCACTATTATATATACAGAAAAACTATATGTTCAATTACTGATTACAGGCAACAACAGTAAACTTACAACTGGATTTTCTGATGGGGTACATATTCTTGAGGTGAGCCTGATATTCCTCTAGACCAAAATGATCTGCATTGTAGTAAATATAGAGGAAAGATAGCTAGTAAGAGAATCAATAATAGTACAAGGTAGAATTAAGCATCACACACCAAGCTTCTAGAAATAACTGTTATTTGCACCCTCTCAAAATGGTCACAATTAGATTTCACATACTAACTTATAATCATGTAGTGCATTTCGATCTGAAAACAGAATTTTCAGGAGGAAGAGAAGTGTGTGTTATAGCAAAAACACCCTTTTCATGCTCATTCCAGACAGTGTATTTGGAGCATAAACTTTTAGTCTAAACTTGAAATCTATACCGAAAGTACACTTCTAACTTTTTTCCTAGTCAATAGAAACTATCTGAACAATGATATGCTACATGATCATTAAGATAGAGCATGCAACCCAAAATGTGCAACAAGAGAGTCAAGCAGCATTACTGTTCTAGCCTCACCTCTTGCATTTACTTTATATTTCGGGTTGAGAGATAAATCCTTCAGTTTACAACCAAGAAATCAGAGACTTGAATCAGCTAGGGGTGCCAAACAAAGCATCATAACTAACAAGTTCCCTGACTATCAAGGTAATAGCGTCCAACAACAAAAGAGCTTTGTTAAAGAATGAAAGGTTGAGAAAATTCAGGGTATTATGAGTAGCCTATGATCATGTACTAGTGAGTAGCTTTTCCCACCGGAAACTCGCATTTTCTCTACCAATTATAGTTTATTGTGCACGCACAAGAAGAAAATTTACAAATTTGGGGTGTCAAATATACGATTTCCCATTCACATTTCACTAAACAACTTATATAGGGTGGATCTAAAAAATTAGGGATTGGGGATATCATTACAACATTACCCAAAATAATTGATCCATCCAACAATTTACTGTTTGGTTGAGCTTGCACTACATGCCCAGCTGTGGCATGGTCCTGTCAAGGAGTAGCAAAGCCCAAACTAGGAGTCCAAACAGCCCTTAATGCTTTGATAAGCGTAATAAGAGCAGAAAGGGCAACTAATGTGGTAGCCTAGCAACAAACACATTCAAGATTCTTCACTATACACTCAATGTCATCACTTGGGCTTTGAGAAAGGCTGCATTTGAAGCTGCAAACACTATTTGACAAAAAATTGTAAAAACTATGAATAGACAAACTTTTGATTTTCTCATTTTCGGTCATTACTAGTCGTACAAACTAAGGCAGTAGAGCGCCCCATTTCCTGATCATCTGTGGCATTAACACCATCTTCATTCTGGGGGAGCGAAAAAGAAATAGAAAATTAGAGAAACAGATCAAGTAGACTTCAAATGAACTCAATGCCAACATTTACACGTTCAAGTCATCAGCAAAAATAAAAATATATATATAGGACCACCTAGAAAGGCAGAAATCAACTTGACATTCATAAATCGGTTTATATCAGGAAACACTCAACAATTTGTCCAGTTCCATTTGCTTTTGTTTTTGTTTTATCTTTTCTTCCTTTTTTGTTTTTTTTTTTTTTTTGTTTTTTTGTTTTTTTGTTTTTTTTTTTTGTGGGATAAGAAAAACACAAATGTAGTTGGTAAGATCCTAAGACTGAGACCTTAACAAATATCAACCTACACCACTACAACTAAAATTATAAACAAGAAGCAATTTTATCCATCATGGCTTTATCAGAAACTAATCAAGCACTACTCATATTAACTACGAGTACAATTTTTTGTGCTCAATTAGAATTTACAGTAAGTGACAACCAGAGTTAAAAAAGTTCAGGTTGTCAGTGTTGGTATATGGAGCAAATATAGAAAATACTAAAGATCGATAGAAATTCCACAAGCTACCCTAGCTGTCCTGACTTGCGCCACATGCTAGGTTAAAAACGAATCCACCAGCCAACAGAATGGGTAGATTGATTATCTAGAATTAAATCATAAAACTTACCTAACCCTGGTCATTCTAGATCATAGAACTGACCTAACCCTAGCTCAGCCAATTCAAGCAAGATTACCCAGAAAAACTGAAATAAACAATAAGAACTTTCCCTCGCAAACTTGCAAGCTTTTATTAATATTTTTTCAATATGATAGTCATAGGATATACACTCTAAGTTTCAACTCCTATTTATAGCTAACTAGCCTCCCAATTCCTTTAGGAAACACAATTACTTTTGAAATAAAACTCTAAAAATAAATAATATCAACTTACTCAAAGAAATAATATTAAAATATAAATAAAGTTGCACCTAGTGGTGTAACTCATGACTGGCTCAAGATTTTGAACGCAACTTACATTGTGAGATACAACTCACAATTCAAGTCGAGACCGTCTCGAAAATTTGAACGCGACTTGCTTAACAAGATGCAACTATCGATACAAGTCGTGACAATCTTTGCTTCACCCCCTCAGACCTTCTCTCAGTGTTCTCATCAGCTTTATTCTCATTTTTCACCACAGTGGTAGACTTACATATAGACATATGCTCTTCCAATAACAACAGAAATAGTAAGCAATAACACAGACAAGATATTAATAGTTTTAGATCATTATAAGGACACAAAACTGAAGACAGGAATACCTTTTTAGTTAAACCCTGTGCAGCCATAAGCACGTAAAACTTACGCATTAGCATCTCTTCCTCAACCTGCAAATTAAAAACATAGAAATCTCAACATGGCCCGTCGAATTGAAAAAACCATAGAACCAATTACATGAAACTGTTGCAACACAATAAGGGTTCTTGATTAAAAATTGCATCAAGGGACATACAATTATCAAGATTTTAGAGTGTCCACTCCCTTCGAATTCAGCAATATGCAAATAAAAGGGCAAATAAAAACCCAACATAGAAATTACTAGGAAGAACCAGACGTTTATGCAATTCATGAGACATTGATCTGTGAACGTCAGTAAGTAGCTCATTCTGCTTCTCTAGACGCACACGGAACAAAAACTAAATTCAATCCAAAAAAATAAAATCTGTATTTTAATAAACTAAAATACCTTCCCATTGTAGCGCCAATCCATATTATAATATCAGATTTTAAAGTTGACATGCAAAGAATTGAACTCAGATTAGTTCCAAATTTGTCAAGGTTCAATCTGCAAAGAAATTAAACCACATAAGTCACCGGCCTCATCGAAAACCCTTTTTTTTTTTTTAATGAAAATAAAGAAAATTTCAGGCTGTCCGCCTCAGCACCGAGTCAAGGCGACTTGGCCCGCGCGCGAGGCGACAGAGGCGGCGCCTCAGTGTTGAAAATCGACCTGAGGCGGCTCGATTTTTTTTTTCAAAGAAAATAAAGAAAATTCCGGGCTGTCCGCCTCAGCACCGAGTCAAGGCGACTCGGCCGGCGCGCAAGGCGACAGAGGCGGCGCCTCTGTGTTAAAAATCGACTGAGGCGGCTCGGTGCTGAGGCGAGCCGCCTCGAGGCGTCTGAGGCACCGCCTAAGTTTTATCGAATCGAACTGAGGCGGCGCCTCAGACGCCTAGCGGCGGGCCGCCTCAGTTAGATTTTATCATTTTAGAACTATATGAGGCGGCTCGGTGCCGACTGGCGCCTCAGTCGCCTCGAGGCGGGCCGCTTTAGTTCGATTTTTAGAACTATACGACAGCTTGAGTCCGTCACGCATGTCCAGCGCCGTGAGTCAACTCGTGACGCGCGCCCGGTCATGTCGCCGAGTCGACTCAATGGCGCGACTATTTCGGCCTGAGTCGATAAGATTGAAATAACAGCAGGAAGTGGACGACATGCCTAAAAATTTTGCATGAAATTGAATAAGATTTGTGACGAGATTGTCGAAAATGCTGAGAATAACACACACCTGAAGATGGAAGCGATTGAGAATCTGAGATCCAGGCGGTCCAAGTTTTCTTGGATTTGATTTTCGAGCTCTGGAAATGGAGACAAGGGTAGCAATGTCATCCTCAAAACGCAGCGTTTATTATTAAGGTCCCAGACAAACCGCACCGTTTTCAACACTACTAATTTTTTATTGGAATGAATTGTACAACACTCCCCGGAGGTTTGCTTAAAAACATTCACAAATATATTTACCTTTTTATTATACAACATTCCTATTTCGTTAGTCAAAAATCGTTAAAACTAGTCAAAGCCATCTAATTTAAAGGTATTTTAGCCTTTTATTATTATTTTTTAATTTTCTTTTACAATTTAAATTATAGAAAATGAAAAAAACAATTAAAAATTAATAAAAATTAAGAAAAAAAATATTTTAACAAGATCTACCCAGAACTTCAACATTTTTTTATTTTTTAAAGATTTGGAAACCAGATCTTCAACTTGAAGATCCATCCAAATTTTAAAAAAAAATGAATTAGAAAAAAATGAAGTTGAAGATCCAATTCTTCAATCTTCAAAATCATCCCCTGTAACAACCCAGATCTTTTTCATCAACATCACATCTGCAAAAACCCATGTTTTTAACACATCATCAAGAACCAAAAAATCAACATAATTTTATAAAACCATTTGAATCAATACATCTTACAAACCAATCAAAACCAGTAAATCAACATCAACAAATCTTTAACAACATTTTAAAACTAGGAAATCAACATCAACATATCTTCATCAACATTTCAAACCCAACAAATTAAGACAACCAAAATCTCAAAGGAAAAAAAAAAAAACCAAACATTTTTGAAAATTTTTTTTAAAAAAAACTTCATCGCCGGTTTAACTTATCTGGAGTCAACCTCCACTGTCGATTCAAGCTCGGTCTACAACGGCAAAGTTGAAGGATCGAGAAGAAGAGAGACCAGCTAAAAAAAAGAGGAAAAAGGGAGACGGGAGAGGAGAAAGACAGATCAAAAGAGGGAGAAGGGGGAGCGGTGAGAGAAGAATGAGACGAGAGCGGTGATAGTTCAATCTATGACGGCTCCTGGACACCGTTCGTAAAGGCGACGATGACACCTGAATACCGTTCGTGAAGGCAGGGCTAGTGATGGGGAAGATGACGAAAACGAACAGTGAGAGAAAAGGGAGACATGGGTGAAGGAAAAATAGAGAGAGAGAGAGAGAGAGAGAGAGAGAGAGAGAGAAAGAAAGAGAAGAAGAAGAATAAGAAGATTTTTATTTTTAAGTTATTTTATTTAATTTATTTTAATTTTTAATATTTTAATTATTTTTTATCTTATTAACGGATAAAATAGTATTTTGATTTAAATTTTAAGTCAATAGTTAAAGTTGACTTCCAACATCCAGGTTTAGTGTAATAAAATGATAAATATGTTTTTAGGTGTTTTTAGCCAAACCTCGGGAGACGTTGTGCAATTCCTTCTTTTTTGTTAATATTATCTTTTTCTTTTTTTTTTTATTTCTTTTTTGACATAGTTAATATTATCTTTTTCAAATTTTTAAGGTTATAAGTCAAAAAAAAAACAATCTAAAAAAAAAGTCAAAAAAAAAAATCTTAAAGCTATTATGTCATAGTTTCAGTCTAATTATTATGAAATACTAGTAAATAACAAATTTAGTTTTGTTAAATGTTATTAATAATTTTTTGGTGAAAACTTGAATATTGGTAATATTTATTATAATTGAAAATTATTCTTGGACCAAATATTGAATTTAACCGTGACACAGTTATATCAATTATCTTTCATTTTTACCCTTTTTGACACCTTGATTTTTTTTTTCCTATGCTCTGTATTATAAATTAATTTAAAATAACGAAAGTTGAGATAAATTAATAGTAAATTCATCATATTTATATCATGTTATTATTACTTTAATTTCGAATTTTTGTTAGTTTAAAAAATAGATTAATGAATGAGCTCAAAACCGTAAAGGAAACAAACACTTGATAATTATATTAAAAACATGGAATAAACCAAAATATTACAGGTAAAGCATAAAATTTCTTCCCAGGACAAAGGCCTTAGAGAGCTAAAAGATAATTATGAAACAGAACAATGTGGCCAAAAAATGCCCGTGATGACTTCAATGTCCTATTCAATTATTTTCTGATACACATTATTCTTCCCAGTTCCAGAATACAGGATCTGGGGTGATGCCCCCATTAAGACCCCTGACCATACTCAAAAGCAGCTCTCTCACATTCTTGCCTTGGCAACCACCACACTTCCCTCATTTATATTCACTGCTCCTGGCCTAGTCCATGTTTCCTTGAATTGCTCCTCAGTTACCCCTGCAAAACATATTAATGCAAACAAGTAAGTACCATAATGTTTTCATTCCCTTATAAAGAAACGTACCACTCTCTATAATTCGTCCAGTCATAACATATCTCAATCTGTTAGATGTTCAGACGAAAATTAAAATGTGGGAGTCTAACAGTATTTGTTAAGAAGAGAAATAGATATATAGCTTGCCTTTGCCCATAGCAGCAGTGGAGGAAATGCCACCCTGGACAGTCTTGAGGTACTTGTCATAATAATTAGCACCAGACCATTTCTGGTGAGCGAGTGTGTCAACTCCATTGTTCCTCTCTTCTCTCTGGATCCTCTCCACATAAGCCAACATGCCTCTCCTGGCATAGTCCTTGGCAAATGTGTCAATCACAAGAGCATCAGCATGGAAACCAGCAAGAGTAATAAACTGCCAGCAATATCCCAACCTAGCTATCCTAGGTATGAATTCCTTCATTTGCTCATCAGTCATTCCTGAGGCATCCCAATTGAATGATGGTGAAAGATTGTAGGCCAACATAATCTCAGGATGCATGGACTTGACGCCCTCAGCGAACTTGGTACATTCAACCAAGTCAGGGCTGGCTGTCTCCATCCAAATAAGATCAGCATGAGGAGCAAATGCCCAGCCACGGACAATTGCAGCCATCACAGACCCTTTAAACCTGTAGAACCCTTCTCTGGTTCTAGGCAAGTCCCAGTCCCAAAAGAGATTGTTGAGCCCCAGTCTATTAGCAATCTCTCGAGCTTGCTCATTTGACAAACACCTGTCATAGCTAGAATAGCTCATCCACTCATTCAACTTGTTCCTCTTCTCATTTTCACCAATGTTCAAGCTGTTAATTGCATCAGTGACACATTCAGAGAATGTCTTGAGCTGTGCCATTGCTAGCCAATTGTCTTCAACTCCTTGAAGCTCAACTCCTGTTTTACCATTAACCATCCCTTCTGCTAGCAGAGTAGCCAAGCTCCTCCCTCGGAGATTCGGATTAGTCACACCAAGAATAAATTGATGATCTCTAGTGTCCACATTGGTTTGGATCAATGTAGCCGCAACCGCATCAGTCCTGGCCACCAACACTGTCTCCACCCCCATAACATCAAATTGCAACCTCGCAGCCACCAACCTGTTGATGTGGTCACTCACAGCAACCAGCACTTTCCCAGCCATATGACCACATTTTTTGGTCACAGAAGACTGGTCCTCTATATGGACACCAGCAGCACCACGCTCCACGAAGAGCTTGCAAAGCTTGACAGTTGCTGTAGTGCCACCAAACCCAGTGTCACCATCGGCTATGATGGGCTTCAGGTAATCAACATAAGGAGTTTTAGCCCTCTCTTCGCGGCTCATGCTCATTCTTGCTTCTCTTTGTTTTCGATCATGGTATTGCTGGGCAAAGAAAAGGTGTTCCACCTTGTTGGGGACAGTGTCATATGGGTAGTCAGCGAGGTCGGGACCAGGTTCGTTCGTAGTAGTATGGGTGGAGGAGCATTGCCAGCCAGAGACATAAATGGTGTCCAAGTGCTTGGCCATCATAGTTACTTGAACTGGGTCAAGTGCACCAAAAGTCCTGGAGGCAGTGCCGTTGGCTTGGTGTGTTTTCAGAGTCCTCCAAAGCTTTGTAGCCATCTCGTTGGAGCCATAGCCTTGTCTAAGGCTCCCTCGTAGAGACACAACATCTCTTGCTGAATATGGTCGTCGGGTTAGCTTGAACCTCTCAGAGTTCCACCACGCTTGCACCTCTGCAATTTCTGCTTCGAATCTCCCTTCCTCCTCCAGTATCTGCTCATATTAAAGATTCATTTGTTACTCATTGTTACTATGTAAACAATATTGTCCATTGATGTGATTTTGCATTTCTTGTGAACGCGGTACAGATGCCTCAGACTTACATTGTTTTGCAAACAGTTTAGTTAAAGAAAAAGATCTTAATTTAATTTATCCAAAAAATGCTTTTCTTTTTTTTTAAAAAAAATAAATAAATAAATAAAATGCCATGTTTATTATCTAAATAATTAATAAATTGTATGAGGAAAAGAAACATGTATTTATCATGATTTTCTTGGATCTATAAATTCAAGCCATTCTTATCATAAGAGGACTCAATAGAATGTCGTTTTCTGTCACCCATGACTCCAGTGAAATACGCTTGCAGACCAGTAGTAGAAACACTAGAAGACTTTCGAAATGCCTAAAGCTTCTTAATTTGAGGCTTTTTTCTTATCTTTTGCCTTTTCATTCTATATTTTTATTTAAGTTGTCTTTCATCTGCTAAAATACAAACAAAATTAGGAGAAGGAAAAATTGCAATTTTTGCAGTCTTGGCATTGTCCATATTCAATTTTATTTTTTCATTAAAAAATAAGATAATATTTTATAAGCTTATATAGGTAATTAAATTTGTATTTAATTAAAGATCTTCTTGATATAAAGGAGAGGTTTGTAATATTTTAATCAAAATTGAAAAAGTTTTTGGATAAATTTGAAAGGAGTTTTTTTTTTAATTAAAATTTCATTACTCTAAAGTAGGATGTTGACAAAAAAACAATAAACATTTTACTACATGTAATGAAAAAAACTTCGAAAGATCAAAATTCAAAATATTGCTGCTATTCTTTTTTCTTTCTTTTTTTTTAAAAAATTAATATTATCATTTCATTATTCCTCAGTCCTCACCGACTCTTATTAGTAAAATCTTAAAAAATCTACACGAAGTATATATGACCCAAAAGCGCGTTCACTAATAGCATCAAAAAGCTAAAAATGGAGAAAATTAATTACTCAATGTCATGCACATGTTTGAATTCTTCTGAATATATATATATATATATATAAAACTTGTAAGTAGTGCTTCAACTAGCTAGGCTCTAGTACTTGACTTGTTAGTTACAGAGCTACAATCAGATCATTTCAAAGGGATGCAGCTTTATGGAGCAGCAGAGGATATATAGCTCTAACGTAAACAATATTTTAGCTGATTAAGTAAACATGGATGGAACTGGAAGTGTGCAAGTGCAACCGCCTCAAAAGAAATTTCAACACACGTCAAAATGATAACCGAAAACTATATATGCTGAACCATAGCATGAACACCTCAAAAGAAGATCAAAGTACATAAAACAATTTATAATGGAAAAACCAAGGAGAGGAGATTGAGAGATGGTTTGTTCTTTGGCTTACCATTGAAGGCACTGAGAAAGATGCAGCCATGGTAGAACTTTGTGTTGTTTTTTTTCGCTTGACAAAGAGAAAGGATGACTTTCTTGTACTCCAAAAAACAACTAAGAGAAGTTCATGCAAAAGAGTGTCTCCAGAACCCTCAATTTATAACAAACGTGGTGTGGGTTTTGATGACGATAAAAAAGGAAAAAAAGGGATGCGCTTGGATAAGAAAACAACAAACACCAAAAAATTCCAACAGTGCTTCTCTCTCTCGTTTATATTTATCTAGCCAACTTTTAAAATATTTATTGCCAAATGTTGATGTATCTACAAGTGAGTGAAACATGTCCCTTCGGAACTGCTTTTGCAGGCACGTCGTTAAGGTTATGGCACTTCTCCAACTATCCTGTGCCACCCTGCGAGTGTCTTGTTTTATTGTGCATGATGTAAGCTTTATAAATTTCATTGAATTAGAATTGAACATTCTTGTTCTGTTTCTACTTCTATTAATATAATCTTTCCTTTTTTTATTTTCCTTGCTACATTTTATTGTGTTTTTATACATAATTAGAAGATGGTTTTACAAGCTAAACAATTAATTTATTGAGATGTACTGGCATGGCATCAATTTGTACACACATTTTCTTTTATTTTTTATGTGTTCAACTTAAAATGCATTATCCTCTTCTTTTAACTTTATATGTGAATTTTCTAACATTAATTATGTGTGATTTTGATAGAAGCTCATATAATTTGCATGATCAAGACCAACAAACAAGTGATGAACTAAATTGTCAGTGGAGTTCCACAGTTCTAATCCAACATAGATTAATGATTTATCAAGAGTAGCTTTTGGTTAGGAGTACTCAGTTTCATTCCAACGATACTCTTTTGGGATGATTGTCAGCTTTGACCAAAAATAGCAAAAGCATTTAGAAATTGCGCAGTGGAATCGACAATTGAGATGGGACTACAGGTAAAGTACTCGAGTGTGACGCACAACACTGAAGAGGCTGTACATTATCAATTAGTATCTATATATGCTAGACAAATTAGGACTATAACACTTATGTAAGTAGTACACTTAAAATCAATATTTGTATGTAAAGTACTGTTATACTTTTTATAAGTTTATTGAAACAGTGATAAATTATTTTGTAACTATCACATTATCAATATATTATTCCATAATGAACAGGATGGTTATAAATCATTTAGTTATATCATTTATATAATGAGCTTCTCGGACAATAGAATATTGCTATTGTATATATACACGGTAATTATGCTTTAAGTTTAGGCACATATTGACTTGTTAATACATTTATTTGCAATGTTGGGCTTGTTTCTCTTACAATAATTGAGCCCAAATTGAAGATAAATGACCTGACTTGGGGTAATGTTTTACACCATTCTTTCACCCACTTTATAGTTTATATTAATAAAAATAGTATGAAACTAAAAACAAAATAACAAGGCATCCATTAATCATGCCTATGTGGATACCGGTCAAATTTATACGCTAAAGGAAACATAGTAAAATGTCGTCAAACCGATCTATTATTTTATGTTATCTTGTTCCAATCTTTCTGAAAACAACAGCTACTTCTAGTCCAGAAGTTTTAAAACCATTATTATTATTTACTATATAGGTTAAATCATTGATAAATAAAAATATTCAGCCCAACTGAATTACTCTTTTAATAAGAGTATTGACTTTCAGTTACATGCTCTGAAAATTAGAGCAAGAATTGAAAATAGCTGTCCTTATTGTACCGAACAATATATATATATATATATATATATCAAAATTGAAAAATCTCATTCATTCGCATTTTGGATATAAAGTTCATTATTTGACTCGAAAAGATTAATAACTCAATTGAGTTTTTTAAAACACATAGACTATTCTGTGTACATATATACCACACTAATCTCAAAATAGATGAGAAAAATAAGAATAATTTTAGATTTTAATGTTTTTAAAATAGCACCTATGGTATGATGACTTGAATTTAAAACATTATTAAGTTGAATACATATATCTATCATCAAGATATATTGACAGTGTTAATTCTAGATTATGTTGTTACTAAAAGGTTTCGTTCACATTATTATTATTCTTTTGCTAATTATTTATGATTTATGGATTATCACGTAATTATATTAACCTTATATGCTAACTGTAGATAATATATAAAACGTCGTTGTCTTCAACACGTTCCTTTCCTTTGTTATTTTTGTTCTTCCACCCTGAAAAATTTCTTTGAATCTACGTATGAATTTGATCACATTATCATGGTAATCACTAACCACTTCCCCTTCTCAAATCCCTCTACCAGACCGACAAAATTTACGTAAAGTATTACAACCTGTCAGTTCAGAGCATGTCGAGAGTCAAACCACCACACAAGTGGCAGTCGTAGGATCAAACACGTAGAACAATTGTTTGCAATATACATATATGTGTCACGAGTTAGATAAAATTAACTGGTTTAGTAGTTACCTGTTGAAACGCACGGCATACTGGCCAGCTTGTTATATATTTTTTTTAGTCGTTAGTAGAATAATAATAATAAAAAAGTAAAATGCATTGAAACAAACGTTCTTTGACTGGGGGAGGTTGATTCCAGAAGGTGACGACACAACGCTTACCACAGGCTTGAATTTGGATTCCCGAGGAAGGAGATCAAGGTAGCCTTATCTCTTTATATATATATATATGAATGCCAAGTTGGCAATTCTATCCTGAAATTGTTTCTTTAGGTGATTTAGGTGATACATATTTTATGCATCTACTTAGCAAGGCCAATGAGTGGGGGACACCCAACCAATGGTTAAGGCTACTTAATTTGTTGTTGGTATGAAATTAACCAAGTAATTAAGAATACTGGTTTAATCAGGCACTTCAGGCTGTTAAAATTATATTGCATGCATTTATTCGATAAGAATATATATGAATCATCCTATTAAGCTAGATCAGAACTTTGCAACTATACATAATACATCATATAGAACTTTACAACTATTACAATCCTTTGATCTCACATTGAGAAAATCCTTCCAACGTGCTATTACATTTATTATGTTTTGTTTATGTTTGAAAAGATTGGTAATTAATTACTGCACATATAATGGACAAGGGGAAAGAATATAGAGAGCATTGAGTCATCTCTGCTCAACTTTTTAAAAATGGGGATAACTTGTGTTCTTAGACACTTTTGAATTTCTAGAAAATGATCAAGGTTGTTGGGTTGATGAAAAATTTTGAAAACAATAATACCAATTAAAAAAGCAATATAAGATGAACTGTTGCTTTGGAAATGAACGAACGTTGATTAATGGATCGATGATGATAAGGAAAAGGGGATGATAAAAAAAAATTGTGGTCCCGAATTTGCTGATTGAGATGCTGGTAAGGTAAGGAATTTAGCACTTCGAGGAATAACAGAACCTCCATTTTTTCTCACATATCTTTGGAGATTGTTTTTATCTTTACAAATATATAAAATTAATTTATTATTTATCTATGCTAGATTATGATAAAGAAATTATACACATGTAGCGATAAGATAATATAGAAAAATTATGAAGGCCGAAGACTTTCTTGGTTCCACCACGTACCTTTCTTGAAAAGAGAGAAAAATATGTACTCTAAATCAAGTTTCATACACAAATTTATTTTTCTTGTATTAATCATAATTTAGGATTTTGTTATGCACGTAATTATTAGAGAATTTAGGTTTATAATATTATTTTCATCATAAATTGTTATTTTTTGTAGTCGTTTCCTGCCTAATTACTAATCAACTATTAAAGCATCTAAATCATATAAAGTTTACTTAGTTGACACTTCCTGAGATTAATTATGAGTCTCTTGGACTAATCCTACTTTATTGCCACTAATTATATCTTTTACAATAATATAATAAAAGGAAATCATCAAGAGCTAATTATTGTTCTAAATCCACAAACTATAACATGCAATACGAATATAATAATGTGCAATATCATTTTGGAGAAGTTTGAACATCAAGTGTGTCGGGGCCTAAGTTTATTAAAATTGATTAACATCTTTCACACAAATTATGAAGTTTAACTATAATTGAATAAGCTCAAAGTGCGTTGAAAAAGTGAAAAATAAAGTTGATGAACTAATAGGTTGTTAGTGATTTTCACTTAACACCTAAAAAAATTAAATTGAATTTATTAAGTTATTTTGTTTTTTTTTTTTAAATGGTTAAACAAATTAAAAATGCCAAATATATATATATATAACTGAAGAAAAATCATAACTTTTCAGTTAATTCCATATCATTGATTACATTTGAAAATTTTTCTTCTAAATTTATCCTCCTGAGGATAATATATTCCTAATGTCATCCTAATATTATATCGTACAATTTTTTATTTTATTATAACCTATAATACCTAAAAAAAATGTGAATTATCTAAATCTTTTTTTTTTTAATAGAAATTAACTTGGGAATTATGCTTAATCATTAACATTTCATCACCAATTTTCGATAAATAATATGAAAATTATTTCTACATCATTTTTTCTATTATATCTTAATTATGAATAATTTTTATCAATATTCATATAAAAATAGTTCAAGATTTGTTAAATTATTCGATTTTAGTTATTTATATTATATTAAATAAAAATAAATTCTAATAGTTAAATAAGGGCATAAATACTAATTTAATTGATTGTAGATAATTTTATATAAAAAAATAGATAAGTTAATATTACATTAAGTGGTTAAAAAGATGTAAATATGTCATTTGGGTAGAGGTATCAATTGCTATAGTTCAACGTATTAAAACCGAGTCTAGGTGGCCGCCGATGAAGCCAAAATGGCCAAAACCAGCGATCCTAGGCGGTGGGCTGCCTACCATCTAGGCGAGCGCTTAGACGGTCGAATTTTTTTAAAAAAATTATTGTCAAAACAGCACAAGAGACCAAAACAACACCGTTTTGATCTTTGATTAGGTTTAAAAAACATAAGCCATCTCCTCTTCTTCTTTTCAAATGCTGCCGTCACAAGCCAAAGTTCACTTGGTCTCTCTCCAACTCCAACATTGTTCACTAGCTCAAAGTTCCTATTTTTCCTCTTTTTCTGGCTGTTTGGACAAGCTACCAAACAAGTCTGAGCTTATTCCTGACGCCAAAACCGCCACTCTCCTGGGTCTCACCTCACTTGGTTGGTTTACGAAGAATGATAGTGTCTCTTCGTCCTCAAGTTCGACGGCCTGTGGCGGTCACCAATCCACACCAAATCCCGACTTCAGCCGTTCATTATCGTTCCAACTCCCTTGTAATATTATTTTACTTATTTATTTTCTGAAAATAAATGAAATTAAGGATGATTTTTCAATACAATAAGTTGCGTAAGTTGTGTTGGTACTTGGAAAGTTGGAATGGCTTTGGGAATTTTTATTTTTTTCAATGTATATAAAATCATATACATATATATATTTGTATTGATCCGCGGTCAACGTTGAAACCGTTGACCTGCTATGTGCTAGGCACCAGGCTACCGGCCACCTGGCGCTTTCTAATACATTGCTACAATTTAGTAATGAGTGAAATTCAAGATTGTTTGGTCTTAAGGAAAAAAGCACGAGAGAAGTATTAGAAACTTTTGAAAATATATCTTATTACAATCGAAAATAATTTTTACTTTTTCTAACGATGATCTCTCCTGCGTTGACGGTTTGATCATAATTGATTATGAGAGTTAACTTTAAGAAGGGTGTTTTGGTCATTTTCTCTCATTTTTAATTTTCTTTTAAAAATTATATTAATAATTAATATGAATAAATTTTAAAACTTAAAAAATATTTTTAAAATTAAAAATTTTAAAATTTTTTAAAAAAAATTAATTATACAAAATAATTTAAAATTTTTTCAAATGGATCTAAACCATCCATTTTAAAATGGATGGTCATGATCAATTTGGAAAAAATAGAAAAAAAATAAAAATAAAAATAAAAATGATAGTGAAAATCAAGCTACCACCAGTTCAACATTACCACATTCAACATCTGTTTGATGAATATCATCAACATAAATTCCATCTTCATCCATCATCAACACAAACAAATGGTTCATCAACACAAACAGAAGTCTATCATCATCAATCATCAACATAAACAAAAACCGAATGTCAATTTCATAAAAAACCACTACCGTCATCATCAATCAAATGCACACACAATAACAGTTCTAGTGAGAGCATAGAGAGGGAAGAGAGATATAGATTACCAGACCAACGACAATACTAGATCGTCGCCGATCTGGTTACTTAACCAAATCTATTCCAAGTTGGAATCAAACCCTCGCCGGGGGGCGACGGTCTGGTTCCATCTTGGAACCAAACCCAGGCGGTGTCTGGGTTTCGAGATCGAAACCCAGACGTCGATCTGGGTTTTGACTGGTCGAAACCCAGAAGCTCGATACCCAGACGTTGGTCTGGGTAGCAGGGCAGTCGACTGGTGAAGAAGACGAAGAAAAAGAAGAGAAGAAGAAGAAGAAAAAGAGAGAGAGAGAGAAAGGGTAGAGAGACGAAATTGAAAGCGTGGTTGACTTTATAAATGGAGATCCAATCTCTATAGATTGGATCTCCACCGTCTATCTGATGAGATGGACGATGGATATCTAATCTGGAGATTGAATCTCCATCATTTTTCTTTAAATTTTTTTTAAATTTTTTAAAATATAAAATAGTTTTTTTTAAAAAAAAAATTGGTCTTTTAAAATTTATCACCATCATCCATCAACATGATGGACGATGTGGATCTAATTTTTTATTTTTATTTTTTTAAATTTTAATTATTTTATAATTTAAAAATTATTTTTAATTAGTTAGATAAGGGTATTCTTGTCTTTTTACTTATTTTGTTATTTTTTAATTATTTCAAACGGTCAACGTGGTCAAACCATTAGTGTAGGAGAGGTCATTATTATAAAAGCAAAAATGATTTCCGATTGTAATAAAGCATATTTTCAGAGGGTTCTCAGTAATTTTCTCAAAAAAGCATCCTCAACTAGATTGTTGTTGGAAAATTTGTAGAAACTTCCATTCACTAGCTATCCATGATCAACATTTCTGTCTCAATTTTGTGATTACTTGAAGAAGGGCAATTAAATATTTTTTTCTTAATTAATTCAATTATCTAAACAAATTGACTAACCATGACATAATCGATAATCTACTTTTTAATTTGCTCAATTTGGAATTAATGTTGAATAATACGTGGTTGAGATGGACACCCTGGCGACATCTAATTGTTAAACATTTTGTTTAATCATTCGTGCATCCCGTGTTTTCTTACTTATAATATAATATTAAAAGCATGATTCTCAATTTTATTGGAACTCAATTTTGTAATATAATAATGTTGATATTTTTTTCACTTTTAAATAAACTTGGAATCTTGGATATCCCACATGAATCTTGAGAGTTTGCTTGTTTATTTGTTTGTTTGTCTGTGTTTTTTTATTTTTCATTTTTTATTTTTTACTTTTTATTTGACATCAATTAGGTGAAGTGTTTGATAGGGCCAAACCAAATAAATCATTACGAATATGATATCAAATATAACTCCTAATTTGGAGAAAGATCTCATCACATTTTATGATTTATTAGACAAATGTAAATTTCAAACCCTTGTCACAAGTGAGGAAGGGATTGAAAGTACTCAATCAATTATTAAGAGTGGATGTTACGTCTCTAATATTAAGAATTTAATAGAAATGGTTGACAACTTGACATCGATCAATATTTATTTCTCCTTTACCATCACTTTCAACATGATTTTATTATTATTATTATTATTATTTTATGACTAAGATTGGCCCAGGGGATTACCTGGATCAATCGGAATAAGACCCTTATCACAAATGAGAAATGGATTGGAAGTACTCAACCATTTATTAAGAGTGGATGTTCACGTCTCTAATAGTTAGAATTTAATAGAAATAGTTTGACAACTTGACATCGATCAATATTTATTTATCTTTTACCATTAGTTTCAACATGATTTTATTTTATTTTATTATTTTTTTGATGATTGGAACTGATCCAGAGAATTATTATGATCAACCGGAATGAGACATTGATAGAGCGATCTAAGGCGTTGCTTCCATACGAGAGGGATCGACCCATACGAAGATGAGAGAATGATCCACATGAGAGTAGAGAGTCTGTCCACGTAAATTGTTAGGGAGAGGAGTGTTATTGGTGGGTGTAAAACCATGCCTCTCATGCCATGGGGATGGGGCGTTTAACCAACCATGCCATAAGCAAGCTACAACTTGATTTTACTTTAAGGGTTATAAGTTTTGTTTATATTCCATGTCATAAATTACCAATAAAATATTTATAACAACACTTACAGGTACAGAAAATGACCCATAATTAATTTACATTAAAAAATGAAGGAAATGTTATTAGAACGATAGTTCCAGAGGATTAACAAATAAAGGAGACATGGGGTTTGGTTATCTGTAATTTATAGAAAAGCAAGCAAATTATTATTATTGTTATTGTTATTATTATAATAAGAAAAAAACAAAAGAAAAAAACGACACGGAAACCGGATTGTCTGCCGAAAATCAGGTAAACTTAACAATAAAAAAAATAAAATTTTAAAGTAAAAATTTAAATCTTCACTTGCTTTGAAATTTGTTTATGGTTTTTGATTAAGACATTGCAATCTCTAAGAGAACAAGAAATTTTCAGTGAGGGAAGCTCTGGCATGTATAAAATGACCCAATTAGAGAAACTAGAATATCATCTATGTGTAAAGCTATTCTATAAATCTTAATTATTAATTTGTTTGTTTAAAAAAAAATCCATCAAAAATATATATATATATATATATATATAACTTGCTTGATTTGGATAAAAAGATTAAATTCTTTTGTTGGGGAAATTTTTGTTGGTCTCTTCATGTATAAGACATGATCAACTAGTTTATACCTAGTTGCTAAGAAAAAGCTTTGAACTTGGAAAGGAAAATGATAAAATCAAAAGGGCAAAAAGATGAAATGTCCACTGATAAGAGCAGTAAAGAGATGCAGCAACTGAGAAGCACAAAACATTATAAAAATAGTTCTAAAGAAAACCTGAACAGTGACATATATGCCTTGGTACTAAACCTGAACATTGATATATATGCCTTGGCACTAAACCTGAACATTGATATATATGCTTTGGCACTAGACCAGCCACAAAACATGTCCCTCCTTTTTACTGTCAAATGTTGTATGGTAAATTCTAGCTAAGCAACTACACAAAATGTATCTCTCTGTTCAAAGGCCTTAGAAGAGTGAATTCTTGTTTGGTAAGTCATGCTTACTCAAAAGTTACGTGACCCAAACTAGAGGATTTTCTCTTTTGTCAGAGAATATAATGTGCAAGTAAGACATAGAGATTGTTTATGGGTAGTGCTTATATTCTCTTTTGTCAGAGAGAATATAATGTGCAAGTAAGACATAGAGATTGTTTATGTGTAGTGCTTGTAATGTTATCTTTCAATTTTTCTTTGGTACATTATGTCCCAAAATTGGCCGTAGAAGTAAAACCAGAAGCTGTATATATAGATCGTGTCTACTTTAATATTAACAAAGCAAGAAAGCACAAAATTTCAGGCACCCAACTAAGTTTCCACCATATATATTCACATAAAATTCAGTTCTAAAACCTCCAACATTAGTGTCCAATATTACCAAAAGAACCACCATTACAGATACTTGGCATTAAAGCATGCCCCAATTTCATTACAACTAGTAAAACCTCAATTGACCCTTTTTTTGGTTTTTGTTTTTGTTTTTTTTTTTTTTTTTTGCTTTAAAACAAGCAACGAAAACTAGCAAAGTCTAATACTACATTACAACTTTGCAACAACCACCCAAAATTTTCCAGCCATCTTTTTTGATATTTGGCTTCTCATTCACTAGAAGAATATCTTGAAGTCCAATACTTTTTAATTTCTTCAGCTGTTCTTCCAGGAATTCTTCCAGCAATTAGAGACCACCTGAAAACAAAAATTGCAACTTTAGCTCTTAATTTATGTGCCAGTGTGCAAATAGTCATGAAAGTGAACAAAATAAGGAAAAAATTAAAACCTCACCTCTCACCAACCAGATTGTACATCCTGGTAATCAGGGTCTCCTCATCTTCTGAGAATTCCAGCTTTGAGTCCTGACTGGATTGTTCTGCAACAAACAGTACTGATATCATTAAAAAGGACTCATCTTGGCATCTCTCAAGCACACCAATTAAACAATTTTAAGTTGTAGAAGAACCAACAGGAAAAACCCCAGAAAGCAAAACCAAATCCATAGAGAAAACAAGATTTTAAAAGAATGAAATCCATTAATGTGTCATTAAAAGAGTAGAAAACAAACATTTTCAAAAGGGTACCTCTGGAATCCTCAGAGGTATCATCAGAGGGGTGATCCACGTCAGCCATGAAGACTCAAATTAGAGTTGAAAATAAACACTAAACACACCAATATCACAACTAGAAATAATATATATGGTCTCTTGGCAAAGAAACTGTGTGTGTGAAATTGAAGGCAGTTAATGAGAAGTATTAATAGGAGAGAAAAGATTCCGAAGAAAATGGTCTTCATGTGTGGAGAAGAACGGGTGGTGTGGAACAAAAAGCAACAAGAATGGTAGTTGCATAGACTACACCCTAGTCCAACTTTGATAGGTAGTTGAACACTTACTTGTTGGTTGGTATAGATTTTTACACTTTAGATTTTCTTGGCTATTGTTGCTCATAGGCTCATAGCTATGACACAATAGGACAAATGAATCTTGATCACTTATATTGCTGAAGTTGGGTCAAGATCGTATGGTATGGCTAGTTGGTGGTGGGGAGCTTGTGGACCCATCGGACTATGGTGAGAGGGATATATACACAAGTGCTGCACTGATTGAAAATGTTTGGTAGGTGTACTAAACCATGGATTATAGTCCGATAAGTGTAGCAGTAATTAAGAAAAGGCCAAAGGAGATTAAAAAAATTAAAAAAGTAGGCCATAAAGACGTTATATACATTATGATGCTGCCCCAATATTTTAATTTTTACAAAACCACCAGCTCTCTCTGATTCATCTCCTCACTAATTATTGTGTATAAGACAAGACAAGCACTTTTTATTAAAGATTTAATTGTTTACAAAAAGTTGAGGTGAGAAGAAATTTACCTTTAACTCCTAAACTTGTTATTATCTTTTCAAGAAAAGAAAATCCACATTTACACACTTGCAATAGAAACGCAAATTTTATAGTACTTCAATATCCACACTCATAAGTTATACTTGCATTAAATATAGCTTTATATATATATATATATTTATATTTAATATCCTTGAAAGTGATATAGACTCAAATTTATAATTCAGTTTGATAAGTCTCTATAAACTTATGATAACTGTAAAGAAAATTTCCTATGGACAAGAATAGATAAGTTTTTGGTAAAATCTAAAATCATTGGAATAGGTATTTCTAAATTTTGAAAAACTTTAACAAAATTTGAAGAGAAATCCACCTAAAATATAAGAAAATTTCATTATTGTAGCAATAATTCCATAAGAAAATAGAGGTATACAGGAATTGTTGACTTGATACTGAGAAATAATTTATGAGAAATAGGCACACATTTGATCTCTCTGTATCTTCAAAACTATCATGGCAAGTAATTAGCCACAGTATCTTACTCGAACTTCCATAATACAGCCTTTAAACTGTAATTTTCAATGAAATTTACACTTCATCAGTTAAGAAAATTGAAGTTAGTTTTTGAACATTTGAGAGACAATAATGGCACCCCGAAAATTGTATGTACACCCCATATTAATCATTAATTTAAAATTCCAATAATATCCTCTATTATTATTTTTTTAAAAAAAAGGAAAAAAATCATTTAGACCCTAGCTTTTCAGAAATGATCAAATTTTTAACTATATTTCTGAAAGGAACAAAATGGACTCTAATGTTTTGAAAAAATCTCAAATTAGTCTCTCCCGTCAGTCAATTAACGGCCAAACCTAACAAAAAACGTGAAAAGACTAATTTACCATTGGATTTAATTAAAATGGATAGAAAGATCATCATATCCCCATTCATAATTAAATATTATAATAATATTTAATTACAAAATTACCCTTTACTAGTTTTATATGTAAATTTTGTGAAATTATAGTTTTGCTCTTAGAATAATTTTTTTTAAAGTACAGATTTTAAAGAATCATTAAATATTAAATGTTATTGTAAAATATAATAATAAAATAAAATTATTAAATATTAAAAAAAAACACTACCAAATCAAAAAAACCATTTACTAGATTTTCATCCAACCATTTACTAGATTGATTTTTTTTTTAAATAAATCATTTACTTTTTCTAATATTTTTTATTAATGTTAAAAATTTTCAATTCTTTTAAGGGTAAATATCATTTTTATTATTTTTAAATTAATTTTTTATTATTTTTTATTTTCATTAAAGATTTTATCTTTCATTTGTTATTATTTTTAAAATTTTTCTTAATTGTTTGTTTTTTCATTTTCATTTCTTTTTTAATTTGTTTTCAAATTATCTGGTTTGTACACGTGTCGAGACCCTGAGTTGTAATTTTAAATGACAAAATTATCCCTGCACACCATGTCATCCGTTTGGTTTGACTATCTCTATCAGTTAACTAATGGGAGGGACGACACTTTTTTGAAACATTAGGGTCCATTTTGTTATTTTTTAAAATATAGTTAAAAATTTGATCATTTTCCAAAAGTTAGGGATTAAAATGATTTTTTTCCAAAAAAAATGGATCTAGTATTCGATCTCCATTTCCATTGATTGATGTCCAGCAGGTTTTAAGGCTTCACATTCATTTTGTTATGCTACCATGCTGTAATTTATTGTGACAATCTCCCATATTTATCAGGATGTATAAAACTCATCAAACCTTTAAATGCCAAATCTATCATATCAACCTTCAAATTATTTAAAAAAGTATCAGACATTCAAGTCTCTCTTGGTTCTAAACGAAATCATCATTCATCAACACATGTATAAACGAATGTCAGGCTGATCGATGGGTGTAAAGCAATGTCCTCTCTCATTTCCTTACCAAAATTCCGTAACTCTTGGTAATGAAATCCTTCCCACATTTCATTCATTGAGTACAGAAAAAAAAAACAAGGTACTTTGACGGGTTTTAATACTAAATGAACAATAGCATACAAGGCTATATTTGATACTAAGTCAGATATCATTTTATCATCGTCAAAGTTCGATACCTTTCTTTGTTTTTTTTAAGCTAAGGGTTGGACCCGAGTGTCATAACCCACAAGTATGAGCAATTTCTCAAGTCTCACCAATGTATGAATAAGTTTTTCACTTTGTATGATTTGCTCTTTTCCGCCTTCTAAGGAGCAGAACTAATGTATGAACAATTTTTATATTTTGTATGACTTGCTCTCTCCTATCTTCTAGAGAGTAAAAATCTAAACTGTATCTTAAAATCTTATATTAAAATCTTATATCAGTAAACCCGATAGTTGTAATTATATTTATAATGTCCCAAAAAAAAAACAAAAAATCCAAGGTACTTAGATGAGCTTTAGTGGTGAATGAACAATATCATACAAGGCTATGTTTGATACCAAGTGAAGTATACGTTCAGGTTCATTAAATTTAATGGGATCAACTAATTCAAGGGAGTACATACGATATTTTTAAGGGTGCAAATATCGTCACTCTTGAACTTTTCACAGTAACAGGGTTCATTTGCCAATAACTGAGCCCAATGACATAGGCCTTGCCAGGTCCAACTTCAAGGCTAACAGCCCATCAACTCAAGCATATGGTCATCAATTATGCGTCACGAATTTTGATTTCTGTTTCGAAGATGAATTTAGATTAATAATAGGAGAAACTAAATTGCAGAACACCATTTCTAAGGGAGGGGATTTGGGAAAGTGATGATGGTGATGGAGAAGCAGTAAAGAGTTGTGCGGTGAGCAATCAATCATATGAACACAAAGCAGGAATACATTATTCTCTTAATAATAGTAATCTTGGAAGAAAACATTATGACTTCTTTCCCAACAAACACAACTAGAAACTTTAAACACACGAAACAGGCTGTATCAAGCTTTTAAGATGTCTACACAACACAATAACATCAAATAAGGGCTACCAGTAGTAGTAAAGAGTTTTGATTGTAAACTTCCAGGTACTACACAGGAGTAAACTAGATGTAGTAACTTGTCTCCCTGCTATTTAGAAACCATGAATCTTGATGAACTCTTTCCTCACAATGCCAGCCTGGTGGTCATACATATAATAGAAAAACAAAAAAATTACACACAACCCAGACAATACATTATATATGTAATGCTTTTAACGTTGTAATCATGTGTTACCTGAACAAGGAAGGTGGACACATTCTTCCTCTGGTCGCCCTGCAGTTGTATGACCTGAACCCATACATAATAAATCAGTAAGGCTTCATTTTTTTTGCAATCAGGTGCATGAAAATGACATAGCCAGGAAAATAGGAAACTTCAGCTGTGGAACATAAGACACTTGACAAGTTTTAAAACTGTTTCGCTTCTGTTATCGAGCACATCCTAAATATATACTATGCAGAAGGGAAATTTACAGTTTGAAGATAAATAATATACTTTTAGTTGTGAAGTAAATGTTTTGATACTGACCTGGCCTAACTCAGGGTCCTGAACAACAGTACCATTACAGCAGAACTCTTTCTTGAGGTCCTTAAGTATCTTGTTGTAGCTAAATTCCTTCTTCAAACCTTGCACAGTGGTCAGGCTTTTCCTCCCATTACGTTGCTGTACACGAATATGGACATAATCTTTTGATCCAGCACCTGAGTCCTCAGCATTTGCCTCAGCAAAGGGATCTGCCACACCATACAACAAGACAAAAATCAGTCACTCAGACAGATTATTATTCTCACCAAACCTATATAACAGTAGCAACCACAAGTATTACCAGCTGCATAACTTACCAAAGGCAGTTGGAACCGGGGTGTCAAATTCAGACATGAACCTTGGTTTGTTGAAAGTTGAAGAGTCAGTAAACAACAATAAAAACGCCTTTGAATTCAATCAAATTGATCAGAGCTGATAAATAAAAAGGAAGAAAGATCAGTCAAAAGGCACATAAAACAAGAAATTTAACTCCCAACTCACTCAAAACAAGAAAACCTTAAATACTTTGAATCATATAACAAATCCATCTTCTTCATGCAGAGATGTCTAGGGACAAATTCTTCTTTAAAATTAGTGTCAACCATATCCGACAAGTTATTTTTTTACTTATTTTTTCAAAACCATCTATCAGACAAGCTAGTTAAGTACCCTCTATCCCATCATGATCTTCGAAAATCACAGCTCCTTAATTGCTATATAATTCTCCAATTACAAATCCATTTCATCATATTAAATCCAGCCATACCACGAAGCTTTTCATTCTAACTAATATAGTGTTTCAATTGAAACTCCATAGATATGATAATCAACAAACACGTATCATTTCAGAAGAAGTAATCATACTCCACGCGTATCAAATCATTCAAAGCAATAATCTTCTTTAATCCATATCATCATCCAATAACACACCTTGATCCAAATTCCCGCAAACTTATGTAACTGCGAGGCCAATTCTAAGTAGACCAAAAACAAAGAAAAAATACACATACATGCACTCCCATAACAATTGCAAAAAAAGACAATAACCCTAATATGCAAACTGATATAGATCACAAAACCGCCAATCACAACAACAATTTCCCATCATAGATTCACAATCTAACCCCCAAAAAATATAAAAACTTTACACAAAATCCAGCTCAATCAACCACATCAAACAACTTCAAGCTCCAAAAGAAACGAAGACAAAAATCAAAACTTGATAGAAACAAAACAATATACGAATATAATCTCACATGGGTAATCAAGATTATGATCAAGTTTCAACTCCAAGACAAACAAAAAAAACTACTTACAAGGAAACAAATTGAAACGAAACCAAACGATCATGGAAAGCTAATAATAACCCCCAAAAAAAAAAAAACAAACCTGATACAAGGATGATAATTGAGAGAGAAACAAGCGCGAGCACCGAAAGACAGATATGTAGATTTGTGTTTTGTATATGGGTGTATTTTTCGGGTTGAGTTTGCTATATAAGTGAAGACGGCTTCTCTTGACCACACAACTTGTTTTTTTATTAAATTTATTTTTTCTATTTATTTGACGCTTTTGTATCTGAACGGTACATATCGAGTCGGTTCTGTTTTTCAGAGTTTCTACGGTTGAGATCTGGAGGTGTAGTGGAAACGGACGGAGGATAAAAGCGCGTGGGGGAGCACGAAAAGACGAAAATGTACACGATTGATGCCGTGCGTAGAATGCACGCTGACGCAGTGGGTCCCACTTGTATAAAATTGACAAAATAAATAATGATTTTTATTTGTTTAATATTTTTTTCTGAAATTTTAATGATTTTGATTCTTTTAGTTTTTGTGTTCTCACTAAGAGTGCCCTGGTCTCTCATTACGTACACGTACACCAAGTGTTCGCTGTAAGTCGTCACTCAGTTTTTTATTCAAACGAAGACGATTCTTTTTAGAAATCGGATGGCATTGAGGAGGAAACTATGTTTGGACGTTCCAAGAGAGACGATTGGGCGGCGGTTTTACAGCTCGAAACTGGACTTGAAGAAGCTGAGGCCGATGATTCTCAAACGAATCCAAAACCGGGCCAAGGACTACCCGGTTCGTGAAATGGTGCCTCTTGCTGAACAAGTTCTTCAAACCAGATCTCTTTTGATTCAAGGCGTCTCCAGTCTCCTCAAAGTTTTCCCAATACAGGCCTGCAAGTAAGTTTAGTTTCTTCTTCAAACACCCTTTTGACAGATCAATACAATGAGTGTTGAATGTGGAAAATTTGTCTTTCTGTTGCAGGTTCTGTCCTGAAGTGTTTGTTGGGGAGAAAGGTCATTTGATTCAGACTTGTTGTGGGTACAGGCGGCGTGGCAAGAACCGGGTCCATGAATGGGTCAGTGGTGGTTTGAACGATGTACTTGCCCCGGTGGAGACGTTTCACTTGCATCATATGTTTCAGCATGTGATTAAACATGATCAAAGATTTGACTTTGATCGTGTTCCTGCGGTTGTTGAGCTGTGCTGGCAGGCGGGGGCTGACCCCAATGATGAGAGTCTGTATTCTAGGAGTAGTGATAATGTAGGTGGTGTTGATGGGGCTGATACATTGTCTCGAGAGGAGCTGAGAATGATTGCCAATGGGACATTGAAGGCGTGGGAGATGCTTAGGTCTGGTGTTGAGAGGTTGTTGCTGGTTTATCCGGCCAAAGTTTGTAAGCATTGCTCGGAAGTTCATGTTGGGCAGTCTGGGCACAAGGCTCGCCTTTGTGGAGTGTTCAAATATGAGAGCTGGCGTGGTGCTCACTTTTGGCAGAAGGCGGTGGTAGATGATTTGGTGCCTCAAAAGATAGTTTGGCGGCGAAGGCCTCAGGATCCCCCTATGCTTTCCAACGAAGGGCGAGATTATTATGGGCATGCACCTGCAGTGGTGGATTTGTGCTCACAAGCTGGTGCTGTCGTCCCCAAAAAGTATTTTTGCATGATGAAGGGTCAAGGCCAATCAGCACCTTGTGGTTGATTCAAATGCTGAAGCCATTGCTCATTGCATTTCAGATTTTGACTGTGGTGAACTTGATGGATGCACCTCAAGGTCCACACTGTTCAATTGTTCATCTGGTATGCCATTGTGTGATCTGTATGCTTCCTGAACACATTTTTTATACCAAATTAATATTTATACGTGAATATAATTATTCAAACATGAAATATTAGGATCTAATTCATGTATGTGTACATCATAATCTTAATAATATTTTATTGGGTAGCATGAACCCTGTTTTTTAGCCCAAGTGTGTCAACATGTAGACAGAAATACCTTTTCACTATTACAATATAGTGCTTGCAAGCACTCACTCCAGCACTGGTTTATTTATTTCTGATCAATTTCATACTTTTATTATTATCGAGTTGAAGTGTCTATGTATTAGTTTTTAATATATATTGAGAGTGAACATAATTATATTGCATGTTTTTTTAATCAATTGTCATTAGTGGTCATACTCTTTGTTATCAATGTCATTTTAGCCAATATACCCAAAATCGAATGGAACAAGTAAAACATAGACACAACTTCTCTGGTAACTGGTTGTCAGCTATTATTATCTCCTTAAATTTTTCAGAAACAATGCTTTAAGGAATACTTTCTGGGTGGAAGGTATGTTTCCCATACGTATTAACAGGTTTTGTAGTTGAAAGGAAATAAGGGACTGGGAAAAATATGTATGTGTCTATAATTCTGCTCTTTGTGCTGAAATTCAGTTACTTTTTACATGTGTCGCCCATTTTCATTAATCAAATAGAAATAGAATGAAGGAAAGTATTTTGAAGATAATTGGATGAAACCTTCTCTCTAACTGCGTTTAATCTTTGGTGGATAACATTTTCTTTTGTTGAGATCGTAAGCAAGTAGTTTCATGCTCCATTTGAATGTTACAAAATTCTAAATGCTGTCTTTGCTACCTTTCTGTTTACTTGTGAGGTTAACATTGATACAAGTACAACTATCATATTTGAGATTATTGATTTATACTTGTTTGCTCTAATCAAAGTTATTTAACTTGTCAGTGTATTTCCATAAGTAAAACCGCAAAAAGAGAGAAGATGGTTGGTTGAATTTGGATCCAGTTTATTTGTTGCAGTGAATTCTGAATAGAGTGTTTTACCAATTGTGTTTTCTACATAGTTTCATATCCATAGATTATGGATAGTCAAGAAAAATGTAAAAGGTTCTCATGAGTCTGAATTTCTAAAAACTGGTCAAAGTGGTCAGTACATACTTCTGAAGATTGAACGTTATTGTTTGGTTTTATTATAATTGAAGATATATAATGTCTAAACCATGAGAGGGAAAATTTTCATGAACTTTTTAATCGAAGGAAACAGAGCATTATTTCTATTTGGGGCAAGGAAAGTAAAGACTAAAGAGAGAATTTTTCACTCCTTGGCTCCCTCATAAGAGTAAAGTTTTTCTTTCTTTCTTCACAGGATGTGTTTAATATGTACTCGGAAACGTTTCTCAAATTGTGGACAGTCCTTAAAGAGCTTTGCTTAGTCAAATTTATTAAAATCTTCATTACTAGTAAACTTTTAACAGATTTCCACATCACTCAAAAGCAAATATGGGGCAAGTAAAGACTAAAGAGAGAATTTTGCACTCCTTGGCTCCCTCACAAGAGTAAAGTTTTCTTACTTTCTTCACAGGATGTGTTTAATGTGTATTTGGAAACGTTTCTCAAATTGTGGACGGTTCTTAAAGAGCTTTCCTTAGTCAAATTTATTAAAATCTTTATTACTAGTAAACTTTTTAACAGATTTCCACATCACTCAAAAGCAAATATGGGGCAAGTAAAGACTAAAGAGAGAATTTTGCACTCCTTGGCTCCCTCACAAGAGTAAAGTTTTCTTACTTTCTTCACAGGATGTGTTTAATGTGTATTTGGAAACGTTTCTCAAATTGTGGACGGTTCTTAAAGAGCTTTCCTTAGTCAAATTTATTAAAATCTTTATTACTAGTAAACTTTTTAACAGATTTCCACATCACTCAAAAGCAAATATGGGGCTGTATATCATACCTTATGTAGTACACAGGAGGAGAATTCACTTCCATCCGATTGTGTGTATACATTTGATCCGCTCTATTGAATGTTATGTGATAAGAATAACCAATCATATAAGATAAGAATAACCAATCATCTAAAAGATTTTAACACGTGGTATCATATGAGTGGTTCTAACTACGTGGTATAATAATGTTAACAGTTGACCATATGTATTAAGCATGTTGTAGCTTTTTCCTTTTAAAGTACACCTATTATTTGCAAAATTTTAAAAAGAAATTGTATATGTATGTTTGTATTTATTCTCCTTTTCTTATGCCACCAATTAGAGAATGTAGGTATTAAATAGTTATAAATAATTGATTGTTTCCCTTTAATTATGATGTAAATCCGGTTATAAGTATCTGTCTTCACCAAACCCAAGCTCATGTTAAGTGCATCCCATTTTCATCAAACACAGAGGCATGATATTTTCGCGTTTTCGGTTTTCATTTTGTTCTGGCATGTGTTAACATCAGGCAACATTTTAATTTGCTTCCCTGAGACACAAACAAAAACCTCTCATTTCAAAAGCATGCAACGAGAATGCCGCAAACGTGACCACCTTCCAAGTCACGCATGAAATCTTCAAACCCTGGAAGATCTCTCTTTCTCCTTGTATTTCTCATTCAGAAACAGACTGATAAGTGAATAAGATTTTTTTTTTTTTTTTGGTTCAAAATAAAAATATTGAGAGAACAATGAAGGTGGTGGTGGAGATATTGACAGGAGCAGCCTTCTACATTCAAGTGGGAGATGATGCAACAGTTGCTGATCTAAAGAAAGAGATTGGAGCCCAGCAGGAGTTGCCTAGTGACCGTCTGATCTTAGTTCTCGACCCAGACAATGATCGAAACCATCTGATTATTAGTGATGATCAAGATGGAGTCTCCTTGGTTGATTGTGGGATCAAAGATGGCTCCAAAATCTACCTCTTTTTCCACCACATTGATGATGGGTCCCCTCAACGGTTTGTGTTCACATTACCTGAGTCTTTTTTGGAGTAGGCCTAGTTCTCTTGCCAGACTTCGACAATAGAAGAAAATGGAAATGCCATTAGTCCAATAGTCTGACCTTGTTTACATCTTTTTCCAATTGTCAATTGTTAGAACATTTAAGTATATGCAGATTTAGTTTATGAGTATAATAACTTTGGTTTTGTTTGTCTATTTTTTCTTGAATAAGTTTTATTTTTATTTGCCTTCCCTTTATTATCTCCTTTGGTATTCCTCTTTCCCTCTCTTCTTTTTTTTTATTTTTTATTTTTTATTTTTTTTTTAACATGATAAAAGTTATTATGGAGAAAAACTCACACGAACTCTGTATTTTGTTCCATTTATGTACTGTGAAAACAAGTTAATATGGAAAATAACTTCTTCCTAAACAGTGTAGGCTATAGCTAAACAGAATTGTAGAAAATCATGCAATCATAGAGATTCAAGGGATTTTGTTTTTGACCACATATATATATATATTAACACTGAAACTAGAAATAGCAGCTGTATTAAATGAAATAGAATAAGAAACAAAATTTATGTAAAAATTAAGAGAATGTTGTAAAGTCTAAGTTTATGTAAAAATGATATTTAATGTTGAGAGAGTAATACTAGACTGAAAAATAATTATAGTAACAGAAAGAGATTTCTAAAACTCTTCCATATTTATTTATAAAAGTCCTAACAAACTTCCTTTGATCATGATCTTGTAGTGGTCTCTCTGTGGCTTAAACTTGAAGCATTTTAGTACTCACCGCGGCTGACAGTTCCCTTAAACACGTAGAGAATGTCCCCGGTTTCAACCCCGTGCCAACGAAGGCTACAATTGTCTCTCATGATCCGTTGCTTGTGGATGAATAAGTATTCCTCGTGAGGCAAAATTTTTCTGCTCAACAAAAGCTCCCTCAAGTCATTAACAGTGCTTGAGTCGTTCATTTCCACAGGAATTGTAGCTGCATTAAGCAAGCTAGAAGATGTCTGCACTATTATGCTCAGCTTTCTTGAGGGAGGGTCATCCCTTAGACGGCTCATAGTTTTCAAGAACACAATAATTTCAGAGAATTCATGGATTCCGTATTCAGATAGATTACGAAAATCTTCATCCAATTCAATGCCACGTAAGAAGAGCAACATTCTTTTGATTGGTGTGCCATCAATGATGTGGATTTTTTCTTTCAGGCTACGAACAGTTTCGGTTCTGTCAACTTCTATGTTGATCTGCCTGGAAGAAAATTTCACTATGATTTGAATCTTAGTGGGTTGGTTCAATAAAGATTCCAATGTGGGTGTGATACTGAGGTCAATTTTGGTACCTTCATTGACAATTGGGTAGTCTTCCATGTCTAATCCATCAACAAGCTCCCAACCAGACACAGATAGAGACTGAGAAGCCACTGGCACACCAAGATGTAGCTCAATTTTTCTTTTGATCTCCAGGACAGGTTCTTTGGAACCCACTTCAATGCCATATTCATGTGCCCATGCAACAATGACAACCCTCATTGTGGTGATTATTGGATTGACAGAGACAAGAAACAGAGATCAAATTAGATATTGAACGGGACTACAGTATTTGTCAGAAAAATATCTTAAACAAGATTTTGTTTAGCAGTACTTTTGTGGCTGGTAACCAATATCATGCTTGATAAAATGATTGAGTTTGGGGATGTGAAATTTAATATCCCAGTAGTCATTTTGATTGAGTGATACTATTTTCATGTCAAACTCATTGATCATTTTCAATGTGTTTTGTATTAGTTTTGAGCGTGTGATTTCATGCAATACTCACTTGTAAAATTAAAAAGCACCAATTACGAGTACTCTCTCTAACATACACACATGCTAAGAGCTTATGTATAAATATTTGATTGCACATTTATCCCGAGTCCTCTAGTATGATAACTAAATCATTTACATATACACAAATTTTGGAATCAAATAATTGAGGAGGATCCTATACTGTACAAACCACGACAATCTTACATAAAATTATATATATATATATTAATTATTAATTGAAACTTGACGAAAAGGAATATAATTTAAGAACGTTTTTAAAATCAGCTATACTTGATTTTAAAAGGTACGGACTAACCAATCAAATTCATTCATTACATTTGAATTAAATAGGAGAAAGAGAATTTGTTTTAGGAGAGAGAATGTAATGAATGAATTTGATTAGTCGGTCCTTACTTTTTAAAATCAGATATACTTGATTATAAAAGCATTCTATAACTTAAACCTGTAACTTTAAGGTGTGAATATAACAGCTAATCCCAATTTTACTTCTTATAAAATTGCATATCAAGATACAAATACAAAATTAAAATATAAAAAGCTAGAGTGTATTACAAAAAATATGGACCTTCAATATTACATAATGATCCTAGTACTGCTGTATATACATAAGTCCATTGGTACTGGGCTATATCCCTAGGTTGGGTTTCTCAAGCATGGATACTAATCAATACCCGATTACCCACCTAGTCAGCAGGACATTTTTTCTTATGACTAATTTTGACTGCTCGTGTAAGACATGTGTTAAAATTTATATTCATTTTTCTTATTAAATAAATTTTAAGATTAAAATAAATTATTAATTAAATATTATTATTTATAATTTATACTGAGTTGATGTTTAGATTTAACTACTTAATTATTAATAATTTTTTACTTAAATTATTAACAATATTGTTATTGTAGAACCACAAAAATAAACCGTAAAATAGAGAGATATCGAAAGATGATGGTGTGTACGAGGGAATTCATCGAAAAACACACAATTTTTGAGGGACGTCAAAGGCTACCCCTTTTAAGTAATGCATTTTGAATATAATAGGATACAATACAAGACAATAAAATTAAACAATAAAGACATAGAATCCCTATTTTCCATGTCTTTTTTGAGTTATAAAAAGATTTCAAGAGAAATAAAATGATTTTAAAATCCAATCGAATAGTATTATGTTAGTTCGAGAGAGAGTAAAAGTATTATTTATAGCAAAAGTGAATTGAATCAAGAACATACAGAAGGCGTGCTTGTGAGAGAGGAAGAAAGCTAAGAAAGCAGAAAAACATACATATGGCAAAGCAAACATATTCATTTAGCTCTAATTATGTCAAAAATTTTATACATAAACAACAATTGTATATCAATTTAAAGAATAGCGAACAGAAACATCATTTAATTGACACCTCAATTTATTTTCGTTTCTGTGAACAGAATATGACGAATCATCCGAAGGTCATATTTTTAGAACTCAAGCTTCTTCAGAAGTTTCTAGGAACTCTTCCTCTTGCCGTAGAAAAATCTACTGCCAACAGCTGAAACAAGGTGGACAACCATAAAAGTCTTCTTGTCATCGATTCCTATACATTGAAAACCATATCAAATTACTACAACCATATACTTCTAAGAATGAAAACAACATATCATGACATATAGAGAACCAACAAAATTACTCATTCAACATACATAACTCATCTTAAATCAATTTGACGAGCAAACCGAATCTTTTTAATACCATACTATGAAAGGAGTAAAAACACAAAAACATGAAATGATAAATAGGTGTATAAACATGACAAACAGTAATTAATTCACTCAATTACACATTTATATCAAACATGCAAGATTCTTGACAAAACACACACACACATGATCCAAACCAAAACCCAAAGACAGATTATCATCAAACACATAACAGGAAACACGATCCAAACCAAAACCCACCTGATGCCGCCGTGTATTGTTGCAATATATTCAAATTGGTTTATTTTTTAAATTTTGAATTTGTTTATTCTACTGTACAATTATTTTTATTGAGTTGAAAGAAATTTTTGAAGTAATACATCTGATCCAATCCAAGCTTCTTAGTATGAATTTAAAACCTAAAAATTAAGATTGATAGGAATTGAAAGCACATCACATAAATAATTACTTGCCCTTTTTAAAACTACAGACAAAAACTACTCACAGCTGGTAGATTGGTTTTGTTGTTCCAAAATAATTTAACCAATATGTGTTTGAGTTAGCAAGAACCCAGAAAGTCTCACAATCCACATCACCTACTTCAATATTTCATCATTCAATAACTATACCATAACTTCAAAAATGAAACTACTAAATTACGGAAGAAAACCAGCAATACCTAGAACCATTTCTGACAAAAAAAATTCAATTTTTACACTAACAAATGCCAAAAAAAAAAAAAGTTTTTGAACAACCAAACTTGTTGTGCAGCATAAAAATTGAACAAATCAACCTTTTAAAAAAGCAAATAAACTTTCAACACCATCCCGCTAACGTGCATCCGAACAAAAAGCAAATGAGCCCACTTCATCATCTAAGAACTAAAGCAATAAAAATAACTTCAACGATAAAACTACTCAAGTCATTTAAGTCATAAGAGAACCAACAATACCCAAAAGCATTTTTGATATAAAATTTCAATCTTTAATGCTGGAAATGCTAAAAAGACAGTTTTTGAGCAACCAAACAATCGTTAGACAACATAAAACGAATCAACTTATAATAGATAATTTACACTGACAAGATCAATAAACATAGACTTATAATCAACAAACAGAACATAAAATTAAAAAAAAAAAAAAAATACAAATCTAAGGAGTTGAATTTGAAGCATTACAGTTGCAATTGTAGTGCAAAGTTCCGAGCACTAACTCCTCTTCGATAATCAAACAATCCTCAAAAGCAAATTGCTACTATTTCTACATATGTAATATCATCATCATCAGCTCAGAATTTCCATCAAAAGCATTACTATCTAGAAAATGCATATCTGTCGAACTAACATATTAATATTAAAATAAACACAGCCATACAAGCAAAACATTTATGATCCAACATATTAATATTAAAATAAACACAGCCATACAAGCAAAACATTTATGATCCAATCAAAAACAAAACCAAAAAATCAACAACCCAAAATCAGCATAGAATCAAAACCAATAAAAACCTTAAAAAGTTACAAACCAAGATCTTAAAAATCAAACCTAAAAAATGGGGTGTCAAATAAGTCAAGAGATTCACCAAAAAAAACAAGGGTTTATAGAGTGACTCCCTCTTGCATTTTCATTTGCATTAATGAGAACAAACTCGTTCCTATTGTGAGACCCAACGATGAGTCTACAACTAGCGTCCATACCTTACCACCAACAAAACAAAACAAAACAACACCACCAGACCACACACTTCTCCAGAAAAATACCAACTCGGTAACTCAATCTTACAATTGGGTCAACTCGCTCTAGAGATCCAGTTCCGCACAGCCAAAACCAGTCAGTTGGTGTTGTTGTTCTTCAACTCCCATCACCAAAATGAATCCAACAACGACAACGCCAGATACCCTTCCTTGTTTCTGGGTTTTGAAAAAAAAAAAAAATTTATAAGCAAACAACAAAATAATCAAAAGCGAACAACCAAAAAAAACAAAAAAGGAAATGTTTTTGGGTTTTGGTGTTCGATTATTAAAGCATCTTCAATGCAAAAAGTGGATTGATTGTCTTTTAAAGAAAATTGTTCTGTCGTCAATATTGAGAGAATATACATCTTATATGGTATAAATATGGATCGATAAACAGTAAATTAAAAAGTGCTCTCCAATAATTACATTTAAATTAAATTTATATATTTTTTTTTATTTTTTGACATCTAATATTACCAATATTACCAGACTCAAACCAGAAACAATATTACCAGAATAGACATAGAACATGTCTTCCACGGAGTGAACTGCTGCTACGATATTACATGCATCCACGTCTACTTGGATATCATTTGGATAGATATTACATTATATTCATTTTGTAAGTTTTATTTTATATTTCATTATTATTTTAATTTCATTATTAAACCCGTATTTGCATGATCTTTCTCTGTTTTTTTTCTTTTTTTTTTTCAAATGTGTTTTAATAAAATCAATGTTGTTATTTGATTATATTTAATTAGATTGATTTTTTCTTATATTTTTAGCAAATTATTTACTCTTGTATTGAGCTATTTTTCGTGAATCATACAAATATAATATCAGTTAATATATATGGATGAAATTGCATATCACCTGTTTGACAAAGTTACTCATTGCTGATTGCTGATAAAAGTTTTTTCGCGCCCCTGTGCCTGTTTTCAGAGCTTTGTTTGGTTGTTATTCTCTGTTTTAATCATGATTAACTTATTGTTGTTGAGGTGTGATACTAATAGACTTATGAAACTGGTTATTTATTATTGAAACTAGTGGAATACAACAAGTTAATCATCAATGACAAAAGAGAGTAGTGATTGCACTGCATTTAGTTTATTTATTATTGATTTATGTGCTGGTAATTCTTTTCTTTGCTTTTAATTTACGTTTTTTATTTTATGTTTTTTCACTTTTTCGTTTGTTAGTTATTCATCTCAGTAGTGTTTTGTTAACCCTTTTATATTGAGTCAATTGATACACTACTTCAAAGGCGAGCGGCCAAACTATACAAGCTAAGTCTCCTTTGTCACCTGCCATAACCCACCAACCCCATATCATCAGCATGCACCCGGTTCAACCACACTGTTACTTAAAAATTGTAATGTCACTAAATTACTTCTCTGCACTTTCCCTTTCAAAGAAACACCAAGGGTAAAAATGAAATTTCCTTTTCAAACAGATTTATGGGGTCTAGAATTTGATACTATTCATGACTCCTCATCGCATTTTTTATGTAGTGAATAGACATTTTTCAGCTACAAACATTACTTTATTACAAGACCAAACTCGACTCTCTCTCTCTGTTTGTGTTGTTCAAGTTGCTCTCGGCCTTTTTCAGGTACCTCTCTCGCTCTTAGATTTCTGGGGTTCTACTAACTTTACTTGTGATTATATATAATTCTACATGATGTTCTCTATTACGTGTCAACTGCTCTATCTTAATTTTTTTCTGTGTTAATAACTTAACATAGCACGATGGGATGCTTGCTCTTATTAATATTATTGTTTGTTGTTGTTATTACTTTAATTACTTTTCGAGTCTTTCAAAAATGGAAAATTACTTCTCGAGAAGCGTAATTGATACATATTGCCTTTTTTTTTTTTTTTTTGGGCAACAACATATTGCCGATTTTGGTGTGCATCGCTTTGTGGTGAATTTTGAGCTCTTTTGTCGGCGATTTTCATTTTCATTTTTTTTATCAAATAATTAAATTTTAATTTGATCAGAAAACGAGAAACATATGTCGCGATAATGTTAAAGAAACAAATATTTTACACTTTCGTCTTTAGTATCGTTGACCTCCTATTTTCTCGATTAGAGTCCATATGGTTCTGTATAATTTGGGCCTCAACCAGGCCCAACAATGCTTTTACACGCCATGTACACATAAATCCTCTCCATAGTTAATGGACCGTTTCAAGTTGTGAAACCTTAAACATCCTACCATAATGTTCATATTCACGATTGATTTCTAACTAGGTTGTGTTTTTGCTCTCTGTTGGGGTTTGTGTTGTCTCTGTAATTGCTTGATCACTTATTCACTTAGATAATTATGAAGTATTTTGGATGATTTTATGTGGTCATCAAAGGTATTATTCTAATTAAACATTTGGCATACCAGTTAAATTTAATTTACAATTCTATGATTTAGTTTCCACAACAACATAATTTATTAATGTTCAGTATCTTAATAAAGAGCTCAGATGGAATACTCCGGCGAAGAATTCGATGTAATAGTGGTGGGTGCGGGCATTATGGGCAGCTCCACAGCCTACCAGCTAGCCAAAAGAGGTAAAAAAACATTACTTCTAGAGCAATTCGATTTCCTGCACCACCTTGGATCATCACATGGTGAGTCAAAGACTATTCGTGCAAGTTACCCGGAAGACTACTACTATCATTTGGTGAATGAATCCTCTCTGTTGTGGGAACAAGCCCAATCCGAAATGGGCTACAAAGTGTACTACCAAGCCCAACAATTTGATATGGGCCCATCTGATGGCAAGCGTATCCGTTCGTTGATTGCCACCTGTCAGAGAAACTTGGTCCCACATTGTGTCCTTAACCGGGACCAAGTGTTTGATAAATTTTCCGGGCGGGTAGCTATACCGGAGGATTGGGTTGGGTTGGTCACTGAGCTTGGTGGTGTAATCAAGGCAACCAAGGCAGTGTCCATGTTTCAAACACTAGCACTTAAATATGGTGCAGTTCTTAGAGACAAAACGGAGGTAAAAACCATATTGAAAGATAATGTTAAGGGTGGGGTGGTGGTGGTAATTTCCAACGGAAAAAAAATTTGGGGTAAAAAATGTGTGGTGACAGTTGGAGCTTGGGCGGGAAAGTTAGTTAAAACTGTTTGTGGGGTTGAATTGCCTATTCAACCATTGGAAACCAGTGTGTCTTATTGGAGGATCAAGGAAGGTTATGAGGCTGATTATGCTATTGGTGGTGATTTTCCGACTTTTTCTAGCTCTGGCGATCCTTCAGTGTATGGCACTCCATCTTTGGAGTTTCCGGGATTGATTAAATTTGGGTTACATAGTGGACGCTGGTGTGACCCAGATAAGAGACCGTGGGGACTTCAAATGTCATTGAGTTCACTGAAGGAGTGGATTGAGGGGACGTTCATGGGTCGGATTGATTCAAGTGAACCTGTTGCTTCTCAATTGTGCATGTATTCAATGACCCCAGATGAGGATTTTGTGATTGATTTTTTGGGTGGGGAGTTTGAGAAGGATGTGGTGATTGCTGGAGGGTTTTCGGGTCATGGGTTTAAGATGGGTCCTGTTGTGGGGAGGATATTGGCTGACCTTGCTCTGTCTGGGGAGGCAAAAGAAGTGGAGCTAAAACACTTCAGGATTGCAAGATTCAAAGAGAATCCTAAAGGAAATGTCAAAGATTTCGAAGATCCACTCAACTTGTCAATCAATCCCAAGTGAACCACTTCTCTTTTTCACTTCAATCCTATCGTGCTTATGTGCAAACACATTGTGGCAATAAATGTCTTATTTGGCCTAGTCGATTGTCTCATGTAATTTATCAAACAGTTGAGGACACGCAGTAGCGTTTGATTGCTTATTGTTATTGTTATCGTTATCATTGTAATTGCTACTTTTTAATTTTTACTATTATTGCTATATGTCTATCTAACTATTTTGCACTCTACAACGCCCTTTGGTTGAGGTTTTTCGGAGATTGCCTATAGCAGTCCCCGAAGGGTATTGTACGAGAGATGAATCTATTTGATAAGCTAGAATACTCAATAGTATATTACAAAATTAGCTTGTCTGATTTACCTAACAATTTCTCTTAGCAAGTTGGCAAGTAAGGACACATGTAATTGTAAACCCTGGTGCCAACAAGACTGCCTATATAATTCTCCGACATTCATTCTTGTGTGTGTATATATTATTCTTGGGCCTACCAACTCTAGAATCCATGACTGTGCAATCTCATATGCTAAAGAGTGATGGTATTTTCACACCTCAAAAATTGTACATACATCTCTTTTATTCGAACTCTCTATAAAAAATTTAAAATTTTTCTGATTTATTTTTTCATTCCATTTATTACCATTTTCTCTTAATTTTATTATAAGTACACTCTCTCTATACGACTATACCTATCAGATTATTTAGAGAAGAAAAATTTATAAACAACAGTAGAAACAGCTGCAAGCAACAGCAACTGCCTCCTATCATCTCACGAAATTCAAGAAATGAAGTACAACCAGTGACTTGTACTATAACCTCTTGACAAATGGTGGAAAGCTACCAACTAAGAAGTAGCTACTCAGTCCTTCTCCAATTCACGAATTCAGGATTGATTTCAGAGGCATGATTCTTTTCTTTAGTCACCACATATTGTTCAGGACATCTGTTTTCACCATTAATGAAATCATCGAGTTTGAGTACATCAATTGAATCTTGGTTATTCTATTTATGCTTTGAATAGTTTAAACAAAATACACTCTCTTTTTTATTATTATTATTATTTTTCATATCTTCATAAATCTAAATCCTAATGATCATTTGCTCGACTCTTCTCTACTTCTCAATTCAGATTCTTTTAATTTATAGATCATGATATAATAAAAATAATAGAAATTAATTTAAAAAAGTTTTGTGATATGCATCATATATTAATTAATAATTGATAGATGTACTTATAAAATATTTATGTTTTTAGTAATTTTATTTAAGGATAATATTGGATATTAAAAAAAAAATACTAATTTAAATGTACGTACCATTTTCTAAGGGTGTAAATGTGGCCTCTCAACACTAAAGCCAGGGAAGCTAATGTACAAGGGGAGTTGGTCCATGACTATGAAGCCTCACATGAAGTCACATAATTATAATCATGTCAATGATTTACAGATATGGGCTCAAACTCGAACTTGTATGCTAGCGATCCTTGCATATTTATTCTTCAAACTACAAAATTTCAGTATCTCAATCTTTCAAAAATGCCCTTGTAAGCTTAGATGTGTGAAAACGAATATGATTGAGTATGGTAGAATTTAATGGATTTGACTGCACGTGCAATATCGAAGAATGACTTGAATGAGTTTGGATTTCCTGTGCGTGTGGAACTAATTATTTTATTCTTAAATGCACAAGAGAAACGATATCTTCGTTGGATTGGGAATGTTAATTTATTATACTGACTCCAAACCAGAGAATGAATATTGCAAGTTGGTGTCATGATTATGACTAATTGAGTTGTAAAGTTGGGTTCTTTAGAACTAACCCATGTTTAGACATGTTACCGATCAAGTGAACCCATCTCTCACACTTTTGTTTTCATTTTGAGAATACCTGCACCAAAGCTGCTCAACATGCAAACATTTTAGTCTTTTCTGTTCTTCTCATTTTATGGAATATTAATTGGTCAAATTTTTAGTGAATTTTGAAGATGTACTTTAATTCTAAAATTTATTTCATATTATGAACTAATTTATCTTATACATGAAAAAGTCATTAAATATACTTCTAAACACAAGGTCAAATAGATGAATATCAATTTACAAGTTATTATTAGCCTCATGCCTCTTATAATATACGTTGCACATATGCAAGTAAAAGAAGTGGGGACATAAACAATTACGAGTTTAATGAATTTGTCAATGAAAATGTTTGTGTACCTGGAAAGTCATCTCTTTAGCTATGGACCTTATCAAATCAATGATAATTCTTCTATCATCAGTTGACTAACAGATTGTCAAGGCATTTTCAGAGAGTCCCTCGTGTAGCTTCCCTATAAAACATGCCTGCAAAGCATATATATGTTCTTCATACCATACCTCCCTCTAAGTGCTTAGAATCAAAGTTCTATACTTTTCTTCAGAGACTATACTATGGCTATTCAAAAGCTTCTTTTCTTTATGTTTCTTCAAACTGCTTTCAGTTTTTATCTCTTGGACCTCACTGCTGCACAAGCACCATGCTTGAAACTCGGATACTACTCGAAAACCTGCCCTGGCCATGGAGGCTGTTGTCTCCAAAGTAACACATCAATACAATTCTCGAACACCATCTCCTGCATCTTCTTTGTTGAGATTGCATTTTCATGATTGTTTCGTCAGGGTAATCAAGTTTTATCAATGTTAAGAGTTTAATGCTGTTTCTTTGTCGTCTTAATACTTCAGTACCTTTTTCCTAAAAAAAATTAGTACCTTCTCTAACAAAATTTTGGAGGATATACCTTATATGTATCTATAAGCAGGGATGTGATGGTTCTGTGCTACTAAAATCTACAAATAGAAATCAACAAGCTGTAAGAGACGCAATACCCACTTTAGGATTGAGAGGATTTGAAGTTATTGATGCTGTAAAATATGCACTAGAAAAAGAAGTGTCCTGGTGTGGTTTCTTGTGCTGACATTCTAGCAATGGTTACTGGAGATGCCATTGCAACGGTAAGAAAATTTCCCACCACCAGCACATAAATAAGTCATAATTGGCATGAAATAATTAATATGATTTAATCAGCTTATAGCTTTGATTAATTAATGGATAACAAATATTTTTTTTTAGATTGATGGACCATACTGGGAAGTTCCAACAAGAAGAAGGGATAAAAGAGTATCAATTGGCTCAGAGACATTTGGAAACTTACCTCCTCCTTTTGCTAACATAACTTTGCTTAGGCAGAATTTTGCTTCTAAGGGTTTGAGTGTTAAAGACCTAGTGGTTCTGTCTGGTAATTAATTAATTTAGAGCTTATTGTTCTCTAGTCTCTACCCATTTATTAAATATTATTTTTCAATATATATAAATTATTTTTTAAAAGCAAATAATCTAATTTAATAATTCGAAAACCATAAAATCTATTAGATTTCATATATATATATATATATATATTATTTAGATTCTCTCCCCACCTCTCATCTCATAATATTTTTTAATTTTATTTCTTAATACAATATTGAACATATTTTTTGAAAGTGAAAAATGGTTTTTGAAAAGAATACCTACCAAACACCATGCTGGGATCCTCTAGCAAATTGAAATTCTGATAACAGGAGGGCACACAATTGGATTCACTGCAGTTACTTCACAGACCGGTTGTACAACTTCAGTGGAAAAGGAGTTGCAGACTCATTACATTTGAAGAAGAAATGCAAGCCTGGTGACACCAAAACTGTTGTTGAAATGGATCCTGGGAGCTTCAAGACTTTCGATGAAGATTACTACACACTGGTTGCCAAGAGAAGGGATCTTTACGAATCTGACGCAGCCCTTCTCGATGATGCAGAGACCCAAGCTTACGTTAAGTTTCAATCTGCTACGCATGGAAAAACGTTTGCAGATGATTTTGCCAAGTCCATGGTCAAGACGGGCAACATTGGAATCTTGACAGGCAAAGCTGGTGAAATCAGGAAACGTTGTACTTTTGTGAATTAAGGATGGGTTGTTTTTGCTTCTATTTTAGCAAATGTAAAATGTTGTGCTGCATGTATTTTTTTTTTGCAACGAATTGTTGCATGAATTTGTGTGAGTTTTTTTTTTTTTTTTTTTTTAAACTATATTGTATTCCCAAAATTGATAGCAAAATGGGCTCTGTGGAAGTAACTTGTGATGGCATGATGAAGCCTTCATTTTGTATTGGATTATTTTTTTCAAATGTTTATTTCTTATGAATAAACTTAATGTTATTTTGTGAATTTTTGTGAGATTCCGATTTTTAAACTTTTTATCAAATTTTAGCTTGTTCAGTTCAGAATAAATTGAACAAAATAAACATAATGACTAATTGAATTCTATCTCTGTATGGTATGTTCTTGAAATAGATCTATTTATAGAACTATATCTATAATAAACTGATATGTGAAATGCAAATTTAGTTTTCATTTTCAATGGCACAATATTTGTTTATACTACACTATATGCATGTCTGGTTGGTGCAAAATTATACGTCACCTTCAATAACTCATTTGTTCAAGGAAAATTAATTCCATTCCGCTGGTTTCTAATTGAAGTTGAAAGATTACGTTATTGATAAAGTAATCATATATATATATATTTTTTGACTTACATCAAAGAGTCATAATTGGATACAATGAGAGATGAGACAAAAGATCAACGACGAGAGAGACGCTAAAGAATTAAATTTCAGAATTTTATGCTTTATAAAGATGATGAAAGATATATGCATGATCTATATGTTTTTTGGCTTATAGACGTCGGGTGGTTGGGTTAAATATTTTATTTTAATAATTACAAGGTAATCTACTCCTATACATGTTAGTAATTGTGCATGGAGATTTAAACCCCTATTACATATGTGAAAAAAAAATGTAGTAGCCATATGAATTATGAGCTTAATTAGATTAAATATCATTTAACAGTAAGTTTATATAATTTTAAATGGATTTGAATTATTTCATAATTTGAACGTTTTAAACCTTTTTAAAAATATGTGATGAAGTAAAAGTGAAAAACTATATAATAAATGTAAAAACCAATCATATCCTTATTATTTCTTAATTGTAATGTTTGTGTCATGAAATTACTTGAGATTTGAAAAAAAAAAATTAGATAAGGAGAGAGACAGCAAATTCATTATAATTTGGGTGTCATGATAACATCAGGGTATGTCAATGGTACAGTTGGTCTGAGTTTGATTTGTAAGATACTATTTCATTAATCCCAGCCCATAGTTGCAGCCCATTGAGCCAAGCCACCGTTTAGTCTTGGCCTCTGTATAAATTTTCTATTGGCTGTGGTAATTACTAATTAATTAAGGTCATGAGTACTCAAGTTTTTTGTTAGCTGCCAAAAAGGAAAAAAGAAAAAAAAATCAGCCGTAGATACTGAAATAAATGCAAATACAGAGAAATTCTCAAAAGCATTATGCAATTATATATGACAACATACTTGAGACATTAATTAACATTTTGTTTTTATGTTAAATGTACAGATGGTACTTCCAACTTTAGACCAGTGTGAAAAGCAATTACAGCTCAATTAATATATATGGTTTTCCTGTTTTGACAAGAGCCCAATTAAGTACATTATTCTTCAAAAAAAGGAAACAAATCCCCTCACTTTATCATATTCAATTAACAGATAATAATGTTTTGTACAATAAATCACATCATACCAATTCCATTTTAGAATATCTCTTTGCTCTTTCAAATATGTATTTATTTAACTTTTTGGCTTTATTCAAATTGTACAATTTTTATTGAAAAACCAATAACATTAAAATCTTTAATAAAGGGGAAAAAAATGAAAGACACGTGGACAGTGCTTACAGGCCAAATATTAATATTTAATAATAAATATAATAATGGAGAAATAGAATTGAATGTTGCACACTTCTATATATATTAAAAAATTAGAAAATTATCTAACATTAGATCGTAATTGCATTCTCATGTGCCACTGGATAACGACGACAAGTAAGCGAAAACGGGGTCCCTGCAAGTGCCGATCTGGCGGTGTGACCCATTATTTTTCTGTCTGGTTATAAGTTCAAATGGTTGCTTTTGTGTTCTGTTTTTTAACTCCCAATTCGAGAAAAGAGAATCCACCTAATCGTCAGATATATTTTTGCAAGGTGAGACTAAGTTCTCTACATTGCCAATTTATGGAAATCTGATTCTGAGGTCGGCTTTGATTAATTTTTCCTTTTTGTTATTATTAAATAGAGTTTATTGTATTTGAATATGATTGTTTGATAACTGAGTAGATCAATTTAAGTTTAGATTCAATACTCATTTTGTCTTATAATGTTTTTTTTTTTCTTGGTTAAAGAAAAATTAAATTCCCCAACAGTCTAGCGCTGCTGTATGTATGTTTCTCTATGCTAACGCCGTCATCGTATTATTTATTTTTATTTTTATTTTTTCTGATGGTTTTATCAGGCGGACCAAGCTTTTGCAGTGATTGAACAATTTTATTTCTTGAGGTATGTCGATATATATATCAAACTTCTCTATCTTTAATTGGTCGCACGAGATTGTTGTTAATTTTAATTTCAATCTTTAATTAATTGGTCTTTAAAGTGTCCTGCTTGTAAAAATTTTGTTCTCCAGTGATTGTGAAATTTGAAGTCAGATTACATTTCATATGTTTCGAAATATGATTATTTAAAAACATTTTTTCCTAGGTTTGATCTGATCGAGTTCGGTTTCATAGATTGTTTTATAGATTTGTTTACTGTATTTCCTAGTAATGATACCGGTTCAATTTCATGCTTATTAAAATTTCACATAGATATTCTTGTATTATACTATTTCGATTCACTCTAGGTAAACTTTGTTTGTTAGATAGTTCCACATTGATTAAAGAAGTGAATTTGCTTTGATTTATAAAGTAAGGGTAAATCTCTACTCATAAGCCAGCTTTTATGATAGAGTTAAGCTTAAGACTGTTTTCTGACATAGTATCAAAGCTTGTGTTGGACTCTGTTTAAATTGTATGGCCCAAACTCACTTGTTTAAGTTGTATGACCCAAACTCACTTACATGGGTGCAAATGCTCTTGAAGAAGTGAATTTGTGAATTTGCATTCCTTTATAAGGAAAGAAAATGAATTGATGTTAAATAGTTCCACATTGGTTGAAGAAGTAAATTTGTATTGGTTTATAGATAAGGTGAAGATAAACCTCTACTCATGAGCTAGCTAGATTTTATAGTGGAATTAGACTCAAAACTCTTTTCTGACATCATTGTATTTAATTTTTGCTTGTTTGATTAGATCGCATGCATTAGAATTTTGTGCTCTTATGTTTATTTTCCTTCATTCATATTTTTAGATACACATTCATCATATGTGATGATATTATTCGTTTTTCGAACCAATTTTCAAGTGTGTGTATGATTTTTATCCAGCCTTCTAAGTAAATAAGAAAATGTTCTCATATCTAACTGCACTTTTTCTTCACCAAATGTTCTTAACTACTCTCCATATGTTAATATTGCTAATTCATTTTAACGAAGTTTTAAAGGTTTTTCACGTACTTCTTAGTAAATATATAGTTATTTTGATCTTTTATTGCACTTTTTTGTTAACAGATGTTCGCATTCACTCGTTACATGGTAGTATTATTAATTTATTTAAATAATTTCTACGTGCATAAAATGATTTTTCATACATGTGCTTCTTTGTGAATGAATATATAGTTTCCTTTGTTCTCTTATTACACTTTTCCTTCATTAATGGTCGGAATTCACTATTTACATGATAAATTATTTATTCATTTTATAACTAAATTTCGCGTGCGTGTAACGACTTTTATACACGTGGTTCTTTTTAAGTGAATATATAATCCTTTTTATCTATTATTGCACCTTTTTCTTCATCAATTGTCCGAATTTCTTCTTCACATGATAATATATTTATTATCTTTTAAATTTTCTCATTTGTCTAACAGCTTATACACTCATGATTTTTTTTTTTTTCATTTAAGTGATTACATAATCTTTTAATCTCTTATTGCACTTTCTCTCCATTAAATTCTGATAGTCACTCTTTATACGATAATTATTAATTCATTCTTTTAACTAATTTTTAAGTGTTTATAATGGTTTTTACGTGAGGAATAACATATATATTTCTTTGATTCTCTAATTGCACAATTTTCTTTATTAAATTATTGTGATCATATGTTCTCTTTACATTATAATTTTATTCATCCATTCCCATTGGAAGAATGCCCTATTTCTACAGCACAACCCTTTATATGTGAATCAATCTCTTTTACTAGCTGCATTTTTATTTGTTATTATAAATATATATATATATATATGTATACATATATACATACTCTTCAACTGATAATATCATTCATTCTCGTCTTAACTGATATTTCACATGTATATTTCATATTTGTTGAATTTTTATTTTTGATAGTAGTGGCCTTTTTGATTGAATATATATATATATATATATATATATATACACACACACAACCTCTTAATTACTAATACCTAGTTATATATATAATTACTAATATATATATATATAATGTAGCAGAAAATACAATTCTCATTTTTTTTTTTTTTTTAATGTGACGTTTAAGTCAATTGAAACCATGGAAGATCAAGTGACTTTGGTCATTACTGGAGGTGAGATCAAACCTGTCATAACACTACCATCATCATCAACTATACGTCAACTGAAGAGGAGGATAAAGGAAGAAATTGGGATACCGACCTGCGAACAACGCCTGTTGTATGAAAACATACGGCTGCTGGACAACACCATCATCAGCGACTACATTCATGAAGGCATGGCAGAGGTTTTCCTGTCGGTCAATCTCAACTGGGAAGACAGCATCATCGGCATCTTCATTACCGGTGAGACTTTCGAGGTAGAGATGTTAGTGAGCAAGGTGAACAAAGTGATTGAAGTGAAGGAGAGACTTGGACCGCTTTTTGTGATTGACCCTCAGGACATGGATCTCTGGCACCTGGAAACTAAAATGGAAGATGACAAGATGCTCTACAAGTATTATGTTGATCAGGATTCTGAAGTGAGGTTCACTAGGGTATGTTCTGGCTCCTAGAGTCATGCATGTGAGGAAAGGAAATTATTTTGAGTTGTAAGTTAATATGATTGATCAAGTTAAATAGAGCTCAATAATAATTTTATATAATTGTAAAATGGATGAGGAGATAACATTGGTAGATGTCAATATTACAGTTGGTTTACATGAACCTAGGATATTGGTAGATTAAATAAATGTTTAGCAAATCACATTGAGTAATGGTAAATTAGTTTAATTATCCTTATCTACAAAACTCTATCTACACCCATTCACCGACCCAATAACTTTTCTTCTTTCCTCCGTTTCTCTAACCTTCAAATTTTAAGAATATATATGAAATCTCTAAGACTAAAATAAAATGGGATTATCATTCGAAAGGTAAATTATGATCTAATAGATATTGTTTTGTAAGCTATTGGTCTCGTTGTCTGCTTCGTCAAGATTTATGAAATCGTGCTAGTGGAAAATTAAATGTCATATCTTTTGTTCTTAATATTAGAGAGCAATGGGCACTTTTCTTCAATTCTCTCTCCAAAATTAATTTTAAAATATTTGATATTTCTTAAAAATTCGAAATTTTGCTTAAATTCTCTGTCAAGAAAATCCAAAAGGAGTTATAATCTTTAATTTTCAAGAAAATTGTTAAGATTTAAAAAGATGTTCAGAATAATCATTCTATTAATATTATTTGAAATTAAGTTATCCTTATTAGACTACTCCTTAATGTGGCTTGAGAGTAAAGAATCCTAATTCAGGTTGACAATAAATTTATGTTCGACTAGTTACACTACTAATAATATTAAAAGAAATTATCCTTAATAGAATATAATTTTTCAGCCAACTAGCATTACTCCTTTTGTGATTATAAAATTTACTAAAATGTTGTTTTAGAGAGTATTTTTATCTTAAATTTTGGCAACTGAACCTCTCTTGCTATAATTCACATCAAATCATTTTTTGCTTTTGAATTGACACCAATCGGGATAATGTCTGTTGTCTGATTTCCCTTCATATAACGGACATTTATTCATTGAAAACAATTGCTAACTATGGCAGCGTCCATAAAATTATTGATGATCCAGATTCCAGAAGGAGCAATTGATGCTGAGAATAAGGCCTTGGTGGCTACTTAAGGAAACTGCCGACATCAATCCACTCGTTGTAATCGTTAACTTTATTGAATAACTTCTGCTATTTGAAATTCAAATCGGACAAATGAAACATAGACAAGTTGAGATTTAGAATTCGCCTTATAGGAAATTTTTTGCACTTAGATAAGTCACATCATCTTCTTGTACACCACCTCTTAGTATAGTTTCAATTTCCGTCAGTTGTATTTTGCAGGCTTTGTACAGATAATTTTATCCTTTTATTGCGAGATTAATTTTCTACCAATCATAATAGTACATGTCCAGACTGCATAGATAATTATTGAATTTGACTAGTCCAAAAAGACTTTAACCCCTTCAGTACTAACTTTAAAAAAAGTCATGTAATCTTCTTGATCTCTTAAATTTTGAATAGATCTAAAAATTATAGAATATAAGTTTCATTTTGTAGTCAACAGTGCCTCCTCGTTGAGGACTTGGAGCCATTTTGGCAGGCTCTGAAGCAAGCGTGGATTACTTAAGAACTAATAATTCTGATTGTGGTTTGCCATATTTTTTTTGTGCTGTAATTGTCATATAACAAGACCTGTCACCTAACTAGGCGAAGAACAATTCAGATCCGTTTTTGGTTTACTACAAATAAGATTTCATTAAACGAATGGTCACATTTGCAAGATAACTAACATCTTCAAAACGAACTCAATAAACTCCACTGGACCATAGATTATGTCCCAAAAAAAAAAATTCATCACAACGTTGTGAATATGGAACTTTTCAACTGAATACATTTCTCCTATGTACCAATTACTAAATCCAAGTCTCGAATCGTTGACCAACTTCAGAACCTTCTAGGTGCAAGGTGGTCATGACAATGTATTCGATAGAAAAAACTTTACAACGATATTAGCTTGTTGTAATTGATGGGTGTATGATTGTGTAGCAAATCAAACACAGTTGTGTAAACCTGGCTTTTTATATTTTGTTATCTTTATCATGTTCATGTATGAAGCACTAAACCTGATCCAAACAATAGGCCATTTGTCTCTCTGAAAGATTTACATTACTGCTAAAAATATATTTTTAAGTGATTTAAGTTGCACAAGATGGATATTTCTCAGGACCTTTACTTGAAACTTATCCAAAAGTTTCCCAAATTATTATAATCATAATTATATCTCTAAGAGATTGGAACATCATATATAATATTTTGATGCTACCGATGGGAGAATTCCAAGGGCAAGTGTCATATATATATATATATATATAAAGTTATTGACACATGCAACCCTTTCTTGACACGTCAATTGACATACTTGGGACATTCTTTCTTTATAGGTCTAGTTTTGTTGTAAAAGTAATAGGTAAACTCCTCATCCTGTTTTTTTTGCACCTTATGCTGTAATACTCTAACTGCAGTTTTTTTTTCTTCTTTTCCTCTTTTCATTTTCTTGTCTTTAGAGATGGTTGCTAAGTAAGCACTTTCAAGACATTCTCGCTTTAATATTTCCTCTTCTTGCACACAGTGAGATATGAGCTCATTAAGAGTTCATTTGTCTTTTTGAGTGTTATAACTCATTTTAAACTGTCTGTATTGTACAGGAAAATAAATCAAAACTAAGTGCACCAGCATGTTCTCAGACAACTATAATTTTAGTGCCTTTAGTTTGGAAGCGATATGAGATATCTCCATGATGTACTCCCTTATGTTCATTTTTCCTTTATGTTTCATTGAAACAAGGTTAGCCAAAATAATACTTGTTTCAATTTTTTCGTTTTTTGCAAAACGTTATTTTATTTCCTCAAGGAACTGTTTAGCATTTTTCTCTTCGGATATAGAACCCCTAAAAGTTTTCGGAATGGGACATTTCATGATCATAAGACTCATGCCATTAGAATGGTCCTACTTCTCCAAGCTTGCTTTTTCATCAGCAGAACTATTTTTATTAAGAGCTACATGTCGTTCTTCCCAAAGCGCAAGTTCAAGATCCATGCAACCGAGAACAATCATAACGTTCTTTTTCCAATTCTTGAAGTTCGTGCCATTAAACACATGAATGAAATTGATATTGAAGCAGAAGTAGTAACTGAATCGAGAACAAAATTAAATACAAGCTCATAATCAATAATCATGTCATAATACAAGAGTAATTAATTAATTAATTTATCATTGACATGATTAAATAATTCCCATAATGGTGGGTCGTAAAATAAGATACCTAGCACAACATTGACATTTAGTCTTTGGACAGAAATATCAACTGTAAATGGTATTCTTCGTGCAGTAATCAAATATTGACAATTAATCCAATCCAGCAATAAACTTTTCTTTGGACCGATTTATTGCTCACATGGAAAATCTAATAATCGTCACATATTTATTATCACAAGTATACCTATTATTTGGCCAAAAAACAACATTCCTTTGGACCGATCATTATTTACATAAACAATAGACATACATATCTTAACATTCCAAAATAAACAAATTTACATTATAGAGGTTACTTTGACAACATATAATTTCAATTCAATTTATTTTGAAATATAAGATTTTTTTTTAAATTAATTTAATCAAAACTGAAAGTGTTTTCAAGAAAAAATCAAAAGATGAACTTTGCCACTGAAAAACTTCTTTACATTGAATCATTAATTCAACAAGATAGAATTTATATATCACATACTTTTATTTCGGAATCAACTCAAATTTGTCAACAATTTAATATAACTTATATGCATGCAGGCAAAACAACGTAGTCCAGTGACCACCAAATATTTTTGAATATAAAAATTGGGAGGATCCACAAATCACATTACTTGAAAATTGATTGAGATCAATCAACTGATATTAGAATGAAAAATAGTAATAACAATAATAATAATAATAATAATAATAATAAATTGATGGTTATCTAACTTTTTCAGGATACACATGAACCAAAAGCAAAACACACAAAAAGCACCATCATCCACAATATATATACATACATGTCACCGTCGTCCTTTTCCTAAAAGCAATCATATGATATTTGTTTTATTTGACTTTTAAACCAAAACCTTTGCTTCTGTATACAATTTGCTTTATTGATAGGATTCTTTGATTTCTTAACCGAACATAGAAACAAAAACAATTTGGGCATTATAAAAATTCAATCAATTGAATGCTGTGATCTATAACAAGAATATAGTACTGCTCACTTTAATAAGAATATATTCTTGCTTTAACAATCTGGAAAAAAAAAAAAAAAAAAAAAACTTCATGCTTCCATTACAATGACAATAAATCAAACCAATTAATTTTTCAATGATTTAATACGAATTGACTCTGATACTATTTGTTGGAGATAATTTTAATAGGCATAAACTTATACTAAAATCTAGAAACTCATATTAAATCATTAAGTATTATTATAAAGAAAACATATCTAAATTCACATTGATAAACTTGAGAATGATTGAGTTTTCCACAGTCAAATCTCCTTAAATTGCTCTATATTTTTCTTCTTGAATGGAGAAGGAGAAGAGAGCAAAATATTACGTATATTGATTTGATTTAAGGACCATAACCCTTTATAATACTCTTTATATACTAACCTAATTAGGTTCCCATTAACCCTAATTCATTACTATTAGGTTTCTACACATTTAAGTCCATATCCAATAGATATTTGTAAAGCCTAATTAATAGATCACTTACTTGACTCTATTAAAATTGATAGCCTATAATATAATTGTTATTTAATATGTAAGCCTCTAATAAGAAATATTAAAAATCCTAACAATATACATATCCTTACATTGTCAAATCATCGTAACTAAATATGTATAAAGGTTAAGTAATTCTTACTATTAATTTAGTTTTTAAATTAATCACTGATAACTATACTGATTAGAAAAAAAAGTAACATCAATTACATATCAAATTAACAGAGGATGATAACTAGTATTGGTTCATTCTTCACTCTTAAGACTCTGATGTTTATTTTTGAAGTAGCAAGTCCATCAGAATTAATCATACAGAGGACAGGAAATTAGAATCATCAACAAGGTCTCATGCACTAACGGACAACTGTCAATGGTCAGACCCGGCAACGAGAAATTCCTTACGCCTTCCAAAGGCAACAAAGAACCTATAAAAGTGATTAATTTTTAAATAATACAAATAACAGTTAATGGCCTCTTATCAAATATATAAACTATATTATTAACAAATCGTCAACAACACAGACGACAATTTGTTCATGACATATCAAGAGGCCTTAGATTTACTATAAATACAAGATACTTGTTGTCTAGCTATCATATCTAGCGTATAATTGGTGTCTCCAAATCAAATCTAATCCTTGTATTAGCGAATATTTATGGTGATCCAAAAGGTTCTCTTACTCCTCTTTGTTCTATCAATTCAAGTTCTTTTAGTCTCACACCTCACAAATGCTCATGGCCTACAACTGGGGTTCTACAAGAAGACGTGTCCGGGTGCCGAAGCCATTGTTTCCAAGGTTACATTCCGTTTCATTTCTCGAGCACCAACTCTTGCTGCTCCTTTACTCAGGATGCATTTTCATGATTGCTTTGTCAGGGTATGTTATCTTCTGAAGTACGTAGTTTCTAACTCTTTTTAAGTTACAAAATATTAATAATAATGATCACCTAATAATTCCGACATATGGCTATATACATATATATATATATATGAAGATTAATAGGTACTATATAGACATTTTAAATGTTTAAGAAATTTTTTGGGAATTGGCATGCAGGGATGTGATGGTTCTGTGCTGCTAAACTCTACCAAAAATAATCAAGCTGAGAAAGATGGACTACCCAACTTGAGCTTGAGAGGATACCATGTAATCGACGCCGTAAAATTTGAACTAGAGAAGAAATGTCCTGGTGTGGTTTCTTGTGCTGATATTCTGGCTTTGGTAGCTCGAGATGCGGTTAAGCAAGTAATTATTCATCTGTCTTGCACATGTACTTATATAATTCAAATTAAATCATTAACAATATGTCACACCTATATATGTATATTATTATATATAGAAATATTGACATATTGTATAATTTTGTTTCAGATCTATGGTCCATCCTGGGCAGTTCCCACAGGACGAAGAGATGGAAGAGTTTCGATTGCTGCAGAGACCCTCAATGGAAACTTACCTGCTCCTTTCTCTAACATTACTACCCTTAAAAGGAATTTTGCTTCAAAGGGTTTGAGTGTCAAGGACCTAGTTGTGTTGTCAGGTAAGTTAGGAGGCATTTGATTTGTGATCCCAAAATATATTTCAAAAAGTTAGGATAAAAAGGGAATTTTATTAATCTGAGTTCCTTAATTTTTGGTGTGTTATACAGGAGGGCATACTATCGGGACATCTCACTGCTCATCCTTTGATAATCGTCTATACAATTTCACCGGCAAAGGTCACGGTACTGATCCATCATTGGATCCAAACTACGTTATTCAGTTGAAGAAAAAGTGCAAGCGAGGAGACACGACTACAATTGTAGAAATGGACCCTGGAAGCTTCAAAACGTTTGATGAAGATTACTACACTCTTGTAGCTAAAAGAAGAGGGCTTTTCGAATCTGATGCAGCTCTTCTAAATGACGATGAGACAAAAGCATACGTGACACTTCAAGCTACCACACATGGATCTACTTTTGCAAAAGATTTTGCTGATTCTATGGTTAACATGGGCAAAATTGGAGTCCTCACTGGAAAGGCTGGTGAAATTAGGAACCACTGTGCCTTTGTTAATTAATTATTATGGCATTTTAATGCTGTAATTTGTCACATATATTGCAAAGGTACAAATAATGTTGTATTGTATTATGATTTATGCGCATCCAAGTATATTTATCCAACTAATAAGATTTTTATGTTCATTTCACCTTTTTATATATATGTGTACTACGATATGTATATTGTATCATGAATAAATAGATGCATTAATTAGATTTAGCAGCCAAAAGTTACTGTTTATCTTCTCTTTTTCTATTTAAATCTGATATCAATTTGGTTAGAGTCTTATAAAATTTGATAAGATCAATTGTTATAAACACGGTTCGGAATGCAACTTTCACTTTAAGGGAGGAGTCTTCCCCCACATTTATGGTTTTAATGGACAAAAGTGAGACACAAAACTCCTATCAATTAGATAAAAAAAAATGCACAAATGATTTACTGAAACTGGATGTACATTTTAATCTCTCCTTGGAAATGATGTGATTAGATATAAAACACCCCCAACTGATTTTTTTTTTATTTTTTTAATTAACAACTAACAATCTGTTTTATTCATCTCAAAAACAATCTTTTTTATACAAGGTTTTGGATAAATATTTTAAGAGGTTTTTTATCGCACAAAAATGTTTTAACAAATTTAGGAATTAGAAAGAAACTCCGCATGGATGTGCTTACCATGTCCAAGGAAGACCACTGAAAAGTTTTAACAAAAGTAAATAAACACTGACCTAAGCTAAGGTTTCCAAATAGTAATAAGCCCTCACACCTCCTATGGTTGCTGAAGTGGTGGCCATTCTACTAGGCTTGCAAGTGGCTTATATTTGTTGTCTTCCTAGGATGGCAAGCAAAGCTGCTCACGTTTTATCCAAAATGGCTGTGTCTGCCTCTGCCATCCTAGGAAGACAACAAATATAAGCCACTTGCAAGCCTAGTAGAATGGCCATCACTTCAGCAACCAAGGCTGCTCACGTTTTATCCAAAATGGCTGTGTCTTTAGGTGGGCAGAGGATTTGGCTGAAGAATTATCCTCATCCTCTAGAGTCTGTTTTGTCGGCCGATTATCCCCTACCTCCTTGAAGTTGGGTTTTATGAGATCTCAGTTTTCAAAACAATAATAATAATTACTATCAACACTCACATCGATAAATTTGTGGATTTGAATTATATATTTCTTTTCCAAACTCTAAATTGTGTAATATTATAAAAAAGGAATACAAAACAATCAATCGTAAAAGCTAAATAAATGTATCTTTATTATATACTAAAAACACCTTAAATTTCAATATTTAGTTAAAAAAAATCATTGATTATGTGCTGAAAGTTGAAACCCGGAAAGACTTTGTAGATTGAATTTTTAATTAAAAAATATATCTAATTTTTTATTTAAATTATGTAGTATATGAGTTATATTCATCATATTAATCATAATAATACACAGTAGATGATTTGTTGGTTATGATTTATATATCACATTATTTAAACAAATTACTTCAAACAACTAACTTGAATCGTTTAGAATTACATACTTCTAAATTAAAAAACCTTCTTGATTATGTGATAAAAACTTCCTTAATTATAACTTACAAGGAAATTTTCAGCAAAATTTAAAATTTGAAAGAAAACAAATAAATAAATCTCAGAGTTCCTAAGAATCTTCCTATGCAACCGCAAAATTTATAAATTAGTAAGTGTATTCTTCACCAAGAATGTGAAATGTAATAGTGAAAATCTTTGATGTTTATGCAAAAGATCACATTTATGAGCATTCAAGGAGAAGATCACATTTATGAGCATTCAAGGAGATCTAGACGGGGAAAATAATCATTGACAGGTTAATTTGACACATGAACCGACAAAATTGGTCGGATCTCGCAAAGACAACTTCTATTCCACATATGTGCTTTCTAAAGGTAACGAACGAAGACCAATTAAAATGATTAGTTTTTACTTTTCTAAAGGACCTTAACCGCGAAATATCTAGATTCTATAAAGTTTAATTTAATTCAAATCGCAGAAAACAACCAGACGACTTTTGCTTTCGCTTTTGCTTTTTGTAATCCATGATTATAGATGCAAGTGTTTGATCAATTGCTTTACTTTCTTAATTTTCTTGTCTTCTTTTTTCATTCTTTTTCTTAAAAATTTCTAATGCGATTCTTCTCCTCAGCAACACATATTCCCATAAGATGTCCTCACAATAAAGTGGGTTAATTTTCATATATAATTTTAAAATTTTCGTGAATTATATATATCATACTTTTAGTCCCTATCATGATCATTACCATTACATTATATTTTGATCCTATTTCATATAATTACAAGTCGTATACAGTATGATGACCAACAAATTAATCAAGATTCAAGATTATGTTAATAATTAATATGCATGTTCATATTTTATTTCCTTTTCGTGGAAATTACAAAAAGCGGATCATCCTAGAAAAGAAAAATTTGTTTTAACCATTTTTTTTAAAATTATTTTTAACATTTTAAACAAATTAATTGCAGTCTATATCCAAATTATCCAAATTATCTCTGCATATTTTATTTTTCTCCTCCATTGCTCATGGTATGAGATTTTTGGATCACTTTGTTGATTGTTTGAGTTTTATTGTAGTTTTTTGAGTTTTTTTTTTTGGTGATTTTTCAAAGTTTTTTTGAGTTTTTTTTTTTATGTTTGGGATGTTAAGTATTAATGTTTTTGGTTAGATTTGATTGAATTTGACTTAAAAATAGAGATTTTTGATGAGATGCAATCTCACGACGATGACCAAGTAGAATCGGTTTTTAACTTTATTTAAAAACCGATCCCATTAAAACTCAATTAGTAAGCACATTTTACATTTTAAGGGTAGTTTAGTAAACTTGAGTATAGAATAAAAATAATATGTTTGGGGGGTTAAAAACAAATTTTTTCTAAAAAAATTGGTAAAAACAAATTTTTTCATTTATTTTTGAGTGAAAGTGAAATTTCATTTTTTATGCAAACAGTGGTGCGGCAGTGTGTATATATATATATATATATATATACAAACTTTATTTTGACCTTATAAATATTATATATTAATTTATTAATCTTTCTAAAGGGGTTTTTCTGGTTTCAGCATTGTATGCAAGAGTAATATTCATTTAAAAAAAAAAAAAATATCAAAGCAGAACATATAGAATGTAAAAGATAATATTTACTACCACAATGTTGGTAAAGCTTACACTTTTTACAACCAGACCTTCTTTCTTTTTTTCGAAAAAAGACAATCAGATCCATTTTTGTATATATGATAGCACAAAGTTCACGTAAACAAATGCACACACAAAGTAGAGACAGAAAATAGTTTATTAAAAAATTTCATGCATGATCATATTCAAATCTCACAAGTTAAGGTAGGAATTTACTCCTGCTTTGTTAGGGAAACAGAGAACCAATAAAAGCAATTGTTGCTTCTTCAAACTTGAAACCTCTTAATTTTAGAACGTTTAATCTTAGTATAAATTACCAAAAAGAATAAATACTAAACTTTTGCTTTCAATATTCCTTTTAATTTGCAGCTGTCTCGTGACTTTTCTTTCTCGACTTGGCTTTCTTCTCTTTTTGCTGTACTCCTTTCAATTTTGAAATTGAGATTCATTTCGTCGCCAATAAACATTCCATGTGCTATTTGTCTTTTATAGGGGAATAAAGTGCCACCAAATTCAATGTATTACATAGCTATAATTAGCTAGAAACACATATCATAAAAATTTCAATACTTTATAGATAAATATATATCCAGAAAAATTCATGAAGTAACTTGTTTTCCCTAATGTGCCATTACAAGAGAAAGCACAACGAAATGAATCCAATGGAGGTAGTAGATTCAAGAACAAGAAAAACCAAAATGGTTTATAAATTAATATATTAACTGAAGGCATACATGTTCATTGTAAGGTCGTGAGGATAAGTGATTGTAAATTGAATTCCATACTAATTTTATTTTTTATATAGGAAAGTTCTTTATGAACTCTGATCTTACATGATTAATCAAATTATGGCACAGAACAATCAGGGCAAATAAGAACACAAGTAGCAGTTGTCAAGGCATATTTAATATTTTTATCATCATCTCTTATAAATAAAATGTTTTGCACATTTTATCAAAAGCATATCCCAAAAAGATTCTTATTGTAAGTCATGAACAAGCAACAAAGCAGAGATGCTCAAGCCATCTTATCCATGACTGTATAATTCATGTCCTTATGTTACAGTCTTACAGAGATGTTCCCCACAATTCCTTTTTCCTTCATTTCCACTGATGTGCATGTGTCCCATGAATTATTTTTTTAAGAATTAGACAATGCATTTAAAAGATGCAACAGCTCACCATACCTTTCCCCCTTCATATGTCACTAATTTTTTAATATAATTTCCATATGAACTGTAGTGTCGGTCTTCAAAGGGAAGCAGCAGGTACGCCCAATTATTGATTACAAAAAAGTAGCCAGTTCAGCATATTATGAGCACAGAGCCATCGCAGGGCAGGTGAACCAATTAGCTTGTATTCTACCTCGATTCTTGTTTCTATGTAATATAATTTTATGGCTGCAATCGTAAGACCAAATATATCACCAAATCCATCAACATATAAATTAAGCCGCCCACGTCTTTACATGATATTGTTGCTATATTATTCAACGGTTATCTTCAGATCAAATCAAGATTCCAATTACTATGCAAAAGCACAAACCAATTTTTCAAAAGAGTGAAAAAAATAAAAATAAAAAGAGGCCCCCATTTGTGGATCTTAATTACTTCAGTTGGTCTACAAGGGACAAAATTACCTAGTTTTATATAAGTTTAAAGACTACTTTTGATTAAAACATTGTCACCAATCCGAAAGATAGCACATGTAAGTTAGCTGAGGTGGACTGTTTTTATCGTTTTGCATTCAATTATGTTGCTAGTATATGTTTAGTATTTTTTTAAATTTTAAGAGATTGAAAATTCAAATCTTATCTTTTTATTAAAAGGTGTGAGTAATTTTTTTTTTTTAAATTTAATACTCCTACCCCAGCATTGAAAAACACAAGAAAGTTGCTAGTATCAAGGTCTATATAATCTTCTCTCGTGTCTTGCAACAACAACTCCACTAAAGCTGCCTTGATTGAGACCATTACTTGCTTATCAACAAGAATGGGAAAAAATAATTATCTTGGTTTTGTGATATTTTTGAGTGTGTTGGGATTCATAGGCTCATGTCAAGCTCAATTGCAACTGGGGTTTTATTCCAAGAGCTGCCCAAAAGCTGAGCAGATTGTGCTTGACTATGTCAAAAAGCACATCCCAAATGCACCATCCCTTGCTGCTGCTCTCATCAGAATGCATTTCCATGATTGCTTTGTCAGGGTTTGTGTTGTTTCTCTCATTGTCCTCCAATTTTCTCTTTCTTGCTATTTTTTTTATAATTTTTGTTTTTCGTGTGTCACACACTGATTTTTTTTTTTTTTTAAAAAAATTTTTATTGTCAGGGTTGTGATGCTTCTGTGCTTCTAAACGGAACATCAGGCAACGCTGAGAGAGACGCAGTTCCAAACCAAACAGTCAGAGGTTTCGGCTTCATTGATGGCATCAAGAGCCTGCTTGAAAAAGAATGTCCCGGTGTAGTTTCATGTGCTGATATTATTGCTTTGGCTTCAAGAGATGCCATTGTGATCACCGTAAGTACTCTAAACCAGAAAAACAAGTTAAAAAAACCTGTTAACATTTTGCATTCTCCTGATGGAAGAAAACAAAATGACGACTCTAAAGGTTTCCATTCCATTTCTTGATTATTTTTTGCTTGGACGTGACAGGGAGGTCCTACTTGGTCAGTTCCAACTGGAAGAAGAGATGGGACGGTGTCCATTCGCTCAGAGGCCCAAAACAACATCCCAGCTCCATTTTCAAACTTCACTACTCTCCAGAGACTTTTTGGTAACCAGGGACTCGATTTGAAAGACTTGGTTTTGCTCTCAGGTAAGCCAAAAAAAAAAAAAGCGTCAATCTTCCTGGAAACAAAATCCAGGACTTGTGAAGATATCCAACATCAACCCTCGTTTGATTCTTGCAGGAGCTCACACAATCGGGATTGCTCACTGTCCTTCATTCTCAAACAGGCTCTACAATTTCACTGGAGTTGTTGGTACCCAGGACCCTGCACTTGACAGCGAATATGCGGCAAACCTGAAGGCAAACAAGTGCAGGACTCTAAATGATAACACCACAAAAGTTGAAATGGACCCTGGAAGCCGCAAGACATTTGATCTCAGCTACTACACTCTTTTGCTCAAAAGAAGGGGTCTGTTCCAATCCGATGCTGCTCTCACTACAAACTCTGTCACTTTGAATTTCATCAACCAGCTGCTTCAGGGTTCAGTCCAGAACTTCTTTGCTGAATTTGGCAAGTCCATGGAGAAAATGGGCCGGATCAATGTCAAGACTGGAACCACTGGTGAGATCAGGAAGCATTGTGCTGTGGTCAATAGTTAAGTTGCTGTTGTCTTTACTTTAGCTTCTTAGTTCTTTTTCTTTTTGCTTTTAATTTATATTTGGGTGAGGGGTTTCGATAATGGTGAAAATTTAATTTAAATGGTGATTGGTTTGTTTGGGCTTTTGTACGTTGCGCGAATAATGTGAGCCCAAATTTGTGATGTCGTTGCTTTGTTCTTCGGGAAACATTCGTGTAATTGTCATAGAAGCATAAGAACTGCATTGAAAATCTATCAGGAATAATATTTTTCATATTATGGCATTTTCTGTTTTGTTTCAAACTAAAAATTTGTTTCTATGTTTCTTTTTTTTTTTCCCTCACTTTTAGTTATGTGATTTGACATTTAATTAGTCTTGTTTGAATTGGACCAAGGTACCTTAACTTTACTGGAATAGAATCTGTCCTTCCAAAAAGCATCGTCACTTAAGCTCAATGTTCTTAACAAATATTATAATAAAAACGCATCAATTACAATTAACTCAAAAATTTTAACTTATAAGGGCTTCTAATAAGTTGCAAATTTCTTCCTAGCTTAAGTATATATTCTTAACTCAAATGGTTGAACACCTTCTCATCAATTTTAGTAGTAAGATTAAATTTTCACTATAGGTATTTTACAAACACGTGTAGACAATATTCTTCTTTTTATCAGAGTAAATGTTTATTGAGTATGAATTATTATTCATATTGTATAAATAGTGATTGATTTTAATACATATAAATAGATTTTTGATTCATTTGATATTGACTATTTTTTTAATAAAAAAATAATAATAACCGATAATCAAGATAGATCTATCTATCACAACTTTGACCCTTATATTGATAGATGGGGTAGCCTGAAACAAATTTTTTAATTCTAAATTTAATGTAACATTTCTTTCATTTCTGGTTTGGAATCTTCCAATGAATTTATCAATGATATTTAATATTATCTTTCTGTATAACTAAATTATTTGTTGCTTAGCAGTGGTTTAAAGCAAACAATTACTATTTATGAAAAGAAAAATACGAACCACCCTTAACGACTGAAATGATATTTTAAAATATAGCCATTAACAAAGGGTGGTTCAATTGCAACAAAAGGCAAAACAATATTTTTTACACCCATTCTAACCCCAACCGTTTTATTCTAAAAATCAATAATAATAATAATAATAATAATGAAGATGAAATTGTGTTTGAAGATAGAAACAAATCTTGATAGAAAGATGGATATTGAAAATGTATAGCCAAACAAAAATGCTACCCAACGAGTTTTTTCTTTTTTTTTTTTTTTTTTGGAAATACCCAATGAAATTCTCATGACTATTTAAAAAACAAAGAAACAGAAAAAGAAAGAGACAAATAAGTACCCAATTTAATTTTCATGACTCTTCTGAAAAACCAAACAAACAGGGACAGAAGGAAACGAAAAAAGCGTGGAAGACAATGGAAGGCCCATCCCTTTCTTTCTATTGCTTCTCTGTAAGACAAACCAATATGATGAGGATTTGGTTTGGTGGTCTTGAAGGCCCACTGCTTGGGTTCCACTTCCACCCAATTATTAACCTTGGACATGACATATGAGAGCTGCTGATGCGGACATTGGTCGAGACAAAATCCACGGTAAATGCATAGGATTCGCACATAACAAGACTAGACATCGCTTAAGGGAAAAAAAAAAAAAAAAAAAAAAACAGGAAGGGACAAGCAAGGTGAATGGCTTTGAGTCTATAAGATAGACTCTTATCATCATAATAAGACAACCCTTCTCATGAGAGGATAATTAAATAGTGCTACATTGAATCCATTCTACATTGTAGGAGCCAAACCAAGCTCTACATAAAATCTAGAATATGTCAGCACAGAGAACATAATTAGTGGTCGTAAAGAAGAAAGTTCAGTAAAGGTTTTAGTCAAAGGTTATTAGTGAAATTATAATGGATGTTCATAGATTAAATTATAAATTTGAATGATGGGTGTATTGAGAAATGTTACGATAGGTTAATAAATGGAATTTGGAGAAGATCAAAATTTGACGTACTCCTAAATCATAATATGTATAGGTGTGTAAATAAAGATTCAAAATCAACAAAAAAATATGTATAATATATACCTGCAATAAAAATTAGAGTGTGTATTGTTTTTGACTTTTTTCCCCTTTTCTTTCCCAACAATGTAACCAAATAACTGGGCCCATATTGTCCATCAGGCCCCGAAACCAACACAAACCCAATAAAGCGGAGACCCAAAACCAAAACCCTATACCAGCAACCTGCAGTCTCTCAATCGACTCAAAACCCTAATTTCCGCCCCCAAAACACATACATGCCTATAAATTCGACAACAATCCCCCCTCTTCACCATCTCTCTGTATCTGCCGCCTCTGTTTCCGTCGCCAGCTTCACCGAATTCTAGAAACTAGGCTTCTTTCACTTCTGTTTTCATGAATAAGTGTTCTTTTTAAGTTTTTCCTCTCTACTGTATCAAAAACTCATGTATTTTTTGAAAAAAAACATGTGCTGTGAGGATGCAATTATTTGTGGACTAGAGTTTCTGATCTGGGTTTCATTCCTAGGTTGAAGACTAACCCTTGGCTGTCTGAGCACGATATTCAATTTTTCTGTTTTAATATCTTTTTATTAGTTTCTGGTAACCATAGGGTGTTTTGGGGGAAGCCCTTTTCTCTTCGTCGAATCGAATCTAAGAATCATCAAATTGGTTGGTTTGGATTTAGAGGAAGAGAAAAGACTACTTCCAAAATACCCCCCATAGTCACCTTTATTTGTTTTGTATTTTCGTGGGCTTATGATGATAAATTTAATTATCTTAGCGGATTTCAGTGAGGCGTGTTTTTGTCTATGATCTGATTGTTACACACACTGAAGCCCTCTTTTCTTCAAAAATATAGCACAAAAACCTTTTTATTTTTTAATAAAGTTGAACTTTTTATGTTTATGTTATTGGGTTGTTTGATTTTTCCCTTTTTTGAAAGCATTGGGTTGTTTGATTTTGAATTGATGCTATGATGAGACAAAGCACCGATTGGTGTAGAAGGGTAGTGGACGGGGCTTTTATGGTCCTGCCGTGAACCCTCACTATTAATGACTTCTCCTTCCACTGAGCACCAATTTCATTACAATGCCGCTTTTTTTAAAAAGTTTCTGATTGTTTGTGTCGATTGAAATGTGAGTCTGTACGATGTGATTGAAGAAAGAATGCGTCCATTACCAATTCTGGGGGATAATTGGTTCCTCTTGGCATAATGGCTCGGACGCTAAATCTAATATGTGGTCATCCTGATCGGTGGGATTTTCAATGCCATTTGATTCTGGAAACACCTCAAACATTTGTTTGTTTAAGTTCACCGAAATTGAATAGCTGAGAAAGGAGTGGCGGAATCAGAGTGGACTACATACAGATATTTGCACTAATTACGTGAAATAGACTCCAAATTGGGCAGATAATATAATACAGGCACAATATTAATAATCCAAACCATAAACCCATTATAACTTTAAAATTAAACAAGATTTGAGTGGATTAATATTTCTCAAGTGTTCTAATTACCGTGGACAACAGGACCGGGAAAATTACTGAAATCAATCTAGCCTGTATGGAAACATGAAATCTATTTATACATGCTCCGGTGGCCCTTTCTCATATGAGAATGCATTTAACTCGATATGTGAATGTAAGAACTGGTTACCCAGATTGAATAATAGGTAGCAACACAATCAATCAAATGTCAGGACAACACAAAGAATATTTTAATGAGCAATAGATCGAATATTAATTTAAAATAAAATCTGATTTAAAACTATGAATCTGACTTCACTTGCCATCCAAATCTGGATCGGAGCAAATCTTCCGTGACACATTTAATAATATGATATGTGATATAATTTTTTAAATAAAAATTAATGTTAGTTTCATCTTAAGAAATTTTTTTTAAAAAATTATATTATGTGTCAATCTTTAGAAAGTCATACTAATATATATATATATACATATATTTATAAAATCATATCACGTGTTACTTTATTATTGAAATGACACATTAATATCATCATCACGTTAAATCAGTATCTCATGAAAGATTTTCTCCTCAAATCAAAATTTATTTTAATAATTAATACAAAATCTCTTAGGATCATGAAAATACGTACTATAAGATCCAAATCATCAAATCATCATTTTTGTTTTTTTTGTTTTTTGTTTTAAATATGAATTCATCTCATTAAAAAGATAAAAATACATATTAAAATAATACTTATTTTATCTTTAATATAATTATTTATAATAAACTATACATTCGATTAAGAGTTTAATTATCTTATCAAACCATTAATATTATCCATAAAGTGTAGCTATTACAAAGATAATTATCGAAACTAGTTCAAAGACTACAATATATGAATAATATTAGTGATTGAATAAGATAATCAAACTTTTTAATTTATAACCAATCAACATAAAATATATATTACACTATCTCCTCGTATCATTTAAAATTTTTGGACTAATAAAAATCGCGAAATTTGTATTGGCGGAGAAAGAACGAAAAATAAAAAATGGTGATGAACCACGTGTCATATTATGATTGGCTTCAAAACGTTTTCTCATGTTAACACCGTACTTTACTGAGTACAGAATTTACTGTGGGTCCCCTAGAACATACATATACACGTCAGTTTTGAGACTTTTTTGACAGTGTACTGTGAACAAACGCGCAGCGAATTTTATGACTCGATTGACTCGCCTGGTCACCCCAGTCAACTCGCCCGAGTCACTCCGATTCTTTAATTTAACCACCAACACCGGCGGAACCAGAGCACCTCTCCTCCTCCTTCGTCGCACCTTTCCCCTATCTCTCCACAGGAAATTCTCGGCCTCGCCGATCCACAAAACCACATCATTTGCCACCGTCAACGGCCCGAAATTCCCGGCGATGGACTCGAATCCGCCGGAATCAGGCGAGGATTTCGTCCACGTGGAGAATCCGAATCCGGAAAACGTGGAGGCATTGAGCGAGAGCATCATTAGTGCTTCCGGCGGCGACGAGGCGAGAGACCATCCTGGCGAGACGAGGAAGGTTCTCCCCGAGGAGCTCTCTCGGAGCGTCGTAGTTCTCACGTGCGAGTCCTCGGCCGAGAGCGGCATGTGCGATGTCTACCTTGTTGGTACTGCTCACGTTTCGCAGGTAACCGCTCGATTTAATCGAATCGTAATTTGCTTAATCGATATCTTTTGTCATATTATTTTCATTACAAGATTTGATTTTTTTTTGATAAAAATGAACTGATAATGTTATAAAATTTAGTTATTTAATCAAGATTGTGATAAAAGTTTTGTTCTTTTGTGAAGTTGGTGATGTATCAGTGAACACATTGTGGTTTCTAAATTTTTAATTTTTCATTTTTCATCTCTTGTTGTGGTTGTGATTGCAGGAATCGTGCAATGAAGTGCAGGCCATAGTCGAATACTTGAAACCACAGGTGATTTCTCTTTGAAATTCATTACAATTGATGTTGGAATCTTATTGATAATTATGTCTTGCATGGTTCTCTTGAGATTGTATCTATAAAATCTGTTTTCGTTTGCGTCAGGTTGTTTTCGTGGAGTTATGTTCGAGTCGAGTGGCTGTGCTTACTCCTCAGAATTTGAAGGTTGATGACTTTTATGTATTGCAAGTTTTTCTTGCTTTTGTTTCTGTTTGGTTTCCGTCTGCTTGTTGAACTTATATATAGTTTAATAGGTTCCCACCATGGGAGAAATGGTAGAAATGTGGAAGAAAAATCATAACATGTTTGGAATACTTTACAGCTGGTTTCTTTCTAAGGTATGTTCATTGTTATAACTTTCTTTTTTTTTTTTTTCCCATTTGATTTAGGTGGTCTTTTTAATTTAGTTTAATGAAATCCCTAATTCTCTGGTAGGTTGCTAGTAAGCTTGAGGTTTTTCCTGGTTCAGAGTTTCGTGTGGCATATGAAGAAGCAATGAAATATGGTGGGAAGGTGATACTTGGAGATCGTCCAGTAAATGTAAGATATTTTCATGATTGCTGGATAGGGTAATTTCTGCTGTTGTTCTATTTTTCTGTTTTAGTTTTATTCAATGGATAATCTATTATATTTACTGATACTTCTACCGGACCGTTGCCTCATTCTTTCCATGAGCTGAAGAAACATTGTCACCCACAACTATATATACTTATTGGAGTTGAATACTTTGTTTTGTTGACTATTACAACACTTTGTATTTCGTATATACGATTCTGTATCAATTTAATTCTCTGGTATGAGAGAAATTGAGTCGTACTCGTATGTAGTTGAAGGATGATTGCGAGATCTATTCAAATGTTGCCTGAGTGCTCTTTTGCTTGTTATTGATCTGGTTTTCATTTTTTATAACATTTCCTTTTCCAGTCTAGGGTTGAGTAACATTCTGTTAACAATGTCAGATCCATCAAGTTAAAATTCTACCTTGTTAAAATCAGTGTTAGACGTTGTGAAAATGTTAGAAATAGAATTTAAGTATGCATATAAGAGCCTTTTTTTTTTCTTTTTTTTTGGAACTATAAGAGCCATTTTTAAAATGTTATGTTTATTTGCTAATTTGTAAAGGAAACAGAGAAATCTGGTAAAAATCTAAAACTATTACCAAATTGCAGTTCATATCAGAAGAAACTAAATGATTTCATTGCTTGTATCTAGGAATTACTCTCAGAAAAGAAGAAAAATCATTCTTTTTATCATTTGCAGGAGTCATATTTTCAACTGCTAAGCTCTAATAATGCTTCATTGGAAAAATTTCCAGTGCTTGTGTAGGATTTTTCAGGGACTTACTGCTAAAAGTTTATCTGGACCTTTACCATAATTAATTTAGGCCATATTCGATTGCTAAAAGAATTGATAGATGTTAAAGCACTGATATTAGACTTGGAAATATAAATGTTGCTTCACTATATAATGTGAGCAAGCTAAGCAATGTTGTAAGGGTGTCTCTACAAGACTGTGAACTATGATTATTTTAATCAGCTTAACTCCCAGGTAAGTAAATGAAAAGGATCTTAGCAGCTCCAGGCCTGGGCTAATAAAAACGCCTCATGAACAAACTTAAAGTGGTTAATTTCATCAAAAGAGTTCCTGATATTTGGTTTTTCTCTTGTAATGCATTTAATGAGCTTTCTGTCTACTTTATACACTTGTATATATAATTAGTATATATTGTCGAGGGGGGTGGATGGGACGTGTGATTAAGTTAAAAAAATTCTTCAAATAAAATTGTTTTATTATGGTCGATATGATTGGACTATATTGTAACAGATTACATTACGGAGGACATGGGGAAAGATGCCCCTTTGGCATAAGACAAAACTACTATATTCCTTATTATTTCAAGCATTCTTCTTGCCTAGCCCTGAGGAGCTTAACAGAATGGTAGGCTCTTTTATCTTCACGTCTTATCATCATTACTAGGATTTGTTATTGGTCAAAATGTATCAACTATTGCACTTAGAGGAATTTGGTGTTTGCTTATCTTTAGCTGAAGGAGATGGATGATGTTGACATGCTGACTCTCGTGATTCAAGAAATGAGCAAAGAATTCCCAACCCTGATGGAAACTCTTGTTCATGAGCGAGATCAGTAAGTATTTTCTTGGTCTATATATATTTGAAAAATTATTTATTGTTGTAGTTGTAATATATATTTTCATATCTCCAAATCTTCTCTAGTGATGCACACATTTGGTTTATCTCATTGTTATTTATCTGTCATCTCTAATAAGTGGGATGGAAAGATAAAGAAAGCTTTTTTGACTACATATCTTGCTTGATTGTTGTAGCAATACATGTCTTTACAGTATAGAAGGAATAAGGTAGGGTTGCTTGAGGTGCTCTCTGAATTTTGTTAACCAGCAACCCTGTAGACTTATTCTGATCTTTTGTGTTTGCTAGCATAGATTTTGGTTGCACGTAAAATAAAACTTGTTGATACACTGCATAAATACAGATTAGTGAACCAGGAATATGTGAAAGAATATGCCCTCTTTAATACGACTTTAAAGCTTGGTGTCATTTCTGATACAATATCAAGAAACTGAAAATTTTCAGTAGAGAGGATAAAGCCTCTTTCAATGCATGTCTAGTTGTGTGTACTGAATTAAAATATGCAACTTAATATGAACTTCTGGGCCAACCAACTTATATTGTTAGATATTTGATTGGTGAATTCTCAGAATTTTGCCATTGTTTATTTCCTTAGTCATGTTATTGCCAGAAGTGTGAAGCCTTATTGGTGAGAAAAGTCATGTATCGAAGTCAAATTTCAAGAGTAGATGCCTTAATTTCTATTTGTTCATTTGTTCACCTTTATGCAGATTGTCATGTGGTTTACTGCCTTCTGTTTCAACAGAGTGAAAAATTTCTCTAATGGAAATTAAGTTGAGGCATACATATTTGTGATTTGTTCATGTGTGATGGTTGGTTATTCATCTGCTCTCTTTTGAATCTAGTCCTTAATGATATTGTATATTAGATAAATAGTTTATTACATGAGGTTGTTTACGTATCAAATGTAATTTGTGTAAATACAGAGTATGCTAATTCAATTAATTTTTGATGTTAATCAATGGAGCAGGCAATATTGGAATTTTTAAATTTATATATAAGATAACAAACAATGAATGCTATTGTCCAAAAGAAACTTTGGGAGAAATGACTTCAATACATGTTTTATGTGTGTCAAGTGTTTTGGTTGATGTGGAATGATTTCAATGTAGACAAACTATCCTATCCAAAAAAATGTAAACTAACTATTTTGTTTGGCTTTTGCTGGTGTGAGTGTGAGCACTAGTAAGTTGTAAAGGTGTTGCATTTTTTTGGCTGACTTGTTTCCAGAGGGTGCAGGGTTGTAATTTTCACTCTTATTCCAACTGAAGCCATGGCCTCATAATGTTCATAACTTGCAATGTCATGTTCAGGTACATGTCATGCACATTGCTAAAAACTGCAAGTGAGCATAGTTCAGTCGTTGCAGTTGTTGGAAAGGGCCACCTCCAAGGAATTAAGAAGCACTGGAAGCAGGCTATTTTGGTCGGTGACTGTTCTTTTTGGTAGAAATTATGTCGCTTAAATTGTAAATATTAACCTTTCAAATTAGTACACAAACACAGAAGCACTTAAAACTCTGAAAGGGATTGTTTGGAACAATTTTTCTTCAGTTAGTCCTACTTCATGAATCCTCAAAAGTCAACAGAACTGACATTCATGAAGTGCTGGATTCATGGTCCTAACTGTTCTCGTCTGGTGTTTCAGGCTAGAGATCTTATGGAAATTCCTGCACAAAAGCCATTCTTTACCACAAGAAATATTCTCACTTCACTGGGTGTTGCGGTTGCTGGAGTTGCCATCATTTCAGGAATCTTTCTTAAATGCAGAAAATAGTTCATCACCCGGGATTGCTTCACCTTCGTACCTGAGGCAGGACTTTTTCACCGGAAACACAAAATTTTCGATACACAGTACTTACATAACAAATAAGAAAATACAAAAGATGATGCTTTTGAGGACATAGTGCACATGTAAATTGTTAATACTGATGTTATTATTAACGTTGTTAAAATTTCTTGCTTCTTTGAAGTTCTTCATTTTTTTACTTAAATGAAAATTTTATTGCCGATTTGAACATGTTTAGGTGGGGCTTGTTTGAGAAATGAGAATGTTGAGTTAAGCATCTGGTCTGTGTGATTGTGTACATTCATGGGGACATCTTATGTTGAGTTAAGATGAACTGAACATTTTATACCTTGGCTTGTTTGAGCTTGTTTGATAGAGCATCCGGTTCGTGATCAAATAAGTAATAAATCACTCTAAATCTATCATTGCTCCGTGCTGGCTTTTCTTTGAAAAAGTTACTTTAAATTTAATTTTAAATGTGAATGTCCAACCTATTGACTAAATAGAAAATATAAAAAGACAAATTGAGAAAAATAAATATTGCCAAGTCCAAATATCATAGATTTTAGAATATAATAATTATTATAAAGACTTAAATACAAATTATCTAACCTAAGGTATGACCCAAAACAAGTAGGTTGACTTTTTAATTTCTTAGCAATCAACTCACATATTGTTACACTAAACCATTAGTATAAGTGCCAATTATTATTTCATATGTGTAAAAACTAAAAGGTCCTTGAGATTTAAAGAAAATGTTGGATTAATTAATTAGATCTTGTAAAAGATCGAAAAAATTATCAATAACGAGATTATATGTCAGAAAAAAATTTATCAAATTTGAATATATGTACGACCTTGTAACAACCAACTAGTCCATGTCACCAAATTTTTGTTTTTGTTTTTCTTTTTCGAAACATATTTGCTTATTTTTTAAATGAGGAAATATTTGTTTTAAATATAATACACTTATAATATAAATTATGTTTCTAAATTAGAAAGAATGAAATTAAAATGAATGATTGTGGAATCAAATTTGATATATCTATCGTGGTGGGGTCGAATTACAGTATGTCAACTGAAAGTGAGCTTTGTTAGTCAACTTGATAGAACTTAACAACTTGTATCCTGCATAAATCAAATAAAAAAGAATGTAGATAATCTTAACACGGATGTGGTGTCGACTAAAGACCCTCCGACGCTCAAGTCAGTATTTTGAACATAAAAGGTAATGGGAAGCAGTAAAATAGCATCGTCCTAATGATATTTGGACGAAAAATATGAACAACCCCTGTTGTCAAACTGTATTGATAAGATGGCTAGGCTGCATGGCTGTGTGGGTGGAAGGTAATGACGGCAAGGTGAGAATGTGGACAGTATTGTGAGGATTCCGCCGTTGAAGGTGATCGGAGTTAGACGTTAGAAAGGTTAGATGATAATCTAGCAATGTAACAGTGTATGTGAGATGGAATGACCTAATTTGAGGGTGTGAGGACTTTTTTATAGGCGAGCTATTCTACTAAGTTTGAAGTAGACTAATTTCAGTAGATTTAGGAGTTTGAGATTAAGTAAAACTTGGAATAATCATGATTATTATTAAAGAAGGTAAAGGTTTATCTTATTTGGATTATATTTTATCTCATTGATAGTTAAGTCTTGGTGCAATTAGACTCGAGGTGAAAGAGTTGGAGTCAGATTATGAACCTTGGGTCAATGTCATGTTGACCAACCTATAGGAACAATTCATAGTTATACTGAATTTGATCGATTAAACCCATGAATCATTCTACTAAGGGTATACTAGTCAAGTAGATTGAGTAATTTATCTCGTCAATCAATCCATGCAATGAAGTGTGAATCTGTGTCGACCAACAAGTTGAGTTGTAAGCTAATGTCGATCGACACATTAGGCCGTTGTCTAATTGGCTTATGGGCTTATCACATTGGGCCTGGATCCATGATCACTACATCTATAACTTTTATTTAAGATTAGTTACTATTAATTACTTCTTTTTTTTTTTTTGGATCATTTTGTTTTTTGAATTTACGAAAAAATTTTTAAACATTAACATATTTTTTCTTTTGTATTTATAAAATCATAAACATTTTTTTTTAATTATTTTCAAAGTTGGGGTTTCTCGCAACATGATAAAATCAACACTAAACAATTACAACCACGGTAAGATGTAATTTCACTTAACTTGATGATTTTATAAATAAATGCAAGATTTAGAATCTTAAATGTATAAAATTTCATCCACATTTTATCTTATTTATAACACTTTTGAAAACAATTCTAACTTTTTTTTTTTTTTTTTTTTACGTAACACGTGGACTTAAATCTTTGAGGTGACATGGTGAATTTAATTTCTAAAATTAACATTATAGTTATCATTATCCCAAAATTAACATTATAAATAACATTTTAATTTATTAACAATCCACACATTTTGAGATAGGATCTTAAACACATCATTCTCACATCTATTCCTACCATTGATTTTTTTTTTCTTCGTTTTTTATAGGTTCTAATTTGTAAATCCAACCTTTTTCTTTAAACGTCAAGGACCTTTTGGTCTTTATGCATATTTGACAATTATTGCCCTTAATATTAAGGGTTAAGTCTAATAGTGTGGGATTGATTGTTAATAAATTAAAAAGTTAGCTCTGCTTGTTTTAGACCATACTTCAGGTTGGTAATTTATAATTTAGTCTATTATAAAATAAAAAGAATAATTCTACATCTTTCAAAAATTTACTTAAATGATGTGACTAGATGATTTACAGCTACTATACTAATTTTGAGATAATGAATTGATGATATAGTAATTACACATAAACTTATCATATTATTTGAGTAATGAATTTGAACTTATTATATCATTATTCAAATAAAATGGTAAACAAAAATTGAGGATTTAAAAACTTGTAATTTTACTTTTTTTCTTTTTCTTTTTTTTTTTAATATTAATTAAGTAATTGAAAAAATCACTTTATATTGTAATTTTATCTAATTTAATCTCATCTAATCCATTATATTCTAGTCTCGTCTGCCAAACATCACTATAAATACACCTCAAACTTCTACTTCTTTACATGACACAAGTGACAGCCAAAATGTGTAATTCCGTTAGAAATTTTCTAGGACTTCTCTTGATTGTCCTACTTTTTTCTACTTGTGATGCTCAAGTAAGAGTTTATAACGAAACACGTCACTATGAACAATTTACTAGGAGCTGAAATAAATCTCCAGGTTCATTGTAAATCTAAGGACACTGACCTTGGAGTACAGGTAATCCCTTTCAAGGTAGTTATACTTTCTCGTTTAGACCTAATTTCTGGAGCACAACATTGTATTTCTATAGTTTTCAGTGGCAAGATCTGTTTCATTGATTCGATATTTATATTTTTGATAGAGATTATCAGTTATGTACTACATGCCTATGGTTTATCATACAAAACGGTCCATGCTTGTTCGAAATAGACAAGCTGGGCTTTGATATTTGTTACAGTTGGAAGCGAAATGCCATGCGCCTACATCATCTAAGTAATAAATATTTCGAAGCGTAATAGCATCGAGAATTATAATAAAATTATTACAAATAAATATTTCGAAGTGTAATAGCATTGAGAAATTATAATAAGATTATTAGTTATAAATTTTAATTTAAGTTACTCCTTTTGATTTTATTTTTTGTTTATATATGTGTGTGTGATGGAATTACAAGATTCACTAAGGTGCCTCCTGCGGGCTTTATTGCTAACTCCTTTTCGAAAAGAAGGCAATTGAAACTTTTGGTTTTATTTTGGATTTTTGAATCAGGTGTTATATGCGCTGAAAATAAAGACCGGAAAATAAATGTGATGACAATAACTGAAAATATAAAAGCTATTACTAATCTATATTTATATACTAACACTATTAAACATTCAGGACATACAATATAAAAGGTAAGTCAAATTTATTTTAAAATATATTTTAAATATATTTATAAATTAAAAAATTGCAAAAGCCATCGTGAAAGAGGATGAATAATTATTTAAACAAATTAATAAATTATTTTAAAAGGAAGACAGATCTGACGACAAAAGGAAAAGATAAAGAAGGAAGCAAAAGAATAAAAAATAACTAACGTAAGGTTCCGCAATTTTTTTTTCAAACTTATATTCAAATGACATAATATATGAGTTATCAATATTATATTAATTATCATATGTCTCATTATTTACAAAATGTTGATAGAGTAATATGTCATATTATTTGAATATGAATTTCGACAAAAAAAAAAAATACTCATCAAAGAAAGGCGCATATTTTCATTACTTTTATATAATTGATAATTGAATTAATTCATTGATACATCTCTCTCTCTTTATACATATTTTCCGGTGAATGAAATCCGTTAAAGTCTTAATTTGTAAGGTTGTGATTGTGTCTTATTTACAAAAGGGTAATACATGTTTTGGTATTAAATAAATCGTAACAAAAACTTAGAATTAAAGAAAAAACAATTCATGGGATATGTCGACACATCATTTTTTGGCAAAAATAGTTGAATAATTTTCTTATCATAAGAGGTAAACAGTTCACGTCTCATCTTTGTCCTAAAAACACAAGGTATGATATATTAGTTTGTGTGGTTTGAATAATTTACCACCAGTAAACATTAAACAAATAAAAACTGCACAATGACCAAATCGAGTGGTAATTTGAGGTATTTTCGTAGTGCTCTTTTCAGATTATCCTCAGTCCCTGACTGTGATATGGCTCCAGCTTATCCTTCTTTTAGATCTCCTAACTTTAATGGGGCTCACAAAACCAAAGTTGGCTTATTTTGAACTTCCTATAATCATTTTAAAAAAACTAGTCTAATTATATGGAGATAATTAAACAAGGTGTTACGGTCAAAATTTAATTGCCCACAAATTTTCTGCACTATGCTGGCGCTAAAGTACGACGTTTTATCCAGCCAATTCCTGCACGTCGAATCACAAGTATGCACTTCGTGTTCTACAATCCTTCCAACCTTTGTGCTGCCTCACGATTGGGTCAACTAGCTGCACAACGCACGCAGTCTCTACGCAAATTCTCCCACACAAGCCTACACAAAATATTTAAGTAGAAATGTAGGAACAAGAATCGTAGAACACGAACACAGTCAACCGTGGTGACAAAAGTCCACTTCTACTGTCTTTGAAAAAAAGAAAGAAAAGGTCCACCTGCTCTGGACGGTGGGTTTTTTTTTTTTTTTTTTAAATATATTTTCTTAACTTTATAATAATAAATTATTGTTGATTATTTTATAAATTGAATTAACATTTTTATTTTTAATAGCTTGTTCTAATATTTTCTCTTGCTGTTATTATTGTTAATACGAGTTTAACATAACTTTTCATTTCAAAATATTACTATCAAACACATTTTTCATATTTTCATTCTTATAATATAGTTTTCGATAATAATCACTAATTTCTTAGTTTTGAACGAAAACAATAGAAATACATAATACACCCTATATTTTTTCTTCTCAATATCTAAATGTAAAATCTTAACAGTGTGAATGCAATTTTTCCTAAAATATTCAGATACATTCCCAAGGTTTTAATATCAGCATAGATTTCAAAATAATTAAAAGAAAAATGGGCATCAAGATTTTAAAATTACAAAAATATCATATGCTCCCTCGTATGGGCGTGAGTTCGACCGCGTTACTAGTGTTTTATCTTATCTGATTCATATTGTTTCTTATTTTATATAAGCTATTAAAATAAAAAGAAAAAAGATATGTATGATATCGGATATATTCTTAAAATATTATTTTATATCAATTAATTTATCAAAAATATAAAAATATATCATCTACTATTTTGATGTTTAATTTCATATATGTATATATATATGTATACATTAAGGAAGAAAATAAGAGACAAACGATTTTTTTTTTTTTAAAAAAGGAAATATATATATATATATATATATATATACCTATTTTCGTCCATTTTGTTTACTCTTCTCCCTAAGCAGTAACAATTTGGTTCGATTAGTGTAACCTTGACGGCTCGTAACAATCACGCGAAAGTCGATTGCTTTGCTCTCTCATTCTTCACCAGTCCACAGATGATCATTTCTCAGTGACAACAAGCGGTGGTTGATTGGTGTATTCTTCTTCTACTATCTCCATCTGCATATACAATACAATCGATTGGAAAAAATGGTTGAACGGAAGCTCTTCAAGACGAAGCTGTGCCAACTCTATCAAAAAGGTCGCTGTTCACGCCAAACTTGCTCTTTTGCTCATGGGGATTCTGAGCTTCGTCGATCTTTTGGCCCCTTTAATGGTAATTTAGCTGCTCCTCTCTTTTTACACTCTCCACTAACTTTAGATTCTTTCAAATTTTTATCTTTTCAAGTAAAAGCATAGATTTCCTATCTGGGTTCTCATCTATATGGGTTTTAGTATATATATATTGTCATTCAAAATTATAGCTTGGAAACAGTTGTTCAATAATTTGGTCTCTTGAGTTATTGTATGTTGTGCTACTCGTTTTGTTTGTATTGTTGTTTCTATCAATTTTTATGTAAGTTGGTGATAATGAGGACGTTTTGTTGGTTTATATTGTAGAGTGGTGATGTTTCATCTTTTGATCAATATTGTTGGTGTGAGGTTTAGTTTGAAAGGACCAATATGTGAGGAGATTTTTGATGGTGTAGATAACATGATAACACTTGTCCTATTGTATGAGCGATTTGTCTGTTTCATTAAGGACTGACTGAGTTAGTATTGTTTTTCATCAGAATGGATTGTGCTGGTTGGTTATTTCTTTGGAGGCGAATATGGTATTTTCGTGGTGAAAGTTTTCTGCTTTTATGCGTCTGTGAAACAGCTAAGACATGTTGAAGAATCGAATGTTATTTATGTTAAGTTCTTCTATTCGTGTGCTTGTGGCTTGTGTGGTATTCAAATCTTTTGCTCTCTCTCCTTAAATGATGTTGTGAAGGGATTTTCTGGATGGAGAATGATCGGTGAATGCATTTCTGTGATGGAATGTAACTATACTGTGATATGGCATCCAGGAGATTCAGTGCTATCCAGAATCCAGATTGCATTATATTGCTTACTGCTCAACAGAAAGATGCTGATATCAACTGTTATTTATCGATTCTACTTTGATGTATGATCGATAGAAGTTTAAATATGGGTTTTCTATTTCTATTCATTATTTGAGAGCTCTTGTTTCTTTGTCCCCTATGGAACTGGCACGAAGGCAGTATTACTGTTCTTTCTTATGTTGCTCATGTTTTTTCTGTTGGATGGTAAGGCTAGTCTTGACTTGTTTTAGATGGCCTTTGCTTATTTGACTGAATGTAGATTGAAAATGATCAGTCTGCTCTACTGGAAATTCCTTGCTTTCTCAATTGCAGGTGGGCGGGACTATCGAGGTGGTGACTTGAGGGTTAAGCTTGATAAAAGACATTCTCTGCATCGAAGGTTTTCTCTTGGAAGAGATGCAAGAGGCCGATACAGGTTTCGTGGTCAGTAATTGTAGCATTATAGCTCTTTCCAGTTCCTCCCTCTTGGTTTGAATGACTATAATTTAGTTACTAAATAAAAAAATATCTACCTTTAATATAATTTTTCTTTGTCGGATTATGAATGATTTATTATACTGGAGCTTTTTATAGTCAGTTGCTTTTCTTTGTCCTTGTTGGTGGATATGTAATTCATGATTGAAATTAAAATTGCAGGTCATAGCCCATCAAGGTCTCTGGGGCAAAGGTAACTTAAGATTAATCCTTTTATCAGTTTTTGTGTGGCTAATATTGTTGTGTTTGAGGTAAACTATTGATTTCAGTGTTTCCTTTTCGAAATCTATCTGTTATGTTCTGAATATCTCTCAGTTCAAATAGTTAGAACAAATGAGGTATATTCTTAAGCAAATATGAATATGCTATTATCAACCATTATTAAGTACTAATCTAGAAATTTCTTGTGTTGTTTTTTCTTTTTCCTGTTCTCCATATGTTAGAATCAGATATCATTTTGTGTTTGTTCTCTTATCATCTCTGTATGATGCAAATTAGAGTTTAAAAGCAATTGCATATTACAGTGACAGAAAACAGAGGAAAAAACAGCAGGTTGATGGGCAAAGTGATTTTTCTGGAAGTTCGAAAATTTTAGATGGGATTGAAGACCAAGTTATAGAAGGAAAATTTACATATTCTGATTCAAAAATTGCTCTACGGGAGAAGGTTTGAAGAATTTGTTTAAACTTTATTTATATGTTGTTTTCCTTTTCGACTTTGTTAGAATTAATATGTTGGCTTTTTTATTGGAACTATCTGCAGTTAAAAGAAGTGCAGTCAGATATTGACACGCTTGATCACCAGAGACGTCAACTAGAGGTCAGTTAATCTCCTGGGGGATGTTAGTGTGATTAGTCACCAAGTTTTCCACACATGATATATTTTCTATTTCCTTGATTTATATAAACTATAATGCCTAATGGCCCTAATGTATACACCTAGATTGTCATGTGAAAGTTATTTATATATTTTTGAAATAGTGTGGAAAGTTATTACAATGTAAATGTGAAGCTGTCTGTGTCCATTTTTTCATGTTACCATGATGATGACTTATTTTGTTTTCTTGCATCATTTGCATGAATTTAAGGCATGTTATGTTGTGTGCTTGATATATGTGTTTTTCAAAGATTTGTGTGGAAGAGAAGGTTCAAGAAGGAGATGTTCTTACTTCTAGGATTGAGGAACTTGAGACTCAATTACAGAAGGAGAAAGAGGAAGGTCAAAGGTAATCGTAACTAGACTTTTTACATTTTTGTTTTTGAGAAGTCAAAGAAAAATTAATTAGAGAGAAAGAGATGTAAAATGAACATGCTATCTACGAACCAGGATAGTCCTGATTAAAATCAGAGCCTACAGGGTTAACTGAACCTAATAAAAAATTGCCGAGTGTATGACTGTATGTATCTCTCTCCAAGGAAGTGTAATATGAAACAAAAGCCCTAATAAAATACTAGATTAAGCTTGCACTCCTTCCCTATTCAAAGGAATAAAGAAGAAAGTTGTGTCTTCAAATTCTTTGAAGTGGATGGTTGTTAATTTGTTCTTCTCTTTGTCTGTAGTACATGATGTGTCTGAATGTCCAATTCCTTGTGAATGAATGATCCTTCTCTCTCACCCAGTTTGCTCTCAATTATTGAATATTCAGGATAGCTTCGAAAATCCAGAAGTTTGTCAAAGCACATAATCGTTGTTCACGGATACAGGATGACCTTAAGAGGCAAGTTATAATTTGCTTAGAGTCACTGCTAGGTCTTTGTCTGTTCTGACATTTAAGTTGAATATATGGTATTTACATTTACTTTATTGTATCTAAATTTGTAGATCACAAGCTCGACTTCAGAAGTTAGGATATCAGCTTGGCTCAGATGTTTCTGGAGCTGCTGGCAACGAAGAGGATTCAAGCATCAATATTGTTAGTGATGGAGAGACTACTGATCATCATTTACTTGGGCCACAGAATGAGAAGCAGACTATAACTTCTCCAAACAAGATTAAGCTGCATGTTGGTCGGGAAAATGGTGATGTAATCATACCAGCAGGTACTGCTCTGGAAATTTCTTTCAAGTGTTTAGAATCTGAAGCTTTTATATCCAGTCCTGGTCTTTTCATTGTCTTAAATATTCATGTATTACAGGGAGGTCAGAATGTTTTAATTATTAGCCTTGTCACTATTAAAATAGAAAATCAAGAGTGGTAGATAAAAAATCTGTGATTAGTCCTTGTAGGGTTCTGTGTATCATTAGACGCAACTGACATAAGTGTATTATTGCTCTCCCATATATGAGTTTCTGGCACATCAGGCATCATTTTCACCCAAATAATAGCCTTCTTAAGTTGATGGGTTTTTCTTGCATTATCCAAGAGCCTAAAAAGTAAAAAGTCATAACATCTCATTCCATTGGTGGCTTCATAGGAGTCATCCAATGTCAAAGAACACAGATTTATTAATTTTTTATATTTGTGACTACTAGTTAAGCGTTAGTGTGGCCCATGAATTTCCAAGCTGTCTGTCATTTGGTGGCAATTTGCCTTTTGAGAGATCATCTAATTGGTGAATGACCAATTGCACTTGTCCTCTTAACTGTTCCTTGTCTTCCTCTTCATCTTCTAATACATTGCCCTTTTAAAGTTCCAATAGCTTTTAGATCAAATGCCTCTATCCACCAACTTCTCACTTAGTGTTCTCCCATGTAGTTTATTTTTATTGAAATATGTCCATGATTATGTCAGAAAAAGGTCTTGAGCTTAACTCCACTACGAAAACTAGCTCATGAATGGAAGTTTATCATCATTTCATAAACAAATACAAATTTACTTCTCAACAAACGTGGGACTATCTAACAACCTCCTTTACACGCAGCGTGTCCATTCGGTAGCGCTGCATCTATGCAACTAAGTTTGGGTCATGCAACTTAGATAGAGTCTGCTCAGCTTTGATACCATGTCATAATAGGGTTTTGGGCTTAACTCCACTACAAAGCTAGTTTATGAGTGAAGATATAACCTCACTTTATAAACCAATACAAATTCACTTCTTCAACTAATGTAAGACTATCTAACAGATTATTATTTTTCCATTAGTGTTTTCTAATTGTTCCTCTTCTTGCTCTTCATCTTTTATATATCTTGCCCTTTTAAAGTTCTAATGTTGTTTAAGCCTAAAGCCTTGATTCCAGCAGCTCCTACCTGCTAAATCTTTCCCAAGCGGTTTATTTTGATTCAAAATATGTCCATGATCACTAGTTTTCTGTCATGTAATTTCATATGTATATATTTATTTATGAATTTATTTTATTGTTTAGCAAACTTAACAAGAGGTGGGGGACATCAGGCTGAAACTAGACAAGTTGAGAAGTTTTCTCGGTGGAATATGCACCCTGCTCAATCAAATGTTGACACAGAAGTTGAGGCAGCAAACAGTAAAGACAGTAATCATGGACCTTTAGCAGATGAAGGCAAACAGAAGGGAGGAAAGAATGTCTCTGCTGGCTTCTCCTTTGCTGATAAGGTGAATCTTTATGTTCCATTATTTTTATCATTTCTTTTGTCGGGAGGCAGACCATGCATCAAATTGTAGGCAAAGCAAGGCACTTGTCAAAAGTTTCCTTAGGTATCTTCGTATATTGATTTTGTAAATCATGATGCTAAATTGCTTATAATTATAAATATTAATTTTCCATATAGATATGAGAAAAAAGTTGCTGAAAGCAAATGGTACTTCTGTGAATTTTGAAAGCAAATGGATATTTGTCTTTACGGTAGGAGGAAAGAAAACATAAACCGTGACATAATCAAATGTGCAGTCGAAGGGTTTGGGATCAGGGCTTTTCTTGCCATCAACTAGTATGGCTGCTCATGCCATTGGTAAAGACATTGAAATCGAGATTGAGAAGCTTGAAGATGTTGAAATGGATTCATCTGGCGCTGAGAAAGGAGCAAAATATGAGGCCATGAGTTTGCCATTTAGACTTCCCCCACCTCCACCAGCCCCTCGAAATGCTTATTTAGAGGTCAGTTTGTTGAGCATATCCATTCTAATTCTCTTGACTATTGTTGTGGTTATATCTGTTCTCATTTGCATGGCATTCATTTTTCAGTTTAAGACCTTTAGTATATTTGGAAAACATATTTAAGCTCAAGCATGAACTGCCACTCTCTCCTTTGCTCTCTCCCTCTCCATACGTAGTATGTATCTCTATCTCTGAATATGAGCCCCCTATCTTGCAGTATGAGTGTGTCGAGGAGTATGTAGATGTGGATGGGCTGTAGGAGATTGATGGATGTGGAGGGTATTGGGCATCCAAATGCATAACTGCAGTCGAGGACCTGATAATCCTCTTGGAAGCATCCCTTTTGATACTAAATTGTGGATTGACAGAATAGCAAGCTCCATGTGTATGTAATTTTGAACCATACAACAGTTAATTTAATTTTGCACTATATGGTCGTTCACCCAAATTTGGCACTTTTAGGCCAAAATGTAATCTTTTTATTTTTTATTTTTTTGATAAAGATACCAAACAAAGATCGTGATGCATCGTAGTTGGTTTAACAAATAGTGTCAATTAGAGTATTGATTAATGTAGTAGATGTATGTCATTTTATTACTTGATTATATATTTTCTCTCTTAATAAACGAAAAAACATTTCCTCTAACATAAATTATAATTTTGCTGAACAGAAGAGAAAGCCCTTTTTGTATGTTATAAAGAGTGACAAAGAAAGTAAATGCAACAATTTCAATTCGGGATTTATATAGTTTTTCTCAATTAAAGAAATCAAACAGGAGAGGAGCAAAATTCCTGGACAAGAGAAAAATCAATAGACAGCTCAATCCGCATTGAACTGTTTTATGGTACAATCAATGAGTTAAATAGAAAGACCTGTATAATGTCTTCTCTACTAGGGGCACCTAAACGGGTTCTGGCTGTTCCTCTAAGCACTTGGAGCACCTACATTCGAAACCGTAATCTGCAAGTGATGCCTGCCTCTCTTCATAAGAAAGGTCCTCATCTATGTATGAAATCGTAACCTGAAAACATTCATTATTTTCAGTCTTCGCTTGAGAATTAGAAGTGCAATTAAATTTTCTCACCATAGCTCACCAGGTCTTGTTAGTTATTTTTAATCAATAATAGGTTTCGGAAATAAAATTGGAATATGTTGAGTTAATGAACTAACTACCTCTTCTCCCTTGCGAACGGGTCTAAGTGCAATAATTGTTGCTTGGCCATCTCTGTCCTGCAAATGAGAACCAAAATAAACATAATTCGATATTATCAAAACCATAGAGGACTGTTAGCATGTATTTTAGAAAGTATAATAGCCTGAAAGAAACATTTTGCTCGGCTATTGGATAATGAATTAAACCACTTGATTCTTCATTAAGACCTAAAACAAACACCATGTAATGTATGAACTATTTAATTATTATTTAGATATACCTTCTCTCTTTTGAATGCTTTCGCATTAGGACAGCAGGAATGGTTCATACAACTCTGCAAAGGAAAGAATGCGGTACCTAATGCAAAACAAGATAAAAGCATGAGAAATGAAGAACTACGTTGTCTAATTAAAGGGGTGTAAAGACATATGTATGAACTTTCAAAAGAAAATTGAGAAAAATAGAATAGAAAAACACAAGGATATCATTCTTTTTTAAACAAATTTCAAGAAACATAACCCATAAATTCCTATGTTTAGTGAGTAGCCTTTGTTTAAAATAAAAGTAATTCCCAGTAGAAGTAGGAAGCTACTTGGACCGCAGGTGGTCATAGGACTCCAAGATTGGAGTCGCTGGACTTAGAGTTATCTTGTGTTGCCAATGGGAAACTGATACACAATTTTGTTCAACATATTGCAAAGTTCGCTTTAGGCGACTGTACTAATCTTTGTAGTTGCACTAAACTTTCTATACAACATGAGGACCAAACTACCACCTGAGTTCAAGCCCCCAGCTAAACAATGTTTTGAAGAAAATGCTTTTTGATCTAAAATTACCAGGACATCAAATATATTTTGATCTGAAATATATAAGGACACATTTTGTGCTGTGAAAAGATAAAAGAAAGCATTCAAATTTCCCCCAAAGTTTGTAAGGGGGTAAGATCATATATTTATTGGCAACTAAATTAGCAGAGACTATATTAAAGTTTAATACCTTCACAACAAGCTGAATAGTCATCACCAAGAGCATGAAGAATCGGTCTTGTAATTATCTCAGCTTCTTTCTGAATAAACAATAAGGAATGTTACCTGAACAATCTGTTATACAAAAAGTTGGGAATTAATAAATAAAAAGCATGAGGACTCAAACCTTTTTGAGCTCTGGAAGATCGTCAATGTACAAAAAATAATCCTCCACTGGAGATGCTACAACCAAATCTCTGTATAAATGGAACTTCAAGTTATCATTTGGAAATCCCAAGAAAATAGCATTTAATGACACTGTTCAACTATGACATTATGTTAGCACTCTTCATGCCAACAGACTATTATCAAATAAGTAGAAAGACATGGTAAAAGCCTCAATATGCTTACAAATTATTCAGCTCAAACATGCCAATAATATGCCCATAGATTTCAAGGGAGAACACTTTGTAGAGTCAAGGACATCAATGCATAAATTCTGAGAATGGTAACAAGCAGTAGTACAAATAAGTATGCCAACTGAATATATGGGAGAAGGATACATGGCTCACAGTCCTTGTCATATATAGCTGCTTTGAGAAGCTGCAGTGACTGAATTTTTCAAATAAAATGATACATGTAACTTGTAAGTAGTCCACATAATTGAAATCTGAAAAGGTCAACTAAAATAAAAGAACAGGAATAAAAAGAAATTTGCAACACTGAAGAATGCAAAAGATTATAGAAAAAGTTAACATATTGCATGACATTTGAAAGAGAAACAAGATTGTCATTAGAAGAACGGAAGGAAGGCAACCTCTAGTCAGACAACTAAGGAATCTAAAATGAATGTGTAAAAGCAAAACATAAAAATGTGAAAGGAGATCCGGTTTCATGTAAAGGTAAAGAAACAATGACGACAGCCAAGGAATAGTAAGATTGCCCTGATGAAAGAAGGCAAGAAATGAGGAGAATAATAATTTAACAAATAAAAGAAAATTCTGCTTCAACTATTTAATAACAATTTCTAGTTTCTTATTTGTAGAGTTCATAGAAAATGTTTAAAATTTTTCTTAAGTCCAATTTTTCTTCAACTATTTTATAACAAATTTTCTTAAATTGCTTGAAAAACATTAAAGAGGGAAAAGAAGAATTCTATGCTTCCTTCATCAAATGTTATGATAAACCAATCTGGAATAATTATAAACAAATCTTGCTGGACTAAATAAAAGACAAAAAAAAAAAACAAAAAGACACGCTTTCAATAACAAATATTGGTGCAGATAAGTCTAAAGTCCTTTCTAGTTACCCCTGACATAAAGATGATAACATTGACAAAATCTTCACCCAGTATTTGAACAAACAATTTTGAGGACTGACCGGAAAGAATGCTAAATCAGGGTTTTCTTGTGTGCATTATCTTTATTAGGTCCTCTTACCGTATTTGCAACCTCCCTCATTTCCATCCTGAAAGAGTCTTCATCGGAAGAATCAACATCCTCTGGCAATGCAATGCAGTCCCACCACCTACACAATCAACATGTGCAGGTGAGTCTCCTAAGATACTTCATTTATTATAAAATGTCTTCCCATGCAAGAAATGTGTCCCTTTTTATATAATAAGGGGGAATTATGTGACGTAATAGTATGAAACAAGCTAAACGTTGTATATTAATATATTAATTGATAGACTATTCCTGGAGTTCTTATATTGATATTGAACCTGTGATATAGTATTAATACTTCAATACTCAGAAGCTTACATGTAAAAGTATAAATGTAGAATGTTATTACTTCAACAATCTAAAATTGGTGAAAAGATTCGTTCTGGGACATGATATACAGAAATAGTAATAACAAGTGACCACCTTCTCTTGTGTCCAAAAGATATCGGCTTCCATGCTTCTAAGAGTAAAGAAATATCACAGCAGTCCAGAGCATTGGCCGAACAGCATTTTTCTTGTTCTTTGAGATAATCTGCTTTTAGCTTTCTATATCTTAAGATAGTGAAACTGATTGCCTGAAAATGGAAGTCAAGGACTAGGTGTATACTTCCCAAGCATTATGCCTTCAGGCAACAGTTATATAATAATTAAAAAACTCCATACCATATTGCATTATAGTGTCCTTATTGTCAATCATTGAGAAAAATTGAGGCAATTAGATCAACTAGAAGTACATTGGTTGCAAGAATTGGAGTCTGGCTCTTACATGAATGGCTGTTAAAACAGGCTATATGAATGTGCAGAAATTCCATGTAAGTCAAGCAACATAGTTGAAGTGTTTGCTTACCAGATTGCGCATTTGCAAATTATAATTTAAGTAAACAGTATCACAATTTAAAAGAAGACAGTAACACAGTAAAATGAGCAACAGTAAAAAAAAAAAAAAAAAAATGCAATCTTCTTATAATAGAAAATTTCTACCACAGAAAACAACTTTCCTATTTACTACCAATTCTCATATCCATAGACATATCATGCAATACTTCAATGTTTACAGGTGATGTCTAAAAATTTCCATTCAAGCTCAGTTCTGTTTTCTTTGGTTCCAGCCTCTGGCACCTTCTGAAGGCTATCTAGATAAGTGTAGCAGATGGTAGATAACAGTGAGAAATTCGGTAAAAGACCAACTGAATTATGGTTTTTTAATATTTATATGATTTGCCTTCTTGAATCAGGTATAATGTTAGGTTTACGGAAAATAAATACCAAATGTTGTGAGTTGGTGATAAAACATATATTAGGCAACAAATATATACCATAGAACATACCTTGGCAGCAAGAAGAAATATATCATTGGTTCCTGGGAAAGAAGAAAGGAAGAAAAAAAAAGCAGCAAAGCAAAAAGAGTAAAAATATAGTTACTTGATTAAATATATGCCGAGCAGCAAAGGCCCACAATGTTACAAGTTTACCATTAGCATGTTGAATAAATTTTGTAAGTGCTTCCCTCGATAAAGATTCCGATCTTTCTCCAGTGCAAAGTAAGGAATGAGACAAGTTCCAATCAGCTTCTGCACATAATTTGCTGCAGCATGAGGACTACATTAGTATAAGGGTTTAACACATACTTGAAGCAAATGAACAAACACATGCAATAGCTAAAATTCTTAAAACACTGGTGACATATAATTCACAATTTCTGGAAACACTTGCAAGCAACAAACTTCATGATTATCTGCCTCAATGGATAGATTTCTCTAGAACATTAGAAGGTCTAATCTCAAAACGCCTTTGACAAAAATGCAATAAATGTCAGAAACATTGCACATGTGCTTTTTAGTATCTTAAAGGAAAATTCTACCAAGTTCCAAGAATATTCACTTAAAGTTACCTATGCCTGCTCCGTAACAGATTAAATAGTTAAATAAAGCACTAGATTGATCATAAAAAGTTTCATTCATGTACACAAGGTATTAAACTGCCTTACCTACAATAATAAGCTTCTTTGCATCCTCCAGGACACGAAACGGGCGAAGGCAACGAAAATTCAGCGGAGTGAGGCAGCACGAATTCACCATTCATCAACGAATCCACGACCTCTTTAGGCAGAGAGACATTATCTTTAGAACTGCTGGATGACGCCCAATCTTCCAACGTTTCATGAGTTGTCAAGTGGGAATGTTCTTCCATATGAGACAATTGACCGGCATCATAACAACCACCACCACCAGCAGTTGGGGAAACACCAATGCTTTGAAAATAAAGTTTCCTCCCAATTTGAAGTTCTATAGAGCCAATAAACCGGAAGCAAAAGCTACACACTAGACAATCAAACTACACCACCGCCACAACACAACACAATCATAAAACTGCAACTTTGAATTGAATAAGAAACCAAAAAAGAAACAAGAACCTTGTTGGAAGAATGCTGCATGCCAACAAGAATAGGGTCCTTCAAAACAAGCTCTCCTTCTTCAAAGTCATCATCAGCATACACACCTGCACTCCACCAATTTCCAATCTCAAATGAAATATCAATCAAAGTGCAAAACCAAGTGAGAAAAAAAAAAAAGCACCTTTTCCGGAGTCATTATGTTGTACGACTTTGATGCGAGAGCAATTCCTGTCTAATACAAGTTGGTGGAAGTAGTCCTGTCAATTAGAATTGCGTTATTCAATAATGTTTTAGAAGAACATCAACATGTAACATGAGTGAGAAAAAAACCGTGCCTGAACTTGGACCAGGTGAGGGAGGTTGGAGAAGAGCAGCAATATGACTTGACCCATTTTTGTCGACCGCTGCCATTTTCCTACACACTATTTTGTTTGGGGATCCAACAAATACCAGTTGCCGCCGCCGCTCTAATTTATGTCATGTTTGGTACTTTGGTTGATTTAATTGCCCTTTCTATTTAATTACCTTTATTTATATTTTTAACTTAGTAAAAGTATTTAAAATTTTCTATGTACCTTTTATTATTATTATTTTTGAAATTTAATTATCCAATTGTGGATATTATGAAATCAAATATAAAAATTTATTTTCATATTGACTTCATGAGTAAGATATGGTTGAACCCTCCCAAGGAGCATGGAAAGGGAGTGTGCTTTCTTTTTTGCCCCTTTTTTTTTTAAATGTCAACTTTCCAGAACCATGACTTGGTTTACTGGATCACTATGTTTTTGTCTTTCAGGATGGCAATAAACAAAACGAATTTGTCAGAGGATTTGGTATTAAATGTAGTATGCGTCTTTTGTTTTTTTATATATTTCATATTATGATACAGAAAAGCACATATAATAACATTATATCGCGCAAAGAGATACATTTTGTGGATAGAGAAATTTACTCTTTGAATAATATTTGTGAATAGAAGAGTGAGAACAAACTTTGAGACAATCCTGGTTTCTGATTCACTTCGCTTTTGGTTTATAAACAAAAGACATGATTGGGTGGATCATCATTAGTTAATGCTGCGAGTGTATTGATGGGTGCATAGCAACAATGGTATTACCGTATCAAGAAACATCAAAATTATTGTTCACGATTGCATATTCTCTAACCAACATAAATTACAGACATCAAATCTTTTATGAGATTTTTCCAGTGGACAAATCTATTTCACAAATTCCAAACAAATGGGGAGGCCTTTTCTTCTTGAAAACCCAGCTGTAGGAGACTGTTTTGGAACTTTTTGCATTGTGCGGCAACACGACGATGGAGACAACAAAAGAACAAGATTGAATGATCCTTTTTCCGAGTTCTAGAGTCAAATGCTTCCGAAAAACTGTTCCAAGGATGGAGAACTGAACACATTAGAAGCAGTACGTTCGGGCCTGGTGGGGGATACATGAAGCTGATATTTGATGAATCTCTGTAACAAAAATGATTCAACTCAGAACACAGGCATTGTACATGAAGTCTGTTATTTATGTATTATGAATTCGAAAACTAGAATGATACTATAGTTATGGAGGTAAAATAAACATACAGCTAATTGAGAAATGATTTCATGATTTGTGTCAATATGCCAATCTGGTTCCAGCTGTCGCACGAAAGATGATCGCCCCATTTCTGTGCTACAAAAGAGAACCTGTATATGCAGTTTATACAAAGTAAGGTAGTATAGACATATATAATGGCAATTAACTAGAAAATTTGGCAGAGCTACTACTCCTTTTTCACATAATTGACATTTCATGTTAAAAAATCAGAAGCATTCTAAAGATAATCAACTTACAAGTTCCTACCACAACAATAACAACACTAATGATGTCTATAACAAGCTTCTGTAGAACAAGAGTAGAAAAAGTAGCCTCAAGTCGTGCACTTTATTTACTAGAAATCTACTCATAATTGAGGTTAATTCTGGAGAAAAGACATTTTAATTCTTCAGCTGACATCAGTGAAATTTTGTCATAAATACTACATAGAAACCCAAAAGTGTAAATATTCTGTAAGCATAGCAATGTCTCCTTGTAACCCACGTAAAAATTTGTGTCAAGTAACGTTCATCTCAAGGACAATATCATTTTGTTATTAATTTCAACATTTTCTGCACAATGAAAACCATTCTATTTGCAGGTTGAGCATCTCCAGTTATCCCATCATCCAGTGGTTCAACTAACAAAAGTATAAAACACAATCCTTTTAACTTCAGGTGACACAATCTTTTAACTTCAGGTGAAGGTAGTTATACATCATACAGTACCATATACATTATCATACCACGACAACACCTAATATGTATGTTTGTGTGCCCATGCACATATCACATGTTAATTCACCAAGATTTAAGAAAATAATTTCAACATTTACCTTGTCTTTGACCAAACCACCTGAAGTGAAAACCCCTGCATTTTCCAAAGCCAGAAGGATCTTTTTCTGCAGAGAACAGTCCGTGATTTACCACAAGAAGCAAATGGCAATTATAAACTAGTAAGAGCTTGCAAAAAGAGATTTATATCAAGTCACTAGCAGTTCACATAGCAACAGAAACACTTGCCAAATTTATTAGTACAAAAGCAAGTGTGACAAGTTTTAAAAGAGATTCTAATATCTCTGTAAACTAGAAACTATATGCTGTTGTTATTGGAGAAAAGGATTATCACTTTCCAAGCAGTTTGACAACTTAAAACTCAGGCACTTTAACTCAGGATGGTCCCCAACAATTTCTTCCCACCGTTCTGGTGGGAATGTTATATCAAGACCCAAGTGCCACATATTTCTTCTATCAATTATTATCCAACACAGAAAATACTACATGCTAATAGAAACAACTATAAATCGTCAGCTATTGGTGCTCCCACAAAAACAATGTAAAATATGCAATGACCAATAATAAAGCTCATTTATTCACAAGGCCACACATTTAGGCAACAACTGGGGGTAACAAAAGAACTGTCACATGATAAAGTTATAAGAAACAAGGTTTGAACGCACTTCGCTTTCATCATCAAGAACTCTTTCCATGAGATAAAGATCACAGAACTTTGTGATCTCCAACAGCACCTCCAGCACAGAGGACCTTACAGTTGCTTGGTGCTGCACATAACAAAATTAATCAATTTCATCCCTTCTGTAACTCAACATCATGCACAAAGATCACAGAATAGTGAATCTTACTGCTTGAAGCTCCTCTGGACTGCTTTCCTCCAGTACTACTCCAAGCAAACGACAAGTCACCTACACATAATAAGGCATCCATTATAAATAATTTAATGTGAGACTTACAAATTCCAATCATGGCTTTGCACACCAACTCAAAGTTGCATTATATAAACTGAATGGCTTCATAAGCTATTAAATTGCAGCACATCCCCAAATGCTGAGTACCTACTAGATACATTCTAAAGTATGTCTGTTGCAAAAAGATATGCAGTAAGTGGTTAACAGCACTCTATTGAGATCATGAACAAAAACTCTCATTTTTCATTGTCTAGTACATAGCATGAATTTAGGCTAAATAAAATAAAGATGCAAGGTGAAATTACTTTAGAAGCCCAAACTCAGCAATCTACAGCAAAGTTGATATCCCAACAAAAGTTCATCACAATCCATTCAGCAGCATTCATACTTAAAAAAGAGAAAAAAAAATGCACAAAAACTAGTTTAACAGATTGATGATGACCAACTGAAGCAACAAAGTTGTTCCCCACACATGTTTGTCTCAAATAATATTTGGCAGTAGCAACAACAGAGTCGGTTACACAGAGTCAGTATATGTTCACAACAGATTGGGACTTCTACAATGACATATACAAACAATTATCACTTATTAATTAATATGCAAGAACAGGATTAATAAAATTCCGATGATTTCAATGTATCTTTTCGAAAGATTGTCATGGCAACTAGAATGGAATTTTGACAATGATGCATGCAGACAATTATTATGAGTGTCATGCCATCAGTCACTAACAAAAACAAACACAGATTAGGCTGATGAGCTCTATCAGTGAGAGAATATCTCTCAAACAGGGAATATTGTGGCAGACAACATGTTTTTGGAAATAGAAACCAGAAATTGTACTGATGGGATTCCAAAAACAAGAAATGAAATAGGAATTAAAGGTTGAGCTCCACTTCAAACCTCACTGTGAGACTTAGATAACCAAAACAAGCATAAAGGTTGAGAAAACCACTATATACCAACTTTTGCCATTTGTGATCTTAAGAGTAAGTTACGTGTAATTTACTAATGTGACAGCCTGACAGGACAGCTTATTCATATTTTCCTAGATCAAATATAAAATTCAGGAACATGATTCACATGATTCCAGCCATGCATTTATTATTCTTCTGATAAGGGTAACAACAGAAATTTTCTTATTTATGTCAAGAAAATACGATATTAGAGCTGAAAATGAGTTCATTCCTTATCCAAAAAGCTTCGCCTCTCAACAACGCACTAGACTCAACATATACAACTTTTCAAGAGAGGAGAATCGCATCAATGCTTTTGTTGCTCACTAGTCTTTTATTTTCAACATTTTGCTAAGTAATAGTTTTAGAAGTATTCTAGTATATTACCGATTTTCTGTAATAGGAAGTGATTGAAATCCATGGATCCAATCATGGGTTGCAATGAGTTTCTACTATATTCATACGATCTTAACCAACTCACATAATCTTTAGATATATCTATGCATTCTCATAAGCGAAGTTTATTTGATGATAACTGAACAGATTATTGGCAATTTGAATAATGGGACACCGTAACCATTCTTCTATTTTCTTCTGTTTTTTCTGCCTGCAACGTGCAACCACACCTGTATACTTTTATTTGGTCTTCCAGGATCATCAATGTTAAGACCCCACAAAAGGTCCTTCATGAATAAACTGCTCATACTTACAAAATCATCCCATACCACTCTAATACTATTCAACAACTCAGGGACAACAACTAGTAACTTAGACTATCAATGTCAAAGAATCCCGCATACACTATATGACAGGATTGTTCCTATTTCATTTTCTTTTTCCAAGCCCTTCTTAGACTTAGAAGTTCCTCCACGTTGCTTGCAATACCAGTCGATGGTTCAATTCCACTAAAATTCGTTTACCAAACAGCCCTATCCCTGTTCAACATAGTTCATTATAGCAAATCCTAAATTCATAGCTTCTCATTAGTTTGTGCCCATCACAAAGCAAACATACCACATTATCTTACAATAGACATTATTGTCATGTTAACGAAGAAATTTTTGGCCCAGCATGCTAAATCCCAATCCCAACAATCAACAAAAACGCATAAAGAAGCCCCAATATCATGTTTAGCAAGTCAGAGAGATTATGCAAGTTACCTTTCTTCCTTCACTCAGTTTCTGCCTTACTATTTGCCCCAAAGTAGGCTGAAATAAGGAAAATTTTGGGAAAAAATAGTAAAATTAGTGATGAACCATGTTGACAAGAATAAGTATACATTCATATGCTTGATAATGATAAACAAATATCTGGATATATATACATTATATATATGCTTACCTTCACTGGTTGAAAGAACTCATCAACGACATTTTGTGCTCTTAAATCCTCTGGTGGTGAGCTAACTCCAGAAGGAATTAATGTTGCACTAGATTGAGTGCTCTGAACAGAAGCACTAGTTGTAGGAGCTTGCCGTTTTGGTTGCATTCTTTGAGGTCCACCAGGTGATCTGGTCAACCTCCAGGTAAAGACTATCGCAAGGGCAAGCCCAGCAATAGCCCCCACTGATCGCGAATCCTGATCATAACAATTGAATGTTTAAGAACCCCAAATATCACAGGCTGGAAAAATACACTACATATTTTTCTTCTACATTCCCAAATAAAACTAAAATCGCCAAATATCACAAAAAGGAAAAACCTCAAAAGAAATATTGACAAGTGCCAGTGTATTTTTTATAAATAGATTATAAAGCTGACAACTACAGATCCTACTTTAAATCTGCACATCAGACAACAACCCACCGCAACATTTCTGATCTACTTACCTTGTGTACATTTTGACACACACAGGACCATCTTGCAAGATAGAGTGTTAGTCTTTTTGGCCTTAACACATCATTCAATCACTGGTTTATCTCAAAAGAACATAACGAGTTTCTCTACATTAATAAGAACAAAACAAAACAAAAGAACCAGGCAAGTCTTAACCACACATAACACATGCATTGAAATTTGACTCAATTACAAATCCAACATCAGAAATGAACCCAATTTCTGCACAAAAAACTCTAAATTTCCATAACACAGACTACAAACAAGCAGCAGACTCCACCAAATTCTAACTAACTAAACTAGGCAGACTAAAAACACACTACAACTCCAATTCAAAAACCCCAAACAAAAGAGTCTCAGATCCGGTGAAAACGAAAAGAGAAGAGCAAGTACCAAATTGTGGAAAGAGATCGAGAAGAGATTGGACATCTTGACCGTGATATACGCTCCGAACCGCTTGATCAGCTGAATCAGTTCCTCCTTCGACGACTCTGCCATCGCCCCCCCTCTTTTCAACCCAAACGACCCGTCGTTTTTAATAAAACAAAAAGCGGTGATGTGGTGGTTTCTTGTTGCTTGCTCCTTTGGCGGTTTCAGATTCTTCTCAGCTGTTTTTTTAATGACATTAATAATAATCCAGAGCACTGTCGATTTTTTTTTTTTTTTTTTGTTTGGTCGACAAGAGCAACAACACCACTTTGTGTTGCTATGCTTTTGCGTCAATGACCGATGAGTCGAGAGTTTCTGTGACCCGGTTTGTTTTTTATTTATGTTTTTTAAGGGTTTTAATTTCATTTTTTTGATCGGGTGTGTTTTGTCGTACGGATTTTGATCTGTCAATTTAGGTGTCGCTATTTAATCTTAATTGTAATAACGTGAATTGAATATTAATTACATTTTTTTTTTCTGGGAATATGTATGGTATAATTCCTTAGAAGCATAAAAGATAATGTGGACTTTTCCATATTATATATTAAAGTATTAAGATCCAATTTTAAGGATAATATTTTGTCAAAATTTGAGTTGAGGAAGATATTACCGTTTTTTAATCATTCGATTGTATACCACATTCATCTATCATGTTGATTTTGTTACATCAAAAAATCAATAATAGCCTGAGAAACGAATTTTATATTAATAAGTAAATCTTTTTTGTGCATATTATTACAATTTTATCAATTGAGCTAAAGTGGTTAAAAATTGTTTTAAGTAAAACAATCTATTTTGTTTGTTAAATGTTATTAAATTTTGACGAAAAGATTTTTTGTCAAAGTGGAACATATCCGAATGTTCTTTTATTTATTAAAATATTTAGAGTAAAAATGATTTCTTATTTAAGAAAATAACTGAAACTTATATGTAGAGAAAATAAATCTATTTATTATAAAAAAATTGACGTCATAGTCTTGTAGAGATATATACCATGTATATGCTCAGTGCCTTTTGAAGATGCCAATAGGGTATTAAAAGAGTGGATGTCATCATTGGCAAATTAAACTACTTTGACGGCCAATGCACTTAAAATTAATATTCCGCAACCATCTTTCTATTTACAAAGCACAGCCAAATCTTTAGAGAGCATTAAAGAAGAGACAGTATCATATAAGCATAAACATTACATTAACAAAAGACTTGCAAGTATACAACTATGAGAAATTGAAGGGAATTAATAGAAGAGACCATGGATAGAAATTTGTTCTTGCTCACTCAAGTACTCAAAAAGGGGTGCAGTTATAGTGAAAGTTACATGTCAACAACTCAAGGCTACAACCAAGCTACATTACCATTAGTTCTCAATATATATAAACATATAAGAACATCAAGTCACCTTATTATTCAATATTTCATTGCACTGGAATATATATTAACATGTTTTTTAGATGTACAGGAGAATTCGGTTGTTATTGATCGATTTTCATGAATCTTTAAATTCATTAATAAAAGTCTTTCTCAAATAGTTTGGTGTTCAGTGGGCACTATATTTAAAGCTTCAAATGGCGCAATAAAATTTCAGTAGTTTACCAGTACAGATACTAGACTACAAATACTGAACATTTGATTGGAGAATTAACAGGATACATCTTTGAAAAATTGAACAAGGAAACAAAATGGACTTCTAACTAAGGTAACTTAAAAAGTTAAAGGACTCTCGGAATTCTACTACAGGCATCAAGTTAATTTCATTATGTGGCAGAATCAAGAAATGTGCTATCCATGACTTATCATGGCCTATACAAGTATCACTAAGCCAATCAAAACGAAAATTCAAGTCAGTCCAGTACTTGAGGGTGGAGAGCAACTCTCTGTAATATTTTCCACTGATATTTCTGTAACATCATCTATTGAATTGGAGATCGATACCCTTTCAATCTTCTGGGCTGTGCCACACACCAGCATCTCCTTTTCCAGGTGCAAGCAGTAGCTTTCGAAGATTCCAGAGCTGACCGTAACACCAAAATCCAATAGGAAAAGCAGTTCCAATTCTAGCCTGTTCAATTCAGCATTGCTCACTCCCCCAACCCGTGCAGTAGAAGGCGTTGTTGTAATGTCTGCATTAGTCCAAATTCATGAAAATGAATCAGTTCTGCAACAGAGCAAATGAATCAATGTTGCAATTAATGTAGAACAATAATTGAGGAAATGGGAATTAAGTATATATAGTTAATGAGCATATGTGTTCATGCTATGTTGTAATCTATATCTATAAAAAATGTAATGCTATGCCTGCAACAATTTTATCGCAACCACTGAAATATCTGTTTCACAAACTTTAATATTTCACAGACTTCAAATTTTAATCAATGTCATTGCAGATAAAGCAATTTTTTCAGTTATCAACTATTTATCCTAATCAGGATTTGAACCAAATTACACAGATACACATTGTTGATAAGCAAAACAAAATATAGAAAACCACTTCACCAACGTCAGAGAACAGAACAATACAAACAAAACGATACAAAAATGAAGGATAGAACTTAATTGAGAGAGAGGCAGATAGTAAGAGCAGACTCACACATCATCTATCATCTTAGAAGCAACCATGACACAAGTAACAAGCAACCTGTGAACATTTAATGACACAACAAGCGAGTCAGGGTGCCTATGAGACAACCTATCTATGTACACATAACCAACCACGAAGCACGAAGGGCTACAATTTGTGTACTTGTATATTCTCTCCAAATATTTTGGTATGCTTATGCTTGGAGCCCTCACGCCATGAAATGCATTCAAGCTCTTCCCAAGCCGCGCCGCCGTGCCACCACAGCTCACATGGCCGTTCAGTGGTGTGCTTAACTTATCTACTAGCCAGTCATTTCTAGCCACCAGCTTCTCTAGCACTGCAGAGATTATGGTCAGGACCCTCGGCGTGGCTTGCTCGATTTGGCTCGGCTCCGGCAGCCGTCCCGGGTGGTTGCTGTATTCAGTGGCGGATAACATTTCAGGCCATTGTGGTTGTAAGTGTGTGGTTGGTTCGTTAGTTCATGTGATGAGAATGAGTGTTTTTTAGACATTTTGAGTGGTGGCAACGTTATCTAGTTAATTAGTGACCTGGATTATTAGATGAGTTTTTTGACACGTGTAATTTGTTGGCGGTAGAAGCAAATGAGCAAATGGGGTCCATTGGATGGTTAGATGTTCGTAAATTATGATGTCCGAGATTTGTTTGAAAGATGAGGATGGATGAGTAGCTTATGTGCAATATCAAAACCAGAACTTACTTTTCTTCTCCACCTGCTACCACTACCACTTATACTAAAAGTTCTGTCAACTTTATCAAGGCAAGTCGGCTACTTACAAAATTTCGTAACATACCACTAAAGTTATGCTGCTGCTATTCTGCATACAATTAATGTTTTCAAATGATTATGTGTCCAAAGCCACCAATTCAATTATTACTTACAAATTATTTATTTATTGTTTTAAAAATAATAAAAAAATGTTCATTCAATACACATAGAAACTTGTGACAAATACCAAAACAAACATACAGGTAAAATCATAAATAAAACCTTTCAAAAACTATATCAAAAGAATAACCATCAAATTTTCTCCTATTTTCGCATGAAGACATTTGATTGATGATGTGCCTTTGTAGCTGAAATTTTAAAATTTATTGTAACAATGGTAATCAGGCAAGGGGAAATTCAATGATTTATGAATTCCATGGAAGTGTTCAATAATTTAGATTGAGTACACTCCTAAATTTGGTTTGGGATGGATCTGCTAGTTGAGACTTTGACACTTGTTATTCCTTACTCATATATGAATTAGTATATGGTTTGCATCACCCAGTGTCAAATGTAGTAAGAAAATAAAATAAGATTTTGAAGTCTTATGACATGCACTTCTTGTTGCATAATGATGTACCTGAGAGGTTTTATATGTTTTTGTTTTCTAGTCTGGTTATTACCTTTCCCATCATACTTTGTATGAAGTATTTTATTTTATTTGTTTGTCTTTATACCATGATAGACCGTGAAGAAGAAGACATTCTTCTTGCGTTTTTTATTTCATATTTTGAGTTTTTTTTTAATGTTTTTAATTTGTAATTTTAGGGTTGACATGTCCAAATCTTATTGGATATATATATATATATTTTTAAGTTTTCACTTTGATGGACTGCTTTATTTAATAATTTTGAAAGTTTTAAATTACCTTTCTACTAATTGATGTTAATTAATTGTTAGTCAATGATTTGATGTGATATTAGTGTAATTAAGGCCATATCTTAGGATGAAATATAATTTTATATAAAGTTATGAAAATTAATACAATTTGCCCACTTAAAAACAAACAAATTAAAAAACCCTATCAGCCTAACAAACAACATGACAATCCATAGAAGTCGGACCTGCTGTTAGCACGTAAAAGTTGCTTACCATTGCTTTTCCTTTCATTTGCCATAAAATATTTTAACCTATAAAAATTTTGAACACATAATGCGTACAAAATAACTTTGTATTTGGATTTGGATTCGGTTATTCCAAATCCATGATTTTAATTTTTCAGATTGACTTGGATCGGACAATATTACAATTCTTATCCAATATTTCCGCTTACAAAATCGAACTTTTAGATTGCACTGAATTAACAGTTTTCAAACTTTAGGATTTAAGTTTGGATCTAATCGAATTCACGGTTCAAATTTTCACAAAATTTTCATTTCAGTTGGCAGTTTGAATAGCAGCGTTGCATTGTATTAAATAATATAAATATGTGTTTGGCTATGTATTTGTATCGTTTCATTTAATTCTCTCACTCCAGACAAAATCTCTTTTCTCTCCGAGTAGCTAAAACTCTCATTCCTTCTCTCTCCTCTCTTCTCTCATTCCATTTCTCACTCTAGCTCCCTTCTTTGCCTTTGCATTCTTTCATTCTCACTCTAGCTCTCTTCTCTGTCTTTCCCTTCTCTCGTTCTTGCTCCGACTCTCTTGTCTGATTCGTCACTATGGACTTGAATGAGCCTCTGCTAGAACAACCATGGCAATACCCAAACTCACTTGAGGTAGTTTTCTTGGCTCATGATTCTTGGGTTTCTTGGTTCATGGGTTTCTTTATTTTTTGGTTCCACTGTTAGAACAGGAAAGTGTGGGTATGTGCATTTGTTTGTGTGTGTATACACACACATGCCTTCCCTCATTTGCTTGGAACCGAAACATATATATTTTTGAGGTCACTGGTCGCTAGTTGGTATATACACATGTGGAGAAATATATATATTGCCAACGGATCTACACACATATATATATATACATGTATGTGTGTGTATATATGTGTGTAGATATATATACAACAAGCTGTATGTATAGATATATATCTCTGTGTGTGTAGATATATATATACATACGTGTGTGTGGCTGTTGGGTTTTTTTGAAACTTTTTTGTTTCTGGGTTTTTTGACACGTGTAATTTGTTGGCAATAGAAGCAAATGAGTAAATGGGGTCCATTGGATGGTAAGATGTTCGTAAATTGTGATGTCCGAGATTTGTTTGAAGGATGAGGATGGATGATCAGACATCAAAACCTTTTCAGAGCCGTATTATTCCAATTGGTTATGTTTACAAATGAGGTAATGACAGATGCACCCCTAAAATATTGAATATTATTAAATTTGCCCTTCTCAATACTTAATATTGCTTTTACCTTGATTGAATATAATTGTCACTTGAAAATTTAAACTCATTTTTTTTTTTACATATTTATTAATTTTTTCTTTTTTAAAACAAACTTCGTTATTGATGGAATCTACTAGTTGAGACTTTGACACTTGTTATTCCTTACTCATATATGAATTAGTATATGGTTTGCATCACTTGTTATAACATACAACTAAAGTTATGTTGTTATAGCATACACTTGTCATAACAAGTTGTATGTTATAACATACACTTGTTATAACATACAACTAAAGTTATGCTGCTGCTATTCTGCATGCAATTAATGTTTTCAGATGATTATGTGTCCAAAGCCACCAATTCAATTATTAGTTACAATTTTTTTATTTTTTAAAATAATAATAATAAAAAAATGTTCATTCAATACACATAGAAACTTGTGACAAGTCACAAAATACTATTTGTTCCATGGTCTGATTAAACATGTCTTGTATTTAGGGATGACTATCAAGTCTATTAATATAAAAGTGTTTTACAAAATTTTAAAAAAATGTTTGAATAAGTATATCATAGATATTTTATACCAAATCAAACATACAAGTAAAACCATAAATAAAAGCTTTCAAAAACTATATCAAAAGAATAACCATCAAATTTTCTCCTATTTTCACATGAAGACATTTGATTGATGATGTGCCTTTACGGCTGAAATTTTAAAATTTATTGTTCTAATTTATTGTAACAATGGTAATCAGGCAAGAGAAAATTTAATGATTTTTGAATTCCATGGAAGTGTTCAATAATTTAGATTGAGCACACTCCTAAATTTGGTTTGGGATGGACCTGCTAGTTGAGATTTTGACACTTGTTATTCCTTACTCATATATGAATTAGTATATGGTTTGCATCACTTGTTATAACATACAACTAAAGTTATGCTATTATAGCATACACTTTTTATAACAAGTTGAATGTTATAACATACAACTAAAGTTATGCTGTTACTATTCTGCATGCAATTAATGTTTTTAAATGATTATGTGTCCAAAGCCACTAATTCACTTATTAGTTTCAAATTTTTTAATTTTTTTAAAAAAATAATGAAAAAATGTTCATTCAATACACATAGAAATTTGTGATAAGTCGCAAAATACTATTTGTTCCATGATCTGACTAAACATGTCTCGTATTTAGGGATGACTATCAAGTCTATTAATATAAAAGTGTTTTACAAAATTTTAAAGAGATGTTTGAATAAGTATATCATAGATATTTTATACCAAAACAAACATACAAGTAAAACCATAAATAAAGCCTTTCAAAAACTATATCAAAAGAATAACCATCAAATTTTCTCCTATTTTCACATGAAGACATTTGATTGATGATGTGCCTTTGCAGCTGAAATTTTAAAATTTATTGTTCTAATTTATTGTAACAATGGTAATCAGGCAAGGGAAAATTTAATGATTTTTGAATTCCATAGAAGTGTTCAATAATTTAGATTGAGTACACTCCTAAATTTGGTTTGGGATGAATCTGCTAGTTGAGACTTTAACACTTGTTATTCCTTACTCATATATGAATTAGTATATGGTTTGCATCACTTGTTATAACGTACAACTAAAGTTATGCTGTTATAACATACAACTCAAGTTATGCTGTTATAACATACACTTATTATAACAAGTTGTATGTTATAACATACACTTGTTATAACATACAACTAAAGTTATGCTGCTGCTATTCTGCATGCAATTAATGTTTTCAAATGATTATGTGTACAAAGCCACCAATTCAATTATTAGTTACAAATTTTTTATTTTTTTCAAAAAAAAATAATAAAAAAAATGTTCATTCAATACGCATAGAAACTTGTGATAAGTCACAAAATACTATTTGTTCCATGATCTGACTAAACATGTCTCGTATTTAGGGATGACTATCAAGTCTATTAATATAAAAGTGTTTTACAAAATTTTAAAGAGATGTTTGAATAAGTACATAATAGATATTTTATATCAAAACAAACATACAAGTAAAATCATAAATAAAACCTTTCAAAAACTATATCAAAAGAATAACCATCAAATTTTCTCCTATTTTCGCATGAAGACATTTGATTGATGATGTGCCTTTGCAACTGAAATTTTAAAATTTATTGTAACAATGGTAATCTGGCAAGGGAAAATTTAATGATTTTTGAATTCCATGAAAGTGTTCAATAATGTAGATTGAGTACACTCCTAAATTTGGTTTGGGATGGACCTGCTAGTTGAGATTTTGACACTTGTTATTCCTTACTCATATATGAATTAGTATATGGTTTGCATCACTTGTTATAACATACAACTAAAGTTATGCTATTATAGCATACACTTTTTATAACAAGTTGAATGTTATAACATACAACTAAAGTTATGCTGTTGCTATTCTGCATGCAATTAATGTTTTTAAATGATTATGTGTCCAAAGCCACTAATTCACTTATTAGTTTCAAATTTTTTAATTTTTTTAAAAAATAATAAAAAAATGTTCATTCAATACACATAGAAACTTGTGACAAGTCACAAAATACTATTTGTTCCATGGTCTGATTAAACATGTCTCGTATTTAGGGATGACTATCAAGTCTATTAATATAAAAGTGTTTTACAAAATTTTAAAGAGATGTTTGAATAAGTATATCATAGATATTTTATACCAAAACAAACATACAAGTAAAACCATAAATAAAACCTTTCAAAAACTATATCAAAAGAATAACCATCAAATTTTCTCCTATTTTCACATGAAGACATTTGATTGATGTTGTGCCTTTGCAGCTGAAATTTTAAAATTTATTGTAACAATGGTAATCAGGCAAGGGGAAATTCAATGATTTATGAATTCCATGGAAGTGTTCAATAATTTAGATTGAGTACACTCCTAAATTTGGTTTGGGATGGATCTGCTAGTTGAGACTTTGACACTTGTTATTCCTTACTCATATATGAATTAGTATATGGTTTGCATCACCCAGTGTCAAATGTAGTAAGAAAATAAAATAAGATTTTGAAGTCTTATGACATGCACTTCTTGTTGCATAGTGATGTACCTGAGAGGTTTTATATGTTTTTGTTTTCTAGTCTGGTTATTACCTTTCCCATCATACTTTATATGAAGTATTTTATTTTATTTGTTTGTCTTTATACCATGATAGACCGTGAAGAAGAAGACATTCTTCTTGCGTTTTTTATTTCATATTTTGAGTTTTTTTTTTAATGTTTTTAATTTGTAATTTTAGGGTTGACATGTCCAAATCTTATTGGATATATATATATATATTTTAAGTTTTCACTTTGATGGACTGCTTTATTTAATAATTTTGAAAGTTTTAAATTACATTTCTACTGATTGATGTTAATTAATTGTTAGTCAATGATTTGATGTGATATTAGTGCAATTAAGGCCATATCTTAGGATGAATATAATTTTATATAAAGTTATGAAAATTAATACAATTTGCCCACTTAAAAACAAACAAATTAAAAAACCCTATCAGCCTAACAAACAACATGACAATCCATAGAAGTCGGACCTGCTGTTAGCACGTAAAAGTTGCTTACCATTGCTTTTCCTTTCATTTGCCATAAAATATTTTAACCTATAAAAATTTTGAACACATAATGCGTACAAAATAACTTTGTATTTGGATTTGGATTCGGTTATTCCAAATCCATGATTTTAATTTTTCAGATTGACTTGGATCGGACAATATTACAATTCTTATCCAATATTTCCGCTTACAAAATAGAACTTTTAGATTACACTGAATTAACAGTTTTCAAACTTTAGGATTTAAGTTTGGATCTAATCGAATTCACGGTTCAAATTTTTACAAAATTTTCATTTCAGTTGGCAGTTTGAATAGCAGCGTTGCATTGTATTAAATAATATAAATATGTGTTTCGCTATGTATTTGCATCGTTTCATTTAATTCTCTCACTCCAGACAAAATCTCTTTTCTCTCCGAGTAGCTAAAACTCTCATTCCTTCTCTCTCCTCTCTTCTCTCACTCCATTTCTCACTCTAGCTCGCTACTTTGCCTTTGCATTCTTTCATTCTCACTCCAGCTCTCTTCTCTGTCTTTCCCTTCTCTCGTTCTCGCTCCGGCTCTCTTGTCTGATTCGTCACTATGGACTTGAATGAGCCTCTGCTAGAACAACCATGGCAATACCCAAACTCACTTGAGGTAGTTTTCTTGGCTCATGATTCTTGGGTTTCTTGGTTCATGGGTTTCTTTATTTTTTGGTTCCACTGTTAGAACAGGAAAGTGTGGGTATGTGCATTTGTTTGTGTGTGTATACACACACATGCCTTCCCTCATTTGCTTGGAACCGAAACATATATATTTTTGAGGTCACTGGTCGCTAGTTGGTATATACACATGTGGAGAAATATATATATATTGCCAACGGATCTACACATATATATATACATGTATGTGTGTGTATATATGTGTGTAGATATATATACAACAAGCTGTATGTATAAATATATATCTCTGTGTGTGTAGATATATATATATACATACGTGTGTGTGGCTGTTGGGTTTTTTTGAAACTTTTTTGTTTCTGGGTTTTTTGACACGTGTAATTTGTTGGCAGTAGAAGCAAATGAGTAAATGGGGTCCATTGGATGGTTAGATGTTCGTAAATTGTGATGTCTGAGATTTGTTTGAAGGATGAGGATGGATGATCAAACATCAAAACCTTTTCAGAGCCGTATTATTCCAATTGGTTATGTTTACAAATGGGGTAATGACAGATGCACCCCTAAAATATTGAATATTATTAAATTTGCCATTCTCAATACTTAATATTGTTTTTACTTGATTGAATATAATTGTCACTTGAAAATTTAAACTCATTTTTTTTTTTACATATTTATTAATTTTTTCTTTTTTAAAACAAACTTCGTTATTGATGGAATCTACTAGTTGAGACTTTGACACTTGTTATTCCTTACTCATATATGAATTAGTATATGGTTTGCATCACTTGTTATAACATACAACTAAAGTTATGTTGTTATAGCATAAACTTGTCATAACAAGTTGTATGTTATAACATACACTTGTTATAACATACAACTAAAGTTATGCTGTTGCTATTCTGCATGCAACTAATGTTTTCAAATGATTATGTGTCCAAAGCCACTAATTCACTTATTAGTTTCAAATTTTTTAATTTTTTTAAAAAATAATAAAAAAATGTTCATTCAATACACATATAAACTTGTGACAAGTCACAAAATACTATTTGTTCCATGGTCTGATTAAACATGTCTCGTATTTAGGGATGACTATCAAGTCTATTAATATAAAAGTGTTTTACAAAATTTTAAAGAGATGTTTGAATAAGTATATCATAGATATTTTATACCAAAACAAACATACAAGTAAAACCATAAATAAAACCTTTCAAAAACTATAACAAAAGAATAGCCATCAAATTTTCTCCTATTTTCGCATGAAGACATTTGATTGATGATGTGCCTTTGCAGTTGAAATTTTAAAATTTATTGTTCTAATTTATTGTAACAATGGTAATCAGGCAAGGGGAAATTCAATGATTTTTGAATTCCATGGAAGTGTTCAATAATTTAGATTGAGTACACTCCTAAATTTGGTTTGGGATGGATCTGCTAGTTGAGACTTTGACACTTGTTATTCCTTACTCATATATGAATTAGTATATGGTTTGCATCACCCAGTGTCAAATGTAGTAAGAAAATAAAATAAGATTGTGAAGTCTTATGACATGCACTTCTTGTTGCATAGTGATGTACCTGAGAGGTTTTATATGTTTTTGTTTTCTAGTCTGGTTGTTACCTTTCCCATCATACTTTGTATGAAGTATTTTATTTTATTTTATTTGTTTGTCTTTATACCATGATAGACCGTGAAGAAGAAGACATTCTTCTTACGTTTTTTATTTCATATTTTGAGTTTTTTTTTAATGTTTTTAATTTGTAATTTAAGGGTTGACATGTCCAAATCTTATTGGATATATATATTTTTTTTTTAAGTTTTCACTTTGATGGACTGCTTTAGTTAATAATTTTGAAAGTTTTAAATTACCTTTCTACTGATTGATGTTAATTAATTGTTAGTCAATGATTTGATGTGATATTAGTGTAATTAAGGTCATATCTTAGGATGGAATATAATTTTATATAAAGTTATGAAAATTAATACAATTTGCCCACTTAAAAACAAACAAATTAAAAAACCCTATCAGCCTAACAAACAACATGACAATCCATAGAAGTCGGACTTGCTGTTAGCACGTAAAAGTTGCTTACCATTGCTTTTCCTTTCATTTGCCATAAAATATTTTAACCTATCAAAATTTTGAACACATAATGCGTACAAAATAACTTTGTATTTGGATTTGGATTCGGTTATTCCAAATCCATGATTTTAATTTTTCAGATTGACTTGGATCGGACAATATTACAATTCTTATCCAATATTTCCGCTCACAAAATCAAACTTTTAGATTGCACTGAATTAACAGTTTTCAAACTTTAGGATTTAAGTTTGGATCTAATCGAATTCACGGTTCAAATTTTCACAAAATTTTCATTTCAGTTGGCAGTTTGAATAGCAGTGTTGCATTGTATTAAACAATATAAATTTGTGTTTGGCTATGTATTTGTATCGTTTCATTTAATTCTCTCACTCCAGACAAAATCTCTTTTCTCTCCGAGTAGCTAAAACTCTCATTCCTTCTCTCTCCTCTCTTCTCTCACTCTATTTCTCACTCTAGCTCCCTTCTTTGCCTTTGCATTCTTTCATTCTCACTCCAGCTCTCTTCTCTGTCTTTCCCTTCTCTTGTTCTCGCTCCGGCTCTCTTGTCTGATTCGTCACTATGGACTTGAATGAACCTCTGCTAGAACAACCATGGCAATACCATAACTCACTTGAGGTACTTTTCTTGGCTCTTGATTCTTGGGTTTCTTGGTTCATGGGTTTCTTTATTTTTTGGTTCCACTGCTAGAACAGGAAAGTGTGGGTATGTGCATTTGTTTGTGTGTGTATACACACACATGCCTTCCCTCATTTGCTTGGAACCGAAACATATATATTTTTGAGGTCACTGGTCGCTAGTTGGTATATACACATGTGGAGAAATATATATATTGCCAACGGATCTACACACACACACACATATATATATATATACATGTATGTGTGTGTATATGTGTGTAGATATATATACAACAAGCTGTATGTATAGATATATATCTATGTGTGTGTAGATATATATATACATACGTGTGTGTGGCTGTTGGGTTTTTTTGAAATTTTTTTGTTTCTGGGTTTTTTGACACGTGTAATTTGTTGGCAGTAGAAGCAAATGAGTAAATGGGGTCCAGTCGATGGTTAGATGTTCATAAATTGTGATGTTCGAGATTTGTTTGAAGGATGAGGATGGATGATTAAACATCAAAACCTATTCAGAGCTGTATTATTCCAATTGGTTATGTTTACAAATGGGGTAATGACAGAAGCACCCCTAAAATATTGAATATTATTAAATTTGCCCTTCTCAATACTTAATATTGTTTTTACCTTGATTGAATATAATTGTCACTTGAAAATTTAAACTCATTTTTTTTTTTATATATTTATTAATTTTTTCTTTTTTAAAACAAACTTCATTATTGATGGAATCTACTAGTTGAGACTTTGACACTTGTTATTCCTTACTCATATATGAATTAGTATATGGTTTGCATCACTTGGTATAACATACAACTAAAGTTATGTTGTTATAGCATACACTTGTCATAATAAGTTGTATGTTATAACATACACTTGTTATAACATACAACTAAAGTTATGCTGCTGCTATTCTGCATGCAATTAATGTTTTCAGATGATTATATGTCCAAATCCACCAATTCAATTATTAATTACAATTTTTTAATTTTTTTAAAAAAATAATAAAAAAATGTTCATTCAATACACATAGAAACTTGTGACAAGTCACAAAATACTATTTGTTCCATGGTCTGATTAAACATGTCTCGTATTTAGGGATGACTATCCAAGTCTATTAATATAAAAGTGTTTTACAAAATATTAAAGAGATGTTTGAATAAGTATATCATAGATATTTTATACCAAAACAAACATACAAGTAAAACCATAAATAAAACCTTTCAAAAACTATAACAAAAGAATAACCATCAAATTTTCTCCTATTTTCGCATGAAGACATTTGATTGATGATGTGCCTTTGCAGCTGAAATTTTAAAATTTATTGTTCTAATTTATTGTAACAATGGTAATCAGGCAAGGGGAAATTCAATGATTTTTGAATTCCATGGAAGTGTTCAATAATTTAGATTGAGTACACTCCTAAATTTGGATTGGGATGGATCTGCTAGTTGAGACTTTGACACTTGTTATTCTTACTCATATATGAATTAGTATATGGTTTGCATCACCCAGTGTCAAATGTAGTAAGAAAATAAAATAAGATTGTGAAGTCTTATGACATGCACTTCTTGTTGCATAGTGATGTACCTGAGAGGTTTTATATGTTTTTGTTTTCTAGTCTGGTTGTTACCTTTCCCATCATACTTTGTATGAAGTATTTTATTTTATTTGTTTGTCTTTATACCATGATAGACCGTGAAGAAGAAGACATTCTTCTTACGTTTTTTATTTCATATTTTGAGTTTTTTTTTAATGTTTTTAATTTGTAATTTTAGGGTTGACATGTCCAAATCTTATTGGATATATATATATATATATTTTTTTTTTAAGTTTTCACTTTGATGGACTGCTTTATTTAATAATTTTGAAAGTTTTAAATTACCTTTCTACTGATTGATGTTAATTAATTGTTAGTCAATGATTTGTTGTGATATTAGTGTAATTAAGGCCATATCTTAGGATGGAATATAATTTTATATAAAGTTATGAAAATTAATACAATTTGCCCACTTAAAAACAAACAAATTAAAAAACTCTATCAGCCTAACAAACAACATGACAATCCATAGAAGTCGGACCTGCTGTTAGCACGTAAAAGTTGCTTACCATTGCTTTTCCTTTCATTTGCCATAAAATATTTTAACCTATCAAAATTTTGAACACATAATGCGTACAAAATAACTTTGTATTTGGATTTGGATTCGGTTATTCCAAATCCATGATTTTAATTTTTCAGATTGACTTGGATCGGACAATATTACAATTCTTATCCAATATTTCCGCTTACAAAATCGAACTTTTAGATTACACTGAATTAACAGTTTTCAAACTTTAGGATTTAAGTTTGGATCTAATCGAATTCACGATTCAAATTTTTACAAAATTTTCATTTCAGTTGGCAGTTTGAATAGCAGTGTTGCATTGTATTAAATAATATAAATATGTGTTTGGCTATGTATTTGTATCGTTTCATTTAATTCTCTCACTCCAGACAAAATCTCTTTTCTCTACGAGTAGCTAAAACTCTCATTCCTTCTCTCTCCTCTCTTCTCTCACTCCATTCTCACTCTAGCTCCCTTCTTTGCCTTTGCATTCTTTCATTCTCACTCCAGCTCTCTTCTCTGTCTTTCCCTTCTCTCGTTCTCGCTCCGGCTCTCTTGTCTGATTCGTCACTATGGACTTGAATGAGCCTCTGCTAGAACAACCATGGCAATACCCAAACTCACTTGAGGTAGTTTTCTTGGCTCTTGATTCTTGGGTTTCTTGGTTCATGGGTTTCTTTATTTTTTGGTTCCACTGCTAGAACAGGAAAGTGTGGGTATGTGCATTTTTTTGTGTGTGTATACACGCACATGCCTTCCCTCATTTGCTTGGAACCGAAACATATATATTTTTGAGGTCACTGGTCGCTAGTTGGTATATACACATGTGGAGAAATATATATATTGCCAACGGATCTATACATATATATATATACATGTATGTGTGTGTATATATGTGTGTAGATATATATACAACAAGCTGTATGTATAGATATATATATCTCTATGTGTGTAGATATATATATACATACGTGTGTGTGGCTGTTGGGTTTTTTTGAAACTTTTTTGTTTCTAGGTTTTTTGACACATGTAATTTGTTGGCAGTAGAAGCAAATGAGTAAATGGGGTCCATTGGATGGTTAGATGTTCGTAAATTGTGATGTCCGAGATTTGTTTGAAGGATGAGGATGGATGATCAGACATCAAAACCTTTTCAGAGCCGTATTATTCCAATTGGTTATGTTTACAAATGGGGTAATGACAGATGCACCCCTAAAATATTGAATATTATTAAATTTGCCCTTCTCAATACTTAATATTGTTTTTACTTGATTGAATATAATTGTCACTTGAAAATTTAAACTCATTTTTTTTTTACATATTTATTAATTTTTTCTTTTTTAAAACAAACTTCGTTATTGATGGAATCTACTAGTTGAGACTTTGACACTTGTTATTCCTTACTCATATATGAATTAGTATATGGTTTGCATCACTTGTTATAACATACAACTAAAGTTATGTTGTTATAGCATGCATTTGTCATAACAAGTTGTATGTTATAACATACACTTGTTATAATATACAACTAAAGTTATGCTGCTGCTATTCTGCATGCAATTAATGTTTTCAGATGATTATGTGTCCAAAGCCACCAATTCAATTATTAGTTACAATTTTTTTATTTTTTTTTAAAAAATAATAAAAAATTGTTCATTCAATACACATAAAACTTGTGACAAGTCACAAAATACTATTTGTTCTATGGTCTGATTAAACATATCTCGTATTTAGGGATGACTATTAAGTCTATTAATATAAAAGTTTTTTGACAAAATTTTAAAGAGATGTTTGAATAAGTATATCATATATATTTTATACCAAAACAAACATACAAGTAAAACCATAAATAAAACCTTTCAAAAACTATATCAAAAGAATAACCATCAAATTTTCTCCTATTTTCGCATAAAGACATTTGATTGA